>CM030009.1:53664783-54945408 GCA_017639485.1 Pluvialis apricaria
AGAAAACAGCTGTGAGATCTATATCAAACTTCCCTGCCTAGGGATATCTTCTACAGCTCCTGTCCATCTCTCCTCCTTCCACCAGCTCTTTCTGTAATTGCGAGTGGTCACAGAATCTCGCAGTCCCTTACCCCAGCAGTTCCTGGCTGTTGCATCAGTTGCATGGTGTTATAAGCAGCCATGAGAAAATTTTAATCTTCATTTAATGTTAATCCCTGCAAACATTTATATACACATCAGTTCACTTACATAATAGGCGTGCTGAAATCAATGGGACAACCCTGGGAGAACAGTTACTCATATATTTAAATGTTTGTACGGTCCATTTCCGTCTTCTGGTCTGAATCATCTGGAATAATTTAGCGCTTACAACTTCACAAGGTGAGTTTCGTGGTGTGATCCTGTTGATGGCTCGGAGCTGGTGAACAGCAACAGGAATAAGATATTCTCCACTTGTTGCAATGCCCCCCTAACTAGAGGATAGCAAGACAGTAACTCATTCTACAACTCCCAGTTGTCTCCAATTCTGCAGTGTTTCGGATTTTATCTTAAACCTTGATTTCTGCCCACTTCATTACTTTAAAAAAGCTGTTACCTCACTGTGAACATAACTATTTTCATCCTTCTATATACTTATACAGTTCCTACAGTATAAAACACTCTAAAGAGATAATCACCTGCCACTTGACATTATTTCAATGCGTTCGGAGTTTCTTATTCTCATTTAAGTCTTACTAGCCCCAATCATTATTTCTATAACTGTTTTGCATTTCCTCTTCTTCACAGGTACTGATGCTTATTTTAAGACACATCCATGCTAGGAAACATAGCACACAGCACTTGAAATAACTGTTGAATGCTGTGAGCTAATCTGCTTTCCTGGCAGCAGCAGTGTCTCCGGCTACAGCCAGCTGAGGAATCCAGTTTATGACCTTTGTATTAGGGAGCTGAGATCCGTGTGACGTTCTCTGCCGAGCAGCTACAGAAGAGGTAGCCTCCACGCATTTAGCACCTCTATGAGGCAGTTCAGAAGTAGTCATGGATGGTAGTTATGAATGGCACTACTTCTGAAACCTTCCTAGACAAAAATAATGGAGAACCATAAAGGACAGTGCTGGAATCTCTGGAAGAGCTATGAAAAGCTGGAGAGCAAAGCTTAACATCTCCTTCCCTATTTTTCCTTCTTTTCTCTTCCCTCCCCAGAGACCTTTAACCCAGCAAAACTTGTATATTCTATAGGATTCTAAAGCATCTTTTTTCCCTATCCATTTTGTATGATGGAGTTCACACATTCTTCTGTGAAGAATCGGAGCACCACAGATCTGTAGGTATCACACAGCATTTGACTGCCCTACTTAGTACCTTCCACTGACATGAGAAATCCCTGGGATCTCCAGGTCCATTATAAATACATAGTGGTTGTTGCCCAGGTGATAAATTGTAAGGCAGTGTGCTATGGCTGTTGGTTTGCTTGACTGAGACAGGTTTCTGAGCCCTTTTTCTCTGACTTTTTCTCTTGCCAGCTTAAGCAGCTCTCTGCTCATCTCATTAGCCAGGAGACTCTAAAGTTGTTTAGGGAGGCTTATGTCTGTTTGGGACTGAGAAGACCAAGTAGAAGCTAAGGTGGATGATCGAACCATTCCTATTATCCTAGAAGCAGAGGAAGGTGGATTAAATAAAAGAAAATGAATAATCCCAGTGGTCTCAACCGTGTTATTTGTAAGATCCAAAACATATACAGGCTCCCTCTAAGAGTTTCAGAATTTATTCAGCATGGCCTTCATGCATTTGTGAGTAAAAAATAATGCTGTATCAAACATATTTGTACTCATTGCCTTTCTGAAACCTGCCTTCAAGTACTCTATGTTTTGACCTCTCTTAGGGATGGATATAGATTCAAATAACATGAGTCAGAATCAAAAGCAACACCAAGCTGACTGTCTGCACCATGACCAAAGTTACTGAAGCATCATGTACTTCTGACTTCAGAATTCCCGTATTTTCTTCTTCAAATTTGCAACTGTAATATTTCAGCACTGGCATGTACGTCTCTTGAATTAGACTTCATATTAGCCAAAGCAAAAAACTCAGTCATTTAACTAGGTGCTGTATGGAGATGAAGTATTGCTGATGGACGAGAAACTCAACATGAGCCAGCAATGTGCGATCGCAGCCCAGAAGGCCAACCATACCCTGGGCTGCATCAGAAGAAGTGTGGCCAGCAGGTCAAGGGAGGTGATTCTGCCCCTCTACTCCGCTCTCGTGAGATCCCACTTGGAGTACTGCATCCAGCTCTGGAGTCCCCAACATAAGAAGGACATGGACCTGCTGGAGCGTGTCCAGAGGAGAGCCACGAGGATGATCAGAGGGCTGGAGCACCTCTCCTATGAGGAGAGGCTGAGAGTTGGGGCTGTTCAGCCTGGAGAAGAGAAGGCTCCGGGGAGATCTTATTGCGGCCTTCCAGTACCTAAAGGGGGCCTACAGGAGAGCTGGGGAAGGACTTTTTACAAGGGCATGTAGTGATAGGACGAGGGGAAATAGCTTTAAGCTGGAAGAGGGTAGGTTTAGATTAAACGTTAAGAAGAAGTTTTTCACTTTAAGGGTGGTAAGGCACTGGAACAGGTTGCCCAGAGAGGTTGTTGAAGCTCTGTCCCTGGGGGTGTTCAAGGCCAGGTTGGACATGGCCTTGGGCAACCTGGTCTAGTGGGAGGTGTCCCTGCCTATGGCAGGGGGGTTGGAACTCGATGATCTTCAAGGTCCTTTTCAATCTAAACCATTCTATGATTCTATGATTAACATTTACCATGGAATTCAAGGGATAAAATTATTCCAGAACAAATGTTTTTGGTACAAAGACAGGAAATCAGATTTTTGAGTTGTTTTTTTTTTTCTGTGGCTGCAGAATCTTCTTACGGAGCTCTACAGAAGTTTATAGTTGCAATAAGCACAAATCTTACCCCAGTTACACCTTTTTTCTGACATCCTCCTTCCTCTCCCCCCTTTGCCTGAATAATGCTACATGCGTCCACCACAGTTGCAGAGGCTGCACAGAACCAGCAGAACTACCTCCATAGATGACTTGAAGGTTTCGCCTTTGCCATTGGAAGCCCCGTGGAGTTTTATATACCCTTGGTAATCCTGTTATCCCACACATGGCGTAACAGTTCCTCCTTTTTTAGATGTTGATGGGAAAAAATGTTATGGACACATGAAATATAATCTACTTTTACTATGTTGGCTAACACGAGATTTAGAATTACCCATGTAACCATGACGTTTTTGAAAAACGAAAAGAAATTTTGGGAAAATATAAAAAATATTGTTAGCTTTTATTTGAGTGTAAGTATTTTTTATTACCATAGCAATAGCCTTAGTGAAAGTGTGAGAGGCTGCATCATTTTGCTTTTTTTCCTGGGCTCATAATTTTCCCAAAATCTTCACAATGAACCAATACTTTCCAGATTCAGACTCCATCCAAGATAGGGTTTTGTCAAAATTTGGACAAAGTACATTTAACAATTTGGAATCCCATTCATGTTCTTTCATTCCTAAGGAAAACATTATGGATTGTTTTCCTTATTTTTTCCTACAAATCAAAATTCTAAAAACGCTAGTGAAGTTGCATCGACATAGTTCAGGTGAAGAGTATCTGAAAAAAAATCATTTGCCAATATAACCATGCATAGATAGGTAATCCATGTGAAAATTCATCTCAGTCTAAGGCCAGTGCAGTTAGTGCTTTGCAGTCGCTACCATAGTAATGTGCAGGGAAGAGCAGAATATCAGGGAAATAATTATTTCTAGTGCATCTGCCAAAGGAAAGTTCAGTAGCAGAATCTGAGACAGCAGTGTCTGTTAACAAGCATTAGATGTTTATACTGTTTTGCTTTAAAAGATGAAGATAAAGTTCCTATTATCTTTACAGGTATACAGTTAGTCTCATCAATATATGACAATGGTATCACTGATACCACGACTGATTTGCTTGAGATAAAGAACAGAGTGATGACACTGATTTTTGACCAATTAAGATGTTAAAATATTACATAATCCAAACATAACTTGTAACTTTATTCTGTTTTTCTTATCACTGTGAATGCTTTTGAAAATGCTTTTTTTTAAAAGATGGTTACAATCAGCATCTTTGGATGGATTTTGCTATGACTGTGAGGATACAATGGGCTTTGTTTTTTAAGAGTAGCTATTTTAACTCTAAATTGCACTTTGAAGCAATTCAATTCCACAGCAGTTACTCTCAGCTGTGGTGATAATCAGAAATACCAAGATGTCAACATTTTGTTAGTTCTTGTTTCCATCCTGGGAAAATAGAATGAGATAGTGTGTTGGTGGAGAACGGGATGACCTTGCTGAAGCAGAGGATCTGTCGTTGCCCAGTTCCTCCTCTCTTATAGACTGAATGCTATGGCATGTTTGAGCCCTATTTCTGCTCTTAATCTATAGGTAGTCTGAAGTCTGGAAGAGAAATTTTCTTCACCCTTAATCCCAGCAGAGACACCATTCAATTAGCTCTACTACTTAGCCTAGACGTTAATACACTAGCATAAACTACACTGTACTTAGCTAAAAGACTCCAGCTTTCTAACGATGCATGGATGTTGGAGCATCCATGGAGAGCTAGGAAAAAAAATGCTTATCTGCAGATTCGGCACTCAGTTTTCAACAGGGCAAGCACACATTATTCTTTCAGTGGTACTGGAGACAGACTGCTGACTGGAGCTTGCTTGTTCACCTGTTGGAAGCATTCAGTATGGGTCAGTTACAAAACTTTATCATATGTTGCATAACTGTGTCCCGCCTGAGATGAGATCACAGGCTTATTTATCTTCAGACTAACTCTTTAGATGGACACTAACTCTTTAGATGGACATTTGAGCTATAGCCCATCTGTCTGAAGTGGTCTCTCACGGTCGTCATTAGGCATAGATGACTACTCACGGAATGAGAAGATATGTATTCTATAAGTTATGGAAGATGACTCTACTATGTACTATATTTCTAAAGGGACAGATAAGGTTATTATAAGAATGGGACTGCTATTCTTATCCGGATTCAAAATTTCAAGAATAACACTTCAGTTAAAATTTTTGCATTAAAATATAATATTTACACATTTATAAAACACCTCCAAATGACAGCTGAGTTCTGGGCTCCCCAGCACAAAAGAGACATGGACATACTGCAGATAACGCTTCAAGATGATGAAGGGTGTGGAGCATCTGAGATCTGAGGAGAGGCTGAGAGAGCTGGGACTGTTCAGCCTGGAGAAGAGAAGGCTCAGGAAGGGTCTTACCAATGCGTATAAATACTTGATGGGGGAAGTAAAGAACATAGAGCCAGGCTCTTCCTAGTGGTGGCCAGTGAAAGGACAAGAGACAATGGGAACAAACTAAACCACAGGAAATTCTGTTTAAACGTGAAAAACTTTCCTTACCATGAGGGTGGTCAAACAGTGGCATAGGTTGCTCAGAGAGGTTGTGGAGTTTCCATCCTTGGAGATATTCAAAACCCAACTGGTTGTGGCCCTGAGCAACCTGCTTCTGCTTACCCTGCTTTAAGCAGAGGGTTGGGATGGGGTGATCTCCAGAGGAACTTTTCCACCACAACCATTCTGTGATTGATCTCATAAATACTTTTGAATTACAAGCAATCTCTAATACAGAAAGTTCATTAGGAAATGCAACTATTTAAAAGCACACAGCGCCACAAAACTTTTGGTATTGTATATCATTTTGTCACAAATTGTGGGGTTTTAAAATTATGGATTTTGAATAAGGAACAATTGCAGGTAAGAATTATTCTAAAATATATCATTCACACTGCTGTTAAGTAACCACTTTTGCATATTAAATTTTAATTTCCTGTCAGAAGAAGGTGCACAAAGACTGTTTATATGGATATAAGGACAACTTTGTGAGCAAGTCCTTTTTCTCCTCCTTTCCAAAGTTGTGTCATTTCTTGCTAATGAAGTTTTAGAGCCAGGCTGACCATACCGCCTTTTTTTTTTATTTTATTTTATACTTGGACAGGTTAATTGTTTTAAGAAACTTTTAAAGAACAATTAACCATGACTTTTGGTTTTGTACTTCAAGTGATACAAAACCCTGATTTTAAATTGTTAAAATTTAAACCATTGCATTTAACATGTCAAATAAACTAAGCTTGTTGTTATTTGGATGTGGTCAGCTTTACTGCTCTGCAAAAAGTGAATGTGACACCCTTACTCAGTTGTACAAAGTCAGATTCTGAAAATCTTAGACTCCTCTGATTTCAGCAGTTGTTTTACCTGTGTGTGGTTTGCCCAACCAAGAGATGAATTGACTCTGTGCTATTCCCCATTCATGGCACTGCACCTCAAATGAGCTTTCTGATATGTTTTAATTATCGCACTGCCTGTATTTGAAAATAGCCTGTAAGCGTGTTTAATGTCAAAAGTACATAAAATCTATTTATATTACCAGTATTTTTCAGAGTTACATTTCATGCTACATTTATTACAGCTATTCCATATCTCCTTGTCGTATCTGCAACAGCCTGCCAACCAGAGTGTGGAATAATAGGATTTAACTGTGAATGGATCTCTGTCCCTGAAGTCACTAGCTCACATAGACTTCAGAAAGAGATGTTTTGCCTGCCTCATCACTTGTCTAAAGAGGATGAGGGCAGAGCTAACAAAATTACTCTCTGATGTAATGCAGTGAATATGAGTCTCCTAGAAAGCTGCAAGTTGTAGGTGTCACAGTCACAGCTTGTAGTGTTGTCATCACAGTGTCCAGTTTCCTGTGAACTGTAAGGTCAAACGATCTTTATGTGAATTTAAAAGATTTCTGCCCAAGAAAGCAGTAACAAGCAATCAGCCTTTTAAATATGCCATTGAATGCTTTTCCTATTTGATCATCAGCATTTTGGTCCACAGCTCAGTAACTAAAGTGCACTGACAACGTTTTCTTCATATTATACTATTTGCAATTTTTAGTGCAAACCAGAAGTGAATGTTTACTATCTGTTAGCTTGACATCAACAGAGCCTTATATTCATGCACAAATATGAAGGTTCAACATAAAGCAGTTGTGCTCATATTGGTTGTCAGGGTCCTAGAAGCTGATTATGAAAATGTGGCTGTTTGCATATAAAAATAATCTGAAAGATCTGTTTAAAATGTCCAGTGTCTATATACAGAGCTACATAAAGAATCAGCCAGCTTACCTACATGATGCTACAAAGCAAGTCTGCTAGGTTTTCTAACTGCCTCTTTTTAACATACTTCATCATTTGGTTTTTTTATTTTAATTTAGAAATATAACATTGCTGTTGTATAAGATGGGGGGAGAGGGTAATTAAGAAATATCCTTAAATAAATACAATTGCAGCCATGACAGGGCACATCCAGATGTGGTATTTAATGGTAGGTTCTGCTAGTAATTGTAGTTTTATACAGCAGATATAGAAAGGATAAATAGCAGAAACAAGAGGATGTTGTAGGTAGTGCCCTTCTGGTCTAACTTGATCCTTGTACTAGCCTGGTTTAAGTATTCATTTAACAATAGTTGACTGCACTGAAATTAGCTGATTTTTTTTTTCAAAGTGAGAAGTCTTCCTCAAAAATAACTAATTGAGGTTTAATTTATGTCATTTATTACAATGCGTTTATGAACCATGCTTCTCACCTCTGTGTATAGCTTCATTTTTAGTCTTCCACGTGCTTGGCTTACATGGCACTTTGTTCCAAAGCATTCTCACTCAGAGTAATCTTCATTTCTGTATGATCTGTCTAGCAAAAAGGATTTTCTTGGTGTATTTATATTGGGAAAAACTGGCAGATATATAAATACAACTCCAGCAGTGCGTATGAGCATAACTGAATCTCTTCCCATTGCAGCATAAAACTATAATAAAGTGTGCATTTTTTACCAGTATAACTAAATCAAGTAGAGCTGCTACTGGGATACATCATAAACACCCATCATTAGCTTACTGTGAAAGTCTCGTTTATTGTGCAGACAAGTAGGAAAAAAGTTTATTCTTATCAATAAAATAAGACCCAGTTTCAGTGCCAGAAAGATGCACTACTTCTTTGCCAAGGGCAAGGAACTCTCTGAGGAACAGGCTGCACAGTTTAGCTGTTGAATGGTCATCCAGCTGCGTGCTCCCCATCTGCCGAATATATAATCAGAGCAGTACCCAGATTCCTTGTTTATAAAAAAAAGCCTGGATGTTCTCCTTAGGGCCACCAGCAACCCTTGATATTCAAGGTTCCTATTTCCTTAAAGTGCTAGATAAGGAAAGACATTTTTCCAAGTGCCTAACCCCCATCCAAGTAAGAAAGATGATACTTAATGTTAACATTTTTCATTGTAGTTCAGGGCCTTTAAACCAAGCTAGCCTGTTTTGCATTTTCCGTGTGAAATGCAAAAAGCACAGCGGGATTTGCAATGTTCAGTGTCCCTGAACATCTTTGCAAGCCTATGTAGCTATGCATTTAATCTGCATTTGGTAGGGCTAAACCTTAAAGAAAACATTTGCAAAATCAAAGAGCTGGGAATTCAGCTCAGCGACCTGGCGAGAAATCCCGGTGGCTTTGCAGGAGGATGAGGTCACAACAGAAGGGCAGACACATCCCAGGCCACCTCCTTTTTGCTGCAGGCCACCTTGCTCCTGGTCTGCAGAGTCCTGACCTGCCATGAGCCTGAAGGACAATTGCACTTGTCTGCTTGTCTCTCCCTTGCCCCAGTGCTCCATTGCCTTACCTCCACGGGCAGTAGCAGAGTGCATGGCCCATACTGACTTGACTTTCGGGTTGCTGTGGTATGAGTCATAACCCTGCTACATGCTACACGATATCTGCAAGGATACAGGTAGAAACAAGATGACCGGGGAGGTGCTTTGCCTTTTGGTTGGATGTCAACACTCAGCCACAGGAAGAAAACCCAGAAGAAATTGTTCAGGGACTGTGGTTCTTCCCCCCAAGCTCTGTAGTACAGTTGGAGGAGTATTCAAGTTACACCTGTTTAGGGAAGGTGTAACCTCTGACTGGGGCTGCCTAGCTGGCTCGACAGGCAGGAACGGGTCAGGGTGATGCAAGCCCTGCCCATGCCCTTCCCTGTCAGACTATTTGTTCCTTCATAGGTATCAAGCAGACTCTGAGGCTTTTAAGCAGGGTGGAGGGTAAAATAGACACACAGCGATCTTTGAGTGCTACAGACAAAAATAACCTGGTGTTATTACCGTATTTTTACAGAAATACATTTAGTTAATTTATTTAGGCAAAAGGATGCCCCTGTAAGGCAAAACATGGAATTCCCGAGAGCGGGCAGCAGATAGAACAAGTATTCAGCGAATGGCTACTAAACCAATAATCAGGTATTACGGCACTAGGACAAGTTTGTTAATTTTCAGCAAAGACCCGTTGAGACTCTTGCAATAGAGAAGGATGCTAAAAGTGTTTTATAGAAGGGAAGCTTGCTCATTTGTACTATTGAAAAGGCCAATATATTCACTGTGTATGAATTTGGTTTTGAGGTGTTTCCAGGAAAAATACAATAGTGAATAAAGGGTGCCTCATCCACAAAAATATATTTTCAAGTGCTCTTAGAACAGTCACCAGCTCTTATGACACTGATTGCTTAAAAATGGATCATTTCAAGGGAAGGAGGACAATAAGCCATTCTTGCAGGAAGTCTTAGTTGCTAGCAACATCAGCCAAGCTTAAAATTTGCTGGAGAGTTAGAGCTGAGGATGTACTAAATCATATTGGGCTTAAGGTTACAACTGGACAAGCAATACATTATTTTCATTTCACTGGACAAAGTTAGATCCTTGTTCTGCTTATGAGCAGCCTATTAAGAACATTTGAAATTCCAAAACAAAATAAAAAACCTCCCAAATGCGTCACAAATTGGAATTACTTGTACAAAACATTCATCAAACAAGTTTAAGCTAATGCCTGTTGCAAGTATTCCTCGGAGTATTTGACATTTGTGCCATGATATTTGTGTGCCATGTGACTTTCATGATGTATTTATGCTGCATGAGCAAGTGCCTCACTCAGAAGGTTGCTGCTGTTCTGCCGTGGGCTGACTAATGTCACCCCTGTACAGGGAAGCACTGTGCTCCCCTTATATCAAAGCTCTGAAAACAGGGGAAGGTGGGAGATGAATGGCGCCTCAGTCCTCTCATGGTTTCTCCGTTCATTGGTGACATTCCTGGTTCTGATTAAAGAAATTTCAGCTACCAGTATGACATACACTTTGGTAGATAAGCAAAGGAAGTGTCTTGACTCTTCTCAAAGAGCTAACAAGAGGTGAGACAGTGATGCAAAAAAATTATTTTACGATGTTTTCCAAGATTTCAAAAAAATTATTTTACGATATTTCCCAAGATTTCCACTTGTCTCAGAGCATTAGGAAGAATTTTTAAGTCCCAGCTCCAGGAGCCATATGAATCAGAGGCAAATATAAACTCAGATTGAATTTCTGTGTTCAGTTTTGAAGCAAAGTGCTTGAAGACAGAATCCAGAAATATTCTAAAGTTTCACTAAGCATAGCAAACAGACAACAAATAAAAAAGGACCCACATACTTTGGCCAGCCTTCTCATTCTGGGGACCTGAATCATGACTTCTGAATGCTTGGGTTAGCAATTCTGTATTTAGCAGTGACCAAAATGTTCAAAAATAGCTCCTCACTATTTGTGCAGCTATATTTATGCTTGCTAAAAGCCATGCTAAGCTGCTAAAAAAAGAAACCCAGACCTTGGCAGTCAGCAGGGCATATCCACAAAGATCAATATGCAACGTTGCCTCTTGAATCTGAAGTTCTCTGTTATTGCCGCTCCACAGTGACAGAGACTGACAGGAGCTGTTCTGAGGCACTCGTCCTCCTCTTCTATCACTCTTCCTTTAAGTATGATGCATAAAGCAATAGCATTCAAATTGATTGAACTTCCAAAGTGCAGGTTCACCAGGCAAAAATTTTATTTCCTTGTAAAGTGAAAAACTCTGAGATCTCATAAGCTACATGATTGGAAAACTGTGGAAAGTGTTCCTGATGGAACACAAACAAGCCTTAACCAATTACCTGCATTTCTTGCTCTTGTCTGCCCCAGTCTGATTTATTTCTTGATCTTATCCACTCGTGTATGTCTTATCATTTAGACAGTGCTTTGGGACAGAAACCATCACTTTCCTTTTTAAGACAACAGTGGATAATCTGGCTGGACTTTTTCACTTGCTATATTCTAAAGTGTTAAATAAATAACAGTTTTGGTTAATTCCTAGTCTCAGTGTTGTGTCCAAAACTACAGTAGGAAGCAAATGAAATACTGGAAATCAATTTGTTCAGGCCTCTATCTGGGAGACTTCCTCATTCCAGAATGCAGGGTTTGAATGCTGGCATCTGGACTGGTACGGATAAGTTTTCTTCTCTATTGAATGTGCCTTCTGACATATATATGTACTTTAGATGCAAATTAAGACTGTTATGTTAAAAATGTGTCCCTCCTATTCTGTGTTGGCAGTCTCAACACTAGCCTACCTCGTTAAAACTCCTCCAGTCCAAATCACAAATATGGGTACTTTGATGTCCAGAATCAGGCCCTGGCCAACCCTTACTCAGAGAAGCAACCAGCCTCTTCTCACCCTAACGTGGCTTGTGCAAGCGCCAGTCAGGCAGTCCGTCAGTCCCAGCTGCACCTCCTCAGGGCACCAGCTGGTCCCTCTGTGCTCGCCTAGGAGAGCAGCACAGACCACAGGTGGGTCTGTCATTGTATTGGTCAGTACAAAAAAATCCTCTGACCCCAAAACAAAGAGGAGACTATAAAAAGAGAATGTATACTGCTCTAATCAGAAAAGGGATCTCTTGTGGGGGATTCTTTTTCTCTAAAATAAAACAGAGCAATATTGCAAGACACTGGCCTGTATGCAAGCCTGTGCCTGCGCTGTTGCCTTGAAAATATTAGGATGGAGATTTCTTCATGTTTCATTTTTATTTTCAAGTGACTTGTTCTGCCTAGAATTCCCGTATGTCCTTCCTTTCTAAAACTTGTATCATCCTGCCTCTGTGGTGAAAAATCAGGTGTTGTATTATTTGAGCTATTTATTGCTATCTGTACATTTCTTATCTGTACATACCTATATGAATATCTTAGATATACTTTAATGAGGCATGTTTGTAAAATATACTGGCATATGCAACTCTGGTAGTGAATCTAAAGATTAGCAGGTTTAAAACTGTGCCAAAGGTGTTTTGGATGACTGTATTTGCCAAATGTAGCTAGCTGTGTAATGATGTTTTGATAGCTCCTGCATGGCAGATTCTTGCACAATTTTCAATAAAGCTTAACTTAACTTTTCATTAAATATGTATAAGAAGGACATGGAAGCATCCCTGATTTTTATCTTGCTTGTGTCCTTCAGGAGTCAGCTGCCATTGTTCTGGATTACACAGGAGACAGAATCTTAGAATCACTCCATTTTACACCATTAGGGTATCAGTGAGAGGTTAGGACACATTGCCAAGTAATTTATCCAGTTAGTGTTATAAATTATGATTATGTGTACGATAAAAAAATATGCAGAGTGAACTATGCAAATAACTGTGCAATGCGACCTGCCACAGCACTCCTTCTGCATCGGTTCCTCCAAAGATCTTCTGTCACCTGAGAAGCTGCACTTCCTCCCCACCTTCCACCTTCCCTCAGGGACAGCAAGCTGTCTCAGCAGCAAGACAGTGAAAAGAACAGGCCTGAACCCCACGGGAAACAAAAGGGGTTTTCTGTCCTTCTGCAGGTTCTAGCTCTGTAGAAGTGAAATTCTGCTCTTCAGTCAACATTCATACCACCTACCTGGGGAACCACCCTTTCAAGACTACCTGCAGAAATAATAGCAAGATTTTTTTCAGTTGAGTTCTTTCAGCCTGTTGCTCATGTATATATATATTTATATATATAAATATTGCAAAATAGATACAAAAATTGCAAAATGCTTGGCTGTACTTTTTTGATATTTGCATGTTCTGTAGCTCTGTCATTTTACAAAAAAGACAAAAATGTTTTATTAATGGTAACTGCTATTATGCTACTCAGCTGCCTAATGAAATGCTTTAGAGTGAAATGCAAAACCCACATGCTCTTCCAGAGGATTTAAAAAATGTGATTATAATAACACACAGTCTGTTTGTCAGTCCAACTTCCAACCCTGTACCCAGCAGGAAAAGTCACAGTGAACGTAACCATGGAAAAAAATATGTAAAAGGTCCTTGCTAGTATTACATTTGTGCATCTGCAGGGACAAGGATGACAGCTAGCCAAGTGCCCCGAACACTCAATTTCTCCTTTCAGAGAAACTGTGTTCACAGTTTCTTCTCTACAAAGACGCCTCTGAGCTTGGATTCTTTCCTATGGTGCTGAATGCCAGCTTGTTCTGCAAGGAAAGGAAGGGATTTAAAAGGACATGAAGCTAAAAGGACTTCTTCTGGATAGACGGGCAATTATAACAAAAGAAAGTTTGCATGATATAGAGAGGCAGAACTTCTTAATTCATTGCAGTATGTGCACAAGATCGTTTTATTTCTATTAAATAATTTCCTTTCTTTGTAATGCCCTTCTTCTGTCCTAAGTGACTCCTCTGCCTGTGAAACTAAATAGCTACTAGAATGGCAGGAGAAGGCCCTCATAAAAATTGTATAACCCAGCTGTTTTGGTTTTCTTTTCTGCGTGAAGACCATCTGACCTGGAGAGGCTGGCTGAAAGTGTAGAAGCTTTCTCTGCAGTTCTTGATATTCGTCAAGTGTTTGCACTATTTATTTTTATTGTCTGCGTTAGACCTCTTTGTTCCCTGCCCCTTTGTTCTTCCCTGCTTAGCCCTGGGGAGGAACATCCAGAGGCAGAATCAGCACCTGCAGCACAGGCAGAACGAAAGGCTTTTCTTGCCCACCAGTGAAAGAGATGGGCTTATCAGTTCAGGACGTCCACCAGACTCCCCGTGCTCTGGCTGGTCAGAGCAGTCTGGCAGGCTGCGGGAGCTGCAGCTCTGCACTCAAGCCAGGAGAAGTTGCACCTTTTTCCATTTCCACCTAAACACATCGCACGGCAAGGCCAAGGCATTTTCCTCAGACCCTCTCGCAAGCCAAATCAAAGCCAGGCTTGCTGTGTGTTTGCTTGTCACTCTCCGGGGAATGATCTACTGCCCGAGTCGTTTACGGGCAGCAGCCCTCCTGGGCAGAGGGACCAGCTGGGGCACCCCAGCCAGACGGACACCCCCTGGGTGGCTGGGCCTGGCGTGCACAAGACATGCTGGGGCAGAAGCTGAGTGACCTGTGGCAGCGGGACAATGGAGTGAAGACTTACAAAAAAGGAGACTGCTCCTTCCCACGCTGCTCTGTAGCGGGGGGCTCCGTAGCCAGCAGCAAGGCCAGGCAGAGGTGACTCACTGAGGTGACTCAGAGGTGACCTGTGACAGAGCTCGCTTCTGACAGCATCTGCCCTTCTGACCAGAGTTATTACGGATGACCAGCTGGGAAGAACAACCACTGTGGGTCGTTCCTCAGTGTTGATGGGAGCTGTGGGGTTGTCTTTGGGGTTGGGGAGACTTCACCTCCCTTGCCCTTTGGAACACACCACCCTACTGTCTGCTAGAGAGTGCCTCTGGCAGCAGGTCACCCCGGTTGAACCGTACATGTGGCCTGAGCCAAGCCCTCGGGTTTTGTACGTGCAGAGCGCTCACAGAGCCGCTGCTGGTGTGCAGCAAGAGGTGTGGGAGGTCACACGAGCCTGCGAGAGAGCAAGCACCCGCGGCAGAGGTGTGGGAAGCGGTCACACCTCTGGCCGTCAGAGGATGGCCTTATCCCTGTCAGCCTGTTAGTCACACTGCCCCGTACCTCCCACAGCCGCTGACTGCAGCTGTAGTCATGTCTGCTACCACTGCAAGTCACACTGCTCAGTCTCTTCTGCTGCCTTAGTCATTTCAATCTGCTTTGTCAAGGGAAGTCAGGTGAACTCTTATGATGAGCTGGATTAAAAGATTACCATGCCAGCTGTTTGCTGCTGCTTTGCCGCTCCAGCGCTTTTACTGCACAGCTCTTCTGGTCTGTGAAATTATACGAATGAGAAAGCAAACCAACCCATTAATGGCAGAACGGGTTAATGGTGTGAATAGTCTGGTGGATAATCTGGTCTCAGGGACAGCTGAACTATTTTATCTGGCTGCCATCTAAGCCTGGTTTTATTTGGAAACAGCTGTAATGGCTTAAAACGTTACTGTTTCCTAGCTGTCCCTTGCAGTGTAGTGTTTTTCTGCAGGCGACTACTGCCCATCTCACTGAGCTTCCCTCACCGGTTGCTTGCCTGACCTCAAGGCAGTCGGCTTCGACTGCGCCACGGCAGGTGGGGGCTTTTAAACTCTGCCAGGCAACTTTGCCCAGAGGCTGGCGTGTAGGGCTCAGATGATGTGCTCTTTTAGGAGGGTGATCCCTCAGCGCCGACAGCTGAAAGCAAACTGTCAAATGTAGCCAATAAGTATCTTAAAGCACCAAAGATGTTTGTATCTTGAAGGTGAAGCCATCCCGTTTGGCGTGTTAAATTCCAGCCTATCTGAATTTTCTACGTACTTGTAAAAGGAGTATTTAAATAATTAATCAAAGTAGTTTTACAAAAGCAAAATGTATGTTGAGTATTTTGTGGACATAGAATGATTTTTTGTGTTTGCCCTCATATGTCTCTGAAAATTTCAAATTTGCACGTATTGGATGTATAAGTCAGAAAAGCTGCAGCAGCAGACCATCATATTGGATTTATTTGCCAGCAAAATCCTCTCAAAATACAGAAATTATTTAAGTCCTAATTGCATTGAGATAAACTTGATGGTTTGCTAACTTTATGTAAGTAACTGTAATACCGTACGGTAATAATATGTAGGCGCTTCAGTCAATTTTTCTAGAATCAGAGGGCACTCTGAAATTTTCAGATGACCCAGTCTGATTGCTTGTTCTCATCCATAGGAGAAAAAGAAGAGAGGAACAGAATTATTGTCTGACTTCCCCTAAGAAACAGCTCCCAACTTTAGCCTAAAGCACCTCTGGCAATGTACCACACCATTGGGGCTTCACAGATTAGGGAAGCATGAACAACTAGAAAATCATATTTGTTGACCAGAAAAGGAGAGCTCACTTTCTACTGTAAATACAGAGGTTCTTTTATTTTTAAGTTAAACTCAGTCCTCCAGTGATCTGGACAAAATCATAGAGGCTAGGTATTTAAAATACCAGACCCTGACATGTTCAATAGGAACTTGAGACTCACCAGTAACTCGTGTAACCTAACTCTGAGCAGATAGGCAATGCTTTGCATTTTTAAAGCTGTTAACAAGCACAGACTCACCACCCAGAAACTGAGGAAGCAGATAGGCACATGTTGTCACCTTTGTTTTACTCACAGGGAGCGCAAGCACTGCTTTACCCCAAGTGTGTCATCAGGTACTGGGGTCAAGCATGCAGGACTTGGGGTGCCACCCCACAGGGGTGCCTGCAGAGGGTGGCAGTTGCCCTCTGCCTCCTCCGTGTGTCCCACTGGAGGTGGAAAATGGACAGCGCTCTTCAACGAGCGTAAGTGACCAAGGGTTTTGGCCTTGCTCCCTAACCTTGGTCAAGATTTTTTTATTCTCCACACCTCCATTTCACTTCCAAGGCTCTTTCTCCTGGCCTGCTTGGCTGTACGGCACCAAGACCTGTGTCCCAGTCTCTGCCAGGAGAACTCATGGCAATACTGATCACGATGATAGTCATGATTAATAAGAAACAATTCTGTTAAATATGGCATCTTGTATAACAAAACAAAAAAAGAGCTACCAAAGCAATCAAAAAAAACCCAGGCAAGATTGTAACTCAAAGAAAGCAAAACACAATAGTTTAAAGAAAGCTCCTCTACTTACTGCATATATAATGGCTTCTTCCAGAACTGTGCCGTGCCGAACGTATATTGGGGTCCAGTAGCTTGGGTGGAGTGGCAGTGGGGAAGAAACAAACTGCAGAAGCAGCAGGAACCGATTTAAAGGTCACCAAGCTCATTCACTTTGGAAAACAAGTGAACACTGCGATACTGTGAACAACACTGTGCCTACTGTCTATTACACCACTCCCCGTGACTGTTATCCTACTCCTTTTTCACTGTCATGACAATATATTTCTCAGTGGAGAACTGTGAAACATCAGATATCAGAGGAAAAAATGCAGAGTAGCAAATTAAATAGCTTGCGTACGTGTCCACAGTGGAAGGGCGATGTGCAGGTACTCACACTTCGTAGAGACCATGACTTGCTGCTGGCTCCACATAACAAGTCAGCCTAAGAACATATGAAGAGCTGGGTATTGAAATGCTTTTTCCTACCCTAATAAAATACATTTAAAATGGGATCTGTGTGTCTGATTTTCCATCTAGTTGTCTAAAAAATACTATTGTTACCTTTTATGTTCCCCACACTCGTTTTCCTCCAAGGTCCTGTAACTCAGTTCTAGGGCATACACATCAGATGATAACAACAGGCTTGGCAGAAAGTGCATAGAGGCTGTCAGAAGTAGTTCCTTGCCACTGCCTTCAGGTGTTTGGTCAAATAATTCAGTAAGAGAAAGGGAGTCCCTACCCCAGCTCCTCGCAGGGCTGTCACATGGCAGCTGCGCACACCGCAGACCAGGTGGGAAACCTGTCGAGATGAGCCAAGGGGTGCCGAGTCCCTCCAGAGCACTTTCAGATTGAGGGGGTGTTACTGCCTAGGGGGTCAGGACTCATGGTGGGATGCAGGGGAAGAGTATCTTAGGATTGTACAGTACTTACATTGGGATGTTTAGGGGAGGAAACAAAAGCAGGCAATGGGAGCTTTTAACATTATTTGGGGAGGAACAAGTATGGGAAAACAGAGGGATAAGGGGATAAAAGGGGCTTATAGTGTGTAAACAGCTGGGTCTAGCCACAGTCGGCGCCTGGTCAGTGCTGTCTGTCCTGTCTTCCCATTAAACTCCATTTCTATTTTTCTGGGTGAGGGAGTCTCTATTTTGTGTGCACATGTGTGTTTGGAGGTTCAAGTACAGCAACTGGAGTGAGACCATGGGTCATAGTGGCAAACAGAGAGAGCAGTGTGTGTATGTTGTGTGTGTGTACATTGCGTGTGAGTGTGTATGTCAGTGTGTGACCACCAGCGAGTACCAAGCCCCACTAGCCAGTGAGTAGGGTAGAGGCTTGGGAGCTAGTTATCAAAGCAGCCATAAACCTCGCCCAGTTACTGGAGAGATCAGAGAGGCTGGGAGCTGGTTACCGGCAGGACAAGCTGGTCCCATGGTCGTGTGGCTGGCCATGTGTGTATGTGTAAATGTGTAAGCGGTCATGTGCACATTGGGAATATGTGCTCAGCCTCGCTATGGGCTGGACCTGGGAACATTGAGCTGCAGCAGCTTTGTCAGGCTAATGGATTTGGCAACCCCTGACAAAAAGTATACATATACTCAAAAGTCAGTAAAAGAAAAGTCAGTTCAAAGTCAGTAAAAGAAAGCTGAATAATACTTCCTATTGATATATTGTTCTGAATCTTCATCTTTCTCTATTGTATGCCTCATCGTATGCCTCACATTTTTCATTTGTTGCAGTTATTGGGGTATTTATAAAGTCAGATCTTTGCAAGCAAGTTTTAAGAATTTATAAAATTAGTTTGAGACCCTCAAATACATGTCCTTTCATTAACCCCCTGTTTTTTTCCTAAAATGTGTTTGCACATTAAATAAAATGTTAAGGCACCTTTTCTAATTAATGGGTACTGAGGTCTTCTAGTTCAAATTGGTGTAAAAGCTTGATTTTTGCCTCCTCCATGCATTTCATAGCATTTTCATAGCTTTTTCTCTCATTGTCCTTTTGTTGCCAATGCCTCAGTCATTGCTTTCCTAATTACTTGGTCTTCTTCCACTTTTTATTTCATGTCTGCTTCTCTTTTCTCACCTGGGTTTAATGAAGCAGGAATCTAGCAATACACTTACTAGAGTCAAACTTTTGCACCCTCAAGAGTAGGATGAATTCAAGGCAAAGCTACTCTCAGCAGTTCTCATTTCAATAATCAATTACTCTCCTAGGGAGAGAAAGAAAGTGCCAGTGATTTAGTTATCTGACTCCCAAGCTGCAAGATACGAGTAAGACCTTGAATTTTCTTACCTGTACTAAGACCTTCCTTGTCGTTGTTACTCAGTTTATTGTTGCAGGCTGGTTCAAATTAGCAAGACACCATTCGTGTTACAGGAGCGATCCAGCTCTGGAAATAATGGCTACATTTCTCTGCAACGTTTCTGTGACTTTACAAATGAAAACAGGTGAAAGTCTGTTTCTGGGTATCATGTTTAAATTCTCCATTGCACAGCTCTCCTCTCTTTCCATCAGCACTGACATTTCAATCTTGAATCACTTCTCCTTTTCCTTTCTGGTCCTTTTAATCATTTCAACAAGAGAGAAAGAAGCAGAGGGAAAAGAGAAGGGACTGGAATCAAGTTTCCGTATAAATTTAGCTTCGTGGAATGGGCAAGGAAATAGCAAGGGAGTTCTGAATTAACTCAGTTAATAACCAAATATGTCCTGCCTACGTGCAACAATGCAGTTTCTAGGATCTTTATAATTTTGGAACTTGTGCTGTTGTACCTGTTTTTTAAATAAAATGTCATAAGCAGCACTCTTACAGACATCCACAGAACAGCACTTTTTAAAAGAAAATTTGTACAGATATGCAGCGAGATCAAAGGATGGACTGGATCAGCAAAAATTCAGTTTTGATGCTGTTAAGAGCAAAGCCTACTTTAACTTCCATCCTTCCTGATGGTCTGGAGACCAAGGCAGATTCAATGGCAAAATATGTTTCAGTACTGTGTTCTGCCCAAACTGAAGTAAGATTTCAGATCACATGTCTATACTTACACTATATGACTTTTTGCTGCCTAAGGACAAAAAACTGGCTCCCCTGTTTCTTATATAATGCTCAGTTAATTGCAACCACAGTATAATATTTTGTAAATTTGAGGCAGAACAATTAAAAGGTACATGGAAGGTACATGCATTTTATTCCTATTTTTGCTTTTTCCCTCAGGAAAAGAAAACAATTTGTGGAGAAGGAAGAGATTTTCATTGCTGTTACACATTCTTGAGCTGTGATTTTCAGTCCTCACTGTCTTCAGTGGTAAATGACAAATATAGTAAGCATGACAAAGAAGTGATACAGGTTAAAAAAAGGGCATAACTGTTGAGATGAAAGAGTATCAGTGGAAGCTAGCCATGTCTGTGTTAATGCCATACCTGTGAAGCCTTAAATGGAGAGCTCTCCTGCTTCCTTGAAAGAAGAGGATCTTCTTCCTTATACACTTCACGTGCTGCCTGCTACAGAAAAGACATGAACTTGTGTATACGTGTGCGCTTCCAGTGGAAAAAATGTATTTTGGGTTTTTTCTTTTTGTCCTTAAACCTGATTACTGGAAGAGGTACTGTGAGGATTTCAGAAAGATGTATGTCATTTCTCAGTACAGTATCCTATACATAGAGTAAAAGAATAGATGAAAAGGGCAACTGAGATATTTGTCTTATTTGTGAAGTCCAACTCAAGACATCTTGAAACAAAAGTAAACTGAATTTGTCCATAAATAATGCACGAGCTGTTTTAATATTGGGATATGCATTCTCAATAGCAGCAGTGTACGCTATTATTCTAAGGAAACAAATGATGGATGATATTGTCCAAGAGATCTCCGTGGACTAACTTGAGTTGTACAAGTGTGCATGAGTTTAGGCTTGGATGCCATACCTTAAGGAACAGATATTTTCTTGAGGAAACAAAGTCTTTTTGTTAACAGACACGTAATAATGCTTTTGTTGAAGCATAAAAAGCATTACATTACTATGAACTGAGAATATTTATATAGCATTGCATATAGACCAGGTATTATTCAGTTTCTTTTCTTGACACCTGTACGTTTCAAAGTCTGCTTAGCTGTCTGTACCATATTGCTGAGGATAATATTTTGACTACACTGAAGTCTGGACAACTCCCCTTGATTACAGCAGTACTTTGATGATCTCATTTTCATGTATGCATTGAATGAAATATAGTAGTCTTTCATTTATTTGTCTGTTCAGCATTTTTATTTTGGTTTGTGCAGAGGAAATAAATTCTTACCAATTAACAATATGACAATAAAAACTAAAAAATAAAAAGAATAAAATGATGAGTGATAAACTTAAGACATGGAAAGGTCAAAAAACTGTGTTGATGGTATGGACATATCAGTATATGGAAAATGAGGAAACTTTGTTAAGGTGTTGTATGAGTGGCACTAGCATGGAAAATTGCATAAATGAATGCTATATCAATTGCACATCCTGACTAAAGACTTTGAGTAGCAAAGCTCCTTAGATATTGCAATCATCATAAGTAAAAGTCTGCACCACAATACCTCAAAGATCATCACAAACACCGTCACAAGCATACACTGTCCTGTTTCTAGAAAATGCCAAAATGCTGAATGCTGAAGGTTTAGCAGCTTCTGGGGCTCTTCACGGCCAGGTGGATGACTTCTGCCTAAAATGCAAAATCTCTCTATGCTCCTGCAAAATTCTTTTCCCCAGAGTCTCCTCCTTTTCCAGGCAAGGGGAAGTAGTCACTTTTTTGTTCTGTCAGCTAAATTCTGCCACCTGATTGTCAGCATCTGTCCCCTCATAACTGAATGAAGGGGCTGAAGCATCAGGCTACCTAGGTATGAGAGAGAATCATCAATAAAAGTAGAAAGGTAGTGCACAGAAGAGTCTGTGGTCGTATATAAAAGCTCACATTATGGCAGAAGAAACTTCTTGACTACCTTGTTCAAAGAAAGGATGTGTGGTCACAGCCCCCTGACCACAGGCATATGAGGATCTTGACGACAAATCAGTTATCTCTTGTAGTCTCTCCACAGCAAAATAAGAGTAAATAAAAAGGCCCAAAGGTTCTTTGGTTTTCCCATCCCATTAATGGTGAGTGTGTTGAAGTGTTAGGAGAACTTGCTCAGCATATTCTTGAGAACAGATGGAAGTGAAGCAAGCTCTCTCTCAACAGGACTATGTACACTGTAGGTGGATTTATCTGATCAAATGCAGAGATCTACAGTGTAGATGTCTCCTGCCGAGTTCATCACACTAAATTCCTTTTGTAGTCAAGGAGAGAAGTGAGAATTCCCAGGATGTGTCTCAGCCCAAAGTAGACATATATGTTTAGTCAGACAAACTGTTTCCAAATACCTATCCCTCAATTGATTGGAAAGGGTACCTGAAGAGTGACTAATTAGTCACAGACTAGTTAGAAATCACTATTTACCTAATATCTTAACTTTATCTCAAGTTAGGTAAGTTGAATTCCACTGTGCATTTCTTTTCTAGTAGGAGCAGGACTCCAAAAGATTTTCCTGTATATTCCCTAGGAATGGTGCTGCCATTTCACCTGAGCGTGTGCTGGGGCTCAAGGGAGAGGAAGTGAGTTTCAGAAAATCCCTTTATTAATTCACCTTTTGGAGGGTCCCTACATCCTCCTTTTAATTTTGCATCACCTGTGGTAATCACAGGCTTCACTATTTGAAATTGATGACTACAATTAAAATAAAATCTTATTCTAATTGTCCTTTCCAAAGCTGAAATCCAACAGTGTACCTTATTTTTCTGCTAATTTAATTTCCCTGATATCCAGTAATGCCATAAATACTTGAATATCTAAAATATTTAAGACCATTTGGCATATTCTCAGTGCAGGAGAGGTAAAACATTAAAATGGCAAAATTAGCTTGTAGGATAAAATATTTGCATTATCAGAGACCTTGAAAACATAAAGCTGGGCTTCTTGAAACCTGTTCAATAAGATTCAAACCTCCTTCAGAGGTTCAAACTTTGAAGTTTCAACTTCAAACTGGAACAGGAAAATGAGACGTGGGGAAGTGGCCTAAGACACAGTGACATTTGTTTTGGAGCTTGTGATCCCACCCTTGTTCCAAGTGCCAGACAACACAACTTCCTGGACATATGGGATTACAGAGTTGAGGTCCAAGATACTAGAAAGTTTCAGAGGAAAATAGGTTATCTGTTCTACCCCTCTCTCCTACAACAGCACAACTTTTTCTACATCAGTCCTGTGAGAGGTTTGTCTAACCCGTCCTTAAGACATCTTTTCATCTGGTCTATTCAAGGCAGATTTTTCTTCATGTCTGTTCTGGGTCTTTCAAACTTAAATTTGAGCTTATCCATCATGAGTACAGAGCCTTTTACACACTGGTAGGTTTCTACTGTGTCTAGCTACCCACCACCACAGAAATGCAAGCTTTCTCTTGATGATAAGAAACCTCTGTCTTGCAGGCTTTCTTCAGAGATAATATTTCAAGATAATTCACCATTCTTAGTGTTCTCTCTCAAACTGTCTTTGGAAATGCTGTGCCAAAACTGGACGATTTTGGTACTAAGTCCTCTTTGGCTTCTGAACAACGAGAATGCTCAGTCTCTTTTTCGCAGACTTGCTATGTACATCTAGCTATTTTCCACTCCATATTGCATATCTATGTTGTCTGGATAAAATTAAAGTCTTGCACTGCCCCTTTGTTCTGACTGCTCCTCCCGTTTGTCAAGATAATGCGGAATGCTACTCCTGTCCTCGAGTGTACCTTAACACGATCAAGCTTTGGGTCAATGTTAATTATTCCATCATACAGCTGAGCCATGCAGACTCTAAGAGCTAGAGACTCTGGTCTGTAAAAAAATTTGACCTCTGAGGTCGAATGCCAGGACTATTGTGCATTTTCCAGTGTTCTCAGTCCTTTCTTGAAAACTGCAGTTGCATAACAACTGTGCATTGTCAAGCCAAAGGACAACTGAACTTTACGTACTGCTTTTTCTCCCTCTGCTCGACTGTTTTTCCCCATCTCTGATGAGTCTGGCTTTCAGGTGGCACCTACCTCCCTAGACTAAAGCATCTCTTCTCTCTCTGTGGCGCTAGGAACTTCCACAAGTTCAAGTCAGTTTTAATAAGCTGCCGGGACTCCAGGCAGAGCCTGCCTCTAGGGAGACTGTGCACCTCTAGGCTTTGCCAGGTGCTTTCAAATAGTTTCCAGTGCAAACAAACTACTGTTTGGAGATCCTATTAGAGAAATTTTAGTTAGGGAGAATTCACTCTAAATTCTGTGAAATTTCACAGTCTTGTAAATGATAGCTCATCCAACTCCTTCCCAATTTACATCAGTCCTTGCTTTCATGTTTTTACCAGAGCTGTAAGAGTTAAGAACAGCCTTCCTGGTTGGAGTAATATGTAGGAGATAAGCTTTCAACATACACGATTCTACAATGGACTTTGATAATTTTTTATGTGTGACAGCACGGTACAACTCTTCAATTGCAGGGAACTAGATTGAAGGTCCTTTTCAGTCCTGTATTCCTTATCTTGTGGGTAAACCTTTCATAGCACAGACAACTGGAGTTGAACATGCAGAGTCCAGGATTCTGCTCAGAGGCATTACCCATGATTTTCAGCAATATTATCTGCATCTTTAGTCAAACAAAATGAGGCATAACCATTTCAGAATAACAGCATGTTTAGTAAGACAAGAGCGCCTTCACCTTTCCCAGCACCCAGTACAAACATTTAAATATTGTTTTGTAACATCTTACATTCCAGGTCATGTTTGGAGATTAAAAAATGGAGATTGGAACTGAGGAAATTATTAACTTCATTTACCACATTTGTTTGCTGATGTGTAACTCCAGTGGGAATCAATAAAACTTAATGCACTCACACAGCTTCCAGCCCCAGCTGGCTGAGCCAAAATGGGGATTAGCAAAGTTGTCTTTCTCTTGCATATTCATGCTCTGGCAAGATTTCTTTGCCTTACATTTGAATTACTAAAGTTAAAACCAAATATTTTCAAAATCAAGTGAAGTGTGAAGTCAGGTTGTGATTTTCAGATTTGCTAACCAACTGCCATGATCACTGCAAGAACATCAGACCCACGGTAGGTGAGGATTGCAAAAAGTCAAGGACCTTTATTAAGGTGTCCAACTGTCATCTGAAAATGGTGACATGCATATTTAAAGCACAAATGTTAGTAACTTTGTTCCACATTAAAGACCTGTATCGTATCAACAGAATCTGTAGCTCTCATCTTGTCTTTGAGAAATATCTTTTTTGGGGGCTGACACAGGCATGAAAATGGGTGCCATGCTCCTAATAAGCCTCTGCAAGATTCTGTTTGATTTAGGGATGGACTTAAGAAACAGAACTCAAGTACCACACAGTATCAGGCTTGAGAAATTAAGCTGCAGTCAAGCTGATGTGCAAATGACTGGCTGGGAAAGCGCTAGAGAAATTGCTATATTTGGATACCCCATTAACCAGGGTCACTTCCCTGGTTATCCCTTTATAATTATTTTGGGGGAAAGGATACAGTCTAGACAAGGATGTCTTTCAGATGTTCTTTGAATTAGACTTTTAAAAGTCTACAAAAAAGCCCTATTTCATTTCAGCTATTAGACCCCACTGAAATAGGGATGAGGTCCTGTATCTGCTTTTTGCCTCTGTTACTATGAAATATTTCACAATATAGCAATTCTAATTTTAATCCTCCTTTTCTGAAATCCAAAATTTTAAAAAGCAGCATGAGCAAAGGCACAGAACATTCACTTTTTTCTGAGACTACATTTTCATGAGGCTTTCTTATTGCATATAAAAATAGGAGAAAAACAGGCTTTTAGCAGATTAAAATATAATTTTCAGTTGCCTAGATGTTGCAGGATTTGTTTTTCAAGGAAATATAAGTGGATTTACAAAATGCTAAGCAATAGGGTAAACTTTTTAAAAGATATATGTTGCTTTTTAGCTGATCTGTAAAAGCTTTGGGCATTTGAAGTAAACATTTCAGTGAACACAGTACAATCAGTTTTTGTGTAACATCAAAAAATGATACCGTGTTTTAATTTAGACAATAGATAAGCGTATTTTACTGCTGTAGCTGCATTTTTAAGATACAGTAACAAGCATGTCAATACATTTTGTTAAATTATGTAGGAATTCAGAAATGCCATATGACAAATGTATGGAAAAGTGATATATAGCAGGTATGTGCTGTGTGTACATTGGGTTATTAAGAAAGAGTTATTTTACCTGATCATCCTTATTACTTCCAGGTAATGCGGTATAGTGCATCAGTCAAGCTGCCTTTAAATATTTTGAATTAATCTGAGTCCATTTCTAAGAGAAGTGTCGGTAATGCAAACAGATCAGTTTATTTTTACGTTTGTCCTGATCAATTTTCCTGTGTTATTCCTGTGCTTATAATAGAATAGGCTTCAAGCCACGATGATGCTTTTTGCTTATGTTTTGAAATCAGTTTTTATATTTTTATTTTTAAGTTCTTGTCAGACAGTTGAAGCCACATTTTCATTTTCTTGCTGCTGCTTAGAGATTCAGTTAAGTCTCACTCCTACTTGAGTGTGCATCCCACCCAAATTCTCTCTTGTTCAGCTTGAACCAGCTAGTATGCACATTTCTTTATGAGCAAAAATGAATGATTAGCTGAACCGGAATCATTTTGAAGAACAGGAGTTAGAGATTAGAGATGGAGAGAGTCACCAATGGCTTTGTAATTCTGTAAGGGGGCGATATCTGTGTCACTGTCTACATATTTCCAAGGTCTTCCTTGCTGTCACATTTGATTAATTCATAACTTTGCATATATTTATCCTCATGACTCCTCTGTAAACAAGGCATTTAAAAGATAAGGAGCTAACATGCAAGCAAACTACAGGAGAGATCTAAAATGGGATAGTTCCTAGTCATTGATTGGGCATTGATTGGGAAAACCCCTCTGCTATGCACTAAGCTAATATTTGTCTTCAGAAGCAATACACTACTGCTGAAGACTCTGTCTTTTCCCCGCCTTCTCCTGTGCTCCTCAGTACCTATTCCAGCAACACTACCCTGGTACCGCTCCCAGGAGAATGAGCTTTTTTTCAGTTTGCCACCATTGATACAAAAGAAAGAAATAATATTTCAATGCAAATGCTACATGAGAAGCTGGAGATAAAATCACACGTTGTCAGAACCTGTAGCAGGAGAACAGTTTGAACAAAGCGGCCGATTGCTCCTCATAGGCTGTCCCCTCTCAGTTTCAACAGGGCCCTGCTGTTGAAAACAGGACACCTTTAATGAGTTTTCTTGTATAAGTATTGTGTTAACATCTCTACTTTTCTTTTATTGATGATAGTGGAATAACATGCGCGTTTGTGTAGGAATGAGGTTTGAAATTTACTAAATATGTTATAACAAGTGCAAAACATCAGTTAGGTTTATCTTCTAAAGCACAAGACAAGAGAGGGGGAGGATTACAGAGGAATAAAAGACAGAACTCAGAAGGGGGTGCTATGCCAGAAGTGGGTGGGTAGCACACTCCACATATCAAAGTTTGGTCTCATATCTGTCTAAATATTATGAATGATCCTTTCAGAACTATCCATTAATAGTGTGCCTTAAGCAATTGTATAACATAGATTATCAGACAGTTACTTATCACTGAAGTTAATTTGTAATGAATAGTTTCCTCCACATATCTCTCACTCTGACTTTTATCTCTTACCACAAAAGTACAGATATGCTTTTAAGACACTGTGTAATTTGTCCCATTTTGATTAAAATGGTATCACAAGCTTCCGGGTTTTGTAGTCCTTGCTCAAGCAAAACACTCACTTGGAAAAAAAAAACCACAATGAAAATTTCATCCTTAACATCAACAGGGCCAGGATTTTTTTGTTTATGTAAGAGATAGTAGTTAAAAATGAAATTGAAACAGTATAATTACATTGATGAGCCTTTTTGCTGCTCGTATGTTATTGTTACTATGTGAGAAGTGTGCAAGAAGGTCTAGCTGCTCTTCAAGTAGATTCACTGAGGTATAGCATTTGTGTTACTGGAAACCCTCTGTTGTTTAGTCAGTATCCTCTCTCTGTGTCTTCCAAAGAAAATGTCATAGTTCTTTACATGAACTATTACTCTTTTAAACCTTGTAGGTTAGAAACAATAGATATGACAAAAAACTCAAATAGATCAGCTGCATGAATGTATAGAGGAGTACTGCTGCCCTTTGAGACTGTTGCTCTTCCGTAAACTGTGGACCAGAGGCTGTTGGTCCTTTGGGGCTTTCCAGTGGCGATGGAGAGACTTTTTGTGACAGTTTATCTTATGGAAAAATGTTCAGGCAGAGACATCAGTTCCACAAGAAGAGTATCCATTTTCTTGGCTTTCAGGTTGCATGAACTGAGCCACAAACATTTGGAAAAAAAGAAAAATTTGCTTCTGTAATGGTGTTTTTCTTTCTATTACAGCTTGTTTTTCTTTCTATTACAGCTTTACACCTGAAATTTTTGCTCATGTGGGGTTTGAAGAAAACTACTGCAGAAATCCTGATGGGAATGAAATAGACCCTGGTGTTTCACAACCGATCCTGCTACCAGATTAGACTACTGTGGCATCCCAGAGTGTAAAGGCCAGAGTATGTACATTTCTTCCTTCCATTCTGCCCACTATGTTCTCTACCATGATTTTTATTTTCTTTTGTAAGATATGCTTAAGTATGAGAGAATATTCAGATTCTTCTGTGTTTTGTTTTATTTTGAATCGGATTTTTGCTTTACAGGTGATTTTAGAGCATTTTTATTGATAAGGCTGAATTTGTTCACAGGGACTTGTGGCGCAACCCAGCCACTACAGTGTTGTAGTTTGATAAAGTCCAGTTACTTTGCATAGAAGAATGGACTTTGGTTTGGCTTCTCCTTAGGGCAGGGTTCTTCTACTTCTCTGTACCCTTCACTGCTTCTTCTCATACTTTGTTCTTGTCTCTTACACTCACTTTTTCCTGCTCTCTCCAACTTTGCTCTTCCAGCTGACTTTCCTCATTTTTCTTTCCAGTACTGCTCCTCATTCAATTTACCAATGCTATACTCCCGAGCCTGGTGGAGTGGGATCATGTTGAGTTGGGTCCTATTTCTGTCTGATTGATAGCTGTTAAAAGGAAGTGCAGAACCCACTTCAGAAGTCCAATTATGTTTGAAAATGTATTAGCAAGGTAAATTCCTCCCCACAAAAGTCAGGGTATGTCCCCCCATTACTGGTCCAGTGCAAAAGCCACCTGAGACTGGTCAGCATTTTGAATATGAACCAGTCTTAGTGGATGGGTCAGCTGCCAGTACACATACTATACAACAGGCATATTTTACTGCAAGTGTAAAGAAGACAACTTGAAGCATGGTTTGTTGATCACTTCCAACACAGTAGTTTATTGAAATAATGTGTCCCTAGTATGAAGGAACAGCAACATGGGATGATGTTTTATTTGTGATGATGACTCTCCAGTAAATAAAACTAATATTAAACAGGTCGAAAACACTTTATACCTTCATACAACAGCTGGTGTCAGATTTCCAGAATGCTGTCACTTTTAATCTATGTTTCTATTTCAGGAGTTTAGATATAAATTATTGCAGGAACCCAGATGGCAAGAAGACGCCCTGGTGCTACACTACCACCAAAACTACGTGGTGGCGGTAGTATGGCATTCCTCAGTGTCCAGAGACAGAATAAAAAAAATCCCTGGGAAAATGGAGGGGGATACAGCTGTGCTACAAAAGCATAAAATACAATGGAAGGTGATCATTTGTGTTGTTAAATTCTCTATTAAAACTCTGCTCAGTACCATTGATTGTTTATTGATCTTGTGTGCATGCTGCAAAGCTTTCTCAGTCAGGGGTAGAAAGCAGGGCCTTTTCATCACAGGGGAACTGACACTGAAGATTTTAAGTCTGCTGATTGACAAATTAGAGGGGTCTAGTTTTCATTTTATATGTAAGTAAATACAAGAACGTATCAGAAATAAACACAACTGAAGATATGTAGTAAAAATCAAAATACTGGGCACCACATTTCTTATTGCATGTGTTGGCAGGGTGGGGGGAAAGTGGCAATGAGGATGAAGGAAAAAAATAAATAAAATGATAACAATCAATTTTTTAAAAATCGTGAACATTAATGTCCTAAATCTAACTCATGAAAAACTACATTTGAAGACATTTTAGAGCTGTATGTGAAGGTTTTGCTTCCCTAATACAAACAAATGCAACGTGCAGAAGTGAAATTGAAATGCGAGTGCTCCTACCGAGTGCCATCTGTTGCATGAAGTTGTTCCAGACACCCTTATAAATGCCTTCTGGTCTTTATTCTCAAACATTCCTGTGACTGCCTACTAATTTGTCTGATTTTTCCAACTCACTTTTACCCGTTTCCTGAAGGTTATGGGTTTTTTTTATTTTTTAAATTTAAACACATAAATGAAATTAAGGGGCTGATTTCCACCGTTCATTACAGATGCTGATATGTCAATGCAGTCTTCAAGTCCGGAGGAGTGCTATCGAGAGAGGGAGGCTTGGATTACCATGGAACAGTTTCTCTTCCTGTCAGGGCAAAGAAATGCCAAGCCTGGAGCTTGGTGATGCCACATCATCACAACAGAACAACAAGGGATTTCTCAAATGTGTATGTTTGTTTTGCAATTTTTGTGTTATGTTAGCCAGTTGCTCTTGCTTTCCACACAGTTGCCTTACAGCACTTAATAGAAGGGAATATGCTTGATAAAAAAAATCATGTGTCCAAACATTAAAAATGACCCTTTAGTCATTTTTTTCACAAAACTCAAGTGTGGACTAAATGTAAATGAAGAGGATCCTTTTAAATTGCCCTTAAAAATTTAAGAGTTGTCATTACTCTTCAAGAACATATTGAAGAACAGCCATTCAGACATATGGCAAAATAGCTGTCTGCTTTCCAAAACTGCCTCCTTATAAATATTTGAGAGCTGCAATAGCCTTTAAAGTGCTTTGGAGAATAATAGATGGAAGAACTGAACAGCTTGACATTTATCTGTGGCCTGGACTGTGTTTTATATGGCAAAGCAATCACAACGGCTAGCAAGCCTACCCATAGTTGTAAACTGGAATGGAAATGATAAGACTGATATAATTAATTTAACTGACTCCTGTCCTTTTCAGCTTTCTCATCTGTCATTTTTCTCCAAATCCTTCCAGTATATCGTTACTTCTTCCCACATAAATCTCTGTTCAAACCTGCTAACAGCTCATCTCTTGTTTTCTGTTCCATCCTAAATCACACTTTTTTCATCAACAATTTTTTTTCTGTGTGAAAGGTTTCTGTTTGTGAAGCCATTGGAGATTTTGTCACTGTTCTGATTTAAGATGGAGAAATTAATTGAGCTCTTTAAAATTCTTGGGGAGAGGAAGACCATTCCCCTCACTGTCCCATCCAGCCTTCACTGTGCCAACACTTACTTGGGGAAATGCTCACTGAATTCAGTAGAACTATTGCTAGATGGGAATCCCTGCTCAAATTCAAATGCATATGCGTTCATGGGTCCTTGGACCTAAAAATTATAAGGGACTTATCTGTTGTTTTCTCAGTTTCTGACAATGAATAAGAGAATATTTTTAATTTTATGGTAAACCCCTACTTATGAAAGATATGGTTCAGTTCAAATTTGAATTAAAAAGAAAAGGGATATTTTCTGCAGTTGCATATATGTTCTAATGAATGTCAGTAAAGAGGAATACTATGTCATCAGGCATTACTCCATCAGTCAGAACATTTGTACAGCCCGTGGTTAAGACTCTACAAACATTGTTAGGTTTTATCAAGAATAAAATGGACAGTTGCAGTCCTCCCTGGGAAAGTCCCTAGACTCTGTCAGCCACCAAACTATGTCTTGGCACTATGTGAGACCATGCTAGCCAGCGTGGGCCAGAGCCATGCCAGGGAATGTGCTAGCAATTGAACAGCTTGTACCATCACGGGATAGTGTGCAAGCCCAGGCCTTGGCCATGTTTAGTATACTAGTATAAATGTAGTCTTTGTTCCCTCTTCAACAGATAAAGGACATCCTGACACTGAAATCATTACCAGTCAGGTTGGAAGGACTAGGACCACTGCAAGAACATTCCAGCATTGGGATGAATGGGGGACAAGGAAAAGACTGTATGTATTTGCCCAGGGAGTCAGTAGGTACATCCAGCTCTGGGCATGGACACAGATCACCCACAGATATGGATTGTAGATGTAGTTGCTGAGGTAAAGACAGCCTTTTGTGTGTACTTCTGAGATAGCAAGAGAAAGTATGATCCTGGCACCATGGCAGGTCACACTACAGGTCTGGCAAGAGTGGCAGATGACTTAGGATTGGGGAGTGCACCAGGGCAAGGGAGATGTCAGAAGTCACAACCACAGCTTGGGAAAATGAAGGCAAGTTCAGAGACAAATAGAAACCCTTGCCCTTGCTCAAGTCCACAGGAGCAAAACTCTCAATGAAGGGGAAGAGGAAGGTAAAATTCTCTGAAAAAGGACAATGCGGCTAACAAAACATTCCCTTTGAGTACTACAATAGAAAGAAGTTCTCAAACTTAGTCTTTGTTATTCACATGTCTTTATGTGCATAATTATTTATGATTGTCCACCTAGACAGTACATTGCACTACTGAAAAGTAGGAGGGAACACAGACTGTGCTATGGTCATTGCTGCCCTTTGGAGGATGCATCCCCCCGCCTATCAAATGCAGTCATCTTCAGCACTTGTCTCAGACTCTGCAGGAACTTGTAAAAGGTGGATTTGACTGTACTGTGGGTAGGTGGGGAGATAGCACTAAAAATAATTCAGGAAAGATCTAGGTCCAGTTTCCACCTAATATAGTGAACTGAGATTAAATTCAATGTCATACATATTCCTAACCTAAATGTCATACATATTCCTAACCTAATACTACCTTCCTAATATAAACAGCCAGTATGCTTCCCTCGCAATGAACTCCTCTGTCCTTCAACTCTGTAGTATGAAGTTCTTCATCCTAACCCACTGACTATGCTTATCTCTTTCTATCCTTATTGCAAGCCTGTAGAAAGTACATTGCTCTTAGAAGTATATTTTTCTAGTTCTTTGGTCCTGTCAATATACTCACTGATTTTCTGTATTATTGTTTATGACTGTATTTCAAGTTTATGCTTGATTCGCTAAGCAAATTAAAATTCTCTGTTAGTCTTTTAGTTCAGTTCTTAGATTATTACTCAGGTGATATATGCTCCATCTAAAATGTAACAGCTGAAATGCACGCACTGTGCCTTGCCCTTCTTTTTTGAGCACTTGAACTACATGACTGCATGCCACATTATGCCATTCTTTTTTCTGTTAACTGATCAGAACCACAGGCCTGTCAGTCTGACCTTGGTACCAGGGAAGGTTACGGAGCAGATCATCCTGAGTGCCATTACGCGGCACATGCAGGACAACCAGGTGATCAGGCCCGGTCAGCATGGGTCCGTGAAAGGCAGGTCCTGCTTGACAACCCTGATCTCCTATGACAAGGCAACCCGCTCAGTGGATGAGGGAAAAGCTGTGGATGTCATTTACCTGTACTTTAGTAAAGCCTTTGACACTGTTTCCTACAGCGTTCTCCTGGAGAAACTGGCTTTTCATGGCTTGGATGGGTGTACTCTTTGCTGGGTAAAAAACTTTCTGGAGGGATAGGCATAAAGAGTGGTGGTGAATGGATTTAAATTCAGTTGGCAGCCAGTCACAAGTGGTGTTCCCCAGGGCTCAGTACTGGGGCCAGTTCTCTTTAGTATCTTTACCAATGACCTGGATGAGGGGATTGAGTGCACCCTTGGTAAGTTCACAGATGACACCAAGTTGGGCAGGACTGTTGACCTGCTTGAGGGTAGGAAGGGTCTACAGGGGGATCTGGACAGGTTGGACTGATGGGCCGAGGCCAGTGGTATGAGGTTCAACAAGGCCAAGTGTCGGGTCCTGCACTTGGGTCACAACAACCCCATGCAACGGTACAGGCTTGGGAAGAGTGGCTAGGAAGCTGCCGGCAGAAAAGGACCTGGGGGTGCTGGTTGACATCCAGCTAAATATGAGCTGGCAGTGTGCCCAGGTGGCCAAGAAGGCCAACAGCATCCTGGCTTGTATCAGGAATAGTGTGGTGAGCAGGACTAGGGAAGTGATTGTCCCCTGTACTTGGCACTGGTGAGGCCCCACCTTGAGTACTGTGTTCAGTTTTGGGCCCCTCACTACAAGAAAGACATAGAGGTGCCGGAGTGTGTCCAGAAAAAGGCAACCAAGCTGGTGAGGGGTCTAGAGAACAGGTCTTATGAGGAGAGGTTGAAGGAACTGGGGTTGTTTAACCTGGAGAAAAGGAGGGTGAGGCAAGACCTTATCACTCTCTACAACTATGTGAAAAGAGGTTGTAGAGAGGTGGGGGTAGATCTTCCAGGTACCAAGTGATAGGACAAGAGGAAATGGCCTCAAGTTACGCTAAGGGAGGTTTAGATTGGATATTAGGAAAAATTTCTTCACAGAAAGGGTTGATAAGCATTGGAACAGGCTGCCCAGGGAAGTGGTGGAATCGCCATCCCTGGAGGTATTTGAAAGATGGGTAGATGTGGTGCTTAGGGACATGGTTTAGTGGTGGACTTGGCAGTGTTAGGTTGATGGCTGGACTCGATGATCTTCAAGGTCCCTTCCAACCTAGACAATTTGATGATTCTATGATTCTATCAAGAAGACAGGCTGTAGAAAAGGACCACCCCATTACAGCTCTTGACTCCTAAATGATGTAAAAGATCTGTCAAAATACTGATTAGCCATTGCTAATCAAAGATAACCCCAGAGACATAATGAGGACTTGGGAGCTAGCATCCCTTGTGCCTCACCAATGATCCTGGGCAGATAGCTTGGACATGCAGAGGTCCAGTGCCAAGAGGTGCTTGAGTGCGTGTGGGTGTAAGAGTGTGGGTAAATAAAATTTGTGACAGAATGGGTTTGAATGGATAAAATGACCTCCTTTAGACATTTTGTAAAGGAAATCACCTTCTCCTTCCATGAGTTTGAGTTACATTGATCTCCTCCAGTGCAGATTACAATGCAATGCAACAATAGCTGCAGATAAACTCGTTTCAGCACCCGAGCTCTGCAGAGGACTCTCTAACTCCTGTTGAGCACCGCAGTAGCGCTGCTGCACCACATCAGGAGAGGAGCCAGTATCTTCTGTGGATTTCAGTAACCATAAAATATAATACATGAGCATATTATCTTAGACAAGCTCAGGAGTGTCTGTGCCAGATGCTGTTAAGGCTAATTACTTTAGCTGCTGTATCTTGTTGGTGTGGCTACCCTGCTTTTTACTCCAGAGCATAGTTCAAAGCTCTCTGGGGTGAATCACATACTTGGCGGAGACAGGTAGAGGGAGGACAGGGACGATTGTAAGTGAAGAAAAGCTGTCTGACTCATTACATGCAGTTTGCAGAAATAACCCCTCACATTGTTCAATAAAAATATGAAAAGTAATGAAATTAAATGAAATGAAGAATGAAATGACATGAAATAAAAGGTCAGTCTTAGTTCCTGGCTGCCTCTAGAGCTTTTATGCCTTTATAGCATACAGATTTACGATAACTGTGTAATAGATAGGGAGAAGTCTTCCCTAGTCAAAGTTCAGGTTATGCTATTTAGTTGCCCTTGTATAGCTGTGGTGATATATTCACTCCACTTCTGTGCCTCCTTTTTGCACATTATTGATTAATGATGTACCATCACCAGCGTATTTACATTCTTTCTTCTTCAGGGAGACAGTGGAGAACCTTTAGTTTGTCTTGTCCAAGTTTTGTCTAATACGAACTTGCCTCCTGGGGTCTTGGTTGTGCCCTGCCAAAGAAACTTCCTGTCTTTGTCAGAGTTTCTGGTTACACTTCTTGGACTGAGAACGCCATGGGAGCTGACTGATCCTGGGAATGTACTGCCCTCTCCTGGAAAGCAGTATGCGTGTTGAAAATATGAGATTCCAGGTGCTACACTGAAATTATATTAAATTTTAATAATAAAAAATAAGTATCATCCTGTAAACTGTAAGTTGTAAACTAACACTCTGAGAAGTAGCCAAACTGATGGCTTGTTCCCCTCTTTCAGTATGCTCTGTATTTCAGTGCCTTCTACAATAAAAACAGGTGAAGCACCCACTCAAAACATTCCGTTCTCTGTGTAGCTGAATCTTACACCTATTTCTAGCTCTCATAGAGGTTTTATTGTGTTAGGTCTTTTGTGCTCTCAGCATTTTCACTGACCTCCTGCATTATTAATGGCCATACTTCCAGTTTTCTCTCATGGCCTCCCATAGGTCAGGAAGACATCAGGCTGAATTGTGGGAGACAGATTCTCCATAGGCGGGTTTTGGACTGTGAATGCCTTTCAAACAGTGGTATGTGGCTCTGATAGTCTCCGTGCCTTGGAATTTACCTAACAACCATCACAGCGATTGCCAAGCATAAGGATTCTTTTCTCCTCCAGATGCTATGCAGGCAGAAGAAAAGAGTGAGCAAAGAACCCTTCTGTTTTAGAGTTTTCTTGTACTTGGCAATCAGCATTTGGCAGGATTTTCACAGGGTCTGGTTTGGTGGAAACGGAAGAGACTTTTTCTTCACTTTTGTCTGTGGCAAATTCAGAACTGTTACTGAGTCTCTGCGCTGGAGTACACACGGTGCAGTAACATATCAAACAGCCAGCTCAAAAACTTCTCAATTGGACAGGTTGACACAAGTCTTCAGAGCTCTTCAGCACTCCTCTTGACAACTGATTACAATGCAAAGTAAAATTACATCAGATCCTTAGTACCCACCTTGCCTCAGTGTGTAAACATCAGAGGTAGGATTTCACTGCCCCAAAACAGATGGCTAGAGTCATTTAGAAATCTTCAGGTTCTTGAGACATGTGGATGGCACTGGCAGAAATGTTACAAGATATGAAGGACGTCCCGTCCTTTCTGAAGTGGCAGCTGTAGTCCCCGCAGGATCCCCTACGGAGTCTAAAATGGTATTAGATGCTTTGCTTAAACAAGTCTCAGCCTAGCTATAATTCTTCTGCCCTATTTGGAAAGAATTTATATCACAGTGAGGCTACTGAAGGTTTTTCCCATTAGGTATTAAGATACATAAATAAGTTTTACTGCTCCATGATAATTTAAGAAATGCAACGGAGAAAAAGAAAACAAAGAAGCTATAATGCATTTCAGTCCTTGCCATGCCTTATAATACTAAACTAAAGAACCGTCAGATCTCAGTATAGCTATTTTAATGTTTCGTTTGCACTGGCACATTCATTCTTCAGTAGCCCGTTCCATCATGATCGTCCCTGCATCCAAACAATACCATTTCTCCCAGAATGTGTCATAAATAGCATTGCTTTTCTTTCTGACAATATAATGAAGTGCCATCTTTAAGAAAAAGACTGACAAGCTGTCTAAAAATGTCAGTACACCCAAAAACTCATCTGCATCCATAGCCCCAGGAATAATTTTCAGCCTGAGTTTAAATAACAAGCACCCTGGACTAGATTCAAATATTCATTGCACAAGATTTTCATCATCCTGCTCTTCTCCTTGGAGAGCAGAGAATAAATAGAAATAATTTTTAAGGACTTCAAACTGTTTGAACTGTGAATTTTGCTGCCTGTGGTTTGGTCAGATTAATTTACTTTTTTAAAAAATGCATGCTTTGTTCATTTCCCTGCAGAGTCAACACAGATGTCAAAGGCCAGCCTTACTCTTATTTTTCGTCTTCAGCATCTGTTTTGTAAATTCCAATAGCAAAATTTTTATTGTTTACAACAGCATGTATGGCAGGAAGAGCACTGGTTCATCCCAATCCTAAAGCCAGTTTGGCGGTATAATATTGTCAGTTAAAATGCTGCTGTCTTTTATCCCATGTCCTCACTTGCTACTTTTGCTGGTTCAGTATTGCTGAGAAAGCTTTTCAGCAATACTCCAGTTATTTCCCACATTGAACATTCTGTAGGGATGAAAAAGAGCAATTGAATAGCTATTTCCTAAAAATATGTGTAGAAGTTATCAGATTTATTATAATAAATGCAGACTTGTACAGTAGAAAGAGAATAATGGCATAGGACAAGTATTAAAATCGAATAAGTTTTCTAACAGAATAAAACCCTAACAGTTGTTACCATGCCCATTATCTTGGCAAGAGCTAAGCAGACTATCTACATCAGAGAGAACATTATTACAACAGTTCATTTTCTAACTGAACAACCAAACTTGCAGTTTTTATTAAGGTATCCACTTTATACCTGTATTTATATGCAATATGCAATAGTAGATATACCCAGTAGACTCTGGTTATCTTATTTAATTGGATAATACTGTACTTTCATCACTCATATTATTAGAAGAGTAACAGTAGTCCAACATGAATTTTGCAAATGTCTTGACTTCATTGTCTCATAAAGACACAAGGCTAAAGCATCTCTCTTACTTGACTTACAAAGCTTTCAAACCCAATGCATTAAGACATTACAAAATTTATTGTCCATATCCCCTAAAAATATCACCCCTGTTTCATCTTAATCACTATGCACTTATTGTCTATGGTTTCACTTGTGCTGTGCTTAATAATCTTACATGTATGTAGTAGAAACTTATAAAACTTTTATGTAGGTCTTTCAAAAACCTGATTTGTTTCTATATTGATTCTATCTGCCATTCTTGCTACAAGAAACTTAATCTAAGTAACAAAGACTAGTGTGTAGATATTGTTCCTTTTTCCTTGTTATATGAAAATCCTATAAAATGGGGGGGGGGGGGGGGGGGGGGCAACTCGAATGAACAGAAATTGCTTTGAAAACCAGAAGAATTTGACAAAGGATGATTTACTCACCCAGGCATTTTCTAGCATCAGCTTATACAATTCAGTAGAGAACTAGACTGATTTAAAATTACTAATCTGATTTGGGTTTATGTAAATTTTTTCATTCTATTTTGCCTTTAAGGACAGTGCACTACATTCTAATAGCCTACATATTTCTCTGTTATCACAGAATCATAGAGTGGTTTAGGTTGGAAGGAACCTTAAAGATCATCTAGTTCCAACCACCCTGCCATGGGCAGGGACACCTCCCACTAGACCTGGTTGCTCAAAGCCCCATCCAGCCTGGCCTTGAACATCTCCAGGGATGGGGCATCCACAACTACGGCATTGTAGAAACTTGGTGGGACGACTCCTATGACTGGAGCATCGGCATGAAAGGGTACAGGCTCTTCAGGAGAGACAGGCAAGGGAAACGAGGAGGCGGTGTTGCCTTATATGTTGATGAGCAGCTGGAATGCATGGAGCTCAACCTGGGGGAGGATACAAAGCCAACTGAGAGCCTATGGGTCAAGATTACAGGGAAATCGGGAGCAGGGGACATTACAGTGGGGGTATGCTACAGGCCACCTGACCAAGAAGACCAAGTGGATGAAGCCCTCTCTAGACAGACAGGGTCGGCATCGCGTTCACAGACCTTGGTTCTCATGGGTGACTTCAACCACCCTGACATCAGTTGGAAGGATAACACAGCCAGGCACAGGCAATCCAGGAGGTTCCTGGATTGCATTGAGGACAACTTCCTTCTCCAAGTGGTTGAGGAGACGATGAGGAGAGGAGCCATGCTGGACCTTGTTCTTACCAACAAGGAAGGGCTGGTTGACAGTGTCAAACTCAGGGGTAGCCTGGGCTGTAGTGACCATGAAATGGTCGAGTTTGAAATCCTCAAGGCAACGAGGAAGGTGCGCAGCAGGCTGACAACCCTGGACTTCAGGAGAGCCGACTTTGGCCTCTTGAAGAATCTGCTTGGCATGGTGCCGTCGAATGAAGCGCTGGAAGGAAGAGGGGTCCAAGAGAGTTGGTTAATGTTCAAGGACCACCTCCTCCAAGCAGAGCAGCAATGCATTCCTACAAAGAGGAAGGCAGGCAGAAAAGCCAGGAGGCCTGCGTGGATGAATAAGGAGATCCTGGAAGTGACCAAAAGAAAAAAGGAGGCCTACAGGGAGTGGAGACAGGGGCGGGTAGCCTGGGAGGATTACAGAGGAATCGTTAAAGCAGCCAGAGAGCGGGTTAGACAAGCTAAAGCCCAGTTAGAACTAAATCTGGCCAGGGACATTAAGACAAACAAAAAATCCTTCTATAGGTATGTCAGTGAGAAAAGAAAGACTAGGGAAAATGTAGGCCCTCTCCGGAAGGAAACGCAAGAACTGGTTACCCGGGACAGTGACAGAGCTGAGGTACTCAATGACTTTTTTACCTCAGTCTTCACGGACAAGGACAGCAGCCGCACTGCCCAAGACACAGATTGCAAAGGACAGGATTGGGAAAACGGAGCACCGCCCACTGTAGATGAAGATAAAGTGAGAGACCACCTGAGGAACATGAAGGTGCACAAGTCATAGAATCATAGAATCATAGAATGGTTTAGGTTGGAAGGGACCTTGAAGATCATCGAGTTCCAACCCCCCTGCCATAGACAGGGACACCTCTCACTAGACCAGGTTGCCCAAGGCCACGTCCAGCCTGGCTTTGAACACCTCCAGGGACGGGGCTTCAACAACCTCTCTGGGCAACCTGTTCCAGTGCCTCACCACCCTCAAAGTGAAAAATTTCTTCCTAATGTTTAATCTAAACCTGCCCTCTTCCAGCTTAAAGCCATTCCCCCTCGTCCTATCACTACATGCCCTAGTAAAAAGTCCTTCCCCAGCTCTCCTGTAGGCCCCCTTTAGGTACTGGAAGGCTGCAATAAGATCTCCCCGGAGCCTTCTCTTCTCCAGGCTGAACAGCCCCAACTCTCTCAGCCTCTCCTCATAGGAGAGGTGCTCCAGCCCTCGGATCATCCTCGTGGCTCTCCTCTGGACACGCTCCAGCACGTCCATGTCCTTCTTATGTTGGGGATTCCAGAGCTGGCTGCAGTACTCCAGGTGGGGTCTCACGGGAGCGGAGTAGAGGGGCAGAATCACCTCCCTTGACCTGCTGGCCACACTTCTTTTGATGCAGCCCAGGATACGGTTGGCCTTCTGGGCTGCGATCGCACATTGCTGGCTCATGTCGAGCTTCTCATAAATCATCACCCCCAGGTCCTTCTCCACAGGGCTGCTCTCCAGCCATTCTCCGCCGAGCCTGTATTTGTGCTTGGGATTGCCCCGACCCAGATGTAGGACCTTGAACTTGGCCTTGTTGAACTGCATGAGGTTGGCTTGGGCCCACCTCTCCAGCCTGTCCAGGTCCCTCTGGATGGCATCCCTCCCCTCCAGCATGTCTGCCTCGCCAAACAGCTTGCTATCATCAGCAAACTTGCTGAGGGTGCACTCTACCCCACTGTCCATGTCGCTAACAAAGATGTTGAATAGTACAGGTCCCAGTACCGACCCCTGAGCTGTCATAGCTGGAAAAAAAATTAGGTGAGCTTTTAGGTACAAAGAAGCGCTTGTATGCACAGAAACTTGTCTAATTTTTCCAACTACATTAGTTGATCTAACAGAAAATATTATCTCCACCCATAAATCTTGTCTTGCCCATGCCTTTAGACCACCATCACAGCAAGAACAAGCAAACAAAAAGCCTTTTCCACCTTTATTTTTATGAAGTAGAACTCTGTTCCGAAGGATTTGCAGTCCACAAAATGATTTCCACTTCTTTAGAAGATAACTGAACTGATGATAGACTTTTCCACCTTAATTTTTCTGGTGTAGTTAAATACTCAGAGGTAGATGTAGTTATGGAAGAGTTCATACTAATGCAGATTCTGGCTGTGCCCTGCCCAGCGTAAGCTTCACTTCTATGTATATTTTTTACTTCTATATCCATACCTTTATGAGGGTTTTTACTGATGTGGCTTTGTTAGCTAAGCTTTCTAAAGAAGATCTAGCAACAACTTACCTTGACTTTTTGCTTAAGATGCGCATAGACAAATCGCTATTCTGACTACTAAAAGTGTGTCCCCTAAAAGTGGATGAAAAAGCCGAGTCTTTGCTCAGTGGGAGGAACAATTTGTTGAACAAGCCACACAGCTGAGTTGTTGAATTTTAAACAGTTTTCCAGTCCAGCTGCATGCTCTATTTGCCAAGCATATTATCATAGCAATACCAAATATCCTTGGCTATGAAGAAAAGCCTGGATGCTGCTTTAGTACTAACCCTCTTTCCTCCCTTCTTTTTTGCAGTAGGTGAGATCATCAAAAGAAAAGACATTTTTCAAATATATACAATAGTTTATCTCCCTGTGTAAAGGGTGATTAAAGCTAATATGCTTTCTGGAAGGATTTTCAAGATGGACAGCTAAATCCATTTCTAGCTCACTAGATCAAGTGGGCTTGTTTTGCTTTGTTAATGTGAAGTTGAGGTGCAGAATAGGAATTGCATTTGAACAATGTCTCTGAACATCAAGGCTTCTTTCCTAGGGTACCTAAGTACGCATTTAATTTGCAAATGTAGGGGTAAACCTCAAAAAGGCATTTGCAAGCCCCCAAATCTGCAAGTTTTGCAGATGGTTAAGGGGCCACACTGTAGAGCTCCTGCTTTCTTCCTCGTTGCCCAAGTGCTTTGTCCCTGGGTTTGTTCCCATACATGGAGGCATGATTTTGGTGGAAGAGGAAAGGGACATTTTCTGCAACTGTCCTACCTTTAGGTGGACAGGTGTCTTCTCCTTTTCACCCGAGGCAGCCAATGTATATCCTTTTTTATAGAAATACCACCTCCTAGTGTCTCTAGCTAAGAAGCAGCAGAGCTGAGGATTGTATTGTTTCAGTCTCCTCCAGGAAAAAAGCATAATAACCCAAGAAGGAAATCTGCATAACCTGACAGTCTGAAATTCCAGAAGCAGGGGAGAGGCCAGAGGAGAACCTGGGTGACAGCTGCACAGGGCACAGAGGATCACGGTGCTGAGAAGCTGTTTGCTAACTCACCAGGGAAGAACGTGGCATGACCTCACATCAGAAAAGGGAGGAGAATAAAAATAGTTCATTACAGCACGGGTTGGCCAGCATGTCCTAATGGCCAGTAGCTTCTGCCTGTAGGAATTTAAGGTCAAGTTGTTTCCAAGGAAAACAAAACTGTTATTAAAAGGGACTTTATCCAAAGGCACGTATTCTAAAGTAGTTTTAGAGGTGGAACAGATTCAGCTCTTGTAATTTCCTAAACGCATGTCCTTTATAGGAAAGAAAAGTAATAAGCTTTTTTTTTTTTTTCTATAAAGCCCAGTTGCCAACAACATGAGCTAAGTTTCAGATATGCTGGAGAGCAGGAGCTGAGGATGAGATCATTTTATGCTTAATGTTGCAAGCAGACAAATGATATATTGTCTTCATTTTACTGGACAAAGTTAGCTCCTACCTATGTTCAGAGCTGACTGCTGACAGTTCATTTAAATTAAAAGTATGCAGTCATCACAATTGTTTGGCATTTATTTTATGCTAGTGAATTTCAGTCACTGAAAAGTGACCTGTGACAGGACATGCAGCTGATCACTGTCATGTCTATCAGGGGAAAAGAGAGATCTGGGTCGGAACTGCTCCCCCAAGATGAGAGGGAACAAGAGTCCTTCCTTAAAGGGAGGTCCAGCTTAGGACAGAAAAATAAATTTCTACATAATACAGGCAGGAAGGTACAGGAGAAATAAAGCCAATGTAGGGCTAAGTAGTCCATAAATAGTGCATGTAAGATATAGAATCGTAGAATCATAAAATCATAGAATGGTTTGGGTTGGAAGGGACCTTGAAGATCATCGAGTTCCAACCCCCCTGCCACAGGCAGGGATACCTCTCACTAGACCAGGTTGCCCAAGGCCCTGTCCAACCTGGCCTTGAACACCTCCAGGGATGGGGCATCCACAACTTCTCTGGGCAACCTGTTCCAGTGCCTTACCACCCTCAGAGTGAAAAATTTCTTCCTAATGTTTAATTTAAACCTGCCCTCCTCCAGTTTAAAGCCATTCCCCCTCGTCCTATCACTACATGCCCTTGTAAAAAGTCCTTCCCCAGCTCTCCTGTAGGCCCCCTTTAGGTACTGGAAGGCCGCAATAAGGTCTCCCCGGAGCCTTCTCTTCTCCAGGCTGAACAGCCCCAACTCCCTCAGCCTCTCCTCATAGGAGAGGTGCTCCAGCCCTTGGATCATATTGTCTAGCATTGTAGCTTGCTGTGTTCCTGTGTACAGTATTGACATTTACTTTAAACCCAATAAAACATGTACTAATAGATGTCATAGCAGATTATTATCTCTGCTCAGTGAAATGTCTTCGCGAAATGAGTAAGTTCTTCCCCAGGGCTGTAAGAGGTGATTGCGCCAGTGCTCCCTGTGCCAGTCCAGCTGCTAGCCCTGCACTATGCAGGAAAGGTCACAGTGGACGTAAGCATAGAAAAAAAAAAACAAACAGAAAAAAAGGTCCTTATTGGTGCTACAGTTATGCATCTGTGGGTGCAAAGATAATAGGCAGTCAAGCGTCCTGAATTTTCAGTTTCTCCACTGAAAGAAACTGCTTTTGCAGATTTTTCACTACAGAAATGCCTCTGACCGTGGACTCTTCCCCATGAGGCTGGATGACAGCTTGGTCTGGGGAGAGCAGGAAGGGATTTAAAAGATACGGAACTAAATGGGCTTCTGGCTGCCCTGGGGCTCTGTGGCTGCCTGCTCCTGGCTGGGTGTGGGACAGGTGTAGTGATTCCCCTGGTGGGGAGGGCAGCAAGTCAGAGCCCATACAGGAACCGATGCCCAAGAAGTGTCTGTCTTGTTCAGGTGGGGCAGGCGGTATGACCGGCTCAGGTCTCCAGCGCAGCATCCTCCCAGCTGGCCAAGCAGAGCCACTTGGCAGGCTTCAGGAGCCATCACACTCCACATTCAACCCAGTAGTACTTACGCTGTCTTCAGCCCTGTCTGAGCATGTCCCACAGCAGGAGTACCTTAGACCCTTTTATGTGAAGTTGTCCCAAGACAGGCTTTTTCCCAAGCTAAAGAGAAGCCCTTAGCCCCAGGTTTATCATCTGCCAAGAGGGTATTTGTCACCTGAGGTGTCAGAGTATCAGCAGGTCTAGCTTTGTCTGCAGCTAGGACCACTTGTTAAGAGAAGGATAAATATGAATGACATGGGAAACAGCAGGGATGTGGTCCTTCTTGCATTGCCTGTGTGCAAGGTTTGCTGGGATAAGGAGCAGCCTGACTGGTGCAATTGGAGCACAACTGGAGGTGTAGAGTTTGGGGCCACATGGCATGGGGGTGGCCATAAGACTGTGGCTCAGTAGAGGGCTATGAGACACAGCAGTCATCTCAATAATGTCAGTTCAGACATTTGTTCTCAAACAGCCTTTTGAGCCACTACTGTCATACGCCTACTTCCTTTAGCAATGCTGAAATTTATCATTAATATGTAATGAATATGTATTAGTTATATGTGCTTTACTTGAGGTGTTCTGCATGCAGTTCAAACTTAATATTGTGCCCAGTTGTCTGAATGCATTTTTAAAAAGCCAGCCATTATAATTGTTATGTAAATGTAATCCATCCACGCAGAGGAACTACTAGGAACTATTATTAGGCTTGTACTATCCTGGGTTATGTTTTACAACTCTGCTGTTCTAGTTGATGCCTTGCTAATTTCTCACATACTGTAAGATGTGAAAGAACTGTACTACAGGAAAGCCTTAACTGTAGTGATAATTGTTAGCTGCTCTCCTGAGAAAGGTGTGGAGTTGCCATCCCAGGAGTTTTTTAATCTGTGGTTGTTCAAGCAACAGTCAGGAATGACGTGGTAGAGTTAATTCTGTTTGAGGGAAGGAATATGGACTAGGTGGCTTCTAGGGACCCATTTCCAGCCCTTCAGTTACTATAGTAAGGGGCACAAATTCACTCTTTGGGTGTATTCAGTACATTTCAAATTAAAGATTCAGTTTTTTGTATCCACATGCAGGACAAGAAAATACAGGACCAAACAATTGCAGGAGGAAATGAGCTCTAGGCCTGTGCCTCACACCTTCCTCAAAGGCAGCAAGATATAGAGACCTTCAGTTTTAGAAGGAGTTAGGCCTAGGCAACCAGCTGTTTATGACTACTGACAAGGACATCATTCCTCTTGAGTATGGTCCATCAGAGTGCTCTGTCCTTTCACAGAATCACAGAATGGTCAGGGTTGGAAGGGACCTCTGGAGATCATCTAGTCCAACCCCCCTGCCACAGCAGGGACACCTACAGCAGGTTGCAGAGGACGGTGTCCAGATGGGTTTTGAATGTCTCCAGTGTGGGAGACTCCACAGCCTCTCTGGGCAGCCTGTTCCAGTGCTCTGCCACCCTCAAAGGAAAGAAGTCCCTCCTCATGTTTACATGGAACTTCCTATGTTCAAGTTTGTTCCCGTTACCTCTTGTCCTATCACTGGCACCTCTGAAAAAAGACTGTTCCCATCTACCTGGCACCCTCCCTTTAAGTATTTATAAGCATTAAGAAGATCCCCCCTCAGTCTTCTTTTCTCTAGACTAAAGAGACCCAATTCCCTCAGCTTTTCCTCATAAGAAAGATGCTCCAGTCCCCTAATCATCTTGGTAGCCCTTTGCTGGACCCTCTCCAGCAGTTCCCTGTCCTTCTTGAACCAGGGAGCCCAGAACTGGGCACAGCACTCCAGATGCAGCCTCACCAGGGCAGAGTAGAGGGGGAGGATGACCTCCCTCGACCTGCTGGCCACACTCTTCTTGATGCACCCCAGGATGCCATTGGCCTTCCCCTCTTGAACTCTCCCTTCAAAGTGGGTGGGTCTCTTAGGTGAGTCTCAATCATATACCAATATGTGTGGGGCATACAGACTAAAATGAGTATCGGTCTCTTATTTCGCAAGGTCATTTAGGTCAAGATGTTTTTCTGAAGCATTTTATTATTTGATAATTCATTATCTGGCTATTCCAAGTAAAGAGCTTTCAGCAGCGCTGGGATTGTGCTGGTAACGCCCCTGGTGCTGACACTGAGAGGCTGGATGGACAAGACCCTGAGGCAGGAGAGCACTACTGGGTGGGTGCCAGAGCCCCAGTTTGGTAGGTGCCAGGAGGATGCAAACTCTCCCTCACCAGCTGCGGGAGAACTGGCAGAGGCCAGGAGATCAGGCCTAAACAAGTCTGACTTGCATGTATTTCTCGTCATAGCTGGGGGGCACTCCAGCTAAAAACAAGTGAACTGTCAAGGTGAGGCAACTCCAAAAGTTGCAATTACGTTGTGAAAAGCAGGGGCAAATGAACTGTGCTAAGTGTGCCCCTGGGCAGGGGAAGCTGTCACTTGAACGAAATGATGTTTCTTGTAGGCTCATACTGGAGACGTTTTGAGAAAGGAGATTTCTGAGTATTCTGAGAGTGGTTTGGAAAATAGAAGATTTTTCTTCTTTCTCTGAAGAAAGTTATTCTGCTCAGTCAGTCTTCCTGGGGCAAGGATCCAGTGTGCTGTACTCTTCTCAGAGGAAACCACAGTGCTCTAAGAGATGATCTACCGCACTGAACTGCAGCCTGCCAACTGAGCAGGGCATGTAGGTATAACCAAGGTGGTTAATGGGGACAGTGGCTGAGGGAACTTGAGTACGTAAAGTTGTGGAATCCTGGAAATGTACCATTTCCTCTTTTCATGTCTACAAGCTGTGAGAGGGGATCAGTGGAAAAGGAAGGCAGAAGGTGCAAAAGCCATCCTGCAGAGAAAAGAGGAGGATTACTGCCAGTGGCTTGTGGAGAGTTGCAGTACAGGTGTTTTGAGGTATTGTTTAGGTGTCACAAGCCTAATTCACAGAATTAGAAGGAAAAGACTACAAAAAGGAATATCTAGTTCAACCATCATGGTGTAGGAACACATATAGACCCCAAATGTCTGTCAAACGTTATCAAAAATTTATCAAACCTGTTCCTGAAACTTCCAGTCATGAAGATCCCACAACCTCCCCAGGCAAAATTCCAGTGTTTCACTGTCCTTTGTGTGAAAGAGATTTTTTTTTCTAATCTTGGTTTTAAATCTCTTTTGTATATTTAAATCCATACTGCTTGCCTTATCCTCCACATGGATGGTGAATGGACTATCTACTCCTCTTTGCAGTAATCATTACACATATGCACACACACACATACATACATATATATAGACATAAATTTATATGTCTAGATTTTAAGGTTTTTCTTGTGTGTTCCTCTAGTAATATAATCTCTAGCCAAAACAACCCACTTTTTTTCATTTTGTCTTCTTTCCTCTTACCCACCCCACACAGCTTCCCAGCAACTTCTGTCTGATTTGCAGTTCTTTAACTTGTGAGTAAATGTTGCTTTGTCAGACAGCCTCATTTGATTTTTCAGGTGTACAGATGAGGCCTCAAGTCAGTATTATTTATAAGATTCCAATACTTACCTATAGATTTTGAACCATACGTGCCTCACAGCCTGGGAAAAGGATTATGCTTAGCACTTATGCCATCTCTTCCTTTTGACTCCAAAATAAGCCTGAATTTAGTAATCTTAAAGCTGACAGGCAGTGAAGTATTTTCTGCCCCTGTTTTATAAATAAAAGACTTGCTGCAGTGTTTTGTCCAGGCGACACTGTCGATGGGACAGGCGTTAACATGCACATGCCTCAGGAACAGTCCTGAGCTTCTGATACATGTTAAGCAGACCCGTTGCACCAGGTGGGGAAGGGACTAGCTTCTTGCCTTCTTCTCATTGTCTTTCTCACAGGTGCTCCCTCTGCTAGTTAGGAACTCAATCAATAGGCTGTTGCATGTGGAGCCAAGAACTCACATGCAGAAATTTCTGGAGCGGGTAGGGGCAATGTGGATTTCTGACCATGCCATTGCCATGGCCGTGCCATTTCATCACCCCTTGCCTGACTGCAGAGTAAATTCTTCAGAGTTGAGAAAGTCTCATATCTATCTCAAGCACCTGGTCCTTGGGCTCTGATTTCAGGTGAAGGCTCTGATATTAATAGTAACCATCATCATTAGTGGCATCCTCTGGAAAAAATGTAAGTATTCATGAGAACAAACAAATGATCAGTAATGGAGCACACCCCACCCCCCCCCCCCCCCGAAAAAGAGGTACCGAAATTTATAAAAATGGCTTTCATATGTTGCTGATGAATGGAGCTAGGTCCTGCTCTGTGCTCAGTGTATCTCAACAGTGCCCTAATAGTCTACCTGATTCAGGGTTGTGCCAATGGACAAAATCTACCATGGAGCAGGAAACCATTAAAGAGTTAGAGGACATTGTGGTCATTCTCTTTGAAAACCACTACTCAGTACCCACTCTATTACTTCTGGTGGCTGATCTTTCACTTGCTACTCCTATCAATGTGTCTTTACCAGGAAAGGAAAATTAGGGATTAGAGAAAGTATAAAGTACTTTAGAAACTGGTTCTTCAAAACATATCTGCATCTGATGAAGAAATGATAACTATCAGTGGAGAAGAAGATTTTTCCATGTTTCATGGAGCTTAAGACTCACAGTATTTGGTTCAGGAAAGTATAGAGAGATGAGTTTCAGAGGAATTTTTCTGTTATTATGTACTCACAGAAGGAACTGTCCTTGGTGAAGGATATTTGATTTCTCACTCCCTTGACTGAAGATGCATTAATTTTCTTTTCTATTCCTGGATTTGTTTTCGTCCCAAGAGTCCTTAACTTGATTTTAAGAATTAAAAATTATACAAGGCCTGTCTAAAAGCCCTCTGAAGTCATCAGAAATATTTATATTCTACTGACAGAATTTACTGAATCAGTGGCTGAAAGTTTCTCCTTGATTAACTGACAAGTCTCCTCTTCATCACTTAAAGAAAGTACACGCTCCAAAACAGCGCAGCAGAACTGCATGATGTTCCCCAGCGAAGGTCTAGAATAAGCATGTACAAATCTCTCTTTCTCCAAGCTGAAAGCCTAATGAAAATATTTTATAATTTGACATTCAAATTCTTTTTTGTTTTCAATACTGTGCAGCTCTACAGTTATATTTTTCTAAATTAATTTAAGAACATTAGTTTGAGCTCACAACTAATTTATTCATTTTATCTATATTTATTTTTCCTTTCAAGGGAGTTGTTTCTTCTCATTGTTCTAATTTAGATGAAATCTGCGCTATGCTCTCACAAAATTGGGGGTTTTTTTCTGTTCCAGATAGGTGCCTCTATTTTTCACTATGTCATAACCTTTATTTTTTTTTCTGTCTTACAGTGATAATGTTACATTTGGCTTTTTCCCCCTTGCTCTTTCTCATTCTGTTTTTCCTCTGTATTTCATGCTTGCATGCTGTCTTTCCTACACACAGTATCACTTTGAGAAAATAAAGCTTTGGAACCTATTAATGTTACATACATTCAAACCAATTGACTTCAAGCCTCTTGTATTGCAGTAGGAAAGAAAAGGTGGAACTGAGAAGGAAAAGTGTATTTGCATAAGACAAATTTCCTTATAAGATAGTGCTGTGATATGAGCAGCGAAATAATAAATCCCTCAGGATTTTTTCAAGCTTATTGACAAATATCACCTGCCAATGTACCATGAGTCCTTACTGACAACTTTGCTTATGCTGTGGATTTAATGTCACCCACTTTGAAAAAAAAGTGTTATCTGCTGCACCCTTCTGGACGTTACCAGGCCAGCACGTTCACCAGAAAATCCCAAACAAAATCAGGTAGGATTACAGCATAGTTTTCATCAGCAAAGATATGGCTTCCATTGTTTCTAATAGAAAATGGGCATAAATGCTCTCTGTCTTTGATTGATTGGTCTAATATTTAAATTAGATCCAAGTGGAGAAACTTTCCCATTCTATTTACTAGCAGATCTAGAGTGGTTTCAGACTTCTGCATCTATAGTCTATGGCATTTGCTGTCTGAGGGCAGAGCAAGTAATGCTGTTGGTGGCAGAACAAGCCAGGCTTGGCTCCACATGGTTTGTATCCCTGCTTGTCATGCTCCCCGCCCCCTGCCTCAGCCTGCATCTCTTGTTGACCCCACCTCTCTCCTAAATCAGAATGGGAAATCTTCAGGCTCTCCATGCTCTCCTCACTCCCAAATGGTCCCCTAATCCTGCTTCTTCCCATTCATGTCTCCATAATCTCTCTGCGAGGTACTCCTGGCTTCCATCCGGACAGACTGTCCCTTCCACGTCAATATGTACACGGTGAATGTTGCCAGGATTCACCTATGCATGTGCTGACATGCTGGTTGGAGGGTACAGACCTGCTGACTGACCAAGCAGAAATGAATGGTGTTTGCTTCCACCGTGAGTGTCCTTGTGGAAAAAAAATTTTGGTTTCTCTTCTCTGTCTGACCACTGGTTTTCTGAAGCCTTGTAGGAACATTGGAGTTGCATTCCTTTGCCAGGTGTGGTGGAGGTTGAACGATATGCTCAAAAAGTGACTGTGGAGGTAGGCATGTGGATGAGCTGTGAATGTGATGATACCTGGACACAACTGACCACAAAACAGTTACCAAGACCAACCTTCTGTTTTCCTGCTGGTGTCACTTCTGCCCATCCTGATTGCAGGCTACACACTGGCTCCCTACTGAGAACCCTCCGCAGTGTCTCAGAGCTGAGGCAGAAAGGCCACTGCCTCCCCACCAGCCCAGAAGAAGGAAGCTTCTTTCCCCTAGGAAAGACACTGGTGATTGTTTAAAGAAATTCTGATACAGATTTAACATTATCAGGGTCCCGTTTTGGGGACTGGCTTACACAAAAGCATAAATCAGAAGCAGTTCCAGCCTAAGCAGTGCAAGTCTGTGACTGAAAATACTGTTGGGACCTAAAGCTGAATATACAGGACAATGTAGAATTAGATTGTGCCTGGGTTCCCATACTTTCCGCCACCATGATCCCCATCTTTACCTTAGCAAAGTGAGCCCAAGCAATCTGAGAACAAACACATGCCCTGCAAAACGAGAGAGTGCCTTCACATTTCCCAGCATCCAGTACAAATGGTCGAGTCTGATTTGGTAATCCATCCAATTCAAGGTTGTTTGAATGGCCACGCCATGACAAAGGGGGTCACAGCATGGGAGAATGATTAACTTAACCCACCTGCCTTGTTTGTTTGATGCCGCCTTACTCCAGTGCGAGTCAATAAAACTTTGTGCACCGACACACACAACTTCCAGAATCCACCAGCTGGGCCAAAATGGGGATTAGCAAAGCCGCCTTTCTCTTTCTTTTCTCGCTCAGCTCAGGTAAGAGTCCTTTGCCTTCTGCTTGCCTAGGTGCGATGGGGGCCAAACGCCTGCATCTCCATTTGGTGAAGGTAGGTCCCCAAATCTCTGTGTCGTCTCTTGCCTGGACGACGATGGATTTGGGGCTTGCTGGCCAGCGAGAGTTGCTGTTGAACAAAGCGAGAGCTGTGGTTGCTCCAGTGTTGTGTTTGTTAGAGACACCAGAAGAGCAATAGACTTGGTGTCTGCATGGGGAACAAATGGCTCCCTGCAAACATGCCCCATGGCCAGAAATGGGGGGACCCTTGGGAAGCAGCCCCAAAGCATTCTACAAAACCCATAGCAGTCAGTGAGGTGGCTATCTGGCTTCAGCAGGCTTTGGATCAAAGGTGTTTTTACTGCCAAGCATTGCTAATCACAGTGATCCTGATTTTCATCCTTTATGACAGGAGTTTTAAAGTTTTTAAATGAAATATTTAAAACAAAATTAAAAATGAAAAAGCTCCTTCATATTCCATCAATTTCACGTTTTCTGTTGTCAAACACAATAAAATGTTCTCTCTTGTTTTTCTGGTGGCAGTAGGTAGAAATTTAATCTTTAGTAACCTAGATGAACTTTTCCAGGAGTATGTCTGGAATTCTTTTTTATAACTCCAAAAGGAGATAGGTGTTCCAGTAAAGGTATTATATGAATTTCAAGGTCATCTACAAATTCTATAGATAAATAGTCCAAATGTAGTATATATTTCAATCAGATTTTAATCAGACACCATATTCTCTAGTACTTTAACATTGCATATCATTTTATGTCCTTTAAATGACTTTTAAAAAGTGCTGTTAAAAACATATCAGTACAGCTTGTATGATTTTATTATAGCTCAGACATTTAATATGACAGAATAACAGGGATCTATCATTGTATGATTGTGCTGGGTTATAAAAGACAGATGATAAAATTATTTTTATTTGCTCATTGTTGTCAGGTCTAACTCACTTTCTCTAAAGTGATGGTCCACAAAGCTGCCTTAAAACTATTTTTTATGTCTTTGGGATTAGTACTGGTCTGGAAAGACACGTGTAAAAGAAGAAATTGTTTTGCTCACATGTATTTGAATATTCTGTTCAATTATCATGTGTCATGTCTGGGTTTATAAAGACTTGGACGTTAGCCAAAATAATACATTCCCTGCTGCATTTTTAAATCTATTGTATTCTTTTCTAAGTTTACACTTTGCAGTGTTTTTAGGCAACTAACATCACATTTTCTTTTCTGTTATCTAAGCTTCTGCCAATCTGTGCTGCTTTATAGCTTATGCATGTCGTCCAAAATCTCGTGTGTTCATTCTTAAACCAGCTGAAATAAATCTCTTTTTATGGTCACTGAAAAGGAATGGTATCCAAAATAGAGCTCTTTGGACAAAGATATAGTTTTAAGATGAGCCGATAAAGTTTAGAAAGTAGTATTTTCCTATTCTGGTCCCCTCCAATTCTGGAATGGTGGCCTCAGTTGGCTTAGGAAAAAGGTGAAGAGAGGAAACGCTTATTTGCTGAGTCTGTCAGGAGAAACTGATAGGCTGTTCATGCTCCACATAGTTCTACTGTAACAGTAGGATTGGATATGGGAGGCCTCAGTGTCAGGGATTTCTTAAGACAGTTTGATTTTATAGCATTGAGCCAACTCCACAAACAGCCACAGAAGATTGCCCTCAGGCAATTAATCATCTTACTTTCATTAGTGGCCCAAATACCTTTTATTTTATATGAATATGTGTCGTGTGGAGGTAGGTGATGTATGACCTATGTGTCATGGGAATTAATTACACTGGAGTGATGTTACAGTGAATTGAGCCTAAATATGGGTGTTTGCGTAAAAGAAAGATTCATAACATTACCTGTGAGAATGTTATACAAGATTATAAATTTCCTGTGTCTGTCAATAATAATCTAGCTTGAAAAGTGAAATAATTAAACCATATCAGTAACTTTGTAACCTGATGCTGGATACAGAAATAAACTTTTGTAGAATTAGGAACAGAAACATAGAATCTTTATAGACATAAAAGGAAAAAATCAATTAGATTGTAGACTCCATTGTGAGCAACAATATTTGGAGCTAAGTTTTAAATGCATTAGCAGGTACATGTCTTATGCACATGTAGCTTTCACATATAATAATACTAATTGATTTACTAATTTAAAATCTTGGGTTAATTTGTTGCAGCAGAGATGCTGCCTGACAGATTCATTAGTAAATCTGCTCAACCCATTACAACAAAAATAATGGTGGCCATTGTAAAAGACATCTTATGTAAAAGTCATCATATGGTTGAGGTTTCTTGCTCCAGGGCAAGACATCTTAGGACAAAAAACTATTCAGTGACCAGTAAAACTGTAGTGACTACACCAACCACATGGGAGGCCATAATCCCACCATTCTCCCAATTCATGCTTCTCCAAAACTTTAATATTGGTATCACTTCCCTTCATCTTTCTCTGACTGGTGTTTTTTTGACACCATTTAGTCCCTCTCTCTGGTCCCTCTCACTCTTGTTACACATGTCTTGTTCTCACCTTCAAACCCATGCATAACTCCATTCAGAGCTGCTTCTCTACATCTCTCTTCTGCTGTTTTTTTCCTATGACATGTTCCAGTCATACAGCTGTGATTGTTCAGGAGACAGAAATTTCCTCAGAGTTTACCATGTTTTACCCAGAATTACATGAAGTAAATGGTGCCTTCGCCTGTCAATGCTACAAGAAAATTGGGACTGAAAGTTACAGATTTTCTTAGCTGCAACATCCTCATTTTGAATGTCTGATTCCTTTCCTTCCCTTGTAGTGAAAGGAGATATACTGGATGACTATTTAAGAACAGATGGTGTTTGGATACTTACTCGAAATAAACAGTTTTACACAACAAATAATGAAAAAGAATGTGCAGAGAAATGTGAAGCAGAAAGAAATTTTAATTGCAGGTAATTTCTGTTGAATCTTAAAACTGCGTCATTGTGGGTGTCTGCATATCAATGATGTTTTCCTACTGTTGCTCAGAACCAACATCCCCATGCTGCTGCAGCTCTGCCTACAGCAGTGTCACCCATGACTGTACTTTTAGCTTGTGGCTTATCTCCAGCCATAAACTACCACAAGGTCAAGTAAAGGGTGGATTTACAATGTATTACTCACTCTATAGTAAATGATGAAGTTCCTGCTCTTACCCAAAATTACGTGGAGAGCTGCTTACACCCCTTTAGCTGGGTGCTACCTTGTTTCACAAAAGATGGACGAGATGTTTGTAATTCATTGCAGGGAAAGGTGCTAACCTGAGCAGCTAGGATGCTGTTGATAACGTTTTGCCAACGCAGTAACTAGTTTCCTACACAGTAATTTATTCACATAGTCATACATCATGAAAAAGTCAGCCACTTCAGAGCAGTAGAAAACATCAGTCTATTACTCAGCGTCTCAAATACTGAGTGCAGTATCTGTAAGATATAAACGGATATAAACTGATACAAGACAGTGCTAGTAAATTAATAATTTATAGAAAAATAATCATGTGTTGAATAATTTGAATTGTATTAAAAATATTGCTTTCTGAGTCAATGTTGCTTCCTTCTCAATTTCAACAGGGCCTTCTTATTCACCAGGAAAAAGCTACAGTGTTTAACGCTGGCTGAAAATGCCCAAATGACATTGACGTTCAACAGCACGGATGCAGTTCTTTATGAGAAGAAAAGTATGTATATACTAAGATGGTACACATTTACACATTAAGCGTGTTTTAACTGCATTCTTGCAATCTCTGCCACAGTGCTGGAGTAAACCGTTGCAGGTGGTGACAGTTTCAGTGAGGTGGGCCAGCACCCATTATGAATTGGGCTGAAACTGCCGGAGAATTTCACATATAGCATCAAGGCTCCTTATTTTTGAACTTATACCTCACTGCTTTACTCATGTATTATCGGGACCAGGCAGAAAAAACATACTCCAAAGCAAAAATCATGCATTTTTCTGCCCTTTAAGTATTTGCAGTCCTCTGCTTCATGGAGATAGTGGAGTCCATCATACAAATATTCAAGACTACAGGATTATCTACTTGTGTGTACCCACTTACCTAATTTTCTGTGTAATAATTCAGTTAAGAATTATTTGACTGAAGTATTGTATTGACTTATAATTGCATTGTCCTTTTATTTTTTTAAAATTATAATCAAATGTTCACATTTTGTAAGCTGTTTTGTTTATGCTTAATTCTTGTTGTATGCCAGGCTCAGATAAATGGCTTGATTTTAAGATTATTTTTGGAATTAATTAATTAATGCTTTTCTAAGTTTTGAATAGATGCTATATAGCTGGAAAAATAAATATTTATTTAACTAGACTATCTTCCTAAGTTTTATGGGAACATAGATAAAGCAGTCACAAACACTAACTTCAATGAGTCTTCTGGGAAAAAGAAAGCTCCTATTTCTAGCTGATATATAAGATTAATAGTGAACATTTCTTGTGCGAACACTTTGGTTTGTTTGAAAAGATAATTATTTCCAGTGTCTTTAAAATTCTGAAACATTTGAAAGTTATACAGAAAACTGAAACTGCATAAATAATCATGGTGCAGGTCCCCTTTGCCATATCAAGTTTTAAAGACAAAGCAGTTCATGTCCAAGTTCCCAGCAAGTATAAACTGATACAATTCTGATGAATCCATTAACTTCTGCTGGAGATCTGGCCCAAACATAACAAAAAGCTAGAACATTAACATTTAAACAACAGTATCTTAATTCTTCTGCTATTAGACTGGATAATGGGTTGCCAGGTTCATGGCACTGGGTGCAACTTGGTTTGTAACAGCTATCTTCAGTAAGTACTAGCTTAACCTCTAGCTGATTATCAGCCAGTGACATTTTGTTCTTATGGTGCAATATGTGTTCCTTGGTGTCTTCTTTCTATGCTAATGACGAGTGGATTTTCTCACCAGTTTTCCTGAACTTTCCAACTCTAACTATTCTATGAGTCTATGATTCTACAATTCCATAACTTGCAGTTTATGTTTAGCTCAGACAGATTACTAAAGCTTTAAAAGCTAGAATTTGAAGCGTACTGCTTGATTCTTGAGTGTTATTATGGTCAGATTCCTTCCTCTTTTAAAAGGCGAAACTTCTGTTCCAGCTGTTTTGATTAAAAGACTTCAGCTCTACAGTCATGTTGTCCCCCCCTGCTCTAGTAACAGATGTCACAAGACTAAAGCCCATGGAAAGCTCTTCTCCACTTTTATTTTTCATATGCTCCTCATAGACCACTGATGTGTGAGTCACCAGTACAGAAGAATATTGGAGCAGGTTCAGCCAAGTAATTTCTGGCACGAGTGAAATATCCGTAGAAATAATGGGTGTAGCCAATGCCTCAGAATTTTAAAAGTGATTTTTTTTTTTTTTTACTAGAGTCAAAATTGATTGGAGTTTTCCTTTGAGGTTAGAACAGGTTAAAGGAGGAGTATGTGCACTGTAAATTCCTTTGCATATGTTGAAAGTGAATAAACACATGCACAAGTCATTAACTATTAAATAGAAATTAGCCCTTCTAAGTGAATAAATAATTCTCATTGATCCTAATTATATGCTGTCACAGAGGACCAGATAATAACTCAGACTTAAATTGGTACAAATCAAGACAATATACCTAACTTCATCCGGGCCCCTTTATGTTGCATGTTGTTGTCTAAACTCTTCCAAACTTCTGAAACATCTGAAGAGACACATGTGAGCCTCGTGTCAACAGCAAAACACTTGATTTTATACCCAGGAGCCTTGGCGTCTCAGGAAAAGGAGGGAGCGCTGCTTGGCTTCTCTTCTTTCTTGTCCACCTCCTTCAAAGCTATTCCCTGGAAGACAGGCCTGGTGCCTCCAGCCTCAGTGTTCATCCCAGTTACCTTCCTGAACAAATGGAATCTAGGAATTTAGTCAGAGCCTTCAGCTCCGCTGCTCGTACCCCCACTGGAGCCACCTTTTCCTGTAGAAAAATGGCCTAGCTTGGCACCCCCTCATGCCTCAGGGTGGATTTGTCTTTACTTTTTACCCTTAATGGAAACTGTAGTGTGAGATATGGGCCTGCTCCCCTCTCTCCTCATCCTCTTACATACAGAGCTTTTCTTTCCTGGCCATGACTGGGACTGAAGGAAATGTCACCACATGAGTCCACTGCAGGAGGATCACTGTGTCTGATTCCTCACACTGAGGGACCAGATCATGAACCTGTAGGTGCCTGTCGTGGGAGCGGATCCCCCAAAAATGGAGGCACTTGCCCAGGTGTCAGGCACAAGACAGAGACATGGTTACCTGCTGTCCTTCTGCAGGGTGAAACCACGTGTCCCACCTAGGCATGGCAGGCAGCCACCTCTCTTCCCTTTTCTGCTGTCCCTGTGTGGGCTGTTAGAGCAGATGCATTCATCTGCAGCCCTTCTGTAATTACCAGTCCTTTGATGTGACTGGGAGAGACCTTTTCTGATCATTTTAAAGTAGAGGCTGGCTCTTTTCAGGTCCCACTGCAGACTGAGCAGAAATCAATTCTCCTTCATATTTAGCATCTATCAATATCACTGAAAGCTGCAGTCACGCACTGCCACAGCTTGGACAGTGGGTTCTGGATACCAAATATCTTCATTTATTTCCTCTTCCCTATTTGATCCTTGTGCTAATGGTGGTGGTTCTTCGAAACAACCCAACCCATATACCCAAGCCTTAAGGCAGCTAGATACTAGTGGGGGAAAAAACATCTGCCCCACAGACGCTTCATTTTCATCTGATGAGTTATTGGACATCATTTGTTCATCACCCAACATTCTTAAGTTCCGCAGCAATTTGGGGCCTGCCTGCCTCATTTTTGTCTCCTGCTGCGTTCTGCGCTCTAGGATACCCACCGTTGACACCTGGGACACACACTGCCTCCCTTGGCTATACCACTCAGCTCTTATTCTGCTGCTATGCAACATACTACCTCTGCCTTCTTAGGGATATCTCTTCATGAGGGTCTGCTTCAGCAGGAGGTGCTTTTAGCTCCAGCAGCCAGAGAATTGGTTCCTTTGTTTTTTCAAGGGACAGTTTTACAGTGCCTGTTTTTTCAAACAGAGGATGTAGAGTCATCTTCCTTCTATTTTTCACTAGCTGGAATACAAGACTGCCTCATTCCTTCTGAAACTCACAGCTACTACTGCCAACATCTTTGTGAAATCTCTGAATTCTCCAAATGTCAGCATTTTGTATCTGTAATGGCCCCAATTCACCTCAAACCAGAGATGTTTCTCAAAAGGCTTTTAAAGAGCATTGTAAAAGTGAGACTTGCTTTCTAGAAGCAACCTAATTATCACAGCCAGCGTAACCCAGCCTGAACCTGAACTTGCAAATAAAGACATTTAGTTTCCTTAAGCCTCGGAAAAGTTTTCTGTCCCCACCATGACTCCTCAGCACCAGGAAACAGCTGCTATAAAACTCCTTTCTGCTGAGATACGATGGAATATGTTCTGCTTGCAGAAAGCAATCTCCAGAACATTTTGTGACACTGCCACTCCCTTAGGTTCATGCTCACCTATGCCTGACTCAGACCTTGGAGTTTGCAACAGCTACTCTGGCATCAGTCTTTGACAGAGCTTATTTTCCTTGGGATTGAATTCAAAATGTCTTTATAAAACATCTACTTTAAAACTAAAAGGTTCATCCCTCTGTGACTATTAGAGTTTGTCTGGCTGTGCTACGCCATCCAATGTTGTGCACTCACATTTTACCCCACCACAGACACTTTGGGATCTGTATGCAGACCATGCTCTGGATTGTCCATAGTTACAAGGGCAACTCCATGAACATATGTCTGGCAGTTACAGTTTTACTTTCCTTATGTTATTGGCAAAATCCTCTATGAAGAATCCTCTTTTGATTAGAACCTCCTCCTTGTTAATAGTAGGAATAACCCACAAGGCCCAGATATGGAGCTTTTGTGGGCTATGCTCACTACATTATGTTGAGTCAGATTTGTTCTCACTCACACCTCCAAAAATGTCTTTTCCTTTGGTTCTAGTTGGCCTCTTAGCACCACGGCTCTGTGGCCATCTGGAATGTTTACGCTCTTGTAGGGGTAATAATCAAAGTTTTGGCACTTAGTCACTGAAACATTTCTTAAGAACTTGTTAGAGACATCTCCTTCTTTACAGAGCAGTTTCCCCAGTCAAATCTTAATTTTGTCCTGACATAGTTTGGCTTTTGATCCCATCCTTCTTTTGAGGAACAGAGACTATCTGGGGTGATAGGCCAGCACAGCAAACTGCTGTACAGGACAGAAAAATAAAAGAGACTTTGGGGGTCAAACAGAAAAAAGCCGTGTTGCTAAAAACACTGTTTAAGAGGGATCAAATACCAAGGCCTAAATCCATGGTATGTGCCATTTGAACTGGGAAGTTACTTGCTTGTCTTCATTCCTGACCCAGCTATACAGAGCCTCCCAACCCCTTGCCCCAGGTGTCAGATGTGTCCAGCTTTTTTATTTAGACAGGCTAAAATAATTTATGAGAAACCTGGCAACATCAGAAAGTCCACTGGCAAGGCTATTGACCAGAGATGGTCATGCTGAGACCTGCTACTGGTGTATCAGTGTTGAAGCAGCAGTGACAAGACTTTTGGGTGCTCTAGTAGTAGTACCCTGACAACCAGGCAGCAGCTCCCTTTTGGTAGGACATGCAGCACAGACATGTGTAGCCCCAGCCATGCTCTGTGACAGCAGTAACTATTGCAAGGTGTCCAAACAAGGCTCAGTTTTTCCTATCAATCAAATTGGTCTCCTGTTCTTGCTCTAACATTTCCATTTTATATTTTGGGGTTTAGGGCGATCCTTCTTGTGCAAGCAAATTGCTGGAAGGGGAAATCAGGGTCAATCCCCCCAATAACTGGGGCTTTTTCAGTGTCTGTTGCCAAAAAAGGCATCATCAATATGCTTTGCATTCTTTCTGCCTTGGAATCCCATTAGAAAGTGCCTGCAAGTCTGAGGCTAAGAGCAATCAAAGTTTTGGGGGCCCCTTTTGTGGCAAAAATATTTTGATAACTAAAAAATTTTCTGGCTCGAAGGGATAGTTGCATGACACCCACACTGCGGATGTACTTATGAACAATGTGTTTCAAAGAATCTCCAGCTGCTGGTGAAGGATCTTCCTTTTTATCCCAGTAGTATGATATTATAAGCATGCATTTTATACATGCCAAAAACAATTGTAACTTGTTATATTTGTTTTCTTAACTAGATTTTTATTAGCTTTATAAAAATGCTTCAGGGAGTTTCCTCTGTAGTTGTCTAGTATTTGGTAACTAATTTGTTTTAAAATACCTTATGGAATTACATCTGTGTTTCCATGCACAAGAGGTTCAAAACATGGGTAAAACACAGTACATCGTGAACTAATGAACTTCAGAATTATATCTGCAGATTCTCAGTTTCAAGAGATGCTATGTTATAACACCATTGAATTAACAAAACCATTTCCATTTCAGTTTACCTTCTACAATGTAAAAGAGGGACTGGGAAGGACTACAGAGGAACGGAAGCCAAGACTCGGAGGGGTATTCCGTGCCAGAAGTGGGCAGAAAAAACACCCCACAACCCAAAGTACAGCCTTTTTTATATTTATCTTCCCGTTGTTCTGAATCTCTTCCAAGCTTCCCCAACTTCACGTGTATAAACAACTTTATAGTTGACGTTATCAAAGCCGTGATTTTTTAAGACAATTTTATCTTCATTTGTCTTGTTACTTTTGACTCTACTGGCAGAGAACTGCAATGGTCTGGGTAAGGAAAGGGTGCATTGCCAGCTAGAGAAGTTGTGTTTAAATGCTGGGCCTCTTAAGAAGATGAAATGCTCCTTCTATCAACACATGGTGAAAAATCTGCTATTGGCGACAGTGGGACCATAATTTCTCTTTTCTGTATGAGGTGTGAAAAAAACCCAACAATGATATCTGTCCAGCTCTGTGACCCCCTGCCTGCCATCCAGAAAGTCAAGAAGAAGCATCTGGCATCTAAGTGCCCAAGGAACCTGCCAAGGCAGAGGTTTCTCAGGGCTGGATGCCACTGGGCTCTCTGAAGCAAGTGTGGCAGCAGAGGGCCTATTTTCTCTGATCTGTGTTGGAGATTGCTTAAAAAACTATTTTTTGTTGTTATTCTAAGGAAACTTGGATGTGCTTGTTTAGATTTTTTATTTAAAAGCCATTTAGCCTTCTCTGGGAGGATTGCTATAGGAAGAAGCCTAGGGTTCCTTGCTTCGAAATCTTCTCAAATTAAGATCCAGTTGTGTCTGGTTAATAGTCTCTAGAAATACTCCACTTTTTAAAGTAGTTGCATTAAGAAAATTTCATGACAGAGCTACAGGTCATACTGAGTTGACTAGATCAGCTGGATACAAGTATCAAAGACAATAATTGTCCTTTGAGACTGTCATAGTCCTTACAGGCTGTAAGCTCACTCACTGTTGGCAACTGGGACCTAGGGAGAAAGCTACTAGTGATGGTAGTTACGGGATGTTTTTCAGATTTCAGTTACAAATTACAATGAGGAATCTGTTTCTCTCATTTTTACTGTGAATGAATACAGCCCATAGATAGCTGAGCAAGTTGGACATTTCCCTTCTGGTCCATTAAATTACTGGAATTAAAATAGAATTTTAATACTGTTACAGTTATACGCCTGAAAGACACCCCAATGCAGGGTTGGAAGAAAACTACTGCAGAAATCCTGATGAGGATGAAAGAGGACCCTGGTGTTACACAACAGATCCTGCTACCAGATTTGATTACTGTAACATCCCAGAGTGTGAGGGCCAGGTCACGCACACTGGAGAAGGTATATTTATTTCTCAGAGAAGTAGCGTTCAAGTAGGTAATATTATTCCTGCTATTTCTTCTTGCTTTGTTTTTTGCAGACTGGTTTCAAATGTGAATTTAGATCAAGCTGGAACTTAAGAAGTTCTCAACACAAAGGTTGTTTTCCTAATGGGCTCCAGTTGTCAAAGTAATTTTGTAAATATGGAGGAACTGACATTTTTTAATAATTTGCCTATATTGTCCGGCTCTTACCCCTAGCAATTTATTTAATTTTAACAAGAGTAAAGATTGACCCAAGTGCTGTGTTACATACAGAACTCCCATTACTATCAGTACATACAGATATGTGACAAAGTCCTCCTTCCAAATGACACATATCCTAAAGCTGTATTCATTTGCCCAGGCTGTAATGCATGGTCTTCTGGATCCTTTCATCATTACCTGGGGCAAAACCCTCTTTTCCTTTCTGTGTAGTCTTCCATGAATAGATCAGGATCAGAATTCACAGGCTGGTGCGAACCTTGCTTTGTTTTCATTCTGCCTAGACCCTACAGGGGAGTGCATGCAGTGTAATGGTGAAGACTACCGTGGAGAAGTTTCCAGAACAGAGTCTGGGCTTGAGTGCCAGCACTGGGATGCCCAAGAGCCTCATATGCATGGGTTTACCCTGAAACGGTGAGTCACACTCAGCGCTGAATTCATTCCTGCAGTCTGGAAGACCCTGCCTGCAGACAGGCTAATTGCTACAGCCGGCCATAGCTGACTCACAAGCTTCTCTTTCATTTTCAACGTGCAGCTTTCCCGAGAAGGATCTGAAGATGAATTATTGCCGTAATCCCGATGGTGAACTTCGGCCCTGGTGTTTCACTACCAGCCCTACTAAACGCTGGGAATATTGCAACATTCCTCGTTGCAGTGAGTCTGATTTCCTGAGATCACTCCATAGAGTAGTTCTTCTCATTAAAATTATGCAGGGAGAGGAAAGACAAGAAATCATGGTTCAGAGTATCCTGAGGCAAATCCCGCCTTGTGAAGTGCAGATTAATGAGAAGAATCACTCACTAAATTTCTGTTATATAAAATTACGTAAGGTCAGTGAGGATGCAGGTGTCACAAAATCCAATAATGCCAGAGATGTTATGGAAACCCTAGTTTGTCTTCAACCACCTTACTTTTCAATTTACCAGAGAGGCAGGACATTCAGATTAAATCAGGTGGTAATTTTCAGCTGACCTGCTAACTCATGGAAAACACCTAAACCATCGTGTGTCCATACTGTGATATTTTACCTGGGTCTGGCCAGCACAGCCAGCACTGCCTTTTTCTTAGCAAGGGATGAATCCTGAGAAACAAGACCAGCCCTCAGGAGAAAAACCTGATGTATCAGTGAGCAAGCTTAACCCATAAAGCTGAGCACACTAAATCTGGACATTTCCAGAGCACTGAATAACAAGATTAGCATTGCTGTTTGTAGAACTGGACTGCACTTTGAGAAAAAAATTTGTGTTGTTATCTCTAGAGCTTGCTTTCTTATGCACCTGCACTTGCCAGTGCTCTAAGCAGCAGCGTGTGTTTGCGGGATGTAGTTCACCTCAACATGCCCAATTAGAGATGGAAGAATGACTATTTGTAGACTTCTGTATGATAAAGCAAATTGTGAAAGTTACCTTAGTATCTCCATTTTGTGCTTAAAACTTAAAGAAAGTTTAAGGAACAGACTAACCTTTTAGTTATATTTGTCTCCTCGGGAAATTCCATATACAAAGTATCTATAATAGGTATGCACTGCAGATTAATTTTCTCTCTGCCCTCTGTAGTTTCTGTGCCACTGATCATTACTCTTACTTTCTTTGCTGTTCCCCACGTGCCAGACCAATTCACTTTCTTTCACTTCTCCTTTTGCCCCGCTTTCCCAATTCACTGACCCCAGAGGCTCAGCACTGAAGGCTGTTCTGCTGTCTCTCACAGGTTCTTCTTAGCCCTCATCTTTTCTGCCCTTCCACCCTACCCATGTGTATTCTGTTAATGTGCTCCCTTCATCCCACTTGTTTTTACAAGACCGCACAGGACTACTTACTGCCTTTCCAGTTCTGCTCTAAGGGGACAGCAGGCACAAAGTCTCGACCCAGCAAAGTTATTCACTGACTGCTGTAAAAGGGCAGGCACAGGACATCTGTCTGGCAGCCCGACTGCCTGTGAAAATGCACTTTGGTTTTGGCATGGCTTTCAACCAATGTCACCTCTGCTGAAACAAAAAAAATGTATGTTCGACATTACAGAAAACAGAGGGGGGTTTAATATATTTGAAAGCACTGTGTAGCTGTGTTTTTTTTATTTATTTTATTTTCCTTTTTCTTTTTCTTTTTTTTTTTTTTTTAAATCCTCTTCCAGCTACACACCCACCAGTCTCTGGTCTGGGCTCCCAGTGTCTTTCAGGGAAAGGAGAAGACTATCGAGGCAGGATAGCCATCACCGAATCAGGAAATGCCTGCCAACACTGGAACACACAGTTTCCTCACAAACATGGCTGGATTCCTGACAGATATCCCTGCAAGTATGCCAAGCTTCATCATTTTAACAAAAGCCAAAGAACACGGTTATTCCTTATACATCCAGATATAGAGGCAAGAATAGCACAGGTTTTCTGCAGCTATGTTGATAAGGTGTTTTTTTGCATTTTGTCAACCCTTATTACTTCTCTTCAGATCTTGCTCTTCATTTTTTGCAGCATTGTGTATTTTACCAGCTACTTCATTCTCAGGTACTTGTCGCACCTGTCTCCTCCACATCCCACTGCAGAGTTATAAGTATTTACTACTTTTTTGTTAAAGTTGGGTGTGTTTTGGCACACTTTCAGTGCCTTACTTTTCTGAAGAGCGGTGCCTCAAGGTCCACATGCTCCAACACATCCTCGTGCTCCGAGGTCAGAGGAGCTGGGTTTGTGGAGCACCGTCAATGGGCAAGGGTAGCTGGGACTGACCAGGCTTTTAGCTCTGTATTTTGATCCTCTGCACTGTGAAATGGATCCTGCAAGTCTTCCTGAGCGCGTGAAACCCTGTGCATCGTCACAGGGCAGAGAGCAGTGTGCACCGGTGCTCACGTGCACACGCTTCCAGGATCAGTCTGTGACACCCAACCTTGCCTGGTTCTTACCCTAATGGTCAGGTGCACCAATGGCATGTGTTTTGAAGTCAGCTTTTACTGGTGTCAAAAACAAGAGCAGAAAGTGTAAACACTGGAAAAGTTCTTCATATACCATCAGCATGTAGACTGTAAATTCGAAGGCTGTTGATTAGTCCCAAAATAGTGGTGCATGAGGTAATTTGTCTCCAAGAAGAACAAATGTAACCACTGAGTTGAGTTCTTCATGCAACTCTTCTCGATTTCTGTGAGTAGTTTAAAGCCAGTGTTTCTGTTTCAGGGGCTTAGAGCAAAACTACTGTAGAAACCCTGATGGAGAGAAGAGGCCTTGGTGCTACACCATCAACAGCAGCGTTCGGTGGGAATATTGTGCAATTCCCCACTGTGATGGGACAGAACAAGGGATTGCTGGTATGAGTAGTGGAGCATACTTGAGATAAGGACTTTGAAACAGTGAGAGATCTATTGTTTCTCATTTTAAACATGTTAAATCTTTTTTTGGTCACTTTGTCACTGTTGTTAATGCAGTTTTTCTGCTTCATATGTTACAAAACCTGACAAATATTGGTCTTTCACTGGTTAAGAAAGTGCAGTGAAGGATGTAAATCATCACCTGACCCAACAGAAGAATCACAGGATGAAACAGGTGTATTTTTTTATTTTCCCCAAGGGTGGGAAAGGTCATTTTTAGCAATTTAACTGAAAAATGAAAAACAGGTTTAAAGAGATTAAAAAGTACTAGTGAAAGGAAGTCCCATTTTTGGAAAGTAGCCATAAAAAAGAGGACACGATCTTCCAAAGTAATAAAAATCTCATCTGAAACATCCATTCATTTAAATAGAGGGGTGGGAGGGATGGCTGACACGCCAGAAGGCTGTGCTGCCATACAGCATGACCTGGACAGACTGGAGGGTTGGGTGGAGAGGAACCTGATGAAATTCAACAAGGGCAAGTGTAGGGTACTGCATCTGGGGAGGAATAACCCCATGCATCAGCACAGGTTGGGGGCTGACCTCCTGGAGAGCAGCTCTGTGGAAAGGGACCTGGGAGTCCTGGTGGACAACAGGATGACCATGAGCCAGCAATGTGTCCTGGTGGCCAAGAAGGCCAATGACATCCTGTGGTGCCTCAAGAAGAATGTGGCCAGCAGGTCGAGGGAGGTCATCCTCCCTCTCTACCCTGCCCTGGTGAGGCCGCATCTGGAGTACTGTGTCCAGTTCTGGGCTCTCTGGTTCAAGAAGGACAGGGAACTGCTGGAGAGGGCCCTGCAAAGGGCTACAAAGATGATTAGGGGACTGGAGCATCTTTCTTATGAGGAAAGGCTAAGGGAATTGGGTCTTTTTAGTCTAGAGAAAAGAAGACTGAGGGGGGATCTTATCAACGCTTATAAATACTTAAAGGGAGGGTGCCAGGTAGATGAGAAGAGTCTTTTGTCAGTGGTGCCCAGTGATAGGACAAGAGGTAATGGGCACCAACTTCAGCATAGGAAGTTCCATGTAAACATGAGGAGGGACTTCTTTCCTTTGAGGGTGGCAGAGCACTGGCACAGGCTGCCCAGAGAGGTGGTGGAGTCTCCCACACTGGAGACATTCAAAACCTGCCTGGACGCCGTCCTCTGCAACCTGCTGTAGGTGTCCCTGCTGTGGCAGGGGGGTTGGACTAGATGATCTCTAGCAGTCCCTTCCAACCCCAACCATTCTGTGATTCTGTGATTCTGTGAACTAAAAAATTAACAAGAAAGTCTTAGTGGAATCAAAAAGATAATAGAGAGATTAAAGTTTAACATAATGTCCATTTTAGAAATGCATCAATGCCAAAATCACTAGCATCTTTCATGTGAACTTTCTGATCTTTATTTCAAACATGTTCACATATACCGAAATGAAACTGAGGGTTGAATCTTCCACTGAACTGTATCTGAAATGTGAGGGTAATCTGTGAAAGTTTTCTAAATATCTTTGGAAATGCCCTTCTGCTTTCTGTGCTGGCTGTGTTGCTCTCACTGGACACTGTCTGTATGAGTCATTCATTTTTGTAATCCTGTGTGTTTAACGATTTTTTGTGCCTACTCAGTAAGAACATAATATTGTGATGCAAAAGACAAGTTTCTGTTGTTTGCTGCAGATGTGCCTGTTCAGGTTCCCCTGTTAAAGGAGTGCTATCGAGGCAAAGGTGAGAGTTATCGTGGCACGATTTCCACCACTGCATCCGGAAAGAAATGCCAGGCCTGGAACTCCATGTTCCCACACCGGCATGAAAAAACCCCAGACAGGTTCCCAAACGCGTATGTTTATCTCACCTTTTCTTGCTTTATCTGACATTGGCCATTTCTGATTGTATTGTCTTTGCACATCTATGCTTTAAAACACTGCCAGGGAATGTATCTGTCAAAGAGAATTTTTCCAAGATGCAGAAACATTTTCTGTTAGTCTCATTTTTAAAAATTGTGTTTTCTTGTTATTTAAATTCTGAGTAAAATACAGCTGTGTCCCTTCACTCTTAAATCTGAGCTTCTGTAACCGACACTGCGAGACTTGTGTCCAGAGTCAGGGCATTTGCTGAAATATACATTTTGTTTATAAATTTGAGACCTTTGTGGTGGCATTTCTGCTTATTTCATCTGGGAAGAACACAGCATTTATGCTGCAAAACACACAATCAAATATATTATGATTAGAACTACAATTTACATGTTCTTTATAGTTGGAATTGAGCACCCAGAATTGCATATGCTGAATTTTCCCCCTTGATTTGTCTTCTTCAGACTAACAAAACTGGACCAGTGATGACTTAGAGAGCTAATAATAATTAGTAATGTGCCAGTTGTTAATAAGGGTAGGAAAGTAACAAGATGATAATTGCTAGGAAATCCATCATTGCATAAGCAGGAAGGTTGATACTTTTCTATTTTTTTGCCTTTTTTATGATGTCACTCTAAGTAATTTTATTTTTTTTTAATTTTCAGTCACATTTTGGTATCAAAAACACTGATGTATTGAAATTGGAACATCCTCAGAGGGTAGGGTGTTTTTCACAGACATTTAAAAAAAATTGAAATCAAGCTGTGAAAATGTGGAATTAAAGTGTTCTGGCATCTTTATAAAAAAAGCATTTCAGTTTGTTTTTTTTATTCTGTGACTGTACTGTGATTCAGGATGGGGAAATATTGCAACTCTGCAAATTATTGAAGAGAGAAATTCTACTTCCCCCTGCCCAGCAAGCAGAGGCATGGCCATGCTCACACTGAATTCAGTAGAAGTGGCATGTTTCTTTTGGGGGGAAGGGGGATCATTTGCTTGAGTATTTATTTGCCATTCTTGTGAATATCACATTCACACAATTGTGTATGCTTATACATATGTATTTAGAAATTAAATTATTGGTATATCAGTCATTTATTTAGCTACTCAGCACATCATTGACAGAATTTAAGCCAGTAGTAGAATTATGTTTCCTTTTGCATAAATATATTTATGACTCTGATGTACACATATATAACAAATATACACAAATACACAAATATAACTCTCCATTCATATCACAGCCATAAATGTGTTCACTGGTGATAGGCTATCTGTCAATAAGTAAGAAATCAATAGATGTATTTATCTCTACATAGTACACATCCACATCTTTTTGGCAGGATATTGCTATGATTACTTTCAGTCTTATGCAGTGTGACTATTGTACTTATTTTTGCAGGGATTTGAGGCACAACTATTGTAGAAACCCAGACGGCGATAACAGCCCATGGTGCTTCACCACTGACCCCAGCATGACATGGGAGTACTGCAATCTCAAGAGATGCGATGATCATACACAAGAGCCCATACCAAATGACCCCCCTGTGACAATGGCAAAAAACGTTGGCCTTACTACTCCCACCACATCTGGTAACAGCTGGCTATAAGTGTCACCTCCTGTAGAGTCTGTGGGTAATCTATCAAAATTATTAATGAGTTGGGCTGCAACATAACAGTTACATCGTTCCTCCACCTATCAGATCGGTACTGTTGAATTTTGCAGCAGGTACTCTTTAGTCAGTTCATATCCTGTAGCCTATATCATTTTACTGTACATTCTGTAGGATATCTTTTTCAATTAGAGGAACAAAGAGGAAAATAGACAAATTTCTAGTGTTTGTGTAGTTGTGTGCTATTGAACTATGATCCCAGTGAATGTTGTTGTTACAGGAATTTTGCTTTTGCTGTGCTTCATGTTTTCAGGAGGTTGACCTTAGCTGCTTGTATTGTTCATAGGCAACCAAGTTTTGCAAAATGTATGCACCAAGAGAAACAAGTTTTTGCTCTATCCTGCTTCATGTCTTCCTTAATTGATAGTCCAGGTTGGTCAACGTGGTGTGACTTTTCTGAATGTATAGTAGAGCTTTCCACGGATTACGTACTTTGCAAAGGAAGGTGGCAGGGTTGGATAAGATATAGGTTCCTAAGTGGAGCTGTGTACTCTTACATGCAGCAGAAGAAAGTACCTGAAGCAATGTCCTTGGAAGCAAAAACTCTCTTTCAGTGTAATGGACTGCTGACTCTGAAATATGCTTCTCTCATGGAAGGTGCTTACTGATACCAACTTAGCAAGAATCTTGGAGTCTTTTCAGATATTTGCAATATGTTGGAGAAAATGTTCAGCATGAAGTTCCTTGAAATTTTTTTCCTATTCTGTTACTCTGTACATCCAGGAAGACATCCTTCTTGACAAACTAAGAGATCACATCACAGGGTACATTTTTGTCTTTTTTTTCTGCTGTAGACACTAGTCAGTGTGCAAGTCCTAAAGGTACTTATCTGCCTGGTTTCTGCTTACCACCACCACATACAGCTTCAGCAGCTAACGATAATTTCCTTTTTCTCTTTTTTTCACAGACTGCATTAATGGTAATGGTAAAGACTATCGTGGCACAGTAGCAAAAACTTCAAGGGGCAGGACTTGTCAAGAGTGGAGTTCTCAGAAACCTCATAGCCACAAATATTTCACTCCTGTGACTCATCCAAGAGCAGGCCTGGATAAAAATGTAAACAGCTGCTAATGCCATTGGTGTCATTGAGCATTGCCTCCGTTCTCCATAACCCCTCAGTAAACACTTCATGTTCAGTCTTTACAGACCAGGTTAAGTGTATCTTGAAGTCATCACGTTGATAGCCCAGACCTATAATAGCGTTAATGAGGGAAGGGTGCATTTTAAATTACCTGGGCTGTTGATACTTCAAGTGCAGGCGTACACTATGGGGTTGATGCTGACAGGCAAGCAGCACAAAAGAAATCACACAGGTCTTCCCTGATTTCTGCAACCCCCAAAGCGATGCCTTTTGCTGTGTGTCACGGACTAAGCAGGTTTCTGGCAAGTTCTTGGAGCTGACCTAACTTGGTCTCTGTGACTTTAGGGGAAGAAGGATTAGGCCAACAATAAATCTTTTAGTGCAAAGCACTTAGCCATCCTATGTCAAACTTTACGTCTCATGAGGCCTTAAAAAGCACTAGAGCTAGGGTGACTCTTGATGGATGAAGGAAATTATAGCAATTTTGTCATATTTTTCTAATTTCACCTAGTATTTTTGAGATACAGAAAAGAAATAATTTTGTGATCAGAGGAAATAGAGAGCATGTAACATCCAGTGGAAAAATACTTGGGGGAAATAGTTCAAAGTTTTAGTTTACAACTTTTAAAAAAAACATGCACTTCTTCATTCTGTGGCTAACATTTGGACTCTTCATTCTCTGTTTTTGTAATTGTTACAGTATTGCAGGAATCCTGATGGAGACGTAAATGGTGTTTGGTGCTTCACAACAGACCCAGAAAAAAAATGGGAGTACTGTGAAATCCCACGCTGCTGTAACTACCCTTAAAGACTTTTCTGTCCTCCCTTTCTACAACTTTTTATGAAAGTTACAAAATGTTTTCAATCCATCCATAAAAAACTGCAGTAGGCAGTAGCTTTAGAGCTGAATTTAGGTCTATATGGAAGCTGACACAATCAGGCACCTGTAACAGTCAGCCAAAGTTTAGATAACCTGGTGCTAAGAATCATCAGTAAGATTTCATAGATAAAAACCTGTGTGCTCTTTATCGTCAGTGAAGCTAAGCACTCAGAGTTGCTAGGTGAATTTGAAATATCCAGTGAAGCTGTGAAGTATTCCTTCCTTGGGCTCCTCAAACACAGGAGAGGATTTCCTTGATGTGCGTGCTAGTCTTTCCTCTGTGGCAGAACTAATGCCTCAAACCTGCTCGTACGCTTTTCCTGTTAGTTGGGAGCACCAGAAATTACATCCTTTGAAACCCTTTTCATCCTCTGCAACCCTTTTCATCCTCTGCTGACTTAACTTTTATTCTGATCTGAATGTTAAAATAATCTGTCCCTAGATATTTTGCCTTTCTTTTCAGGCAGGAAGTGCATTTGGTCCTGGATATTTTATGCAGATTTCTTGATTCTTTTTTTCTGGTTTGGGGTAGTAATCAGTACACCAGGCTGGTGTAGTGTTTGCTGAAAAATTCAGCAGTGAAAGAGATTTTCTGTTCTGTGGTGCCCTGGCAGTGGATATCAATAACAGCTGTAATGTACTGGGAGTGCTGCTTGGCACACCTGCCAGTCATCTCATTTGCTTTGCTTTTCCTTCCTTGCCTGCATTTTGACAGATTTATTATTTTGTTAAATATATCTGACAGGGATATGGAAAGTCTATTTCTTCTTCATCTCAGGTATTATTTTTACTACAGTAGCATCTAGAGGCCAGGTCCCTGCTCTGTTGGACAATGTAGCAATACAATATAGTGAAGAGTGGTCACTCCCTCAGTGGTATGTGATATTCTTCATGCTGGCCATCTAATCTCTTCCTCTACGCAGCAATGCATTATGATTTTACACATTAATTTTGCCAACCAGACCTAAGAGCTTCACAGGCAAAAAGAATAAGGAATGGTATACAAACAACACATACCACAGCTGTAAAAACCTGCTCCCTGGAATTGATGTGGTGGAGCTTCAGTTTGAGATCTGATCTCTTTTCAAAACAGCCTTTGAATACTAGATTTTTAAATTCAAGTATAGGGGAATCTTACAGTCTCTTGCCTTTGATTTCTTTATTAGTTTTCTTATACTGGAACTGATAAATTTAACATCCATAGCACCATATGCAGCTCTGGAAAGAGTTACTTGGGTCCTTACCCAAAAATTAATCCATTTTAAAAAGTGAAAAAAGAGAGATTTGGATTAATAAGAAAGTAGAGTGAGCAGTGTGAGAGCAAAATTGGAATATTCTATGACAAGGGGACAGTGACTCAGTTTTATTTATAATCTAGGAACCGGTTTGAACTCAGCCAAGGTATAAACTGTAATGTTTTGAAGAATTTAGAAATTGTTATTATATTGAGTTGGTCTGGGCAATAAACTCTTCCACTTTCTTTATCTCTCTTTTTCCTTCAACTTCCCTAGAGATTTTCTTTCAGGGAGGTAGTTGTTCGTTGTAGTTTTACTTATGTTATCTGACCACATCCAAATATGTGACAAGGCTGACAATTTTTTCCAGGTAAATTAATATTTTGCTATGTCAAATGTGATATATTAGCCCCAGGTTTAAACCCTCAAGGTAATGTAATGTAGTCTAAAGGTTCTGGTTGTTTCTTTACCTGTAGTTACTATTAACCAACATAAAGAGTGAAAGCCCAAGGAAGATAAAAAAAAAATGTCTTATTCCTTTCTCTTTTCATCCGATTCCATTGTGGATGGCATTACAGAACTGTTTTAAAATTCTTCATTGTAGCTTTTTTTATTCTGTAGCTTCTTCTGAGCATGACTGTGGAAAAGTCCCAATGAGGAGTGAGCGATCCTGTGAGCAATATAGCATGTGTGACGCATCTCCAGGGTCTTGGCCTTGGCACGTCAGTCTCAGGAGGAGGTACTGGCAATCCAGACTGCATCACCGTCCGTGAGCACCAGTGCTTCACAGGGAACAGGCGTTAGAAAGAAATTGACAGGAAACAATGCATATGCTTCTGGAGACTGGTCTTGGCTTCTATATAAAATGCCTTAGCATGTAAAAGAAACTTTTTTTTTTAATCATAAAGTCCACAGATAGCTACTTATTGGATCATTAACCCCAAACTCCCCACTTTCTCCTGAATCTCTAGTGGGCAAACTTGAACTGCAGACATTAAGTACACCTTTATTTACTGAAATGGGGAAGAAATAATTCCCACTGAGGATATCGACAGTTAATTGCATTCTGCAGTGAGGGATTTAAGCCCAGGAATATAGACACCAATGTGTATGAATGGATTTTGATGATCCCTTCTCACTCAGCATCCAATCTGGTCCAAATGTAAATTGATGCTGTGACCAGTCTAGTCATGTTAGAAGCTACAGGAAGGCCATCATCTCTCAGTATAAAAAACCAATTATGAATAGCATTTCCACAGTCACAGTGAGAGTAACTGAGCAGGAGATGAAGAAGTGCTTACAGAAAGGCTAATGAAAATTTCTATAGCGTTGTTGGCAGTCACCATAATAAATATTATCCCAAGAAAAGTTAAAAGTTCATAGTAAGGTTTATTTAAAGAACTCATCCAAAGCAACCCCACAAATCAGAAGGATCTGTCCTTTTATTAGTTGCTCATCAGTACAAACCCATCACATCACAAGTGAAATTGTGAGGAAATATAATTATTTTTATTAAATTCCTGAAAGCAAGAGTGCCCTTCTGTAAAATTTTCACCTGTGTGTCAAATTTCTTTTCACGTATCTCATGTTCTGGAGCAAATAAAGCTTGTCCTTTGAAAATCTGCATTTGATTTCTCTTGCCATTGACAAACTGTGACTGGTAAAAGGTTTGAATAAGGAGCATATTGCTAGTTTGCTGATATGCACAGCATAGAAGGTGGAGAATTGACTATGCAGTCTTAAATTAATCTGATTGTCTTCTCTAATTCTAGTACCAATGTGCACCATTGTGCTGGCACTCTGATACATCCACAGTGGGTCCTTACCGCAGCTCAGTGCATGCAAGAGTGAGTATCTCCTGGAATGCGTGACAGGCATTTCCTAAAGTTGTATGAGAAAATCAACAGAGGAGCAAGATGTACCCCATAAAGTCCTTTCGTTACTCCTCATTTTCTGTCTTTCTTGCCAGCAAACTGATCTGTATCTTCTGCTTCTGTCTCAGTCAAACAGCAGCAGAGCACAACAGAGGTTATTTCTGTCTTCTGCCCTCTCCCCCACCCCAAAGCATGCCAAAAAGAGTGCTAATGATGTGCTAGTGCTAATTGTACTTGGAAAAAACTGTGGCTAGCAGCTGACCCTTAGGGCTTTAGAAGTTGTGAACACTGCAAGAAGGTGCCACATTATTTGCAGCCCATGGGATTTTTCACCGTCATAAAAATCAAACTGTTAAAAAAGCCACACTTTCCTTCTCCCCAAGAATAAATGCAGGCATCTGTGGTCAGAAGCAGCAGCCTCCAAGGAAATCACTGAATTTTGTAAGAGTGACATTCTTGATTACAAATGTGGATGTAAAACCTTGTTGTTGTCATTTCTTCCAGGTCAACAGACCCTTCTTCCTACAGGGTGTTTCTTGGGATACAGAATCTCAATGCAGCAGAGCCATCCCTGCAAATCCAAACTGTTCAGAAAGTATTGAAGGAACCAAGTGGAGCAGACATTGCTTTGCTGAAGTTGAACAGGTACCATTTCAGTCCAAGCTTTCCACTCTTAACACCATTACTCTGGAGTTTCGAGTTAGCTTAGCCTGGAGTTAGCTCTCAGGGGTGGTTGTGATGGCATGAGAGAGTGTGAGAGTCCCTTTGAGTGTTAGCATAGGCATCTGTTCAAGGGTAAGCCCTGAGCATCTCTCCTGCTGAATGCCCCCACTGGCAGAAGCCGTGTGAGCTTCTTACACAGTTTAGGAAGGGCAAGGACCTGTTAGGATGGGAGGGATTGCCACCCACTAAGTGGCAGCTCCACTGAAGCAGGGAAGGTGGAGGCAAACCAAAGCAGAGTTGTGTCTGGAGGATCTGCTTGGAGGTTTTTCCTGCTCAGCCCTGAGGGTTGTGAGCTCCAACTGTGATTCTGGCCAGGAGGCACCACAGCTTCTGCATGGAGCAAGTAGGAGAGTCCATTTTCCTAGGCAGTGCCTCAGGCCAGGCCACATCCACGTGTCATGAGCTGCAGACTTGGCCAACAACTCAACAAAACCAGATTCTGCTTGTGATATAGTGAAAAATCCTGTGCATAACTGTATTTGCCTGAAGCCCTCTTTCGCGTCTTGCTTAGATGTCTGAGCAATCTCCTCTGAAATGTGTGCAGTTATTTCCATGTTATTTGTCCCCTTTTGGAATGCTCCTGAAACTTTTCTACTTATTGGTTTCCCTCTTGTTCTTATACTCACCACGCATGAATTAAAGATCATGAAAAGCTCACATTTGACCTGAGAGGACATTTCTTTTTAAAAATTCACCATACAGCTTTTATGAACTGAGAACAACTTCACTTAAATTTCAACTCTGGTCCTCTGGTGCTTGATTAATCAAAATCCCACTGACTTCAAGTGAGTAGAAGGAACTCAGGCTCCACCAGTTTTACTTGTGCTAGTGGTTGCAACTATGTCATTCAATTCCTCTTTCATTGGGTGCTCTATGAACATTTGCACTGTAGACACATGTGTGCTATAGCACTGTAGTCAGTCTTCACAGAATCACAGAATGGTCAGGGTTGGAAGGGACCTCTGGAGATCATCCAGTCCAACCCCCCTGCCAGAACAGGGTCACCTACAGCAGGTTGCACAGGACGGTGTCCAGGTGGGTTTTGAATGTCTCCAGTGTGGGAGACTCCACCTCTCTGGGCAGCCTGTTCCAGTGCTCTGCCACCCTCAAAGTAAAGAAGTTCCTCTTCATGTTTAAATGGAACTTCCTATGCTCCAGTTTGTGCCCGTTACCTCTTGTTCTATCACTGGACACCACTGAAAAAAGACTGTTCTCATCTACCTGGCACCCTCCCTTTAAGTATTTATAAGCGTTGATAAGATTCCCCCTCAGTCTTCTCTTCTCCAGACTAGAGAGACTCAATTCCCTCAGTCTTTCATCATAAGAAAGAGGCGCATAGGGAGCACTCACCATCAGTAGCACTCACCATCTGAACGCATTCTGCATGTGAAGTGCCATGAACATCATATCCCTCAGTTTCTGGCTTAGATAAATTTTACCTATTTTCAACTTCATAAAGTTCCTTTTTTACATTTTTCTTCAGCTTTCTTTGTGGTCCTTATTATTTCCAAATCTTCACTGTCTGTTCATAAAACAGATCACCCAGGAAAATTTGATGTGAGAAGATTGGTTGCTATTCCTGTACCTGCATTTTGTGGCAATAGATAAGACTTGTCAGAGAACTGATGCAGATCTGTGAAGATCTCTGCCAAAATCATCCCGAAGAGGGGTTGATCTATTGAGGAGGACTACTGGTTTCAGTAGAAGTCGAGTCCCAGATGAATTATGTGCCATGCTCCTGAGCAGATGTGTGCTGTCAGGGACTTTATACTTCCATTTCAATGTCATGTCATCCATATTCTGGTATATCTTCTGAGGTCTTGTTCCCTATTGCCCTGTTCATTAACCTACCCAGACATCAGAGGCCTCTGAGAAGATGCCAGTGTCGACCCAGTATTCATTGCAATCCTGTTTGAAGGCCAGTTCCTTGTGTGCCAACGGGTTTTTTAGGTGCTGTCTCATCTCAAGGTGGATGTAGAATTTCCTTGGTGTACAACAGGAGCACAGGTAGAAACGAAGTTCACTTCTTGATGTTGGGGAAGCAGAAGCTGCAATGCTCTTTTGCTGTAGTTCAAAAATGTTTGCCCGGCTACTGTCACACCAGCAGGCCAGAGTTGCTGTGAGGGCCATACTACCACTGGAATTAGACCTGAGGTGCTAAATAAAGCCTTGAAGACAAAGGTTCTAGAAGAACAGCACTAGAAACCTAGAGAAACCTGGAAACCAAGAAACCTCCCAACGAATCTGAGGTGTCTCACTTTAATCTCCTTTTTTCTATCAATTTTCAGGAATTCTTTCAATAAAAATGGACTTTATTGAGAAGTGAATGAACTAGTTTTGAAAGCTGCAGAACTGATTTCCATTCTTATAGGGCAAAGAACTCACGCAGGGTTAATTTCATCTTGAACTTCAGAGGGCTGAAGGATAGAGCTCCAAATGATGGTGGTGGCATTGGAACAACTGTAGTTTCAGCACATGAGCTGGTTAGCATCTCCTACTCTCCTGGACTGCTGCATTCATGTTTCACACAGATTTTTGTGTTGGAGAGATCTTTATTTTAAGATGAGTCAGAGTCAATTCCCTTTGGTCTCTCATTTGCTTGACTTTTATTTGGGCTCATGGCCCTGGCCTGGACTGATTAAGAACAGGGGGATTTGTTAGTTCCCTTTAATTGGACATTAAAGATCTCGCTAGCTATCATGTCACATCACATCACATCACATCACATCACATCACATCACATCACATCACGTCCCATCACATCACATCACATCCTTTGAAAATCGTCCTGGGCTTGAAAAGAGGTTATAAGTTTCATTTTACCCTGATGGAACATCTGGAGTTCATTCAGGTCCCTTTACTCTCCTTCACAATCAGAACTGACCTTCATAGGTTTGGTTCCTGACAGTGGTATATCTCATTTAACAGCTTGTTCAGACATACTTTCACTGTACCAAAACTGTTTGCGCTTGTCTGACTCCTAGGGTGATATACCCTCCAGAAGCCACCTCATCTTTTCACATCTACATCTAAAAGTCAGTGAGGGATCAAACAGTCCAAAGCCAAGACCTCCCTATGCAACATTTTCATCTTCTGCAGAGCTGCTTCCCAGAGCCCTGTCCACTCCATATCGAGCTTTATTCCAGTGCTGAATGTTCCAGGCACAATGTTGCGATGAGGAAGAGTTTTATTTTGCTATTTACTTTACCGAGGTACTAGACTTAGTAATGTGCGAGATACTGCATGATGCCACCCACAGTTACAAAACCCACGTAACCAGAGAAAGGAATTTTCAGCAACTTCAGCTATGTCTTGTTACTTACTCATTCATCCATCCTTCCCTCCTCCTGTGAAGTCCCTGAAAATGTCCACAACCTCTAAGTCAGGAAGGACCTGAGAGAAGTGAAGCTCACACCACCTGCAAGGGTTGCTAGGGGCTGTCCTTGAGCTTGTCCGTGTTACTATACACACTGCAGGGGTAATCAGAGATCAGCACTCTAGCGCTATGCTGCAAACACACTCACACTGTGACTGTGCCCACAAACACATTCCAGAGACTTTCAGTTGCTGTATATAACCTCTTTTTTCACTAAGTCACTAGGCATCATCTTACAACCATCTATACAGTTTTAAGGCACCATCAGCTTCTCCACCCTTCCCCACACCATTTCCATGCAGAGCCTTCTGAGTATGAAGACTGAATAAGCTGATGGTAATTTTTCTAAGGATCTTTTAATTATTCTTTGTTTGTTTTCCTGTTTGTTTTCCAGTCCTGTAACAATTACTGATCGTGTAAAAACGGTTTGTTTGCCTGAAGCCGGTCTGATGGTAGCAAGAAATGCAGCATGTTTTCTAACTGCCTGGGGAAAAACAAGAGGTAATGCATATTTGGTGAGGTTGAAAACTTAGGCAGGTTTTCAAATCCTATCCCAAGGTATGTGCACTCATGGGATCCAAAAAACACATTTTACTTAAGATTTACTTAAGTCAGAGGTCACCAGGCGACACTATTCTTTTTATTTCTTTCAGAGCTTGACTTTTCCCCCTCATTGCTCACATAAACTGAATTCATTGAACGAGAGAAAGAGAAAGGAGAGAGAGACTTAAGCCTTTACCACCTTTTATCTCTGTGTATTTTGGTCTTTCTTCAGCTTAGGTGTACACTGTATTTGCACAAATAAGGACAATACTCAAACAATGCCCTTACCTTTAATTTTGATCATCAGATATATTTTTTAACATCTAAATGAGTCTTGCACTTGCCTTCCTGTAGTCTAAACATTACTGTCTGCATAGACTTCTGCAAGGACCTACATTCAGTCCAGACCAATAGGATGTATGGCCAAGCACCAGCCTTAAGACCTCCTATCTGAGATAAGATGGCATCCCAGGAACAGTGAAGCCTTTGAGTCAGAGCTTGCTCAGATCCAGCCACCTTTGGGGCACGGGCAAAATGAGTTCAAGCTGAAGATTTTTAATGTCAGTAAAAATTACTGAATTACCTGAATTTTGTTCCATCTAGCATTAAAAACCGACCTATGTGGTCTCCTGTTGCCGAACTCTCATTTCACGTATGCTGAGGGTTGAGAATACCCAGCCCTCTTTGAGCCCCTTTTGCTGCAGCAGGATGCAATTCCTCATCCCCACGGCTTCCAGCAGGGATGATGGCATCTGCCCTCATTCAGTCCTGGCTCCCATGTACGCACTTTTGGCCTTGCTGAGCTACACACAAGGGATGCCCTTCCCACCCCATTTGCCAGACAGCACCTTATTAATACTCCACCTGTAAAATGAAACCAATAGATTTTAATTTGTGTACACAGTCACAGATTTAAAAAAACAAAAGTAGTATGAACAGAACATGTCCCTCTCTCTGAGTTTCACCATAAAAATCTACACATAGACTGCACTACCTTTTTCCCCTTCTTGTGTCGTTTAGCTACAAAATCGATGCTATGAGAATAATGCTTGAGAGTATTCACTCTGCTACTAGTGTAACTCCTCAGCATTATCAAGAAACACTTTTCTCCAGCATAGACAGTATTTACTGGCTTTCCTCTCACCTTTCTTCCCTTTCTTACCATGCTTTTTTTCTTTGTTGTTCAGCTTGCCACACGGTGGCAGCTGCTTCCTATGTTCTGGTGATCACAGCCACAAGATATTGATACAGGTGAGATTTCTTCCAGAAGTGCCTTAGGATGGAAAAATCAACAGACCGTTGCTGCATTTAGGCAGTGGGAAAGAGGGTCCTGCCATGTCATGCAACTAGTTCATGAAATCGGCAGGGGAGGGGGAGCAGATCCAGAGCCCCACATCTGAATGAACTGTGTTTTGGGAAAACCCAACCTTGGCTTCAGGAAAATTCTCCTTATCTAGAAAATGCTATCTTCAGGCTTGGAAAAGTTCAAATAATGCAAAGTAAATCCAGGCTGACATTTTTCTCCCCTAAACAAGCCGTTGCTACTGCACCATAATGAAAGCCTATAAACTGACACAATGGCTCAGAATACTAAGCATCTGTTTTTATTTATTTTGTAATACTTTGCAAAGAAGAACAACCTCTACTTGTTGAGGGTAAGTATGATCCAAGTACAAAAAAAGCTGAAAGATTTAATAAGGTCCTTCGAGGAGCTCAGAGACTATAGTAGAGCTGGGGATGTATCCCAGTCCTTTCATTACTGAGGCTTCACTGGAGCACAATGGCCAGGCTACCATTTATAACTGTTATATTTTCTTGGTTGTTCATAAAGGTACCAATACAGACAACAGCTTAAAAGATGTTGAATTCCCCGTGCTTGAAAATAGAATATGTAATCGCCCTGAATTTCTGAATGGAAGTGTCAAAAATCATGAATTTTGTGGTGGATTTACGTTTGGAAGCATAGGTAACTGCGAGGTAAGAATAATCTAGCTTTGAGCGTAAGCAGGTCAAATGACAATTTGTACTTTCAAGGCTCAGAAATAGCTTCAGCAATTCAAGGCTTCTGCATGAAGCAGAAGTACACACAGCGTTTTTTCTTCACTCACAGTCGACCAGAATAGCAGGGAAATTGCGTAGGGTACTTTCACCTTCCTTTCAGAACTGCATGCTGACCTATTCTACTCACAGTAGCCTAGTGTTGTGAATAACCCATCCCACCTGAAATAAAGCCTGTGATATACTGCCTGGACTTTCCTTTGTTCCTAGAACCAGAGGGGAACCCAGTGACTGTTTCTGGTGCAGCCTGGAGTCATACCACATCTTTATTTAATCCCTTGATTAAATACACCTTGAAGTGCTTCCAGTTTTCTAATTTTCCCAAGTGTATGAAAAAACTTTTAAAATGCGTTTTTCTTAATGGAGGGTATCGTGTTGGGAGCTTTTCAATAAAAAGCTGGTAGCAACTAGGTGACACAGTCAGAAAGCAAATGCTGGTCTGTCTGAGCAGGTGTTCAAGACTGCCAGGGCAAATGATGTCTTTGAGAGCGTGGACAGTGCATTCATTTATAGGCACACAAATCACTGGACACAGGTATTCATCTCCTGCCGTGCCTGGATTTTAAGAAACAGCATTGTAACAATTATATTCATTTTGTCCAGGATCAAGTAGGTCGGAGGATGTGGAAAACTGAGAAACTTCCTTTTTTTGTGTAATTGGCTTCACAGTAATCTGCGGATGTTCCCACATCCATGATTGGTGGTTGGGTCTCTCTTCTTCAGACCAGAGGAATGGCCTGGATGCTTAGAAACAGCTTCTCTCCCCACCCCCACCTGCCCCCCTTATTTTTTTACTACAGCAGGTCTCCCTCTCCCTACAGCCCTTGCCTCGGTCATATTTTGAGGCCTTCAGAGTTACCACAATATTATTCCTGCCAGTATTTTGCTGTTTGCATGTCTAGTGTCTCCATCACTAAAGGAGTCACCTTATTCTCTCTTCTCCCCCCTAGGCTGAAGTTGGAGGACCTCTGGTCTGCCAAGATGAGGACAGATTTGTCCAATATGGAGTCACATCTTGGGGACTGGACTGTACCCAGCCATCAAAGCCTGTTTTTGTCCGAATTCCTAGTTTTGTTTCTTGGATCAAGAGTGCAATGGTTGCCCACTGAATCTGGATGCAAGCTAGCTTTTCTGGAAAGCAGTCCCTGTGTCAGAAACAGCATTCCAAATATGGGTTTAAAATTGTAGTAATTCATAAGAATCTTAAATAAATATCATTACTGGCTGAGCATAAGTAGTTATTGCAAAGCAATAGCCAAGTTGACCGATTATTCCTGTTTGTCAGTGTGTCTGTGTTGTGCCTGGGTAACCCGTTAACCATATTGCGTGTGGCAGCAGCTGTAAGGTTCCTACTTCACCCCTCTCTTTTGAGACGTGCTTGGCATATCGTGTGTTTAACATGTTTGTGATACACTTGCACAGAAACCCTGCTCTTACTTGTGACACCAACAGTACAGCCCTCACATAGAGTTCAGGAATTAAAATAAACTGTTCTTTCAGCTTATTTCTGGAAGAGGCAAGGATGTCTCAGAGGGCTGGACAAGTGAAGCTGGGTTCCAGGGTGCCAGTGCTTGCCTTATCAGGCTTGGCAGCTCATGCTCCTGTGTGCTCTGCAGCCGGGAGCTGGAGAATGAAAGGGCACCCCCAGGTTAGTCAAACCTCCCAGAGCCACAGAACCTGGCCTGGTTGCCACCCAGAGCAAGGGAAAAGGACTGCTATTGAAGCTGTCAGAAAAGGCTGGGTTAGAGAATGGCTCTTCAAGCAGCACTGCAGTGACCAAAGGGAATTGCTGAGTGGGATGTGTTCCAGCACCATCAGAAATCAGTGGAAACCCACCTGTCCCATTGAGTCCAAGTCAGTTATCAAAGCTACTCCCAGAATTTTCAGCTGTTGTTTCAATAGAAAATTGAAAGTGTATCACTGAAAAATATACCACTTCCAAACAGTATACGTTTTGACCTAACAGCAAAAGAAATGTATACCTTCTATGGACCTGTAATCTGAACAAGGACTTCTGTATTTTTTTAGTCTTCCAGTTGTATGCCAGATTTAAAATACATTATAAGCCTATATCTACCATTTAGGTACTTTATTATTGCTATAAAGAACTCTACAGGGATCAAGCTCTATAAACTCATTTGGGGATTTTTAAAAAAGCTAGAGTTAAAAAAAAAAAAATATGAAGACTCTCTACTCGATCCTTGATCTTCTCTATCAAATCTTTATAATTTCCATTATGACCTATTCATCAATTTACTTTGCTCATCAGGATACTCTTTGAATAGCTGTTCTTTAACCCAGTCTTTCTTGACAGCATCTTTTTCTTAGATTCCTTCCAGATCCTGAATATTGTCCCCCTCTTCGAGATCCTGCCACCTTTTTAAAGGATGTGGCCCTTAGTGTGAGGTTTCTCACACTATCACAGACCTCTGTGCTCTGACTCAGAGGAGCTGGAGATGGTGGTGAGTCTCTTCCACTTTTTCCTGTGTGATCAGCTGAACATGTAACCGGCTGTTATGGGGGAGCATGTTTCAAGCTACAACTACTTCTGCAGCCTGTTGTTACCATTCACCTCACTCAATCAACTTCTGAGACAGGCTTGGAGAAAAACCTGAAGTGTGAAACCAGAAACAGCTCCTTTTGCTCTGTCACCAATATAATGCACTCTCTAGTTGCATAAGTTTTCTGCTGAAGTATAGTACTCTGTGTGTCTCTCCCTAGTTCTCCTCTGGTAATACAGCCCCAAAGGCTTTTCTTGAGTTGTATGCTCAGTAAACTTGGATACTTTCAGAACCTGTTGAGCGCAATATTTCCTGGAGCACATGAAAGGCTTGCTGCCATCTGGCAATTGCTTTCTATTCCCCATGTACTGTTGTTTTTGTAAGCTCTGCCAGTAGTGCTGTTCCTTCAAAAAACATTGGCACAAATTCTCTGTAGTAACTGGCCAGATCCAGAAATGGTTCCTGTTTCTCTTGGTGCCTGTAAGCCATCCCTCGGTGTCTGTAGGCATTGCCTAATGGAAATTTCAGGTATTTGATAATGTCTTTTGCTAGTAGATGCTGATCTGTGCCTGCTGGGGGTCTGCCTACCTAGGCAATACCATTGCCTGCAGAGGTTTTGTACAGCCTGCCTGTAGTTCACAGACAGCAGGAGCACAGATGTGTGCAGCTGCATACCCCTCATGGAACCCAACAGCCCCACACATCTGTCACTGAAAGGCTTCTTGCTGTTTCATGTAAACCAAAAGCTATTGTTCTTGATTTCAAGGTTTATTTTAAAGGCCGTTCTCCCCGGATGCTCTTGTCAGAGTACCTCTCAATACTATTTGGTTAGATTTGGGGTGACCATCAGTGTAGCTCTTCCTGAACACTCTAATAAATATAAGAATTTTCAAGTCCTTATGCACCATACTTGGAAATCGTGTTTCTTTCCCAGAAATCCATGTGATTCATTACCAGTCCATCCTCTTGCTACAGGATGTTTTCAGGACTGAAGGCTCTCTTTGGCCTTCACTTTACAATATTCTCTGAATCTTCTTTGACTTGGTTTTGCAGTTATTTGAGTCCTTTCTGGGTGTCATTTTGTAACTTGGGTTTTGGATTTTTTTTAGCTTTTATGAGAATACAGTCTGGAAATCCTGCATTATTTTATCCAGGTGAGAAAATGACTGTGAGTTTAGGTGTTCTCTTGCAGCATGGGAATTCTTGTTTTACTATCAGTTATCTAACCTGGTTTTGGCGCACAGTGATAAACTGCTTCTGGCAAATCTTGCATTTTCCAGTCTTCTGGGGTGTCTAAATAATAAACCTGTTTTTGTATTTACAGTGCAACTCATTACTACTAGGACTGTGTCAATACATTGTCATAGAAGCTAGGAACTTGGACCCTGATTCTGATAATAACACCAGCACTTTGCCATCGGATGGCACCCTGCATCCTTGGCACACAAGTACCATCCTCTGCTTCATCCGTGCTTCTTGGGTCTGCTTTGGTGCACTGTATGTTCTTACTGTTGCACTTGTAACTGTACCACTGGACTTTTTTTGTTGTCCTGTACCCTAATCCTGTAGACAACTGCAGCACTTCAAACCTTTCTGAGTGCTAGAAGTGCATTTTCTTCAAGGAGCTGTCTTATACAAGATTTTACAAGACTAATGGGCAGTTTGTAACTAGGGAAGGTGTTGCAGACTTTGAAAACAAGTTTGGAAAAAAAGTTATGAAGATAACTCCAGTTGCTTACAGCATCATCTGTTTTAGTTTTCACTCCACTTTCATCCACCTTCCATCTCATCGTTTGTGATGAATCATATTTCTGCACTTTCTTTGGCAAAAATAGAACATGATATGCTACAGTCTTTTGGACACATGGCATATGTAAATGGCATATTTTTCAGAAATTTATTTTGAGTTAAAATATAATAGGAGCAAAAAATTAGGATGACTTGCAAATTTTCCATGATTTCTAATACAAATTTTCCCAATCTTAGCTCAGGAATTTACATTAGAGTCAGAGGAAAAAAAAGAAACAAACAACTTTTCCAGTGCTGCCTCCAGTAAATGCAAGCTGTGGAGTCCAATGGCAAGGTCTTTTTACATGGGGACCTAAAAATGATTAAAGAATAAAGGATTTTTATACAGCATCTATTAAACTGGAACCATCATAATCATGTTTATTAACCACTTGTAAACAAAGAAGATGTTATTGTGTGTTATACTCACACACATGCACACACACACAATCAGCCAAAATATTAAACTAAATCTGAAGGTGATATTCTCACCTTGCTGACATATTGTTGAAAACCTCAATGACTCAAGTGGCTTGAACTGATCCCATTCCACACAGTCTTGAATGGAATACAACAGCATCATTTGCTGCCTCGCCCTTTTAGCATTTCATTTCAATAAGAGTGAACTGGTTAGAACATCTTTCCTTTATGTAAGTTAATGAGTCAAGAACAAGTATGGGAATAAATCTACATGTAATTGACAAGCAGAAACTGCACTGGCAATTTCAATGTATACGTTGTGTGGAAAATGGAGGTTGCTTGTCCCTCTTTTCTGTAACTGTCATAGAAGCAAGGAGCTATAAACATTCATCGTATTTCAGTGACATTTCTAGACAGCCAATTTCATCACTAGGTGGAACCATCAGTAACCAATACACTGCTGCAAGGATCATTGTATATAACTGAGAAAGTGTGTAGAAAAATACCAGAACAGCACCTTACAAATAGCAGGCATTTGCTGGGGTCTTTGGAGGCAATTGTTGGGTAAAATGCAAAATCTCTCCACGCATCTCTGCTTTTCTAACCAAAAGTGGAATGGTGGTTATACTTCTTTTCTTCATTTCCTCTTCCACATTCTGCTGTCAAATAGCTGTCACCCTCATCCAAGGATTCTCCGGTAACTCCAAACGTTTTGAACAGAGTGGTCAAACGGTTAAGCCACACCATTATGTGAGAGGAAGGATTGATAAGAGTTCAACAACCCTCTCTCTGCATAGACTCCAGAACAGCAGTCACAGCTGAGTCCTGTGATTTGGAGCAGTGGAGACAGGAACTACTTGCCTGCTAAACTCAAAAAATTGTAACCATGACCTGCTGGGCACCAGTCTTTGAGGAGCCTGAGTGCAAACAGATACTCACATTACTATAGACTCTTCCAAGAAGAAAAAAGAATTTAAAATAAAAATAGACATACAGGTTGAATTTTAGGCCTTATTATATTCTGCTTCTCCCTTTCTGTTGTGCAGCCCCACAGGTAAAGAGTGACTAGCGCTCACAGGCAGGATGGCGATTGTGGTACACTAGGAGAATAACAAAATCGAGAAAGGACAATGTTGTGTGTGGGACGTGCTCCCACTAACAGAAACATGGAGTAGGCAACAGCAGATCACCACAGTGGTCTTGCTGAACCATTTCCCAAAGCAGTGCTACTGCTGGGCATTACATGCTTTGTTGGTGACGTGTTGGGATTGAGTGCACCCTCAGCAAGTTTGCCAATGGCATCAAGCAGTGTGGAGTGGCTGACATGCTGAAGGGAAGGGGTGCCATCCAGATGGACCTGGACAGGCTTGAGAGGTGGGCCTGTGCAAACCTCATAGAATCATAGAATGGTTTAGGTAGGAAGGGACCTTGAAGATCCTCGAGTTCCAACCACCCTGCCATGGGCAGGGACACCTCCCACTAGACCTGGTTGCCCAAGGCCCCATCCAGCCTGGTCTTGAACACCTCCAGGGATGGGGCCTCAACAGCTTCCCTGGGCAACCTGTTCCAGTGCCTCACCACCCTCAGAGTGAATGTTTTTTCCTAATACCTAGTCTAAATCTACCCTCTTCCAGTTCGAAGCCATTACCCCTCATCCTACCCCTACATGGCCTTGTGAAAAGTCCCTCTCCAGCCTTTTTGTAGGCCTCCTTCAGATACTGGAAGGCTGCTATAAGGTCTCCCCAGAGTCTTCTCTTCTCCAGGCTGAACAACTCAAATTCTCTCAGCCTGACTTCAGAGGAGAGGGGCAGAATCATGAGGTTTGCAGAGGCCCACCTCTCAAGCCTGTCCAGGTTCATAAAGTTCAACAAGGCCAAGTGCAAGGTCCTGCATGTGGGTTGGGGCGATCCCATGCACAAATACAGGCTGGGCAGAGAATTGATTGAGAGCAGCCCCGAGGAGAAGGACGTGGGGGTGTTGGGAGATGAGAAGCTCAACATGAACTGGCAATGTGCGATTGCAGCCCAGAAGGCCAACCGTGTCCTGGGCTGCATCAAAAGAAGTGCAGCCAGCAGGTCGAGGGGGGTGATTCTGCCCCTCTACTCTGCTCTTGTGAGACCACACCTGGAATATTGCATCCAGCTCTGGAGCCCTCAACATAAGAAGGATATGGACCTGTTGGAACAGGTCCAGAAGAGGGTGACAAAGATGATCAGAGGGCTGGAGCATCTCCCCTCTGAAGACAGGCTGAGAGAATTGGGGTTGTTCAACTTGGAGAAGAGAGGACTCTGGGGAGACCTTATAGCAGCCTTCCAGTATCTGAAAAGGGGGCCTACAAGAAGGTTGGAGAGGGGCTTTTTACAAGGCCATATAGGGGTAGGATGAGGGGTAATGGCTTCAAACTGGAAGAGGGTAGATTTAGAATAGATATTAGGTAAAAAACATTCACTCTGAGGGTGGTGAGGCACTGGAACAGGTTGCCCAGGGAAGCTGTTGAGGCCCCATCCCTGGAGGTGTTCAAGGCCAGGCTGGATAGGGCTTTGAGCAACCAGGTCTAGTGGGAGGTGTCCCTGCCCATGGCAGAGTGGTTGGAACTAGGTGACCTTTAAGGTCCCTTCCTACCTAAACCATTCTATGATTCTATGCTGGGACACTCAAGCAGGACTCAAAGCTGCTCAGCAGATCACTCTGCTGTATGCCATCCTTTAGCTTAGCTATGGTGTCTCCAAAGCTCTCTGTCTGGGAAATGGAGAATGCTTTTGCCCTCCTATCTAGCAGTGACATGATAAAGTTTTGCCTTAGGTACAGAGTTCTAGCACATTGCATGCTAAATGCCACAGCTGCTGAACTGGGCACTATTTCCAAGTATTTACAGCTGAATTCCCTCTTCAGCTGCTTATTTTTAAGGTGGGGAAAGGACGGCATTTTCTGTTAATTGCCTCTAGCAAAGGCTGCTGTCAGATTCTCTAAGGCACTAATGTTCTTCACAGCTCTCTTAAAGGTAATTGCAGGGTCCCTGTTTCTCCAGATATTTTTTCAGCAACACACAAACACCAGTAGTTAATTCTTTACATCTTTCTACTATAAAGATGAAACTCGGTCTGCTCACTTCCTAACCTCTCTGCTTCTCATATGTCTGTCTGACTTCATTCTGCTGTTTTTTTATATTTGGCGGCAGCCAGAACAAATGAACATCTCAAAGACCAAAATTTTCACAACTGGTAAAACATCCTCTCTGTGTCTCTTTACTGTCACTGTCACTTTCCTTTCCTTGGATACATTAGCATCTATGGCCAGAAATTGCAGAGATGAGCTTATCCACCAGGTCCTCTGCCCTCTGTGTTCCTTCACGTGCAGAGCAAGGACAGAATTTATTTTTAACTTGGCTACCTTTTCCCTTCCTGAACCCCTTCCCAACTTACCCGCAGCAGTTCCTGCCATTAGAAGTGGTTCACATTATCCCTCTGGGGTTGCTGCCCAAAGTTCCCTTTGGCTCTGTGAATCAGGGCTATGTGAGCCTCGCCTTTGACACTTCTTGTCTTTGAAAAGAAAGTAAAAATACCTTCCTTATTTCCCATCTACCCATGGATCTATACCACAGCACTACCCTCTGGAGCTCTTACGCGAGCTCCTTTAGTTCACGCTCACCCCAGTCTTGCAGCTGTGCTCTTCCATAGATCTGCCTTTTGAGATTCTCCCCTCTGAGCAACTGAATCTTCCCTTTGGTCCTTTTCCTCTTAGCAAATAACTGATATTAAAGTGGCTGTTTTCTGTCTTTTTCTGATTCTGAAATTTAGGAAAATTATGTTTATGTGCATTTTTTCAATAAGGTGTGACCTGTGTTCTGACATTGTTTGCAATTTCTTTTGCAGGGATTTTTCTGAGCTTACAGTAAACTCAATTTCAAGGGTCAACTTCTATTTAAAAAGCCTCCTACTGTTGTTTATATTTTAACCACTGTGCTAACTAATGTAACCTGACTCTGAAATAAGATCTGATGAACTTCCACCCATGGTAGGCCTCACAGTGGTCAAATAAATGAGAACAAACACCACAGGACCAAACTGGGGAAAGATTTAGACACTGTGTGGATCTATGAGGGGAAAAAGGAAAGGAGGAAAGACACAAAAGGAGATAGATAAATCAACAGTTTACAAGAGATCCTTTAAAACATGATGCCTTGAGAGGTCACATCCTTGTCACAAGACAGCAGTGAGGAGTACCAGTTTGGCTGATGAAAGACAATTCTGTTTTGACGTTTTCTTGTGGAAAACTTACAGGAGGAGCATTTTTGTATCAGGATCAATTGATGACAATATCCCCAAGTCCAGTTTTCCAGGATTAGCTCCATAAGACAGACGAACAATATTTCTCCAAATCTGCATTGTCATCTTTGAAAGAAATGACAATACAAGATTTTCCTTTCTTCAGAAATAAATGAGGAGCATCTGCACTGGAGTAGGTGCATTTTAACCAGGTTCAGGGCAATGATATTGAGAGAAGAACCAGACCCAGGCCTAAAAGTGGCAACTGCTATAGACCTGAAGGAGTATATGTAGACCTTTAAGATGAGGGAAGCTTGCAAAAGAGTGCATGCTTACATGATGCATGCAGATGTTCCCAAACTATCCTGGACACATGTTAACACACCTTTGGCTACCACAACTGGTTCCTTTAGTTTTGGAAACCTGTAGGAAAAGCTGATGTGATTAAAATCTCTAAAATATAGTGTTTATCAAAGAGTTTTACAAGCTCAATTAAAACTCAAGGTTTTTCAAACCTCTCCCACGCAGGAGAAACAGCTACATGTAACCCACATATGCAGCTTTTTTCTTACACTTTTACCACCTTATGTACCATAACACAGTAACCCAGTGAATATCTCAGTGGAAATGTGGGGGAAATGGGGGATACAGAAGGATGGGGAAGGTGCCAGAGGTGCTGGGGAGGACAGGGCTGTGCAGAAAAAATATTTTGCATTGGAGTAAGGAAAAAACCACTACCTGATAAAGTCTGATGGGAAGGAGGCACAGTGATTGGTGAACAGATGCTGGCTGTGGCTGGGGACAAACAATGTCCAGGGAGTCAGGGGGTGTGGAGCAGGAGAGAGGGAACACAGGATCTGGAGTGAGAACTGAAAATGGGGCTAAGATTGTTAAAACCACGCGGGACTAAACCAGACTTGAGAAGCTCTCAAAAGCCTGCTTGCTAGTGAAGCCTGCTGTGTATTCTGCTCCTTCATTTTATCCTTCTTTCCCAATGAGTAATTGTTCCTAAAACCCGATAAACCTAATCTCGCATATAATTGCACAATATCCAATCCCTTCTCTCTGTCACCCTTTAAGTGTTTACCTGAGCTGTTTCAGCTCCTCTCTTGGGCCCATCTGCTGTCTTTCATAGAATCATAGAATCATTTATGTTGGAAAAGACCTTAAAGATCATTGAGTCCAACCATAAATCTGACACTTCCAAGTCCACCGCTAAACCATGTCCCTAAGTGCCACATCTGCACATCTTCCTGGCCTAGCATTAGTGGTCTCTCCACAGATGTCCCACACTTTGCTGTTGTTCACAAGTCACATTAAAACAGCTTTAAGACAACCAGATAACATGGTATTACAGCACCCTACAGGAGAAAAATAGCACAGGACTACAAGAAGGATCAGCTCTAGATTTTTCACATAATCTGTAAAATAGCAGCTAACCTGGTTCCCATGCAAGAATGTCTCTCATGTATTTACTCCTGTACCCCTAGCTTTATGCCAAGCCCTCAGTACAATGCAATTTCTACTTAAAGTAAGTGGGAAAACAAGGAGGTGGATAACCTCAATAGTTTTTAGAAGGAACCCATGATTCTATGAACTTTTTGCCTTCAATTGCACAAAATTGAACTGCATGACCCAGCAGCGCCCATTTAAGCCTGTTTTCCTCATCCAATATTCAGCCTCCTCCTGCCTCTGGTGAGTCACTAGCACATTTGATTCAACAAGTTGTTTTGAAGCGACACCAGTGAGCTAACATGCAAGAGAAGCCATGAAATGGTGCTGCAGGGCAACTTTTCCAAGGCAAAGGCCACTTGGGAAATGCGGAGTGAGCTGATGTTGAAATCAGGATAACACATGGATGAACAAAGTCTGACACCCTCACTGGATGAGTTTATGCATTCAGTGTGCGGTTAAATGTCTGGTAAGAAAGAACACTAGATGATAGCTATCCATGGGGCTTAAACCTAACATTATGCTACTGTACTAAAATGAACTCTAAATCTTACTCCCAAATAGAAGAAAAAAATAAAAGCCTAGGTCAAGGAAAAAGTAAAATTAACTAATTTACAGAGTTAATATTATCTGGATCTGATAATTGTGCTTACCCTGAGATTAAATAGTCCTTATGCATCGGTACGGGTATGCATGGCTGAAATTGCCATTGGGATTCCAGTGTCAGGACAAATTCAAATTCTGCCTGTTCACATAATTTCCTGTGCTTTCCAGCAACATTGCTGTCTCTAGCAAAGAAAGACCTAACAATTTGAGAACAAAAACATGCTCCGCAAAACGAGAGAGTGCCTTCACATTTCCCAGCATCCAGTACAAATGGTTGAGTCTGATTTGGTAATCCATCCAATTCAAGGTTGTTTGAATGGCCACACCACGACAAAGAGGGTCACCGCATGGGAGAATGATTAACTTAACCCACCTGCCTTGTTTGTTTGATGCCGCCTTACTCCAGTGCGAGTCAATAAAACTTTGTGCACCGACACACACAACTTCCAGAATCCGCCAGCTGGGCCAAAATGGGGATTAGCAAAGCCGCCTTTCTCTTTCTTTTCTTGCTCAGCTCAGGTAAGAGTCCTTTGCCTTCTGCTTGCCTAGGTGCGATGGGGGCCAAACGCCTGCATCTCCATTTGGTGAAGGTAGGTCCCCAAATCTCTGTGTCGTCTCTTGCCTGGACGACGATGGATTTGGGGCTTGCTGGCCAGCGAGAGTTGCTGTTGAACAAAGCGAGAGCTGTGGTTGCTCCAGTGTTGTGTTTGTTAGAGACACCAGAAGAGCAATAGCCTTGGTGCCTGCATGGGGAACAAATGGCTCCCTGCAAACATGCCCCATGGCCAGAAATGGGGGGACCCTTGGAAAGCAACCTATCAGAGGCTTGCTACAAAGACATGGCTATCTCTGATTTCAGCAGCCTTTTATCCTAGGGTTGTTTCTTTTCTCTGTTATTGCCAAGTACTGTGATCCTCATTTTGATTGTTTTAAAATTTGTAAATGCATTGTGAAAAAAAATGACAAAGAGGAAAAAGTGTTCTAGACACTAGAGTTTCAGTCTTTTTTCATAGCCACACTCTTAACAGGAAATCTTTCATTCCATGTGATCGGGAGGCCAAAATCTTGTCAGCATTAGCTTCTGCAGTATTTTTGGTGCTGCAAGGCTATTTTTGTGGAAGGTAGTACAACATAATTTGTAACAACCAAGAACAGAGTAAGGCTCTTTACATATATCTTTTTGTGTTTAGTAGATTGTAAGTCTCTCAGAAATTTTGAATAAATATTCTCTGTCCTGAAAACTTTAAATTTCAGTGAACTATGGGATTCAGATGGCGCATCTTCTTTCAGACCTTCTGTATAACTACGCAGTCTGTTGTGATTGCAGTTAAAAATATAGTTATGAGTTTGCCAACATATATTAAAAATCCCAATAAAATACACAAGAAATTTACGTATGTAGTTTTAAAATATAAAAAAGGTAACAGTTAGAAAAATGTATAGGTACATTTTAGCTAGAAATGTTAGAGACATGCCCCAGCATAAAAATTTCTAGATACTATTTAATGTTAAGTATGATCATCTTAATTTAAATTCTAGTTTCTAAGCTTTGTTTTTGCAGAAGAACAGCCACATTCATATCAAATACACTTCTCAAATAAGTAAGAATTTGATACGGGGGAGGAAAATATGAAATTTGGGCTTTTGTCTGCAATACTCTGCTTTTGTTTTCAAATCCTTTATCAAACAGCATAAATATTTGTATTTCTGAACAAGGCAGTAATACATCTTTCTAACAATGAAAAATTCCATATGCATAGGGAAAATGGTAGCAAGAAAAACTAATGCATTTTTATTCAGCTTGCATATATTTTCTTTTTTTCCTTAAATTATTATTCCCTGCCATGTAATTCTAACAGAAAAGGGGAAAAATATATTTATCACCTAAATCAATTATGACCCTGTCAATATTTTTAAAATCACGTGCTGCAATTATAATGACAATATTTTTGCAAAGTGTCAAAACAGAACAGAACTAAGGTTGCATGGAAGCTGTACCATAATAGGAATTCATTACTTGTATTTCTTGTCCTTGTGGAGAGCATTGCAGCATCCCTATGATATTGTTTTAACCTAGTTTAACATTTTCTCTCAAAGCTCATTTCTTCTTAATGTCATTTTTGTTTGAAATAACTAGTGGAATCAGTGATTCCCGTGCCTGTCATGTGAAATTTTATTGTATCCTTTTTTACTTTATCTTTTTTTATGTTCAGCAGCTATCCTTTTCTTTCATGCATACTGTTAAACTGTCAACCCTTAGGGCTTTACAGTACACTCTTCCATAGTGTACATGCAGAAAAAAATCTCCAGTAACTTCTCTGGGTCTGCAATGGTATGAGAGGAAGCATAATTTGGCTTTTGTGCCTATCTTATCAGTTCCATCTTGTAGGTTCAAAATGATCTTAAAGATAATACTCAACTGCAGGCTGAGCTAGCACTCAGGTGAAGGAATTTAGCTGTACCAGGAGGCTTATGAGCCTGCTTCACACTACAAAAAAGTGTTACTTAGGAAAAGGAGGAGTAGTTGCCTTCCTCAGCCTGAAGGACATTTCACTGAACGTCCCTGTGGAGCTCCCAGTCACAGGCTGTGGGTCTGAGTGGGACAAGGCTGCTTCCTGTCCCTCCTGCTGGCATTGGGCTATGGCCAAGAAAGAGAAGGGTCAGAAAAAGATGGAGAAAGAAGAAGTGCCCCTCTTCAGCATGGCTGTCACGCATGTGGGGGAAGCCAGGGTCTGGCTCATACCCTGTATGCCTTTTATTCAGCAATCGTGTAAAGCAAGGCCCAAAAACAGGGCACAGAGCAGGACTGAGCTATGTTGCAAAGACCATGGGCCTGCTGTCTGTTTGGGGTTGAAACCATGCAGAACAGGTAACTCCCAGAGCCAAACATTTGTCAGTAGAGTCATATGCTCATCTGATAAAGGAACTGTAAAAATCACAGGACTCCTTGAACTCTGTGATCCTGCAGCTGGAAGTCATGAAAGTCACAGTTTTGTGAGCTATAGCTAAGCATTCAGAGATTGCTTAGCTGTAACAGAAAAAGAAAATACTAAATGGCAAAGTCCTTACAAGAAGGATTGTACTTGAGCATTTTTTGAGTTTTCCACTAAACATAGCTTCACTTTTTAGCATCCTATATATTTCACATGCAGTTGTAGCTCAGAGGTTGTTAGGTGAATTTATTTACCAGTTTAATGTCTTGTGTTAATTCACTGCAATGGAAGGCAACATCTGCTACCTTGATTATTAAGTAAATTCAATCCAGAGTTATTACAAAAATGAGAAACTGAGCATGAGCACAGTGACAACCCCGGTGACTGAGGATAGCTTGTTTCTTGCAAGAGCAAGAGAATTTGCAAAGAGGCAGCTATGGGGTGGCTGATAAAACTGAAGTTGTTCCATGTGGGTAGGTGTCAGCCATGGACAATCATTGTTTCGCAGCCTTCTTGAGTCCCATTTCTCCACTTTCTCCAAAGTATGGGCAACCAATATTTTCTTTCTGGAACACCTCACTATTTTTCCGCTCCTTGGGTCATCTTCTCTGTTCCCATCACCTTATACCCTATGTTTGTGTTACTTGTTATGACTTTCAGAATGATAAAAAGCACTGTTCAAGCCACTACTCTATCCTGCCTTATGTGGGGTTTTCAGTGATGCTACCCTTTACCGTACTAGGAAGGCAAGATTTACCTGTATTTTTTCATCATTAACCCAATTATTCCAGAAATTAAACAATGATGTTACTCAACTAGGTGACAAAGAATATAACATTATATTTTTAAATAAATCGTATCAGCATTCACATTTTTACCTCTTTCTGTCTTTCTCCTTTTAGTACAAGGAAGCGTACTAGATGGCTATGTGAGAACAGAGGGAGCTTGGCTGCTCAACCCAATGAAGCAAATATATAGGACAAATAGTAAAGAAGAATGTGCAGAGCGATGTGAAACTGAAAACAAATTTACTTGCAGGTAATTTCCACTGGTTCCTATATATATCTTTCATTGCAGACAATGGACCAGTCTGCCTTATTCATCAGCAGTCTGAACTTTTTAGAGATTTCTTAGGAGTATGTGTGTCTGATGTTTGCTGGAAAAACAAAAGATGTACAGAAACAGAATGCTTGGAACACATGGATGAGGACAGCAGAAATAAAGAAATTAAGAGCATTATGTTGAATTTTTTATTGGAAAACATTATGATATCTTGGTGCATAGCTTGGCACACTGAAAATCAACCTGACATGGTTTTATCAAGACTCTTGCACTCCTTTTGCAATAAAAGGTCATAATTAGTTGCTTGGAAATTTAAGACAGCAATAATGGCATTGCTTATGTTCATTGCGTTACCTATTATCTTGCAGATATATCCATTATTCTGAATTTTACTAGAATTTGGACTTGCGTAACTTTTATTTACTTTGTGAAAGAGAGAGCCATCTAAACCTTAACGATTCTAAACACTACATCCAACCAAGCCCTCTCTCTCCACTTGTATTTAACGAGGCCCAAGGGGCTAGAAAGCATGAAAGAAGTTGACCAGTGTGTACCACTGGCACGCTGGGTTTATGCCAATTGCTATTAGGGCTACAGAGTGGGCTTTGTCAGTATTTACATTCCTGATCCAGACCTGCCCACTGAATGCCATGTTGCTATTGCTCTTGTTTTTGGTTCAGAGAAGCTAGCTGTAGAAATTGCTTAGCCTCTCAGGAGCTTTCCGTGGATGTTATTGTAAAGGTTACACCATCTGCTCCAGTTTTGCAGACTTACAGACTATGTACTTGCTGAAAAGACAAATGGCTGTGTTTTACAAAGTGCTTACATTGCTTCACATACGATGACTCAGAACAGTTATCAGAAGGTAATTTAAGGTCCTGGCTTGTTGTGCTTTACCTGTTCTTGGTAACTGCTGAGTACTGTAGGATGTCTTACTTCTTGACTGACCCCCAACTTTTTTGCAAGAAGGTTAAGGTCCCTTGTGCATATATCCTCTTCAGCATGTTCTCTGGAGTCTCTGGCACATTATAAATCTTCTTGTTTATCCCTTGTCATAATTTGTTCATGTAGCTCCCTTTCAACCTAGGTTTGGTATGAAGACTTAGGAGTCAAAGTCACCACTGGAAAGGGGAGCTGCGATACTCAGTGATTTGTGAAACATTACTCAATCTTAAATATCAATGAAACTTAGTGCTTGCTAAAATTATAACTGAATACTAGAAAAGGGGTTTAGGAAAATAATGCGCACATTCAGCTATTGTTTCTTACGTTGCTCTCTCCTCTAAATTTCAACAGGGCCTTCTTATTCACCAGTAAAGACCAACAGTGTTTAACATTGGCTGAGAACACCAAAACAGCAGTGATCTTCAGAAGAACAAATGCAGTTCTTTATGAAAAAAGAAGTATGTCTATGTCTATGTCTTTTTTATATTATTTCACTGAGATATGCTTCCCAGTGGGAGTTGCATAAGCCTATTGTAAATGAGGGTTAAGCCTTCACTGGGTCAGACAAAGTGGGTAGATCAGCCCTTACCTAACACCTGGGGTTTGCTGCATTGCTTGTATAGCAGTGGTACCAATTTTTTCCCCAAATTAGTGCTCCAGCGTCTTTCCTGCTCCCTAAATCCTAGGGTCCACAAGGCAGAAAAGAGCACTTTTGCTCACGGAACACAGAAGGTGCTGGGAGTAATGGAGGTGCTTAGGGGTCCCTTCTCTCCTCTCCTTTTAAACCAGCCAATAACTTACGGCTGCATCTTCTCTGTCTCTGTGGAGGGTACTAGGAAGAGCTACTTGTGCTGGCAATGGTTTCTGAGGCAGACCTTTGCCCACTGGAAAACTGGTGGAAGCTACCAAATAATTTTATTTGTCTCACCGAAGAAAATTCACAGTTTACTTGGGTGGGACTTAAATGAAGTTTCTTTTATTTGCACACATTGTCAGAAGTATGAGAGTGTTAACTGTGTTTCATATAAAAATGATCTATTTCTGTAGTATTTGTATATATGTGATGTTTGTACTCTTCAATTTATGAATTTGGTGAAACTTTTATCCTAATCTATATATTTATGACATAAGTAATTGACATGGTGAATTTTTGTATTCTCCTTTTGTGGATATATTATTTCTGGTCAGTTTTGCCATAGATGAGGATTAGGTGACTCAAGTGTATTTGATCCCCTATTCTTTCTGGAAATAGGAAGTCTGTTTTTAAGAAATGGCAACTCTCTAATTTTTTTCTCTTTTCTTTTAAAAATCTATCACTTTATGCCAGATGCATACAAATGATTGGGTTTTAAGACTATTTTTGAATTACATAGTCAGGCACTGAGGTCCTGCTATATACAGGGAAGAAGGAATGTGTTTTATTTTTAATGTAACATGTTTCACTGTGTTGTTCTCTGACTTAAGTAATACACAAGGGAGAAAAGATATCCTTTCTGATCATTCAGACATGTAAGATAATGTGGTAAAATTTGAATAGAATTACTACTCTTCTGTGTTAAATGACTTCCTGAACATTGCCTTTCCCCATTTGCTGATTTGTAACTTTTTAAAAAAATTATTACCTTTGAAAATATTCTGAAAATTGAACTATAGTACCTGGTGTCCTTCAACAAAGAAAGGTGCATGAAGAGGAAAAATGAACCAGGTTCTCTGCTGCTGCAAATCATGCAATGGTTTCAATAGGCCAGTTTCTAGGCAAAAGTCAAGAATAACAATAACTAGACTGTAAATACCAATGACCTCTAGAAAACTGCATCCTTACTCCTCTGTTGACCTGCAAAGATTTGTGGCATAAGATAATGCCATGTGTGTAGCACCTGCAAGACGATTTTACATGGTAGTTCAATAGCTTTAGCTGGATTGCAGCTGAGCAGCCAAATGAGATTTTGTTCAGACACTGTGGATATAAAGAAAATAATTTTTCACAGGGAGGGTGGGTAAGCACTGCATCGCATTGCCCAGACGGGTTGCAGAGCCTTCACCTGTGCATATATTGACTGGACAAAGCTCTAAGTGGCCTCATCCAGCTCATAATCTGGCCATGCTTTTTATGGGGATTTGGACCAAAGACCATTGAAAGTCCTTTTCATAGAATCATAGAATCATAGAATTGTCTAGGTTGGAAGAGACCCTTGGGATCATCGAGTCCAACCATCTACCCTACTCTACAAAGTTCTCCCCTACACCATATCCCCCAACACCACATCTAAACGGCTCTTAAAACACATCCAGGGATGGTGACTCAACCACCTCCCTGGGCAGCCTATTCCAACGCCCGACCACTCTTTCTGTGAAAAATTCTTTCCTAATGTTCAGTCTAAATCTACCCTGTTGGAGCTTGAAGCCATTCCCTCTTGTTCTGTCATTAATTACCTGTGAGAAGAGACCAGCACCAACCTCTCTACAGTGTCCTTTCAAGTAGTTGTAGAGAGTGATGAGGTCTCCCCTCAGCCTCCTCTTCCCCAAACTAAACAGTCCCAGCTCCCTCAACCGCTCCTCATATGATTTGTTTTCTAAGCCCTTCACCAGCTTCGTTGCCCTCCTCTGCACTCGCTCCAGCACCTCGATATCTCTCCTGCATTGAGGTGCCCAAATCTGGACACAATACTCGAGGTGTGGCCTCACCAGTGCTGAGTACAGGGGCACAATCACCTCCCTGCTTCTGCTGGCCATGCTATTTCTAATACAAGCCAGGATGCCGTTGGTTTTCTTGGCCACCTGGGCACACTGCCGGCTCATATTCAGCCGCTTGTCAATTAGAACCCCCAGGTCTCTTTCTGCCAGGCAGCTTTCCAGCCACTCTTCCCCAAGCCTGTAGCACTGCATGGGGTTATTGTGGCCCAAGTGCAGGACCTGGCACTTGCCCTTGTTGAAACTCATACCATTGATGTTGGCCCGATGATCCAATCTACCTAAGTCTCTCTGTAGAGCTTCCCTGTCGTCCTGGGAATCAGCACTCCTGCTTAACTTGGTGTCATCTGCGAACTTGCTGATGATACACCCTATGTCCTTATCAAGATCATCAATAAAGACGTTAAACAGAAATGGTCCTAACACTGAGCCCTGAGGCACACCACTTGTGACCAGCTGCCAGCTGGATTTAAATCCATTGAGGACCACTCTTTGGGACCTTCCAGTCAGCCATTGCTTGATCCAGCAGATCGTATGCTCATCCAGGCCGTGTGAAGCCAGTTTTTCCACGAGAATTGTATGGGGGACAGTATCGAATGCTTTTCGAAAGTCCAGGTATACAACATCAACAGCCTTTCCCTCGTCCAATAATCTGGTTATCTTGTCATAGAAGGAGATCAGGTTCGTCTGGCAGGACCAGCCTTCCATAAACCCATGCTGACTAGGCCTGATCCCCTGGTTGCCCATTATGTGGGTTTTGATGGCACTCAAGATGATCTGCTCCATGACCTTCCCTGGTATCGAGGTTAGACTGACAGGTCTATAGCTTCCTGGATCCTCCTTTTTGCCTTTCTTGTAGATGGGTGTTACATTTGCCACACTCCAGTCCATTGGGACCTCCCCAGTTAGCCATGACTTCCTGTAAATGATGGAAAGCGGTTTGGTGAGCACATCTGCCAACTCCTTCAGCACTCTTGGGTGTAGCCCATCCAGTCCCATAGACTTCAGACTGATATTTTCTGAAGCCTTCAGCCAACTGCCTTTTCTATATATATAACTGATAAGTAATTTAATGTTTTGAACATAAGATATTTTTATTATATCCAGAAGCTGGTGGGAATTTCCTTGAATCATGATTAAGTAATGCTAAGAAATCTTCTGCAGTTCCTATTGTAGAAGGAAAACTGAATGGATCAATTGTCAAGTAACAAATTTTAATAACTGAACAAATAACTTACATGTAAATAATTCGTAATGATTTTGCTTCACTACTGTGAACAGGAGCTAGACTGTGATTCTGGTTTATTTTTGAGACATCCATCGGGTTCTCTGAGGCTAGAACCTGGATGAGAGTCCTGCAATATTCCATGAAGTTTTGTTATGGCATCCTTTTAAGCCTTTTGAGGTTGTAGGCATGGATTTTAGTTTCTTGGAAAACAGAACCCCATTAGTAAAGGTGTGAAAAACTGTAGTTTTACATAAGCAAAATGTCCAAAAACTGCACATCTACCTACAGAAAACAAAAGATGGACCTAGGTATCGTGAACATGAAAAACGCAGACTATTGTGTATGTGTCAGATGGTTTCTCTGTTGCTTATCTCTTAATTTGCAGAGGGTCTCAAATAATTATGTGTCCAGTCAAATGATAACATCAATTTAATCTATTGTTAAAGAACGGGAGGGAAAATGTAGCTTTTACCTCGGCAGATCACATCACTGCCTCCAGCATCTGCTGCTGTCCTGATACCTCAAGGAAATTCCTTTCACGTGCCCAGATCCTTTTGCAATCCTATTGCTGAAACCAACACTATTTTTTTCAGTTGAAGCAATTACTTGATGACATCTAATTGCTCTTTATCATTGCATTCAAAGAAAAGGGTGACAATTGGTATAAAGTTCAGTTTTTAAAATTATTTTTTTCTATGGTATGTGCTATAAAAGAGAAAGTTAACCTTCTCTGGCTTATAAAAACAGTAATAAGAATTAAAGCTAGCATTCGGGAATTGTATTCACATATCTGTTTGTAAATAGTTAACCCAAGGGACACGGGTTGAGTTTGGGGATCAAAGTTAGTTATTTGTCATCAGACAGAAAAAAACCTAAAGGTTATATAAACGGTCAAAAGTTTATGCAAACAAAAAGAGTCAGCGCTTGACTGCTTCAATGTTCATTTATTGAGGGTTTTAATGTTAATTTATTGCAAAATTGTTTGAGGGATCGAAACAGCTTCCAGCTAAATTTTCTAGAGTAAACTTTCCCATATATATACATTGAAATAAAGACATGCCTAAAGGTACATCCATAAATCCAGATGTAAACTACCTATCGGCCCACAGAAAAGCTGGGCCTTATTTCAGATTGAAATGTTAGTGCTTTCCACCTTTGACAATACAGATCTGTGTAAAATGGCATTATTTGTCCAGATTTATGTTAATCCTCTGCTTGTATGTCAGCTTTGGTATAACTTTGATGCTGAGAAAAGCTGATGCAAAACTGGGTATCCACAAATATCTGATTTGGACACTACTTAAAAACATTTGAGACAATCCAGGTCACAATCTAAAAGAAAGATTGCTTCACTGCAGCAAGAAAGGAGGAACTGGCTGATGAAATATGTCCTGTGTGTAGAGAAATGTTAAATGAGTTTCCTGCTTAGTTTTCCAAGCCAGAGGACATGCTGCCTGACAGTGACTGTCCCTAAATGGCAGATATAGAAGCTCTGAGGGAATGTGCCAAGATCTGAGCTCCTTCAGCCATGCCCTGGCAGAGCCACCCCTTGCAAGCCTGCTCTCCCCTCGCAGTCACCAGCTCGTTGCTGTGAATGGTGATTCTTCAGTCCTCACAGGAAAACCTTAAAGGCTGTAAGGGGGTTATGGTTGCTTCCTCCTCCTGAGAAAAGAATGACAAGATCGAGCTTTCAGTTCTCATTTAATCTAATGATCAATAATTTAAAACAATTTAAAGTTTTTAAGGTTACCAATACAAATCCCGAGCTTATTCAGCATTAAAATTCCCCTTGACTTATATAAAGACAGGATTTCATTACTAATTCTTTCACTCTTTCTTTCCCTTTTTTTTCATGAAGGTACTATTAAGTTCCAAAATCTAAGAGTACAGAGGCATATATAATATGCACCTTCAACCATCCATTTTATCTTGTCCAGCAGAGAGTGATTGTTTTAGCATATCATGAATTAATTAAGTCTCATTCATGACATGGTGAACTTTAATGAAACAATGTCATCCACATTTATATGAACTTAAAAAAATTTACTTATTTAAACTGGTAAAATACTATGTGTATGTATCTGTGATTCTGTCCCATTATCTTCTTCAGCCAAATTCAGGTGGCTCTCTTTTAAGGTTTGATTTTAGTGCGTAACTATAATAACATCATAGGAGGCAATGAAAAGAGAATGTTTCTATTTTGTCATAGTGTATATTTAAATGTTAACAGCATATTTTATTATTTAAAGCTACTATAGCACGTTCTCAAAAGAACCGGGTTGTGTTACACTTATTTCTCTGGAATTCTGGTTTGGCTTTCACATAAATTTTTCAATAACTAGTAGGTTTTTACAACGCGAGCTATTTTTGACAGCATAAGAAATTCAAAATATGACCAAATGTATTTAAATGTATTAACATGAAAATGGTTTTTGTATATGCTAAAAGTTAATGGACATGTCATGATACTGTTTAATTAAGCACATATCATTTCAGTTTATCTTCTAGAATGCAAGGAGGGAAAAGGGGTGGATTACAGAGGCACAGAAGCCAAAACTCAGAAAGGTGTGCCATGCCAGAAGTGGGTCGATAATACCCCCCATAAACCAAAGTAAGGACTTTTTTTATATGTTTATGTGTTTTTCTGAAATTTTGCTGAGCCATTTATATGTGCTAAGTAGTCTTATAAGACATTTGTTCGGTGTTCGAGGTCTTCTTATAAAATAATTTTCTACACTTATCTGGAGTAAGATAATTCTTTAATCTGAGTTGTAACAAAGAGATCTGCAATTGGGGTTACATGATCTAAAGGGACATTGTCAGTCTTGTCAGCTGCATTTAAATTTTGTCATCCTTACCTGAGTAAAACCCCAGACAGGGAAGCACATGGTTCTGCTGGAACAAGAGTTTTCCATTAATCTGACCAGGGCAAGAACTTCTTTTCTTGGCTAAAGGTATAACATGCAGCAGGTGAGATAAAGGTACATCATTTTATCAGTAAATCCACAGACAATTAACAGGGCAGTATTTCTTGCATTTAACAAAAAACAGCCAACTGGCTCTATTTAGTAACCTCCTGTTGAGAAGGCATAACATTCTATGACCCGGGAAACTAAAGGCCGGTCAGCCTCACCTCCATCCCTGGAAAGATGATGGAACAGCTCATTCTGGGTGTCATCTCCAAGCATCTGGAGGAAAAGAAGGTTATCAGAAGTAGTCAACATGGATTCACCAAGGGGAAGTCATGTCTGACTAATCTGACAGCCTTCTACGATGGCGTGACTGGATGGGTGGATGAGGGGAGGGCAGTGGATGTTGTCTACCTTGACTTCAGCAAGGCTTTCAACACCGTCTCTCACATCATCCTCAGACAAGCTTAGGAAGTGTGGGTTAGATGAATGGACAGTGGGATGGATTGAACAGTGGCTGACAGATAGAGCTCAGAGGGTTGTGGTTAGTGGTGCAGACTCTAGCTGGAGGTCAGTAACAAGTGGTGTCCCTCAGGGGTCAGTACTGGGTCCAGTCCTGTTCAATATATTCATCAATGACCTGGATGAAGGGATATAGTGTACCATCAGCAAGTTTGCTGATGATACAAAACTGAGAGGGGTGACTGACACGCTGGAAGGCTGTGCCGCCATTCAGCATGACCTGGACAGGCTGGAGAGTTGGGCAGAGAGGAACCTAATAAAATTCAACAAGGGCAAGTGTAGGGTACTGCATCTGGGGATGAATAACCCCATGCATCAGTACAGGTTGGGGGCTGACCTGCTGGAATGCAGCTCTGTGGAAAGGGACCTGGGAGTCCTGGTGGACAACAGGATGACCATGAGCCAGCAATGTGCCCTGGTGGCCAAGAAGGGCAAAGGCATCCTGTGGTGCCTCAAGAAGAGTGTGGCCAGCAGGTCGAGGGAGGTCATCCTCCCCCTCTACTCTGCCCTGGTGAGGCCGCATCTGGAGTACTGTGTCCAGTTCTGGGCTCCCCGGTTCAAGAAGGACAGGGAACTGCTGGAGAGGGTCCAGCAAAGGGCTACAAGGATGATTAGGAGATTGGAACATCTTTCTTATGAGGAAAGGCTCAGGGACTTGGGTCTTTTTAGTCTAGAGGAAGGAAGACTGAGGGGGGATCTTATCAATACTTATAACTACTTAAGGGGAGGGTGCCAGGTGGATAGAAACAGTCTTTTTTCAATGGTGTCCAGTGATAGGACAAGAGGTGATGGGCACAAACTTGAGCATAGGAAGTTTCGTCTAAACATGAGGAGGAACTTCTTTACTCTGAGGGTGGCAGAGCACTGGAACAGGCTGCCCAGAGAGGTTGTGGAGTCTCCGATTCTGGAGACATTCAAAACCCACTTGGATGCCGTCTTGTGCAACCTGCTGTAGGTGAACCTGCTCTGGCAGAGGGGCTTGGACTAGATGATCTCCAGAGGTCCTTTCCAACCCTGACCATTCTGTGATTCTGTGATTCAGGTTACAGAGAACTCTCACATTTCAGAAAATATCTTCTCATCGCATCTCCCAGGGAACATGTCCCAGAGAATACTCTTCTCTACGTGCTATATGTTATCTCAGCTGAGCAAAAATTACTGGAAACTTAATGGCTGGAATAAATGCAAATATTAAAGACATGACTGGTCTTAGAGGCACCGTATTTCCTGAAGTCTATAGATACAGCACTTCTAATTCTTCAGCAATGGCACACAGTAGCAATTAGGAGACTTATAATGAACAACATCTACAGAATGGTCCTCAGAAAAGATTTCATTTTTAGAGTCTGCAGCTGAACAATTGGGACACTTTCCTTATTCTCTAATCCCGTTTAAATTCTGTTTCAGTTACACACCTGAAAAATATCCCAATGCAGGACTGGAGGAAAACTACTGCAGAAATCCCGATAACGATGAAAAGGGACCCTGGTGTTACACAACAGATCCTGCCACCAGATTCGATTACTGTAACATCCCAGAGTGTGAAGGTCAGGATACATATACCCATTTCTTTCCCTTTTTGGAAGATGTGTTCAAGAATGTGAAGTTATTCAGATACTTTTAGTTTTAATTGAGGCTTTGATCCAAACTTGAGTTTCATTCAACCTGAAACTTTCCAAAGACATTTTCAACACCAACAAGGAAGATATCAAAAGACCCTCAAACCAGCTAAACAAAGTCTTTTTTTTCCCCTAGATAAAAAAAATGGTATGTGAGTGTATTCACATATCAAAATTCTAGAATTGAACCAAATGACAGGTGCTAGTGCAAAAGTCAATAAAATGTGACAGCAGCAAGGCAAAGATTTTCAATTATAGTCTAGTAGTTTTAATTTAGCTCTTTTAAAAACTGTAGTCTATAATGCTGGGCTTTTTTTTATGTTGGACTACTATAAATGTAATCAACTAGTTGAAGTCATCTTACCAAGTAAAATAAGCTTCACTTTGCAAAAAAAAAAAAAAAAAAAAAAAGACTGCTCTTCAGCCTTGTTCTCCAATAAGGCTCTTGATCTTTGTGTGAGATGAGTATGAGTGCTTATGGACCAGTTCCTCAGAGACTTTCTGTCTCTTTTGTCCTCACTGTCCCTTGCTCCTACAGTGGAGTGCATGCATTGCAGTGGAGAAAACTACCATGGAGTAGTTGCAACAACAGTGTCTGGGCTTGAGTGCCAGCGCTGGGACTCCCAACAACCTCACTCTCATGGATACCTCCCGGAAAAGTGAGTCAGATTCTGTGATGGGGTTTTTTCGTCAATGGTGGCCTGAAGATCACCCTGCCTCAGGGAGGATAATTGTTACAGTGATTAGTGGCTTTTTTAAAAAATTAATTTTCCTGTTCAGTTTTCCAGAGAAGGACCTGAAGATGAACTATTGCCGTAATCCCGATGGTGAACCTCGGCCCTGGTGTTTCACTACCAGCCTGACTAAACGCTGGGAATATTGCGACATTCCTCGTTGCAGTGAGTCTGACCTCTAGACTTCTAGAGAAAAAGACATCTAGACAGAAATACATCTAGACAGCTTCCATTCAGGGTGGTGGTTCAGGAGCTGGAACAAATAGCAGATGCCCCAAAGATAAAAGAAAGAATAAAAAAATGTTGACTTTTATCTCTAAGAAATAAATAAATAACCTTGAAATGAACCTCTCATAGCTCTTTTGAGGCTAGACATTTCTGTCAAGCATTTCTTATGGTTTTGCCCGGAGCACGTCTCCTCTCTTTGACGTGTTTTTCCATGACCAGGCATTTCAGTAGTTCTGATGTTTCTTCTGATGTTTGTCTTTTGGTGTCAAACAGTTTCACTCTTCCTGAAAACCTGTTGGCTTTTGTTTTGCTCTTCCAATACAATTCTCCACCTTTTCAATTTCCTTTTCCCCAGAAGTCCTGTCCTTGCCATGATACTTTTCCTTGGGGCTTCTCACCAGACCTCATCCTTGCTGTCTCTAAATCTCACCAGTTACAGTACATCTCTTTTATATCTATACCTATACCTGTATTTATCACTGATGGGCCTGCTGCTTTCACCCCAGTTTTCATCACTATTACCACTTGCTCACTTTCCAGTTCTGTTCTGATGGGGCTGCTAGCACTTGGTTGTTTTATAACCTCGCTGCTGTAAAGGGACAGAGGCAAATGCCCTTCTGGCAGTCTGCTTGTGAAGATGTTAAAACGGAGGAAAGAAAAGTTAAGATATTTTTAGATCTTTTCTGTGCCTTTTGGACTTTCCAAACATTTTGGTCTTTAAATCTTACCTGCTAAGAAAGCTGAAAAGCCCACTTAATTATAAAACTCACAGTGGCTTTGGTTTTGTTTTTTAATATGTCTAGAAGACACTGCTAATTTCCAGTTCCTTTTTCTGCAATAGCAACACCCCCACCAGTCCCTGCACCAGGGCGCCAGTGTCTATCAGGAAGAGGAGAAGACTATCGAGGCACGATATCTGTTACTGAATCGGGAAATACCTGTCAGCGCTGGAGTTCTCAATCTCCTCACAGACACGCTCGCACTCCTGAAAACTATCCCTGCAAGTAAGTGAAATATGTCCGTTATTTAGTGTCCACGAGTACAAAAGCACAGAATTATTTAATTTTTCTTCAACTGTCTTGCAAAGTTCTTCAGTTACACCAGCATTCATCACCTGTTGGATTCCATCTTTTCAATTTTTTTGCACATTTCTTTTTATTCACTTCTTTGTTCTTGGATACCAGTGTCTCCTCTTCTGACTTTCAAGCTCTGCTTGGTTGACTTTTTCCCTCTTCAGTTCATCCTTTTATTGTATTGTTGCTCAGGTGAAGCAATGTGGAGTAAGGAAGTTACAATTATGATATTTGCCTGGGGCTAGATTCTTTCACCCTATGTTTCTGCTGTGCTGCTTTTGACCTCAAAGTACGACATGAAATACAATCTTAGTTCATCCACCAATCTAGCAGGTGTCTGGTTTAACACATCCAAAACACTAGTGCATTGCAATTATTCATCTAGTAAATGGCATCAGTAAATGACAGCAGACTTACCCACCAGTAAGTACAACAGTAAACTAGGCAGCAAGGTACATTCTCCCAATGTTAATAACTTTTACTAGGTTTCCATGAGAGGTTTTTCCTACCCAAGTTTTCTGTTTCAGGAGCCTAGAGGAAAACTATTGTAGAAATCCCGATGGTGAGAAGATGCCATGGTGTTACACCACCAACAGAACCGCCCGGTGGGAATATTGCAGTATCCCCTCCTGTGATGGGACAGAGCCAGAGGCCCCGGGTAAGAAAAATAGGAGAAATCTGGAAGTGAAGGGTCATCATGGTTTATTTTGAAAAATCTTGGCTGACTCTGTTCACTTGTATTATTGCTGTCACTTTCAGTATTGCTATGTATCAGTTGAACTCCTGAGCCTGGTGTGGAGCCCATGCCGGTATGTTCAGTCTGGTGGATAAGTGCAGAAGGTTTTAAGTCAGCTTAGGAAAAAATGCAGTAACAGAGGTCTTTTCCTTTTTCCAAGTGGTGGTTCCCTCCACTTCTAAATTTTTTAATGCTCCATGGAAAAGTTAATTAACTTTATATGCCAACTCCTGAAAAACTGAAATCAAAGCAAAAACTGGGACAATTTAAGAGCACTGAACCAAGACTCCATAAAAAGCAATCAAAAGAAAATTCTCATTACACAAGGCAGGCTTGTTCCACACGCATCTGTGGCAAAACCACAGACATTCCCCTACCCTGGAGAAATTTTGATCCATATGTGAACTATTTGGATCGTTAGCTGAAATAAATCCCCATGCATGACAGTAAAATTGATGTACAAGTTCTTTTAATCTAGCATATCATTAAATTTTTACAAACATTTTTGGAAATCTTCCTTTTGATCTACAGTCTGAGAAGGATTCTGTTAAAAAGAGAGTGCTGTGGCAGTCAGTAAAATACTCTGGCTTGTTGTTTTCTGTTGCCTTTCTATGCTCATGTATAAATATCAAAGTATTAAGATGCAAGGGACTGGTTTCTGTTATTCACTACAGCTGTTGATGTGCCTGAGCAGGCTCAAATTACTGAGGAATGCTATCAAGACAATGGTGTGACTTACCGTGGCACAGCTTCTTTCACACTCACGGGAAAGAAATGTCAAGCCTGGAGCTCAATGTCACCGCACCGACACAATAAAACAGCAGGCCGGTTCCCAAATGCGTATGTGTATTCCTCATTTCCATGTTTCATCGGACAACGACCATTCACGAACTCATTTTGATTTGCATCATCTTTACACAACAATGATTTTAACGCTAGGAAGGGAGCGTACTTGAAAAAAATTATCCCTTTCCTTTCTTCATTTTTTAATGGAGAAACATTGTTTATTAACCTCATCTTGAAACAAACCACAGTTGTCAGTCATGCTTTGGACTAATCAATTGTGTGTTTCTACATTGCTTCTAAAGGAATTAAGAGTTATCATAAATTTTCCCTTATACTGAAATGAACTGTTTCTAAACATGAGCTTATTCACGAGTTTAAGTCTTTGCTTACTAGTCTGCAGTTCATTAGAGCTTTGAGTAAGGGATGGGTTATTTTCTTATTCCTAATATTTACTATTTATTTATTTATTCCAATGCAAAAACCTATTTCTTATTAAAGCTATTAATGTATGTGAATAAGTAAAAAGAATTAAATAATTAATATACGTATGTGCATTTACTCATTTGGATTTGTAAACTGTATTCTACTATAAGCGTTTATCAGTGAATAAGTATTTGCATATTTAAATATTCTGCATATGTTTCTTGATTTCTTTGTGCTGGAAAAGGATTTGTTGCACACTGTACATGATGAACAGTATATGCTAACTCTGTAGCACACCTGCTTTCTAAGATGTTCTTTCAAGTTCTCCTCAGAGCAGTGGCATGGATGGGAATATAATGTGCTTACATTTGTAGGGACCTGAAGCAGAATTATTGCAGAAACCCTGATGCCGATAGCCGCCCGTGGTGCTACACCACTGATCCCAGTGTGAGATGGGAGTATTGCAACCTGAAGAGGTGTGATGACCATGCACCAGTGACATTACCAAAACCTCCTCAGACAACACAGGGACCAAATTCTGGTAAGAATGCTTTCTGGTTCCCCAGAAATGCTCATAACCAGTAAGCTGTTTTTAATGGAAATGTCATCAAGAATTTAATGAGGATGAAACACAGAAAACTCTAGATAATTACAGAATTTAATATAATACTGTATCCACCTCTTCATTTTCTGAACTGTCTTGTAGAATTTTATAGCAGGGTTTCTGTATTTGGTTTTAGATTAATATCGCATATTTTATCTACTACATCTGGCAATATTGGAAACACAAGGAAACAGATGGCTAGTAGTCTGCACACTACTGTGGGAGGGCTACTAGCAATGACAGCAAATATAGAGGTGATGGCATTTTGCTGGCAACTGTTCCAAAAAAGTCTTGTCCTGTACCATGCACTCACATTTCCAGGGCTCCATTTCCCACCAGAGGACAGCTGACTTTTTTTATTCAGTTCAGATGCTACTTTGTTATGCAATAGATAGTTAGAGTGCTGCAGCTTTCTTCTTTCTTTTTTTTTTTTTTTTTTTTTTTTTGGTATGACATGTTTTTTCTGGTTAGAAGGCTAATAATTTTGGCTGAACATGTATTACTGCTTTTTACCTACTGTAAAATGTGGCATTGGACAGATAGCCATGTCTGTAAGGAAAAGACTTTATGAGAGCATTGTTATTTTGGTCCAGGCTTCTGGAGTCATGAGGGGTCAACTGAATCTAAGCTTATTTGATTTATGACTTTCATGATCATGAAGAAAACAACTAAAATATAAGGAAATGAAAATGTGATTGTTAGCCATAACTGATGCTATGTTGTCCTTCTTTCTTTGTATACATATTATATAGGACATGTGAGTCCTAGTAGTATTTCCTCAAATTTATTTCTGCTACACCACCATCAAGTATGGACGTGGCCCAATAGCTCATAGCTAACAATCATTTCCTTTTCCTCTTTCTTCACAGATTGCATTAACGGTAATGGTAAAGATTATCGTGGCACAGTAGCAAAAACTGCAAGGGGCAGGACTTGTCAAGAGTGGAGTTCTCAGAAACCTCATAGCCACGACTATTTCACTCCCACGACACATCCAGGAGCAGGCCTGGATAGAAATGTAAGCAGCTGTTCATTTAATACTTGCTATCCTTGAGCTTCTCCTGTCTTCTTCATGGTCCCTCAGCAAGCATTTCATGCCAGGTCTTTGTAAATTAATTTATTTTCCTCAGTTCTATCCAAGAACCTGATCATGTTAATTCTTGTTGACATGAGCAGTCTGTACTTCTGTGGGACACACAGATGCCCAGAAGCTCTGTTGAATGCTTCTGTAGCACAGCCAAGGGTCTTCAGATGGGCATTTGCTTCCCCTCACTGCTGAGGACTAACTGGAGTTGCTCTGTGGGCAGCATCTCTGCCAGAAAGATCAGCTGGAGTCAGTAGTAACAGTGATGGGTGAGATGGCGGGGAATCCAATGTTCAGTGCAAGTTCCTTGAGATATATAGCTGATGGATTACCATCCTCTACTAATTCCCCCTCCAGCCCTCCAACTTCTGCCACAGCCCATCATACAAGGATATACATGCATCTGACCCATCCTTTAGGTCATTCTCCATCTCTGAGAAGTCATTCTCCATCTCATAGGCATCGCCAAGTTGTGCAAGAGCAGCTTACACAATACCCACGCACCCTGGAGTCATGCAATAAGAGTGGGTGTGAAAAGACCTCCGGGCTGACCATACTGCTCCTACTAACTGCAGTAGAAGCAGGAGTAGACAGTTTAGTGCTTTAGAAAATCCCATCCTAGGTCAAAATCTCCTGCTTTTTGAGAGCTCAGAGGTCCAAGCTTGCACTAGTGAAACTTACTGGCTGAAGACAGCTGAAGAGGTTTCATTTTTATTACATTTTTCTAAACTCACAGAGCAAATAGAAAAAGGAAACAAATTCTGACAGAAGGAATTGAAATTACTTATCAGTAAGGAAGTAAAGAAATATTTCCCAAGTTTAATTTGATCTGATTTTGAAATATGCACTGGTAGGCTTTTTTGTCCCCTGGTTAATAGCTGGTGTCTTTATTGTTTGTTACAGTATTGCAGGAATCCTGATGGAGATGTGAATGGACCTTGGTGCTACACAACAGACCCAAGAAAAGCATGGGAGTACTGTGACATTCCCAAGTGCCGTAATTATTCCTTTAAAGACTAGTGTCTCCCTTTCCTGTAACCTTTTATGACAACTGGAAGACATTCAGTGATTAATCTGAAAGACTGATCTAAGACAGTGCAATATTTTTAGATTGGAAATCAAGTATGTGGGGAGGTGATGCTCAAAATCTGTGTTTGAAGTCTTAAGAATGGTGTGTATTCCTTGGAAGCTGCAAACCCAGCACAAGATGTACCTGGAGCCTACTGAAGCTCATAGGATTTTTACCATGGGTTTCAAAATAAGGCTGTTCCTGCAGAAATTTCCCCCGCTCCTGCCTGGTCACCTGGCATAACTGTGTGTGTTACCAGGCTGAACAGGGGATGCTCTTACCCCAGCATAATTTTTGCGCTCCCTGCTCATGTGGCTCTGGTTCTGTCCTGGATGTAAACCAGATTTTCCCTCCTCTGATATCGTACCATATCAGATGTCTGGAAGGTGCATCTGGCCCTAAATATTTAACCAAATGCCCTTGTCTTTGTTACTAGTAATCAAGCCATTCTGTACTCTGAATGAGGTGGTGCTACAAAGTGTACAATGATAAAGTTTTAAAACGTTTTGGATTCAGGTCCTTTCATGTCCATCAACAACAAAAGCTATGCCAGGGAGAGAGGTAGTTCCCAATCAAAAGAAGGGTGACCTTCTTGCTGCTCTGTCCTCTCAGCCGTGAGCAGCAGAAAAATGTGCTCTGATCAAAATCCCAAAATGGAACAAACAAGAAAAAGAAAGATGTTTTATAACATGCACATACTGTAACTGTAAAAATACTACTTCATTGAAAGTGTTGGGCTAGGGCTTTTAGGGGGAAAAATGGCATTTTCACATGGTCGTTGTACTCATTTTGAAGATCCAATCTATTTTTACATTTTTTTGTTCAGTTGTTCAGCTAAAGAACAGAGAAAATATGGCTTTTGTCTTTAATGACATTAGTTAGTTCCTTTTGTTGACAACAAATTCTAAACTCTGTGTTGATAAGAGTCAGTTTCCCATGGATAAATAAGAGCTACACTCATTTAATGACTCAGAGACATCTGAAGTGCCACAAGATCCTGAGATAAGAGTGGACAAAATTTTATTCCACAGAGACAGTGATTGAATATCATGTGCTGTACCACCAAGATTAGTTTGTAAACAGCTGCCAGTGCAGCTTTTGCATTGCTGGCATCTGGAAGAGTACATTTAAAAGATGTTGGGAGAATTTATTTTTTCTTTCTCTCTCTTTCCTTCTCCTTCCCCCTCTGTTTTCCTTCTATCTGTAGATCTATTTATATGTAATTTGCTGACCACTGAGAAGTGTATGTGAAAAAAATTTGCGAGCCATTTTTCATTGTTCCAGATGAAAGTAATCTAACAAAATATAGGTGGTGTATGGTATATAATTTCTTGCAGACAATCAAAAGCTGAAGTGATAAATGTAACAGATTCACCTTCTAGTTTTATGAGTGCATAATGAATGTATAGCAAATATGCTAAAGTTCCTTATAGTGATTTTTTTTCTTATCTTGTAGCTCCTGCTCAGTATGAGTGTGGAAAATCCAAGTTCAGACCAAAGCTGTGTGCTCAAAGGATTGTTGCTGGGTGTATTTCGCATCCACACTCCTGGCCCTGGCAAATCAGTCTCCGGACAAGGTATGGCCATTCCCCATTACATTAGACTTTACATTCAAGAAACCTTTGCCTCTCACAGGATGCTACAGTATGTGATTGCAGCATTCTAAACTTGATTTTAATTTAGAAATGGCTCAAGGCTATAGGTTATGTGTGCTAGTCTTAAAGAAGGTCATTTAGACAACCAAGAATGCTCTGTTTTGTAATAAATACCTATAGAACCAATGAAACCACTAATTTCAAAAACACTTTCACTAAAAGGCAGAATGATTTTAAATCTGTCACTATGTCCTAGGTAGAATCAGTATCCTATGTGTAGAAGCAACTGTTTGAGGTATAGCTAGCACAGATCTTGATCGGTCCTTCCATATAAGTGTTTGATCCTACTGGCAAGTTTATTAGCAAAACTAGGAATCAAGGCCAGTTGCAGAGCTTTCTGACTGTGATCAGAGCTAGACAAAAGCCAGAATCTCTAAAACTACACATAACTTTTTCCAGTAATAGAAATACTGGTTAAGAACAAAGATCTCAGTGTTTTCATACAAGGCCTTATAAAAATGTCCACACAACACTGCCATCATTGTGAGAACTATTTTTCAAGGAAAGTAAAACGTTGGTTCTTAATTAAAATGTGGAGTAATGCTTTTAGTTTGTAAAGGCGCACATGTTAGAAAGATTACCTGATGAACTGCTGTAGAGTATACTTCCCCACCTTAAACCAATGCCCTTTTCATGCCTTTCTGCTCTATTACAGTTTTGGTCTGCATTTCTGTGGGGGAACTCTGATAGACCCTCAGTGGGTTCTTACTGCCGCTCACTGCTTAGAAAAGTAAGTATCTGTTATATCTTGCACCAGCATTTTCTTACACTGGATAGAAAATCAGAGAAGAAACAAAATGGACCCAATAACCAACCTGAGTTGTTTCGCGACTCAGCTTGCAAACAGCTGAGAATTGAGCCAAGTCTATTCATCATTCATTAACGCAGAGTTTTGACTGAAGAAACAGAGTGACAGTGATTTTTTTTGCCAAATTGATTTCATGTGCCATAATAAGGGATTAAGAAATGAAGTTTACGTCATAACTGGCCTTATTTTTCTGGCTTTGACAGAACAAGGTGCCCAATAAGGTCATAAGTAGTCTACATCCTGGGTGTGTGTTCATCAGCTCACCATCTGCAATCATTTCCAACAGGTCCTCACGGCCATCTGCGTATAAAGTGTACCTTGGATTACACAGAGAAAGAGCATTAGAGGCATCAGTGCAAAAACGAGATGTTGAGAAATTGTTCAAGGAGCCACACAGGGTGGACATTGCTCTGCTAAAACTGAGCAGGTACCCTTTCACCTGAAGCATTCCCTCGTTCTGATGGGACAAGTTGGTATCGTCTGTATTTTAACTAAATAGTGGTTGATGGTGCTGCAGAAATATGTGTTTCTATACACACACTGTTCAATCAACAATTTAAGACCCTCTCTTTCTTCCTTTTCTGCAGAAGCTCCAGTAGAAACCAAGCTGATTCAGCTGCAGGGCTTCAGAAAGGGAAAGGGCCGTCTTGGGAGGGGAGGAGGGCTAGGGACAGTGACCCCGGCTGGCAATTTGCTGGCTGACAGCTGCTAGCAGATGAGGCAGTGGCAGCAGAATAGGAGGAGGTAATGCCGATAGGAGCGTTCACTCTGTCTCTCCCTAACCCCTTCTACCTTGATAAGATAACGAGGATTGAAAGCTGCAATATTAGCATGATGTCACACCTTACCGTTTCCATTCTCTGGTGGGGAGATTTCTACTCCCAGCAGGTCTGTCCGCTGTGCAGGCAAACAGTATGTGTGTTTGATGCAATACGCAGTATGGCCCTTCTTGCATCTGTTTCAGTTCATCTGAAATGTTCAACAAGGCCCTGTGCAGTCAAAAGGAATACATCCATACAGTTGCAAGCAGATGTGAACATATGGTGCTTGTGCTTTGATTTCCATGGCTGCAATGCAGGTCCAAAACAGACACAGGGTGTCCTGGTTTCAGTTGGGATTGTGTTAATTTTCTTCTTAGTAGCTGCTGTGTTTTGGATTTAGCATGAGAATAATGTTGATAACACATATTGTTTTAGTTGTTGCTAAGTAATGATTATAGTAAGTCAAGGACTTTTTCAGCTTCCCATAGAAGCTGAGAGAGAGCACAGACAGGACAAGCTGGCCAAAGGGATACTGCATACCATAGATATCATGCTCAGAATATAAATGAGGGTTGGCTGGGGGACGGGAATCCCTGATCCCCGCTCGGGACATGCTGGGCAACCAGTCATCAGGTGGTGAGAGCAACTTGTGTTGTATCACTTCATTTTGTACATCCTTTTACCATTATTAGTATTAGTATTAATATTAGTATTATTTTCTTATTATCTTCCATTACTGTTCTACTAAGCTGTCTTTATCTGAACCCACACGGGTGGTTTTTTCCCTCCTTTTTCTCCCTCTTCTCCCTACCCTACCAGGGGGGGCAGGGGAGGAGTGAGCAAATGGCTGCACGGTCATAGTTGCTGGCTGGGGTCAAACCACAACACAGGGTCAGCACAATTAATGTGGCTTCTTAGCTGAGCCTAGTCTTAGCTTCACCCAAAGGCAAATCAGACTGACTTGGGTTCCGCTATGTGCTAAGAGTCCAGTTTGAAAGTGACTTATGGGGATGGGATGCAGACAGAGCAAGCTAACACCTATGTGTTAAATGTCACTGATTCATACCCCTAAGTAGCTTTGTAATTAGGTTTTGTTGGCTATGTATTAGCCTAAGTCAAAACATTATCTTGGATTTATATTAGTAATTCTAGAATCAAAAGCTTCTATTGCAGATCTTTTCCTTTTGTGTATCATATTCTGAGGATTAGAGCCTAAAACAAAAGCAGTTCTGCACATCAGAAAAACTCCTTACCTGAAGCTCAGGATTTCAAAGACAAAAGGCTGACTATGTATAAAATCTTTTTAGAAACTTGAAAGTGGTATCAGGGATAAATGTACTAATAATTTTCCTGAACGAATCTCTTGGTTTTTTGTTTCAGCCCAGCAATCATCAACAATCATGTAATCCCGGTTTGTTTGCCAAAAGAAAATTCTGTGTTAGGAGGAAGAGAGGAGTGCTATGTGACGGGCTGGGGGGATACAAAAGGTGAGACAGTGTTAACACGTCTGAAAGCTCTGTGTTTGGAAATTGATATATACCTGTATCCAAAGCGTATTCTCTTTGTGCCAAAAACACAAGCTTGTGTGCATACCTATTTCATCAAAATTCATCAGGTACTGCCATGCTTTCCACTGTCTCCCTCTGATTTAGATTCTCCTAAACCACCCAGAGCCATGTAAACTGAACCCCCCTAAAACAATATCAAAAGAGGAGAATCAGACCTAAAGAGCTACTAACTCTTATCTCTCAGTCCACTCTGTTTTTCCTCAAAGTAGGCTTTTACACAACCAGAAGGAAGGTTTTTTATAGATTTAGGCTATTTCTTAATCACATGAAGGTGAGTTTGCTCATTCTTCTGAATGATTTTTTTCTCCCAGCCAGCCTGGTTCAGTCTCACACAAACATAAACGTACCTGTCATTTTCGAAAGCTCCCACTCTGTCCTGGTTGAGAAGGGCAGCAGTACCTTCTCCGTCTCCTTGCTTCTGCCCGTCCTGCCATTTTCAACTGTTTATTTCCTACCTCCTTTCTTCCACAGAGAAGAAAACTTAGATACGGAGAAATAAAATGGCTTGAGAATGACTCCCACAAATATCAGTGGGTACTGGGTCCATATGGATATACTGTCGGAGCAGGAAGGTCAATCAGTGCAGCTTGGACTTTGATGGGTGGTAGAGGGTGATAAGGAGCATGATAATGCTTACTGGTTTCGGTATCACTTCATATTATGCATGGAAAGTATATGCATAGTGCAAAAACACTGTGCTTATTTTACTGCTTATCCATGTCTCCATGTTTGTTATGTGAAGATATTCATCTACCTTTGTCATTTATTGTGTTTTGGTTTTGTTTTTATTTGCAAAGGAACTGGTGGTGATGGCTACTTAAAGGAAACTGGTTTCCCTGTAATCGAGAATAAAATATGCAACCGCCCCGAATTTTTGAATGGTAGAGTCAAAAACCACGAGCTCTGTGCTGGGAATATTCATGGTGGCACAGACAGCTGCCAGGTGAGAAAGTCTGAGCATCAGAGTTGGTTGTAAGCCCATTCAAATCAAATAGTGCTTTGCTTTCTGGGCTTTAGAAGCTCAGAATTAGCCTTGGGATGTTGCCACACCACGTGGCATACAAGCTCAAAAATGCACATGGATTCTGCTCTTCTCTTGCTCCCTTGTCTGCTGCTAGGAAGTGGGGCACATAATTTTTCAGGTAAGCCTGAACTACTGAGCACGTGGTAATACATGGCTGCCCAAGCCAGGTGTGTGGAAGCCAACTTAGAATAACTAACGGTCTGATTTTTATTCCCAGACCACTTTGCTGGCCTTGGCCAGACTAGCTCCAATGTCCAAGCTAGCTCAGTTAACAACCTGAGACATCTCAGTTAGCAGTTGAGGAACAATGCGATGGAGCCTGCCATTCAGGCATACCAAGGGCCAAAGGAGTTATTCATTTCCAAGTGCTGGTGCCAATGCCTGTGAAAATCGCAGAGGGTGAGGCAAAATGCAGGCTGGACTTCCCCTTTGCTGAAAAGGAAAAATGTGGGTGGCAACAGCTCGTCTCAGAAGTGTAGTATGAGGGCTTTCTCCAGAAGTCTAGATTTTGAAATTGAGTTCTGTAGTTTCTCTAAATAGATGAAAGGGCTTAGAAAAGCTTAATGTACTGAATCAAGATGGAAACTTTCCTCCCTGAAAATCTATAGATGACTCTGTAAAGAAGTGTGAAAACAGCAGGTTGCCTGCCCCAGCCGGCAGGTCAAGGTCATTGCCAACACAGCACAGCTGCCCTGTGCACAAGCACTGTGATGGGCAAGCAAACCATTGAGGGGGGTGCACTCATGGCATGTCTTAAGACACATGGCTTGAATGCGGGCATTCATTTGGTCTTGGATCATCAAGTAAAAACAAGAAGCCATGAAGACCTCAGAGAAGAGACTGAGGGAGGAAGCGCAGTTTAAGTTACTAAGGGCAGTCAGATACCTCCTCACCAAATCCCCTTACTTCAAAAATAAATGTAATACCTGAGTGATGGGAACTGATGACTTTACAAAAGTGTTCAACAACATGCATAGAGAACTCTTCTCTGGAGAGAGCTCTACATATATCTTGCGCGGCCATCACACACCAGAGGTACTTCTGTTTCTGTGCCTCCTGTGAGAAGGCCACTCTTGCACATGGGTCTGTCCATGAAGGCATCATCCTGTTCTTTCTCTGTTTAGGGGGACAGTGGAGGACCTCTAGTGTGTCTGGACCAAGATAAATTTGTCCAACATGGAGTCACCTCTTGGGGCCTTGGCTGTGCCCAACCGATGAAACCTGGTGTTTATGTTCGAGTTTCCAATTACATTCCTTGGATTAGGAGCATAATGGAAAACAACTGATCCTGGGTATGGACTGTCCTCTCCTGGAAAGCAGTATGCACGTTAGAAATACAAGATTCCAAGTGCAATATTAAAGCTACAATCATTCATAAGAAAGTAAAATAAATATGATCATCCATTTTAAATTGCTATAAATTAACAGTTATTGCCAAGAAACCCAACTGACAATGTGTCTATATGTTCTATGGTTTGCTATGTTTGACAATAGACTTATCCACCTCTGAAATACGTGTTAAAAATCCCAACCTCAACTGTAAGTGGACATCGGCATTTCAATCCTATATTAGGTTCTAGAATGACTTTTTCTTCAAAGGTTGACATTCCCAAGATGTTGCGCTTCCAAAAAATGAAGAAAGAATACTTGTCATTTTCTATGAGTCGTCTGAGCCTCTTACCAATTTAATGATACAAACTGAAGAAGATGTTCCCTGTACATGTCTCATATGGATGTGAAGTTTTATTAGGTATATCCAAGAGCACTAAATACACAGGATGGGGGGGGGGGGGGAAGAAGCAAACACATTTAGTTTGTATTTTCATATTTTTAATTGACATGTAAATCTGTGTGTCAGCAAAAGTACAAATGTTGCATCAAAGATATAAAACAGTGAATAAAAAATAGCCTCACCCTAAAGTTAGTCCATAGTGAAGACTGAAAAATAACTGTCAATCGTTACAGCAAGTAATGACAATGCATTTAACTTATTATAAAATTGTCCTGCCCATAGTATCCACTTGTTTCACTGTATCACTTTCACTGTATAACTGTTACACATACATTTTTCTTCTCCAGAAGAAAATTACATACACTTGCCTGTGGTTATAGGAAGTGAAAGCTTAGACCTTTAGAAATGCTTTCCAGGGAAAGCTTGGCTTACGCTTGCCAAAGTTAAGCACTTGCTAACTCTGAGCACCCGCTTCCACACTGCACCCCTTGCAAATCAGCCTGGGAGCAGCCCACAGGCGCCTGGGGACCCCCGGCTCTGCACGGCGTCCTTCCTGTCTCCCCAGGGTGTGCTGAGTCTACTCCAGGTAACACAGCTGCTTACTGGGCTGAGATTTGTCTAAATCACTTTCTGCAGCGCAGAGGTCCACTCCCAGGCATGCCAAGCTCCACGTCATTTAATTTGGACTGTCTTTTTAATTTTTGTATGCATGTACATACAAAAAGGATGGGTTTTATCCGAGGAGTTCTTTTTTTTTCCCCCATAGACTTAAAGGGAGATGGAGCTATAAAACAAAGTTAGGTGGCAGGGTGATTTTTAAGGCTTCTACACCTGGAGTCTGACTCTGGGAGAAGCAGTGATCTCAGGGCATTGCCTTCCTGAGCAGGAGCAGCTCTGATAAAGCATTCCCCACCCACCTCTCTGGTTGGGGGGATTTGCTGGGCACAAACACCCTTCTGCATATTTTCTGTATCTGTTAATTTGGATCATTAAGTCATCTAAGAAATCTGCATATTACTTCCCTAACAACAGAAATTCTGTGTTTCAGCTTGGTCTTTGATTTGTAAAGCTCTTCAAATGTGAACTCTTGCAGGCATGGTTAATACCTGGCTTGTAGGCAGACAAACCCACCTCTGTTGTCCTTGCCAAACCCACCAGAAATGCCTGGACATGCCTGAGGAGCTACAGAAGTCCCACCTCATAACCTCTTAAAGCATGTAAACTGTGATTTTTTCCTTCTACAAGAGTGTCAATGGCAGTAAAAATTGCCACTTACTACTAACCACTCACACAGACTACATGAAGTAACAAGGCAAATTTGGCGGCAGCGGCACATTTGGACCAAATAGCACATTCACTTGTTTGTTGGTCTGGGGAATGTCTTTGCAGGCAGGCAGAAGGTGGTTCCTGGGTTGCTGTGGTCATGTTGAACGTGTCTCTTTGGCAGCGGTGAGGTGATCCTTTGTCTGCTATGCACATCACATCTCTCACTGAGCCTCTGAAGTATAACACATGCAGGACAACTAAATCTGGCAGTGTTTGGTCCCTCCTGAAGAGGTGCCTCTCACTGAAGTGGGTCACCACAGCCCTTTTAGTGTCAACCCATGCGGTTTAGGAGAACTGTGCTCTGCTGCCTGAGAAGTTTGTAGGACTTTCCCGTAAGGCTCAATGTATTAAGCAGTTTGAGGCACATAAGAATATATAATAATTCTTTTTAAACAAGCCACCTGTCCAATGGTCTGCATGACCCTGGCTGGTTACCCCCAGGGTCCTCCCTCACTGAAGCTCTCCCTCTGCTCCCACCACCTCATCTGTCCTCTCTCACCCATAACAGTGTAACCCCGCAGTCACCAAACTGCTGGTCTTACAACAGATTACTGCCCACTTCAGAACCTTCATGAGGCAAACCGAAATCTCCCAGAGACGGGAGGATTTCCCGTCTTACAAAATCCCTGTGTTAGGGGTAAGAGCACAGGAGCCATCACCAGATACAAACTCTACCTGAAGTTGTTAAGTACTGTCATATTAGAAGTCAGAACACATACACAGGGTTTTTCCTGCTGTCCTTTACATAATGAATTTTCAGAAAATAAATACATCCAAACTTCTGACACTGCTCCTAGCCATTTTACATGCTGAAATATTTCCGTTATATTCTCTTCTGAGCAACGTATGATGTTATGCAAAAAAAAGAACAGTCTGAAAGGACAGAAACAAGCTGTCATGCCTCTCACTTCTCAGCACCTTTTAGTTGTCCACAAGCAGCAGCAGCTGGCAAAGAATGTTGACATTTCTTTGGCAAGTCATAGCTTTAGACAAACTCCACAGTCCTCAGACTGCTGTAGTGTTTAAGAAACTGACTAAAAAAAATTAAAATTCACAAAGAGAAACATTAGAAGGAAGAGGGAGGCTCAGTTCATACAGCATCGCACCTGATCGCCTCACCCTGGCTCTCCCAGGGCCGTGCCTGCCGTGCGGGCTGACTGGGTGCGAGGAAGGCAGGGCTGAGCTCTGCGGCCAGGCGTCTGCGCTCCCGCTCTGCCCTGAGGCATGGCACCCAGCCAGCGCAAGCCCACAGCTTCCAGTTCAGAGCTGGTCTCTGCCAGCCAGCCCCAGGGAGTTTATAGCTATCTGCAGAAGACTGCGTTGGTGTAGGAGGAGTTTTCTCCCTGCAGCAGCAGCTCCAGTTTTGGGTTGTCTTCTAGATATTGCCAATTAGGCAGATATATTATGAGAAGCTCATTTAGTTTCATAACTTTCAATCACTACTGACTTTTGCTACGCTTCTCATTGACCTTTAACTATGTCTCAGAGGAAGTTAGAAACAGCCTTGAAAGACAGCCCTTTATCACTAACTGCTCAAAGTATGCAAACTTTAGACCGAGATTACTAGTACAGGTCTTGTTTTCCTCTGGCAGGGTTGGTGGTATGGGCAGCTGCTGGGAAAAAGCAGGGAGAGCCTGGAACTGTTGAAATGCACAGTCTAATCCTCACCATAGGAAATTCCCCCAGGCAGGCACCTGCTTATATGTGCTTTTGAGATGGTGAGGCTGGAGCAGTAGTCATTCAGCTGCACTGACTGTAATGTTAGCACTACTCATGAAGGTATGAACCTTCAAAACTCAGTCCTATATTTGCTTTAGCCAAATATGTTATTTTATGAGCTTATAAAGCCATTACAACAGCTCATTGGCTTTCTTTTGTTTATTTAATTCTCTTTTGGTAACAGGATACCTTTTGAACACCACATCTTCCCAAGTCCTTCACTGTAAGGAGTGTATCATTTACCTGTCGGTGGCCAGGACCCAATGCTTGATGAAGGTCATAGAGCTGAAAGGGAAGGCAGGCTGTCCCTGCTACCTGCTTACAGAGCCACAGATTCAATCTCTTCTGCTACATGTCAGCTTGAAACAACCAGGATCAGTTAGCACTCCCCTCCATAACCAAAGCTCTTGTCTCACCCCTGCTCATCTTCCCAAGACAGCTTAACATTCCTGTCAACAACCCAAATAATTTATGCCCAAGAAAGAAAGATGACAAATAATAATAATGGATAGAAGACAGAAATTGGGGGTCATCTTGGCAGTGGTCAGGGAAAGGGAATTTTGTTTGTAGCCATGGACAGAGAGCATGTTTTAGAAGATCGGCTCTTGAAAGAGAGGGCTGGAAAAGCACCTGACAGGGGAGAGCAGATAGAAGCACTTCCCTCAGGAGACATGGGTGTCCCTGGCCAGGGGACAGGATAATGGGGTGGCATATGAACCCCAGCTGGGTTTGGGGGGAGACACTGATGGGCAGCAGAATGATCTGACCTACAGAGCTAATGCTGTGTAGGATGTGACACCTACCTAAAGCCCTAGGAAGGAGAGAAGGGGGACTGCTGCCACATTTCAGAAAGCCCTTGAACAAGGAGGGAAGAAGGGCTTTTGTGGCAGAAGCTCCCTGGGGGAGAGGAGCAGACCAGGGTGAGAGTCTCCTGATGCATGCCTCTGATTCCTGTGCCTCCTGACCAGAGAAAGGACTGCCCTGATCAGCATCCTCGTTCCCGAGCCATCAGATCTTCTGTTTGTCCAGATTCTCCAGGGGCAAAGGAGAACGGGTTGAAACACTCATCCTCTCTTCCCCAAAGTCATCCAAATCTTAGACAAGCGGTATCGTTTCCAACCCTCCACACCCAAAGGTGTATGCTAACAATAGAAATAAACAGATGGCTCAAATACATAAAGAAATAAATAAGAGCTCACTGAGCTGGATAATGCATCTTTTTTAAGCTGTTCTGTTCTCTACCAAGAACCACAGAGTGGTCCCTTCCTGCAAACAGCATACGCAGAAAAAAAAGAATTTATTCCATATTTATAGAAGAATACACGCTTGTTTTAAACGTCCTTATGTCTAGAAAAGGAACATGGAGTTTAATCCATACTCTGCAGCAAATTTTGAAGTAGTGGCAGGTGGAGAACAAATTCCCAGTATGGGAACACGATTCTTTGCTCAGTGCCGTCCTTCGAAGGTCAAATATAAGAGTTGGTGTCCCGGTGTTTCCATTTCTTGCCACATTTACCAAAATGGCTGAAGAAACAAATGAGGAGAGGGGTATAAGCGTGAAAGAGACAGGAAAAGATGTACTCCAAGCTGTAGTGCAAGATGCAATACTGAATCATTTACTTTCTGCATAGAAAATCTCCTCTTTCTTTAGTTTGAACATTGAAGTGGCCGAAAGTTGTTGATGTAATATCCAAAGCCACTGTTTGAAACACCAATGTATAGCACTAGCTCCTCAAGAAATTTACTGCCAAGCAAGCCAAGGTGTAAATGCCTCCTGCAGGCCTGCACTGCAGTGAAGAGTCTGGCTTGTCCCGTGCCAGGAGTGGGAAAGCTGTGCCTGTAACTCTTCAGCTATAAACTCAACCTGTACCTGACTTCACAAATTGTGGAAATGCTCCCATGATCAAAGGCCCTTCCTCACAGGATGCTTTGATTGAGGTAATGGCTGGTTTTCTTGAGCAGAGAGTTGCAGGTTATACCTTGCAGCATCTCTCTTGCACACCACTACTTCTAGAGGTGCACAAGACAACTTTGTGTCTCTATGAAAAAAATACAGACTCTATCCCCATGCTGCTTTTTTTTAACAACCTGCCTTAGTGGTGTTGAAAAGTTCACATTCATATTGAGGAAAATATCACCTGCTCATAACATCAACCTGACCAGGGAATTTACTTTGACACTTAGCAAACATCAGTAATTTATGACAGCTGACAAGGTTGGAGGAGAACACCCTCAGGAAATCTCATCCAAGTAGATGTAAGAAAATACATATCATACCTTGAAAGCTTCTCCACATCCTCCACTGTCTCTGGTAAGGAGATACCCTTTGTCTCCGGTAAAAGGAATACTAGGAGCCCGCAGACAACTGCGAGAATAGCTGCAATGGACATTGAAGAAACACAAAAGTAATAAAAAAACTGTTACTTTTCTTATTTTGGGGGTTTATCCACTAAGGAAAGTTTATTCCACTTAAGATTAAAGTGAGATTTTTACAGTGCAACAGGTATTTTTCATTACCCTACTCTTATCAAACACCTTTATGTTACATTAATTTAACTTACTGCAAAAAACCCTTCAGGTCTAGGGTTTCATTTGCAGGCTGAATTGCCCAAAAAGGGAGCTCTTAGAGGTCAAAAACCTGAGATAAGTGCACATGGGCAAGTGCATACAAACTGCACTGGAACCAGGATGGTATTTCTCACATAAGACAAATTTGCCTTTGTTTAAGGGGCTGTATTACATAGATGCATCTGTGTTTCTTGACCAAAATAGATTATGTGATTCCGAAAGAAAATTCATCCTTGGGAAACAGCATTCAGATAGAAAGCCAATCTCAAATAGTTCATCAGGAATGGTTATTTTGGAATAATTTCCTGCACAGATATAATTCAAATAATGTAATAAGTCAAAAATAGAAAGGCTAGAGTGAAAAGTAAAATCCCTGACTGTTGCACAGTCCTCTCTGTTCCTCTCTGATTCTGTAGCTGTTTACTGAATTCTGCAGCAGCAGAATTTCAGAATTAAATGATGTGAACAGTAACACTATGTACATATATTCTTGGAATAACGTTAATTTTTTAAAAATATCTCTTTTCTTTCCATTTTTGTTTTCAAGCTAAAATTTTAATTAGCACCAGTTTCCCTTCTTATTCTATCCTATCACTTTTGCTTTTTTCCCAGTTACACGTATCTCCTGGAAGTCTGGTTTAACCACAGATTCCCGCTTTCTTGTTAGAAATAACTAATTTTTTTCCCACTGAATTAATCCACAGGGCTCTTTTTTTCCCAAAATACAACTGCAGAAAAGAGTTTGACAGGAATAAGCAGTTACGGTTAATACAACAACCATAGTCATAACTGTTTACACCAAAAAACCCAAACCAAATATTTTTTAAAGGTTATTACCCTCTACCATTGGGAGATTAAGCTTATTTCTTTGCAATTTCAGAACTTAGATGCAAGGTTTCTCAGTCTTAAAGCACCTCGCATAGTTTTTTTTCATGGTCCTTCAGCCAAATCACCCAAGCAGACCTGAGCTTTTCCACAGCATGCCGTGAAATCACTCACATTTCATCCATTTGCAATTCACCCTCTTGCTCTGGGCATGCAGGTTGAGAGGGGCTGGTTTAAGGGGGAGATGAGGCCACACACTACATTTTTGCCCCAAAAGAAAAGCTCTGTTAGGAGGAGGATGTTTAAACCGAAAGTACATTTTAAATCAGATCTTACTGAAAATAATTAGAGGTAGCTCCAACCAAATGTCTGCTAGTCGGAAAAGCAGGAATGGGGCTATGATCCCACCGAGGTCACACAAACTCGAGCACAGGGAAACACCAAAGTTTCTGCAAAAGAAAAATAGTGCCAGATATTTGAGAAGAGCTACCAAACAGATGAACCAGCAGTGTAAGGAGCAGAATGTAGACTTAGCTCCAAAATTATCTCGTCAGAATATGCCATCCACGTTGAGCAGTGGCTATTCAGTTAGAAAACTCTGGAGAAAACAGAATTTTACTAAAAAGTGGTGAAACAGGGAATAGGGACAAGCAGAGGGAAAAGTTGAAAGATTCCTGGGAGCTTTTGACGTACCTCAGCGTTGTAGGGTACAGTTCAGTGTTCACAAGATAGACGATTTCAAAAGCTATTGTGATGCACAGTCTTCCCAGCGTGGCGACTGTCGTTTTGAGCCATGGGATATCTGTTCATTCAAGAAGAAACCCAGGTGAAGCATGTTTTGCTGTGCCAGCAGAGCATTTCTGAGAGCCCCAGGCGCTGTCAGCAGAAGCTACGTCACAGAAACACTGGATCAGTGTAAATCAGACTGAAAGACCACTGCTGTAGATTTCAATCTATACCGGCATCTATTGCTTTCCAGCATCGTGGGATGCTGCTTTCAAGAATCAGAAATCGCTTCCAATCAATTGATTCAAGATTCTGATGGGGCATAACAGCATGGGTGGGGGTATGAATGTTAAAAGCTTCCATGACCACATCCAAATTGTGTTCTTGAAAGGAGCATTTATTTATATAGGGATGTTATGCTGTAAGAAACATCACTGAGTCACCTCCCAAAACCTTCTGACCACAAAGAAGCTGCCTTTAAAGATGCATCTGCAGCAACAGTAAAATAATCCTCCCTAGAATAGGTCAACTACACTTCATAATTTGTCTAGCCATTGCACATTAGACATGCTCCTAATAAAGCTACTCCTGGCCATCCTCTCCCTTCCCTTCCTTGGTGCTTGTCTTTGTACCTGGCCCGAATGGCCCAGGGGCCTTAGGCTGCCTCGGTGGCTCTGCTCAGCCCTTCTGGCTCTGCTCGAGCTCTGGCGCCCAGCCACTGCCCTGTACACATCAGCAAGGAGCCCTTATACATTGGCAGGGGGTGTGATGGTCACATCCACACCGCAGGGCAGAGACACCCCGTCTCGCAGTGCGCGACCCCTCAGCACACCGATTGCCCTCCCTGGAGAGCCAGTGGCCTCTGGAGGAGCGTTACAAGGAACACAATAAGCACTTCTGCAACGCTCTTGGGAGAGGACAGTCGCCTGTACAGTCTAACTGTGACCGGGCAGACGGGGAGGCGAGTGAAACAACAAGCCTGAACCTGGCATGAAGGGGAACTCTGCCACTGGAGAGGGCTCTGGCAGTGATTGTGTTTTTTCAAAACTTCAATAGGAAGAACAAGAAAACATTTCAGCTTGCTCTGAACCAAAAAATGAGATGCTTGGGGTTATTTCCCTTCCAAAACAACCAAACAAACCGCCATCAAATTTCATTCCGTGTTGCGAGATGCTGCCTTTGCCCTGAAAAGTTCTGTTTTCAAACACTTGTAAGAAAAGCAAAGGCTGGAAAGAACAAAACAAATCTACGTTGTCTCCCTGGCACCCTTTCAGTCCTTCAGACCCCTGAGGTGAGGGTGACGTCTGTATGCCTCCTCCCTCTACCAGGGGACTCCAACTGTGTGAGCACTCCAGCGTGACTGAGTGCTCACAAGCTGCCGCTGCAGCTTTTCCCATCTGTATAAACAGACCTTTGGTGAAAGCAGAACTTGCACCTCAGGTGCCCCTTCTGCGAGTATATAATCCCTAGGCTGTCCTCTCCTCGCCTGGGCAAGGCCCCCTCAGCACTTCACCACTACTGAGAGCAGGCAGGTGGCAGCACCCTGGTGGCCCAAGGCTACCGCTTTCTCCCCTTGCTCAAGCCATACCAGCCCCACACGATGCTCCTGCTCTAACCGCAGACCTGCTGTATCGTGCTCAGCGTATGGTCTGGCTCAAAATACATGAAGGTGCTAAAGGCAGGTGTCCTGCAGAAGTAATTCCCCAGGGCCACTCTTTGTTTCCTCCTCCGGCAACAGCCCTAGCTCCAGGCCATCAGCAGTCCCCAGTCTCTGCTCTCCCAGACGGTCCTTTGTACTTTTTTAACAGATGGAGACATATACTGGCAAAGTCAGCAGACGACATGGTGACCAGGCCCTCTGTGCCTGAATTGCCGTGCCCTGCATTGGGGTAGCTGCCACAGGAGCACAGGGCAGCTGGCATCTGCTCGACACGCGGTGGCTCTTCTGAGCACACAGCAGCGGGGACCTGGGGAAAATCTGCCAGGACAGCAGAGTTAATCCTCATGGGCTTCTGTGATCAAACTGATAAATGCAAATGAGTCACACAGCCACCAGTGCCTGCACCAGGAACAGACTGTTGATCTTCCCTCTCCATTTCCCTCTCCCGTTGTTTCTGCTTCTATTAAAGCAGCAAAGCTCCTCAAGCATACGGTATTAATTTTAAGTACTTTTGGAAGAATCCCATTAAAGGGAGCTTAACTGAGATGGAAGTGAACCAACACACCTCTTTGAAGGATTTCATTTTGCACTCACCACAAACCTGCCTGTTTTCATGGGCACATCATACTCTTGAAGTGGCTTCTCATAGCTCTTCGCTAGGAAAATGATTGCCCCACAACATAACTTAGGGAACTAAAATCTCTAAGGCTGGCCAGGACCGTGCCTTACTTTGGCAGGAACAACTCTGGGGAGGAATAAGCTTCTCTAATGCCTGTTCAGCTGCTGGTCCTCAGCTACGCTAAGGCAAAGCATGCTGATTTGGTAACATTCACTTCAGAGCACCTCCAAATGCTTCCCTGGGGATAAAAAAAAATACACGCAAGGGAAAACAATTTAAAGAAAAGATAGGCGTTCTGGGAAGCCTGTGTGCAATATCAGACCTTTTAGTTGTCCTTGAAACCAGATAAGAATGACTTAATCAAAAGCCATACCTTTCCTCCAATCCATTAATGTTGCCCAAACCCCTGTAAGGGTGAGGGCAGGGCAACAATCTCTATGTTGTCTGCCACAGCCCCTACATCATGTCATGGTTTGCAACTTTTTATTTGCAAATGAGAAGCTGCCCCAGCTAAATCATTGATTTCTTACATCATTGAGTATCTTCCAAGTCAGGGAATGTATTATCTCTTTATGTTTGTATACTCTTCCCTTGCATTTGCCTTCAAAAACAGTACAGGGCCTTTATACACATTTTTTCTAAGACTGCGCCCATCTGTTGTTCACCACCCATCAAAGATATGACCATTAGGTATCCCAGGGCAATCTATTAGCAAATAAGATATGTTTTTCCATGGCTGTGGTGCTGCTTGCATCACCAGACACTTGTTGCTTTTATCTACAGTTTTGTGTGGTCTGCTGTCCTTGCTTAAGCAGTGTCAGAGAAGTCCTTGACCTAAAGAGTCTGGCATTGGGAAGACAATTACCTTCTGGCAAGAAGGCAGTAATGAAGCATGCAATTCCTGCCACAATATTGCTTAGTCCAAAGGGAAGGCGCCGGCCAATGCGATCAATTGTCACCAAAATTAGGAGAGCAGCAGGCAGCTCCACAGCTCCTGAGATGAAGAACTGTAGGTAGAGGTTTCCTCCGACAATTCCGAGGCGCATGACAAGCCCTTGGTAGACCAGGGCACTTGTGAACCTAAACAGGAAAAGGAAAAAAAGGCTGAGAGGCAAACAGATGATTAACAAGCAGCTGGAAAGATCTTAAAAGCCACAAGGGATTTTTATTTCAAAACCCCCGGCCCTGGTAACAAGCTGAACTGACATGGGCACTCACCAGGCATACATTAGGATGAGTGTGTTCCTCCTCATCCGGGGAGTCCTCACCAGGTCGAGAAAGGAGGGGTTGCTGACCTCCTCATTGCTAATAGTGATCTGAGGAAAAAAGTAAGCAGTAAAGTCAGCTGTCGGGGGTCAGGCAGGTGCTGAGGCAAATTTTCTGTGTAAACATGGTGCTCAGCAATATTCCCATCCAGTAAGCAAAGGCACTGATGAGCCAGCTTGCTGCCTTTAACACCCCAGACCAATGCACAGATATGGGAAATAGCTTATAACTGGACACAACTGTGGGGTTTTCTTTATAATGATTGTGCAAAAATCAGAAAAAAAATCCCCAGTCTCGACTTGAGAGTGGAAAAAATATTTCCTCACTGTAAAATGAGAGAGGTTGACCTGGAATTTCTTGGAATGCAATAAGCAGATATTGTCATGTCAGGGTCACTGGGAGCAGAGCTGCCTTCTGCTAGAGGTGACAGAGAGGAGACCATGGCAAGAAGGGCAAAGTCATGGGCTGTGGGAAGCAGGGAGAGATGGGGTTAACAGCAAGCAATGGGCTGGGGATCACAGCTGGTGGCACAGGTGGGCAGCGGAAAGAAAAGAGATCTGTGAAGGTGCTTGGGCGATACAAAACATTCAACTGGTAAAATTCAGAGGGTCTTAAAACACACAAGCACTGTGCTGAACATTGCTTTTACCCTGGAAGAAAAAAAAATACTGCAAAGTATGAATTAACAGTCCTCATACTGCCTACAAAATATAGTAATTCTGTTCACAGCTTCCTCCAATACAGTCACAATAAGGCACTCAATTAAAGCATTAGTTAGAAGGTTTAACAATAACAGAAAAGGGCAGGATTTCACACAGCCCATGTTTACACATTGGAGTTCATTGCCATGGGATATTGTGGAGCCAGAATATTAGCAGGGCCAAAAAGGGAGATTAGGCACATTGATGGAAGCTGTTTTTAAATGCAGCCAGCAGTTTTTAACCATGATGTCCAAGCCTGGTGGCAGCTCTTTTGTTCGTATGTTCATTTGGCAGGTGGGGAAGATGAGGAAGAGAAGGCAGAGGTGGTTTTAGGCAGGGACAAACTCTGAGACCGCCCAAGAACTGGCAGCCACGGCTGGGATTGTCATCAACTCTCAAAGCAGCTCTGAGAAACATGGGGTTAAACCTGCTGCACCTTTTTTAGGAGGATTTCAGGCAGTCTGGCTGCTTTGACTCTCAGTTATTGCCCCCCTTCTGAGAGCAGGCCTAAGAGAGCAAAGATAGGAGTAAATCCCTTTCTCAATCACAGCACCCGCTGCCCGTGTGAGTGCAGGAGCCCAAGGAAACGATCCCAGCTGGTGGGGAGACATGAGTGGGAGGGTGGAAAAGCGGATGGGAAGATTCAGATACATGATGAGAACATGGTAAAACCAAAGGCATTGCCCGAGGGTCTTGTCTGCTCAACCAGGGCTATGCCCAAAGCTTTTGCCCTGTATTTGTTTTTCATAGCATAGGGTAGCACAGATGTTTTTCAGTGAGATTTGGCTGGATGTATTTATGCATGACTTTTTCATAAGTGAGTGACACAAAACTTTGTAAGTGGACAGAGAAACCCCACGTTTGTTTGAACTTCCTTTCTACTCCCTCTTGCTTTTCTTCTGTAACTAGAGCCAGAAGTTTTCTTCAAAGCGCTGCCACTTCTGCTGCATGCCAGAGCCCTTTGTGGGGCAGGCGGGGGTTGCTGGGTTTCTGCCCTGCTCTTGGACTCTCTCATATTATGGTTATAAAGCTGCCATGAGCCTGTTTATAAGAGCAGGCTGCCAGCCATCAGTTGTGACTTTGTGCAAATAAGGTTTTAGTTTTCCAAAGGACTAAAGATAAATTCAGCATGGCTGCTACCATATATTTTTATGTCTTAATAAAGTCATAATAACCCCAAGCATGACTGAGTGTTTTTTTATGGATGAAGAAAACATCACTGTGGCAAGTCATCTCTTTGTAGGGAAAAAAAGCCCTCTTTTTGTTCTTTGAAGTCAAGGAGAGCTTTGCTATTCACATCAGTGCAGCCAGGAATTCAATGACAAGGCCCATGTTTCCAAAGATACAGTATCTGAAAACTCTGGAGGAAGTTTTATAACCAACTTCCCTGGCATTTTTGTGTCCCAGCAAATTACATACCAGTTCCTTTGCAATAATTTTTAAAGATTTCTCATAACATAGGCATATAATTCTGCACATGCTTAATTCTGCACAGGTCAGTACATTCATGCATGTCTATAATACGTATGCATGTGAAATCATATATAATAGAAATATATATGTCCACATATGTCTATATAGTAGAAATATATATAAAGGGAGAGGGGGTTTTGATCCACAGCCCTTTCAAGAAGTAGCTCTTAACTCAGCTGTTTGCAGTCCATTCTACTTTTGGACAGAGACCAAGAATGAAAAAATTAGCTTGGAAAAAAAAAAAACATGCTAGGATAATTACAAGCAACTGGAAAAAAACAGTTTATAATTTACAATTAATTTAATGAGGTCTGGACAGAGCTGAACTGTACCAGCGTTGTAACTAACAGAGCAAAAGCAGCAAATGTTTATCTGTTTTCATACAAAGGTCATCTGTGGTTTCTGCATGCCAATAAAAATGCAAGGCTGCTACATCCAGAGCCATGTAAGGGACTTGGCCAATGAATTGTTACAGACATATTGGAAAAATCTTAGCCAAAATGCATTGACAGATAATGCCTCTCTCTTCTCCCTGTCCCTCCACACCCGCAGCACTTTGCCTGAAATTCTGGAGTCCTTTTGTGAAAGAGAATTCTGACATGAGTTAATGTGAGAAATACACTTGATCTACAACTAATGCGCTTCCTGGAGATGCTCTCTCTCCTCTGGGCACAGCACCAAGGATGACAGACATTGTATATTAAAAAGGTCCCAGGAACAGATCCAGCACAAATCTGTATGTGTAGAGGTTAATCTGCTGCAGCTGTGAGTGGCTTAGGGTCATGAGCAGGGACACTTCTGAAAAATATTAAATATAACTTAAAACAAAAAGAAGGGAAAGGCACATATCTCCATTCTGTTGTGATGCTTTGAAAATGCCGAAATTTAGAGAGGGGAGGTGGGTGTAGGAACGCAGGGCTGAACGTGGAGGGGGAGCTGCAGCAGCACAACCTTCCCACTACGTGCCTTGGGCCACACTAGGCACTGGGTAATGCTGACCAGGACAGAGGAATCTCACTGGTGTATATGCCCCAGCCAAGGACAATAAATGGATTTACCCTTTTCTCTTGCCTTAGTCACTCTTTCCAGTTCGTTCCTCTCCCACCAGTTTCAGTCTGCAGTCCTCCAGTTGCACAAGACTCCAGTTGCTACTCCAACGTGACTAGAAAAGCTCATTCTGTGTTGTGGGACAGCTGAGGGTGATTTCCTAACCTTGGCTGGTATTACAGAGATGCCTTGGCTTCCATCAGAAAAATGGTTCGCTAATTGCTGGCCTAGCTCATTACTGCTCGTCAAAACTCCTTCTGTCATGTTGGTTCACTAATGTACAACAGTCTCATCTGGTATATCCTGTTTCTTGGCCAAGAAAGTTAAATATAACTTTTTCCCCTGAGAAACCCCTCTGCCCATCATTAACCTTTGTGTGCTCCCTTGAGCAACATAACATTCATAGAAACGCCATTATAGCAACGTTACGGCACTTGAACAAGTTGCTTATGAATAAAGCAGCTGGCTGTGGAAACGTACATTTCAGCATAGTCATCTCTGCTGATAGATCTGGTTTTGACTTTACAAAATCATTAGTCCCAATTTATACATATATCCTAAGAGGCATAGTATAGGTTAGGGCCCACTTCTCTGTGGAACCTTTTGTGTGAACTTTAACCTGTCAGGACTGTCATTAATTGTCATTAACATACACTTAATGAAGTGGAAAGATAATGGAATATTGGTATAAATCAACTGGCCATTTCTATACTTCTTCTGTTGTCACATACCTCTTTCTCTGTGTACTCCTGCAAGGTCTGTACTTGTGGCAGCAATGGTCCTGAATAAGCAGAGCTGCTTAGGCTGCCTGGATGATTTATGGAGCCCGTTTCTCACCAGGTAAATAAAATCCTATGGATTTCGGAACATCTATTGGGTGTTTCAGAAAAGTCCCAAGAATTACTGCTTGGATTTCATCCAGAATTATACTCTAGGATTTCAGTGAAGCAACCCCACTTTTTTTTCGGATAAGCTGGGCTAAATTCTCAGGTTCTCCCTTGCTCAAGAAGAGCAATGAGAAAGACCTAGGAAAGATACTAAGCTGTGGGAACCCAGGTTGCCAACTACCTGTTACAAAGCACACACATCCCTTCCTGACAGGATGGGACACATCAGTCTCCTCCAAATACTGCCATCCCAAAGCCTTTGCCTTTAGTCTCAGTGAAAATTTAGTTAAAAGTCACACATGATAATTTTGTATATGTATAAAAATGAATGCATATGCATATGCATGTATGTAGGCATAAAGGATACTACTGTGTACTGATAGATGGACATTTTATGAAGGCCATTTCTTTTCAATAAGAAAATCACAATTTCTTTCTGAAATACTTGCAGTGTGTTCAGTGTGCCACCTCAGGGCTGCTGTGTGCTAACTATTTGCAGGTGTTTTCCTTAGTTCAAATAATGATTTCTAACATTACTATAGCTAGCCTTTAGGCTCCAGACCTGGTTTGTTACAGCACAGGAACCTTGTCCACATCTGTTGTCATCACTGAACCCTAAGGCCAATGCCACAGTAAACATGGTCTGAGAGCCAGGCAATGCTACCCAGCACAGAAAAGGCAAATGCTGCAGTGACACGACAGCGTCATTTGAAATGCATCAGTCCTTTCAGTTCCATCAAGACCACTTGTGAAAGGACAGTAATTCTAACAAATATTGTCCTATTTTGTAAATAGTGATCTCAAACAGTGCTTCCCCTATTTTGAACTTCAGGGCATATTTTCCCCCTATTGGGATGGAAGCAAATTTATACTTAAATTCCAATTTTCTACATAATCTTCTCTTTGAGTAGTAAAAGGAAGTTCTAGCAAAGGATCCAGGGAAGTGGATCCTGATGTCTCCACTGACTCTTTCAGCTAAAACAGCAGCTGCTGTGAAATACCATTGGCCCTCAGGCTAGTTTCTGATATTTCTCACAAGTTTTTAAAGTAGGAGTGTGGCAAATGAAAGACCTGATTCATTGTTTTGCACACTTCTTTTTTCAGCCCATGTCTTTCCAGCCAGTTCACTTTTACCCTCTTGCAATTAACAAAGTAGATATGGGACTGCCAATCTTGTTCTGGTGTGATACTTCAAGAGTGTTGCCCACCACATAAAGCAAATGCATTTTAACACAATTGAACCTTCAAAATATTAAGAAAGTTTAGAAAAAAAAACACTAGCTCAAACAGATGACAATACCTCTGAGTAATGTGGTGAGAGATATTTCCCGTTGTGTTTTGCAATGTTGTGCATGATTTTTAATGCCTTCTCCCCCTTTTTGCGTGTCAGGAGCCAACGTGGAGATTCAGGAACCACCCTGTAAGAACACAGAAGTCATAAATACGGGGGGTTGCCCTTTAACATCATAAGCAAACTAAAGTGCTTTGCATTTTGCCTGTGTTAATACACAACACACTGATTTTTCAGTCTTTGGGATACAGGAACTCTTTTGTGGACTGCTTTTCCAGTCAGTCTCCTGTAAAATATCTGATCCTTGCGGGCAAGAAAGAAGGAAATAGACTATATCAATACTCTACAAAGCCGAAAAGTAAGAAATCTAACCATTGTATTTGCACAATGGATGTCAAATATATGATAACCAACAAGCAAACAAGGGGACTCTAGAACAGCAAGGAACAATGAAAGTTGACACTAAACACATGTAGTACCAAGTACAGGCAGATCAGGAAACTTCTAGCTGTGTCATTGTAAGATATACACACACACTCAGATGTATACATATTTTACAAACAGAACACAAAGCAGTACTACTGACTGGTGTTCCACTTTCTGCTAGCCTAGGGTTAAGATGATTCGCAACAGGCAATGTTTAAGGAAACAACATGCAAGAGGAGGGTATGTGGTTCCTTCAGATCCAGCCCACAGGATGGGTGCACTCCACTGGGACAGACGTTCGCCACATCATAGTGCTCTGCTTTCTCTTTAGATGTACTGCCCAACTTGTGGGACCTGTAAGGCAAATTCAGGCTTGAACCGAGTATGTAATTAAAGGTAAAGGTGGGGTCTCATGGCTGGTGGGAAAAGCAGACTTTGGTCAAGTTAACCAGATAAACAGCCAGCCCCGGGCTAAGGAGGAGCAGAGCAGGGCTCTGTGAGGGGCCAGCTGTGGCTGACAAGAGAGGCAAACCCTGGGCAGAAAAAGGAAAGTAATGTATGCCTGTGATTCACTAAAAAGAATTAAAAATGCCAAAAATCAACAATATGCAACTATCTTCTATAACATCTTGCACACTGGAGACTTCTGTCCACAGCAGGAGTCTCAGGGTGCTTGAATAGCAATAGCAATAATGACAAGAGCAATGACTGCAACGTTACCAGTAGTACAGCAGGAAGAGGAAGTTGGGCAGTGAAATGGCCAGCTGGATCCCCTGCCAGGTGGGAACCAAGTACGCAATTCCAGGGAGGATCATAATTCCCAGGGTGAAGAACATCTGAATCACGATCCCAACGATCCGCTGGTCAGAACCAACGATCTCCGTCACTGAGCAGAGAGAAAGCCAAAATAAACAATACAGAAACATCCCTAACTTGAAAGAAAAATATTAGTGGTGGAACATAAGGGAGGATAGTACTGTATCAGGTCACAAGTCTCTCTAGCCCAGCATCTTGCCTTCAGCAGTGTAAATGTGTCACCAAGGCTGTTCAGGACAAGCACGGGTGACACCTCCTCATTAATTCACCCACTGGTCTTCATCTAGAGGGGTTTCTGGCTGCATGTTTACTAATGAACAAATAGGGCCAGAACAGGGGGTTGAGACTGCATTGTGACCATGCTTAGTGGTAAATGGTTAGCACTCTCCCTGGCGCAGTTTTGGCCCATGCCCCAGACTAGACAATCCTCCAGGCAGGGGTTGTTCTCAGCTGGTAATACGGACAAGGAATCTGTGGGGAAGAGGGTTTAGCCATACCATTCTGGTTGCCCTGAGGGCTAAGGTATGGGCCACAGTTTGTTTTATTTACTAGAACAAACATAGCCTTTGTTGGTTTTTTTTTAATCCTTTGGTGTTTTTTTTTTTATTTTGTGAATGTGTCTAATCACTTCTGAAACCCATGAAAGCCCATATTTCAGGCAATATCCCACGGCCATGGGATACATAGTTGACATAAGCAATGCATGAAGAAACGTCTCTTGTTTGTTTCAAAACTGCCACTACTACCTAGCCTTCAGAGTAAAAGCAGAGGGTTTTACCCTGGTTTATAATACAGCAAAAAACCACTTTTTTATTATTATTTGTCATTTATTTTATTATTAATATATTACCAAAAGAGACACAATTTTACAAGTAACAGTGATTCATTTCAGCTGGCAATGCAGAGGGATATGACACCATTACTATTTTTATCAACTATTCATCACGTCTGCATGGCTCAGGGACAACTCTATTGCCTGAAGTCAGGCAGTCTGATCTGAGCGTTGCAAAACGTTCCTTTCTGTTAAAATCTGACCATTTTAAGGAAGCCATGGGTCTGTCATACTTTGCTGGTGTTAGAGCACTTGCCAAAGTTTTAGGATAAATCTCAGTTTAAAATTAGGCCATGTGCTTGGAAGCGAGGGGAAAAGCAGCTTCTGGCTCTTTCACTGGATCTTGGACCTGAGCTGCTCAGCAGTGTAACTTTGTCTAGAAAACTTAGGTGCTTCTGGGCTTTAGTTGCTGAGAGGGCTAGACAGATATATTTGTACATACACCACTACAGTGTTTCCAGGTCTCACTGTAACTGTTCAAATTCTGCTCTCACTCGTCTAAATTCCACTAGGAATTTTAAAAAAATTGTCACAGGCCTCACAGATTACAGTGATGGTGCACATTTTTGCACTATATAATGATGTTATCACCGTAGTTTGGATTATCACAGTAGATTAGTGAATGGTTGATTTTCTTTTTAAGCAAATCTGACACCACCTCTAGTAGGATGCTTCTTCAGTGTCATGCTATTTCATGCTCTAGAGAGGAATTTCCCTTTCTGAACCTGGCAGTCATTCAAGATGCCACAATACCCTTTTCTGATGAAAAGTAAGCTTGCTATGCGATGAGCTTCATCGCTGGGCCATGACTACAACCTATCAAAGAGTCTGGATCCCTGTTGTTTTGATGCTATTTATAAAAAAGCTTCCCTTCCTTTTCCCTTTTCAGGAAATAATAATCCTAATATGGACCCTGGTGTCCAGCCTGTCGCTAAGCAAAGCCTCCCAGCTAAAGAATGAAGAGCAGCCATCCAAGTGTCTGTCCTCCCAGTGAGGAAAAGCAATTACCTCCTTTGAGCATCTGCAAAAGATGTTCAGACTCTGCCAAAATTAACTGTGTCCCTCTGGTTTATTTGGGGCTTGCTCTGTAGATTTTGATCATCTTGGTGATCTTCTATGTAATAAGAAAACCTTTATATACACATTCCACTCCTCCACCTCTTAATTATTTATGTTAATCCTTCCCCATTGGAGTCCATAGATTAGACAGCCATAAAAGTCCTTGGATAACATCAACAGAAAGTGTTGCATTGCTACTGAATTGCCTATGGCCAGCTGCTCACAGGCATATTTGAGTACCACAGTGATGGGTACGAAAGGAGAGCCTGGACAGTTCTGAAAGACACGTCACTCTTGTTAGTCTTCCCTCATGCATTACTTCTTCCTTGCTCTTCTCTGAGGGATACTAGGAGGTCAGGTAGGCATGTACACTGATGCTCATTTCCATCCTATATCAGTACTGAGTATCAGAAAGAGTTTGCACTTGCCGTCATTCTCAGAGGCCACCTCTGTACCAGTAAATTAGCAGACATTGCCAGGTAAGGAAAGCTGTTAGAAAGGTCCCTAGCATGGTCTGGACAAAGGCCAGTGGCTGCTTCCCCAAAGTTCAGGCATGAGCCTAGACCATGGATGATGCCAAGTTACAATTTGCATGTAGGCACCTTGTCTTGGAGGACAAATGCATTAACTAGGATGGACTTGGGTTATTCATTCTCTGCTGACTCTAGGGCCAGTGCTTTTTTCCCCAGAAAAAATATTATCAAGAGGACACGTAGCCAGACTCCTCATCCTCCAAAAATCCCTCACTTTTCCTAATCAGAAAAGAAAGAAGATCACAGCTCTTACCGATCACGTAGCATGTCATCCAGGTTCCCTTGCTAAATACACCTTGTAGAAAACGGAAGATCAAAAATACAGTAAAGTTTGGGGCAAATGCCACTATGATACCACATATCCCAACCCCAAGACAGGAGAGCAGGTAGATGAGGATTCTGCCATATCTGTTGAAAAAGAAAAAGAAAGTAAAAATCATGAAAAGACACAAAGACTTTTTTTATCCTGGCATCTCATTTTAGTGCTAGATCTGAAAGTGCCTTTTTGAGACCAGCTTTGCTCCAAAGGGAGGCTGCCTGAAACTTTGTAGGGTTTGCCCTTTGGATACGGGATATGCCTAAAACTGGTGATGTCCTGACCAGGTACCCTTTTATTTTAGAAAATAGTTTGTCTTTTTGTATCTAAACTATGGCCCATATGTTACAGTTCAGATTTTTGATCCTTTTGAAATAAGGTCAGCTTTTGTTGGGGATTTCTGTTTTCACAAATTAGTCTCCTAAAAGTAATTACAGCCAGCTCTGTGAAAGTAAGTAATTTCTTCTTTAATTACTTTATGTGGTTTTCCAGTGTTTTGTTTAGGTTTAGACCGCTTGTTTTCAAAGTCTGCCTAATGTATTCATGAGTCTCGTTTTCCAGCAAAAAACCATCATTATTAATAGGTGTGCCCAAGACAAGCTGTAATTCAAAAAAAAAAAAAAAAGAAAAACCAACCAACAATAAAACCTCCCTGTAGTTTCATGGCAACTGTGTCCTTGGAACACAACTAGAATTTCCATTATGATCTCTTCTCCATTGTTATTGTTGCGGTTTTAAGAAGAAAAAACTGTGAAGACTGATGTAGCTGTTTATCTTTCCAAAAAGAATTTGAGAGAATATTTACTTGCTCATTTTGTTCAAAAGGTTTCATGAGAAGAATTTATATGGGACAAAAAACAGGGTATTTTCAACTAGATCCATTCTTTTCATTGCTGTCAAGGAGAGAAAAGTTCCCTGGCCTGGCTGCAGCACATTCTCCCAGTGCTATCGGTGTACAACATTCATAGTTGTACGGTAGTTACATTATGCTTAATACACAAGTACTCCTAGACGTACTATTTTATTTTAATAATTAGCTGTAATATCTCTACTCTTACACAGTCTTAAGGTGCTAGTATCATGACTGCCCAGCCAGACACTGAGCAGAGATATCCCAAGTTAGCTAGTGCCACGGCATCTTTCCGCCTTACTTTTCCCCTTATTACTATACCCCTTGGAAAGATGAGGTTTTCCTGGAAAGTAGTTTTGTTTGCTAGTTCAAAATTTATTATCTGAGATGACATTCCAGATAATTCTGTAAGTATTCCTGCCAACAAATAAATCATGCTTTAAATTATTATTACAATTATTACAGATACCAAAGGAAAATAAAACAGGCAGAAAGAAAGTATTTTATGAACTGAAGAATTATGCTCTGCCATTGAAATCATCAGTGGTGCTGTCAGCCAATGCATAGGTTGACTACTATTAATTATCAGCACAAAGCACAAACCAGGTTCCCTTCTGTACTCTAAGAGCAAGGTAGAGCTTATGGGAGCTCCCCACTCCGGGGCAGGTTGGCTGCTCAAGCCTGAATATCACCCACATCTTTTCCTTGGTATTCATTCAGCTCTAACACAGTTGAGAACTGGCTGGAGGGAGCTGTGACCTCGGTGGTAAGTGTAGGAGTCCAGCCTGTGACTGGAGAGAGTTGCCATACTGAGTGATTTCCTTTCTTCCTAGAGTAGCTGCTTTCTTCATCGATGACGCCTATTAAACATCCTCCAGTAAACACCAGTCCGCAAAACTCCTCTGAATGCTTCCTTTTCATTTCTGTGTCCTTCTGCCCTTCCTGGATCCAGATGTGCACAGAAAACATCGGAAACCGCAAGAAAAGCTCTTTTCATGACATTTTAACGTCCAAACAGGATCAGTAAGTATGATCGCGTGAAGTTTCCAGCCAAAAAGGAAGCGAAGATTAACTTGCTTTTTTAACCCAGGCTGGGGACGTTTATCCAAAATGAATTAAACCTCCAAAGTGCTGACGCATTCTGCTTGCAGTTGACACTATAAGTGATTTCACTTCCAAAAAAAATCAAGGGACAGCAGCGCTTATACAGTACCTGTCTGCAGCGTAGCCCAGGGTGAACGCACCGGCCAGAAAGCCCAGATTGAGGATAGCTTGTGAGACATCCAGCATCCAGACATTGCCGCACACAAGGTTATACTGCGGGAACAAGGGAGAGGCGTAAACACCCCAGGTGGGTCGTTCATCATCTTCAGGGCAAAATGTTATAGAAACTGCATAGGGCCAGGCAGGAAGGGGAAGGGGAACAGGAATGGGAAGTTCATATATGTTTGTTCAACAGCAAGCACCACTGGGCCAGGGAAGTGCAGCCATAGCAAGCGCTCTTCAAGCTATCATGAAGACAGAGGGAGAGCTCCTCCTTGCCAAAAGGGTGCTGTGTTTCATACATCAGTTGTCCAGATATGGAAAGCAAACTGCTCTTTTGCAAACCAAACACAACGCTGTTAAATATGTTGCCAAGGCAAAGCCATGACTTTGTTTAGCGCAGAATAAGGGTGCGCAGCTATAGCCAAGGAAAACACCAGCTTATAGAAATGGTTTAATTCTTTTCCTTAGTGCCTTCTAGGTAAAAGCAAAACCATGTGGTCTCTGAGGAAACTGAAAACAGATAAACAGATCTCAGATCAATTTCAGACACATCGAATACGTAATTTCTTGGTATAGCTTTCCCAGACTTTTCTATTCTTTATACTGCAGTAGCCATAACTCCCTAACCTAGCATTACATGGGTGCATATGTGAAGAATTCATTAACAGGGTTTGGGATGGGGACAGGCAGAGGTGAAGGGAAGAGGGAAGTGGGTGAGAGTAAGGAAGACAAAGAGACTAGGAATTAAAACTAAAATGAAACTAAAAATAAAGTAGTTATCCAGACAGCATGTCATTGGAAATTACTTTAGAGTTTCTTTGAGAATAAAGAAATACCAACTGCTGCCTGCCAAGTTCTGCAGACTTTATGGGAGCTGGGAGGTTTTGGTCTATACCTGGGGCAACCTTAGGAACAATGCAGCTTCAGGACCAAGAGAAGCCACAGACAATAGCAGCTGCCACCATTTATCCTAGTGAGACTTTTTTGCTTTCAAGCATGAGCTGTAAGAAATCTTTTTATTGCCAACATGGTGCTGGTTGCTGAACCACACACAGCGTGTCACGGTTGTGCTCAACAGCACGCGTACCACAATACCAGTGCTCAAACACTGTGCTCGGACGGGATGGTCACAGGGTGGGTTAGAGAGATTAATAGCCTCTTCTGCCATGCACAATTCTCCAGACTCTGAAATTTCGTGCCATGAGCCCAAGCTCCGTCTTAGCCCGTTTGCCTGCTGTAACGCTCAGCGAGCATTGCCTGGGCTTGGGATTTCAGAGGTGTGATGCAGGAGATACAGAGGGCACCCAGACCTGGATTTCACTGAGCCCAAATCTGGACCCAAAAATCTAAAGTAAACTCTTAAATGTTTGTTTATTTACTTAAATAAGAAACCATTTCTTTTAATATTCCGAACTCCACACAGGTGCCATTCACACTCATATCTATGGGCTATTCTTCACTTTTTAAAATTAAACTCCTCAGTTTTGATTCCAGATGGGCTATTAGCACTGTCACTGACAGTAACTACAGCAGTATCGTTGTTAGTCATGATGATTTTACTGGAAGACCAGGATTTGGGGGGTTTTGTGGCTTTTTGTTTCTCTTGAAGCCACAGGTCTGGGAATTTTGTGACTGAGAACTGCAGTTTCCAGCTCTCACAAGTGTGAAGAAAAACTTGTCTAGTAACCTCATAGGTCCCCAGCCCGACAGATATCCCACCTCCACTGACTTTAAACAAAGCCATGGTTTTGATGCCAACCCCATTACTCCAGGGAGCCTGACTGGCCACCTTTCAGTCAAGCCAGGCTGTCAGCATCTGGCTTCCACTTCTGTAAATCTTGAGCAGGAGCTGCAGAAACCTCAGCTTCCTCTGAGAGGAACAAAACTTGCTCTCAGCTGTCATACTCAAGGGCTATTGCAATGCTTTCCTAAAATAGCCTGAACACGGAGCAGCACTTTCAGACTTCAAACACTGCTTAACCTCTTGTTTCTTGAAACTATGACAACCCCGGCAAATAGTCTCAAAAGATGCAGCTGTGGAAAGCAGGGTTTTTCATGAGAATGACCCTTAAAAGAAGATTTTAGAAGGCAATGCAATTGACTGTGCTGATGGCAGAGGTTGGGGCTCTCAGAGAAACATCTGAAGCCACAGGACAATACAGCTTACCAGAGGACTAAAAGACAGCTACAAGAAAATACCAGCTTCAAAATTGTGCTGCTGTAGTGCAACAGAAAAGGAAATAATCACATGAAGAGGTAGGCAGAGAGGGCAAGCAGGAAGAGTGGCTTCACAGGAGCTCAAGGAAATTTCTCTGACTTAGCCAGAGCTGTACTGAGCTAGACACCTCACAGGACACATCTGGTGCAGGTTCCCCAGCCAGGACCCATGCTGGACACACTGGCACTGCCATGTATGCACCAAGGGGATCATCTGGACAGCTGCTGGACTTGTATATGCAGAGACAGGTACATACATTGCCTGGTCAGTGGGTCACTGGCACAGGTCCTCTGGCCAGCTTGGCCTGCACTTCAGGTGCAGGTGATACATTCAGCTACTGAATGTCGCTGCTCAGCTGAGCTTTTTCACCATCCAACAACAGCTCTCCTTGGACCTCAAAGCACAGGTCTTTCCCTCTTCTTGCCTGTCTCATCACATAGCTGCACTCTCCCCTGTGGGTTTTTGGTCAGACCAGTGCCAGCAGGAGACACCTTGTGCTCTGCCATGCAGGTGACAGCTCTAGTGACAGCTCAGAGCCCAATACCATGGGCTATTTTACAAAATGCTGTTGTTTCATTACTGGTGGCTTCAGAGCTGGCTGTGGTGCATTGGCTTTCCGGGCACTCCGAGGGGGCTGTGCTGACTAAAGGCTGTTCTGTGCTGTGAAAATCATCTTGTCTTTTCCTGTGGGAGACGCTGGGGGCTGAGCACAGCCTGGGTGGAAAATCAGCATTTGGGAGCTGCTCCTGTCACTTCACTCAGTGCTTGCAAATAGAGAGTGAGCTGTTGCCTAGGGTTGATCCTGCTGTTGCCCACATCTCCTGGAATAATGAAGTATTTTAGGTAGGAAGGGACCTCTGGATGCCTCTGATCCAAATCCCCACTCACAGCAGGACCTGCTTTGAGTTTACATCCAAATTCACATCAAAGGTTGTGGTTCCAGGCCTTGCCCAGTCAGGCTTTCAGCATCTCACAGGGTGGAAGCTCTACAGCATCCCTGGGCATCGCTGGCCTTCAGAGTCTCATCTCTGTGGGGGGGTTTAACTGCCCTCTGCTCTTACCAGGCTGGGGGCATTTGTCTGCTCATATTATTCCTAGTGTCACCTCTTTTTCAAAAATTGTTTACAGCGATGGAGCATGACAGAGGCCAGCTTCAACCTGCATCTGTGCTCCAGCTCTGAATACTATTTAACATGAGCCTTTGCACAATTATATTCTGCTTCCAGCAGATGCTTGTGGAGTCACCCTGGGAGCACCATTCCCCAGAGGCGCAGAGAGAAGCCCTCACACCTCTCTGCTAGCAGTCCCCAGGAATAACAGAGAGATCTGAGCCCGTGCTCTGCAGAGTGAGTTGTCTCCCAGGAAAGGTTAAGATGGTTCAGCACCTCATGAGCTCCTTGAAAGATCAAAACCCTGGAGAGATATACCAGGCAGGGAGGGCTTCATACAGGGCCAGGTTTAAGAGCCGTTCTGTGATTTGCCTGAGTCAGAGAGCAAAACATCCTCCAACTCTTGTGATTGCTCCTGACGGAGATGGCCGTGAGAGAGGACTCCCCTGCATAAGCCAAAACAGCTGAGGAGAGAATGATGAAGGGAATGAGTGCTATTGCCTCTCCAGAAACAGGAGTAAATTAGTGTGAGAACAAAATTAAACAAAATAACAAAACCGTTAAAGCAATATCAAAATGAGATGATGCTTACACAGACATAAAATCCATAAATAAAAACATTGCAGATCACTTAAAATCTGCTCGCCCTAATGTCAGTTGTTGATTTCAGAGACCAAGCCCAAGATTTCTAACACCTATAAGCCGCATTGGGATTACAGCTCTCCCCAAGCCGACACACCAAGCTTCCCAAGACCCAGAGGGCTATCCCGGCAGCCCAAGTGACGGCAAAGGGAGCACCATTGTCGGCAGTGCTGGGCGGGCGGCTGCCCCCCATGAGGAGGAGCATGCTTCCCGCCCTGATGCCGGATGATGCTGGCCCGGCAACCTCAGCACATGGCAGAGCCGCTCTCCCGGGAAGGGCACCTGCCCTTCAAGGAGCCTCTGCTCCCAGGGTGGTGGTGGGTGGCTGTGCCAGGCAGCGCTTGGAGCCATGCCCGGGCAAGCAGACAGAGCTGCCAGGAGAGACCAGCCCCAGCACCTGCTGCAGCCACTGGCCTTCAGGGTTTACACTTTTTGATCCTTTTTCAAAGGGTATATTTATTTTTTAAATAATTTGATCCCTCTTTATTGTAAGCAGGCATGTAAGCTGTCATGAAAGAGGGAGGGACAACGAACATGTGCCAGAAAGAGAGAAGGAGAAATATCTTTACCAGAGAGGACTCTTTCATCTGAACAGCAATTTCAGATGATTTAGGCAGCAGCTGAAACTAGCTCTTGGCTAACAACATAGTCAAATATCTTAAATATTCTGGGAAATAGGAAAATACAGAAAACTTCTAAGAAACTATGAGTTCTTTCTGAAGAGATTAGTGACAATACCCGAACTGTACTCTCCTAAATTAGTCTTGTGCTTTGTATTTTCTAGGTATTTAAATAATGTCTGGTACAGATAAGCATTCTCAGACCTTTTCTGTTTGATTGACATAGCACCTAGCATTTAAGTCATCAGCCTGCTAATGTCTTGCTTTTCGTTTGCAAACATAACCTTTAGAGGGGAATGTAACCTTTAAAAGAGAATTGCACACCCTGGAGAGATCTTTTTTTGATCCAAGCCGCCTGTCAGACCCACATCACTGCTTCAGCTGTGACCTGGTTTGGTTGTGCCTGATAGTTATCCCCATCTGCATCACTTGGAGAAAAAGCATCTGCATCTGTTTACCCAGGATTTCAGCCTGTCTCCAGTTAGCCAGTAGTCCTCCTATATAACACTCCCTGAAAACATCTCCCATGTCCCTTGCTATCAGACTCCACAAAAGGGAGCGGAGTGGTGCCTCCTCTCCATTTCTGAACGGTCATATGCCTGTCCATGCATGGGCTGACATTTACTCTCCTATCACACAGGCTGCTCCTATGCCCAGGCAGATGCAGTCCACGTTGTGAGAAGCTCACCAACTAGGAGCACTTCCATGCAAATATCTGGTGGTATCAAGGAGCAGAAGAGCTATCCCTGGCAGTAACCATCTCCCACTGTGAGTAATAAGAGATCCCATTCCCTGGAAGTACATGTTCTTCTTATAACATACCAAAAAAATCCCAGCATATGGTCTTTAAATGTCACAGGCTACCCTCCCACTATCCCACTTGGTTTCCAAAATTGGTGACACTGAGAATCAAAAACTCTAGGGCTCTCTATCTGTCTAGACCACAGCTGTCTGACTTTGGTTTTCTTTGTTTTCTTTCTGAACATTCCAGTTTGGCTACTCCAGGGAACAGCTATAGCTCACACCAACTGAAAATAAGCTGCAGAAGAGATGTGAGACCAGTGGCTCATTGCTGAGCATCACACAGCCCTTGGCAAGCTGGGACCCAGATGAGGTTTCCCTTCAGAAGCGTCGCCTCTATGGCTGCAACAGCACACCCCTGCTGCCGCAGAATTTGGGACACATTACAGAGAAACATTTGGTAGATGTTGGAGTAAGGAAAGCTTACTATCCCATCCTCCCTACGCATTTGTAGGTGTCTCTGTCCACAGTGTACTCGCAGTGCACACCTGTGCCGTGAAGTAAACACGCTTTCACTTGAATAAGCTCACCCAGGACGACACAGCAGAAATGGAACATTACTGTTTTTCCTCCATAGATTTGAAATTTGATTGCTAAAACATTTACTACAGTGTGGGGCGAAGGATATGTAAAAGGAAAGGAAAGCCTTAGGGGTTTTTGTCCCTGATCTTAAGCCTGCGTCTTGACCTGTATAGTGCTGGCTACACCTAGATCCTGTTAAAACCTGGCTAGCTGGCTTCTCATTGCAATCATCGAGTGGGTGAGCTAGCTCAGCTGGCCAGTTCCAGCTAAGGACACGTGTCCTCTTCCTCAGCATTGCCATGCTCCCTGCTAAGTCCCTCACTGCACAAGTGCGTACACCCAGCACAACCCCGCAACTTGTCTCTGCGTTCAGTCCTGCGCTCGCCTGCACGATTTCTATCCACTGTACAACAAAAAGCATTGTGTGCCTCAGTATGGCCTCCTTCTATCTAGGGAGTTGACTAAAAAGGGTTGTGCTGCCCAAACTGATAAACAATCCACATTTGCACCCCTTTCCTCTTAGCCTTGGCAATGAGGTGCCCTCCTGACCAGAAGCGAGGTGCTGCCAATACAGACAGGCAGCAGGAACCGCCTCCTTCAGGACATCCCCTCTATAGTGTCCTTTACAGACTGGGGAAAATCACTCCCACCCCGACAGCTTTGCAGCACAGGCAGCCGTACACTCCTGCTTGGAAACACATCCCTGAGATGAGTGTTTTCCCACCATCTAGAGGCTGGCACATCAACACGAAATCCCAGTGCAGATTTACAGTGGTGTGGCTGGAAGGAACTGCGCTGGTGCACTTTGCTGATCTCTAACGCAGTAGCAAACCACCTGAGCAAGATCTCCCTGGGAGAAGGAAGAGGTTTTGCCCTGGGCGTCTGTAGTTCCATTACTGGAGTAATCTTTATAGAAAGGAGTGGGAACTGGCTGAGGGGGGAACGGAAGAAATGCTCGTACATGACTACTGACTGGGAAACACGGGGGCTGTGGCAACTTCTCATTGCTTCATAGCTTTAGCAGACAGCAGACATTTTCCATTGTAGTTTGACATGCAGACTAACCTCAGACTTGTAATTCTTGGTACCTGAGAGGCCTTTATGCACCAAGCAAGTCCCAAAACACTTCAGCACACCTTATCCCTGTGGTAATGCATTGCTTTAAATGACAACATGTCATTAAAAACTCCTCAAAATGTAGCAACTTTGAGTAGGAGTTTGGAAGCACTTTACTGCCTGTTACAATTGTATTTCGAAGTGATGGATGAAACTCTTTGGTCAATAAAGAGATTCCTCAGCCCAATTACAACAGCATAATTAGAGTGCCCCCACACGTTTTAAATGGCATTCATACAAATAGCCAAACAGAGGCTGGTTTACTCTTCCACTCCCAGTGACAAATGGTTTAGGACAATATTCATCACTTAAGGAAACCTGGGGAGATGCAGACTGTTGCTGCATGTTCCTTATTTGTTGCTGGGCAGCTCTTCTCCATCTCTCTTGACCTCGGGGATGTCAAACTGCTGTCTGTCACACATCCTTACTGCAACAAAACACCCTGCAAGCACACATAGCGGAAAGAGAGAAATTAGGTTTTTCTCCCCTTTCTGTGAAAACTTCTGTCAGAGTGCTGAGGGACTAAGCAAGGACACTGTCCTTTTCCATATCTCGTTTCAAGCTAACCACTTAACAGGACAAATGCCTTGCTCCCAGGGCACTGTGGTTCAAGGCATGAGGAACAGCTTAACTTTGAAAGCTTTGGAGGTTCCTCTCCCGTGTATGGCCCAAGGCCCAGCGGGCACCTCTGCATCCCTGCCACTCACATCACCTGGACTCATTGAGCCTCCTAAGACAGAAGACCTGTTCTGTCCTTTTTTCTTACGTCTATCCATGGCCAAAGCAAGAGGGAGGCGGAGAAACTTACCATCTCTCAAAGAGGGGAAAACAGCAGCTGTCCTAAAAACGATAAGAAAAACCAAGGCCCGAACCCTCAGCCTGTACCAGCTGGCTCGATGGCAGTGACAGAAATGTAGCCCCACTGGCATAACCCATACAAGCAACTGCTCCAGCCCCTCTCATATGGGGAAAGCTTAGCTTGAGCTTCATAAGTCATTCAGCAATTGCTGCTCCCTCTGCTCCTCTGTCTGTCCTTTTTCCCTTTCCCTCCACTGCTTAATATTAATCCCACCATGACAGCGGAAATAAGACAGGGTAATGCCATGCCAATGACGATAATGACACTAGACCAACACTTTGAGGGTGAATTGCATTGTTTATTGCCTTGGAGGAGGACAACAAAAAGACCAGCTGTGCTTGACTGCCATGTTATCTCCTGTTCTGAGGGACTGTAAAAACTATGAGACAAGCATTATTGCTTTGCTTACAGTTTTCTCTGCAAATGCTGGCTGACTGCTATTTTCTGAGACAGCTGGCAAGCAGAGGAGTAAGAAGATTTATTCCCAGCAGGTGCAATAGGGTATGTTCAGATGTTCATTTGTCCACCTCAGACCTCACACTTTGGCAATAAATTTTTGCTAGGTCTCGAAATGACATCATCTGTGGTGTGAAAACTTGCTGCAGATGGGGCATATTGGAATCGGTCCCTTCTGCTGAACTCCTGCCAACAGAGGCTGCCAATAAGCCTAAAATATGCCAGCTGTGCTGTAGCTGCTGGTGACCACATAGACTTCCCCCTTCCTTTCATCCCCCATCACAGGCCACTCAACCTGCAGGTGCAATTGTAATTCCTGCACATGCCTCTAGGAGTCACCACCGAAAATGTCTGAATAAAATGGCTATGGCTTTGCAAGCTACCACCAGCCGCTCATTCACAGAGTGCTACACTTTTTCCACTGAGACAAAAGTACATCGTGCCCAAGCCCAGCAGTATTAAAGGTTAGTCACTCAGTCTTCAGCACAGTTTCCTGGGGAAATTGGGTTTATTGACTTCTCTATGTCCTGGTTACATGTCTCCCTCACAAGGCTCAACCGGCAGGAGATGGCAGGCAACACGCTTACTGCTTCAAGTGTTACAGAGCACAGGGGGTGACCTGGGCTCCCTTCCAGACCCCCAGGCAGGAGCATAAGGCTGCGCCCCCCTGCCCAGTCCACTGTAGCCCCCCAGCACCCGTGCTCTTCTGCCTGCTCCATCCGCTGCGCAGAAAGGCCACCCTTCCTTGCTCTCTTCCCCCTGCAAGAGGTGCTGCTGTCACCAGCCTTCCCCCCCCAAGCTGTGCCAGCCACCTGCTGCGACCAGCATCATTTCATCAGCATCAGCTGGCACGAGCCGGGAATGGATTTAGCTCAATAATTTCCCACTCAGCCTCCCTCTCCAAGAAAAATCTGAGAAGCCACTGCGTTCCTGTCCCGCCACTGACGCACGCAGCCGTGTGTTCCAGTTTCACAGGGTGCTGTGCAAGACCCGCTCAGTTAAACGGGAGCAGATTGCACTGGGCCAAGGTCCTCTGCGCAGATCAACCACCTGCGACAGCATTGCATCGTAGGGGTCGCTGCCAAGTTTTACACATAGCAAGGGACTTTGCTGATATCTCGAAACCTTTACATCATCCCAGATCTGGTTTGCTCGACTCTAATTCAGGCACCACTGTGCTGGGTTGTGTGTGCAGAACCAGTGGACAACTCCTCCTCCAATCCAGATTTCCCTCATGGAAAAGCCTGACCTAAAGCAATGGAGCATAGACACCCTTCAGCATGTAACTACAGAAATAGGGACCTCCTCTCAGAGCCCATTATTCATCAAAAGAAGATTTTAAAAGGGCACCTTTAGCAGTGCTCTGTCGCCTGTCACTAGACCAAGCTAACTGGCTTTACATGTTTCTGCTGTGATTTCTTAACAGATTTTGCTCTTCTCCTTAAATGCTGAAGGAGAAAAGCCCCAGTATGTTCTCCCAGCACTCCACTGTAACCCCAGCACTGAGACTCAAGAGTCCCGCAGCAGCAGGTGATGCAGCAGGCACCTCAGGTACTGCTAACAAACCAGTGGGTGCTTTTTATCTGTCCACATTCCCCCTTTTTCCTCTGCTTCCTTCTGCTGATGCTACTGTGAACGCCTTTGCAGAAGACAGCTATCTAAGATGACAAAGCGGCCAGCAAGCAGCGTGCTCCCATCATGCACAAATCAGAGCAATGAAGTCGGGTACTGCAATACCATTCATTTCACAACTCCTCACCAGTCAGTCCCTCCAGCCATACGATTTAGTTTCTTAGGGGTGCTCAGAACTGATTGCAGTAGCCTGTGGTTTGCCTGCCAGACCTGCTCTGTCATATGACATCTTTTCCCACCGAAGGCTTTACATGCCTGCATTTTGCCCTCTGCCTCCCCTGTCATACTGCAAATCCACACCAGATCTGCTCTTGCCATAGGCCTGGAAGAACTCCTTCAGTACCCTGACTTTTCCTTCCCCCCCTCTACCACCTTTCTCCCTGAACATATGTCCTTCAGGTTGTCATGTAACTCATCCTCCTAACTTTGTCTCCCTGGTCACTTCCACTGTTGATTCAGCCAGACATAAAGTGCCAGAAATCTTAAGATAGTTGAAAGAAACAGAAACATTTCTGCACACACAGAAAAAATGAAGCATTTAAAAGTAGACACATGAGAAAAGACATGTTTGGTGACCTGATTAAACAGAGCACAGACCTGCTTAAATTGAGTCATGATTTGTTAAAGCCTCAAGTGAGCAAAAGGAGGCTAAATTAAGTATGGGATTTAAATTGTGTTTGCTGGATGTGTAACACATTAATAGATATCAAGCTCCTTTTAACAGCTGATCTCAAAGTGACTGAGTCAGGCCAGGCGTGCCACGAGCTTCCTTTTGAGATGAAGAAACTGAGCCTCATGGGATGAGACTTATGCAGCAAATGTTGCAAAACTGGGAACAGCACCCAAGTGCCACAGGTCACAGCCAAGCGCCCTCCGGCTGAGGTGTCCCTGGCCAGCAAGCATCCCTCTAGGAGCAGCAATGACACTGATGATGGGACCTGCTGCCCTGGCACAGGGAACAGATGGTCCCAGCCTGTTGCTACTGACAGACTGTTATTCCCTGGCTTTCCCAATGTGTGCCTTGGGGAGCACGGGTGGAGGGTGTTTCCACAAGTATCCCGTCATCCCTCCTCCCCACCCCGACCCTGGAGGGTGTCCCCAGGAGAAGCGGGGAAGAAGGTGCAGATGGACAAGGTGCTCACCAGAGAACATTGAACCTTTCACTCCCATTTATTGCTGCAACATGAACACTGATTTCATTTTCTCTTAGCTGTACCCAGTGGCTCAGCACTGCTGGAAAATCACAGTGGCGTTGCTAGATACACAAACTGCTGTCATAAATGGACTCTGAGCACAATCTTACGGACACAACTTACAGGCTTTCACCTATAGCAAGGCTAAAGGGGGGGGGGGGGGGGGGGGGGGAGAGAACAACAAAAGAAAAGGAATCTCTGTATTTTTAATTTTAAGCTCTGAGGGGAATGGCTAGCACAGACTGCCCAGGTAAAAGACACAGGACCTAACCCCTCACAGTTCCCCAGCAAAGGTAACTCAGAGGCAGCAGCATAACCTTCCCACCACGGCTGCCTCCCACCATGTGCTCTGGAGCCAGGCTGAGGCTCCTGGGCAGCATTCGTCCTCCTGCCACCCAGCCCTGGCTGCCACTCTCAGCATGGGCAGACATACATCATTCCCAGGGACCAAACTTTGACACCAGCTCCCTGCATGTCACTTGTGGCCCTTCAAGCAGCCTTGATTTTGGTGATCGCACACAGTAGTCAGTCCTGAAGCTTTGCTCTATGGCCAGCCAGGCGCTCTGATTTATCTTCTCCTGAGCATAGATCCTGGCTAAAGCTGATCAGGTCGGATGTGGTGCTCAGGGCATAAAGCTGCTGCTCTGAAGAGCCTGAAGCCTATGAGCAGATCCAGCGGTCCCAGCTGGATGGGGGAAGGATGGTGAATTGAAAGGTCAGGATAGGCACCGCTTTCCAGTTCAGTGTTTGCTCAGGGCTTCTCCTGCTGTGCCCTGCTCCGTGTTTCAGAGGGCACAGCTCCAGTGCAAGCACCTAGTTAAAAACCGCAGCGGGAGGCTTATGAGACAGGCAGGAGCCAGAGCCCACAGCTGTGCCGACACGTTTTGTGGTGCACCTTGATGATTTCCTAGCCAACCCCTCTAAGCATACTTCATGTTTTTCACCACTGCATTGGTGACAATTACTGTCAGGATGATCTTAAAATACACACTTTTAGTGTGCAGCCTGTGTGCTGGAGCCAGACCACAGCACATCCACGGCACAATTACAGATTACACAGAGGATCTCCTAGGAAAGCATTGTCAATGGTCTTTCACAGCCTTATTAAAAAGCCACTACATTTGCCAGCCCTTACCACCAGTGGTAACAGCCTGCGGTTCTCTCACTCTGACATTTCAGGAAAAGCTGAATGATAGGTTTGGGAAAAAATGTGTGTTTGTTTTTTTTCCTTTAGTAAGCACAATCATTTCTGCTGACTCTTGTCAGATCTCAGAAGGGCAGACTGCCATAATTTTTTCTTATTACCTCCAGACTTAAATGTTCAGTACTGGAAACACAGAGAATGCATAATATACAGTGATCCAGATCGTCAAGTGGTATCAGCTGCTCTTGGGGTTTACACCACCAAAGTTTCTGGCTCAAAATTGAGCACCAGAAGCCTGAGATGCAAGGACTTAACTCTTTATTTTAATTTGACATTCCTTCTGCAACATAGCAATCTGTGTGCAGCGTTTGGCTTTGCGTGGCTTTGGAGAGCCACCCTTCAGATCAGCTCACCTTTCCCTAAAAGTTTGATGCTGACACTTGATCATACTCATTGTCCCAATTTGCTTATGCCTCAGAACGAAACTAATCCAGGAAGGAAAACCAGCCACCAAAGCAACAACCCTTGTGGCAAAAGTCCCATATCGGGACAGAAACCACTGATTAGAGGATGCGGATTCTCCTTACCTCGCTGATGATGGATGAGTGGGGCTGTTTATACACCCAGTTATCGTGGCATGTGGTGAGCGGCAGGTTGCCCACACTGTGATTGCTGTAGCGGGCGAGTGGGCTGGCGCAGCTGACGGAGGCATCCCACACGACGTCCAGCCTCTCGCACTCTCCGCTGGAGGACCCATTCCCCAGGCGCAAGGGCAGTACCGTGAAGTTTCGTTCCTCTTCCAGCGTCCAGCCACATCGTTCGCTTAATTCGGCTGCCCCAGGGATCCTGCACCAGTAGCTGCCCGGTGCCTGCCCAAGGAAAACCACACTAGCGAAGAGGAAAGAAAAAGTTATGCCCGTCTGGCAAAGGAGGAAAAAGACCCTCTTTTGAAATCTTCCAAACTCCCCGGCTTCCTTCAAAACCTCATCGAAAGATGGCATTATGTGAGGGCGGTTTGCCCAGTCGGAGCAGTCCAAGGGATGGCAGAGTTTGCTTTCACACTTCGCAACGACCGCTGCCGCTTCCTATAAACGTGACTGTCTCGCCTCCCCTCGCTCCCCTCCTCTCATATGTGCACACACGTGCGCACACACACGCACAGGGACACGTGGGTGTGCAACACCGGTGGCATGAGCGGAGCCAGGAACGGAGCAAAGCCGCAGGCAGGCGTGCACACACGCGCGGAGAGAAGCTCAGGGCATGTCAAGTGGCGCGGGGCTTACACACAGCCCGGGAGGAGTGCGGTTTAAAGCGCACAAACATATTGTAGGAGAGGAGGGGCGTGCGTTTCCTATTCATCCCGAATGTTAAACAGATTATGTAATAAACCCCGTTAACTCCTTCGGGGCGGGCGAGCCGCAGATGTCAGCTCCCAGCGCCGCTGTGACACATCGATAGGTGCAAGGACAAAGCAGAGAGTTAAACGGGAAAGAGCGCAGAAGCTGCCGCCAAAAAAGCAGCAGTGGGTGATGCAGCCTCTCTGCGGGATGGCAAGGGCAGAAAGAAAGTTGTTTCAGAAACAGCTGTAAAGTCTTTCCTTGAGCAAATAGAAATGAATACTGTCACAAAGTTTAATTACTTCTCCAAAGCACTGCTTCGCCATCTGTACAGATTTAATTTGCAAGAGTCTCTCCTTTCTGTGGTGTAAATAAAGCAAGGTTCACAAACCGCACCAGTCCAAAATCCAGGGTTTTTTTTTAAAGTTGGGTCTACCTGTTCAAGAAGGCTTTTATGTGACCTTGTTAATTTTATTTTCACAGTGTCTTCCAAATATTTAGAAGAGAAATGGCCAGTTTTTCTTCCTCAAAAATGAATGGAAAATGAGTTATTTAACTTTTCTGTTCAACTGTTTGAGTTGGGGGGAAAGGGGAAAGGGGAGCCAGGATTGGGGTGCATTTTGTGTGCACATGAGCACATCTTGTGCAGAACTCCCTGAATCAAATCAGACATGCAATGGCAGGTGTTTTGCACTTTGTTCAGGATCATGAGGTCCATGGCCACTCTCTTGTCTTGCGAGAAGGAGCACAGGGACAGCACCGATCCAAGATATCTCCTGCAATTCCTTGTCTCTGGTTACCTACAGCTTTAACCACAGGTGTCTATGGTTTTGAAGTGAAGTACAATCTCTAAAAAGAGTTAGATCCAGACTGAGGAAGGCTTTGATTACTATACAGACTATCTGACATAGACTTTGTAACAGACATGAAGACTGGTGCTGTGGTGTGATCTCGGCAAAGATGCACATTGCTAGGTGGATGTACTGCTATGCTTACATCAGAAGATGCTCTTGAGGGAATTTTGTTTGACTCCTGCTTATGCTGTTTTGCAGAAATCAAGCTTAGAGGCCATGAACACATCACCTTTGGGTCCAAGTCTGTGTCTGAGGAGATGGGGCACTGTCTGATGTCTGGTTTCAGACAAGAGAAGATCTTTTATCCCAACAGGGCTAACTGGAGGGTCAGTCATGCTGAGATGTCAAAGGTGAGATGGTGTATCCCTACAGCTTCCAGCAACCGGGAAGGAGATTGTCTCTGTAGGGACCACCACAAAGATAAATAAAAGGGGTCAGAGCCTTATACTCAGCTTGTGCACTCTGCTCGAGGATGTATTAAACGTCCACAGCTCCTCAAGCCTTACCCCAATAAAAAATGTTGCTTTTATCCCTGTTGTGTATTAGCTCAATTCTGAAGCATAAGGGTTAGTCCCCTGTAAGCCATGTACTGATGTAGCTGTGCTCAGCATTTCACCAGTTTCAGAAACCCATCGGTGCAATTACCATGGCCACCTCTTGGCTAATTAGTGGCGCTAGACCAGATTCAGTTGAGTGAGAATTCAGCCCACTATCACAACATTGCTTCTGGAGCTACTTTCTTTCCCAAAAGAAAGAATGGTCTAGTAGCTGGTTGTCAAAATTTCACATATCTCATCCATTGTGCTCTTGGCATGCACAGCATGTGCATCACAGTCTGCCAGAGCCGAAGCCAGAAAACCTGGCAGCTGAGAGGCATTAGTGCGAACGTCTGGGAGTCATCCTAACATTCCTTGCAGTTACACTGCTGGTCATACAGGCGAAGATTCATTCAGTAAAATCAGTTCAAGTGTCTGGCATAGATGATGTCAAAGTGACCTTGGTTTCTCAGTGTTCACCCGTGTTTTCATTTCTCTGTCCAAAAATGGCTTATCAATATTTGCCACCATTATCAGTGTGCTGCACGACTACAGTTCATCAAAGAAATCTAAAATATCCCAGAGACAGATGCATGAGAGTGTGCATTAGTACATTTATTCTACAGCAAGCAATTCCCAGTTTCGCCAAGGTTTTCCTGGAACTTCAGCTCCTCATGCTGTGAGAGCTGAACACATCTAAGGACGGGAAGATGATGGGTTTGTATACAAAGCCTGCAACTGTAACCTCTTGAAAGAATGCCTTTAAATCCTTAAGGACGGATCTCAGGGTCAAATCAGAATTTTAAATATTTTATCCTATACATACAGTAAAAAATGATGCTCTTTGATACTGGGAAGGAAGGAAGGGAAGAGCGAGCCAGGGAAGATGTTGACTGATGAAGAAGGCAGAAGCAGTAAAAATAGATGCAGAGAAGAGAACAGAAAGGGAGGCGGGGGGAGAGTGGGAAGGCAGCAAGCCAGGGAAAGAGCAGAGGCAGACATGGTGATGAAAGGGGAGCAGAGAGAAAGAGATAGAAGTACAACTAAATTACAGTCATGAGCATATTTAGTTGGAGCTCTGTTTAGAAACCCAAATGTCACAGATATTTCAGAAACAGAATGAAAACTATGCAGTCTAGAGAGGAAGGCACATACACTCCCTGTACACTCATGGCACTAGACTACTGTTTTATACACATCTGGGTGACAGCATGAGACATTTGGATCAATAGGTACTCTGACTGAACCCTGCAAAGTTACAACTTTACTGTAACACCCTGGATAACCTTTGCCAGTGCTACAGACAACCACTTAAAAACTTCAAAGTCTTCTTTGGGACACTATAAGCAGTGGGGCAGTGACATCAGCCAGTTTACAAACACCTGAGGGCACCATCCTACATAACAGCATTGTTTCACATCAGCCAGTTTGCAAACACCTGAGGGCACCATCCTACATAACAGCATCGTTTCTGTGATAAAGTTATGCAGAGAAGCATGACCTAGGTTTTGGTCTCCTACAGACACATGCCTCTTGTTAAATAAAAGAGGGCCTGGGAACATGCTTGAGCAGTGATCATCCACCCTGCCTGTTATCTCACTGCTTGATGCAGCTTCATATTGCACCAAATGTTCGTCCCCCAGACAAATCTGCTGTAGACTAGATAGCCCTAAGCAGAAGGGGTGCACACCAGCCAGTATCACATCATCCTTGGGCCAGGAGACTGCCTACACCGGTCTTTTCCCCAGCTCTCTGTGCCAGGAGAAGGGGTGGGGACCTCCACAGCTCCACATTTGGGGATTATCTGTACGTCTGCTAGCCGGTGACCCCGCAGCAGAGACTGCCACAAAGAACGAGCAGTAGTAGCTCAAAGTGTGTTGTGCAGATCTCAATGGCAAAGCTCGGTTCACAGTAGAAGATGGCAGGGCCCTTCGTCATTCTTCACCACTCACTTCACCTTTCACGCACCCCCCAGCTGCATCCTGCGTGTTTGGCTCTCCCATGCAAAAATCTTTGCTTTTCCATGCTGGAGTGAAGAGGCCTGACACCAGCCCCAGAAACACCACATGTTCATAGGGCTCACAGTGTTACGACATGTCTAGTTAAGAAACCAGGCTGGAAAGGATGGCTGGAAAGCATATATGGAAAGCTCAGTTTTGGACATTAAGTAGTGGATTTTTTGAGATCAGAGCGAGACCTCTTTGTGGGGCAAACGGAGATGTTTACACTCCCCTCTCCCACACATGGTACAATCACATTCCAAGTCAGGACACTAAATTACATGCAGCTTTTTCTCTGACAGTTCTTGTGTTTCAGTTTTTGTTCCTGTTGTTTTTTCCCCTTCACTTTATTAATCTTTCTTCTTCCTCCCACCGCCCACTTTCATCTTCTTTTATCTCCCCATTCTTTTCTTCCAGATTTCCTTTTTTTTCTTTCCAAAAGGTGGCAACTCTACTCAATGGAGTATGTCCTTTCCCAGGCCTCCAGATCAACTTAGTGAGCTGCAGACTAACTTTTAGACATGGGAAAAGTCAATTCCAATCAACAGGGTTTCCACCTTTTGGCAACCCATGAAAGCAATGCACAATGCATTATACTCCCCTCCCTCACTATTTCCGTGGCCTTTAGGCTATTTTTACCATCTTGGTTCCAAGAACAAATATAAATAAATGTAGTTCTAGGAACTGTAGAGTACAACAACCAGGGGGATCTGTACTCATTGCTGGGACAGCAGCTGAAACAGCAGGGAAAAATGGGGACACAGAGAAAGAAGGGAAAATCCAAACGAGGAAAAAAAAAAGAAAGTCAAGAGTAAAAGGAAAGCTCCTGTTTCTTTCCTCACAGGAGAGGAAAAAAAATAACCAAACCGGACCAGTAGTGACCACACCAGAGACAGCCCATATCTCTGTCATTTTGAGCACGTGTAGGTGAAAAACTGAGAGCAGGGGAGTATGCCATCTTCCACCTGCAGCCCATGCTCGTTCCCACACCCTCAGCTTTTCCTCCTGCTGCGCCAGTGCAGTCTGGGGGGGCACACAGGGTTTAGGTGCGGGCAGCCCCTGGGGCTCCTGCAGGCTCATCCCCACTGCAGCCAGCAGCAAGGGCTCTCTCCCCGCTGCCCCACACCTCTCCTTGCATGGGCTCTTTCTTGGGGCACAATGTCCTCTGCCACAAGGCAAATGGGATCCTGGTGGGTCTGTGTTTTCTTACCCAATCCCAGTGCTGTTTCGCCACCACGGCGCTTGCACACTCTTCCTCTTTGCCTGTCAGAGATGATCAGGTGCCACACATTTGGGTGCCCGCAGATAGCCTGTGTCTGTTCCCCACTGACTTTAATCCTACTCAGGCAAAGCAGCAGAAACCTGTGGCTCTCCAAGCACATCTGGGAACACCTGCTCATCAGGATTTCAGCTCAGTATCTGAGACAGGCGGAGGAACCAGAAGACCTCATCAGGTGGAGCCTTCTCCAAGGCCAGCTGACAGAAGGGCAGCCAGAGGAAAAGGGGTTCCTACGTATACATTTTTATAGTCCATATGTGGCTTCTCTCATGCTTTTCCTCTTCATCCAGTCACTCTGGCGGAATCAGAGAGTCAGCACTGGGCTCTGCCTTCCTGTTCAGATAAGTATGCCATAATCCCACAGTAAGTTTGTTAGGACACTTGCTAATGACTTCAAATAACCGAGCATTTCGGCCATGAGATAAGACAAGCTGAGTTCACCAAAGGCTATTTTACACAATGTAATGAACAGGAATATTTCCAGAGATGGGTGTAAAGGTCTGGTAAAACAAAAACATCCTCCCATGTTATCAGACAGCTGTGAATCGCAAACTTGCTTTCTCTCTTAACCGCACCTGCCTCAAGTCCTGCCTGGAAAGATGAGGGAAATCACATCAGGTTTGTTCGTGATTTTTCATGGTTGTACATCCCTCCCTAGTGACTCAGTTTCCACCAAGTTTGGAAGCAAACATTTCTAAATCCTAAGAAAAGGGCTCTGCATGAAAGTTTCCAGCCCAGTTTTGTGAGAATAAGTGTGAAACTTCTAAACCATATCAAGGAGGGTACCAGTGCAATGAAAATTTCTGGGAGTGCCACTCAATAGCTGCCTGCTTCCATCACTGTCTCTGAAGTGGGACTTTCATTAAAAAAATAAAAATAAAAAAACACCAAACCTGCAAAAACCCTTGCAGAGTTTCTAACATTAGTCTTTTTTTATATACTTTCATACCATTTCTCAGTTTGCTGTTATATCAAATATTCCCAACAAACTTTTTTTGTGGCCTTTTTATTGCATTATTTCTATTGCTGAGAACTCTTGGGATCTTTGAAGACCACTAAGCTGGTCAGTATAAAAAAATTCTGGCATTCATACATGCGAGAAGAAGGTAATAGAGCAATTCTCCTAGATCACCACTGTCCATCTTATGGACAGCTTTGTGTAGAAGCTGCATGACTCAACGTAGAAGACAATTCAGGTTCAAAATACCCCATGAGTCTGAATATTTAGCTGATCACATTCCACATATGAGAATTAATATACACCTCATATTTATGTGAAAAAATGATTTAGTCTCAGCAAATTCCTGTTTCTGGATTGCCAAGATAATAACAATTTATTTTTTTTTTTACCACCACTGAAAAAGAACCAAGATACAGATCTGCAGAAAACAAAAAAGGCTGCAGGAGCAGGGTAAATTCAGAGCCACAGCAGAGACCCAGCACACTCCAAATGCACCATAAAAAGTTCGAGTCATCCTGGAAGGATGGATGGGAACTAGCAATTCCTCAGTGCCTTTCTCTAATCTCTTTGTAGTTGTTTTTGGAAGCCCTTAGTGGTAACAATCTATTTATAGTTGACTCTGGTTTTGTAGTTTATCTATCTCTGCTATAACATTGTGTCCTTTGTCCTAACTGCACAATACCAACCCAAAGGAATTCTTTACAGCTGGGTTCTCACCTCTTGCTTGCTTAGCATGCTTTATTAATAGGAAGAGGGATCAGGTCACTTTCATCAGGCCGCTATGCTGGGCCTTGCTGCTTATGATCCAGCACCTAGCACGCTACGTAAAAAGGGCATTTTTGGATATGTGGACCTACCACAGGGTACTTCAATTGCTCAGTACTTTCAGTTGTTTTAATACTTATTTGCTTTTAAATGTCAGTATACTTATTAAACAGGATTTGTTATATTTTCCCTTCCCTGGTAAATGTTTCTGAGTGTATTTAAGAAAAAAATACAAAGATGTAAATATCTGATGTGGAGACGCAAAGCAAGAATGATTCAACAAACGTTTGAAAATCAAGGAATTGTTTAGATTGGTCTGAGAGCCCAAAATCCTGAGCAACCAGATGAGCTGAAGCAAAGGCCTGTTCAAGCTGAGCGTGTCTGGAAAGGTTGCATCATTCCTATCCATTTTCCCGCGAAACAATCCTGCAGTGACTGGATGGAAAGACTAACACCTGCCTCTTTGGAAGCTGGACCAGGCAAAATAATGCAGGTGCCAGAAGGAATCCCTGAGATGGATGCTGGAGTTCCAGGCTGAGCTTTAAGTCATCAGGGTCTGCAGACCAAACCCATACCTTGACAGATGACCCTATGTAAGGGGAGCGCAGTGATCAGGAAACTCAGACCATTGGACCCTGGCAGTGTCACCACAATACAAGGTATGGCAGCAGGTGGAAAACCCTGGGCACCAGGAGGCATCATCTGCAAAAGCCTGTTCTTCCGACTGTGAGGTTGCTTCCCTTGGCAGCAGAAAGTGTGCAACCCTTGACTCGGCCCTTGTAGCTATGCAGTAGGCAAGAGCTGGGGCTTCATCAACCACAGAAAAGGCATTGGATCACAGGTCCACCCCCTCCACCCCTGCAGCTCCACACTGGCCAGCTGCACTGGAATATGGAATTGGGGAGGTCTTGGAAAGTCTGGGGCGGTGCCACACACTGCCATGGTTGGTGGCTTTCCCTGGGGGCAGGCCCACCATCAGTCCTCCGGGGCAGCTAGTACTTCCAGTCCCACCTATCTGCTCCTCCGTGCTGAGATGAGAGAGGGAATGGACCAGTTTCAGTGAAGAAGCAGTTACTGGACTAACTGCCAGCTCCTTGAAACTTAGATTTACAAGACTAATCCAAAGATGAGCTTTATGAAAAGGTTATTTAGAGGATTAGTTCATATGGTATTTTTAGCAAAATGATAGCTGAAGAAAAGCAAAAGTAATTTACTTTGGGTTTGTTTAATAAACGAAAACAGCAATGTTACCATATCATTTCCATATGCATCAGCACAGCCGCTGGCACTGTCCTGGTCCCTGAAATAACCATCCCCCTCCAGCACTGTGTAAAACAGCAAACCACGCCTGGGCCAGCAGAGCCAAGGAGACATTTATGCTCCTGCACAGTGAGCAGGCACAAGCATGGATCTCATCCTCCCCTCATCTTCAGCAGAGCTGAGGGCCTCACCACCTTCCTGCAGTGAAGGGGATCGAAGGCCGTCCCTGCCCCACTGCCCAACCTGCACAGACTGGCGGAGCAGGGGTGCAAGGTGATGCATGTGTCGGAGTGGTTTGTGCACCCGAGGAAGTCTGTCTCGTGCTTTGCAGGAGCTGGCTGTCACTCTCCCAGCCCTCATCCCCGCTTGGTGGGATCTTAAAGGCATCTTCACTGACCTCCATCCTCTTCACAATTATTTTCCAAAGGGATGGATGACAATTTTGTACCAGACAGGGTAGCCTTGGCACAACTAATATGGGAAAAACTCTCTCTGTCTGCCTTTCTTTCAGCAATATGATTTAAGTGGCAATTTATTCTAAACCACCAGAAATACCTCTTTCACTTTTTTCCTGGTAACAGCTTTTGCTCAGAGGGGTGGCACTAGCTAAGCAATATGTCAGCTTTCAGCAAGAAAGTCGGTTGTTTATCTTCTGGAAGTTCATGGTCTTCCCAGCTAACCCTTTGCTGATTTTTCTGCATTCGGGGAAATGTCTCCCTTGCTTGTCCCATCACATCATGCTTTATTCTCATTATATTCTGTTCTGCCTCAATTTTCCCTCTTCTGAAGACAAAACTTTCAGGCAATTCCAGTCTTCTCCTGGACAAATCAATAAACTCGAAAAACACTGTGTACAATATGAGAAATCCCTTTTCCTGTTACTCTCCTGTGCAATAAAGCCATCAGTCCAGGGGGAAACACTGGCCTTGTGACCTACATAAGGAGGCCTAGGACCTTGTCACAGTCACAGCTATGATCCCTGTTAGTTTATACTGTGCTAACATTTTTCAGAGATTTATTTACTCAGGCCGTGTCTATCCTTCTGTGTACAGAGGCTGCAGAATTTTTGCCAGGAGGGGATTAAAGCATGTTCTTAAGAAGCATGTTTTAAGAGGCAATGGGCACAAACTGAAATACAGGAGGTTCCCTCTGAATATCAGGAAACAATATTTCACTGTGAGGGTGACCGAGCACTGGCACAGGCTGACTAGAGAGGTTGTGGAGTCTCTGTCTTTGGAGATATTCAAAAGCCATCTGGACATGGTCCTGGGCAACCTGTTGTGGGTGGCCCTGCCTGAGCAGCTGGGGTTGGACCAGATGACCTTCAGAGGTGCCTTCCAACTTCAACCAGTTTGTGAGGATTCTGTGTTTCCTTTTCACTGCAAAGCTCCAAGCCACTGCAGCCTACCTTAGCCATGCGAAGCCATTCCCCTCACTGCTGCTGGGAAACAAAGTCAAGCTGAATTTGCTTAACTTCAGCTCTGCTTTCTTATGCTTTTGTCAGAAAATACCATGTGTGTTTGCAAAATGCTGCAGTAGTGCCAGATAACAAAACTATTCTTGTCATTTGCATGCTGCGGTGGTATCAAGCCGGTTTTGTCCGCCAGCTGTAGGGTCTAACCCCCACGCTGCCCATAGAGATGGTTACGCTAACAAAACCTGAGCTAGACTAAGCCACACTCACCTCCAGGCTGCCACGGCTAGCTTGCTCTGTTGAGGCATGCAGGCAAAAGGCCAACTCTGACCTGTACCTACACAAACAAAATAACTGCATGAGAAATTATAAGGTAACAACATGAGAAATGACAGAAAGTAGAAGCATTAAGTATATGATGAAAGTGAAGCAGTAGCTTAAAGGAACTGCTGACCCAGGTAGAAAATACAGAGGCTATACTGTATGCTATCATACCACAGATACCACTGTAAAACCAGCAAAACTGGGGGCAGGGGGTTAAGGGCAAATGGGACAGTCTGTTTGGGAGGCAATGAGGATGGTAATGGGAAAGAGCTTGGGAGGAAAATGGCATTGTCTGCTGCTGGTTTGCTGTGGTGCAGGGTGGCTGGCTGGCTCTGCTCACTCTCACCAGGTTTCCTCGGGTTCTTCTTGTCCCAGGCTGGTATTTGCTGTCGCTTCTGCCTCTCTCCCTGCCTGCAGGTGGGTTTGACCATCGGATGCCTTGCTGAAAGCAGAGAGTAGCTTGTGGAACAAAGATCTGTTTAAAACACTGTGAACCCATGCAAGCTGGGCAAATGGAAAGGCATGCAAAGCAAGCACAGAGGGAAAGGAGAGGGAACAGGTTAGCTGGCATAATCACTGTGCAGGGCCAGGTCCTTGTGGGAGAGCTACTGAGCTCCTCTTAGTGACCCCAGAGCTCTGCTGGCCCCAAGGAGACTTGGAAGAGCTGGGACCAGTCAGGGGGCAGGGGCAGGGAAGAAAGTGGTGGCCACTGCGGACACTTGGCTGTGCGTTTGGCATCACTTCCGCCTCCTGCTGTAAGCCCACGCAAGTGAGTGAGGCCAGAGGCATCACTGTACCATCAAGTCTAGAGTCACGGAAGCCACATCACCAACACAGCTGATGCTGGTGTCCAGGGGTCCTTTTCTCTACTGTTGCAGCCTTGAACTCCTCCCATGCTTTGCAGCCATAGAGTAACTATAGAGAAGCTGAGTGAGCTTTGAAACCACCTCTGAAGACTCCCAGCAGGAACAGGGTCTGGGTTAGACCCTCACCAAAGGGCTAGAGATGAGAAGGGCTTCCTGGTGGGCTAAGGAGGCAGGAGACATCCTTGTCCCTCAGTCCCCTCTGGGAACACCTCAGTAGGCAGCTCTGATTGTCAGCATTATGGTGCCAAGCCATGACCTCAGGGTTGAAAACGTATGTCTTCACCAAACTATGAGTGTCCACAGCATCTCTCCAGCACTGTCACTGCAGGCAGTTTTTCAGAAGTTGGCCTCCCAGGCATGAAAAAATGACATCAGAGGTGCTGCAGGGACACTGCTGTCCCAGACAGCATGCAGCATCTTACTGTCTGCTGCTGTGGTGTCCATGTCGTGGTGGCTGAGGTCAGGCAGGCAGCTGATTCTTTCCTGGTGGAAGTGGGCTCCCCCTTACCACTAATTTTTCTCAGAGGAATAAACTAACACTCTGTGTGTATGTGCATAAGTGTGTGTGTGTGTGTGTGAGACTTTTGCTGAGGCTGAGTGAAGTTCAGTGGTGCCACACCAGTGGCTGGTGGTAGCAACAGGCGATGACTAGGCCCAGTCATGTCCAGGTGGCACAGGCTGGACCTGAGGGGCAGCCAAGGAGACATTTTGTGTGCAGACACCTGATGCAAGACGAGGCCTGAGGCAAAGGTCCCTGGGCAGAAAAACTCGATCGCAAGGAGTGTTTCCAGAAGAAGCAGGAATGCAAGGCACTGAGCTTGAATGGGGACACAACACATGGGCAGTGTGACCCCAGGATCAAGGAGCAAAACAAGGACATGCAGGGATGGTGAGAAAACCCTGTGCATGGTCGTCAGCCCAGCTGGCACCGAGTTACGTCTTTCTAGCACCAAAACCTTCACCACATCACACTCAACTCACAGGGAGCTGTGAGGGCAACAGCAGGTGTTTGCATCACCGGGTGTCACCGTGGTGCCATGAGTATCGCCTGGGTGCAGGCTCCTGCTGGCTGCCATGCTGTGGGAGCAGGGAGTTCTCGTCCCCTGGAGAGAATCAAAAGCGGCCACAGGAATGAGGGGAAGCACAACTGCTCGTCCAGTGGCTTTCACTCTCAGGTACAGATTAGCAATGCTGAAAAACAGCACCGCTGACTGTTAATGCAGAACTAATACAGCCGCCAATGGCATAGGGCATCCATGGGGACGTGGTGTTCCCATGCCCTTGCACTCAGCCTGCATCACCAGTCACTCCTGGAACCTGCTTAGAAAACCTTGGCTCATTTCTTTGGAGCTTCTGAAATTTTTCAGACTTTTTCAGCTTCTCACTTGCTATGCAAGAGTTTTACTTACCAGATCGAGAGGGTATTTAAGATTATTATTTCAAGATTATTTTTTCATAGAGTTCACTGTGCCTGGAAACCCCAAGGTAACCACAGCGCAGACAGAAGTTCAAACAAAGTTCTTGCACACTATCACCTGACTTACTTAAAAGCTTTTCTCTTAACAGTTGCCACCTGTAATTATCTAAGAGCACACACAAGTGTTACAGGATGTTCTTGATAAGATCAGAGTTTGGGATTCTGCAGTGTATTTTTTTCCTGCTTGGTAACTGTCAGGTTTGTTTTGCATTGGGCACGGCCCTGCAGTCCGTTGGCAGCATGGATCAGCCCAGCAGAGCACCTCTGTGTGAACCACTGCAGAGTACCCCTGCTCCGGGACCAGCCCGGAAAGCAGTCTCTGCTGGGAAGTACATACCCACTCAGCCCTACCCTGCCCAAAATCATTGAAGCAAATGCTGCCTCTAGCTGGGTATGGTCCTCCATAGCCATATTTCCGTCTGCTTTTCCCCTTGTGCCTGTGGAGTTCAAGAAAACAGTGTTTCTCAAGATGTGAAGCCACACGTATCCCAGACACCAGACGTGCCTGATGCACAGGAGTGTCCATGCACTACCAGGAGCAATGGCAGGCACAGAGGCTCTGGTCAGTGTGGCTCTAAGGCTCCTAGTGCTGGGTAAAAATGATGCAAAACACTGAACTGGCATAAACGTGCTCAGCTGATTATGGTTTGTCCAGAAAGTATTGAAGAGATCTCCAAGCAGTATCTGGGCTAGCGGAGGTCCTTCACTGTCTGCTAGTTTGGGTATCACCTGTTACCTGGTGCTGGCCTTGAAATTGATGTAAAAGCATAAAGTTGGCATAGTCCCTATGTCATGTGCACTAATTCATCAGAAACATGTGTTTGCCTCCAGGCAATTCAGGTCAGCTTTGTGTGATGTGTGACCTGGGAATTAGCACTGGTGTTACTGATGTAGGACAATTCTGCTGCAGGTCACAGCGGAGACGTACCCTGAAATCAGGTGGAAAAGCTGAGGTCACCTCATCTTCTGCTGTAACTGAGGGGCAGATGCAGTTAAATATTAACGTTGCTGTGATGCAGCTGCAGCCTGGCCCAAAAATGTATGTAATGGCACATACTTTATTGTACATATGACTAAGAATAGCCACTCACCTGGATGCTCCCCACAGGTATGACTAACCACCCTGCCCACCCACTTTCACTCTTAGGGACTCATGGAGATATATTTAATGATGATTTAGATTCACAATTTCCTGGTACACCCATAGTCCACTTGCTCTTGTATTTATCGGAGCAGCCCAATAATTCAAAAGTTATTGGGAACCTCTTGTACTGAATGGACAGCTTGCTCCATTGGAGAGTCAGGACATACGTTTTACAAGGTCACTCAGTCCAAAATACCTCCCTGGAGAACAGCCTGTGCACTGTAAAACTGCCCATGCTGCCAGCTCTGCCACCTCAGTCTTGGGAAACCAGAGTGGGACCAGCGCTGTTTGCACGGCTGGCCACGAAGGCTGCGAGGCGGCTGCTCATCCATCACCTGCTGAGTAACACAAGACCCTCCCTGCACACACACCACCCCCACATACACACACACGGGGACATGCTGCTGTTCCTGTACTTGAATTTGTGGCTCCTTCTGTGAATGCTTCCTGCACTTTGTCCTTTTTTTTATCTTTATTTGACTTAAAGGCTGAGCTTCCGCAGTCACTTAATTAACATGCTTGACTCTGTGCCTTAGTTTCAATCCACTGAGAAGGGCTGTTCTGCAGGGAGCTCAGTGCCTTAGTTCCAGTCCACAGAGAAGAGCTCTTCTGCAGGGAGTTTCCCTGCCTTCACGTATCCAATTCCTTCCAACCCAAGAGCAGAGCTGCTCCAGCCCGACAGTGCCCCCATGCTGGATTTATGGTTCATCTGTACAAAGTACGAAGTCCAACGATCTCATTCCACCCACTCCCTTAGCTGTAAAGTGGCTAGGCTTTCCCACAGCTATTTCACTTCAAAAGCTGCTTGTTCAAGAGGCAACCAACCCTACAGATGCTCAAGGTTAACAGCATGATCTCAATGAAGCATGTGGGCAACTTCTTCTTACCAACCACTGCCCCAAACAGGATATCTAATGGTGACCATTGACCATAGGAAGTTCCATCTTAACATGAGGAGGAACTTCTTTCCTTTGAGGGTGGCAGAGCACTGGCACAGGCTGCCCAGAGAGGTGGTGGAGTCTCCCACACTGGAGACATTCAAAACCCACCTGGACGCCGTCCTGTGCAACATGCTGTAGGTGACCCTGCTCTGGCAAGGGGGTTGGACTCAATGATCTCCAGAGGTCCCTTCCAACCCTGACCATTCTATGATTCTGTGACCATCACTGTCTCATTGCTTCTTCCACCATGAATATCCACCCACTGCCTCATTTCTTACACTGGAGGCAGTTATCAAGGCACATACTGCAGTGGGGAGGGGAGCACTGAATCCTGATGGGCAGCACAGCAGGACAATTAGCCACTGCAGGGGAAGACTCAACCAGAAAACATCAGTCTCTATTTCTATGATAAAGAATTTCAACAATTCTATGATTCCATGATTCTATTTCCTAAGTCCTATTCCACATGATATATGTTTGGCTTCAACCTTGCCTGCTAGCTATTTTCCTTGCCCTTGAATCTGACTCCCCTTACTTCTCTGACCAGTATCTTTCAGTCTAGTTAGTCCCACTGAAATTTCAGCAGTCCTGGGGATAAAGCGAGGCAGGGCTGTCTGCATTCGTGATGGGTCTGTAGCGTTCAGCCCCAATTCTCTAACAAAGGCCATCTGCTTGCCCATGAATGTTGGATCTGTGTGTTCCCTTTGGATTTAAACTACTGATGCCTTCTTGCCATTGCTCCTTGGCAGCTTTCTTTATCGTTGCAGACCCTGAGAGATTGTGTTTGCATTATCTCATCTGTAGCTGCAAGTGGATGTGCACCATCAGTATGTTTCATTACCTCCCACAAGTGTAGACAGATGCCCAAATGTTCATAAAAACAAATTACAAGATATCAAAACTCAGAAGTTTACAACACAAGCTAAGATATGGAAATAAAACTTAAGAATGGGCTCTCTCAGCTTCTCCAGAAAGGAGGATTTAAGGGCACATACCATGCCAAGTAGTGTTGGATACCTCCTTCTTTACTGGGGCAGCACCTCGCTTGCACCTGTACAGTGTCAGAGGCAGCAGACCTGAACACAGAAGCACACAGGCAAATGTGCTGTTTCTCAGCTACAAAGGGGCTGGTTTTACAAGCAATTTGAACAGAAGCAATAGTTTCATCCCCCGCTGAGCAGAAAGCCCTCTTAGAAGCATAAATATCAGGGCTAATAGCAATTGTGTAAACAAACACTGCCAAACTGCATCACAGCTGTGTGCAAATGATACTTAACTCTCCAAAGATTTAACCTTGCAGAATGTATTTGAACTCCTTTCACATTCAGAAACAATATACTCAAACTCAGAGGCAAACAGTCTTTCACTAAATCTGTTGCACTGATTGATCCCCAATTACCATTTTTCTAGGTTGGTTTTAACTGCGTCACTGCTCTTTTTAATAAGTGCTGTGTGTCTGATCCCAGGCCTTCTGTCATGTGAAAAGCACTTTATAACCACGCCAGAAAAGATGGGTGTGTCTACTCATTTCACAGAAGTGCTAAAATGGTGCTTTAACTGAGGACCATACAGAAAATCCAAGAATAATCTGCATAATGACACTGAAGCTGAAGTCTTCTGGCACGGCGTGGGTGGGGGATTCTGTAATTGTCTGTCTCTCGTTAGACTGCGTTCACACCAGCGATCCTAACAGCTGCATCCTAACAGATACACAAGGAGCAGGGCCGTCAGAAATTCAGAAAATCAGGTCTCATAACGTTATACTACTCTATATTCTATTAGGTCTGGCTTGTGACAACCCAGAGCTCCAGATAACAGTATTTTGCTGCCTCAGGGATCAAACGGGATTTCAGCCGGGGTCAGGCCAAGGACAGGGGCTGCAGGAGGAGTCAGGGGGGTCTGCTGCAGATTGAGGCACAGCAGAGAAGTGAGTTTGGGGTCTTCGAAGAGGACCAATTGGTCTTGAAGGACAAAAGCAGTCTCTCCTCATGCCCTCCTGTTCCTCTTCATCTTCCTGGGGTCAGGACACTTTGTCCCAGTGCAGTCTTGTCTGACGAGATACAGGGTCACCCTGTCTTCCATGCAGCCACTCGCCCCTCAGAGAAGGTCCCCCTTCTCCCCCTCCCTGTGGGACCCCATTGGGTAGGTGCTGTCCCCACTGTGTGGAGGTGGAGAAAGGCACAGGCCAGGGCAGAGCTCCAGAAAGCAGGGATCTGGGGCCCCATGACACTGGAAATAACGGTGGGATGTGCTGCTCCCTTGTCACCTTGGCTGTCCCCCTGCCAGGTTGCTCACAGCAGCAGTGCTGAGAGCAGAGTCCCGCAGAGGTGGGAAGGGGGCATTCCCCGCTCGGCCCCTGCACGCAGGCCAGCCTCACCGCCTGCCACCATTTTTGTCCCTGCTCTGAGCTGGGGTGAGATGCAGCGGGTGGCTCCATGCCTCACATCATGCTGTGCAGCTGTGATACCCTGTCTCAGCGCAGCAGTAAGGACGTGACTAATATGTGCGATCTAGGAATCAATTAAGAAATCACACCACAAGACCTTACTGCAAAATGAAATGCTTTCAATTAACTATGTATTAAAGTCTTGCTGAGCAGGGCCAGTTCTCAGCCTTTGTAAAAACGCCAGTGTCTTTTGGTTGCCCTGACAGCAAGCCTGGCTGCTACTTGCCAGTTTGCTTTTTCCTATGTTTTTTTTTTCTTCCCTTTCAAAATCACAGGCTTCCTCTAAGCTGTGCTTCACCTGCAGCCTACTTAACTCGCCCCTTCCCTCTTACTGAAGACACAGAGCAGCTCCCACTCCTGCAGGGCTGCCAGTTCAAAAGGAGCATCTATATGTGGGAGAGAAGGAATCAATGTGTTTAAACCACCCCAGAAGTGACTATGTCCAGGCTGAGAATGGTGAAATAGATTCCATCTCAGCCCTGGCCAGGTAACTACGGGTGCAGTCACCCAGTGTGTTGTCTCTGACAGTGAAACCTACCTTTGCCACCAGCAGAAACATATGCTGCAGCCTTGGTTGCCAGGTCACTCCATCCTCACTTGCTTATCAAGTCCCTCGTGTAGGATCTAGCTGCGTAATCCCTGTACTGTTTGCATCGCTCATCTCATGTTAAGTCCTGCTACCCTTACAAGCGGGTATCCGCAGTTCACCTACACAAAAGACATTACAAACCTAGGACTTCAACTGCAAGTCTTGGGGATGGGGCTTGTTCTTTCCAGCCCTACATGGCCACTCACCAGGAAGCTGAAGCCCTGGGACCCAGGTGCTTCCCAGTCACATCGGTGGCTGTGACGGCAGGCTGGGTTGAGACACAAGGATAACTGTGGACAGACTGTGCTGTACCACCCCAGAACTGGGAAGGCTGGTCTGGCCAGGTCTGGTCTCAGCTCTGCTGCTGCTGCATGTAGTCACCCCTCCAGGCAGCTCTGGGAGGAGTTTTGTGAACAGGATGGGTGAGTGGGCTCAGGGAAAAAGCTCTTGATCAGCATTTAACAAAACCTGTATGTTTTTCCTGAAGTGCCCAGCACACCCTCCAGGGTTTGTGCCGGTAGTTACAGGGCTGCCCTGAACTCCTTTGCTCCTATTGGTAACCTGTTATCTCTCCCCCCTTTGATAAGAAAGCGGCTGTGCAAACCCCAGGCGCATTGTGGGGTGACTTTGCTGTCTCCTTGGGAAACCAGAGCAAAGTAGCAGGACCCTGGGGACCATGGCACAGGTTCACAATAAGCCAAGCTGCCTCAGGGCCAATTCCCCTTCCCCAGGCAGCTTGAGCATCCCTCACCCCAGCCTAAGCAGCTCCTCACACAGCACTTAGGCAGCTCATGGACTCAAATGCCAGTGGCACAGAGGCTCAGCAGCGCTCCCACCCTTGGCAACAGCCATGCCACCTCACAACTGCAGAACTGAAACGTTCAGAGAGCAAATTCCAGCAACACGTCATGCTCTACGCCACAGCAAAAGCCGAGGAGTGAGGACTGTGCACCGAGCTGTCGTTGTCATCGCGGGAGATATTCCTAGGTTGCACAATACTAAGTGGTAATTAGTGTTCTATGAGGAAATGAGCTCAAGCTGTGACTTTTGGATCTAGACACAAATAATCAAAAGCTAGTGGGTTTTTGCCAAACATAGTGTGATTATCATCTAAGAAAAATGTGTTAGTAGTGTGTGAGCCAACCATAAAGTACACTTTGTTTCTTTCAGTTAGAAAATACGTTCTCATGGTGCAAATAAATACCAAGTGCAAACACATGCTGTTTGAAATAACTTGAGCAGCCTAAAAACGAGGTGTGTAGGCTCCCTCTATAGTCAGCTCTTAGATATCTAGCTCTCAGAGCTGTCCCATGACATCACAGACCCCTTGTCAGTCCAAATTTGCTTTAACACTTTTTGACGGGCACCTTTCTCCCAGCAGGATTCACGTGAGGTCAGGTGTTGTCTGGCCACCCGCGGTCAACACCATCGTGTGCTCAGCACTTTGTGCCCTGGTTAATTTGTCAGAAATGTCTCCATGTGTCAACACCTTGTCCAGATTAGCTGTGTGGTGCTCCAACTGCTATTAACAGCTCTGGGTGCACAGATCTGATATTAACCACCACTGTAGGCCCCATATACATATACATCTGAATATATATCTGGAGATACCTGTCCTTCTCTCTGGACTGGACAGGCCTGGACAACAGGCATGGACAACTAGCTCAGTCTAGATGCTCAGCTTTTACGTGGCTGACATTAGTTCACATGAAGCCCTACCAAAAGTTACAAGACCCCTGGTCTCCCTGTCACTACAAGAAGGACATTCTGCTTCTTCCCTTTCCTTTCCAGCTTCCCTCTCCCAGCGGCTCCCAGCCATGTGGTCCTCTCCCTTCCCTTGTGCTGGTTCATCCTTGTCCCTTCACTGAGCCCCTATCCTGAGCAGGATAAATCTATCCAGATAATTGCTAGGATCAGCCTCTGCCTACTTAGCAAGTTGATTAATTCATGGAGTATAGGACCAACAAGTGCCAGAATGGGCTGTAGAAAAGGGGATGGGGAGTGGGACCTTCGCACCAAGATGTCGACTGAATCACCCTGTCTTATGTGCCTGCATCCTAATGTACAGAGAGTGAAGCCCAGTGGGAGCATGACTCACCGTTTGGATGTTTCCAGTGATTCTCCACTGCATTCTTCTGAACATAGTATGTCCTGCTCAGGTCCATGGTAGCACGTGGTTATGGCAGACAGCATCGCACCCAAAGCTCCGTGTTAACCATCTACGCCTTTGTTATACTCACAGGAAACAGAGGTGTGATAAGGTCCATACATATAGGTACACACCTAACCAAAATCATTACTAAATGGTGTGGATGAAAGAATGATTCACTAGAAGGAATTCAATGCAGAAATGTTTATTCACACAGGAAGGCTTGGAGGAGACCATCTCAGGAAGCACCTGAATAGAAATGTCTGTCTGAGGCACCTCTAGTAAATCATTTTAGCCTAAACTCTCAAAGACCTGAAAACCAGTATCTCTGAAGAGCTAGCCTGTTAGGTCTATCTGCCTCAGTTGTTCAGTCTTCAGGAGTGATTTCATTAGAAGACACTTTCAGATCTTTGAATCAGGGATATTGTTTGAGAGCAAAGAGTAATATATACTGTCATTAACAGCATGCATTGTTTTTATGAATGGATTAGACCTGTTTTGTAGCTGTAATTTTTTTTCAGCAGTGTTTTAGGCTTCGCTTTGTTCACATTTCACCCAACCCTGTGAGCATACATCTAAAGCTCAGGAAGGTCAGAGTACGGGAATGCTTACCCCAGCTTTTGGAAGGGTGACATGTTTTAAAGCAGGCATGGTAATGCTTCACTACTGTAAACTGAAGGGATTATTGATTATATGCAGTAAACCTGTCACAGCTGACACTGTTTCACGAACTTGCCACTGCAGGGCAATATGGGTCTTCTCTCTGCGGCACAGATGCCCTCTGCTAACAGAGGCACTTTGGCTTTGTTTACGTTGTTCCTCTGGCTGCCTTACACGTTATACGCTGGTTGATGTGCTGCATCTGTGCTAATAAATAAAACAGGCAGGCCCATTTTTTATTGCTGGAGGCATGGGGCATGGTATGGCTCACATCTGTATACAGCATCCCCAGTCAGAGTGATCTTTTCCCTTCTGCCTACCAGAAACAGCCTGTCCAGCGTCACCACCCCAAACCTGCCTGGGAGTTGTGAGGACTGTGGTAACGGGAATCGGGCAAAACAGTATTAGGGAGGGTGAGAAAGATTAAGTAGGCTGGATATGGGACCATGTTTGAGCCCGTACACAGTCCTGTTTAGTTTCTCAGTATGGCTGTCACCCTGGCAAGCTGTCATCTCCATTCACATGCACTCAGATCCACCAGCAGAACTGCATGCATGCTTACTCCCTGCTCTGTCCACAGTGAAATGGAAAAAAACCATGCTGCAAACCATCTTAAAGAGATCCCAGGAACACAGTCAGGTGTGTCCAGGTGACAAGAGTCACATGCCCTTATGTTGGTGGGATGGACCACTCAGTTCCCCTAAAACTGGTGTCGCCGTACACAGGAGGGAGTCTTGTCAGGATATTCAAGGGCAGCTCAGATGTCAATAACAAAAACCTCTGGACATCATGCAATGTCTGAAGCTACTTGGTGGTCACTCCCACTGTAGGACAATGCTTTGCTTACTGGCAAGACAAGAGAATACTCAAGTGACACTGGAGGTTTATCAATCTGCCTCAAAAGCAGAGAGAAAACCTTCTGCCAGCATAACTGGCATATGAACACAATACTTGCCTTGGCCTTCCTTCTCGCTCTCCCCACTATGAAACTACACTAGGCAGAATCAGGAAAGGGAGTAAAGCAGATTTCCAGGATGCTTTATGCACTTCTTGTTGCGTGTAATTCAGGTTTGGCTGATCCAGGTTTTAGCTGTTAACAAATGCATCAAATACGCACACTGGCTGAGCAGTCTGTGTGCGAGTGTGAGGTTTAAAAGCTGGTGGTGCGGGGAGCTCCTAGAGCATTAATGGGGGGAATAGCCCATTCCCTCCTGATGTAAGCCAGACCTGAACAGAGATAGGTAAACAGTTCAGTTGTAAATGGTCAAAGGTCTGGTCTCTTCTTGGCTGCGAAAGATGTTTATTGCAAGGTAGCAGTCCCATTTGTGATTCATGACAGTTTCTAGGTATGCTGGTCGTTGTAACTCAACGGGGCTTGTTAATAATAGCCCGTTAAAATATCATGTTACTTATCACCTCTGTCTTTCTCCAAGGTTCATTGTTTAGTTTTGTGCTTCATAAAACTCAGAGAGGTCACCAAGTGCTCCTTAGGGGGAAATTAACTGAGTGACAGCAGCCTGCTCAGGGATTCCCTTCAGAAGCACTAAGCAAGCTACAAAGTCATTACAGTCTGGCTCAGAAAGAGGTGTAATAAAACCTATCTGCAGAGAATTTGCAGGCAGAAATCTTTGCCCATAGACATTTTTTGTCCAAATCTACACTTTTGATGTTCAGCTGAACTGAACTTTTTCCAGTCCTCCATCATTGCTTGCATTATTCGACGCAAGTAAATTGTTTACAGGGCAGGCAAACAGGGAACAACATGAAAGGACCTTACACAACCGCAGCTGTGTGAACACGGCATAAATCATCCCCTTTAGTAAAAGAGGCTGAGGATGTCTCCATTGCTTAAGTACACATCCACACATTAGCATTGTGTAATAAATTCACGTGAAATAGTTGTAAAGTGTTTGTGAGACGGGGCTGTGGTTTACGGCAGCCTCTGCCCACCGTCTGCCCAGGGTGCAGAGCAGGAGGCAGAGGGCAGGGTGGGCACGGGAGGACTGGTGACGGGTCCCGGGGCCACTCTCACCTCCTCGAGTGCAGGGCAGCCACGTGTGAACACCTGCAAAGTCGGTCTGGGCACCTCTGACTCTAAAGAGCCAACTCGTACTGCAGCGGCCGGTCTGCTTCGTATTTGGGGCACAACACTATTCTTTAGCTATTAGGTGCCTAAAAGAAACCTGCCCTGTTATGTTTTCTCTCTGTTGCCTTCTACAGTCCCAAAGCAGCATGCAAGCAGTCATCTACACCCAGTGCAATTTTGAGTATAAAGTTCTTCAGTTGTATGTATATGAGAGAGAGGACAACATCGCTTTCATAATATTTATGGCCTCTGAAAATACTGGACAAAGCAATTATCACCTACCCCGTACTGTACACTCAGTGACAGACTGAAAGGGCCATAATCTAAGACATCAGCTCTTGTATTTCAAGTGTGTCATATACAAAACAAATTAACAACAGAGGCCAAAAAAAGAGAGACAAAGTTTGTTTAGAAATGGCATTTAAGAAACAAAGGTTGCGATGCATGGCTTGACAATTGACAAAGTCAATTAATTATTTGTTTGTGAGTTTTGAGCAAACACTTCAGCTGTTATTTAAGCATGCAGTGAAGGGCAAAGGCCTGGAAAGCATCTAAGTTAGATACTGTAATAAGTTGCAACATACAAAGATGCCAACCCTGGATGATATTTTAGAGCAGATCGGAGAATTTGACTTCTTTCAGAAACAAGCCCTCTTTGTCTTATGCCTGCTTTCTGCTCCCTTCGTTCCCATTTATGTGGGGATTTTTTTCCTGGGATTCACCCCCGAGCATCGCTGCTTCAGCCCCGGGGTGGCTGAGCTGAGCCAGCGGTGTGGCTGGAGCCTGGAGGAGCAGCTGAATCACACGGTTCCCGAGTGGGGCGGCCATGGGGCCAGTTTCGGCAGCCGCTGCAGGAGGTATGAGGTGGACTGGAACACGACGGGCATCAGCTGCACTGACCCCCTCGGCAGCCTCGCGGGCAACCGGAGCTCCGTCCCCCTCGGTCCCTGCCAGGACGGCTGGGTCTACGACTCCCTGGGGACCTCTCTCGTGACTGAGGTAAGACACAGTTTGTCCAGCAAAATTACTCTTGCTTACACACCTTGAAGCAAAAAGATTGCTTTTGGTGCACAGCCTGAGCCTGCCTGCTGATAAATAGTGAATATCAGGACTTGCTAGGGACTTAGAGCAAAGATTTATATGGATAAATAATGGGAAATGATTGCTTTTCCTGGGAGGATAGCACTACAAGCTTGTCATCAATCAGACAACAGCTACTCTCCTAATTCAGTATTTCAGTCACCAAATTGAGGGTAGCACCCCATAGCCCAAACTGAGGAATTGCACATTTGAGTGATAATCTAAACATACTCACATACAATGAACAAGAAGTAGAAGATAGGGCTAAATTTGTCAGATAATGAATTAGCAACAGCAGCCATCTTTTCTTCCAACTTATACTACCTAAACCAGATAGTTTAGAAAGTGAAAAACTGTGCAAACCAGTACAACAGTCTAAAAGCCGCTTCAGTGACCTGAAGCACAGGAAGGACCTCCAGAGAGAACCCTTCTACTTCTCCTCCAGTCCCAAATCTGTATTAACTGTACCCAAACTATACCTAGCAGATGTTTCTGTAACCCGTTCTTCAAAAACTGTGATGCTAGATACTTTACAGCTTCCTCGGGTGGGGTATTCATATTCCTCTGCTTCGCTATCACCACCATTACAAAGCAATTCTACCTCACTTTCCCTTGGGACAGATGGGTTGGAGCAGAGAAGAGCATTCCCAGTGGTCCTCTGCATCAGACGAGCCAGCAAAACTGATCTGAGCTGATTGGTACGGTCCCAGCAAACTTGTCTGTGTTAGAAAGAGGTTAAATAAGCAGCCAAACACATTAATGCTTTTTTCTGGGCTGACGTCTAGTTACACCTGAATGAATATTTCCAGCTGTAGAGAAGTTAACACCAGTTTGCCCTTGTCCCCTCACTGGGTGCAGGTTGGTAACCTGTTAATTGTAAATCACAATCAAGTTACAAAGTACTGGTTCACTGCAGAGAAAAATCAACCAAAACCTGGGCATTGTGCCAGTGCTAATGAGAAGCGGGACAGCCGTCTCTTGGCTCCTCTCCGGCAGGGCTCGTGGCAGCCCTGCCACCTCTCACGCCTGGCACTGCTTTCATGCAGCAAAATAAAACATGGTTAGAGACAGGCCTTGGCATCTGGGAAGGAAGCGATGTTCCAAGCATCCTCCAAATATCAAGCAGATGGGTGGGGAGGAGAGGGTGAGATTTTTCTGAACTTTCTAATTTGTTCATTCAAAGTTCCTCTCCCTTTCTCACTCTCCTTCTGTGTCATTGTGCAATCATTTTCCAGGGTGTAACTTTTCCACAGAGTTTGGGAAAATCTGGCCAAGATGTATTGCAGATGTCAGTTTAAGAGATTACAGGGTTTCTTTTGTGGAGCCTGTTTTCTAGTTGTGTGTCATTGGTTTCCTTCCATTATCCATCCTCAGAAAGCCATGGTTTGTTTTTCCTATTCATCTGACTGTGGTTGCCCTTGCAGTTTAACCTGGTGTGTGAGGACGCCTGGAAGCTGGACCTCTTCCAGTCGTGTGTGAACGCTGGGTTTTTTATTGGCTCCATGAGCATTGGCTACATAGCAGACAGGTAGGTAGTATGTAGACAGGTGTGAGACGAACTGTTTCCTCTGGTTATCTGCTTTCTGCACGTTGCTGAACAACACTGATGATTCAAAGAGGAAATTAATGCATTTAAACCTTGATCCAAAAGGCCCATGCGTCACTTACAAAGGTGTAGATGGTGTTTTCTAAGCCCTGGCTTTCAAAGGCTGTTGTGATCCAGGAATTCATGGAAATGCCATGGTATTGCTCCACTGTTACAGCCTCTCAGTGGCTCCATGGGGAATCTGCATATTCACAAGTAAAGAGATTTTGTTTTCTTTCACAGTGGCAAACTGCAATGAGAGCTCGGAGTTTGAGATGAAATTTTAACTCACGCACCAAGAGCTATTTGCCCATCTTCATGATAAATTTGTTTCACATTAATTTTAACAGCATCCAGATGGACATAAATCAGTTTCAAAATAGAATCGGTTTTCTCAGATACAGAAATAGAAGTTACTCCTTCTTAAATTTTCTTTGGTCCCCCTTTTTGTCAGCTGGTGCTGTATGTGGCTGGATCTAGACCTTATTACCCCCACCTCCTCTTTTCCGTCACAATGTCATCATGCCATAGATCTGCCCACTGAGGTTTTTGGGGGGTTAGACTCCAAACAAATTTAATGCTTTGTAGCTGACTTTCCTGTGGGTGTTTACCAAATTTGTCAGTAAAATGGTAAGAGAGGCTAAGACTGGAATTTGGAGAGGTGAAGGTAACATGGTGTAAACAATCCTTCTGTAGAGTCGGTTTGTCTTGGAGAAATGGGGTTTTCTCCTTATATTCTGAGAACATACAAGAGCACTGATGGGCAATAGCAAAATTACTATTTTCTTTTTATTTCCCATGCTGATTAGGCCTCAGAATCATCACTGTTGGACAGATATTGCCACCATTCTCTTCTTTTCACTTTCCCTCTTCTCCACGGGCAAAGCTGTACAGGAAGGGGCACAGCCATCCCCCACAGTACTTCCGCGGTGTCACAAAATAAGGATGAGACTGTGTATGTCTCACTGGTCCCCACTCTCATGTTTCACTGCAGGCAAACACATCATCAGTTAGGTTGTGTACACCACCTTTATGGGGAAAGTGGCTACCACAGACCCAGCTAACCCCAACCTGTCCCTCCACACTGACAAACCTGCTTGTGAAGAAGCTCACCTATGGATGGATTGGACAGACCACTTTCCAGTCCTCAGTAAACCATTATCTTACTGTCAGTGAACCAGACCATGTTGGGAGCTTTCTGCTTAAAGGGATTTGTCATCAGAAGATAGTGATTTTTCGAAGTAATTCTTTCTGGTCACACCTTGTGTGTGGCTACAGCTTTGGCAGAAAGTTCTCTCAGGTGAAAGACATCAAAAGGCTGCAGCAGTACCACAAAGATCCTACATCCAGTCTTCAGTCCTGGGCTGGAGTCCCCTGTCTGATTCGAATGACAAAGGTTGACACACTTATGCCACTTTTTGCTTTTCTTCACACACATCGTGAAAGATCTTGGTTTCTTTTTTGCATCAGGAATATATGTCAACCTCTCATCCTCTCTTTCCCTTAAACTCGAATTCTTGTTTTCCGGCCAGTCTTCTCGTGAATTTGAAAGTATTCCATCCTTTTTCCCAGAACTGATGCTCGGATAATGATGCACAGTTCATTGGGAGTAAAGGAGGGGATATGTATGAGCTGCTCATCCAGGTATGACAGGACATGAAACAGCAGTGAGCAGATCTCGTGACCATCAGAGGCACCAGTCTTCAGGTCACCTTTTCAGCACAGATGGATTAAACAAAAATGTTCACTAGCAAAGGCATTTCTTGGCAGCGTATGGCTGTGCAAGCCAATAGAAACCGGAGCTCCCAAACCCACAGCCAATTATCTCTGAAATGCTCTCTCTCCGTGACAGAATACTGAAGGATCTTTCTACCAAAGCTTATTATCAAGCAAAAGTATGAAAAGATGTGAGGGAGTAGAATATCATTGCTGCTAAGATAATGCACATGCATGTCATGCATCAAGGGTTTTTCTACTGCTCTGCTCACTGCCACCCTGCCCCAGTTCACCATGGTCCTAAAGCACTGCAAGCACCCAAGAGCAAAACAAAATCCCATGCCCATAGAGAGCCATGCTTAGGGCAAAAACAATCCCAGAAGCCTCAAAGTTAGCAGAGGAAATGGGAAAAAGTCCCACGAATTTTGTGTTTCCTGGATTTGAGATACTCATCCTCTTTCCTGTCAGACAGCCAGAGTGCAGCTGCAGCGATGGTTTTCCCCTGCATCAGATTGCTGTAACCTGCTGTACTCGGGACAACTCCTGCAAATATTTTAGGTCCTTCAAGGGAGGTTTCATAAGCTGTTTTGAAATATGCTTCTCTCTGAGGGATTAGACCTACTCGTTTACTCGATCGGTCTCTAGGCACCCATCCAGGTGCTGACTTGGACATTTGAGAGTGGTAGCTGTCTTGGAAGTGGCACGCCTGCTGCCCTAGACAGCTCCCGAAGTCAGTGCTAACATGCAGCACTTGCACCTCTGCCATTCAGAGCTGAGGCACTGGGAAAGGGCCTTTGCAGGAGAGGGTTCATCTTGTGGTCTGATGAGGCTCTCTTGGGCTGGACTTTAGGGCAAGTCAAAAAATGTCTGTATGTCAGGCTCATGGCAGGAAGAAAGTTTGAGCAATAGGATCTGCTGAAGTTATTGTGGAGAACAGAAGACATTTATTTTGGCTGGCATTTATTATCATGCTATTTTTGTTAGTGGACATTGACTAATTAAATGGTTTTTATAAATCATACTTCTAACTGAATATATATTTCTGTCAGCTAGAAAACAAATGCGTTTCCAGTGTTCCATTAAGCTTGTTTCTTTTGGAAACAATTTATTTCTGAGTATCAGCAAGTCACAGTGATACAAGGTATGACAAATAACAGGGATGAACAAAACCCTCTTCAAGAAGAGCTCAATAGTCAGACAAAGTTGTTGAGAAGATAGGTGAAGATTACAGTTATCGAACAAGACCCCCATTAAAAAGCTATTGCAGCTTTGAAAGATGGGCTGAAGAGCCATATCAGAGCATTTCTTGAACTCATTAGCAAAGTCATTAACCAGAAGTCAGCAAAGACCTGAAAACACAGGTCAGGGGAGTCCCCCGAGCTTCCATTGAGATGAAAAATGTTGCAAAGGGAATAGCAGATAGAAACTCCTACTCAAAATGAACAAAGAGGAGGACAGGAACCATCTCTAGCCTCTTCAAACCCTTTGGTTTGCCACCCTACCCTGCCAGCAGCTGAGCCTCTTTCTTCTCTTTTCTTCTTTCCCTCTGCAGGTTTGGCCGCAAACTCTGCCTCCTGGTCACAATCCTCATCAATGCGGTCTCGGGGGTTCTCATGGCCTTTGCACCGAGCTACACCTGGACAGTGATCTTCCGCCTGATACAGGGGATGGTCAGCAAGGGGGGCTGGCTGACAGGCTACGTCCTCAGTTACGGCAGCTTGCAATTACACTTTCTGGGCAGGAAACCCCTGTTTAGGAGCAGGGCTGACCCACGCCGGTGCCATCCAATTTTTAAGGAACTGTGTATAAGAAGAGCAGACGGTGACACTGTGCTATTTACACCCAAACTGCACCTCTTTGCTTTAATGCAGGTGTTTATGACCCAAGCTTGCACCAGCTCATAGACATAAATGGAATAATCAGGAGGCAGCGCTGAAAACTAGGAGTGTTCGTACCTGGAAAAGCACAAGCCAAAAGGAAGGACAAGGTCTAGAGACAACAACTATTTGAAAACACTGCAAAGATGTATGACACTTTTCTGGGAAAGGCAGCAAGCGGTGCTGTGAGAAATAACACTTGTGTTTCACAGCCCTGCTGCCAAAACCATTTTTTGCTGTGCTTTCACATGCTTGGAGAGTAGGGAGGCTCTGTTCCCAAGCCGTACGGGAGGAGAGAGAAGGAGGCAAGCAAGTGACAGCTGTTTATTTTATTTTCCCATTTAGTTCTTAGCTCAAAAGAGTGGGAGGAAGAAAGCAACCTTTGCCCCATGTTGATGGACAAGGGCCTGACACCCTTGAAGGCAAGGGCCAAGTCTCCAGCTGACCGGCGGAGGAGGAAGGGTCAGGACTTTCCCTGTGATTTACACCAGAGACCCAGACCTGCTCTGCTTTCCCATCCAAACCCACACCCGCACACCACGACACAAGGGCATGGCTAAGAACAGGGGCTCCATGTGGTTTTAGTTGGCAGGAGTTACATACCCCCAGCTCTACAAAACAGTTTATTTTTGCTCATAGAACTTGTCTTTGCAGTTGCAGAATTTGTTGGCTCAAACTATCGGAGGTCAGTGGGCATCATTTACCAGCTTGCCTTCACTGTGGGACTCCTTGTCCTCACTGCCCTGGCTTACGCGCTTACACACTGGAGGTGGCTCCAGCTCGCGGTCACGCTGCCCAATTTCTTCTTCCTGCTCTACTATTGGTAAGTGCCCGCTCCTACAGCTCCCAGCAACACCGAGCCGCACTGATAAAAACAGAGGACTGTACCTGAGAGCTGAAGCATCTCTGTAGGAATCAGCCATAGTGCTACACGTAGGATTTTCAAGATGATATCAGATGAGATCTGGCATTTTTCTGTTCCCTCTGCCCAAGAGTTTAGTCTGAGTCACCTAAGAGCAAGGGACTACCTGCAACATGTTGTAATGCTTCTCTGTTTGGAGTCCTTGCCGTCCATCACAAAATAGTAAGTCATTATTTCTTGAACAGTACTTGATCTACTATGAGAAGTGAGGTTTTCTACTCATTGATTAAAATTGCCCTTTTTTTTTTTAATGCAATCAACAGACTTTTGTTGACTATTTGTTAAAAAATTGAGTGAAAATGCTCCTTAGAAAATTCCATAACCAAATCAGGGAACAGATTCAGGATGGTCTTCTTGTTTGGTCTTTTTTTTAAAGGTTATTTTTAACATGGAAGACCTTAAGGAACAGGTTTACAGTTCTTCTTTTTTATATCCACAGATTATTAGCCACCTCTAAAACAAGTCAAGAGAATTTACCTCGGACTAATATTTCCAAACTATAATAAACTGGTTTTAACCTTAAAAAAAAAAAAAAATCAGGCTACATTGTCATTCAAGAGGAGCACAAATCAGAGTGCAATCATTGACAGCCACAGCTACCATTGAGTTATACTGCCCGTGGATATTTGACACACCGTAGGATCCTAGCCTGAGAAACTCAGTTCCATTTTAATTTTCTGTGTACCAGTAACGTGCATTCTCCTTCCCCATAGCTGTCATGCTTATATGTGTTGCAGGTGTCTGCCTGAGTCTCCCAGGTGGCTAATAGCTCAAAAGCAAAATGACAAAGCTCTGGAAGTTATTAAGCGCATCGCCAAGGGAAATAAGAAGAAGCTACCTCTTTCTTTCCAGGTGAATGCACTGCATTTGCTGAGTATATGCAAACTTCAGGGAAAATAATGTTATGAATTTAGGATTGTTATGGGTTTAGAGTAGAGAGCAGATTGGTGATCAAAAGCACTGCTGTTCCCTAAAGCAAAGGCAAGTGAGTTTTCTTCTCTGACTGCCTAGGACCCTTGCAGAGCATTTTTGGCTTGTGAAAATAGCCAGTAGACAAGAAAAAAATCATCCTTTATGTAGTATCAATTAACAGTAAAGTCACCAAATCTCATGACTGAAAATTCCAGAACATCCTTATTTATTATTTGTTTTTCAATACTGCTTCAGGCCATGCAACAGCCTCATACATGTGGCTGCACAGACATGAAGATTGTCTATATAAATTTTCATGTTTCTTTTCCCCAAAACATTGGAGAAGTTAATTTTCCCTCAGTTACTTAACTGGCAAATGAAAACCCTCCTCCTCCCATTAATCCAGAGGAAAACATTCATTGCAGTTCTCACCACCCTCTTCCCTGCCCTCTGTAATCTCTTGTCGTTCTGTCGCTTGTACTCCCAGAATCTCAACTCTGAAGAAGAAGATGGAGAAAAGCTGAAACCTTCGTTTCTAGACCTGGTCAGGACACCTCAGATCAGAAAACACACATTCATTTTGATGTACAGTTGGTAAGAGAAGGCTCTTGCAGCCCGAAGGGAGATGTGTCATTCCCTGCCCTAAATCGTCATCTTTGATTTAAGTCTGTTTTGCTCCTGACCAGTTGCAAATCTCAGTTCTTTGTATAAACTCTCCCTCAAAGGGTTTGGCTTCATTTGCACCCTGTTCTCTACACAGGTTCACGAGCTCTGTCCTCTACCAGGGGCTCATCATGCACATGGGAATAGCCGCTGGGAACATGTATCTGGATTTCCTCTATTCGGCTCTCTTTGAGTTTCCAGCCGCCTTCATCCTCATGCTAACACTGGATCGCATTGGCCGTCTCTACCCCTGGGCTGCGGCAAACATGATGACAGGTGGTGCTTGCCTCGTTACAGCGTTAGTCCCAGACAGTGAGTTATGCAAACCTCCTCCGTCAATTGATTATCTTCCTGTCTCTTGGTTATTGCCCTGGAAAATGGACAACAATCCCTGCTAACCTGGCCCATGTCAGTACTGTGATCCAATGAAGACCAATACCATAAAAGTTCACGTATGTCCCCCCATCAGCATTTCTACCAGCTGATGAGAGGCTGGAGAAATGGGGTGAATTAAATTTCCAAAATGGCATCAAATCAGATGGCAAGTCTGCAGGTGCTAGATCATGAAGCATGCCATGTTAAGTCCACAATTTTTGTCTGGCCTAAAATTTAGATTTGAATGCACAATTTGGGGTTTTCATCCAAAGATCCCCATGTTTTCTGTTTCAAAAAAGGAAAAATGTATGGGCACACGCACACACTTAAACACCATCTGGGTACAGTAAGTGCTTTCTGCCATCAACAGTGCTGCTGCCATGAATGTAGGATGTTGAGCAACCACAGTGACAAGCACTTGGCTTTCATTTAGCTGAATGTTTGCTCCAAGGCAGTCTCAAAGCAATGTGTCCCTTAAGGGCAAACAAATGAAATATCTTTCCTTTTTCTTTATGGAATACAACTAGACCGAAACCACAGACATAAGAGTGCCAAACAACTATTCAGTTCACAGGGGGACAAGGACAAAACCATAAAATGTTATGCAAAAATACCATAGGCAAAAAACCCAAACTGTCCAGACAACAGAAACTGACTTTAACAGGCACCCGGGGAGGGTAGGGGCTATGCCAGGGACCGCTGGGCTTTGCTGGGGGAGCACAGGGGTGGGAGTCCCTCGGCCCTGCAGCCTGTACCAGGACATGGGTGAGAGCCTTGCACCAGGGACAGGCACAGCTGGTGAAGACACTGCTGCTGCCAACCCGGTTCAGCCCGTGGTTTCACACCCTGCCAGGCTCAGCAGCATTATCCGCCAGCAGAGACCCCAGCCCTCCCCGCTTGCCTGTGTCAGCACCGCCAGCCCCGAGCTGAGCCACCTTCAGAGCCCATAGCCCAAAGTCCAACCCTCCAGAAAAGGGCTGTTTTTCACCCAAGCCAGCTCTGCAAGGGCAACGTGGCAGGCAGAGCCCCAGCGGGGAGGCAGGGACGGCCCTGGGACTTCCACAGCTGGAATCGCTGCAAGCCACATGCCCCACTGGCTGGTGTCTCGGCTCTCGAGGGGCAGCCATGGGTCAATAAAATACTACCCAGGGCTTGATGCATCCCCCAGCTGGCTAAATGAGGGAGAAACTCAATGCTCCAAGTGTGCTAACAGCTGAAACATCTGAAGTCATGATCCAAGGTCAGTTTGGGATCTAAAAGCCCATGTGGCACACAGAGGTGTCCTGGACTGACTCTACGTGCAGGGCTGGGATATTCATTTATTTGCAGCAAACATCTGTAGCTCCAGATGTGAAAGCAATTGTAGAGCACACACTGAGAGACAAGGAGGCAACACAAACTTGTCCCAGCCTGAAAGCCATCAGAAGTCTCTGTGCAGAAGTATGGAGTATCTTGCTGATAAGCAGATTTCCACTACCAAACAATGCAGCTGCCCTCCGATTAGTTTTATTGCAAGCAAGAAATGGTGTCTTGCGTAAGCTTCTAGTTAATGCAGTGGATAACCCAAACTAGTTTGTATCGTTGATTTCTTCTCTCTGTAACAGCAACCTAGCAAAGTCTCAAGTCTTGGTTATTTGCTTGAATCACGAGATAATTGCATTATAAATTCTTATTGAGTGAAACAGAACACCATCACATGCTGTCCTCTTGACTTTTCATGACAGCAAACCTACCATTTCCTTAAATTAAATCTTTTATACTGTTTTATGTCAAGACCAGAGAAAAATGTAGTTTTGTATTCCAACCTTAATGTGCACAATGTCTTTCCAGCTCTTTATTGGCTTAAAATGACTGCAGCTTGCTTGGGCAGGATGGGAATTACGATGTGCTATGAAATTATTTGCGTGGTAAATCCTGAGCTGTATCCAACATTTCTCAGGTAAGTGCACCATCTTCTGTTGGTTGGTAACAGCTCTGGGTGTTTCTCTGGGAGAGGCCATGAGAGGCCGACTCAAGGCTGTGGTTGCAGCTGGGGAGCCTGTGGCTCACGCACTGCCCTGGAAAAGGAGCTTACATCTATAAAATATACCTTGCAAAGCTGGAGGAGGGCTGCCGGGTGGTGCAGCAGAAACCCACCACCTTCCCTGGCCAAAGGCCCTTCCCCCAGCACTGAGGCAGCAGGTTTCTGAGGGGACGCGTAAGAAACTTTTCCAGATGCCCTTCAGGCTCCCCTTCCCGTGCAGTTCAGTGAACCAGAAATGAAATGCTCATTAACATCTCTCCTCCAATACAGGGTTAGTCGTAATGTCTTGCCTTGCCTAACTCTCTCCCTCCACACCTATTTCATCTTGTGGTATTTCTCCACGGGAGAACGCTCTGTCTGTGTGCTCTTGATTATGTTCACCACGGTGGGGGCCAGGCCTTTCTAAGCCCCTTTCTAAGCCTCAGGGCGTTATCTGTCTTTACCTTTCTAAGGCTCACAGCCCATCCCTCCTCCCATCAGATGCAAATCCCCTGGACAGGGTGCTGACCTGCTCATCCCGGCACCAGGGGTGGGAGAACCCTTGTGGGTCCTGCCAGGTTGCTGGGTTGCAGAGCTGGATGGGGCAGAGCTGGTGACACGTGCGCGGGCATGTGTGTGCTTGTGCTTTGCAGGAACCTAGGAGTCCTCGTCTGCTCGTCCATGTGCGACCTCGGTGGGATCATAACACCCTTCCTTGTGTACAGACTTGCGGAGCTCTGGCATGAGCTACCCCTGGTCGTCTTTGGTAAGAGAGCTGCGAGACGGATCGGTTGGCCACAGCCTAGATGGATGAGTTTGGTGATCTATGTCCTGCCTTTAAAAAAAAAACATTTAGAGAGATGTATATACATGTGTGTACCCACCCCTTAGCCCTTTCTGCAGCAGAGGGGATCCCATGTTTTTGTGACAGCTCTTTCAGGCTTTGACTTCTTCCTGCTGAGCCCTGCCCAAGGGAGGAATGCCTTTGGGTTCTGCTTCTGTCATATACAGGGTGGTTACAGGATCTGAGGTCTGAGCAGGATGGCCTCGTGTCTCCCTACACAAAAGGGCTACTCCACCTCTTGCTGGCACCTCAGGGGGCCCATTCTGTCAAGGATCCCATGGCAATTTAGGATAGCAACGCAGCATTTCAGCCCTAATGTTAAGGCTGCTATCCTAAAAAAAGGGCTGCCTTGAACGTCTGCTACTGCACGTATTCAAATCGATGTGCCTGCGTGCACCGTCTGCCCTGACCGTGGTCATAACAGGGTCTAAAACTAATCAGAAGGTGAAATTGGCCAGGTGGGCTGGTAGCAACCTTTCGTGTATGTCCTAATCTAGCCAACAGTGGGAATGACAACTAGTTAGTGTCACCCCAATCCCATACCAGCTGGACAACCACAGCCAAAACCTGTTTCCTTTGCATTGTGTGCACAAAGCAAGGGAGCCAGACCACCTGTGGGCCTATGGCCCAGGACAGCTTTCCAGGCCTCAGATGTACCTCAGAAACATCAACAATTACTCTGAAAAATGAGAATCACATAGATAAAAAGCCAACTGTTATTATCCCTTTGAGGAGTCCTTATTCAATCGTTGGGGCAGCTGTGTCTCAATGAGAATTAGTGACTTCGAATTAAATTTGGGCATGACCATTATGTTGCCTTTGTGATCCTTGTTCTGTGTTTGCAGCTGTGATTATTTTAATTGATGGCGGCTTGGTTTTGCTCCTACCTGAGATGAAGGGAAAGGCTCTGCCTGAGACAATTGAAGATGCTGAAAATCTGCACAGGTATGGCATTAAGCATCCTCATGCGGAGCAGAGCAACTCTCCTTTACATCTGCAAAATCTGCTAAAAAAAACGTTTATTGTACATCTCTGAGGATCTGTTGGGTTTTGTTGTAGACATGTAAATACAGTGGATGGTTGGGTAACTCATCCCCAGTAGCAATATTGGGCTCTGGGCACTCCTGTATGATCTGATCAAAATCCACTAATACCTTATGCGGGAGCCAGACAGGAAGAGAAGGCATGGAGGGCAGTTTCACAGGCCATCTAAAAAGCATCAATCCGGGCTTTGATCGCTCCTTAAGCAGCACACACAGCCGCTCTGCCTTGAGAAGTGTCTGTCAGCACGGGGAAATGCATCCTCCCTGCCACAGCCAGCCGCTGCCAACAGCCGAAGGTAGCTTTTGAGCAGAAGAGTACCTCAGCATGGCGGTATGAGCTTTCAGCAGCTCATTCAGCCATCCTACCTGCCCGGGGAAGGTGAGGCAAAGGGACAAAGGCACAGCTCCTCAGGGAAAGGCGAGAAGGTTGATGGCATGGAAACCCTACTCTAGTTGGCTGTCGTATCTGCGCAAAGTAGAGCTGGGAAACACAACCCTTGATCACACCATCCTCCCGAAAACTTAGCAGTCCCATCTACACATCTGTGCCTGCCAGCTGCACCCGCCATGTGCCGATGGGTGCTCACTACCCCAGTCTCACCTCCCATATGCAACTGTGCTGTGAGGGGACCACTGATGTCCCCAGAGATGCTCACGTTCGATGGGGACAAAGCTGGCTGAGGTGTGGTTGTAAATTAGGGGAGCAATGCAGGGAATGTCCTGTGATTTCGGTGCTTTCTACTTCTGGCACAACTCGCACCTGCTGGAGCAGCTCCCAGGGTGAGGGTAGAGCTCCACAGGCACTGAAGGAGCCACTCAGATTTACTGAAGCTGATGTGGAACCAAGAGAGTCTTGGCCTGGTAAAAAATGGTCTGCCGGAGGAAAAAACCCAGCCTGGCCAGAAAGGGTTAGCAGCATAGCACAGGGTAGAGCGTGGAGAGTTTGCCTCTAGAAAAAGTCAGGAAGTCCATACAGGCAACCACACCCCCAGACATTTCTTTAGAAACCACCTAGAATAATAATTTTTACAGTAGGAAATGCCGGAGTTGAAGTTACTACTGCTACCATTGTGATAGGATTTCCAGACAGCAGAGAAGCTGCAATGAGGCCAGAGAAAGTCTCCAATTTACTCCTTATTCTGCTGCTCTTCAAAACAATCTAATCTCATTTGAAAAATTGCCAGTGAGACATCTGTTAAACCTAGTTTTCAATGAATGTAAGCATATGGATTATTTGGTGGATCATGCTACTAGCCACCAGGAGCATCATCTGCCTTTTCCCCTTTCCTTCCACAGGCAAGAGAGAAGCAAAGAAAAAATAATTTATCTCCATGTTGTGACCTCCGAAGCTGCCCCCAAGTAAGAATCATAGAATCATTTAGGTTGGAAAAGACCTTTAAGATCATCAAGTCGACTGGTTAACCTAGCACTGCCAAGTCTACCACTAAACTATGTCCCTAAGCACCACATCTACATCTCTTTTAAATACCTTCAGGGATGGTGACTCAACCACTTCCCTGGGCAGCCTGATCCAATATTTGATAACCCTTTCAGTGAAGAAATTTTCCTAATATCCGATCTAAACCTCCCTTGGCGCAACTTCAGACCATTTCCTCTTGTCCTATCACTTGTGACTTGGGAGAAGAGACCAACACCCACCTCGCTAAAACCTCCTTTCAGGCAGCTGTAGAGAGCGATAAGGTCTCCCCTGAGCCTCCTTTTCTCCAGACTGAACAACTCCAGTTCCCTCAGCTGCTCCTCATAAGACTTGTGCTCTAGACCCTTCACCAACTTTGTTGCCCTTCTTTGGATATGCTTCAAGGACCTCAAGGACACGTTTTGCCCCATATCTGGCTTTCTTAGGGCAGGGAGGTAGAATGGGGCCAGCAGAGCAGCTGTAGCAAGCGCAGCCCTCAATCCCACATGCAGGGGACAAGCCAGGCCAACACAGTGATCTTTTCCCCATTGCACTCTCCCAGCTGCCAGCAGTCTATGGGTTAGGGACTTCCCAAGCTAGAGGTTGTCTGCCTGCATTTCTGCTTCAGTCCCTCATGGACCACCCTTCTACAAATGTTTCTATTTGCCTTCTGAACGCATTCATGCTTCCGGCATCCCAGGACGTCTGGCAGCAGCAACTTGCACAGCGTGAGTGGGAAACTCATGAAGGAACACTTTCTTCTTCTTGTGATAAAGCTAAAAATCTCTTCAGGCTGCTCACTCACAGCTCATTTCTGTAGTGAGCGGGAGTACATTCATGAGCTCCACTCACCTCCTCCAAGTCACAACTGATTCTGCACAAAAGCAAGCATATAGACAGTAACTGATTTACTGTCACAGTTCCCCCTACACCCCTTAAATTCTTGATACCATCGGTCGGTCTATGGCGCCTAATGCCCGGCAGGTCAGCTTCATGAGACAACTCCTGCTGCCCAGCAGCAAGCAGTGCCCCTGCAGACCATGCTTGGGCAGCCCAGGGCATCCACAAGCCCCCCCTCTTTCCTCCCAGTTTACTCCTCTTCTTCCAGAGAAAGAAGTACAAAAAATAAGTACTTCTAAGGCCAGACTGGCTTTTAAGCTTTGGCATCCTAGAATGTGACCAGATATTGGGCAAGCTGGAAGATGAAAATGAAGGCAAAGAGGAGTTGGAGGCAGTGAAGCCTCATGACATGGGAGGCTGCGTGCAACTACAACATCATTAGGGACCAGTGACAGGGCAGGAGGAGAAAGCCCCATCACAGACACCCATTGGGAATGGGACAAACAGTAACAGGACACAGTGCCCTGCACATTTAAAGCAAATTCATGTTTGTGTTTACGCGTGATTGTTTTCCTAATGCCATGAGTTTGGATTTTCACACTGCCAAACTTCAAAACAGCTGTAAGGGATAAAGACTGAGGTGGGGGGGGGGGGGGGGGGGGGGGGGGGGCGGGAAAATGAGCCAAATAAAGGATATGGCTTTCTAAGTAAATCTCCCTCAATAATATGCAGGAAAAATCACTGCTCTAGTGTTTTTGAAGGTTGAAGGGTGTTCTCCACAGCCCTTGGGAAGAACTTCAAACATGATTCACATCATAGTCATCAACTTGTGCATATTCTGTGGATTTGGGTTTGTCTCCTGACCGGTCCCAGTTCTGGGAAGAGGCCCAGCTTCTTCATATTTTAAAACATTTACAGAATGTTAGATGACACAGTGCCATAGAGTAGGGATAGGACTGGAGAAAGTTGCAAGTAAAATCTAGGACATGCATTGCTTTGATCACACGATAAACAGGGGAGCTGGAAACATGAGCTTTATACTGGCCTGTAGGATGTGATTTTCTGCCAATTCATAAGCACATAGACACAAGAACACCTTGACAAAACAACCATATTAAGATTACAGCTCACAGACAATAAGCCTTAACAAGTCTCTGATACTCCACAGAGCCTGTGGCCACATTTGATGGGATAAAATTAGCACCAGAGTCTCCAAATAGCAGCTATGCTGGCATGGTGATGTTTGGATGTTGATGCTGACAGCAACAGCACAGGATAAGAACAGTCCTTAGAAAGTGCCGCCCTGGACCGCATCTGCAACCAGGGCTGTCAGGCGGTACCAGAAACCTTGTAAAAGTAAAGAGCAATTATTTCCAAAACCCACTCACTGAAGGTTGGTGGGTACCCTGAAACATGGAGTTTTTATGTTCTCTTTCAGCACAGTCTTTATACCGTGGTTTTAAGTAGTTAGGCAGGGGACAGGGTCTTCTTAAAAGGCTAGTGTCACTGTAATTAACCTGGACACAGCCATGTCCAGGTGCTCCCTAAGTTGCCTGAGCCAGGCAACAATTGGGCCCTGAAGCGCTGCTTCCCAAACTCCAGGGACAGGACTGCCACTGAGCTGGTTACAATCCAGCAGCCCCAGAAGCAGACAAACTCCAGCTGTTATTAACAGGAAGGGAAGCTGGCAGGACGTTAGACACTTGTCTCATACCCTGGAGGAGATCCACTCCTACCACGCGCCCAGGACACAAAAGCTCTCTGCACTTTGGGAGCAGCCATGTGCAGCTGGACCAGATTTGACATGTTTCATTGACTTCCCAACTCCAGGAAGCAATACATGAATTGACAAGAACACCAGCAAGGAAATCGATGAAGCACATTTGCCCTTGTGCTCATTAAGGCACCGCAAGAAGAAAATCCCAATATAACTTGTAGGTGACCGCAAAGCAAAGGCACACCAGAGCCTGCCACATCTGCAGCTCCTGCTGTGGCAGTTGCAGGGCTTATGGAAAAAGAAAAAAAACAGGCCAGTGTGACAGGTAAGGGTCTTGAGAGTCATCTTTTGTAGTTATTCATTTATTCATCCCTGTCTTTGCTTTGCTTGACTTCTTGCCACCTCCCCCATTTTCTTTCTGCACCGAGTTTTCAACAGGTTTTAAATCAATGAGCTATAATAGAGACAGCCATTCTGCCAGATTTCTTTTGTTGCAGAGCCAAGACATCTCTGCAATCACAGCAGGACACCCGTTCCACAGGACACAATTACTTCCCCGCTCGCCCTCTTGTCTGTCTCAGGACCAGATTGTTCCTCTCTCACCCTGAAGTAAATATTAGTTTTGCAACTGCCTGGAACAGTCACACCACTCCAGATCTGTCCTTACCCTTTTCAGAGCAATTTCATCATGCCCCTGCTTCACTGGACAACACGCTTCCCTGCCTTTGAGGCCCTCACAGCAACACTGAACACTAACTGGGGCTCAGGCCAGTTGAAAGCAAGGGCACGATCACCATACTGCCACACCGGGAAGCAATCCTGGGGGAACAGGGCACTGCCTGCGAGAGTCCAGCAGCGCTTCGCTCAGCTGGAAGCTCTCTCCCTGCAGATGCACGTTAAATGGCAGCAGTATCGTGTGCCCTGCATACAGCATCCTTATTGAAAACCAGTGTTGCCCACCAGTGCTAGGGACCAACAAGACAGAAGTGGTGAGCTCTTAGTCCCCTGACAGCTGTAATGCTTTTCACTCCCTGACTGGAGTCTCAACATAATATTTTTAATCAAATCCTTCATGTCTCTGCATGCACACATTTATAATGCTATGGAGGCTTCAGAAAACAGTTTTGTGCCCAAAAAAAAGTCTAGATTATGCTCTGTGAAGATGATATCAAGACAAGGGTATTTAGTGGTCACACAATGAAAACGGAGCAAGGCTATTACTTTATAAAGAACTATGAGTTTTTCTCCCATGCACCCCTTTTCAAGCTCTGGAGTTGCCACATGCTCGTCTTTGTGAGTTTGAGGATAGCCAATAAAATCCCCGATAAGGGTTACTGTACAGGCACATGGACTCACATGAACACCATAACACGTAAAGGCTAGCAAAAGAAAAATCTGTGCAAATATGTTGTAAATTGTACCAAGACTGTACAAGGTTTGTAGTCATCTCAGCTCCATAACAGAAGTAAACCTCTATTTTATTGTGCTGCCCCTTCAAAACAACCAAGTCCGACTTCATGGAGGCTTATAAAGTTTTGTTGGGATGGACCCCACTATCCCCAAGGTAAGATCTGCCCCATGTTGAGGTCCACACAGCTGGTACAAAAGGTTCCCAGCTCTGAGACGTATTTATATTATAGTGTACAGAGAGGGAAGCAGCTATGCACTAATAGGGACAATGCAATCGGGAACCCCCAACATTGTAAATAAAGGACAGGCAGACAAAAAAAAGAGGCAAGACAGGAGAGAGTATTTATTCCAATTTGCCTTTCCATGCTAGTTTCTTAAAGCAGGCTATACCCAGAGAGACTTATGCCTTCTTCAGTCATGTGCTACTTCGGATGTTTGGACATGGAGATATATCTTTTTGGCCTTTGGAGCACTTTGCCTGCAAGAATAACAAAACATGAGCAGCAAACCAGGAATGGTGTTCAACTTAACATCAAGTTCTTCACTTGCCCTGCCTCTTCCCCAGAGAAAATGAGCAGTTAATCCTCAAATCCTTTAGATTTGCTCTGGCTCCTCAGCAGATACTGGTGCCTCACTCACCACATGAGCAGCTGCTATTGAGAATGCCCTTTTCTGTTCCACAAGATCAGTTAGGGTTTTTTTTTTTTTTACACACAAATAACATTTATAATAGTGTTACAGCAGGTTTGAGAGACTAGTGCGGCTATTCACAGGACAGTAAAGGCCTATGCTGCTGGTTTTCAGATGCCTAGGTAGACAAGCAGTAAAAGTCTCTCCAGCTAGAGTCTGGGAATTAACTAGCAATTTCTTGGAAGCATGGCAGGCAGCCAAGTAACCCCTGGGCTTCCCCAAGGAGCTCTGGGGAGGGATTTTACACAATTTCAAGTGAAAGCTGCTAAGAGTTCCTCATCCGGACTCACCGGTGAAAGTTTTCAACATCTTCAACAGTCTCAGGCAAAACTCTTCCTTTCGTTTCAGGTAGAAGCAACACCAATCCACCCGCAATCAAACCAAGGACAGCTTCAAATCAAACAGATGCACAAAGAGCCTGTCAGCATATACCAATTTCCAGCATATACACCACTTTCTACTGCCTGGCACAAAAAGACTCAAATGGCATTTTATTTGTTCTTCATACAAGATGTGCACATGAAGGCTCCATATGCAAAACCAGCATGCCACCTCTGGAGGATGTGGCAGCCACGTGGAGTCAGCAATAAGCCAATTTCAGTTGTGAATTTTGCACTGCACTACAACATCTCAGGATGGACAGACAACCATAAAGAGGAAAGAACCCTTTTAGTCTGAGTGTTTGCCGGGAAACTGATTCAGTTTTTCTGCTATTTCCATGAAAAGATTTAGAAAATACATACACAATGTATTCTCTCCTGTCCAATGGGGTTAACTTCTCCACTGATAATTTCTTTTACCCACTTTGTATATATTTGGTGTCTATATTTTAAACCTACCAAGCACCTTCCTAAACATGTTTTCTGTTAAAAACTGCGTGTTGCCATTCAAGACTACTTTTTTTTATTATTTTTTTTAAAAAACAGTGTGCTGATCTAAAGATTCAGAAAAGTTTTGCAGACCCTGGCCTGAGAGTTCAGGTCACTAGTCTGCAAACACTCATCTTGCATTTATTTACCAACCTCTTTCCAAATAGCTGGAGAACAGCCATTTAACAGTGTCAGAAAAACCGAAGTGTAACAGCCATGATTGTACACCATTAAACAGGCAATTATGTGAAATTCTAGGTTTTGGCTCCTGGATTGAGAAAGAATACCTCACAGGAGAGCAGTAATTGATCTGATTTGAATTCATCAAAATATTAGTCTCTTCAAAACATTAGTCTCTTCAAAACATTAGAACATTGCTTAGCTCTTTGCCATCTGTTGAACTTGTATTCACCTCTAGCTTCCTTTAAAATGCAAGGAACACTCATAAGGCCAAAGGAGACACAAATGCATAAACAAGCTCCAGGTTGTTATAAACTGAAGGGTATGGCTTTTGTAGATGGGAAGGGGCTTCTGCTGAATTTGAGCCAACTGCCTCAGCTGCTTCTCCCTCCTTTTGAAACTGGGGCCCCGCTGCTGAACCCCAGGAGCAGCCAGCAAGGAGATAAGGTGGCACTTACTGAAGACTATCAGTGGCAGATCATGCCAGACTTCCACCAGTCTGTAGACAATGAATGGGACAATGACTCCACCAACATCGCACAAGGAGGAGCAGACCATCACCCCAAGGTTCCTGGTTCAACAGCAAAGGGATCACATTAGCGTCACAGTACTGTGGATGGAAGGGCACGGATCACAGTTCTGACCCTTGCACAGGGCATGCAGCTCAGCAGACCACAAAATGCCACAGTAGTTTGCAAAGTCCTAGTTTTCCACTGGTGGGCACATCCAGAAGTTACTTAGACCTAAGTGTTGCAAGAATAAAAAGTTTAGCAAATAGGAACAGGAGAGTATATCTGTATTTTCACAGGTGTAACCAAATTCCCAGGGTTAAAGATAGAAGAGAATCAGGCCCAAAGTGTCTGAGGGAAGTCTCCAGATACAGTAAGAGTGTAAAAAAGCATTAGCTTCAGTACATCTTAGGTGACCTAGTGCAAGGGGTGTCAAATGATTCTTCTGTTTGTTATACACCATTAATAAAATTTAAAACACTGTGTTCATTATGAATAGACAAATAATAATAGAGTTTCTTGTTTCATATGTTGTGTAGCTTCATATAATCAGTGTCTCCCCAATGAAGAAAGGGGGAGTAAGATTCATCCGGTCAGTGAAGACATCTTTTCTGCAGGCCATGGCCTACAGTCACTGAGTAGAAAGAAGAGGTTTTGAAGAAGAATTAACTCCCAGGATGTAGAAATTTCTGCAGTGCGCATATCTATTTCTGAGCTATTCACCCTGCAGCACGCTTACAGACGGGGAAAAAATCCAGTCCGAAGGTGAAGGGCTTGAGTTAACACACATTCTCCACAGCAGACTCCACTCTGGACAGATCCATTTAAATGTTATTTTGTTTCAAACAAGATACAAATCCAAGCACAATGTGGGACTTCTGAACCCTCATCCACCCTGGTTGTCTCCACTTTTACCTTTATTTCAGCCACATGAGTTTTCATCTGCCCTAAAGTACATTTGCTGTCTCCATTAATTTACTTTTTAAAGCATTTTACTTATGCTCCACCTACTTAACATTCAGCAGCACCTGTGTAGTTCTGAACCGTTTGAGGATAACCCAGTTTAGCATAAAATGTAACTTACACATTGGCCTCAACTACTTGTTTCCAGGCCAAATGCCAAAGGCGAGGAGGATGCACCTACCTGATGTATGTTGGATACAGTTCAGTGTTTACAAAGCAAACCATTTCAAAAGCCATTGTGATTCCCATTCTCCCAATGCAAGCAGCAATCACTTTTAGCCAATGTATGTCTGCAAAGAAAATGCATTCAACACATTTAAAAGTACCCCAGCAATTTAGCAAGACTCAGTTAATACACCAGTGTTATTTTAGGGGGGACCTCTGATCCCATACCATTTGACATTTCTAAGGGGCCTTGTTTCGCCTGTGCGAATGAGGGAACGGGAACAGCCAGCACCCCATGAGCTGTGACATAGAGACCCTCCCACAGTGGCACAGGGGACCCCAGGTGCTTTGAGATTTATTATTACCAGTGCTACAAATCAACCTCATTACACTTCCACAGCAGGAGAAGCACTGCTGAAATCATGGAGGCAGCACCCTACAGCAGGCCTGGGTTTGCAGGCCTTGGCGCTGGAGCTTGGGAAAAGGGAGGGAGAGGTGGGTGCTGTTCCCAGGGGACAACACCGGGGTGGGAAGCCACCATGTGGCCTCATGCAGGTGACTCACCCTCTGGGATCAGGGCTGTGACAAGGCAGGCAGCCCCAGCCACCAGGTTTGCTGCAGCCCAGGGGTAGCGACGGCCAACACGGTCAATGGTGACGATGATGATGAAGGCAGCTGGGAACTCGACAAGCGCAGAATAGAGGAAATCCAGATACATGTTCCCAGCAGCTACTCCCATGTGCATGATGAGCCCCTGGTAGAGGACAGAGCTCGTGAACCTAGGCAAAGAGCATCCCAGCTTCGTTAGTCAGTTGGAGGACCAAGGTCTGTATCCTGCTGGAGCCTTCGTAACCAGAGCTCCAAAAATAGCTCTCCAACATTGTCTTCTTACCAGTTGTACATCAAAATGAATGTGTTTTTTCTCATCTGTGGTGTCCTGACAAGGTCAATGAGTGAAGGACTCTGCTTTCCGCCGTCTTCCTCTTCAAATTTAATATCCTGCAGAAGAGCCAGTACAAAGTACGGTAAGTTTCTGCTGGGAGGAACTGATGGAAGGGACTGTCATGATGCTTGCTTACATGCATAAGCAAACACTGAGCTCACCTCAAAATGGGAAGGCATCTTTTTCCGATTTTTTTTAGCCATATCACTGACAATTTTCATAGCTTTGTCATTTTTTCCTTGAGAGATCAACCACCTGGGAGACTCTGGGAGGCACCTGCAATGTGAATAGATGCTATTATATACCAAAACATGAAACTGACATAATGCTTCCATGTATGGAGACTGTGGAGAGAGGGCTTTGGTTGAATAGAGGCAGGTGGATTTTTTCTTTGGTTTTTTTTGTCTGTGTTTCCCCATTGCCCCCTCCCTGCCCCTATCAGGAAAAGCAGTATATCCTGCTGCTGAAATAGGAAAAGCAGCAGTTGTGGTAGTGGCTTTAGTCAGAGATGAGTTTACTAAAGATAAACCAGGGAAGGGATTTGAGCGAGAGTAGCGCTATCATTTTATTCAATCTGTTCACCACAAACTGTGGCACTGGAAGTCATTTTCCAGTTGTGCCGACACAGGTTAAGAAGAAGTAAACAAGCTAGAACTGGCTTACCAATTCATAAAAATAGACAGTGAATCTCTTTCTACTATTCTTATCCTCTCAACCCATCCAGACAAGTTCTCAAATCAAAGCACTCAAACTGAAAAATATCAATCAAAGAAAGGAGAGAATTCAAAATAAAGGTGAACCCAAATGCCTTCTTTTGGTTGGACCACAGAAAGCTGCAACTTTTCTTCCTTAAAAGAACATGTAAACAAACTGTTATAATTATGCCAGCATTCAACAATCTCTCAATAACAATCTTTTCAGTGTAGGATCCACTAAATTATGTCAAGGCATTTCTTTTCCTTTATGGAATGCTTAATGAAGATAATATGATATTAAACCGCTCTCCCCTGGTATTTTTCAAAGTGGTCTTTCTTTTAAACAGAGGTCGGGGCAGTGCACAGGCTAAGATGCAATGAAGTCTCAGTTGTTGAGGGATCCTATTTCCCTCTCCTTTTTGCTGTGTACCTCTTCTTTGCACTAAGCACACAAAACCGAAAAGCAGTGCCAAATCTCCCTCAGTATCAAGCCCTGGGAGGCAGAAGCAGCCGGTTTTTGGGTGGTGGGCAGAGGTACAACAAAAGCCCATTTACCAGTAGTAGAGCAGGAAGAAGCAGCTCGGCAGGGTGACGGTGAGCTGCAGCCACCGCCAGTGAGGGATGGCATAAGCAATGGCATCAAAAACCAGGAGCCCAACGGAGAAGGCCGTCTGGTAGAGGATGCCCACCGTCCTCCGGTACTTCGGACCGACAACTTCTGTCACTGCAAACACATACAGAGACAGGTGAATGACAGCTCAGCCATGACCGCTCAAGCGCAGCAGTAACTTGCTCTGCAGAGATGCTGGCAGACCAGTGCTGAGCTAATGACCTGAAGGAACCATCTTGGTAATCCTGGACTTCCTGGAATAAAGCCTCCAGGCTAAAATCCCTTGGTGCTCACAGAGGAAAGTTTGCTTATGTATCATCCAAACTCTCAGCAGAGGAGAACACACTGCTCCTGCTCTCACACTGGCTTAAGGCATCCAGTGCTGTCCTCTGTCATGGAAATCTCCAAATAAATGAAACATTCCTCAAAGTGCACAAATGGGTATTGTTGTAAAATCTGATGCCAACCTGCATAATGTCTCCAACCCCATAATAAAACATCACATTTTGTTTTCTAAGTGCAGCCTTTCAGACTGCATTTCACTCTAAGTGTATAAGAAATGCTTGTACCACAGGATGGCATACAGCTGCCTGGTCAGGACAGCTTCACGACTCATCAGTGCTTTGCAACTGCACATCACAGGATAGACCCACAGGTTAAGTCTTGTTGATACAGAGCTAAGAGTAATGATTCCAGCAGGCAGGCACAAGCACACTCAAAATTTTGCCTCCAGTTGTCTGATTTCAGGAAAGCACACTGATTAGAAAAAGAACAGAAAGCAGTTATTTAGCAACTGAAGGAAGTGCTGTGTTTTGGAGCCATGGATTAGCTAATACTGCTTGGCCAAATGATGCACAGAGACAAAGACGTCTCCTCAGGCTCAGTAGGCCTGAGCCAAAAGCAGCTGAAGGGTAGAGAAGTGTACCAGGAGAGCATGACAAGGTTGGTCTGCCCTTGTACCTTTCCCTGGGCATTCAGAATTGGCCACCCTTAGGGACAGGACACAAGTTTAAAGGGGCTTTGGGGCTGATTCTAGGTGACTTCTCTCTCATGAGAGAGTTTCGAGGAGAATCCAGAAGTAACGAGGTATAACTAAGGGACAATATCGGGATAGGGCAAGTCATTGTCCTGACAGGGATTTTATGCTCTAAAATGGCAGAAAGCTCCCCAGAAGGGGTGATGGAGATTTCATTTGTGCACGGAAAAGATTTAAGAGGCCAAGCAGGCATCTAGAATATGAACAGGAAGGAACAATCATGTCTTGGCAGAAGATGGTCTGGACTGTGGGCTAGATGTTTTTATTTTATTTATACCAGACATCTGGATAACTGCATTAGCAAGATGTCCCCACTAAAAGACTTAATAGAAGTTTAAGGTATTGACATTTACATTTTTTCCACTATCAGTGAACTGGATCACTCGGGGCTATTTGCCTCGGAGCCACCTGACATCTTAATCCAGATAAGGCTCTATTGGGCAGCATTTAATTTGCTGCTTTGGTGATTGCTTGTTGTTGGGTATTTTTGACAAGAGCCAGAACTCCACACCAGAGAAGTCTCAGGCAGCTCCACCACACACCAGAAAGTGGTCCTGAGCTGGCCCCAACCCTGCTGCCATGTAGCCGTGCTTCACCACCAGACCCGATCAGTGCAAAGCGCTGGGAGAGGCATCAGCACAGCCCGGCTCCTCGCATGGCTCTGCAATCCGCCAGGTTGGCCGCCACTCAGACAAGTGCACGGATACCCAAACAGCTTGTCTTTTCCTCAGCAAGTACATGCTGTTCTTCAGTTATTTTTAGGCTGTAAAGTCTCTGTTTGCCCTTTAATGCTCTTTGTGTCATAAAAATGCCTCCAATGTTCCCCACCCTCTGCCTACTTCTTTAATGGCCTCCTCTGTCATCACCCTGTCTGCGACTGGGCTGGAGCGGCTGCGGTCTGCCCCAGGGCTGTCGCCTTCCCCAGCAAGTGATGGAGGGGAGGGAGAGAAGCCCAGGGGCCCGGATCTGCAAAGGGGAGCTGCCCATCTTGAGGTAACAGCCCCACTGCTTGCTTGAGATTTGAAGGCTACTGTTGCTTCTCCCTAATGACAGTGCTTGAAAAAAAAAAATTCTGAGAAGTCAAAGAGGGAGAAAACTCCTTGATAAAACACCACAAGAAGCATTTTTTTAAATAGCTTTTGTTTGAGGTTTTGTGGGGTTTGTTGTGGGTTGGCGTTTTTTTTCCCCCCTTCATCTTCTGCAGCCAGTCTTGCTCCTGGGAAAAGGTCTGAACTCACCCAGGATGTAGCCGGCAGTCCAGCAGCCTTTGCTGACCAGCCCTTGCAAGAACCGGAGGATGACTATCCACAAGTAGGTGGGCACGAAGACCAGAAGGATTCCACAGACAACGTTTGCAAGAATTGTATTTAAGAGGCAACATTTACGACCAAACCTGGATTGGAAGATAATATGTGTAAAGCAAAACACTAGTCATGAAAACACAGGTGTTTTAAACTAGTAAGAGCTTTGTGCATCTTAAAAAAACAAAACAATCCAACTTTGCTATACAAGGGATAAACACTGACTTTTATTCTTAGCCCATTACTCACTTATCTGCCTTTCTATTCCCTGAAAAATTACTGCGCAAAACGATCTGCAATTCCACAATGGCTTTCAGGAAAAAGAAAAATTTCCCATGTTAAAGAACAATAGTCCCATATTTACATATAATTGGACTGTGACTGTTATGCCTGAATTTCAGAACAGGCAGCTTAGCAATTTATTTATTTTTTTTTATAATGGGGGTGAAAAATAAATATGGGTTAATATTATGTTTCTGATATGTCTGCATGCACCAGATTTATAAAAGATTTATATACCACAACCTTAATCTCCAAAAATCTAATATGTATGGATCTTGTTGCAAGCGGGCTGCATTTCACAGCTGGAGCAACTCAGAGCCTGCTGTACTAACAGTCCTAGGCAGTAGGGGAACAAGGCAGGGAAAAAAAGGCCTTCAACCACTGGCATTTGTTTCTTTTCAACCCCAGCCACCTGGGCTAGGGCAGCTGTCTCTGCTGGCTCTGAACAGAGAGCTGAAGATGCTGGGACACAGGGATTTCTGCTTTTTCACAGTGACTACTGCTGTACCTGTCTGGCCATCTCTACGTCTAGTATTTCAAAGCTTCTCCAAAGGAAGCAAGAAGTTTCCAAGCTGCAGCCACGTAGAGTGTGACAGATCAAGTGGGGGCTCCAAACCAGCATTCCCAAGCCTCAGTTAACACCCCGGGGCTCTGGTGTAGCACAGTAGGGTGTTTGGGGTGTACAGTCCCAAATAGTCCTCGTGGCTCTGCAGGACTTGCCAAGCAGGAGATTTGTGCAAACCACCAGGTATAATCTAAGAGACAGAATACTCGCTCCTCATACCATGACTAAACATCCAGGCAGTTGACCTTATTTTGAGCAGAGCAGAGATGACAGCAGTTGCACAACCTTTCCCTAAGCCTAGCTGCTGAAGACTGATAAGGGAGGTCAGAGGGTTTTGCTGTCAGCCCGCACATACCTGTCTGCTATGTAGCCAATGTTTATGGAGCCAATAAAAAACCCAGCGTTCACAGAAGACTGAAAGAGGTCCAGCTTCCAGGAGTCCTCACACACCAGGTTGAACTAAAGGAGCAACCACAGTTAGAAGCAAGAGAGTGAAACGAGGAGCTGGCTCACATCCAGAAATTTCCCCTGCTTCAGTTAAAGATTTAAAGTTGTTTCTGGGCCAATCGCCATTTTATCAGCACCCAGAAACCCTACTGACTTAATTAAGTGTCCAACATTAAAAACAGGATTAAGCCCTCAAGCAGTTTTCTGGTATTTCCCATTCATGTCTCATCTCTCATTACTGGGAAGAACATCACTGAGTTATTACCTGCCAAGATTGGGACCTTAATTTGTGTTAGGCCTTGTTGATCAAATCAGCATGGGCATGGACATGATGATCACCTTTGATTTTTCAAACAACTTTTTTTGAGGCTGATGGTGAGCATTTCTAAGCAGTTCTGGTTGCCTCAGATAGGCCCTGCAGACCCTTCAGGACTAAGGGTGATGTGTTCACTAAAGGTACCCTAGATGCCTGAAGAAGCCTGCCTTGTCCTGCTTCCCATGGAGCACTGGCTCCCTGAAGGAAGGTGGGAGGAGGTATCTGCATCTGCCCCTGAGGCCACAGCATGTTCTCTCTGCTCTGGCCTTTTGCTCAACTAAATTGTCCTACAGCCTAACGTGACCAGAGACCGGGTATTTTGTATCCAGGGCCAGGCTTTATACCACATGGGTAGCGCATATATTTGCCATCTGGCCTTAGTTCTCTTATCTTGCTTAAGTAGATATACATAGGAGCTACAGGAATTATTTTAAAAAACTGTCCTAACACAACTGAGAATCCTTTCCCATCCTACTGGTAGCTGGGTTGACTAAAGATGCATAGCTTTAAATAAACATAAAACCAAATACTCCTCCTGATGCTCTGTGGGGCTTCCCATGAGGATATTCTTCCATGTGTAAATTTTTATTTATTTATTTTTCCCTTCGAGCAGATTAACATTCTCTACTCTGTGCTATTCTTTCCCTTGCTTAGCTGGCAGAGCAAGAGTCAGCATAACAGAGCCCAACAGCCTTCACGGAAATAGTCACATCCAGAAGCAAAACACATTGACAAAATGCACAGAGAGGCATCTGACATCTCTGGTTATCCCGTGATGGAAGCAGTCTTACACCCCCGCAGAAAAGGGAAGACGACTGATGTGGGAGCGTGATTGCACGAATCCATGCAGACTGCAAGTTTTCAGCTTCCCACAATCTCAAGAGATCATGGTGGGGGCATTTGGACCACAGCACCTGCTGGAGCCTTTTGCAGCGAGATGTGCCTGTTGCGCTGCTGCTTCGTAGAAGTTCTGGGTCACCCTCCGCTTGAGGTGTCTCACTTCCTCACTTTAATGTAACACAGTCCGTAACTTTGCTGAAAGAAGTACACTTACAGTACACCACCTAAAAGCTCCAACCTCTTGGAAAACTATAAACGCTGAAGTTGCTACAGCACAGAATTTACCTGTTCCTGTGCTTGTGTTAGATATGGGGGAAAAGAATCCTGACTTCCACCACCTCTAAAACTTTGGTGGGACTTTCTATCATAAAATCAAGTTTGTCATCCCAGAGACTGATTTGTTTTTAAAGTTAAAGCACCTAAAGCCCTAAAGTATCTCAAGTAACTTAAATACCATTTTCAGTTTATTCACATCTTCTAAGAACACAAAACAGCTGTCAGATTTTCTGCAGTTTCTTCCTTAATTAAGCTGTTTAATTGTAGGAGGTGATTACCTTTTTCCCCCGCCCATAGTCATTCAATCACATTTGAAACAAACTTTAAAGGACTTTCCTCATTAAAAAAAAAAAAAAAGAGAGAAGAAATCAAGACCTTCACATTTGGGCACAGATCCCAGGAAGATGAGGAGGTCTGTGCAGCGTGTCCGCTCGGGGACGGGCAGGTTTTGTTTGCAGTGCTGCAAGGCACTGCTCCCCCGCAGGCACTGTTTACACGCCTCCACCAATTGCACCTCTCAGGCAACAGGACTTTCATTCAGAACTGGACTTTATCTACCTGGGGATTTATTTGCTGAAATATGCTTTGCTCCCCAGCTGGAGATATAAGCCTCCCGAGCAGCCAAGGCAACGCTTCACAGCAAGGACAGCTCGCAGCAAGAGGATCCCCTCATCCAGGTAAGTAGGCGGCATTTTCACACAGCCTAAGCTACACCAACCCTCTCCCACGTCCCTCGACTCATCTGTAACTGACGGGGGCAAGGGAACGGGGTTTTGGTTTTTTTTTTTTACCTCAGTCACAAGAGAGGTCCCCAGGGAGTCGTAGACCCAGCCGTCCCGGCAGGGACCGAGGGGGACGGAGCTCCGGTTGCCCGCGAGGCTGCCGAGGGGGTCAGTGCAGCTGATGCCCGTCGTGTTCCAGTCCACCTCATACCTCCTGCAGCGGCTGCCGAAACTGGCCCCATGGCCGCCCCACTCGGGAACCGTGTGATTCAGCTGCTCCTCCAGGCTCCAGCCACACCGCTGGCTCAGCTCAGCCACCCCGGGGCTGTGGCAACGGTGCTCAGGGGTGAACCCGAAGAAGACGACACCCACATACACCGGGGTGAATGCAGCAGAAAGCAAACACAGGACAAAGAATGTTTGCTTCTGGAACCTGTCAAATTCTCCAACTTTCTCCAAAATGTCATCTAGGGTTGGCATTTTGGCATCAAAACCACCCCAAAAACCTCATCTAGGTCTTCTCTGCAGCACTGATATTTAGTTGGCAGCAAAGCTATTTAAGTAACAAAGACATTTGACCAAAAGTCAAGACTAACTCCATAAATTATTAAACTACATGTTGCAAGCTTTATTTTTTAGGTTTCATTTGAAATCAGACCTTTATTCACCCAGGGAAGATTTGCATTTAACCCCTAATCAGAGCACATATATTCCTTTCTCCAGAAAAGCCCCCAAATAGCCACAGCACTTCAGGTTGGTTGGTTGTAGGGTTTTTTTATTAGCCAAACCAGCTCCTCAAAGAGGAGGCATTTTAAGGAGAAGTGTAGATGGAAAATTCCACCAATGTGCAAGGAAACGAAGAGTTTAGTGTAGCAGTTGCTGGGCACCACATGCAAGCAACACTTATCAACCAGGTTCTATAAAGAATAGGCAAGTACACCGTGAAATGGAAGTGTCTCTACATTGAGCCATGTAATGGGAAAGGAAGAGCTTTCCCTGCAAAGTCCAGTATCATGTATGTCTCACCCCTGCAGCCACCCTCACATTCCACACTTCTCCATTTCCAAGGAAAAATTCTCCCACCTACATCAGGGAACACAATTTTCACCTGACCATATTTTTGCAGTGATAAAAAAAAAGATTAAAAAAGTATTCACTAAGGAATTACACACTGGGAATAACTTTGGGAAGCCATAATATAAAATACTTATGGCCAAACCAGCTATTTCTTACTGTAGAAGACCTGTAAGACTTTAGGTAGAATCCATGGCCGGGCACCCCCCAAAAAAATAGTTATATGGATAACCAATATATATCCAATGATACTTCATGCTGTTTATGGATAGACACCTGCTACAAAAGCTGCTTCCATCAGAAAGAAAAGTGTAAGTGAAGGTAGCAGTTTAAAGATGGAAAAAAGTGAAAAATGGTCTGGAAAGTGACTTGCATGGTTTAGGTAACCGGGCAAAAAAAAAAAATTAAAGGCTTCCTCTCAATGCATTCCAAAAAATAAACCAGCTTAGAAGGCCATTCTGGCCCAGAAACAGACCAGTTCTTCACCTGGTCTTGCTGCCCATCACAGCAACAGTGGCCTACCCAGCTTATGAAGTCTCCTGTGTAGAGCATCACTCCAAGATCATTCCCTGCATCACAGAGACCTGTCCCCTCCTCTCCTACCTCCTATCATCAGACAGGAACAGCTGAAGCAAGGTAACACGAACTCCTCTCCTGCAGCCCCTTACAGCTGTGTTACCCCAAACCCAGCACAGCACCCTCCCACACCAGACTTTCGCCACCATGGCTGCAGGGGCTCCGTGTGGAGCTGGGGAGGGGGACGGGGACACACAAGTGCACAGCAGGCACCAGGCTCACAGCCTGCCCCCGCAGCCTCCCTCAGCAGGGGGATGTGTGCGGTCAGCTGAGCCCAAGGAAACCAAAAAAATCAAAGCCTTCCTGAGAAGTGGGTGAAGTTAAACACCATTAGGCTGTATCTTAAAAACACAGCCAAACACCCTTGTGTCCCTTCGCTCCCAGTGATTTTGTTTAACCAGTTGGTAATGGTGTGAGTAAATTCCACATGAACTAAAAAAAGAGTTCAATCCAGACTGGGCCTTTTTTTTCCCTGGTTTCCCACTGCCCTCTCTGCAGTCCAGACAGGGGCCGGGTGGCGCTGCGCCATGCGGGTGGCTGTCTTAGAGGCTCACCTCCCAGGGAGTCATGTTGTTGACTGGCAGCATGTCTGCTCCTGCCCCGGCCATTTGTACATACACCTCTGGTCCCCACTATTTGCATAACGCTTCCCTCCCTTGGGTTAAGCAGGGTATTCTACTGGAAAATTAGTTGGGTGAAGCAAGTTGTGCATCCCGCTCTGAACAAGGTAAGATTCAGTCAGCCTACTTACCAACGCCTCGATAAAAAGTGGGTAATAGTTGCAAGACCGGGCACTGAAGTCATGCACCGCTGTCAGCTGCATATTAGCAATATATCATTGATATTGCTCAAACAAGCAGCCCCAGGCAGAGTACCTCTGTTCTACCTAAGCCTCGTTATGCACAGCCAAAATGAAGAGACCATGCAGTGTTATGCCTTAGTACATGGGAAGTCACTTCACACAGCAGTTCATGGATCAAACAACTCCAAGACGCCAGCCTTAAAGACTCGGGGACGGGAAGCAGCATTCTTCAACATCCATTGACAGAACTGTTGCAATGGTAACTGGCAGTATTAAAAATACACATCCAGGCCTCTCATTCCCCTAAATTAACCTAATGCTAAATACAAAAAAATGCTGCTTTTGAGTATGACAACATACAGCTTTAACCAAACTGATTTGCAGCTTCACTGGTAACAATACAAGAGAAAGAAAACCCAAGTCTGATAAAAGAAAGAATACACCACTGGGGCTTACCTATAGATTCTGATCTTTGTCACATCAGTTCTTGTTTTGAGTGATGCAACTAAGATATTAGCTATCACAGCAAAAGAGGGTGTCACCAGGCTGATGAGCAACATTGCAGACTAGTGGAAGGAAGATTCCAGATTGAGATGTGGGATTTGGAATATCCACTTTATATCTTTTATTGAAATTGCTGAATACTTTATATTACACTATTTTGATTCAAAATGGAGTTTTTATAAAAAGAAACCATTGTTGAAACTGAGTAAGCCAGCCAAAAGGAACAACGAAAAGTTTCAAAAAAACTCTGACCAATGTGTGTACTTGTACAATGCTTTGAAACCCTATCATTGCCCATAATTTAATTTAGGAAACACCTGGAGAAGAGCAAGACTGCTAGAGGAAATTTGACTTCCATTCATTGCCAGCAACATTTCAAATCAATGACTATAGCCAGGACCATAGCATAAGAGCTAAAACTTAAGCTATCAGAAAAACATTGGCCCAAGTTTTTTTTCTTGTAATTAATACCAGGGAGGTATTGTGCCGAATACGGCTCCTCCAGTTGTTGGGCTTTTCTTGGTGATGACAAACTGGGCAGTGCATATTGTATTATAGGAATTCTGCCTCTCTGTCCTTGAAAACTCTGGTTCTCTGTGCAGTTGGCCTAGTCCAGCCATAATCTAGGAAAAAAAGAATCTTTGGGTGCTTGTCAGCTGCTTAGGCAAATACTGATGAAGTCAGTCATATGACCAGTACCAAAAAAATATCATGCAAAGAACAGCAACCATTTCAGGCTAAAGCTATACAGTTGTACCTTTCAGTCAATACCTCTGAACCAATGATCTGTTTAAATTAGAATGGATATTCAAATTCACAGGATAAATTAGACCAGTTCCAAAATTTACATCAAATCATCCCAACACACAAAGTTATATTTTTTCCTTGTCTTACAATGGGTGAACCCATAGAATAATACCCTGCCGGCAGGAAGAACACGTTGCTATTAAGCAAACCTGAGTAGTGAGGATCAATAAATACAAGGAGATAAAATGCTAGTAGTCAGGTAACTTGAATCTCAGGAGCCAGGGGCTTCATTGAGCCTTAATCCTTTCCTTTCAAAGGTTTCTCTTTTTTAAGCAAGCATTTACCATCTATGCTGAGGCTTAAAAAGAAAAGAAGTGTCCTGGCTACAGAGAGTCAAATAACTCAGCCAACTGGATGTTAGAAATCCAGTCATTACTGAACAGATCATTGTAAACAACCAAGAAATCTCTCTCCTCTTCCCTTTTCAATGGTTTCTTGTTAAAGGCAAAATTCAGAAAAATCTTTCAGGCTGAAGTCCTCATATTTGGTTGGAAATGTTGTCCCGTTATATATAATCTCTCTATATATATTTGATTAGGCACAAGAGGGGTTATTAAACATTCAACAAGTCCTCATCACTATCATCATGAAACGATACTGTATTTGTAGAGTTCTGTGCCTGCTGCTGGCCTGGCTTGGCTTTTGCTTTTCTGTCCTTTCCCCCATTCAGCAAATAAGCTTTGTCATCACTTCCAAGACTGTGTGGCTTCTTTTGTGGGTGCTTGCTCTTGTCTAGTCCTCTTCCTGTCTGAATCTTTACATCTGGAATGGTTAACACTTCATCCTCACTGTCCAGGTCATCCACATGGAGAGAGGTAAAGGCTTCAGATGTAACAGATTTGGTAGTAATGTGACCATTCTCCTGCCCTCCTTTTGCTGTTCTTTGATTTGGTGCTGCAACTTCCTCCATAAGCCACTCTGTTTCATTCTCATTAGCTGCTTCTTCACTGTTTATCTGCAAGAAAAAAAAAATGCAAGAGGAGACTGCATATACCACCCTAGACTCTGCCACATGCTGACCTCCCCCAATTGTCAGACCCTCACACCACATATGGCCTTGGGTTTAACTTCGTCATAAGATGGTAACACTGCAATAGCATGCTGTTACTATTGCTTTTCACTATGTCTGAAACAGACTTCTTTCTCTTCCTGTACCTTTATGTGTTATTTGGCTATTTATGGATGGCTCTTCATTTCCTCAACTCTATCATCCTTTCCCATTTCACAATATAAAAGTGGATATCTCGACTATGCGGCTTTCCTGAAGCCACACACTATGGTTTCCATGCGCTGACAGAACTAGGCATTAGGGGGTTTATCTATTAATAAAAGCTTCATATTAAGAAAACTTGACAGGAAACAAAACCTTTTGCCACTGTATTACCTTTGTGTATTTGTAGGAAACACCAGATGTTCTTCTGCAGCAGTTCGTTATCTTGTTTATTACGATTTCCCTAAAGAAGAGGAAGAATATTGCATTGTGGAGACTGTATCCCCCTTACCCGCCCACATTTCTTCACTGGACTTTTATCATCAACATAAAGCATTTCATCAAGTAAGCTGCAATCTATCACATAGTGACACTTGAACCTGAACTTCTCTAATTAACAAAATCCAGTCCATGATGTAAATCTTCCCCCTTACCACAGCTTCAGGGCGACTGTTCTGAAACATCTCTGGCCTTTATGTTTAAGGGGAAAAAAAAACCCCAAAGTTGTCTAGAAAGCAGAGAATCAGCAGGACTTGCACTTGTTCCCTGCTGCAGTTGTATGGTTCCAGTCTGACACCATAAAAGGAGAGGTATTTGTCACATTGTTTTATCGTCCTTAATTAGCAGTTGTCCACAAGAGACTAGCCCAGTTCAGCTGTGCACTCCGGCCTTCTTTACATGGACCTTCAGGCAGTAACAGGGAATTCAAAAAACGCAGTGGTTTGACAGCTGATGCTGCCAACTGAAAAACACAACTTAAATCTCTAAAGTTCACTACTTCCCTTTCCCTGAGGACACCAAGTTCTACTAAAGCAACTTCTAAAGCCTCCCAATCATTTCTTACCTCCTCTCTTTTTTGTAGAACAGCAAGATTATTAGGCATGCAGTGAGAACAACCAGGAGGACACTCAGCATAGCACCAACAGCCTGACTTCTCCTTGAAAGGCCTTTATGTACTTGGGCCTCCTGATCAGTCTGGTGCTCATTGCTTCCTGGATCATTGGTTGATCTAACAACATAAATTGGGAAGAAGAGGATGAGTAAGAACTATTAACCAGTCACATCAAACTGGATTAGAAACAGTAGATCCAAAGAATTAATTTCACACCACACCATCTTGTCAGTCCTACCTATCAGCTATAAAGAACTGAGTTCAGGGGGGTTTCATTCCAAGTAAAATCACTGAAAAAAATAAAAGTGTATGTACTGTGCCTACATCCTGGTATGCTTTCCAAGAGCGCATAGAACTGATTACAGTCAAGACTGAAGTGCATGATTAAGCACTCTAGAGCTTACACAGCAGCAGGTATCCACACAAAGCTGCTATTTTAGAACCAAACCTGCACCCGAGCAATCTGCAAAAGCTATAACAATTATTTACCTTCCAGCTGACTGCGGCACTACACAGACCTCAATAGCTAATTGCCTGCTTAAGTCAGAGTAAGCAGTTTTCCTGTGTTTTCAAGCTAACAGCTAGAAAGTGAACAGTCCTAGAAGGAGTCACACCATTCTTGGCAGTGAGGCTGCCTACGTGTCAGGGATGCTGGTAAGCACCTAGATAGGGTCACTCTGCTTTAACACTGTCACCTCATTACTCCTCTTTGGATCTGCAGATAAGCTGATCATAATTATTTAGAGGAATAATGAGGTATTTCTGCAAGACCTGTAATGATTTTCACTTCATCCTAAAGAAGTAGGCAGATAGAGGGGAAGGCCAGTCTTTACTGAGGCTTTAAAGTTTTCCAGACAGTAAGGCAAGGAGGACAAAAATCCTTACCCAAATACTGGTTACTCCTCTCAGTAACATGAAACAATGTGTTCTCTTAGCTACAGTAGGTTTTACTTAGTGAGAACAATAATATTAAGTTCCACCATGCCTCTCCATTTCCCATGCAAACAAGCAGCTTTAGGTCCAGATCAACTTGGCAAGCTTTTTAGTGGTCATATGCCAAACGTTATGTACATGAACACCAGTTCCATCTGCCCATGAGTCTACTGCTTTTTTAGCTTTCTATTTTTTCACAATCACTGTGATAAACACAAAAAAGCCTTTAGCTGAGAAAGGGTGACAAGAGCTGCTTTCAGACAATGGTTAACTACTCACATTAATGGACACACAGCAGCTGTGTACCAGGTAAATAAATACTGGCAATCTGCTGTCTCATGAATGAATTCAGGGATGCCTTCCTTTACTTGTGGATTGCAGTGGAAGAAAACAGTTGAAGACACAAACTTTGATTTATCTTTACCGCATCTGGAGTCTGATGAAAATGTGACATCCAAGTCATCATCTACAACGAGAAGAAAATCTTATAGTTTACTACTTCCTTGAGAACACCCTATTAACACCAGACCCTGGAAAGTTATGTATTTCTTCCGCAGTAACAGCTTACACTTTGCAGTATCTGCAGGTGAGCTTATACTTTCACGTAGCTGATCCTATCAGTTGCTATGGAACAGCAGGCTAAGGTCTTCACAAGAAAAAGTAGCTAGATAAAGGAGATCATTGTCTTTCAACAAGCATCAAGTCAAAACTCTATTAAGGCCACAATTGCAACTGAGCTTACACAATAGGGGAAAAAAAAACAACCTAAGTTCTGCTAGACAGACTCTGGATACCTTTACAGAAACAGATTAGTACAGATGTGTGAAACAAACTATTTTCTGAAGAAGCAATTCACACGGAGCATCGAGCAATTCTGGCTATTGAGCAAGTACTTACCCTTAACATAATATTTAGCTTTTCTGGCAGAACCAATTCTCCGAAAGCGACGTTCATTCGTTTTAATCTGGCAGATGTTTGCTCCAGAGCATTCTGGGAAACTTGAGTTTCTTATACCAGAAAGTTGAATTTCATATATGTATTTATCGCCATTTGTCCGTATGTCACCAGAAGCCGTGTACAACCTGAGGAAACAGAGGGCAAGTCTATCCTTAAGTCTAAACTCACAGGTTTAGGTTATTCCCAAGACACAAGACTGGCAACAGTGGTAGCTGCTACCACTGGTTGACTCTAGAGCAAGTTGGAGTGACCGATTCAGCAACCACTAAAGATGTCGGACTGAGGCCTCCTCCCTGAACATTACAAACACGGATTATATTTAGCACAAATATAATCTTTCTAAGAAAACACAAAAAGCAAACTTTTTCTAGTTGTATTGCCCTCAATGGCTGTATGAACATGTAAATACCTCCAAAGGATTAAGATAAACTGGAGACAAAAAGCACAAGTCAGCAGCTCATACAAGCTAGCCTACTGACCATAAGAATCATATTCCGTGCTCTGTAGCTATGATAAATAGCATAGCTTAGCTGTCTTCTCCTGAAGGGTAACTAGTTCTACCATAAGTGTTACCTAAGTAGTATTTACAGTTGTATCCTTTCACACTGCTGGTCAAAGTGAGAATGCTCTGAGATTCAGTTATTTGTTCTAGCCACCTGCTCAAAGGTTGAGCTTGCTCAAATATGACTTGCCTTTAATCTCGACATTACACCAAGTTTTATTTTTGTCCTGACTTCCTCTCCTCCTTCATCCAGGTCAGTTTGATGCTTGTTTTTTCTCTATACTTGTAACACTATCACCACGTCTGCATAGCAGGTTTATTCACAACACTTCCACTCAGTTACTCCAATCCTGCACACTAATGGTTTGTGCCCAACAAGCTGAGTTTATTCTTTCCAAAACACTAGTATGGGCAGACTTCCTTCTGTAACACTAGCACTGGTATTTTATAAGAGATTCGGCACCAGAGTTATATGCAATGTGTCGTACAGACAGTGTGTGTAACTGCTGGTCTTCCCCTCCCCTCTCCTGAGTTGAGTCATGCTTTACCATTCCTCCAGAGCTGTCCTTACTCACTTCTGAGGCATGGTTTCTGAGGCAAAGGCTTCTGAAGCATGGTTTCCTACTTCCATATGGATCATCTGAGCAGGAAAAAAGGTGCTACGTAAAAAGCCAAGGAGTCCTCTCTAGGTGAAAAACATCAAGTTCTCTGGCACTGAACTAATGTTTACACACTATGGAAGAGAGCCATAACCCACAGTGAAGATATCTAACATCAAGGTGAGTATATGCAGGCTTTGAGTATACCTGGACATGCTCAAAGCGATAAGCCCAGCTGCGAGCTGCACTATTAAGCAGGCCTTTAAGTCAGTCTTTGGTACCAGGCAAATTCAGTGCTATTTCCACTGGACAGCTATGAACTGTTAAGGCAACACAGAATACTCACACCAAGCTCTCTTCTTGCAGTACAGTTCTACAGGACTAAGGTGATATGGTTCTTGGTTGCTGTTGGGGTTTTGTTGTTATGGATTTTTGGTGGGAGTTTGTTTGGTTGGTTTTGTTGTTGGTTTTTTTTACTTACTTGTAAAAAACATCCCCTAAAGAGAAGTTTTTCCCAGTTGCAGGATTAATAACTGTTCCATTCACCACCTCCACCTCTTGCTGCTTCACAGCACAAGCTGCACGTGTGTCCCAAGTGATGTAGTAAGCACAGTTTTCTTCATCAATCCTACCAAATAACAGACACAACTCATGATTCCAGGAAACAGCAACAAGTGCTTCTTAGTATCTTGAAAAAGGGAAGACGTACAGCTGCTAACCCCTGTGTGAGAATGTCCTACCTAAGCATCATGCTAATAGTAAGCTAAAATAGTCAAGTAGCACTCAAAAAAAAAAGCTAATTGAAGAGTTGCATTGTACTTTTCTGCAGTTCCAAGACCTAGAAAGACCTGGCTGCACTTGAGCTTCCTATGTCAAAAGTTCCAGAAGTCACACAGTGTATCAGATATTTTAGCTAACATACACATCAGGCTGCTCTTGGCAGGTTTAACGTGCTGCACATTATTTAACTAGGACAAGGAGTATAAGGTAGTCAGATTTTGCTGCCTAGTTCTTTGACTCATACAAAGCATCTTGCTCAGCTTCCCAATTCTACAAACAATATACAGTTAATCAAAACAAGACTGAGAAAAAGGCCATGCTTCTTAATATTTGTGATTGTGTATATACTTTGGACAGCTTCTAGTTAAATAATCTGTATTGAGGCAATAAACCATGTTTTATTAGCTCCATCACTTATCTAGAGTAAGCGTTCTCTACTAAATAGATTTTGAGCAAAGTTAAGAGTGGTTGTACTAGAACTGACATTGAAAGTCACAGCATCCCAGCCATCGTCACATCTAATTTGGAAGTAGAATGCTTAAATTTTTGCCCAGAAATTTTAAAAATAAATACAGAATACAGTTGTTCATGGAAGTGAACAGGTGCAGAAACTCCAGAAGATCCATGTCTTACAAGTACAGACCAAGGATTATTTTAGGGACTGTACAACAGAATGGACAGTCACTCTCCTGAGACTTACAGTTTACTAGAGAGGTAACAAAGGAATGAAGATCAGTGGTATGTCAATTTTTTACTCACCTCTGCAGCATGGGCATGCCAACTGTTTTTGCACACTTCAGTTCTATAATTGTCGTTACCTTCTTGTTTCTCCTACATTCCTGCCCACTGGAATAACTAATATACACTGTATCACCTAGAAGAGAAAAGTGGTGACACAAGGTTTTTGTAAGCAACGGTCAAATTCCCCTTGCTGATTCTCCGAACTTCATTACTTTAGATTAACTTCTAGGATTATTTTTTTTCCCCCTTCATAGACAATGTATCAGTTACAGCACTTCCTTAATTTGAAGCCTTTACACTGATGATTTTTTACAAATCACTCCTCAAACACTTTTGTATTTACATCATACTGTGTTCAGGTCACCAGTATGGGTCAAATGTTTATATTTAAGAGATCATTTTTTAAGCATAAGACTAAATGAAGATATCCATCTATAAACAAACTCAGGCAATAAACAGATACAATACATCCCACTGTTTTTGTACCTGGATTCAAAATTCCCCTTAATTTCACAAACTCAGCAGCAATCTAAAAAAATACTCTTTAAACTAAAAACTTGAGTAAGGTTGAGGTTTTTTTATTCCTTTTCTTAAGAGTGAAGCCAATTAGTCATCTTTCACATGACGCTTTAATGGAAGAAGTTAGTGGACCTAGAACAAGTCTTTCAAAATAGGATGAACAAAAAAAAAAATTCCCCCTCCCACAATTATAGAATCACAGACTGGTTGAGGTTGAAAGGGACCTCTGGAGGTCATCTGGTCTAAACCCCTTGCTCAAGCACAGCCACCTGGAGCCAGCTGCCCAGGACCACATCCAGACGGCTTTTAAATATCTCCAAGGTAGGAGACACTACAACCTCTTTGGGCAACCTGTGCCAGCACTCAGTCACCCTTACTGTAAAAAAGTGTTTCTTAATGTTCAGATGGACAATTCTTACAGCTTTAATGACAATGTTTGTTTTTTTCAGTGTGTTCTCACGGTTTAAACAGCACTTTTAAGTTTGAATAGTAGCATTTACTAGTTTTGTTTTTAAACAGAAGATTCACTGCTAATGATATTTCAAAATCAAGGCTTCACCATAATTCAAGAACCACTATAGCTAGTTCTCTACAGGAACAAAAGTAACTCTACCTGTCACATTCAGTTTCTGTGTATGAACAAGTCCAAGAACTTGAACATCTCCATTGTTGCTTTTCCTGCAAATACTGGCTCCTTCAGGGCAGCCTGTGGGTCCCTCATGTACCCTCTGACAGAGATTCACATAGTACCTATAGAGAACATGGTAGACAAAACTTCTTTAAAATTAACTTAGGCTAAACTGAAAGTGAGCTATAAACTTTAGAATCCTCATAGGAAGCTAGCCAGGTTGAAAGAAGTTAGCTGACAGAATAAAGCACGTACTAAGGTTTAGCAGATTACATCTATCTTTTTCAAGTAAATGACTCTGCAAAAAAAATGACCATTTTCCTGATTGGTTCACTAGTTAATTTTGACCTGGGTCCAAACTAGAAATTGGAACTGTGTCAAGAAAGGCCCAAAAGTTTTTTCAGCTATAAAGGTTACAGTTCTATCCAAAATCCAGCATCTCTTTGGAGCTATACCAGTTAAATTTTATTAGAACAGAGGAACTAGTAGCAAGGTGGTGAACGAAACAGTTTTGTTACTCCATGGTCTATCATAAGTTTAAAATTAGATGCTCTCATCCTTGCCAGTTCATTTCTATTTGCTAATTGGAGTGGGAAGGCTGGAGAGGTTGATGACTTACTTCCATTCATATTTTCCTCAAAGTTGATACTCAGAGGAATGGGGGGAAAAAGCCCTACTTAAACTTTAGACAAAAAGTTACACACTTGAGTCAAAAGACAGCAAGTAAGTCATTAAGATTTTTGTTCAATGTGATTAAGAATCAAAAAAATTGCATTTAAACTACAAAGTGACTTTAAGATAGCAGTTTAAATAGAAAGGCTTTAAAAAGCTTTTAGTTTAGACTTATTCATCCTTTAAAAAGGGTTACCAATAAAGGGAAGGGGTGATGACGAAGACAGTAATTATTCATTCTCTTCAGCTAAAATGGGTTCCGTTCTGTATTTTTGTCTATATGCAGTGTTAAGCATTGACAGTTTTAAGACACTGTCTGCAATTTAAACAGACCCTGAACAGGGATGAAATAGAAGTACTATGCCACATTACAACTTCAACTGTATTGATTAGCAAGCTGGTCCCTGGGAGTTGCTCATTACTCACGAGTTCCCATTATGGAAAAAGATCCATGATCCCGTCAGGGAAGAGAGCATTCTCAAGTCATAAGTTCTGTGTTTTTGGACAAACTTGCACTCCATCTTCTTGGGAGGACAAACAGCCTGAGTCTTCCATTCAAATGTCACAGCACAGCCAAGTGTCTCACTCAGAAGGTGTGGTCTCCCAACACCAGCATTTTCATCACATGTGAAGATAATGGTAGATTCCCTTCTTGCAGTTGCTATAAGGGGGAAGATTGGAGGAAAAAAAAAAAGGAAGTAGTACTTTGCAAGAGGTTTTCAGGCATGTATGGATTTTAGTGTAGCAATTTTGCAGTATCAACAAGAATTTTAATCAGGTATTGTTTCAGATAGCAAAGAGGCACAAATGCTTTACCTGGCAATTCTATTCCCTAGGCTAGCTTTCATGCTTTTTAGATAGTGTTCCTTCCAAAACAACTTATCTCCGAAGTCATCACTTATGAACTGAATACTCATGATCTAAAGGCATGAACTTTTTATTTCAAAAGTATTTCACTTGCTCACTTGAGTAAAGTCAGGTTTGTCCCAGAAATTCCTTGTGTTGCCCACTCCTATTCCTTTATTTCTACTGTATTGCACTAGAGGTCTTTTGCCCAGCCTGATAATGGCTAACTCCCTGTGTTAGCTCAGATCCTTGCACATGAAGTATAGAAAGTTCTTACCGTTACCACAAAATCCCCACTTTCCATCTCCCTGGTAGTTTTCAGTTGTAGCACACCACGGCCTAGTCCTTCCTTCTGTAGTACATTCTGCATAGGTCTTCCCTTTGTACTTGAAGGGGAACACACAAAGCTCTCCCTTTTCAGTCACTGAGAAGAAAAGGTATATCCTCTTAATAACATGCAGTAGAATAGCAGGCATATCTGTATTCAGGACCATATCCAAAGCCTGTACTTCAATACTAAAGAGAAGTCAGACAGAGGCAGGCAACAGTAACACTGAAACACTGAGTTTAAACACAATTAGAAAACTAGGATGTAGCGTACAATTAGCTATGATCACCCCTACAGAAAGGTTGTGCTCTCTCTTGTAGGGGATACATGTTGATGTTGCAGACTAGTATGGTGCATGTGATTTAACACAACTATGCATTTCTATTAAAGTACACAAAATCATGTTGCTTCCCTCCTATTACAACAAACCCTCATATTTTAAGGGTAAAAAAAAGCTGACAAGTTTTTACATAAAGAACAGGTCTGCTTCAGTCTCACCTGGAGGGCACCGATCACCTCCTGTATACTGCAAGATGACCGTTTCATCCTGGTGGCTGTAGTCCATTTTCATTTCCTTTATGTTTCCAAAAGATGATGCACCACTTTCAGATGTCAGACACACTGCCCCATCTTTGCATTGTCCCTGGGGCAAGTCTGCTGCCTTACTGCATACACCAACATGGTAACTGTTGGATCCAGAAAATACCTGTACGGACATCAAGAAGCATCACAAACAAGGCTTTAGGACTAGAGGTAATGGGCACAAACTTGAACATCGGAAGTTCCATCTAAACATGAGGAGGAGCTTCTTTCCTTTGAGGGTGGCAGAGCACTGGCACAGGCTGCCCAGAGAGGTTGTGGAGTCTCCCACACCGGAGACATTCAAAACCCGCCTGGACACCGTCCTGTGCAACTGCTGTAGGTGTCCCTGCTGTGGCAGGGGGGTTGGACTAGATGATCTCCAGAGATCCCTTCCAACCCTGACGATACTGTGGTACTGTGAAGGCTGCCTCAACGCCTACAGTCAGTACTTACTAAGAACCACTCGAGCGCTTTATAAACCAAGTCTCATGCGGTACTTGCGTAATGCAAGAGGACAACAAGGTAACTAATTTTGCAAGTCTGGCCTTCCTTAATACGGCAAAACTGCAGATAAAGTACACCCACAGGACCAGGGATATAGTCTGTTCAGCAGACTTATCTTCATGTTCAGGATTCTGCCACAGGTGATTTCTCCTTTCTTTCTTCATTAGTATATCCATTAATTTCCCTCTCCAAAACGTTAAAAACCTAATGTTATCCCCTTTAATATTATTTCCTCTGTCAGAGGCAAACAAATATCAACACTGACCACAGCTGTAGCACATGCTTCAGTCTCTTCTCATTCCCCAGGATGCTTAAAAGAAACCCTTGCCTCAGTTTTAAAGTGTTCATAACAATGGACAACTACTAAATAAATCACACCACCAGAAGGCATTACCTTGTATGATCTTCCAGAAAGACTGGTCAGGTTAAAAGTATAGTGTAGCTGTTCATCAGTCACAGAGCAGCCTAAAGTTTTCACTTTATCAGGACACACAATTGGAGTTTCCCACTCAAACACATAACTGCAGTCAAGTTTCCTTATCATCTTTGGCTTGCCCTGTTACCAAAGAACACAGCAAGATACATTAGGTTTAATTTTTGGAGAGTTTGTTGTTCTTTCTGCATTTCCCCCCTCTTCCAACAGTTAGCCTCGGTTGTTACCGAGACTAGACTTCACTGACTGCAGACAAACACCATGCCTCCATATTACAACCAGTACCAAAAAAGCCACAAGTGAAGTACATTCTACCTAGCTCCACAAAAACAATCAAAGCAGTAATTGCTTTCTTATTAGAGATTTTGGTGTTCAGTTTAGTTGCAACCAGCAACAGAAGCGTGAGCACTGACTTTCTCCATGGTAGAGAACATTAAGTTCACTGAGTTAAGGTTTAGAAAGAATGCTGTTTCCTTTGTCATAATTTAAATAAAAATATGAGTATGGCCTGTGTAATAGAGTTTCAGTTCAAGCCCCATGGTGATGGATAATGGTTCCACTGAGTACGTTCAACAAGCTCTAGTTTGTCAAACATCACACCTAAGTACTTCCCTACAGTTTGTTACAACATTCAAAAAACTCAAGTGTTCGATTCGCACCAGCATGCAACCTCAATTTAGTGTTCAGGTGTCAATACAAAATAAAAACTAAGTATCTAAATGCAAATTTTTAAAGCCATGTATGATTACTGAAAGAGTTACAACATAGGGGAAACATTTCACAGTATTAGCTTTACAGTTAGGCTGGTTCTCATGTTAGCTTCTGGTACAAGTACAAGCTTTTGGACCTAGACAAGGTGCAATACAGCATTAAGTTTAATGTCCACAATAAGTTATCGCTACATTACTTCAGTGGAATCTGATCCTTGAAATCATCAGAACCTGCGACTCTCAAGTCTAAAGTTCATGCACTCTATGAAGTTTTGCCTGGTTAAGAATAAAAATACTAGGTATTTGTATTCTTAACTACTTAAATATTTAGTATATTCCTTGTTGAAACAAGTCCATCCTTATGTGCTAGAAACAAATCCTTGATTTAGTTTTAAACAAAGCTAACACTGGTTACTACCCACTTCCCATTGCACTCCAATATCAACGTAAGTTTAATAGATGTCTTACCAGGCTAGTTCCTTGGCTGCAGTGAAATACAATAAGAGAAGTATAGTTCAATTTGTTGTTTATCTGACAAGGAGTACTGCTGTTGTAAGTGATGTAAACTTCATTTACTGCCTCATTTAACTTGGGAGGTTCAGTAACACGACCAATATCCTACACAAGCAAAAATATGTATTAAGAGACATATGGGACACATCTAGATTTCAGATCAGCTCAGCGATTCAGATCAACTCAGATTCATCTGCTTGGTTTACATGGGAGCACAAACATTGCACTTTTGAAAATTGCATTCTATATTCAAAGGACAGTTGTTACACTTCAATCCTAACATAACACAAGTTGAGCACCTCAACACACTCTTTGATCAAGCTTGACAAAAGCCAGGGAGGTTCTGCACCTTACAGGTAGATTCTTCTTTAAATCATTGGGCCAAAATGTCAACACATCACTTGAAAATAGTGTCGTGTTAACAATGGAGTAAGGTCCCTAGATCAATGTGGAAGTTCATGGAAAACAAACACAATGTTTCATGTGCATCTTCTACAGCCCACAAACAAGACCTCAAAAGATAAGAACCTCGATCTCTCAAGGTAATAACAGATAAATTAACCAATATTCTGTCACAGGCTTGCTACTCATGCAGCTGTCAAGTCCTTACGTGAAAGTACTAAATGCATTTTGGAGCATGCCCCGCTTCATATTGCAACAGGCTATCATGGGATCAAGCACACCATTTATGTGCCACAGAATGGCAGACTAAGAGGCACTCTGCTTCCCAGTCTCTGCATTTGGCACACAGCACTACATGAAAAAATTCTCTGCAGTAATTTTTCATATTTGTCACAGTATGGAATCTCCTGACACCCAAAAATATCACTGGGGTTCAGGATAGGAAAATACTTCTTCATAGGGGAAAGCGATGAAAGGGAATTTTGCAGGCAAGATTTTAATTTTGTATTCCATTTCTTTAACCCATTGTTCAAATCAAGTCTCTAGGCAGTGATACTGTTTCAGTGATTCCAGGCATAGTACTTACTATTGGCGATTCATTAACAGGAACCATGCAAACAGCTGCTCCAGGTGGGCAATTGACATCTTTGATGGGATTGAGAGGCTCACAAATGTTGATGTAGAAGTCTGGAGAAACACCTGTTAGATCTTCATCCACAAATGCCTCATAATACCCAGTGCGATGGATCAGAGGAGACAGGTCAATAATGGAACTGCCGTTCAATACTGAGCACTTCACCTACAAGAAAGTGCATTTTATTGCTCTTATTATTACTTGCTTTAATTTATTGACAAACATCCTGTCTTTCATCGGGTCAGAACTGTGGGTGCACTTAAATCAAATTTGAAATGTTTAAATAAAGCAGCATTTGTTACAATTTTTGTTTGTCTATAGATACTAAGCACCTACAAGCTGGATATGAAACCCCTCAATCATTTAAACGTTCTTATGGAATGGAGTCTGTATCAGAACAATACCAAAACACAAAGCTCTGGCATGCATACTCTGGCATACATAGTCACTATGTCTTCATAAGATCAGTAGATCCTACAGTTCCTTCCTCTCCCCATCTCTTACACATCATTGGACCATCTCCAATAAACGAGCTTGGTTATAACAATGTAAAGTTACTGTATTGCAAGTTGATGGCTTGAGCACTGCATTTCCTCAGCACCTATTTCACGCATTCTTAAAGTGCATAAGCTTACTGACAGCCTACTTGGAATTTGGGAAGTCTATTCTTGTTTAGATATTAGACAAGGAGCAACTAACAAAATTCCCATTTAATTTCAGCATAAATAATCATCATCGCTACCTATCACCACACTGAAATAGCTTGGGTCACTGTGGATACGCTGTGAAAAGTGATCAGAAATGCACAAGTGATCACTGAACAGAGGCAAGAAAACATGATGTTTTTAGGCACTGTTGATTTGTATTGCAGCATGGTACATACTACTGAATAGGGAACCAAAGCTACGTGTAGCAGAACTCTTACAAAAGAAGGGACACGTGACAGTTCCTGTTGGGGAAAGGAAGACTGGAAAATATTTTTCCTAAATCCAAGCGAGAGCTATAGTAGAATTGAGACAGTGATGAGGAGGAAAACAACTTGTAGTGTGACCATCATTCTCTGTGACAAGTAATCAAGGCAGCAAAGAGAATGATTAGGCAGATTCAAAAAAGTAATGTTCAGGTGTTAAGAACAGATCTAAATTCACCGTACAGCTCATTTAGCTTTCTATTCTTATTGCTGGCTTTTACCCTGTGCACCCAACTACTGGTAACAATTTAACCATGTAAAATTAACTAAAGTAAGACTAGCTCAAAGTATTGTCTGAAATACTAGTTCATCTAGAGTTGATGAAAATCATGTTACTACATCATGTGTTATACAGTCAAGGCAGATCCTAAATTCACGCTATCGAGGTTTATCAGTTTTTCCACTGAGCAAGCTGATCATACACCTGCCTGGCCTCTAGTCACTTGCTTAGAAACAAAGACTATCCCCGTGTACAGAGATGTTGTCCCATCCTCAACTCAACTTCAGCTCTGTTGGCCTGTTGCATTGGAGGATCTTAACCATCAATTCCCAAGAAGATGCCCTAAGGCTTCCATTTGAGCTGTAAAGAAAAGCAGCTAAGTAGGTTCCACAGAGGCATTATTCTGGAATGTTAAAGTTTTCACTTGGCTCACCATGTGAACCAGAAGTTTGCCAAGTATTGTTCATCCCCTCTGAACAAGTCAGCAAGAAGAGTATTTGAGAACTTCTACGTGAACGTAGGTTCTGTACTACAACAATAGAGCTTTCCCTCACGGAATTTAAAACATACACTGCTATTATGCCTAACCCCCCCAGAAATGTAGTCCCACAAGGATTTTCTGAAAAAGTAATTCTTACCTCTTCCTCACATGCCAAGGAAGTATGCCAAGAGAAGTAACTAGTGCATGTCTGCTCGTCAAAAGACAGAAAAACAGGCCAACTGTCATCTCCAACATCAGACTTGCATACAAAGCTAAAATAGCTTTTATGCTTCAGGTCAGGGTCTGCAGGGCAAGGATCTCCATCTTCATACACAAGCTTTAACACTTGATCTTCATAAGTTAAAGTTTTACTCAGTTTTCCAGCATTAATTGGTTTTGGACCACCAGTGATGCAGACAGCTGAAGTAAAAAAAAAATGAACACAACAAGTGTGATTAACTGCTCTTCAAAATTGCACCTTACAACGTGAACGGCAGGAAATGCAAGGTTTTAGTCTCACTTTAATTTTCTTATGAAAGACGGGCTTTTTCACACCATCCACTGCTGCTATTAAACTGAGCTGAACTGCACTGAAACAAAGACCAAATACTGTCTTTAACCCTTCATTAACCAGCAGAACGTACTGCATCTATACACATTTAAGCAATCACAGGACACAGTGTTGGTTACCACTTCTCTGAAAACCAAGATATTAACAAAATGTCAGCCAGATTATATATAATTTTATTAAGATGCCTCTTAAACAATAAATCCATCATTTTCTTCTAACTACGCAAAATAGTTTTTAATTCACAAGCAATACTCCTTTTTCAGCATTTACAATGCTTAAATATTATCTCATATTCAGTTTGATAGAAGAGCTAGCAATTCAACCTGCTAGCAAGCACCTTAAAATACAAGTTAACTTCTACTGATGTTTCAGAAGCATCCAAAACAAAGTTAGTAAGAGGGTTAGCAAGGGTTTGAAGTCCAGACACAAGGCTCAGTGCAGACATTACAGCAATACATCACCACAGAGCAATTTTTGTGCTCAGCTCACTCTAGCTGGAAGCTTGTAACTTCTTCCTTTTCACAACAGCCAAGAGGTGCAGTAGAAGCGTCTACACTCCTGCCCTCACGTCCAAAAGAATACCCCACCCATTTGGACCTAAAGGGATTGGACTAGAAGTGAGCCCATGTATGTTTAGGAATGGAGTTTGATAGGTATACATCGTTTCCTTTCCTAAACCAGTTTTAGGATCTTTTCCTAGCCTATTCAGCCACACAGTTGTTCTCTTCACTCCTTCCACATTTGCAGTAAAAACTGCCCCTTGCATTTTACTGTAAACTTGAGCATAAGTATTTCCTTTGGGTACTCTATTGTCAGTGATTACAGTATCAGAGGACGATGCTTACCAGCTCCATTAGCACATGAACTTTTAGCTTCAGCGCAAACGTTCAACTCAATTTTCCTGTTGTGTGAATCATTGATGGTATAGCCAGACTCTCGCTTTAGTGATGTCAAATCAAAGAGGTGGCCTGTAGGCAGATCAGGCAATAATTTACTCTCTTTTTTTAGATTCAAAATCAAGACATTTTTGTATTAAAAGCTTTCAATAACTTAACTTAGTAGGAAGGTCAACCAGCCTCAACTGGTCTGCTAGCTTAGGGAGGCAAACAGTTACTAATTCATATTAATAATTAGAGGTAAAACTAGTTCCAGAACTACAGACTATTTACGTTTCAAGGGACGCTGCAGTACCTTACAAGATGTTTCTACCCACCAATAAGCTTGTTAATTAGAAAAATGGATAGTGATTAAGCCCCTCACGAACACAAACACAGCAGTGCTGCTTCTAGCAGCCTCTTCCACAGAGAAAATCCTGATGCCTCCACCTTACCTGTTGCAGGATTGGTCACCCGGCAGTCATTTTGCACATTGCTTTTAAGAGGACACGCAGCAGCGGTGAACCATAAGAAGGTATATTCACAATCTTCAATGGCTGTTATAAGTTCTGGCTTCGATTCCTAAACATGAAACAGTGCATAGAGCAATGTCTCTACAGAGTGATACTGCAAGATTTCATGCCATGGGGCTATCCCTGAAGCCTCTGGCTGACTTCAATTTGAATGCCAGTCCTAGGACTTAACAGATCATCGTGGTCCAATGAACTAACCCAAGGACAGCCTATTTAACTGTGACTATTTCAAATACACAACAGTACAGAATCATTATCGGGAGCAATAAATTTGAAAAGAGGAGAACTAAAGGTTGGGCAACAGAAAATCCAAACAGTGAGGGTAAGACATCTCACCAAAGAGAAGAGTACTTAATGGCAAGGTATACAGATATGCAAGAGTTAAGAACTACATAGCCAATAGCATTATTTACTACTTGAAACACTTCCCAACCTGTAATACGTTCACCTTCAAGAGACAAACAGACAATTTGAAGCTATTACAGATAAAATCTGTGCTAGCAGATTGTACAAAAAGATCTCTTAAAAACTCAGCATCTAAGACTCAAGTACTTATAAGCCGGTCTGTTTACAAGACTGGCTCCCATCCAGCTACAGATGACTAGGGAATAGGCAAGAACTGCCCACCATTCTCCATACACATACAGTGGTATGAACAACTCATGAAAACATAAAACCCTGCCAGGAGTCCACTTACAATTTTGCTTTCATCACACTTGAGGCGCAATACCGTTGTTTTCTTGCGAATTTTATCCGGACACTGTTCCCCGTTAATATATTTCAGAATAGAAATGCCATTTTCCCACTGGGGACCCTCAGCCACTTCCCCGAGACTTGTACATTTTGCACCCTCCATGAGGGAGGCAGCAGCATCAGAAGGACAGGAACCTATACAGATGAACAAAAACTGCATTATTACTCCAAATGTTAAGGCTTACTTGCCTGGAATAAAATTCCACTACTCTACTTCCAGGTATGTCACGGCTGATCTATCTCCAAGTCACTGTCCAAACCATATTCATTGGGGTGGGTATTTTTTTCCCTAAAATCACAAATAGAAGCAACTGCCTCACTTCACCCAAGGTAATGCAGAAAGTAGTGGCAGCTACTACTGGGGAAGTACACTACTACACAGAGTGAAAGGCTGGACTCTGTTACCGGTTCTTCCACTGCACAAAGCGTGGAGTCAGTCAGAAAATGCCATAGAGAAAATTCTGAAATTAACATCTTGTGCTAAAACACTATTTTAACCTTTAAGAGCTATAGCAGACTTTGGGTAAGGATGGAAGAGCTAGAGTGCTGAAGTTATCAAGAGAAGATAATGAGCTGCTAGTAAATCTCATCTGCCAAGCAGATGGAAATCAGGCCCACAATCAACCCTTCCTTCTGGTGCTGAAATTACACCACTGTCTCCACATATATTTCTTTACGATTTTTCCACTCTGAAAAACCAGCAGTACTGTCCTACCACTTGCCTCCGCTAGCTACAGCAAGAATCTATTTTCATTTTGCTCTTACGTGCAGCACCATATGGTACTAAGGGCTTGCAGACATTAATATAGTATTTCTGTGCAGAAGCAGATAGAGCAATGGCCTCCCAATTCTCTCTATGCCGTGTCAGAGATGAAAAGTCATAGAAGTTTCCTTCATCGTCCCTGTAAGAAACACAAAGGATTCAAATTAAAAGTAATTTTAAAAAAAATCGAATTATGTTACAATTCTTAAGTTACTACAATAACTTTAACCTAACTCTATAAGCAGAGTATCATGCTGGAAAAGAACTCTGCATGATACTCATTGCTCCCTACAAACCTCAAATTCAGTACAGAGATACATCGCTGCACCAGTCACCCCCACAGTAACGGTCTATGTGTCAGCCCTCAGCCAATGCAAGAGTAATTCTGACTTTTCATTGAAGCATGCAGGTTTTCAAGTGCATGGCAAGCATAAATGCACAGTTAGTAACGGTGGAATGTTTTACCTTAGGGCAGAAACCTATCATGACATCAGATGTTAAAACTCTGGGCCAATTATTAGCCACGTTTGACCCCACTTATCAAATCTTAATGAGTTAATACTTGGTTGTGACAGAAATAGATGACATTTTTCCTGGAGCTCTCTTTGGTGGGAGTTCCAAACACACAACAGTTGTATTCTTGTTTAAATTAGCCAGTTAAATAATAACTAGACACTTGTAACAACCTAACACACTCAGAGATCAATCATCAATAACTGCATACCCAACAGTTTACTTTGATACTAAGCTTATTCCCCAGATGATGATCAAAGAAAGTATTTTTCTGCAATGAAGTTGGGTTTAGGAAGTACAAATTGCAAAAGTTACTTAAAATACATTGCACTGAATGCCACATTAGCTGGTTACTAAGTCAAAACACAACAGCTAAAGTGGCAGTATTGCACGGAGTTGCAATAAGGCTGTATTTGTTTCTGTTGTCATACAGCTCCATTTTAAGTTCGTGGAAACAACTCACCTGTAGGAGCACTCAGTAGATTTAACAGGTGGGCAAGCATACTGAGTATGCCATTCAAACATGTAGGTGCAATCTGGAGTTTCCTTCAGGAATACAGGCTGAAAGAACAAAATACAAGAGGAATTTACTTTCTCATTTAGACACACTGAAGCTACCCAAGTGTCTCAGCCTTGTTTCAAGAAGATCCCGGAACTTGTGTTTATGCATTATCTTAGAGCCGCACGATGCCCCTGACCAGCTGAAAGCACGGCTTCTCCCCAACCTGAGTTTATCCGCATGCACACTTCTGATAAAGAAGCCATTAGAAGCTTCTGCCTCCACCATGAAATAAGGGGAAGACCAAAAGTAACTCTTGCTTAAGAACAGGAAGGAAAGCACAAGTACAGAGAGAAATACTAAAAGCAAGTAACTAGCTTATTTTGGTCTGGCCATGTAATACCTGCTTTCCTGCAGATTCATCCTCCTACCTTTTATTTCTTACAAAGAAATTGCTGTTATTTCTGGAAGAACATCTCCAAGAGCTTTGCTAATGGCAGGCATCCCTTAAAGGAACAACATGCCCTGACTTTCCTGGGGCATGACAAAGGTACCTTGTATAAATAGGAAATCCAAAACATTCCTTTTTATTACCTCACAGGACCTTTCAGTCTCCTGCCTAATCTGTAAGTGATCAGGCAGTCCTTGAAGGAAGCTAGTTCATGTTCTTCACCTTACCCTTCCACACACTAAGCAGAGGGCAACTCTGGAAGACAGTACATACAGGAAGCATGTGTTTTGAAACTAACCTCAGATGTAGTCTTGTCACAATAGAATAATATGGCAGTTGATCGTTCGTATATTTTATGACATTTTTCTCCATTGGTGTAATTAATCATTATTAAACCATTTTTGAAAGTCAGTTTTTCTGTAAGCAAGCCTAGAAGAAAAGAGTTGAGAAAAGTAAACAGCTAATCCAGTAAATAAACAACTGCAGTAATGCCTCTGGCAACAGGGTTGCACAGACAGCGGTAACATGCACGATAAAGTACCAACAGAAAGACCTCAACCTTCCTCTAAAAACTGTGACCCAGTTATTGAGTTATTGTACTCCAGTACAGTAGGGTCGAACTCATTCCTAATTGTGTGTCAGAATAGCTACATACATGACATTTTATTTGCACACGAAGCAAGAGTGGTAGGGCGCTTTATTATGTAAGATGTATGAGATCGGCAAGAGCCCCTCTTGTACCACACAGTAGCTTCAGTTACACCCTGGTTAATCTTCCCATTCTGTAAGTTCCTTCTAATCAAGTGCTATACCTGATACTTTTCTGAAAGTATTTTCCGTCTTCTTTACTTGACACGATGACACGTTGTGAGCATCTGGTTTGCAAGGTTCTGTTATTTTTCCACAAACTCTGAAGTAGTAGTCATACTCATCCGTACTCACTTTTATGTCTTTATTGGAAAGTGGCTTCAGGTTATAAACATGACCATACCTTGGATCTTTCACCTGGCAATCCTCTCCTTTAAAGAGAAGTTAAGAAATTAAAATACAATTTAATATCTATCAGCCACGCCAAATACACTTAGGACAAGTAAGGCTTACTGGCACAAATACGGCCACAAAAATGAATAGCTGGCACTTTACAGCAGTGACGCTGAAGAACCATTTTAGTCCAGCTAAGCAGCTGGTTTTGGCAAGTCACCAATATCTACAACTATGAGACCAAGCCACAAATAGAACATTTCTTTTATAACTGCCATTAAAACAAGATGCAAAAGTCGTGTTGTAGGTCAAAAACTACCTCAAAGTGGCCTCACAGGTTCTTCCTTCAGCCATGCTGAAGGTTAAGTACAGAACCAGAGAGACTAAGTCCAGCACTTGCTTAATTATCTGGAAAGAACAGTGAGGTCACAAGGCCGAAGCAAGAGTTGTCCTAGATGTCAGTCTTTCATCTTCTTTTAACAGCTATGAAGTTTGCCGAGTTAGAAAATAATTGATCATAGGAAATGTTAGCTACAGCTTACAGGTCTGCCAAGATATATACAGAAAAGGTTTGGGAAAATTCTAGTTTCATGAGTCTCATCAGCCGACATACATCAGTAACTGTGCTACTGATCAAGTCCTCAGTTTTAAAGTGACCCTTTGCTCAACATTCTGAAGCTTTTAAAAAAACCCATCAGATTGTATCACATGATTATTATACTCCCCTCAATCATCCAACAAGTCAGTACCAAGCTAAAGACAAGACATCAGTTTCCCTCCCTTCAAAACCACAACTCTTGTCACCAGCATCCTGCACAGTAATTGTGTACTACAGAGCAGTAGCTTGTAAACATTCCTCCTACGCCACATGAGATCACTGGCAGTTTCAATAATGTCTAGGACTGTTGCAACAGATCCTGTACAGGAAGTCTGGATGTTTTATAAGGCATTACCTACAAGTTACAAAACAAAGCCTGCAAGGGCAGGGAAGACACCTGCACATTCAACTTCCCATCTAAAAGGCAAATGAGTACCAGAACTAGAACCTGTGATTCTTTCCTGCACATCCTGGAGTCAACTGCAAACTCTGATACTCTCCTGCTGGTCTCTTCCCCATCGTCTAATCAAGGACAAGTTTACAGGATAGCTTCCAGTCTTCAGTGGGGGGACAGGGAACAACTTGCCAGGCATAGGATCAACTGTGTTCTCATGAAACCTGATGCTTTAAGATTTACAAGACACTAGCAAGTCTGCCTGTGATTTAACACGGTAGTACTGTGATTTGGCAGAGACAGCATTAATACTTTATATTCTTTCCCTAGATAGGGAAGTACATTTGCCTGTCATTCTAAATTGCACTTTTTATGTTAGATGTGACTCCTAGTTGGCTTAAAGCTCAGAAGAGACATCCCTCCACAAGCCAGTACCTTTTACAGAAAGATTCACAGGGCAAGAAACAAACATAGCTTCACTAAGTATTTACTTTTGTACAGATTTGTTTGATGTTTTAATGCTCAAATAACGACACTTACCTTCTGCTTTGTGAACAGGACATGCTGCCAACGTTTTCCAAACAAATACGAACTCACAGTCATTCTCTTGCTCAAACACCGGCGATCCCTACAGAAAAAAGCCATATGAAGGACGCTTACTAAGAATTTACATTGCAAGTCACAAAATGAAGAATCCTTTTTAATTGCAGTGGCACAGTATAATATATCTATTATCAAATTTCAGTACTCATTTTCAGCAAAGAGCTGCTTTTGGTGGCTCACAGAATTCCATCAGAGTTCACTGTTGTGTTCTACAGGCTCAGGAATGCAGTTGTAAGCAGAGGCAAAGGAAAAGCCTGTATACTTTTTAGAACCAGCCTCTCCATTCCAAGAGGAATAAACACTGTCTGTTCTGTTAGAATAAGTCCAAGCTCTAAAATCCTCATTAATAGCAATTGGTACAGAAAATTACCATTGTTTGATCACACTGGAAGATTATACGTGTAGAATAACGTTGCTTATCTTTACATGTGTCACCATTCAAGTAAACAATGCTTAGTGACCCATCAGTAGCAGCCTGTGGGTTTATCTGAATGACTCCAAGGTTCTTGCTTCTATCAGTGTATTTCACACAAGATCCTATGGCACCACCTACAGGAAAAAGCAAAAGCCTGTATTTTAGTTCAAAGCTTTGACAACTAGAGTTAACTTTATTGTAAAATAACATAATGGAGTAGCTTTAAGAGACCTCTTAGCATTAAATCAGACCATCTCAAACTCCTGAAGCAGAACACAACAGAAGTGTTTTCATAAATAGAGACATTGTGTACCTAAAGTCTTTGAGGAAAAGAACAAGTTACTGTCCTGCATTCACTGAAATCTTTAAAACCGTACTAACTTATCTGCTCCCACAGACTGATAGAAGACTACAGCAACAGGTTAAATAAATCAAACCGGCTAGAAGTGCAGTAAGACATGGCATAGGCTTCTTATTCTGGCCTCATCAGTTTGGAGGCTTCAACAACATTTAACTTTCCTTTCTTCTTTAAAAATAAAATAAAAGATACTGTCAAATACTGCCCTCAACGCGTTTTTCCTAAATGCATTCCCACACGTCAATGAAGAGTCCTGGTGACCATTAAGACTGCTCTCAGTTTGAGAAAGTCTGTTTCTTGACATACCTCACCCATGTCTATGCGAGTTCAGTGACTGAACGGGCAGGATTCAATAAATCCTACTAAAATAACTGGGAATGTCATTCTGCATATAAGGTCTTGCATCAGAAGTCACAAGTTAAGATATGCCTCCCAATGGCTTACCAGGGCATCCAGGCACATAGGGCAAAGGTTTGCAGACGTTCAAGAAAAACGTTCGCTTCTTTGCTTCCTTTGAAGTGTCTATAGCAACCCATGGTTCACCCTCTTTGCTCAAGTCACTTAAGTCATACTCATTGCCAGCAGCATCTGAAAGATGTGGTACATACAGTAAGTTGAAAGATGACCTATTAGCTACTTGCAGCAGTATTGGGTTTGAAATGATGCAAGTTTCACTGATGAGTACACATAATTCAAAGTAATCCTCAGAATCACATTAGATATCCATTGAGAGAAGGTACTGTTTCCATAAAAAACGTCACTACACCAAGCATAGAACAAAGTTCCTGTCCTGGTTTCAGCTAGGAAAGAGTTCATTTTCTTTCTAGTTATTCCTGTGAAAGGAATGTCAATAATACATATTGGTTTAGTTGTTGCTAGGCAATGTTTATACTTTTCAAGGACTTTTCAGCTTCCCATAGAAGCTGAGAAGGAGCATAGACAGAACAATGGAATGGCCAAATGGAATATTCCATACCACAGACATGCTCAGTATATAAATGGGGGTTGGCCAAGGAAACCAGAATCCGCAATCACTGTTCGGGAAGGTATCAGGTCACCAGGTGGTGAGACTGACTTTGTCATTATTACTATTGTTATTTTCCTTTTCTGTTATTGTTCTATTAAACTGTCTTTATCTCAACCCATAAGGTGGTGTGGTTTTTTTTCTTTTCCTTTTCCCCTCCTTCTCTCCCTCTTCTCCCTACCCTTTTAGGGGGAAGGGGGAGAACTGCACAAGCAGTTGCATTGTCCTAGCTGCTGGCTGGGGTTAAACCACAACAGTTCCCTTGACAGGTACTTCCCACAAGTAACTACTCCACTATTCACAGGCACATTTTTCCAGAGGCCAATACCAAATTAACCCATTTTATTCAGAGCTGGGCTGAAGCAGCACCCAGACGTGATATGGATTAAAGGTTTTCAAAGTAATTATCAGCTTTCTTGTGTATACCACTATGTTCCACATCCACTTCTTGCCTGTCTTCATAAGTTAAGCCTGCTTCAAACTATTTACCTCATCTCCCTCTCTACTTCTATGAAGACTTCAAGTCTTACAAATGTCTTCACAAGAGGTATTCTTAAAGCCCTCTTCTGCAGAATTTTGTTGTTCAGTTAATCCTTCCAACATTTGTTTGACAGAGCCCAGCCAAATTCCAGGTACCTACCTGTAACCTGGCAGTCGACAGGAGCAGGAGCACAGGCCAGAGCTGTGTGAAACTCAAAAAAAGTATCATGGATGTTCAGCACACTGTTTATCTCTTCACGCACAAACTTAAGCTCTCCAGGATATGAATCATTACAAACGAAAGTCACCGTGAACGTGTCTGATGTTCCTGTAAAAGAAACACTTATCTGCTGCTGGTTCACTTGGAAATATTTGAATCTAAGTTCAAGCTAACACTTGACTTCAAAATTTTCTAACGGTTTCTTATTGCTAACTGCTTCAATGAAAACACTACCTTATTGTTTATGGGAGCTTCCTTAACTGTAAACACACAAGCCTTCTTTAGGAGACCTGTGCTAAATTGCCTAGCAGCCACAACTGTCTCCAAATGGGAGACCAGAATGCCTTGACACACGTCAAGAGCATAATTACCTTCACTAAACTGTACTTCCTAGGTCTTTGACATGTTATATTTGAAGAAACAGAAAACCTGTAAAATGCCAAATCATCTGTACCAGCAACTTCTAAATTACATCACAGATAGCAAAATTCTGGTTTTGGGGGTTTTGTTTTTAAGAAGTTCAGCATAGTGACTGCAGAACAAGTAACACTGATACTACTTAAGCAGCATAAGTTAAGTTCTGTTGAGTCCTCCCTTCCACAGCCCACAAGAAACAGTAAAATTATGGGGGGGAGTAGTATTTGTCAATGTATCCTAGTATTATCAAAATGGTAGAAGCTCTCAAAGCAAAATACATGAGAGCTCAACCACTTGTTACCCATTGCATATTAGGTATGAAACCATCACAACTGGGAAAATAAGAGATATCAACATAGCAATTTGTACAGAGGACAAACATTCAGGATCCTGAATCCAAAACCCCGTTTTCCTAAAAACCTTTTGTTAAGGTGTCATATGCCTTTCTATGAAAACTCAGTTTCAGTCCAGTTGAAGGGCACTAAAATCCGAAACTTAGATACACATTTTTCATTAGTCTTATCTGCGAATCAGACTTAAATCATGAAGTAGGTATATATAAGGTAAAAGAACACTTATTCAAGAACTTCCATTTAAGAGAGTATAAACTTACCAAAAAGTGATCTTTCAGGTATGAAAACTTTAGAGAGCATTATTCATTAAACTGAACCTTAAAGCAATGACTTCACTTAGAAAAAGAGCCAGAGTTCGTTTTGCTTGTTTTTCTAATTTGACTACCCATTCCTCCTAGTGAGGAACAATATTTTTCATCTACTGAGCAAGGAAAAAAATCCTGTACTGTATTTGGTCTGCTTCCAGGAGTTTTTGAAATGCACATCTATTACTGGAAACCAAGTCATTACCATTCTGCGTGATTTGATTTCTTCTTAAAATTTTCATATGAACTAGCTTGTTTAAGTGATCACCGAGCCCAGTAGGTTGTAGTACGTGAACAAAGGGAGGAATAAAGACCATTCACAAAAAGTTTGTGCAATATCAGCATCCACCTCCACTGCTTATTTCCTGGACTCACCTGATTGCAGACGAAGAGGACCTCTGTAGGTTAGAGTTAGAAACCCTTCACCAGACAAATACAGGGTTTTGTCCAGTTCCACCAGCCTCACCGATGTCAGATTTTCTGCTTCACATCCAGCAGCTATTTTGCCATTGATTTTACCACAATCTGGCATGGGTCCACAAATGTTTAGCTACAAGTTTCAAAAACATGTGGGTGTACACAGTGTTAACTGCATCAGAAAAATTAGGTCCACACAACCATTTCTACATCAGTAAAACTCACTTGCCCACAACTATTTCAAACAGCATGAAATGTCCATCATTTCTAGACTGCAAGACAACCAACTATAATACAGGAACAATATCCTCAATATTCAGCTTACAGGGGCCACGAATTATCCCCACTAGAAGTACAGAATGTGGTTTAGCAAGTTTATTCCTAGATTAAACAACAGTAGTACCTGTCAACAGCCTAGGAGTACCGATACAGGCAGATCACATTAAGAACACCAATATGGACAGATTAAATCCCTTTCTAGGCTTCCACTGTCCATTCCTTCAGCACCAGCAGATAAACTGGTATTATGCAACAGAGTCCATAACTGGAAAACCCTGCATAGCCTCAAAAGTGTGGCTACCTTATGTTTACTAGGAACCAGAAGTTCAATGCTTTTAAGACCATCTGAAATTAATCAAGTTATATTCCATTCCTCCCCTCAAGCACAGTACTTTCCTGCCAACTGAAATTTCATAAGAGGACTGAGTCAAAGCTCCACTTGCTCACTAAACAAAACTGGAATATGCAAAAACAGCATCCATAAGCAGCATACTGTACAGTCAGAATCCTTACCAAGAACTTCTTCCCAATACCAGTAGCCATATAGCCTTTTCCAGAAGCTAATGGCTGCAGATTGAACAGAAAGCCAGTGTTTGGATCTCGCACAGAGCAGGACTGGAAAACAAAAATTACAACAGCATTATCTTCTCCTTCTGCATTTCTTCTAAGTTTTACCTCTAACTTGTTTAAAGAGCCAAAGTAGTGATTTACACATATTCGTAGCCTGCATACCAATCAGTAACTTAATTTGGACAACCAGAATAAAGCTCTGGCAGTAGCAACACTTCATTCAATTCTTTTGCACAACTGTCCATTGACATCAGCCACATACCAACATATCAAAGTGCAATTTAACTGATGACATCCATCAGGTTAGCTAAGAGCAAGGAAGTTTTAACTGAGGGTTGTTTTCACACTAATGTGTTTATGTTGAGACCTGTAAAGTAGAAGCACCTGAGTAGCTCAATGTAAAAAAAAGCCTTATTTGATGATCTGTACACAAACAAGGACAATATATATCCCTAGATATAAACTTAGTTTTACTAGCAACCTTGTAAGAGAATGAAACATTCAGTGCCACAGCAATTAAGTTGTTCTCTAGACAAAGCACTTGAATACTTTGGTCAGAAGTTACACATTTCAGGAACACTTCAAGAAGAAAGCAATAAAATATCCCAAGACTACCATGATCAACTTCAGACTTCACTGTAGTTAGTTTGCTCTGAGAGTCACTTAAACATAGCAGCCAGGAGTGTTAGAAAACAAAAAAGTATTTGAGACTAATACAATTACATCCCCCTCTCTCACCTGAGAATCATCTTTTGTTTCCTTGATTGGACAAGCAGCCTCAGTTTCCCATAAGAACGTGGCCACACATTCCTGAATAGCTATAAACCGTGGGCTGCTACTCTGTAAACAGATTGCAGAGAGAAGACCAGAATAAGTTTAACAGCCAACACCTTCTCGTGTTAGAGATTCCACTTTATGAGAAACTGCCAGGTTCTTCTAAGAGATCTCACTACAAATGCACACAATTCCCACTCCACTTCCCTCTCCCCTCTTTATTTTGAAGGTCACCACTGAAAACTTTGTCTAGCTAAACACTTAGCATGTTATTAAGCTTTAGCAAAGAACTGACTCTGACATCCAAATACTCAGATTAAATTCAATACTGAATCTAGACATGCATAACCAGACCTTGCCTCAGTCTAAGCTTTGAAGAGTTTTGGGGTATAATGCATAGTCCAATATAAAAAAAAAGTAAAAATCAGGCAACACACAACTCTTAGCTGAGGTAACAAGGTACCAGGAGTATTAATTATACATACTTCATTTCAGTGTTTTCAGGCAAAAGCAAAGCAATTCATAACTGCCTGAAGTCACAGATTTTCACCATACCCCTTGGACTGATGATCATGGGAGCGAGGGGAGTAAGACCTGCAGGTTCACAAAGCAGCAAGAACAAGTCTAGGCAAGCTTCAGTCTAACGATCCCCTCAGTCTAAACTTCAGTATGTGGAGTTGTGCCAGCAGAAGTTTTATAGATTTAAAAAATCCTCTAGAATCAACAAGCTACAGAGGACATAGAACTTAAGTCTGGAGATACACTTTTCAATATTCTTCCTCTTAAGAGGGTCTGCAACGTTTGCATGTGTAACTCCTCAGGCTTAAGTCCTGTGTATTTTTCATGCTAATTAGACTAGTTTGAAATATCACTGTCCACTGAGGCTGTTAGTTTTAAACTAGTCCTTGCTTACGATACAATACTCAGACTGAGACCCATGCTTCTCTAGCATCTAAGTCAGCTTTGTTTTTACATCTCTAAGTACTCAAGAAGTCTCCATTGTCATGAATCTGCTATACATGATTCATATTCATGTGGCTTCACGTTGTATGATAGGAAACCTACTATGATGAAGCAACAAATGAAAGATCATTTGTCCTTACAAGAGTGCCCTTGGAACAGATGAAGTGGATGGTGGTGGTATAAGTGGTTTTCTTTCCATCAGCATCAATGCACACAGAGCCATTTGCATAGGTTAGCAAAATGTGTCCAGGTCGTTCAACGACCAGTTCTTTGCTGGCAACACCAAGATTACTAATAGAGGTGACTTCAGAGTAAGAAACCTAGAAATAAAGAAAAGCACATAAGCAATTCTAAACTCAAGTGAGGAGTTATAGATACAGTCAAAAAGAAGAAAATACCTACCACAGTAATCTTGTATACAGAAGGTTATCTTGAGTTTTGAAGATCACAAAGGTGTAGAGATCCCCCTACATTTCTCCCCCATTCTATACTTAAGTTCCACGCATTTAACAGACAAGCTCCGCAAGCAGGCATGATTTGGGGTTTTGTTGTTTTTATTTTTAGTACTTTAAGGTGCCTGTAGCGCCTCACAACAGCCGTCTTCATCTCACCAGTTACACAGCTTAGGAATTTAAGGAATTTAGGGTTTCAGTTTTACAGATCTTTAAAACGCAGTATGTGGAAGCCTCCAGATATTCTTAGAATTGACCTTAGGGATCTGCCATCCTTAGCAAAGCCCAAAAAGCACTAGCAGAAACTGAGCATTAGAACAACAGTAGCTGCTACTATCAAGGCCCAAATTAATCGTCACTTCTGCAAGATAACTGGTGTTTCCTATTTTTAAGAAGCTATTTTAAGTTAGCAACAGCAACAAACAGAAAAACGCACCTCCAAAGCAGCTCTGTCCACAAAGATTTCAGCTTTTTTTTTTGCCCCCAAACTTTTTTTTTAAAAAAAGTCTGCATTTCAGTTGACCCAACGTGCTCACTTTTTACTCCAGTGTCTTAGTGATGAAGTAACGAAGCTCTAATGTGTCTCCACATGTAAAGTAGCCTTACACAACAGGGAGTAACGCAAGCACAGGGAACTAGTGATATTTAGCTCCAGTGCCATGATGGTGATGTACACATTCAGACACTCAGACATCCTCTTCAACAACATGGAGGAAAGGTATTCCCTCCATTTTACAGAGGGAATTAGGACAGGCTGGTGAGCCCCTAGTTCAACTTTCCCTACAGCTTTGAGCAGCACTGAAGTAAGGCCTTGGGCGAAGCCTCCACCCAGCATGTCAGCACAAACAGTCCCATGATAAACTGTTACGCTTCAGGAAAATACAGAAGTAGAAGCTCATAACCACCACCTCTTTGCTGCACCACTGCCCCCTCCCCGCTGGCCTGACAACTTCTGCCTTGTCTACTCCTCAAAGCCAAAGGGAGCTCAGAGGGAGGGAGACAAAGAATACCCATTTCTCCCACAGTTCAATCTAAAACAAGCCAGAAGCAAAACAGAATATGCAGGAGAGCAGCCTGTTCCTAAAGCAATGCTAGCAGCCTCTGCGACTCTCTGCAGTTTACACAGAGGAGATGCAGTTTGTCTGCCTCTCCAACACAGAGCAAAGAATCATGCATGTCAAAGGCAACATTGGTAGACTTGTAAAGATTAAAGCTTTGGTCTTTGAAGAGGTGGACAGGAGGTCTACCATTCTGCAATGATTATTCCAACATTACAGATACAGAATACCACAGTATTTTGCACACAGAAGCCAGAATTCACGTGTCTATCTCGCATACTCACTCACTTTCACATAATTTCACTCACTTTGTGAGCCAGCTCTGAGCTGGGATGGAAAGGCTACTCACATGATCATGCTGATATTCCATCTGACAGACAGATGCTCGCCGGTCACATCCTGGGACAGCAATCAGTGGTCGACAAACATTTATGTAGTACTTCTTGCGTTCACTTGGTCTTGAATTATCCATGGCATACCAGTTGTCACCCCTCTTCTCAGATTTTGCTAAGCTGAGCAGGAAGAGAAAGTTCTGTGCTAAGAACACACATTCTTCATAGATTCTCTCTAGCTTTCTCTGTCAGTCTCAAGAAACAGAGCAACTGTAAGGCATTTCAGAATAAATATTCCCCCCTCATTTTCAAGTGTTACAATTAAAAAGAATACTCCTACGAAGTAGAGCACAGTTGACAAAGTAATAAGTTTTTATTAAGTAAAACCATCCCAAAAAGTCAACTTACATCTTACGATGCAAGTCAACATACTAGAGGGAAATACTGTCTTCATTTCAAGATACGCGCAGTTAAGATTGCCACAACAGATGAAGTTTCTAGGAAACCAACTTCAACCCATGCTAAGCTATCAGCCAGAACCCTGAACTAGAATAGCCAAGTTATGTTGTATATGTTACTTTCATACCTTGACAAGTCATATTGGTCCATGGTGTTGGAATCAGTCACAACACATTCCAGTGGCATTTCAGGACAAGCATATTCAGTGTACCACCTGAAGTTGTAGGTATAGTTATCTTCTATCTAAAAAACAGGGCAATAGGTAAGTGAGGCTTTCCACACAGAATACTTTGTGACTCACAGCTACTTCTTTGTATGTTAAGCTTGTTATTTCCCCTTGGTTTTGGGATATACCTTCTCAGACTGATTTGTCTAAGTCTGTTTTGTTGTAGATCTTGTCATTCACTGTGTCATCAAAAATACTCTTCCCAAAAATAACAGAACCAGAGCAACTAGAGCAATGTAACTGCTGCCTGCTGTGTTACAGGACACACAGTCCTACCACTTGTTACTTCTCAGCCAGTTTGGTTTTTTCGGGTAGAAATACAAAATTATCAAAAGCACAAGTAATTACACAGCCCAGAGACTAGAGAAGAGTGAAGTAATAACCTGGATCCAGGTGAACAGCTTACTGTTCCGTGGTGAAGACAAGCTTTATGGCTGCAACAAGAGGTAGATATACTAAGAGAAATAACTAATTTGTTTGCTTTATAGATACTGGATATTTCCATCCATGAATCTGTGCTTGCACTGGCCTAGCAGCAGTTATTGTCAGGATTTTGGGATAGAGATCCTTCTCTTCATATAGAACTTCTTACCTGATATTCAGGCTGACCTATTCCAGCCTGACGGTCACATAGGAAAGTTATAAGGGTAGATCGCTGTGTTTTCTTCTCATCATTGTATGCTGTACCATTTTTGTAGGTTAACTGGATCAGACCATCATAATATGAAAGCTTGGAACTGGGCAGTCCAAGACTCCAAAACTGATCCTTACTAGAAAAGAAAAAGTGGGCTTTGACACTAAACAGAATGAAAAATTAATTCTCTCTAAGAGAAGTCTTAGAAGTAGCAAACACACAGGTAAGTTTATAGAAGACATCACAATAAGACAAAAGAATTAAGAAAGGTTGCCAAATGTAAGTGAGCTAGGATGAACAGAATGCTGCCAAAAGGAAACTTAAAACATGAACAGGTACCCTTGTTTGGAAAGGAAAGGAAGTTGTACCTTTCTTACATATTTAGAAAACTTTAACATTCCCTTCTCCAGAGTGACAAAAATATCAAGTACCCATTCACCAGAGCAGAATTCAAACTGCAGACACCCTAATGCTGGGCTCAGACTGGTTCCATGCAAATACATGTGGACAGTGAAGACTTAGCCCTGCACAACAGCAAATCTCACTCAGGGAAGAAAACTACCTTCTCATTCTCTTAGCTTGGGACTAGCTTTGGTTCAGGGGGGTTTCTTTACTCTGACTTAACACTGGCTCTATCAGGCCTAACCTGGCCACCTTCCCCTGAAGAATATTTTTAGTGTCTGCAGTGAACTCTCTTTGGCTGAAGAATAACTCAGATAGAGCCAACTCAAGTACAGCTGCGCATGTTTACGCTGTACCACATCTCTGGCAACAGGCTGACCTAGAACCTGAAGTGTATAGATACTAATCTCAGACACAGCTTGTAGAAGATAACAGCACTGATGCTGTTAGAGCAGCAGTACGCACTGGGACTGTGCCTGCACAGCGCTTTCAGTAACGGAAATACAGTGCAACATCCAAGCTTTGGGTTCCACCTCCGCGTAAGGCAGCCACTAGTCACCCCAAGCACAGCAGTGCTTCTTTAGGCCACCTCTTGGAGTCTAGCTGACCCTGAATCCAAATTGTGGGTTGGCTTAATACAGCTGCAGCAGTTAATCTACAGCTTACAGTCCCTATGGGAAACATAAGGGGGAGCAATTGACACGCTCATTCAATCTCAAAAACTAGCTCAAGCACGATTACATGTGTGTGCACTTTGCTTGAAACAGCTGGCAGTATAATTACTGCACTACCAAATAATATTTTACATGCAGATTACCTGAATCTATTACAGGCAACAGTAATTATTTTACATGCAAATTGTTCACTGTTACACATAGACAACACATCATGCAACAAGAGGTCTTCTATTACTGACAACAGAACTAGTTACTCACCTTTGTGTTACTTGGCACGCTGCTGATTTTGTGTGACACAACTCATCGGGCACACTGCCGCAGATGTTTATGTAAAAAAAGTATTCAGTAGTATTAACTATATAGTGCCCATTTTTCTTGGCCAGAGGCGACAAATCAAAAGAGAAGCCTAAGCGGGAAGGAATAAACTTTATCAGTTTAATTTTTCCTGCCATGTCACACAGGTTTTGATTCTACCAGTCACACAGCTAGTTCGTTTCCCCCAAATACATCTCCTTCAACATAATTATTGGTCCAGAAATAACATGGACATACTAAAAGCACGTTTTCTCATACAGAGATATTTAACAGAGTAAAATGCACATTACACCTATTTTCCTACACACACACACTAGGGGAATATTAAGGTGGTGCTGTTCTGATCTTCCATACACATGTGGCTTAAAACTGTTGTGCTAAAATGTTGTGGGTGCTTAGACTTAGGCTGAACTCGCTTTGTTCTTGTGCATCAAAAAGACTCAGTGTTGTGATGCAAGTTCTATCCCTCACAACCTTTCAATTTGCTGAACATAAATACATACCTGCCTGAGGATCAGAAACTTGGCAGTTATCTCCTTCAGTTTTAGACAGGACACACGCAGCAGCAGTATACCAATCAAATGCATATGAACATTCACCCTCAGACATCAGGATTGGAGCGCTTTCTAGATCACCTGGTATCACAAGAGCAATGTGTTACACATACACTCAGGCTGCCAAAAGGAACTATGAATTTAATCGGAACACTTAACTCCTCCCCAACAGCAAACCAAGATTAACTGTTAAAGTACCTCTCCTCTGAAAATTAGGACTAAGCAGAACCAAAAATTCCTTGCACAAATTCTTTGCATCCTCCTCCCCCGAATAAAAGTTTAGCCCAGAGGTGACGATACACTGCTCAGTCTGTTTCCGAGTACTATCACTCTTCAAAAAACCAAATGTTTGCTTTGATACGTGAACCTGGTGTTTTCCTACAAAGCAACAGCTTTATTAGGAAGTAGCCCATAATCTGATCCTAACAGCCAGCATACATAGAGGATTCATCTTCCTCAGGCTGAGATAGAGGAATACAGGGTTTGTATTTCCCTGGGAGGTGGTAGAACTAGTGGGCTATTATGTGGAGATGAACAACAACAACAACTTCTGCAAATGCTTCTGCCTTTTGTAAACTGCAAGCAGTTTAGACACAAAACATACTTATTAGAAAAGAAGGTTAAAGTATCTGATCTCAGTTCAGAACCAGTCTTTCCCATCAAGAAAACCTAGGGATAGAAAGTGCTTTGTATAGCTTCCAGGTATTTCTGGAGCTTTAAACACTTAAACATACTTTCATGATGTTTGGGAGAATCTTAGTTCAAGAGACTTACTCAAGGGTCTTTAAAGAGTACTTGTATAAAAGGTGAACAGAGCTAAATACCTACAATTACATTGCTATCATCCTAGTAACAAACCACAAAGTTTCAGTTTTTGCATAGAAGGAAATAAAAGACAAAGGCACATGCTAATATTGAGCACTCATGACTGGGCATATTAAATGACCTCCAGTTTTTAACTGGATCAGAGAACAGGGTGTGGATATTCTCACCTGGTCTGCACACAAGAGTGATGACAGTTTTGATTTTTTTGTTAACACCACAGCTGTCTCCGTTTGAATAGGTAAGTTGAATATTTTCTCCAACTTTTTTAGGAGAAGATACAAATGTTCCAAGATTCTTACTCTTGTTTTGTTTATCTGTAAAGACAGTAAATACATCACTTTTGTTTCCCTGGAAAGAAGTGAAGCTTACACTATTAAGAGAATATTAACTAGCCAAATGAAAGTCTTAAGAAAGCATATGATTAGGAGTTTGTTTTTAACCTCACCAAAACCATGCTACAAAGCCTGGAGGAGAATTATTTAGTTAGAACAGGCTACTTGCATCATTTCTGCTAGGGTCTTTGGGAGCACAAGAGAAATATGCTCCTAACCTTTTTTCCCCCCTCAAATAACTGAACGCAGTCAGGGCAGCCAACTCCATTTGCAGAGGAAGTGCCAAGCCTTCAGAGCCTTAACAAAAACACAACCAACCAAAAAGACTCACCTACAGAGCAAATAGCAGCATCATCTGGGCAGCTGGAAGCTCCTCCTCTCTTCAGCACTTTATGGCAGACATTGATGTAATAATGCTTCCTCCCTACCTCCAAAAAGCTGCTGTCCACAGCTTCCCAGTTCTGGGCTAGCTCTGAAATACAGGGGATTGTTACGGACAAGTCACCTGGTCGTTACGGACAAGTCACCTGGCTTAGTTGTTCTAGCCTCTCCATGCAAAACGCCTTTTATCACAAAAAAGGACCCACATTTAAAACCACCTAGGATGACAGCAGCCAAGATAGTCATGGATATGGCTACTTTCATAAGGCACTCAATCCTTTGGGGTTGAGGGAAGTGAATGCCAGTACCCCAGAAATTCAGTAAGAATAGCAAAAGCTGATTAATGTTCAACTAAAGAATTGCACGTGGACTCAGGACAAAAGTAATTGAAAGCTAATTTTCATTGCCATACCTGAACTGCGGATCAGAGGTGACAAGTCATAGTGCTTTTTCTTATCAGCAACTCTGCAAAGAAGATCTTCTTTCTCTTTAACACATGCATATTTTGTATCCCAAGTAAAAAAATATGTGCAGTCCACTTCACCAGTAAACACTGGAGTTCCTCTGCCATCGTTTCCTTAACATTGAAGATGGATAAAGAGATGTTAGGTTTCTAGTGGGAGAAGGGGCGAAAAGCAAGGAGACTTGAGGATTGGCAATAAGCAAGGAAGACAAAAATCCTTTTGCTGCACAGGACCTACGTTTGTGCTTTGGTTTTTTTTTGTTTGGGTGGGGTTTTTTTTCCCCCCAATTGTTGGCTAAGAAATGAGGCTCTCTTACACCTCAATTTTCTTGATCATCAGTGTAAATTTAAAGTAGCAGTGCCACTTCACAGCACAAAACAATCCTGCCAGCCATAGAAGTTAGTGCTTACTCTAACTATTTATTCCTTGCATTAGCTGTGGCTCAAAGCATGCATTCCTTTGAACATAAGGTCTACTAGCAAGCACAGAAGTAAAATCCTGAGCAGAGTCATCACAGCTTGTTAAACTCACCTGCTGTTTCATTGCACTCAAAGTTTATGACAGTCATTCTCTGAAAGCCGGAACTACACGCGTCCCCATTTGGATAAATTAAAGTGAGGTCCCCATCAGAATATCTGAGTGAAAAGTCAGTTTTAGATAGAAACACGGCAGACACAGTCACACAGTGTTCTTCACATAACAGAAGCCACACTCTTGTTTATTTAATAATTGTCTCACTCAAAGGGAAAACAAATGCTTGTTGCAGTAGAAAAATCAGTATTAGTGTTGAACAAAGGCTTGCATCTGCTGATTTTTCTGGTTACTTTTCATGAATGTGTGTAAAGTTTAAAGAATGCTCTAAAGCTATTCCAGCTTTGAATAGAATATCTGTGCTTTCAGTTACAATAGACTATTTCAGTTGGAAGGGACCTACAATAGTCATCTAGTCCAACTGCCTGACCAATTCAGGGCTGACTAAAAGTTAAAGCATGTTAAGGGCATTGTCCAAACGCTTCTTAAACACTGACAGGCTTGGGGCATCAACTACGTCTCTAGGAAGTCTTTTCCAGTGTTTGACCACCCCGTCAATAAAGAAATGCTTCCTAATGTCCAGTCTAAACCTCCCCCAGCACAGCTTTGAACTACACGCTATTCCCACACATCCTATCACTGGACACCAGGGAGAAGAGCTCAGCACCTCCCTTCTCCACTTCCCCTTTTCTCCAAAGGTGGACTATTTCTTCCCATTAGTTTATGGCATGGCTATTTTTGCAGGTGGAAGTAGTCATACTTCCTGGAAGATCACTCCAACAAGTCTGTCACATGCTTACAGACAGAATAGAAGACCATATCTAGGTGAATAATCTCTGCTTTGCAATCTCAGACTATTGTCCCAGTATACCACTTGGGTATCCTGAAATTCTTTAAAAAAAATCACTAAATCCTGGACTTAGTCTTGGATATGATTAACGCATGCTCTTGCAAAGGAAGAAGAAATGCCGTCTTGTTGAGGACAGCTTCTAAAACATCCAGTCCTGATGCCACTTTACATGCAAAACACAAGGAGGGCAAGAGGTGACACAGCACAATCTACAATTCTTACAACAAAGTTGATGAAAGTTTCTTCCCTGTCTAGGCAATGGCCTCTACCAACCCCATCTGCTCCTCTGTTTGCTAATGCTATCCTGGTACACTGTTAAATGTTTTTCTATAGAAAACTGAGCAAAGCCACTTGCATTTTGTATCAAATATTGCCTACCTGACAAATAAGGGCATCAAATTAGGAAATAAAGATCAGTCAGACACATTAACAGGGCTAAAGAGCACTTACACACCTTAGGGTTTGGTTCTCAAATCTTCCTGCCACTTTTTGCTGGTTATTTGAAGATTTTACTTGGCAAGATGAAGTGTATCCTGTGCTGTCCCTGCAGTTACCTGCAGTTGTTTTCCCACATATATTCAAGTAATAGTAATACTCCTCTTTGTCATCTTTGGCGAAATATGGTGTGACATAATCTGAATAAGAAAAAAAAAGTGTTCTAAAACACAACAGAACAGATGCAAAAAGCCAAATATCTACAGAGGACATTTTTCCTGTTTCCAGACGTGGAACTGGAAAACTGTCTAGTCACACCACAAAAGAAAAATAGCGAGATTACCTGGAAGTTGAGTAAGTGGTCTTAAATCAATGGAGATATCATGTTGCTCATTAGTCAGAAGACAGTTCTTACTCTCCAGGTAATCCCTGTGACAGGCATACTCAGTAACCCACTCAATTTCATACCGGCAATTTGTTTTTGCTGTGAGTTTGGGACCTGCACTCTGATACAGAAGTGAACAGAATTTAAATTACAAGTACAGAGATTTATTTGAAATATAATCTTTAAAGCAAGAGTATCACATTCATTTAGGGTCAGTAATGACTAACTTCACCTGTAAATTGCTTAATAGCTGCAAACATTGTCTGATGTCTCTCAGAAATAGGTGTTGTGAAGAAAGTAAAACAGCTCTTATTAATGATGTGGCAAACTAGAAGTCTAAACAGAGGTAAAGTATCAGGCAATAGCAGAAGGTCAGCAGCAGTAACTATGTTAAAAGGCACTTTTCCTTAAGATGTTGGCAAAAGCAGAGATACATAAGCCCAAATTGCTAAGCACAGCTTGGATGGTGTTTGCTTCAGAGGAGTCCTCAAAGAAGGGAGCAGAGATCAAGTGTTCTCCGAAGGCAAAGCAGCCTCTTAGACACTGGTGTTTTAGCAACTTTGATTCCCTCAGTCCAAATCAGGACTGAAAGATGTCTGAGAATTCTTTAGCCAACACATTTTCTGACATATTTTTGCACCTCTGGGAGCAGGAGTAGTCTTGTTTTGCCTCACTTTAAAGTGAAACATTTAGAAGCTCACCTTGTTTCGTAAATATGTATTTCTGGCACCCACAGGCAGATACACAGGTAAATATCAGGTAAGTTACAGGCACACGAAATATTAGCAATACTATTCATACTACGTGAGTGCATAGCTGTAGTGAAGTATTACAAAACAACAGTAGAGAAAGGCCTATGGTTTGTTTCTGTATTGAGGAGGATGAAGCATGGTACCTATCTAGGTCAGATGAGAGTCAAAACATTAAACCAAAAGTTAGCCAGACAAGAGCTCCTCTTTCACTAACCTACAGCAAAAAACATCACGATATAAAATGGCAGAGCATTAGCGATAGCCACTATGGCCCAATTTAAGGAGCGTGGGTGGCTGGCATCACATCAAAGTGATCAACATACTGCATTGAAGCTAGGCTAAAACTCCTGCAAAAACTGAGCTGCTACTGAACGGTACAGATTTCACTTTCAGGCAACAGGATTACATGAGCCTAGTTAGTAAATGATAGACTTTTGCCATGCAGTGACACTTGCTAGCTATTTTTTTTCCCCTAAGGAAGGCCAGGTTAATAAGGAAACAAGTTACAGACAACAGTTGTAAGCATGCCCAGCCTGACTGATGATGGAAGAGTGCTCATCAGCAAGCAGAGCTCTGGGCCGAGAATTAACACTGTACTAACTCTGCCCTATTCTCAGAGGAAAGCTTTGAACCTAGGAAAGGACAAAACAATACATCAAAACAAGAAAGATCACACCCCAAGAAAGTTTTAAGTTCTTGTTTCTCTTATACTCTTCAAAAAGTCTTCCAGAATTTAGATTCCTGCGCTCTTCACAAGCTGCAAACCAGGAGGATTTCTGTTCCCTTCAGCCTTCAATAAAAACAGAAGATAACACACACAAAAGTTAAAGACCAACTGTTTAATAAACTAAAGCAGCAAAGTTACCTCTTCTCCCCTCTTTGATGGGCACACAAAAGTGATCGTCACTGCCGGGTTATGGTGTAGGCAGAAGTTGGGCTTTTCTTTATCACTGTATATTCTCTCATAAGTCAATACCAGCCTAGAAACAGAAAATTGCAAACCAAAAATACAATTAGGATGGTATACACTGTACAGAAGAAGGGTATTTTTGAAAAAACATCCGCCCTTTGCTAGATACCCAGGCAGGATATACCAAAGTAGATCTGCTCCTGAAAGATACTTTCATGGAGGTCTTTATTCCTTTAATCTTAGAGATAACCAAAATAAAGATTAAGACAGTCCCAGCAAAATCACTTAATGCAGCATCCGCTTGCACCTCAGTTAAGACCCTGCTCAGTACCTTGTAACCCATATTGTAGCAGGACCTTGCCTGATAATCACGAGAACACTCTAACTTCACTCTCAAACTGCTGGAGAGCAGATGTGACAGACACTCTTGCAACTTTTGGAAGGAACAACCACTCATGTTTTACCACATTCCTATACTTTGCCACCTCCACATGCATAATTCCTTTCCGTTCTGCCCCCAGAATTAAACGATGAACTCATTAGCAAATTAACAGAAGCAAGGCAACTGGGACAGATCAGACAAGGCAGGAGTAGGAGAACAAAACATGGTAACTATGTGACAGGGAGAAACAAATAGCAAGATGACTTGGATGAGAAAACGAGGAGATAACACAACTTCCCAACTAAGCATTACTGTTCTATAAAATCTAACAGGCAGAAAACAGCTGCTCACAGAGGGGTGACTGTCACTGAAATAACCCTGTTAACCTGGTTTATTCCACTTGTTTTCTTCATTTTGGATCTGAGGTAGAAAGAGTACTGCAGGAGTCAGCAGGGTACTCTTGACCCAACAGACAAGGTAAGCATGCTCCGAGGACCTGAAGCTCGGAAAGACTGGCATGTTAAATAAGTCCCCTTACTTGTTTGGGTGGCTTTTTGGTGTGTTTTGTTGGTGTTGTTTGGGTGTTTTGTTTGTGTGTGTTTGTTTTCCTTTCACACTATACTTCCAGCACCAAAGGCAGCAAACAACAGAGGCAACATTGAGGAAAGATTCTCCTAGTCCCAGCTCTGCCACCACCAGGAACAACAAGCCTTGCAAGTGCTTATCTATTTCTTCTATTAAGAACTCATTAATGCAAAAAGAGAGAAGGGCAACATCCATCAACTTGTAAAGTACTCTTGGGCAGCAGAGTAGCCAAATACAGTGCATAAACCCACAGAAAGACAAGTGCATTTACCCTGTGGCATCTCAGACAGTAGGCAGATGGGGTCAAATCTCACTCTTCTGCTTGTGGGCAGAGAGCAGCAACCATCCCTTGCTTCTAAGAGTTTTGCAATTCTGTAAAAAGGGAGTCTCTCCCAATGAAGAAAATCTGATCTGTTATGGCAGTACAACAGGATACCTGAAAGGCTCTGCCCTGCCAGTATTTGAAAAATTTTTTTCTGCCAATGCTTCACAACTGAAGTGGTATTGATGTTAAGTTTTAGAAGATTCATCTGTTACCAAGGCTGCTTTTTTCAGCCCAGATGACTGAGAAGTGTTCACAGAAGTATCACCCCAAGAATTACATACCTGTCTTTGTCATGAAGTTTCAGCTGTTCCTGTGGATGGCCAACGTCATATGCCTGACCCTTGTGTAACAAGCAAGCAGCACTACCAACTGGGCAGTTTCTGGTCTCTCCACTTGAACTTCCTGTTGTAAAATACCGAACACAGAATAAGACTCAGTTGCTAAGCCCTGCTCTACCAGAAGCATCTTGCCATTTTATCTGTGGGCTCGCTTACCATTCATTGCTTTACCCTTTTCTAAAAATACCTTTAAAACACGTTACATTAAAACGTCAAACTGGCAAGACAAAACGTGAAGTGCTTCTGATACAGGGGGAAGCTCATGCTGCCCTGGTTTTGGACAGCAAAGTCATCCATCCTGACAAAGTAGCTGCAGCTAGTTTCCAGTTGCAAGTACAGCTGCTGGATGCATAGGGCTTTGAGAACTTCTAGATGCATTCCAAGTATTTTTTATTTTTTTTTCACAACAACGAAATGATCACAGAATGGTAGGGGTTGGAAAACACCTTGAGAGATGATCTAGTCCAACCCCCTGCCAAAGCAGGTTCACCTAGAGCAGGCTGGACAGGAATGCATCCGGGCAGGTTTTGAATATCTCCAGAGAAGGACACTCCACCACCTCTCTGGGCAGCCTGTGCCAGTGCTCTGCCACCCTCAAAGTAAAGAAGTTTTTCCTCATGTTGAGATGGAACTTCCTGTATTCCAGTTTGTGCCTGTTGGCCCTTGTCCTGTCACTAGGCACCACTGAAAAGAGTCTGGCCCCATCCTCTTGACATGCATCGATGAGATTCCCCTCTCAGTCTTCTCTTCTCCAGGCTAAACACAACCAGGTCTCTAAGCCTTTCTTCATAAGAGGTGCTCCAGTCCCTTGATCATCTTCATAGCCTTCTCCCAGACTCTCTCCAGTAGTTCCTTGTCTTTCTTGAACTGGGGAGCCCAGAACTGGACACAGCACTCCAGATGCGGCCTCACCAGGGCAGAGTAGAAGGGGAGGATGACCTCCCTTGACCTGCTGGCCACACTCTTCCTGAGGCACCACAGGATGCCATTGGCCTTCCTGGCCACCAGGGCACATTGCTGGCTCACGGTCATCCTGTTGTCCACCAGGACTCCCAGGTCCCTTTCCACAGAGCTGCTCTCCAGCAGGTCAGCCCCCAGACTGTACTGATGCGTGGGGTTATTCCTCCTCAGATGCAGTACCCTACACTTGCCCTTGTTGAATTTCATTAGGTTCCTCTCTGCCCAACTCTCCAGCCTGTCCAGGTCTCGCTGTACAGCAGCACAGCCTTCTGGTGCGTCAGCCACTCCTCGCAATTTACTGTCATCAGCAAACTTGCTAAGGGTACACTCTGTCCCACAAGACCAGACCCCATACTGACCCCTGGGGAACACTGCTACCTACAGGCCTCCAACTGGACTCTGCGCCACTGATCACAACCCTCTGAGCTCTGCCGTTCAGCCAGTTCTCAATCCACCTCACTGTCCACTCACCTAACCCACACTTCCTAACCTTACCTATGAGGGTGTTATGGGAGACAGTGTCACAAGCCATGCTGAAGTCAAGGTAGACAACATCCACTGCTCTCCCCTCATCCACCCAGCCCGTCATGCCATCATAGAAGGCTATCAGACTGGTCAAGCATGATTTCCCCTGGGTGAATCCATGCTGACCGCTCCCGATAATCTCTTCCTCTACATGCTTAGAGACAACATTCAGAATGAGCTGTTCCATTACCTTTCCAGGGATGGAGGTGAGGCTGACCGACCTGTAGTTTCCCGGGGAGGGAAGCTTACTCAAGTAATGGGTAACCCCTCCTCACAGGCAAGATTTTTTCACCTCCTTTGTTTCTTATAAACCAACTTATTCAAAGCTGTCAGCAAAACATTTCAAACTAATGGGATTTTTAAAAGAATAGACCTGACACTAAAACTGTAAGTATTAAACCCTTAGCAGGGGCACAAAATACATATTTAACTTTAGAGTACAAAACACAGTTGGAGTATACAGCTAAACTAGCCTTTTCAGCAAGTTTCAAATGAGTGATTTTGCTAGTTTAGTTTCTTACATATACAGCTCCCAACTGACATAAAAAAGCGCTAGCTGTGCACCATTACTTACCCAAGCACCTAAACACTATTTTAGATGCATCTCAGGACATTCACTTGGAACTAAGCAACAGCCTGAACCGGAGCCCAAAGTAATAAATTTAGAGCACATGAAGTGCTATGAAACATCTCAGTCCTATTTGGCAGCAAACAGAAGCAGCTACAAGACAAGCCAAGCTCTTCCACTCAGTCTAGTTTAAGTCAACTTTTCTGACATTACTTGCCCATCCAGAAGGGGCATATCTCTGAACACCTTAATAGTTGGACAGTAAGACTCGGCTTCACAGAAAGCTGCCTTCAAGTCATCAAAAGTAGCTTGAAACAATAGTGCAAGTCCTAAAACACTGATCTTTGGTCATAGGACAACCTCAACTGAGGCACTGGAAAAGAACCACACTACTAAAAATTTATACACCAACAGGCAACACAAGCAAGAGTTCATACCTAAGTCCCTGCAGATGTTTATGAACAAGGAATCATCATCATCAGAATCATCCACCAAGTAGTGTCCTGAAACTTGGATGAGAGGACTCAAGTCATGTTTCTTCAAATCTTCATCAAACACATAGCAAGGGACCTAGAACAACAACAACAAAAAAAAAAACATGCAATCCATGCTACACAAGTAGGGAGAAGTTATGAACAGGCGTATATAAAGCCAAGTCAATATGTGGAAAAGGTTTTTACTTCTGGAAGCTCAAATACTTAAAGCTAGACATGCTGACTACAATAAGGGATCCAAAGTTAGACTGTTCTGCTCTAGCTTTTAGAGGAATTTTACTATATACAACAATCTAGATGACAAAAAAATCTTGAAGAGTTATTTAAAATCCTCCACTTCCAATAGATGCTTTATATGCCTATGTAAAAGTCAGGTCTATGGAGGTTGTTGGGATTCGTTCACGGTGAGGGTAGGTGGTTAGAGTAAAACTGTCAGGTGTATGAAGAGTAACTTCTGCATGGATAGTACATAGATTACCTCTTTCACAGGTTTAAACAAGTCTTTCTTGCAAGCCACAAAGGTCCTCCATTCAAAATAGTGCACACATTCTGTTGCTGTTACAAATTCAGGGGTACCCTATTTAAAGGAGAAAAAATAATTCTTTGGAAAACAGACTTCAGTTTTATTCTACATCTTTAGACAGCAAGAAGTTAATTCAAGAGATTAAAAAAACAGAATACAGCATGTCACAGAGCAAGGGCATACAGTTTCTTAACAGCAAGTTTGTTAAATAACAGCTTTGTTGGTAAACTCAGGAAGATACATGGTGCCAAATACTTCTCAGTCTGCACACGCACCAATTCTCAAATTAACGTGTGCCAGTCCTAATATGCAGTAATTGTACTACATCTTTTAGAAGCGCTCACTATGCCAATCGATATTGGCAGAAGCACGTCACATCTAGTTACTCAAAAGGAAAACACCAATAGAAATGTGTATAAATAGATGAACAGCAAGGCAATGCATGGTTTACCAGTTCTGTCTTTTACCCTACAAAGACGACTGATTAGCAATCTCTTTCGCTACACAAAGCATACCTCTGATCTTAGCTACTTATTTAAATAGGCTCATGTTAATTCACATTTGTATCTATTTCAAGATGGGGCTTCTATCGCAGGTCAGGGCTGGATGCCCAACTGGATGTCTCTACTTCAAGACAGACAACAGTCAGATTTGTCCATTCTCCCTCCATCACCTCAGCTAGGAGGACTTCAGCATATTTAAGCGGATTCCCTCCCTGTTTTAAGGCTGCCATAAAAGTGCTGGAAACAAGTTGTTCCAGACACTATTACAAAATCCTTTTACTAGGTCACATGAAGAGTAGGTGTTAGAACTACACTAACTAGAAGGAGTTTGAAGATCATTATGATCTGGTGTTATAGCTGGAGTTGAGCAATAATTTTTAATTTAGTTTGAAAAGTCATCTGCTGAAACAGAACAGGAAGCATTTAATTTCTGCTGCACTGGCACTCTGTTTGAATTGGCTGGATTTCCAAGAGGGGGGTGTGCAACGGTATCATCCGTGCCAACAGCAGCACTAAAATACTTATCTCTGATGCACAAATATGTAAAGTGAGCACAGTCTGTACAGAATACTAAGCTGTGGTATCAGTTAAGTGTGCGGAAGGTGCGACTCCAAAAGCATGAGTACTGTATACACACAGGGGCCCTAGGAACTTTTTGGGGATCTCCATTCATGCTTTAAGCAGGTTCTCACAAACAACTACTCCCCCAGAAGCCCAGCTGGACACATAAGTACTGTTAGTTCAACTACGTACAGACAAAACCTAACACTTACTGTTGTCAGCTATGCTGACCCATAACAGAGGTCAGTCATTTTCCTCAATGTTGTTCTATTAAACAGCCATGCCAGGTCCACAGCTTGGGCACAGCCAGCATTTAAACAATTGCTCTCATTGTTACAGCACCCTGTACACTGTTGACTCATTCCTCCATATGACACTATTGAAACACTACAGTGCAACCCCTGTAAAAACATTAAAAACCCAGAGGAGCCTGTGATCAGAGCTAAGCTGCAGGTCTGCAATTATTTTCTACTGGGACTGAATTTTGAAAGCCACTGTAGATAATGACCTTAATTTGGTACTAAAACATAACCGGCTCTTCCTTAAGCTATGAAGCTCAGTAATTAGTACATCCACAAGTACAGCAAGTGTCCTTAAAAAGCAGGTTAGAAGTACTTGCCATTTCCATTGAAGATAAGAACATGGGATTTAGACTCACCAGCGTTTTCCCACACAGGAAATTAATGTTGCTTTGAATTTGGTGCTGACTGCCTTGCTGCGAGCATTTAACTGTAGTATTGAGTTCCAGAAGAGTTTTAGAAAAATTTTGCAAGTTTAAGTCACCTGGGGTTAAAAAAAAGAAAAGAAAAGAAAAGGGGGGGTTATCATAATAACATCACCTTCACAGAAGCTCAACAGACAGGCTCTAATTTCAAGTACTGAACAGGACAAGACATACCAGTCTACTTGAAGACAGCCTTTGAACAGAGTCAACTGAAGACCTTCCTTGCAGTTCTTGCAATTTGGAGGACTAGATCCAAGTTAAGAGTGTTTGATATCTCTAATGACACTTCTACTTTCTCAAAGGTTTTTAGCAAAACTTTGAATGTTAAGAAGCCCAATAGCAGGTGCCACTACAAACTAGTCACTGCCTTAGGAACAAGGGACTCCATCAGAAAACTGTCACCAACTAGTTCCAAGTACCACAATTCACTCCTTCCCCCCACCAGCTTCTATTTGTCAGCTTTTTAGCCTTTAAGCCATTTATAAAACTAGCATCATCACAATAAGAGAGAAAGTCTACCATAGAATGGTTTGGGTTGGAAGGGACCTTTAAAGGTCACCTAGTCGAATCCCCCTACAATGAGCGGGGACATCTTCAACTACATGAGGTCGCTCAGAGCCCCATCCAACCTGACCAGGGATGGGGCATCCATCACCTCTCTGAGCAACCTGTGCCAGTGTTTCACCAACCTCATTGTAAAAAAATTCTTCCTTATATCTAGTCTAAATCTATCCTCCTTTAGTTTAAGACCATTACTCCTTGTCCTGCCGCAACAGGCCCTACTGAAAAGTTTGTCCCCATCTTTCTTATAAGCTCCCTTCAAGTACTGGAAGGCTGCAATAAGGTCTCCCCAAAGCCTTCTCTTCTCCAGGCTGAACAAACCCAGCTCTCTCAGCCTGTCTTCACAGGAGAGGTGTTCCATCCCTCTTATCATTTTTGTGGCCCTCCTCTGGATCCACTCCCACAGGTCCATGTCTTCCTTGTACTGGGGATCCCAGAACTGAACGCAGTACTCCAGGTGGGGTCTCACGAGAGCAGAGTAGAGGTACAGAATCACCTCCCTTGACCTGCTGGCCACACTTCTTTTGATGCAGCCCAGGATACGGTTGGCCTTTTGGGCTGCATGCGCACACTGCCAGCTCTACTTACATCCTAATCTTAAGTCTACTTAATGAAGAACCCATTGACACCTGGGACCAGCCATTGTACTGGCATTGCCTGCAGACAAACCCACCACAGATCCCCTGCCCCAGTGCATGTCCCCCCCTGCAGCTCCCATCCCCTTTCGCACAGCTTGCATGCTGCATGAAGGCTGGGGTCAGTGCTGCATCACTGTGCACCCCTCTCCTCCACAGCAGCTGACACGAAGGGGAAAGGTGGAGCACATTTCAAGTCATGATGAGCACCAGCTCGGGCCACTGAACTGTTCCTGCTCAAACCTATTTTGGTTAGCATTAAGCCCCAAGCCCTTTTAGATCTAGCATGCCAACTCCACCCTGTCCATTTTTGATAGCAGATTTTAATTCTGCAAAGAGTTCAGGCTGAACTACAGAGACTGCTATGAAATGCGACTGTTCACCGGCTTCTCCCTTTCCATTTTTGTTGATGCCTACACCAGGGAGAAAGCAAGTCAAATCTGTAATCATTGTAGACAGCAGCTTTGCGCCTAGGCCAGATGTTGTTTCATCTTAAAAACACACTCGCTGGAACTTTGCCCAGCCTGTTATCTCCTCACTCAAGGCAAGCAAAACTACGCTACACCCAAGTAATACAATCTTGAGAGCAAAAGGAGCAGAAGTAAGTGAACAGGGCAGGAAGAGGGTACAGGAACCTCAAAAATACAGCCAAGGCAATATTCTGCAGAAACACCATTCCAGACACCCATACTCAAGGCTGTTAGCAGCTACCAGTGCTTCTCCTAGTGATGGGCACCACTTGACATCTTTCCAAAAAGTTCCCCAGCATTATTTTTCAATCTAGTCCTGCAAAGGAACTGGGAAGGGATCCATTTGTGACTGTTTCTGACGATCATCAGTTGCAGAAAGCAACCATAGCCACCAAACTTGCAGGTAAAGCCGGAACACCGGCAGTCAGAACAGAAACTCGATGCTAACTCACACAGCACCCCCTCAGTAGCTCGGGGCTCTTCTATTCATGCTGCATACGCTTACACTAACTGGAAGGCACATTAAGATGCTCATACCTAAGCAGCCATTCACAGCACTCCCTGTATAACCAGGGTGACAAGTATTACAGACCGTTCAATAACCCTCCACCTTCTCAAGGGAAGGTGAGAGCGGAGATGCGCCAGCCCAGAAGAATGGCAGTGCAGACTAAACCTGTACATGCATGCATGTGCACAGATGAAGACCCTGCAACAGTGGAGCACGTTACCGCCACTGCAGTTCAGTGCCACCTTCCAGGCACCTGGAGGCTGAAGTTTCCTTTTTATCAAAAAGGCTGTTTTCAGGTTTTAAGACTTCCAGCACTGGTGCTGACAAAGGTGTAATGCAGCCCTTTTAAATTTAAGGGCTACATGCTACTCAGAGCAGGATTTCTACTTATCACATCATTGCTTAGAAGATGATGGCAAAATGTCATCTTTTCTTCCCTAATTAGCAGAAGGAAGCCAACACAGCTTTCTAGTCAAAAGAGCTGTGTATAGTAACAATATGCACACATGATTAAAAACTCTGGTTATAAATGTGCACCGTTTTAAGCCCCAACTTAGCAGAGAACTTATGGCAGCACCATCTGAGGACTCAACTCAATGCTCTGTAAGCGTTAGTTTTCTCTCAACTGAGAGCAGACTACATTGCTCTAAAGGCTGTGTGAGCCAACTCCAGTTTCCTCAGTTGAAGTGATATTCAAGAAAAAAAAAATCAAGTTAAGCCAGCACACCTTGTTTACCACAGGCCAATATGCACACTCTCCTCCCCCCTGCACACTTAAAACTAGTTTGGGAACTTGCTAAAAGTTTTAGCAAGATTCTCTTCAGTGGCACGTGACTCCTCCCACACCTGCTTACAGAGCAAGTAGTCTCATGAACCAACCCCTCACACCATCAGCTTCCCATCGGCTTCCTTCCAGAGCACCAGTTCTGCAGCCACCTTTTGTGTAACATCAAGCTCTCTCTTCAATGATCACTCACGTGTCTTCATGACTTTAAAGATGCATTCCTACCACAAAGTAACACACTAAAATCAGCTAGTACAACTCAGAAAAATTAGCAGCAGATACTTGATATTACACAGTTGTGCTAAATCAGTACCAAAGGCACTGCTCACAACACATTTACTCATCAACTCCATCTCCTCAGCTGTTTGGAAGGAGAATGAATATCTTCCATGATTGCCTATTAGTTGTCCAGAAGAAGGGGGCACTTAGTGTCTATCATTTCACGTCATCCTCCTAATGCAGCTGGACAAAGCGCACATTTCACCACTCAGGTTCACAAACAGTTACAGTAATATTCCTGCTTTTAATTTTAGTAGTAGTTCAGCTAAATGGCACACGAGTCACTAGGTGTCACATTAAGTTAAATAAGTACCACGTCATTTCCATCCTCACTGATGTTCAAGAACTAAGCATTTGCCTACACCTTGAAAACTTCTAAGGTCAATCAATGAAGCTGAAGAGCTTTTTCTAGGAGAGGCCTTTGGGGTCTCAGCACCAACACTGGTACATCACACTGACACACAGTTAACGTTAGCCACAAGGCTTCCCTTGGATACAGGCTGATTGCAGTCACAGAGCGTATGGCCTTACCCCCTATCAAAGCTGGGATCAACAAACAGAACCAGCTCTATAGCTGTGACCTCTTGCATAGCTGATATTTAAAAGCAAAACTATTGTTTGCAGTGAAAGCTTCTTTCTGAAAGAAGAAAGAAGATACCTGATTAAGCTCATACTTGAAGAAATCTTACAACTCAGCAAAGTTTTATCAGCTGGCAAATTGCCCTTCCTCCCCTAAATCAAAGCCCTTCAGCTGCACTCAGCTTTTGCATACAAATAATCTTGTATCAGCTGGATTGGTTGAAGATAGGTATACAGCTTAGCTTCCAGGTAATTGGCATCTACACTGGGAGTCTACAGCTGCCTAGACGTGGATTAAGGAGATTCCTCTTTTCTTAATAAGAGTGATTTTTCTTTTTTTTTTTTTTGACAAAGAGGCTTGATAATCCATTAGCATGCTCTCAAATCTGCGATGATGCTGAAGTTCCAATGCAATTAGAGGCCCACCATGCTTTGTCGTATTGCCTCAGACTTACCATGAAACAAAACTTAGACAATTTGACCAATAAAACAAAGTAAAATTCAATTTAGACCTTAACTGCACCACCTCGATTTCTTAATTTATTGCAGGGTGGTTAAAAACATATATCTTACTTGAACAGGATTTGTGGCTTAACCCTCGAGAGTCAGTTCAAGCACCCTCTGCAAGAGCAAGTTATTATGATGGTTGCGAAATCCTCTTTCACCCAGTAGCGGTCAGGCAACAAGTCACTCAAGGTTTGCTTACAGTGGAATATTTGATACTGCTTATGGTCATCACCCAGCTCTGTTCTCCCTTCCTCTTTCCACAAGAAGCGTGGAACAAAACCTACACCAGCCTCTAGGTCTCACACTTCCCTGGGGAGAACAGGCTTCCTCAACCTGCCACATTCTAGTCTCACTCAAATAAGCATGTTCAAACAGATGCCCAGCTGCTGCTTCCTTTTGTAATCTACAGGCAACTGAAGACTCAACCACGTAAGAGTTGAGACCCACATCAGCAGGAAACAAAATTTTTGCTATACGTTTTAGGAAAGAAACACGTTAACAGCATCATGTGGCCTACTGAGATGTCACGCTCCTCAGACTAGAAGGTGCTACTACATGCAATTGCAGTTTGAACTCATGTGCATCTAACCAGTCATCCCAGAAAACTCTGGAGCTTGGATACACTGCACTACATAAAAAAAACATGTAGCCATGAACCGACATATATTCACACACCAAATTATTTTATAAGCCTGGGTCGCAACACTAGTAGTTTGCTTGAAAAACACTGATTGACCACAGCCTGAAACCAAAGTATCTCTACAGTTAATGGAGAGAGGTGGGGAGAATGGAGACTAACTAGCTGCTGTGCATCTGCATACAGACAAGAATCATCTTCCTCCTCACCATCTTCCAGCAGTTCAAGCTCAAACACTTTTACTGAAGACTTATAGCTTCTCACAAGAGCTGTCTGCCAATGGAAAGCAAGATTGGCAAGCACGTTAAATTCAGACTTCAGATCTGCAGGACTAGGAGGCAGTCTGAAGAGGTATTACTCTTCAGAAAGCTATTGCTATATTTTATTAGAAGTAACAGTCAACTATCAGAAAAACTCTTCATCAGTATTCATATATTATTGTTTCATTAGCTGAAGCAACCTTGAAAGCCACAAGCATCCATGAAAATAATCACACAAATACTGTTCAGAGCACAGTCTGCTTCTGACTGATGAGGACATGTGCAAGCATGTGTATAGGAATATGCCAGTTTCATATTTAGATCAGCACACAGAAGTCCCACCCCTACTCAGAATACCAAGGACATCTGTGAACTACTGACGCAGCCACCAGATTTGACAAGTGTAACTGAAAACAGAGGACTGCATGTAATTGACTTCCCTTCTGTGTGTAACAACTTAAAAACAACAGCCCAGAAGCTTAGCAATACTCCAAGATTGCATTACAGAGAGTAACCTGACCCTGAACAAAGAGCTGATGTAACATTAGGCTAGGCTGTGGTGCGGTTTAGAGCCGTAACTCAAGCTTTATCCTGTGTTCAGTATCAAGCTTCAAACAAGGCTGCACACAGTGCATATCCCACCACAGGAAGATGCGTTTATTTCTACTTGAGATAGCCTTGCACAGTTTCACACTACAGTACAGTTAACTAGACCATAAGATAAGTTTCACTGCCCTGTGATTATCTGCAATCAGATCATATTTTCCCCAAGTCTCCACAGTAAATCTACAACAGAATAAGGTTTTACACCATTCTGAGAAGAAAAAAAAAAAGTCTTTGCTAACATGTCAAAGTTTGTAATAGTTGTAAGACCGTCCATTAACATGACTCTGAACTACTTATGAGGAAGGATATTTGTTTACTTACCTACAGACACATAGGTCTTCTTATTGATGTCATATGCACAGACTGCACTTGATCTTCCACACTCTTCAACACCAAAACAGAGGTTTATTTTATAAAGCACATGTTTGTCTGTATCAATTGCTTCCCATGTGTAACTGAAAAGAAAAAAAAAACCTGTCAGTCAGTATTCACACTGCCTGTACTGCCATCCTCTAGGTGCCAGTCCCTGAAATAACCAAGTTATAAAGCTAAGAGCACCCCTAACTCAAGATTCATAGTTGTGGTCTATATCCGTAAATACCAGAAATAATTGTTACTGTGTCAGGGACAAGAACAAAACAGATTTAACCACTTGAAGAACATCTATCAGGTCCACCTTCCCCTTTCTTGAACACCCAACCGCCCAGTCTTCACCCTCAAATCTCCGTGAAGGCCACTCTGACTAAGTATATCACAGGTGGTGAACCTTTTTCCTTGAGAGTCTGATAAACTCCTCAAACACCTTTGGCAGGCTGCACACTACTGCACTTTATCATTACCCAGCAACACTGGCAGAAGTACTAAGCCTAAGTGGAATAGAACAGCCAGCCACACACTGCCTGCCAGCAGCCGAGCGGAGCCACCTACCTTCACGGTCAAAATTGGGGTTGAGATTCTCACAACATTCAGACTGAAAGATGCTAATAAAGCTTATTAGGGCCCAGCTGCACCTTTATGCATTTTATTTTTTTTTTTTGAAAGGACAGTTTCTGAAGGGTGATTTCAGAAGCTGGAAAGCAAGTAGAGCTATCCATGAGAGACTCGGTGAAAGATCATGCTAGCTAGCTACAGCCATATCAGAAAGTCAGCTGTCTAAAAACTGACAAAGGAACACAAAGCTCCGGCTAAATACAACGGGGAATAAATCAGAGTAACAGGAAAAAAAAATTAAATGCAGCGTAGTTCAGAAGTAGAGTAAGGATTCGCTTCCCTCACAGCGGGCACTAAGACTGCAGGGAGATGTGGTCAGCCGCATGACACAGCATCACCCGGTTTCAAGGCAGCCCCAGGTCAGCGTGTTTGGAGTCTGGAGCTCTTTAGACAGCCTGGCATACCAGCACAGCGCTCTGGCCAAGTTCTGTTCAAAAGGCACAGCTCAGTAAACATTTGCCGTCAGCTTGGCTCAGCTACACCTCTTCTGGCCCTGGCAGCAGCCTGCATCCCCTGGACGGTATTGATTTTTACAGCAGGAGAGATTCTCCAGCTTCCCTTCTATCCCAGGTGGGAACTTCAGTAGGATTTAATAGTCATCACAGAAAACTAAGGACAGCACAGTGACTTATTAGATATTCCTACTACTTACAATTCGTACAGGGTCTAATGCATCTGTGTGACCCATAGAAGAACTTGTCTTAATCTACAGATGAGTACCAAATCCAGCACGGGGGCTCAACTCCCCTCACCCGGCTATCACAAAATTAAAAGCTGACCAGAAGCTTCACCCATAAGGTTTTTTACCTTAATCTCCAGCTCGTAGATCTTGCACCACTTGACATTATGATACCCCAGATCCCCCTCCAGGAAGAGAATCCATTATTTTTCTACTTCTGAAGCCCAACTGCTGGGTGAGGAAGGGGCAACAGCAGTTCAGCTACTTTACTCTAGATTTTGAATTCTCTGAGAACTCCTCTCAAATCCAGTGCATCCCATCTCTAATCAAAGAGCCAGCAGTAAGATGCCACATACTTTTCCATTTAATTACTGACTACAAGGTTCTTGGCTTCCCTGTACTACAGCAGCCTTATTAATTTCAGTCTGCTAATGGCTGGAACAAGTTAGGGACAGCTACAAGAGAGTTCTCTCTGCGAACTGAAAAAAAAATCTTTATATCCTAATTATATTGGGATATAAAGGCTCAAATATAATAATACAAGGCTCAAAAAAATAATTTACCAGGTACTGAGGCCATATCTAAAATACCAATAAAGTTACTTTTTAATCAGATTCAAGGACCGTGTCTCAATCCTAGACAAATACTTGCCATTTTTCTTTCCTCATAAGCAGGCAGAGATGACATTTTACAATCACACCGATAGTGCTCCGAGCCAGTTTCTTGCATTTCTGAAGTGGATAAAGACAATTCCAATGCAGGATGATGATGAGAATTAAGCTACAGTACAGAATAACCGAAGCTCAGGAACAGAAGAAAGTTTGACAACACACAATCACACACACAAAAAATTTAGAAGAACCTGACTCTACCTTCAAGGGCTTTGAAAACAGCAAGAGATTAAGACTAAAGTCATTTTTCCCTCCAGGAGAAAAATACATTTCAATCAAAATACAATTTCTTCACAATGAAGCCCCAGAAAGTCAGCATTTCCCTGAAAAATTCCCAGGAGTTCCAGTATTCTTTTTTGACTAGTTTTGGAAGATGACAAAAAGGTAATATACAATACTATGGCACAAACGTTTTGGTCAAACTAGAGTGTTTTTCAGTGTAGGCTGGTTGTTTTCGTTGGGTTGTTTTGGTTTTTAAGAGAACTTGCAAATTAAAATCTGTTTGTGAACTGAACAAGAATCCAAGTCCTTAACACAACAGAATTATCACTCTCAGAGAGATTAAGGGGTTTGCTTTCCCAGTTCCATGTTATGAAACAGAGGAAATCAACAGCTTCAAGTCAGCTCACCCATATGCCAGAAGCAAAGAGAAACAAGATGAGCAGCTTACAGAACAGAAGCAAAGCAGTCCCTGAAGCCAGCCCTTCCCTCCACCCTGTCACAGGCCCCTGAACAGGGAAGGCTGAGAAGTTGTTCAAAACAGTCCACAGAAAGGAAATAAGAAATCCCACGTTTGATCGTGTTCCAAACCACAACTTCAGTGGCACACAAGAACAAAAATCTAATGCAGTTTCAGAGTAGTATTACTTTCAAGGAAGTTCAAGGGACTTTTTTTTTTTAAATAGGTGGGAGGAACAGGGCAGGATTTATTCATTGGGAGTAAGAGCAGGCAGGACGTAGCCTAAGCAGCTGTTCTCAGAGAGATGCAAAATGCACTTTCACAGTAAAAGCAAGAATTATTTCTCTCACAAGGAAGACTCCTGGCATTAAATCAGTGCCTGGGAATAGTTTCAAGTTGCATGTGCTCCACTTTCCAATAAGATACAAGCTGACCTCTCCACTGCATCCCGTAATGGAAACAATCTGTTGGCAATCACATTGCCCATCCTGACCATGGCTGAGCCACGAAGACCAGCTTCCTCCAGCTGCTCAGCTCTCACCTCCACCAGCAGTGATACCTCATGTAATTACCCCCTCGCTGGGGCCAGACGAAGTTATCTCGTTTGAAGGGCATAAGCTATCCCAGGTTCAATGCAGTTGAGCTAGTTTAGGGAGCTGTTATACCAACAGCATTAAAAAGCAACAGCCTCAGTCACGGGGTGAGGTGTGGTGCACCCTCTGTCCAGGGAGCTCAATACAGCTGCTACCTCGCCGATGACACCATTCAAGCAGCCATTTCTGGTGCAATTCAAGATCCTGGCTCAAACATGATGTCTGCCTTGAATACAACTGTCCAACGGTTGCTTTTGCCGAAATCACAACATGACTCCTGTTCCCAGGCAAACCCAACCCTGCACTATCCCACAGTTAGAGGCCTGAAACGTGCCCTCACACCAAACCCCCCCAGGGCAGGCTCTCCTCCTCTCCCCGTCATCTTGCTGGCCCCAGCGCCCGACACACGCCAGACCCGGGGACTGCCCTCTCTCAAAATGAACACGCCAAAAACAAGAGGTGTGTGTGCATGTGTGTGGAGAGGGGACTGAGCCTGGCCAGTTCCCCATCAGGGAGGCAGGGCCAGATAAGGCCCCTGTCAAAAGCAGTTGCGCAAGCAAGGTCCGGTGAGTTGCTGGGAATAACCTTGCCTGCAGGTCAGCCTTTCCAGCTACCCAGCTTTGTTTTTAAGACACTGAAGTGACAGCATGAAAAAGAAGATCAAACTACTTTTCAGCAAGTTGTAAGATCAAAAGAGCGCTCCGCATTTTTTTGACAAAGCGAAGAAGCAACTCATGGGAAAAAATAACATACCATGAGAAAGGGAAAAGCAAGCCTAGTTTACCTTGTGAATCAGTAGCTCAGGTGTTGAAGTCAGATGAGGTGCAGACGGGTAACGGCTGTCACAGCACATGCATCCCCACGCCAGAGCCACTTTCAGGTCTGAGCTCCACCAAACCACTTCAAACACAACACAGCACCAGAAAGACTACCATTTGCACAACCACACTCAAGTTTTTGGTTCCCAAACTCTGACCTGAGGGATGACCGCCAGGAAGAAGAGTACACCCTGCTTCTAACAGCTATAAAACATAGTTAGAAGGAAACACGCATTTGCTCTCTGATGAAGGCACTGAAGTGGCGTTGCACCGAGAGACAAAGCAAGCTACAACCACAGAGCTGGGAAGCTCAGCCATACACGATCCTGCATCCACACGATTTTGTCCCCAGCAGCTCCTCAGCTATGAGAACACAGCAGAGATGAAACTAACACCTGAAGCTCTTTACAAGCAGGTTCAACCAGCATGATCACAGGTAGGCAAGCTCAGGAACAATTTCCAGGATGACCACTTCAAACTTGAAGCTAGCAGCTCAGATCCACTACTTGCCACAGAAATCACTATTAGACATGGCTAACATTTTAGCACAAATATGTACATTAAAGAAACCTCTATGTCAAAGCAAGTTCTCCTTACAGAAAGTGAGAGCTTGAATGGCAGAAGGTACAGAGCTATCACTATGCTTCAAGAGCTTTTTTAATGCATCCCTACTCATGCTTAGCTCTGCTCCAGCTTACCTGTCACCTTTTCCAACCATCATGCACAGTGCATGTCTTCAGGCAAGTTTTCTTGCATATGCATCATACGCAACAGCCTTACAGTTACGCCACAAGCTGCTCAGCTTTCTCCATCTGAAAGACATCTGGCCTTTCATGCTATACCCTAAGCCCCATCTACTACATCATGTCACAGAACATGTAAGAAAAGAGATAGCAATTTCAAGTTCAAGTACGTAAGAGCTATGGGAAGCTCAGGTGCTGAGAAATCACGTTTAAGCCATTATAATGGTACCTTCCCAGGCACATGAAGCAACCATGCACACATGCAAATAAGTCCAGTAATGACTTATTTATGACATCTCCCACTTAAATATGTCAAAGCACTTAATAGAGCTGAGCAAGTTCACCTAAAGGTCACCTCTCTGTACTCAGCACACGCTTCATCACCGAGGCTAAGCTGAACGCCATACCCAGGGTTTCCAGCAGCGCCCAAGAGCACAGTCGTGGTTTCACGACAAAGGCTGAAATTACAGCGTTTGAATGAACAAAACTGTACTTACAGCCAACTGCAAGAGTTGTGTTACTTAAAAATACAACATTAAATGTAAAGTAGACTTGACTTACAACCCAAAAATTCTGCATAATAGCAATCCTGTGACATACAACAATTTGAGTTTTCCTTCCACTTATGAGTCTAAAAGCTACAGAAGTTACACACCAACTCCTATCCTTGCACAACAGACAAAAATATTACCCACCATCAAATCATCTCTTTTCCAGGGTAGATTATCAGGCAAAACAGCAGGCAGAGGACGCAGTTTGTATTTGCTGCTCTGCCATCACATTCAAAACATTTCCCACAATTTTTAGAGGGGAAGGAGAGTTTTACAGTAGCTTCCCTGATGCTACATGCAAGGTGAACCCAAACCGCCAAGCTTTCTTTTGTTTTTAAAGTAGATAGAGTTAATTTTATGAACTGTTCTTTAAATATAACTCCAGAATTTTTTTTATCCTGGGTTGTCACATGAAAAATGTAAGGGCAAGAAGGAAAAGCAAGGAACGAGATCAAACTGGCTAGTAACTTCCCATATCCAAACAGTTCCCTGTACTCTTTCCCAGGTGCTCATACTGTAGCAATCCTGGAGACACCCCTACACAGAAGATAAAAAGCAAATTCAAATTGCAAGTCACACAACAGCAGTCAGCTGTCAGAGCACACAAGAACGAAGGAGAAAGCATGATGAAATCAGTCGCTACAAGCCATGACATTTGATAAAGTTTCAGAGAAGAAACGCTTTTCTTCTTTGCCCCAGACTGTCCGAGCATACCAGCAGTAAGGCTACCCAAAACAAGCAACAAAACCCACTAACTCAAGTTTAGGTAGCCTCATGCCGCAGTTCTTGCACAAACCAGTTTTGACACTTCTCCTCCTCCCTGCAAGACAGCTGTCCTAACCTGGATATCACTCTACCCTTATTTAAAGGACAGTCAGCGCCTCTTCTAATCCCCAACATTTTCCTTCCTTGCCCACCTTTTGACATTCACACACCAGACACGGAGGCTGCTGCAGCTTCACCAGCCCTATCAGGCCACACAAAAGGCAGGATGCTGTTTTCTTAACAGTTGTAAAACAAATCAAAACCTTGTCTCAAGGCAGTGCAAAAACAGGTTGGTCAGGGACTTGTCCTGCACACCCATGTTCTATCTTTTGGCTGAGACATCAGCCAGTAGTGTAAGAGTATGTGTTACCAACTGCATCATCCCTCGCTTGGTAGCTTTTCTGCAAGTGTGCCTGAGATGACGCTTGACCACTGACCTCCGCGGGGTCTTCCCACCTGTCAGACTGAAAGTTCTTAGTTTTTCCATTACTCATTCTAGATTACTAGGCATAAGTCCTCCAAAGCAGTTTTTCCCACCATGGCACAACAGCAAGCACATGTTTTTGAAGCAGTCTATCTTAAAAGGAAAGCTGCCAATTACGCTATCTATTCACATTTATGTTTCACTGGCAAGTAACAAAGAGGAAAATAGCTTAAGTAATTTGCATCCAAAAAGAGACTGCATGTCTCTCAATGGCACTCCCAGATATTCCTCTAGCCACAGACATGCAACAAAACCAAGACAGACACTGATAGGACTTAATGCTATTCTAAAAACAGGAACTGCTTGAGAATTAAGTCATTTGGGATAGGGTTTGTTTAAAAAAAAAACATTAGAGTCCAAGGAGTTAAATTCCCTCCAGAAGCCACACAATAGTTTCTCATTTCTGCCTCAATTCTACGATTAGGGTGGTGATCTGACAAAAACATTTTCTGCCACCCTCATAGGTTAACCTCGCAAGCAAACCTAGTTTTCCCCTTTTTCACCATTTGACATTCTCATACCCCACACTCCCCCAAGAGGAGATCCCACTGCCTCCAGTGACCCAACCTGTGCCCTCAGTGCCACACTCACTGTGTTACACTGGTGCCTGCCCAGTGCCATTGATCAGGATGAAGCATTCCTACAAGTACCACAGCATATTTCGGCTAAACACCAGAGAAATGAAGACAAGCGAGATATTGTTGCCAGACTAAAGTCATGGCTGAATTCAGAACGGGAACATGCCAAAACACAAAGAATAGTGCCAGTTCCACACGGCAGTTCTCATTTCTCAAAGCTTTCTTAACTCGCCTGTAAGTCACTCAATGGAACGTGGCGATATCCTTAGTACAAAGGTGACTATCAAGCGACGTCCCTTCCAAACCACTTCGAGTTTTGTCACACTAGAGCAGATGCAGTGACATAAACCTTCCGTCCTCGGCCACTGAAGAGCGCGAGTCTCCCCATCCTCTCCCCTGCAGCCTTCCTGTACCTGCAGGCAGTCACACGCGGTGGGGTCCCACGGGGGGACTGCCCCACGCCGCCAGCCCGCCCGCACCCCCCAGCCCACCCCCCGGGGACACCCCACGCAGCGTCACCGACCTCCCACAGCACTGCGGCGCGCCCGCCACAGACCCAGCTCGCTCCTCTGCCTGGCAACACCTGCGCGCCCAGCGCTCGCCGGCCCGACCCTCACCGGAACGGGCGACCAAAAGCCCCGCTCGGGCCGCCCCGGGGAGGGGGGCGCGGCCCGCCCCGCCAAGCCGCCCTCCCCGGGCTGAGCTCCCACCCGTTCACAGGCGGCCCCGCGGAGGAGGGCAGGAGCGAGCACGGGCACCGGCAGACCCCTCGCCCCGCACTCCGCCGGCTGCGGCCCTTCCCCGCGGGAGGGAAGGCTCTCTCCAGCCGCCGCGCGTACCGCCCTGTGCCGCCCCGTCCCGCCGGCCGCCCCCCGCTGCCCACCTGCACAGGTCCCGGTAGGCGTCGCTCAGGGCCGCCGCGGAGGCCCCCCCGCCGCCTCCCCCCGGCCGCAGGGGCAGCGACAGGAGGACGAGGAGGAGCGGGGCGAGCGCGGCGGGTGCGGTGGCTGCCATGGGCCGGACCGGGCCGGGCGGACGCGGCTGCCCCGGCACGTCAGGCAGCGCCGGCGACCAGCGGGCACGTCATGTGACACCCCCCCCTTCGCCCGCCCACTCGCCAGGTCATGTGACCGCCGTCATGTGCGGGCGCGGCGCTCACATGATGCGCCCCTTCCCCTGCCGCCGGGTGGGTGGAGCCTCCCGCTGCTCCCCCCGGCCCTGCACGTGCGGAGCGCGCACACTGACGGCGTGCCGCCGCCCCCGCGAGGGGGAGCGCGCGCGCGCGCGCGCGAGAGGCGGGCGGCGGTTACGCGGCCGCAGCGCTGTGGCGCGGCGCGGCCCGGCCGGGCCGTCAGTCAGTGTCGTTGTCTGTCTGTCTGTCAGGGCCGGGCCGGGGGCGTCACGGCCGCCAGCGCCCACGGCGCGCCCCGCCGCCGCCAGGCCGTGCGGCCTCTGCCTGCCAAGCCGCCGGCGGGAAACGGGCGTGCGGGGGCTGCCTGCCCTCCCGGTCCCCCGCTGTGGTGTGGGGCTGCGCGGCGCAGAGCTGCTGCCGGGCCTCGGCGGCCGCACGGGCAGCGCCGGGGACGGGTCGTCCCTCTTCGGGACCGTGCTGCCGGGAGGGAGGCTGGAGGCCTTGTGCCGGGCCGGCTGCCGGCGGGCTCCCGGGCGGGGTTGGGTGTGCGGGGGCTCACCCTGTGACATGCGCTGTGGGTGGCACGGCGGCTGAGCCGGGGCCGCGCCGCCTGGAAGAAGTTAAATGGAGTTTTTTAAGTTACTCAGAACGCGCTGTGGCGTCTTGGGAGAGACCAAACGCCGTTAGGGGTGAAGACTGAGGAGGCCATGACCGCGGCGTGGTCGGTTGGGTTGCTGCAAGACTTGCTGCTAGAGCAGGGGAGCTGGCGGGGTGTGGAAATGATGCCCCGGTTCCCGCGGCGGGCAGGGGGGGAGGCTTGCACAAGGCAGCAGCCCCGTCAGGGAGAAGTGGGAAAGACTCTGTCCTGCCACCTCTGCCTCCTAGACCGCTGAGGAGAGCCGGCCGGCCCGGAGCTTGTACAACAGATTATTTACAGGACTTGGACAATTTTAACTGGGGTGTTTAAGATTCAAAAGAGGGACTTAGCTTTTAATTTTTATGAAACTTCAGTTAAGAAAACCACCTTTGAGAGGGGGAAGAGGCATGAAGGTGGGGGGAGTGAAAGAAAAATACACTCATTAAACAGACAGATATCTTATTTGCATGAAGAAATTCTGATCACTAATTATGAATGGCTTCCATAAGTCATTTGCACAAAGAGATGCAAAAGGTCTGCAACTGAAATAGTTTCTATTTTTCTTGCCCCGTTCCTTGACATCCGAAGGAATAAGACAGCACTGAAGATCTGCCTCTATTGCAGTTTAACCTGATCCCAGACTGCCGTGATCTGCTCCTTTCCTCCACCTTTCTCTTGGTTACGTGTTCCACTTCCCTCCTTTCCTGTAACATCAGTTCTTCTGCAGCAGGGCAGTCAGCTGGTTAAAGGTGCTGATCTGGCTGAAGACTAACATGCTATTGTGATTCTTCTGTGTGCATTTTCAGTGGTATCAGTTCCCTGGCTTATGTGGCTCACTGTGTATCTGCACAAACACCGACACCAGCTCAAGAAGAGGGAGAGGAAGGCTTGGCTGGCGCTGTAGGGGGAGGAGGCCCTGAGTAAGATCAGCTTTAGCTGCTGTGAAATTTCACCCAAGCAGAGAAGCCAGAAGTTACTGCTCAAGTCTAGCTTACTGCTAGCCACGCATGCACGGCCTCGACCCCCAGTCCCCTCTGCCTGTCTGATTGCACAAGATGTACTGGTACTTGTGTAAAGCCACTCAATTCAACTCAGGAGTCCAAGAGAAAAAAAATCACCTCCTGAAAAAAAAATAAATAGACTTCTACTGGCTCAGCGATTGTAGCAGTTTAGTGAAGTCATGAATCCTGGTACAAGGGCAGAGGAGGAGGAAGGTAGAGCCGAAAGGGGACTGCATTGGTTGGTCTGTTCAGCTGTGGTGGCAACTTAGCTTTTAGAGTTACCAGAGCCTAACCTAATAGCAATGTCCTCAGCTGATGAAGAGAAGACGACGTTCAATCTTTGTGCTGGAAGGAGAGTTGTGACATGAAACAATAATCAATCTATCTTTGCTCAGAACCTGAGGAAAAAAGTAATGAAAAGGACTGGGTAAATGCTGTTGTCCTTGGCAGTTTTCTATTACTATATGATGGATTATTGCCAAGTCTTGCTCTTTTAGCCTTCAGTGGATTCCTTAAAGCTCCAAATTTGATTACCCAAGAATCCCAGTTTTCTGCTTTTAAGACTCTAACCTGTCTAAAGACAAGTTTGATGGCATGAACTTAAAGGCTCAAAAGAAGACAAAAGCAGTAGACAAAAGGAATACCAATTCTCTTACTTCTGTGGTTATGTTTCTTAAACTTTGCTGCTCTGCTGGCAGTACCAGCATCACTCACTCTAGACAGAGCAGTGCAAATACATAAGACTTACTGGTAAATTCTGTCTCTGCTTACCAAGTTGAATTAAAAAGGTATTGACCAGGAAATTCACCGCAGACAGCGCTGCAGGCAGACTGACTGTAGCTTCTGGTCTGATCAGCTACCTGAGTTTCTGCAAATAGAGCTTTATTCCTGAGGTGATCTTTGTGTACATTTCAACATGTGAGTGACTCCACTGAAGACAATGTGACTGCTCACCTTGCTAACATTAACAATGCCTATAAAGATCTGCAGTGTCAGGGCCTGGCAGTGTATAAACAGTTAATTTCAGTTATCTGATAAGAGCTAATTCAAACCTGTTTACTGACAAAAGAATGAAGACGTTTATACAAGTTACATTCTTCATTCTGCACACCGGTTTGTATGCGTAGGCCCCTATGTTTGCACAAGGCTCAGAGACTTCAGAGCAGTTTCTTTGCATACAGAAAAATGTATGTGAACAGTAACCCAACAAGAAGGAAAGAAATTAAAACATTAGAAAAACAATCCTGGTTAGAAAGAAAAAACCCAGACATTCTACTTTCATCTGCAGTACTAATACATATGCATCAACCTAACAGTGAATCAAAGTTGCAACACACCAAGGATAGCCATGGAGCTGCATAAATACCAAAATATACATTGTAAATACAAATAACTTTAAAATAAAATTACAAAGTAAAAGTTTGCAGATTCCAATCCTATGCAAGGCATGCAGATTCCAATCCTGTGGCTGTTTCCATTTCCTATATATTTCCCTTAACTTTTATATTCTGGAGGATCCAGTGGTTCTCTCATCCATGGAATTTCTCCCATGCTTAAAGCTAAGTACATGCATGGAAATTGGCGCGAGCTATGTGTCAGTCATGTTTGTATCCTAAACTATGTTTTGCAAATGGCAGGAATATTTCATTGAGTATCGTTTATAAATAATAATTTAAATATTTACCACCCATGTTTAATGATACATCTCAGTTAACCAGATACCATGGGACAGTGTTATAATATTTTGAAATGTAATCTCATAATCTTACCTTTTGCTTTTCCTCAGGAGAGGCTCAGCACGATGACTACTAGTTATGGTGCAGTAAATCCCAGTATACCTGAAACTCGTGCTGAAACTTCCAAGTTATGGATGGTTTTCAGTAGGTGGGGTGTCATGAATAGGTGATGAACACATAGGTCCTCTAGGATTCTTCCTTGCAGCTTTCCAGATGTCAAATGTCACATCGTTTCATGTTCTTCTGATTCACACTGTTGCTTCGTGTGGCCAGTGTCAGCTGTGCAGTACAGGCTGGCTGAGAGGCAGCTCGTTTCTACTGTTATCATCTCAGTTCCCTTTAAAACTCATATCTGATCTCTGTCTTCGCAATAAATAGGAACAAAAACTCTTTCAGAATCCAGAGCTGTTTTCACATTTGACTGGTGGAAATTCTCTCTCCAGTGAGGTCTGGACAGTTTATTTCTAGCTGTCTGTAAGCTATGCTATAACAAAATAATTATAGCTTGTGAAAACTTCATAAGGCTCTTCTGTGGAGCTATGCTTTTCTTCAGAAAGCACAGGAGCACTGCTCACTGGGTGGTTCTCTCTTCTTTCTCTTTTTCCTGCTTGCTACACCTAAACTTTAGTCTTTCTAACATTACACCTGTTGCCATTATTTCTGAATGTTCTTTGTTCTTTTTGCTGCTCATTCAGTCTTTCGCCATTTCTCTAAATCTTTCTACTCCTTTCCCTTCCTTTTCTGTTCCGCTTCTACTCTTCCCTGTTTCTTTCTCTCTAGCATTTCTTCGAAGGCAATCACTTGGTAAGAGTTACCTACTGATTTGTTACACTGAGCTATCCTGCTTTATAACAATTTAAAATAAGACTGTTGAGGAAAACAGTGCCTGATGACCTTGTTTCGCAGACTGAGGTTTAGGCTTCCCAATGCAGTTAGAGAGATAATTAATGACATTTCCTAATCTAGCTGATATTGTTCAATGAAACTGTGAAAGAATATCAACTTGGTCTAAACGCATTGACTTTACTTGAAATCTTTGTCTTGTTGGGAAAGTCCCTACATGCTGTACTCAGTGTATGGGCTAAAAGGGGCACTGTTTTGTACTGTGGCTTAGAAGATTAGAAGATGGCCATAGTCAAGGCCGTTCTTGAGTTGTTGCCTGAGCAAGTCTATGGCAGCTTTTCTGTATTCCACCATCTCTTTTCACATCTTTGGTCTACCTTTCAAGGAATATGACTCTTGGCTATTTATGCTTGGGTCAGAACTCAATATTTTATAACGATGAAGGATCTGACTCACCAGCTAGGGCCTAGGTTGCTTGGTGGACTTGTACCAGGTAGAGCAAGAACTGTAAAATACAAACCACTTCACCAGAGTAAACCAATGGTACTTTCATTGGTAGCCAATTAAATTTCACTAGCACAAGTTTTTCATGTCAGGGGAGTATGATTTGATTTCTCTGCTAATCTTCTTTCATTTGAAGCACCTATGAGAAATTTTTCACTAATGATTTAACCTCAAAGCACCTTACCAAGGCAGTAAATGTAGAGTGAAAGACTCTTCGGTGTTTTAAACCTCGTTACCAAGTCCTGAGCACTTTTTCTTCAGTGTCGCTCTTCACACTTTGGTCTATTCTTCTCCCAGGAGCTTTACCAATCTCTGTGGTCTCGTGTTGACAGCCATCTTTGAGCTATGCACCATCCTTTGGTTCTGTGACCTGTGCCGATACCGGGCGGGCATGCAACATGAACCTGCTCGTGCTGACCTGGCTGTGTTCCCAGAGAGCTTTCTGTCAGACAAGCAGACAAGTGTGGTGGTAGCAAACGCAGCCCCCACTTGCGAGACAGGCTTTGCAAATGAAAATGTCCCCAAATGTATTTGTTATGTCAGAATTATTTTCTGACAGTTCCCTGTATTCCCCTCCTGACTTATACTTGTCAGCAATCTTCCAGGCTGTTATCTGTTGTCGTTAACCATGTACTCCAAAATATCCAAATATCACCATCTCTTTCCAAATATGATAATCTATTGTGTTTTACTCTCCGGTAACTTGATTTTTCCAGTCACTTTTTAACTTCTGGAGATGAAATGTTGCTCTTTCCTGCATCTGGGACCTCGTCTGTAATATGACTATTTCAATTTAAGTTGCAGCTCAGCACAGAAGGATGTGATAGTGGGGAAAGATAGCCTCCTGCTCACTCGCCTACAGTAGCTGAAAACAGTTGTGGTTCCTCTGCTGTGAGAAGTGCAAGCTAGTACAAGAGATGTAAAGACCACTTGCCGTGGCAAAAGCCTGCAGGTATCTCTTGTGGACCTGAAGTGAATAAATGAAATTTCTTACATCTGGAAGACTTAGTGCTCCATCATGTTGTGTTTTTATTGTGAGACAATAAGCAACTGTTTTTTTCTAATTCAGGAGTTATTTCACGTAATTCATTACTATTATGTATGGCAATAAGTTGTTGTCTATTCCAACTTGATTGTCACAAGGTAGCTGATAAATTTCTGGTTTGCTTCATTTTTCCTGGCTCTGTGTAGTGTGACTTCTTTCCCTTGTAACTGAAGGACACTAAAATGAAAATGCTATCTTCAGCATCACACTTAAGTTAGCAAACTTCATACACAGCAGAGAAATGACCAAATCAGTTTCATTTAAAGCATCAAGGCTCAACCTACATTTCCTTTCTTCATATTCCTCTCAGGGGAAAGAAGCTATGCAAGACATTTCTTGCATAATGTGCTATTTGTGGAGGACTAAAATATGTGGTATAATTTATTCAGTTCATTCTTCTATCACCCTGTCTTGCTTGAATATTCCATCCATTTATACGCATTTGTTTTCATAGCCTCATTCATAAATATGTTTAGGCCTATATTAAATGTCTTCTAGACATGCATTTTATTTCCATTACATTTGTCTGCAAAATATTTTAAGATATCTGAAGTAGAAGAATAAGAAATAAGGTTACATATGAACTCATTTAGAAGAAAAGTAGCAATCTGTTTCTTTAATAATAGATACCACATTTCCCTGTATGTTATATATTCACAAGTTGCTGAAGGGGATAGGGTAGACAAAAATAAGTATCAATGGTAATGTGTATATGAAGGCCCAGTTAAGCCATTACAGGATTAATGCCAAATTAAAGATTCACATTAAATTATAATATTAGATTGCACACATAGATCACAAGACAAGAAAGAGAACTCCAAACTGCACTGTTTTGAATCTGTAATATCCACACCTGAGTCAGTGGAAGTAATCCAGATTTTCCTTACCTTTTTCCAGTCAGAACCTGAGTTAAATGAACAGAACACAGTAAATATGATAGTGAATATGCTAAGAAATATGCATCAGATCAACATGGAATGACAACTGTTGTGAAGAGTTTTCTGGCATTTTCTCTTGTACAGTCATGAAATTTAAAGATATGATAAATGTTATCATGGGGAAGGAAATCTTACAGTTCACCCTTACTGAAGTGAATAAAAACTGTGGTGGAAAATTCACTAGTGATAAATATTGATATTTCCAGACAGTTATTTCCTTAGCAGCTGAAATAAAGTAATATTAGGAAAAACCATGTATGTTCTCCCTAAAATAGGATGGAAGGTTTGTGCCACACAAGAGAGAAAATAGTTTTCTCTGTGTATTATTTGCCTTAACTTTCATCTTCACGGTGTTCTAATAAGTACTCGAGCCTCAGAGCATGTACTCTGAAAAAGGTGTTGGAGGACCTGCTGCTTTCTGACATGGTAGCACTAATTTGTCTTTGAAGCCTTCAGTAAAACTACTTGGAGGGATTTTCTGCATCTTTTCTTCTTGCCGCTCTACACAAAGCAATTATGAGGGGACTGACACTATGTTTGATGATGGGCAGCAGTACTGAAAGCTTGTTCAATCTGTCTGGAAGTGTTTTGTTATCCTAATGCTACAGGAGGTATGTAATCTCATGAGCATGGCTAGAGAGGAAGGTAATGGCTGCAGTCACTGAGGAAACAGGGTAGGAGGCATCTGATCTCTGCAGAATTTTACAAGTCTTATGCTAAAGATCAAACTGGAGGGAAGCATGAGTGGAGTACACAGTAGGAAACTCAGGATGGATAGAAAGATGAGAGATGCATGACATAGATTTCTCTGTGACTGCCCAAGGACTTAAAATAGCCGTGCTGTAGGCTTAAAGTCTTCTGCTATAGGGATTAAACAAGGGGGGACCCACAGGGTGGCACGTGCAGTGCCTGAATGATGTTTTGGGAGGTGACGTCAAATCCAGATGGTGAAAAGTACAGGTAAAAGTTTCTCAACGCTGAAGGCTACTAAGAAACAGAGGCCAGTGTTGTGCTTAAAAAGATATATGCTAACAGGTAAATGAACCAAAAGAGAGCTGATAATGAAGAATATAGTTAATGAATAGAGCTATATTTACAGAGGACCTCAGCTGTGCCAAGGTTAGCACAAGAGACATCGTTCATTGCTCCAACACTGGTCTGACTGGCCCAGCCTGTCCCCTGGCTAGGGACAGGTCCCTTCCAGGCCAAGCCCAGGGAAAAAAAAAATCAAAATTAGCCAAAACAAAAATTGCTGGTTGTATATATTTATTTTCACCAAAATAATTACATTTTGCTGTAGTATGTAATTGAGTATCTTCAGTGAGCTTACAGTATGTGTTCATCTGAAAATCTTCACTTGTAATAAAGAGAACTTTTTTCCTATAAATAATATTAAAAAGTTATATCTGAAACACATACGTCACTCTGAGTCAAAAAATAAATCCAGATAGACCACCAACAACACAGAACATAAAACACCCTCCCCCAATCCATTTAAGCAAACGTTTTTTTCTTCTGAGATAGAACAGTAACACCAGGGTATTCACTCCATCTTCTGCACATAGCTGTTAAAAGTTTTACATCTCTTTGTAGACTCTTTATACATAAAAATACTTGTTCCTATAAATATTTTAATTTATTCTTTAACTCAACAATCTCTTACTTTTTATCATTAAAATTAATATTGATTTGCTATAATGTCCAATTGTCAAGGTCCGTATTTGTCATAAAGTAAATTCTTAAAGGGATAAATAAATGCGTAATTTAAAGTTACTCCTATTCTAGAGACACTTTGTGTCCAGCTCTAAAAAAAAAAGCCCAACAAATTTAGGTTCTTAGTGTCACTTCTTGCTTAGTGGTGTTAAAATGATAGAATCCAAGTACGAACTTAGTTCTCCTAGCCTTGAGGACAATCCTTCAGGGGGACCATGAAATACTAAGGTACAAACTATAGAGGAAAAATAAGTAGACAGTGTTAGTAGTGGAATAATTACAGCAAATTGGATAAAGTTTAGGATAAAAATCAGTATAACAAATTAACATGTTAGTCTAGATTTCAAACCTATGGACTAAAATTCCAGCTGGAATAAGAAAAATACATTTTTTCTATTTTCTGTGTCACTGACTGCCCAGCCAAGGTGCTGAGGGATATCAAAGATGCTGTGAAGGCAGAGCACAGGGCAGCAATGCGAGGCAGGAGCTACCCCATGGTAGAGCAACTGTCATGTTAGAGCGTGTGGCCAAGGTGACTGTTTCAGGCAGTCAATGTCTCTCCATGGAGTAGCTGGTGCAGGGGCCCGTGAGGACAAAAGCATCCCCTGACTTGACTAAGTAGCATGGAGGACCTGGTTCAAAATGACACCGTCAAAACATTGCTGGGGCAGTAGGTGCTATAATACATCCAGATCCTTGCAGGAGCAACCAAATTGTGTACAATTGCACTCAATGTCAAGAAAGGAGCTCCTTAAAAATGAGGACTTTTTTTTTAAAAAGGGAGCTGAGGGGGAAATAGCTGTTAGCAGAGATCTGTTAAATCACAAGTGACACAGAAAGGCTGGTCGGAGCAGATTGTTCATATTTCTTCCAATGCAAGAACAAAGGACATTAAAATATCTAGGAAGTGGCAGTTCAAGACAACCTAAAGGGGGATATTTTTCAGGAAACATTTAATTAAACTGTGAAACAGAGTGTTGAACACGCAAAAAAACTTCTGTGGCCTCCAGTGGAGGTCGGATATCTATTTTAAGAGAAATCCACTGAAAGTTACCAAATACAAAGATTTCTAGACCAGGAAGTCTCTGAGCTGAAAACTGTTGAAGGCTTGAAGAGGACAAGAGGGAAGTGTGATATGCATTTACCCTGTTTCTTCTTCTCTGTAGGCATCTGCCTGTGACCACTGCTGGAGATAAGATTTGGGGCCAGATGAACACTGCCACGTCTACTCTCTCTCCTTTCCTACCCTCCATATTTCCAAAACAACTAAACAACTAAAGCAACGATTCTAGAAATATTTACTATACCAGCAGCAGGTCCAGTCTGTGCATTTAATGAGGCAAGAGTCCAGTTAGGAAAAAAAAAATAGGTTGCAATCATATAACTAAAAATTGAATTATTATATGCAAGGCAGAAGTATTAGAATCACCCAGGCTACCTCATCTCAGTACCTCTTCTCTGAATTCAGAGTTTTGCACCTACAACACTTCTCTTTGAATGTAGATCCTGGTGCTTCATCTTTTAGGCTTGTAGGAGTCAACTGGAAAAGCAAAATAATTCCGCGTGGACATCACATAAGCACCTGGGCAACCAAATGGAAACCAGACTGACCTTCCTGTTGCGTAGGTAGCTAGAAGCTCTGAGTAGTGGATTTTAATGAATGATTTCTGCATGGAGTTAGGAAGAGAGGCAGCAGAGCACACACGTGGTAGGCAGCATATTATGGCAGCTACACAGAAGGTGACACTGATTTTCTGCTTTCCCTTGACCGGGGTACCATCTGAGAATACCCTCAGCCGACCGGTATCATTACAGCAATATCAGCAGGCCATGAATGCCACTGCTTGAACTAAAGGAGCAACTGAAAGCCGCAGGCAGCAGCTGTCTTTTCTGCCGGAAAGCAGGCAGTGCTGGGGGAGGAGAGGTGGGCACTCAGCTGGGTCTCACCCTGCTGCCCACTGCGGGTACCGAAGGGGTGCACACCCCACCACCAGGACCAGAGTACACATCCCAGGTCCGGCATAACAGGCTAAGGGCTGTGGGTTATTGCAGGTCGAGGAAGCAGTGCAGGGAAAGAATTGCAGAATGGAGAGGATGAAAGTCAGCTAAGGGTTCAAACAGTCTCTCTAGGCACCGTTTCATCAAGGATCCATGATACAGGGAACTCAAGGAGTTATATGCGATCCCTTGTACTGAACCTCTCTGCTGACAAAACCCAGTGTGTGGATCACCGTTCCCCTGAGACGGGCAGAGCGGGAGGACTTAGGAAGGAGTCTCTCCCAGGTGCATACAGAGCCAAGCATCACAGGCTCTGGAGGATGAAATTACCTGGGACCTTGCTGGAGATCTATCTGGGATTTTTTGGAGGACCCTGCAGTTGAACTGTCCCTCCTATCCTCCCCTCAGAAAGGGACCTGAGGCATTATACCAGGAAATGCTGTGCACTTGTAGATTGTGCTCATGCTAGGAAGGGGAGCAAGGGGAGGTTTTGTTCTATGTCAGGAACCAGTACAACTGGGTAGTATTTCAGCTTCCCTTAGAGGATTTCCCAGGCTAAGCTCCAGGCTAGTAGTAAACTGGGCAGTATGTTCTTCCTCACCCCTCTGCCCTTGCTGTCACAAGGATCATTCACAAAGTCTGTGAGTTACAGAGGAAAGCTGCTGCATAAACTCATCACATCATTTTGCACCTGAAACCATACAGTAACCTTCTCCATGTCATCCCCCACACCTAGGGGGGAGCTACGACAGCAAAAATACTCTGTGCAGTACCAAGGGAGGTGACTTCCCTCACTGCGTTTCTGACCGCACATTTATATTCCACAACATTCATTAGTATCATAGAATCATAGAATCATAGAATGGTTAGAGTTGGAGGGGACCTTAAAGATCATCTAGTTGCAAGCCCCCTGCCATGGCCAGGCACACCTCCCACTAGACCAGGTCACTCCATTCAAGCCCCATCCAGCCTGGCCTTGAACACTTCCAGGGATGGGGCATCCACAGCTTCTCTGGGAAACCTGTCCCAATGCCTCAGCACCCTGACAGTAAAGAATTTCTTCCTAATACCCAATCTAAATCTACCTCGTTTCAATTTAAAACCATTACATCTTGTCCTATCACTACACTCCCTGATAAAGAGTCCCTCCCCATCTTTCCTGTAGGCCCCCTTTAAGTACTGGAAGGCTGCTATAATGTCTGCCTGGAGCCTTCTCTTCTCCAGGCTGAACAGCCCCAACTCTCTCAGCCTGTCCTCAGAGGAGAGGTGCTCCAGACCTCTGATCATCTTTCTGTCCCGGTTCTGGACCCACTCCAACAGGTCCATGTCCTTCTTACACTGGGGGCTCTAGAGCTGGATGCAGTACTCCAGGTGGGGTCTCACCAGAGCGGAGTAGAGGGGCAGAATCACCTCCCTCGACCTGCTGGCCGTGCTTTTTTTCATGCAGCCCAGGATACGGTTGGCTTTCTGGGCTGCGAATGCACATTGCTGACTCATGTGGAGCTTCTCATCAACCAACACCCCCAAGTCCTTCTCTTCAGGGCTGCTCTCAATCCATTCACCACCCAGCCTGTATTTGTGCTTGGGATTGCCCCGACCCACGTGCGGGACCTTGCACATGGCCTTGTTGAATTTCAAGTAGAACAGAAGTGTGGTAAAGAGAGTTTTAATAAAGTAAGCACTATACTAGGCATTTCTTCCATGAACAATTCCTTGTCTTGACTGCACAGCAAAGTTGAGTCCTTATTGCCCTGGACATTCCAAGAAATAACCAAGAGTTAGCTGCTGTTCTGAAGTATCTGTAGTGTAAATGTCAAGGCACAACACTGGAAACAAAATAATATAATCCTCATTTTATAGGCAGGAAAGGGAGGGGCAGAAAAATTAAATGCCAAGACTGCATTAAAACAGAATCTGGATCTCTGAACTCCATGGCTAGTACTTTATCCACAAGACAATCTTGCCTGTTGTGCACCACTACAAAGTGCTTATTAACATCACCTGATCCACACAGGGTTATTTCACCCTCTGCCACAGATGCAAATCATTTTTAAAAATGTAAGCCAGTGGAGAATCACGTTCTTGTTGTGCAACAAATGAAGTGTCACATTCTCCCTGTTTTTTTTTAAATCATGGAATAATATGCTTATCAGTTCCCCTTGTACTGCAGCCTGTCTGCACAGGGAAGAGTCATCAGGTGCTGTGGTAAAGAAGAACATCCCTAAGATATTTTTATCTGTGGACTGGGAAATATTAATCATTTTTCAACTGCTAGCTCTTCATTCTTATTCATCCTCTGGATGTTCATCTCATGTTGAATGTTAATTTTGTCTGGTCTGTGAACTGATCTATGGACAGTTGTCCAAATTCTGAAACATTTGAGGGCATGGCCAGACACAAGTGAAAAGAGGTAAGAAGCTAAAAGTCCTAGAGCACCTGTTCAGCTCACGAGCATCCATATTGCCCTGCTGCTTATTATTGCCTCTTCAGATCTACTGCCCTGGCTGCATGCATAGTAATCCTGAACCCAAACCTGATATAATAAACTGGGTATGTTTAAGCACTGTAGATAATATGCCTTGTCTCACCTGAATCACTTTGAGAGAACTGGGTGACATGCGTGGTTACAGTGGCAGCATGTTTTGAACGTACTTCCTGCAACTATGTCCCTCTCTCTGGTTCTGCCTGTGATTATGGTAAAGGGTCTTGAGGTAAGGGTAGGGAATGGCTTTAGAGAAGAGTCTGGGTTTTCTCTGAGCTAGATCTACCCTAGTATTCATTTTTATGGCATTTATCAGTGTTGACAAATTCCCCGACAGCCCCCCAGCCCCCAGCAGGTGCATGCACACACATGCCACATGTATGTGGACATCACACACGCTCATTCCCCCTGACCCTCCCAGGGTGTCCACAGACCTGCTTGCCATATTCTGCACTCACCATCGGCAATGGGGAGCTGCTCTGCTCATTTGTCGTCCCTGCAGTACAGTAGATCACTGCCCTAAGGGAGAAGCAGCCTGCACTCATCTTCCGCCTGAATCAATAGAGGTGACTAGCCTGGGACTAGAGTTTCAAAGACAAAAACTGGGACAAGTAGAGGGGCTGTCATAGATAAAGGTTTTGATGGAGTGAGGGAATTAGGAAGATATAAGGGTCACCTCTTCCTTTTCCTGAGTCTCTTCTCCAGTGACACACTGCAACACTCTAATGTGAGGAGAAAGGGGCACATGCGTAAAAGGAATATTTATCCTTCTGAGATCTCTTCTCTGTGTGAATTCCCATCCAGTCCTCAGTCTTAACCTACCATCTTCCTTATTCCAGGACTGGCAATCTTTCAACAAAGGAGGAGTAGGTTGTATTTTTCTTTCCCCAGTTAGCTATTAAGTGTGCCAATGGAAACTTGGCGGGAAGCTGACGATGCTGCTTCTGCCTGTGGCAGGAGGTCTCAGTTCCTGCTGAATTTGGAGCTCCGTGGGGGCCAGAAGCAAACGCGTCTCCCAGACATCGCTTTGAAAGTGCCCAGACCTCCCATGTTCTGTGTCTGTGTGATAAACCTAACCTAGCCCCATCCCCTCCTTGCTGTTGTCTTCCTCTGCGCTCTGCAGCTCGGCTATAGTTGGGCAAGTAGCCCTGGGAATTAAACTCCACAAAATACCAGCCCCAGTACCCTGGCGTTCAACAGAAGGAGGCAGTCAGCTGAACGGTGTGGCTGGGGTGTAGCCCCAGTCGTGCATTGTGTGAGGCACCTTTCTTTTTTTCTATTTATCCAAAACTAATTGCTATAAAACAGAGAGACCACATAGGGAATATATATTCTCCAGAGAACAGCTAAATACTAAGTAAGTGGCTGGGACAGCAAGCGCTGGGACTGACTTTCTCATAGGCTCCTTGAATAACTAAACCTACAGGAACACTGACATTTTGGGGATAAGCCAGCCCCACCCTTCATAATTAGGGCAAAAGCCCTCTGTGAGTTGACAACATCCCGATGTTGCCAGCTACTGAATTATCCAAGGACCCAGAGAAATGTTGATGTCACTGGGAATTACGGAACATATACTTTGAAAACACACTCTGAAGTAGCCCCTTAACCACAGAGGAACTTGACCATTTAATATATACTTAAATGTCTCGCTAGACTAAAGCTACACCGTATGTTTGTGAGTATGCTTTGAGCAGCCTGGTCTAGTGGAAGGTGTCCCTGCCCATGGCGGTGGGGTGGAACTAGATGATCTTTAAGGTCCCTTCCAACTCTAACTATTCTATAATTCTATGACTCTATGTATGGGGACTTAATCTCATACGTGGATTTCTTCCTCTGTTTCCCCCAGGGAGCAGCTCTTTTGCGCACTTAAACAAGCTGGAAACAGTTGAAACCAAATCCCAGTATGTAACGTGAATCCTGCATTTAGTGGGTTTGACTTTCAAAAATGCAAATACACACAGGCCCTGATGACTTCAATAGCATTTATGGGTGCTCAGTGCTTGTATAAATGTCACACTATTTATAACATATTTCTGTGTCCTTTTTTTATATTCTCTGTTGGCCTGTCTCTTTTCCACTGTGGTATCTTTGACTGACATAGTCACATCAGGATGTAGCATGTGTTTGAATAATTAAGAAAATACAAATAAAAGTTATCTTTATTCTAGTCCATATTTTTCCATTGCTCAACCACCGAAGATAACAGTACCATTTCACCACTGCTTTTTACATTCTATGGAAGAAAAATACTTTTAGTTTTGCAGTGGTTTATTAAACCTTCCAAGTCCAATTATTTGCCTAGAGTTTCCCCCCTAAGCTTTAGAAAATTGTTTCAGCTATATCCAAACTCATGCCAACTTCCTGGCTTCTCGGCCGCAACCCGTCAGCGAGTGCTCTACTAAGAACCACTTTGAGGCTTTCCTTGAACCTCTTCTTCTTGCTGCTTCCTACGAAGAAGTAAACAAGGGGGTTGATGCTACTGTTAACGGTGGAGAGAACAACGGTGACGTGGTTCTGCTGGCTGAGCAAAGACGACCAGTGGTGGTAATTCAGAAGGTACAACAGCCTCATAGGCATGGCAAAGATGAGGAAGACAATGACTGTGGCCACAATGATGATGTAGAGCTTTGACGAATGAGGTCTCAGGGAGTTACGATGAATCCTGATAACCAAGATCAGGCTGGACAGAATCATTAGAGGAATGAAGATCATGAAAGTCAGGATCCATGTGAAGATGAGCAGTGCTTGGCAATGGTTGCCATCATCGAACTGTTCCTTCGTTGAATCATCTTTGCATGTTAAGTATTCGGCTACTGTCATCAGAAAAGACAGAGTCCACAGAATGGCACACACAATTGCCGATTGGTGCTGTGACCGGCGGCATCGGTACCAGATGGGGTAAACAATAGACAGACACCTCTCAATACTGATGGCTGTCAGGAGATAGAGACCAGTATTATATCCGAGAAGGAAGACAATAGATAGTGTGGTGGTTATATAATAGTAAAAACCGTAAGCGAATCCAAAACCAGCAATATACTCAATTGACAGAATAAATGTACAAAGCAGTAAGGAGATGTCCGCAATGGACAGGTGTGTGATGTACGCAGTGAATGGGTTTCTTTTGATCTGGAAGCAGAGGCACCAGAGGACAATTCCATTTTCACAAAAACCCAGGAAGGAGATGATCATAATTACCCAAAGTGGGGTCAATATCTCCCAGACCCTTTCCTGTGTAGAAATGTTTCTGTGCATTGAGATGTTCTCTGTGCCTTCGCTGGGTTGAAACGTTATGTTTGACTCATCCATGGGGAAAGCTCAAGTTTGGATAGCACAGCTCTTCCTTCTGTAAATATGTATAAAAATATACTGTGAGCAATGTGTGCTCCTCCCCTCCCCCTTTTCTTTCTGATTTGTGGACCCTCAATTTCTGGTCATATCTGAAAGCCTTAGCAAAAAGAAAACCAGCTTTGATATACTGATGCTAACTGAAACCCAGTTGGAACTACTCTTGGCAATGTTAAAGATTGCTAAGCCCATCATGCTAGCAGAAATCCTGAGCTTTCGTCTCTGTGGGTTTCAGCATATGAATGCTAAACCACAGCTAAAGGGAAACCCTCAAAGAGCACTTGGACGAGCAATGTCTCCATCATATTGCAAAGTTTCATGATATAGTGGTCACAGATAGCATTGGTGGTTCTTGTTAGAGCCCTATATTGTTCCTAGACAGGTCTATTTAGCTCCCATTGAAGCTAATGACATCAATTTTAAGCTAAACATATGTATTTCAAATTAATTTGGCTCATAAGTTGTTTAAAAAAAAAAAATGGTACCAGTGTCACTTCTCCAGGAAGGGCTTTAATTAAGTAAGTAAAAATAATATGTAGTTACTTAGCATTGTATTACCTCCAGGTACAGAGGTGGAGGGAAGGTGAAATGCCACTGTTTTGGACAGTCATTTTTTTACCAGCTTTAAGTGTCACTTATCATAGCATAACTTAATTCAACCATGTTTACACACTTGGAACACTTAGCACAACTGCAAATATCATGCAAACATTACAAATCCAACCCGTCACAAGGAGAAATAGTTGTTCAGATTCCCTGCCATCGCTAGAATGGTTTTATCTGTTGTTTTGCTGAGTTACAGAACAAGTTCTCCTTTTGCATGTCTCCTTTTATCTCATAACAAAGAATTAACAGCATTGGCTTTGCATAGGAATATTTCATGTGCCCTTCCCTGTTAACTTCCTGACTGCCCCTGTGATGATAGAGTCACATTCAGGACTCTTGCTGATTTACTGATGTTAACAGTGAATTCGTGTTGGCAATAAGCTTGCCCAGTTGACTTGGTTCATCCATATAAGCAGCCTTGTTCATTAACAAGCCATAATGAGAATTTACCCGTGTCCTCAAGCAGTTAATGCAAGGTAAAGAAGTTTTACGGGGGCGACATTTGCAGTGATTATTTAAACAGAGCCATTCCCCCCAGTCATAAATTTTCTCTCTTGAGCCCTGGGTTTCCTGGGTTCAAAACAGCTTCTTAAGACAGCATATCACAGTCTAAAAAAGAGCATTCAGTAAACCACATGGTAAGCCTCAGGGCTTGCTGGCATTTAAACCTGCACAAAAATGTTAATGATGATCCCACCTGCATGTTGACTGTGCCACCACCTGAGACGCAGTTGGAGGGAACAACCAACATAGCTGGAAATGTGGTAGAGAAGTGAGTGTGAGTGCAACAAGTAAATGCAGGAACAGAATGAGCGGCAAGCCTCCCAAAGCAATGTTCTGCAAAAACTGCAGAGGGAAGGTGCTCAAACACTGTGCTGCTGGAAGTGTAGTAAAGCTTTACAGGAGAAAAGGAGAGGAGAAGCTACCTACTGCAAGAGTTAAAACAAATAGGAAAGGGAAAAAAAGAATGAAAAGACTCAAGTATGAAAGAGAGACTCAAAGTATGAAAAGACTGCAGAAAGTTCTGGATTCATATCTCTGTAAATGGAGTATTTCTCTCTGGAAAGTAAAACAAAGAGGAAAAAGTTCTGGACTTACTAAGGTCATTCCCACGTGAGAGCATTCAGAGATGAGAATGGAAAGAATCCTCTCCTTCCAGATGCATCCATGGTCTGTTCAGATTTCCCTGAAGTTGTTGCAGAAGTTCCTTGAAGAAGCTGCAGGTTACCGTCGCCAACCATTTGCCTTTGGTAAGAGGGGGAGCAAATAGTGACTCTGACCATGACTCCCTCAAAAAGAAGTGTGCACTTTTCCCATTGCTCCAAAAGTCTGAGGCATGCCAAGCAAAGGGCCCCAGGCTCATCATCTGAGGCTGTGCTTCAAATGGCATCACTCAGTAACTGGCAAGTCATCTAGCTGAAAGCCTGGGAGTTAACTCTTGTGGGAACTGAATGGCAGCGTATGGAAAGTTGTCCTGAGCTGCTACAATACCAAGAGACATAGTTTAAACAAACAAACGTGAAGTGAGTAGGAAATCTATTTGGGGATGATAAGATCTGAAGGAAAAATCTCAATTTAGAACTGTGCCACCAAATGCCATCTAAAATAATGCAAGTTGATTCGTAAATTTGTCTTACGGTTTTTAATATGAGAAAACAGGGAAGCAAGAAAGAGAGTGAGAATGAAAGAGTAGAAAGAGAGAAAGAGAGAAAGAGAGAAAGAGAGAAACAGAGAGAAAGGAAGGAAAGAAGGAAGGAAGAAAGAGAAAGAAAGAAAAGAAAAAATCGAAGGTGAGAAAAAAGAAAAAGAAGAAGAAAGGAAGGGAGGAAGGAAGGGAGGAAGGAAAGAAGGAAGGGAGGAAGGAAGGAAGGAAGGGAGGAAGGAAGGAAGGAAGGAAGGAAGGAAGGAAGGAAGGAAGGAAGGAAGGAAGGAAGGAAAACTAATTCACAGAATGAAGAAAATAGAAAGAAAGAAACCACAGAGGAAAGGAAAAAGCCAAATCATTGTGCTAGTCTTATACATCCATTCCTCTTGGTAAAAAATGTGTCTTGAGATTATTCTACCAAAAAAACCACAGCCATGCGAAGTGAAAATCTATTCTTGCGATTTAAACAGTCTCCCCTGAAAAGTTCAAACGGGCCTAGGAGCAGATAAACTCTTTGAAAAGTCCCCTGAGGACGTCCCCTGCTTTTGCCCCAAGTATTAGGTTGTTTTTATATTCAGATATTAGCAGAACAAACATTCTTAGCCAAAAAAGGAGAGAGTTTGCTTGGTCTTCTCCTTTAGATGTTTCACTAAAACTACCAAATCCCCAAACGGGAGAAACTACTAACTGATGTGAGAAATAAATGACCCCAAAGGGAGGGTCAGAATAAAGTTAGGAAAGAAACAGAGTGAAATGAAAGCAGCTTCTAATTGCTTCTTGTTGGCTTAAGCTGTAATCCACCTTATGTTCAACAGCTACGGGACCAAAAATTTGAAGCTACCTCTGAAAAACAAAACACCTGTTCCTTTCCCATAAAATGAGATACGCATATGAGTAATGAGAAGGGTCATTGTAGGAACACATTAACATTTCATGATTGAGCATGTACCTGGGTTCGTAGCCCACTCAGTCTGCTGCGCAAACGCAATCCGAAATGGGGAATGCCCTGGCCTCTGTGTCTCCCCGGGGCGAGTGGTTTCTGGCACGTCTGTCACACGCACACAGCACCTCCTTCGTCACTGGTCCCTGGGGCACCATCAGTCATCATCTACATGGCCAGGGCAGCAGAGTGAAACCTGGTCTTGAGGGGAGTAGGTTATAAACACAGCTTATCCTCAGTGACTTCAGGAGTAACAGGAAGGTTGAATAGCACAGGGGGACCCCGCGCCTGCTCACCGCTGGAGCGTTTATATCAAATGCTGCCAAGAGATGGAGGGGCTATTTCTGAATCAGTTTAACTATTCAGATATTGAACGAGGTGACTCCAATAACAAAGCATGGAACCCCAACAGATTTTGGGACTAGAAGTTAGTATCGACAATAAAGACATGATGGACAATATAGATACTCAGTTAATTTCAATCTAACCTGAATATACAGCAAGATGTGACATGAATGATAATTTGTCCTAAAAAAATTTCTCTCCTACTCTAAGCTGGTGGGACAGAGCAGCCTGCAGTGGATATAAATTGAGTGTATGAACGCTTTCAAATATCCTATATGTACAAAGCTAGCAGGGTTATCTTGTTATAAATTTGCTTTGAGCCTTTGAATAATTTCAAACAGAATACAACCTGAAAAGAACTCACAATTAATTCATTAAACAAAACTCAACAACCTAGGATTTATAAACCAAATTAGAGGGGTTTATGTGGTTGATACAGGTGCCAGTATATAAAAGAGCCTTTGTGTACCTGGGAGTCAGATCTCCTAATTATATACTTACACAAGCCATGACAAAAACCCCTAAGGGATGAGCTTTGGCAGCACTTTTAGGCAGTGCAATTTCTCCTGATGGTCATTCAGTTATTACCACTTTCCAGCTGAAATTAATTCCATAATTATTCAGCTCAAACTAAAGGTTAGGAGTTGGGCTTGGGTTTCAGAAGAGTGTGAACTGAGGAGCTGGGCTCAAACAACTAAGAGAGAGGCACACTAGAAAGCTGAGGGAGTGTAAGATGACCAAAACCCAAACAGAGAGCTCTGGGGTGCCATGGAGAGCAAACAGGGGACTCTGGGGCACACTGGGGGTAAAGGTGTGGGTCATAAGTGTCTTAAGATCCATTAAGGCTTACAGATACTAGAAGAGCCAGAATGACTTATGACTTAGGTGATATGAGAATATAATTAAAGTAGGAGTTAGGCTTAGGGTAAACCTTAGGGTTAAGGGTACTGTAACCTAAAACCCACCACAGAATTTCCCAGATGCCTTTTATCCTGTTCGTATCCGCCATCATCCTGGCTTATGCCCAGTTCCTTTAAGGGTGGCAATTGGTGGATTGTGTTATGTAGGCAACGGGTGTGAGAGCTGGATTTATCATTGGCTTCTGCAAAGCAAGGTGAAAGTACATGTCACCAGCTAGTTTTGAGGCTAGCAGAGATCATTTGTCCATAGTTAAAAGTAAGGTTATGGTAGGAGTTAAGATTCAAGAAAACAAAAGATAAAGACTAAGAAGATGAGAGGACTACAGAAACGGGAGACCTGGTCACCCGAGATGTGGAGAAGGCTGAGATACTCAATGACTTTTTTGCCTCAGTCTTCTCTGGCAAGGACTGTAACCACACCACCCAAGTTACAGAAGGCAAAGGCAGGGACTGAAAGAATGAGGTACCACCCACTGTAGGAGAAGACCAGGTTTGAGACCATTTGAGGAACCCGAAGGTGCACAAGTCTGTGGGACCTGATGAGGTTCATCTGCAGATGAAGTTGCTAAGCCACTGTCCATCATATTTGAGAAGTTGTGGCAATCCAGTGAAGTTCCCACTGATTGGAAAAGGGGAAACATAACCCCCATTTTTAAAAGGGTAAAAAAGAAGACCCAGGGAACTACAGACTAGTCAGTCTCACCTCTGTGCCCAGGAAGATCATGCAGCAGATCCTCCTGGAAACTCTGCTAAGGCACACAGAAGATAAGGAGGTGGTTGGTGGCAGCCAGCATGGCTTCACTAAGGGCAAATTGTGCCTAACAAAATTGGTGGACTTCTACGATGGCGTTACAGCATTGGGGGATAAGGGGAGAGCAACAGATGTCATCTACCTGGATTGTGCAAAACATTTGACACTGTTCCACATGACACCCTGGTCTCTAAATTGGAGAGACAGGGATTTGACGGATGGACCACTTGATGGATAAGGAACTGGATGGACGGTCACACTCAAAAGGGTTGCAGTCAATGGCTCCATGTCCGAGTGGTGAGCAGTGACAAGTGGTGTTCCTCAGGGGTCGGTACTGGGACGGATACTTAACATCTTTGTCAGCAATATGGATGTTGGGATGGAGTGCACCCTCAGCAAGTTTGCTGATGACACCAAGCTGTGTGGAGTTGTCAACACGCTGGAGGGAAGGGATGCCAACCAGAGGGACCTGGACAGGCTGGAGAGGTGGGCCCATGCCAACCTCATGTAGTTCAACAAGTCCAAGTGCAAGGTCCTGCACCTGGGTCGGGGCAATCCCACACACAAATACAGGCTGGGTGGAGAATGGATTGAGAGCATCCCTGAAGAGAAGGACTTGGGGGTGTTGGTTGATGAGAAGCTCCACATGAGTCAGCAATGTGCATTCGCAGCCCAGAAAGCCAACCGCATCCTGGGCTGCATCAAGAGAAACGTGGCCAGCAGGTTGAGGGAGGTGATTCTGTCACTCTGTTCCACTCTGGTGAGACCCCACCTGGAGTACTGCATCCAGCTCTAGAGCCTGCAACAGAAGAAGGACATGGACCTGTTGGAGTGGGTCCAGAGGAGGGCCGTGAAGATGATCAGAGGGCTGGAGCACCTGTCCTCTGAGGACAGGCTGAGAGAGTTGGGGTTGTTCAGCCTGGAGAAGAGAAGACTCCAGGAACACCTTATAGCAGCTTTCCAGTATCTGAAAGGCACCTACAAGAAAGCTGGAGAGGGACTTTTTACTCGGGCATGTAGTGATAGGACAAGGGGTAATGGCTTCGAACTGTAAGAGGGTAGATTTAGAATAGATACTAGGAAGAAATTTTTCACTCTGAGGGTGGTGAGGCACTAGAACAGGTTGCCCAGGGAGGTTGTGGAGGGCCCATCCCTGGAAGTGTTCAAAGCCAGGTTGGATGGGGCTTTGAGCAACCTGGTCTAGTGGAGGTGTCCCTGACCATGGCAGAGGGGTTGGAACTATATGATCTTTAAGGTCCCTCCAATCATTCTATGATTCTATGAAGACTATGTCCAGAATCGGGATTAGGATGAAGACTCCTTGGTGGCTGCTCAGTTGTTATAAGGCCAGTTGTAAAATCCTGGCAATCATAGGATTGTGTTTTTATGAGAACAGCATGGAAAAGTAGGCTCCAAAAGAAAGGATTACTGCTTAATCCTACTGAGAGATTTTGACAACTGAAGTTGGTAGGGGTGAATTAGTCATATTCTTTTCTGGGTGGTTAAGACCCATCGCATGTTGTTTATAAAAGTGGATTTTGGGCCTGTGGCAGAGGTGTGTACTCTGAGAACCTGTGAAGAACCTTATCTAAGGTAAGAATAAGGCGGCTAGTGAGAGATGGGAAGTTTATGGTTACTGTTGGGACTACACAGGCCCCTAAAACAGTTTGGTAAAGCTATTTTCAGATTACTTTTCTGTTCTGTGTCAGAGACGGTTTTGGATTATTTGGGTGCATTTTAGGTTCTGCTCTGAAAAGGCTGATGAGAAAAGGGTAGTTAATAGCAGATAGAAAGCTAGGGGTAGATGAGCTCAAAAACAGCATGCAGGGCTCTGGAAATGTCTAGAAGCACAGTGAGGTGTCTGGCCCATTACCTCATTGCCCAGACTGGCAGCAGGTTAGAGGAATTGTTGACATATAACTTCATGGACTGACTGTCACGTGAGTATGGGAGGATTTGGAGATGTTCCTGCTCCTGACGTGAGCCGCACCTTCTTTTTCTCCCACCTGCATGGCTCTGATGGCGTGCCAGGGCTCGGCACTGACGGGCGATGCCACGCAGCAGGAGGAGCAGAGCTCCAGCTCCGCAGCGCTGGGGTGAGGTGTGTGCTGCCCAGACATGCTTCTGCCAGGGGGAGAGGACAACTCCAGGCTGGCTCCACTTGTGCAACCCCACAACCAGAGGGGAAATCGGCCAGTTTGGGTACAGAAGCTGTACAGATGCATTCATACCATACCATACCATACCATACCATACCATACCATACCATACCATACCATACGGCCGCATTTACCTGCCTGGGTGCAGCACGCATGATGTTCTGGATCTGAGCTTGTACCTCTGTGTCCTGTCACAGTGCCAGTGAAGAAGCAGCCAGAGAGCAATTGCAGGGAGTTTCCCAAATCAGAGAGGGGTGGGGAGTGGAGAGAGAGTGCCAGGAAGCGAGGAGCTCTTAGTGATGCTGTGAGCTTGGGAGGAGCTAATATAAAAGAACAAGTTTTCCTATCGCCCATCTTTCTGTGTTTTTTGGGGGGGGGAAAGGGAAAAAATATAAAATTTTAAAAGTTATAAAATCTGAATGGAAAAGGTATACTGGGGCAAGGAAAAGAGTACATATCTTTACTAAAACCCACAAGTCTTCACCTCTCAAAGAATTTCCATAACATATTTCTGTAACTATTGGTCTAGAAGAAATGTCCTTTGCAAGTGGAAATGTGTTCCTGCTCTCTGCCTGCCTCGCACCAAGTCATGGAGAGGGGGAACCTGGGCCTTAATAAAGTTCAGAGCAGCTGTCTTCTTTCTTCACAAACCAGCCTCACTTCTTTCTGTACTCTGATCTGCTCTTGGTTACGCTTCGCCTATCGGAGTCTTTGGTCCTTAGCAATCAGTCCCCTGCAAGGCCTCACCAACGTTTTGTTCCCTGTCTCCCTCTTCATGAAAAATCGTTGTGAGTCCTCGACAAACCCTTGCTTATTCAGACAGTTCCTATCTTCAGCCATGCTGAATGGGAGGAGGTCTCCTCTATTCTTGGGTTTCAGAGGCCCTTCAACTGTCTGTAGACCTACACTTTAGTCCTAACATGCAGTAGCAGGTAGCAGCTTGTACCTTGGGGACAGTGGAGTCTATCCCCAGTGGAAATCTACCCTTGCTAAAATTATTCTGAGTCTTATTTCTCTCTTGGGCCAGTCACCAATGGCACAAACACTAGCACCAAACCAAGCATTGTCACACATCAGAAGAGAAAATACACTTGCACCCGCCTGCTGGCAGCCCCACCAGCTACCAGCATTAGGGCCACCACTGCTATGTAGTGTAAGACAATACAGGAGACTATAAATATTTTCATATACTATAAGTATTTTCATTCTACATTTTCATTTTATATATGTAAGGCAATACAGGAAACAGTATTTTCATTTTATACTTTCATTTTATATGTGTAAGACAATACAGGAAACCATTGGGGAGAGAATAGGATGAAAATGGAAGTAATAACTTGGCATATATGATTAACCAGTATAGGCAGTTTAGACCATTTTAGCTTTAGTTGTGCCAAGCAGAAGTTACAGGATTAGAAAATATAAGATGCGTGACAGAGGTGAGTCAGAGCTTTTCGTGGTATAAGGTTGGAAAAAAAAGGTTGAGTGCCAAGTAACCAGTAAACTTAGCTTTTACTTTGTTTAAGTTGAGATAAGATGGTGTGATTATATCCAGTTACCTGTCATAGACTAAGACATTTTGTATTACTGATAATGAAAGAAGGGTGGGTACCATGGTGCTCTATCCTTCAACCTGTGTTGTTTCTGGAGGTTCCCATCAACAGATGTCCAAATCCTTCTTGAAACAGAGTCGCTGGTCAGACTAAGTTATGCGACGTGCGTGCCCTAGTAAGAAAGACTGCCCTGAAATTCTAGGAGGTATTTAAAAGATGTGTAGATGTAGTGCTGAGGGACATGGTTTAGTGGTAACGTGGCAGTGCTAGGTTAACATTTGGACTTGATGATCTCTTCCAACCAAAACGATTCTATGATTCTATGAAATAATCCTTCCTCCTGATTGTACTCATCTGCCCGTCTTCTTTCTTTTACCCCTTTGTTATTTTTATTCTGTATCACATATTCATCATCTACATGCATTTCCAAGGTATCACAGAAGTTAGTCATTATTCTTTATTTGCTCTCTGCACTGCAGGAATAGGTAGTTAAGTAAAATCCTTGATGCCTGTTATTGTGAAACCTTAGTCTCTTTGGTTGGGTTCACCTAACACTCATGATTTTTCAGCTGAAGTCTGGTGGCCCACTTATCTCCCTGCACTCTGCTCCTACACACAAGAGAAGTAGCTACCGTGCTGAGGATCCCTTGGATTGGAAAATTATTTAAAAGGATGATAACTTCTGTATGGAGGCACCACTACTTTGAAAAATCAAGGTAGATGACATAGGAATTGTTGACAGCCTTTTCTGAACACTCTTTGGACTCAGCCAGGATAGGTCTGTGACTCCTTAGGGCAACACCTTTACAAGTTGTCTAATGGCATGCTTGCAAATGTAACTACTGTGTATGGATATAATTAGATAATATGCAGTAAACAACAAGAGCTTTGTAGTGGCATGACTGACAGAGCTGTGTATTGCTATATGATGCCGGGATTTAATAAAGGAATTTCCATCTGAACTGTGAAAGTGGTCTAAATATCCATGGATTAATTCAGTATTTTAAAATCAAAATTTCATTGTGGATATCACATTGTGGTTCTGCAGGGAAACTGTAGCCCAGTTTTCTTATGTCTCATTTCTCCTTTATTGGACTGAACCTTCCACAGTGCACCATGGAATAGGACTTTATAATACAACCCTCTTTTCTCTTGCTGCCCAATTGGGAGCCTGACTGACAGAAATGAACATCATCAAAGGGACCAGGGCATCCAAACATCCTTTTGGAAGGGAAATACATCTTTATACTTTAGGATTTTTCCCATACATTGAATTTTTACAATGAAGAATCTCCAGTAGCCAAACATTTTCCTTTGAACAAAGTTTTTCTATTATTTTTGAACTGCTCCTAATACTAATCTGTTTTCGGAGACAAAATATAGACTCAGAGATAATTTGTATTTTTCAAGGTGATGCAGCTTGAACACAAGTGCAAAACAAGCTCATGCAGTAGGTTTACTGCGTAAAGCCACAAGGTCACTGAACGAAAACACTGCACTGTCTGTCTCTTCTATCAAGTGTATATACCTGGAGTGGATCTAGAATCCTAAAATATCAAAGCCATTATATTTTCTGCAAAAGGATATTTTTAAAGTGTAGCAAGAGTACAAAACAATGATTCTGAAGATAGAAATCACGAGGCCTGCATTTACTCTGTCTCAGGCTTCCTCCTCCTCATCAAAATTCCTCCTCTGCACAATGGGAGTACATGGGAGCACTGGGAGGATAACTTCAAATCTGTGAGATGCTTAGCTAGCATAGTAATATAAATATTAAAAATACAAGGAATTCACCTACTACTTCAATCTCACTAATGCAGTAAGAACAGAGTTTGATTCTATTACAGTAAAACCAAGAGGTCTTGGCTTTTTTTATTTTTCCACTTTTTCCAACTTTCTCTGTTATACCTGTGACAGAAGTGGGACAGGGTGCTCAGCTGTGGTAAGTCATCACAAAGCCATGTAAATCAGTGCCAGTAAACCAGGTAACAATTCAGCCCCTGTACATGAACCAAGGCTGCTCTTGAAGACCCCAGGTTCAGGATTTCTAGCTCCCACAGTGACGTGGTGGTAACTCTTGCCAAAGCTTCAGCGTGAACATCTATATTGGCTGTGTCATCAGTTTGCTTGCAGAAACAGTGTTGACTTGTCCTCTTTATTCACAGGCTGGTTTGGTAACAGCATTTGCGCTGCAGAGTTGAGATAACACGAAGTGAGTTAGGTAGTGAGCAACCGCCAACTGAATTGCAGCTGGAGATAAAGAAACTGAAGTTCTGCATTTTTTTAGGAATTCCACTTCTTCCTGCATTAAAACCTCAGGTTCGTTCTTCCTCTGAGGTGGAGAGGTTAAAGACACCACCACATTCTCCCTCCCCTTAACAGGGACTTCCAGCAATTAAAATGTGTTCAGACTCACTTGAAGTCTCAGTCTTTCGTTATTAAAAAATATTTTCTTCAGAATTTAGATGCTCCAGGGACTATTGCTGCCTCTATTTCCTGCCCAACACATTTCTTAGGACTATGTTTTTTCTTCCTTCTCATGCTTTCCCTTTATCTTTTGATGTCAAGGACACATGATTTTTCTTGTCATATGAGTGACACACCAACAAAGCTGTGTGGCTCTTGGCCATGCAATACATGCTGGTGGCCACAGTGGAGCCAGCCGCAGGAAGGGCTTCAGGACATGTCCCAGGTGGGCAGTCCTGTCTGCTTGTGCACCCACGGTGGGATGGAGTGGGGCTGAGTTGGCTGTGCAGAGGAGAGGCAGGGTAGCACAGCAATGTTCAGGTTACCACCAGCCCCCTAGTCAACACAGTCCCAGTAAAAACCACGGGATATAGCCCTGGAAAGGCAAGGAAGCACTTAACTGCACGTTAACTGCTCACAAGGCACTTAGGTTAAAAAGCTGGCAGCTCTGTATCGTCTGTCCTGTTTCTCTGCCTCGCTGTCCTGTATTTTTTTTCTCCCAGTTCCTGGCCTAATCTTGTAATGCCTTGTTGTGGTTTACGTGCACCCACGTTCCCACCAATAGGAATATACATTCTCATTTAGGAGCAGAGTTTACACGCGTGACTCAAGGCACACTTAATACCCATAACAGATTGAGTTCTCTCCACCTACGTTGTCATGCGGACTGTTCTGCTGTGGTACAAAGAAATCAGACTCTGATCTGAGATATATCCTCAGCAAAGCTATTTCCTTAGCACTCCAAATAGGGATTGATGGAAGGAGATAATGAGGTGTCAGTCACAGAGCTAGACAGCGCCTCCTCATCACGCTGAATGTACCAATACTCCAGATGACTGTATGGTATATAATATGCATAATATTTATACACATACACATATCTTGTCAAAATTAAACTTACTATGCTCCCGGGTGAAGAAAAGCTTAGTTTCTGGTGTTGTTTTTTAGGAGGACAGGGATGGGGGAAGGAAGAATCACTAGGAGACTAGAATATAGGTGATATGAGTCAGAAGAAAAAAAGTAGGTAAAGGGATTAGCAAAATAACTAGATGGACTGTATCTCTTTCTTTCACTGGAAAGTTTTGGAAACATTGTGATGGCTGAAGACCAAAACCAGAGCTGTCTTGACACCGTGTAGAGATCAAGTGCTCAGAGCTGCGAGGTGACACCAGGGACAGCGTCCTGAAACAGGCGCTGGGGGGGTGATAGGCTGCCCTCTCCTTTTCAGATAAATGATATACTGGAATTAATAGGGAAGGAGCAGAGCTGCAAAAGCACAGAGCAAGGAAATGGTCTCAAAGCGGTCAGCTGCTGGCAGGTCACCACCGTTCTGGGCCAGCAGCGCCCTATTGGCCATGCAGACAAGGCGTAGATGTCCAGCACCAGCACAGAGCTGCTGTGGCATCCTTGGTGTGCGCTGCCTGCCCTGCCTGCTACCGCCACGGCTTGCCTTGGTGCCAGGGACCGTGCAGATGAATGAATTTCTAAAGCTGGTGCTAAAGGGTCTGCCAGCAGTCATACCCCACACAGTGATGATGAGGGAGGTCATGGCACTCACCCTCTCCTGCCTCCATCGCTGGTGATGATCTGTGCGTGATGGGGAGCTCCAGGAGAGCTCTGGAGACAGTGGCACAAGAGTGGCCCCAAGAGCCACACGCAGCACCATGTCAGGACAACGAGGCAGTGGGGTTCATCCCTCACGTGGCAGATGAGTCACACGCTGTGACAGAGGAGGCAATATGGGAGGATGCTGGCCAGAGCCTGTAAAGATATTTTTTTTGTTCCTGTCACCTGCGATAGTCTCCATGTGGATCTGCTAATCCTGTTGTGGCGGAGTTAAACTACAGTACAGAATTTGTGAGGGAATGAGCCCCAGGCTATATGGTGCTTCCTGATCCCAGCTAACTAGTTTTACAGGGGTTTCTTCCATCTTCTCAGCTACTTAAGAAAGCTGGTGTGTGTACCTGAGGATGGGATCAGGGTGGAGCCTCTGAATACAAAGGCTCTGTATGGTATACAAACCACTAACTCCTCTGAAAGGCAAGCTCAATTCAGCATGGCGTGAGCGCATGGCTTAAATCACATCACCTAAATTCAAGCCTGTGTTCAGGCACTTTATTCAATCAAAGCTTAAATGCTTCAGTCTTCACATTTTCGTCAGCTGGGAAGAAACAGCTGAGGGGGTGGCACTGTCTGTCCCATAACTGCAAATGCAAATCTTTCTCGTGATGATCACTAAACTGTAGGTGCGGGTTTCCTGAAGGCATGTCATGCCAGGCAAAACAAGGCCAGGCTTTTCAAGCATTCATCCCCTTGTGTCGGTGGTGAAACAGACTTCCCCGGTGGAAACATGTGATTGAGTAAGCCTAATTATACCTTCTGGCTTCCAAGAACAGGCCTTTATCTTAATGCAACAGGAGATACAGTCTCTGCCCTAATTCACAGCCAAGAGCACTCCCCGACTTCAGTAACTGGCACAATCTTCCAGAGCGGCAATACTAGTATTTTGGCTTGTTCCTCAAGTGTAGCTCAAGTGCACCCCTGTATCACAAGCAGATCAGCACCTTGTATCGCTCTCGGACATTGCTGTTGTAGCACCACGGGGCAAATTACATGTTTGTGCTTTGAAAAGCCTTTCTTTCCATACAAGATCTTGCGTAAGAGTCAAAATCCTTCTGGAATAGGCACAGGTGGCCCCTCCCTTCTCGGGTCATTTCTTTCTCATATTCCAAGGCCAAGCTGTTTCTCTCAGATGAGGATTTGGAAACACTTCTGGGGAAAGGAGGGGAAGCATTTCCTTTTTGGGCCTCTGCCCTGGTCCCTTCTACTCTTGGATAACTGCACAATCTGGTGGATGTAGAAGCCAGAGATGCCCTCCTGGGGCTAGGCAAAGGGCTGGGCTGCCAAATCGTCTGTTTGACGGCTGATTTGAAAACAAACAAACCTTAAAATAGTATTTCTGCCATCGCATTGGGTTCAAACTTTCAGCCCTGCATTGAATTGGACCAAGCAAAAGGGGCAGAATAAGCAGCACTAAAATGACTGTTGTGCCTCCTCTGTCCTCCGTATTACTCTAATGACCACAGATTTTTTTTAAAAATTTCTTCTATTCTTTTATGCCTGTTTCTTGATTATTATTTTGCTTTTCCCTTTCTCTCATCACCTATGTGCTCTGCAGCTCATCCCATGAGATGTTAACTTCCTTCTTGTGACCACTTGAAGTGCCAGACACGGCTTGAGAGATTGGGAAAATGGAAAGAGAAGAATGATGGAAAGGAAAAAAAACTAAGGAAAAAAGCTATGTGGCTTTTTCCTTTACTTCAGTGCAGGCAGAGAACTCAAAGCGTGAGTAAAACTAGTATGGAGAGCACGCATCTCCAGTATCTCCCTGCAACATCCCATCATTGCATTTCTACCCAGCAGCTCCCCACACTCAGTCTAATCACAACCTGCTTCATGCCCTTCTGTCACACCACCAGCAATAAAAGCTCTTTTCTCTCTACATGCTCATTCCAAAATCTCCTGCTGGCTCCAGGGGGCTGCCCTCACCCCCTCTTACAATGTGCTCCTTCTACCTCAGACAGACGATTTATTTTTGTCTGATTATTTACATGAAGTCTTTATTTGGTACAGGTCTTCCAGAACACAGACATACACACAGAACAGGGAACCTTAGAAGTTTCTTCGCTTTCCTAATTTAGGCAGAAAAGAAAACCTTCTCTGTCATCTTAACTCTTTAGATGCACTGAGCATTAAGGAAATGTTATCTTTTTGGAGGCTTTGTGATGTCCCCCCCAGTTATGAGGTCAACGGTGATGACCTGCCTCAGCTTTGCCTTTCGCTCTTCCTCCCACACAGCTCATCTACAGACCATGGGACATCCCTAACCCGCTTGGTGAAGAAGTCATGAGCTAGATTAGCTGAGGTTTCCTTTGCCAGAAGCGTGGTGGCTGCCACCAAACGTGTGCAATACTTCACACGCACAACTACCCATTTTCCTCAAAAATTAGCATGCTGGCATTATTCAAGATAAGATAAAAGTAATTATTTTTAAGGATGTATCTTAAACATTTTTATTACTGCAGCAGCTCCCATCGAAACCTCCAGCAAAGCTCATGCCTTGGCTTGACTGGGAACAGGACCCAGCCTGAAACTTGCATGAATCTTGACTTATAGTTTTGTTCTGAAAAACTGAGGAAAACTGCCCGTGAAGCACATTTTTTTCCTCCACTTGGGAAATGACACGGTTACTTATGTCAGACATCATCTAAAAGTGTCAGAGTGCCTTGGCCCAGCTGACAAGAACATATCACCTCTAGCATGGTAGTGCATCTTGGCTGGAAACTGATCTGGTCGTCAGAGGACTGTGGTTTCTGGACAAGCTGGGACATGAATGGGCAGAAAATCATGAATACTTTTAGGAAGGAGTCTGATCAGATTAAATATAGGATTTTTTTTTTAACATAATAACAAGAAATTGGCCTTTGGAAAGTAAGAGCTCCCTTCTAGTCCTGCGTTCCCACTTACTTTAGCACATTAATGATCTCACTTCAGTTTAGCACCAAAAAAAAAAAATCAGTATATTCTCCTTTGCATGAGTTCGGCTCTTGGGAATTCTGTATTTGAGTGCTGTGTTTGCCACAGTGGTAGTAATAAAGTCTGCTTATTTAGCTTTAGTCTAGTTCATGGGTATGTCTGGGACTTTCCATTCCTGTACGACCAGTGGAGCCTTCAGCATCCCATTTATTTCATTTTGCAAGTCTTGTAAGCGAGAGAGTTGTCTGAGGAAGGAGAGGGCCATCTCCTGTGATTCCCTGGAGACCAGAGCAGCCTTAAACAACTGCAAAAGCAAGTGTACGTCCTTGTGCCCGTAGTTCCTTCTTCAAGGGAGCCGAAAAAGCATGTGAGGCTGCCTCGAGGCTCACGTTCTGCCCCAGCAAGGATGATATGGGGATGGTGGGTGTGGGCGCTGTAAGCATAAAACAAAAGTCTTAGCAAATGCCTCCTGGCCTACTTTAGTTACAAAAGAAGAAAAGTAATTTGAATTATAATACTGGTTGGCATGTTGTTTTAAGTCAATGCCACCTAGTACTCAATTTTTTCTGAGCCTTTTTAATTAATGGACCATACAAAGAGGTATCTAAACAGCTTAAGGTGGTTTTGCCATTTCATTCAAAACTCAGAGATCAAATGCACCAGAATAAAGACTTCATCCCAAACTTCTCTCTTTTTTTCAGTTTTCATAGTCTCATTTTTAAAGAGTGATGGTAGGGTTTTATTCTTATTTATATATTTTTAAAATGCCCCTGGGCATTCCCTGTTAGCTCTCTAAAAGCAGATTGATAAGGTGGTACTTTGCCTTTGTTGACAGGAGATAACCCAGGACACACTGGGGAAGGTCATGGTGACAGAGCTGAGTACCCAGCCCTTCCTCAAGGAGTATTGAGGCTGTGTCTCAAGGCAAGGAGACGCGGCCTCAGGGAGCACAAGCCTATGACACAAACAACCTCTCCCCTTTTCTGTTGGATATAGAGAATGATTGAAATCGGCACACCAGAGCTGGAGGGATCAGTGTTGCATCTCCAGTTAGATCCTTGGAAAGAAATTACAATGAAATTCATGACTTGTGGAAAATGTAGGCCCTAATCCCACAAAGCATTGAACATTACTGGCTGTTATTACCATAAATGGTGTAAAAGATGCTTGGTACTTTGTACTTGGCACTTTTCTTCCAAGCCTATATAAATATGAGCAAACTACACTAGCTAGCAAAAGGTGCAAGATCAAATGATACCATGAGTTACGTATATCATAGAATCATAGAATGGTTTGGGTTGGAGGGGACCTTAAAGATCATCTAGTTCCAAGCCCCTCGCCATGGCCAGGCACACCTCCCACTAGACCAGGTTGCTCAAAGCCCCATCCAGCCTGGCCTTGAACACCTCCAGGGATGGAGCCTCCACAACTTCTCTGGCAAACCTGTTCCAGTGTCTCATCACCCTGACAGTAAAGAATTTCTGCCTAATACCCAATCTAAATCTACCTTGTTTCAATTTAAAACCGTTACACCTTGTCCTATCACTACACTCCCTGATAAAGAGTCCCTCCCCATCTTTCCTGTAGGCCCCCTTTAGGTACTGGAAGGCCGCTATAAGGTCTCCCCGGAGCCTTCTCTTCTTCATGCTGAACAACCCCAACTCTCTCAGCCTGTCTTCATAGCAGAGGTGCTCCAGCCCTCTGATCGTCTTCGTGGCCCTCCTCTGGACCCGCTCCAACAGGTCCGTGTCCTTCTTATGTTGGGGACTCCAGAGCTGGATGCAGTACTCCAAGTGGGGTCTCACCAGAGCGGAGTAGAGGGGCAGAATCACCTCCCTCGACCTGCTGGCCGTGCTTTTTTTCATGCAGCCCAGGATACGGTTGGCTTTCTGGGCTGCAAGTGCACATTGCTGGCTCATGTGGAGCTTCTCATCAACCAACACCCCTAAGTCCTTCTCCTCAGGGCTGCTCTCAATCCATTCTCTTACAAGCCTGTATTTGTGCTTGGGATTGCCCCGACCCAGGTGCAGGACCTTGCACTTGGCTTTGTTGAATTTCATGAAGTGTGCACTGGCAACATATATGCTTGTGTATATTTATGTATTAACACAATGCATTAATTGCCATTTTAACACAGAGGGACACTAATATTTTTGATCAATGACTTCGTGTGCTCTAAAAAATTGCAACTTTTTTGGTTATATAAATAAGACTATCTAGCTGTGGTGATTTTTTTCTTTGATGATAGTTATGACTTTATCAGACTGGTTTCCATTAAAAGTACTTAGTAGCGGACCAAGTGCATTGTAATATAGATAGTTTGCTAACTTGGTCACATTTGCTGGGTCTTTATCACAAGAGAAGCAGCATCCTTCATTGCTTTGGGGCTCTGGATTCTTAATATTCATCCACAAAAGTAAGATCAGTAGGCCCGCATTGTATTTTTTTTCTTCTAGTTATTTCTTTGCATGCAGTGCTATTTAAAAGAGAATGTTTGCTGTGCCATCAGCTCAATACTGTCAGCTTGGAGGTTTGCATAACTTGCAGAATTGTATTTCTAACCTTTGCAGGAGTCCTCTCCAACGAGCAGCTTTCTCTCTGCAAGAAACTATTTTTACCTCCTGCTTTTCCTGCCTGAGCTGAGATCTTTGCAACCCTGCTGTAACGGCGAACTGGGAATCACTCAGTAAAACAGCTGTGATAGTATGTGCAGTACAAAATGCATATCGGCTTTAACTCTGAGGCGTTTGATAAACCCATTTCTGCTTTGGTGAAGTAATTTGTTTAAAGTAACATTCAGAGACTATTCTGTTCCTAATGTGTTAGACTCGTGAGAAATTAAGTTGTTTGCAATCTCTCTGAATTACAATACCTATGAACTTTTAAACTATTTGATAATAAGGTAATGATATTTTGCCATCAGCTTCAGTAATGCAAACTGATGGCAGAACAACCCCCGCTTGGTGACAGAGAAAACAGCTCTGGGTTCAAGTGCTGCCATGACAGAGTTGAACACCATGTTGTCCCTCATTGCAGACCCAGCAAAGCCTAACAAGACCAAGGGCTGAGAGGACAGCATGTTATTTCTGAAGGCAGTTTTTGTCAGGTGAGGGCTTCCCACCACCTTTTTGGGATTTGGGTGGGAATGGTATCATCCTCTGGCTTCTGTGCTCCAGGATGAAGAAGAGCCAATTGACTGTGTATGTCTTAAATCTGGCGATCGCCAACGTGACCTCCACACCAATGCTAATGGCCCTGCAGTCACCTGTTTCAGGGGAGCTTCTCAGTGATCTTGACTTGGTGTTGGGCATCGTTTTCTCTGCTGGGTACAATGCCATTCCTTTCCTTTTGACAGCTGCCAGTGCAGCACGGTGTCGGAGGGTCCTATCCCCGCACAGCACGTGTGCCCCTCTCGTTCAGCCTGAGCCCCTCTCGTCCCACATGCATGCTCTTCTTTGGAGCCCGTCCTGCCTGCTCAGTGGGATGGGGGATTTCGCCAAAGGAAGGACTCACAAGCTCTGCTTGCTGAGGGCTCTGGGAGCAGCAAAGCAATAACTGTCTTCACTTCTGTCATTAATGACCTCATTTTTATCCCTCTCATGGTTATCTCTGGTTTGATCTTGTTCATCACGGTCCAAAAGAGGCCTCCGCAGCAGGGCCCTGAGTGAGGCTTGACCTCGCCGTTGTTGTCACCGTCATGGCATTCGTCATCTTTGCCGTGCCTGTCAGACTCGCAAGCACTGTGAAACACAGACTTCTTACATCACTGCCGTTCAGACTCGTTTAACCTTTCTGCTTCATTCCATATCACCACCAGCAGAGCCAACTCCCCCGGTCTCCTTCTGTATCGGGGGAGAGAGGAAGATGAGACTCAGAGAAGCCATTCAGAGAGTGCTTCAGAGAGCCTTAAAGGACGGGACAGGGAGGGCATGGTGAGAGCAGAAACAGAGTCAGGACAGGTCAGAAACCCTGGAGTTTAGTTACAGGTCCCTACTGAGGGGATAGACTCTGCAGGTGGGTATGTTTTTCAGACTTAGGAAGACTATAAAGACAGCAAGTCGCTACATGAGATTACTGAGGAAGACTTTGCAGTCTTCAGCACAAGAGGATTTGAAGAGAAGGTGAAACAAGGTGCGGGGGGTGTTGTCAGACCTGTGGTGCGACAAAAATAAAACATTTTCCCATTGTCAAAGAAAATCAGTTTTTGAAAAGTTAAAGTGAACTCTCCATTTTCGTTTGGTTTTATTTTTCAAAAATTGCCCCATTTTTGTGGTGCAAACTCCGTTTGGAGGTGAATTTGGGATTTCTTGAAAAAAAAAACCCACCAAATCTTCAAAACTTCAATGAGACAGAACATTTCACATCTCAAAAAACTGGAAAGCAGGTACAGGACGGGAAGCTGCCACTTGGGTATTGCAAGGGCCAGCAGTGACGGAAGCACAAAACGTTCAAACCACCCTGCTGGGTAGGCACCCTGCCCTGGCTGCAAAAGAAAATCGAAATCATGCAAGGTCCCTGCCAGAGCGTTTCGAGGGAAATTTCCTCCCAGCCCCCTGAGGGAACAAGTGGTTGAGCAGACTAAAGGAGACAGGGAAATCAGCTCCAGCACAAAGGACTGAGGACGAGCTGGCTGCCCAGTGCCGGCGCACCAGCATGGGTCCAAGTTGGCTCTGGTGCCCATGGAGAGCTGGGTGCAGAGTGGGGCAACCGTGGCTGTATTTGGCTGGGCCAGGACACCTGCTTGGGGATAAGAGAGACCTGCAAACACAGAACACCGTCCCCACGCTAGAAAAAGTGTTGGGGCAAGAGGGAATCCATACTTATAAGGAAAGCTGCATTCATTTTTGTATTTCAGAGCTGGAGGAGGAGTGTAGCCGGGAAGACAGACTGACCCTTGCTGCAGGTTGCCAGCTCCTCAGGTCGGCTGCTCCAGCCCTCTTGCCCGTCTCTGGTGGGCTGGGTGGGCTTGGATTCTGACATGGCAGATAAGAGGGCGAATGTGCAAAACCCTGAGAGAAGTGGTAACCTTCAGCGAGGAGGAAGTGATGTGCAGGTGAAGGTGCCAAAATCTCCAGCCTTGGGCTGGAGCCCGGTTTCACCCTGCAGGTCGACAGTAGCAAACCCTTTAACATCACCTCCAGTTCCCAGTCACCTGTTCCTGCCTGTCCTCCCCAAATCTGACTTCTTCTCCCAGCCCCTCTCCCCTGCTGAGGAGAGGCAAAGTCCATCTCTCCTACCCTTGCTGACCCTGGGACCTGGTGGGGCCCAACAGTTGGGAAGAAAGGGTAGGACCAGGGTCCTCTTGTACTCTTGCTTTTGCCAGCAGTGAGGCTGCTAATCCTGGCACGTGTGCCAGGAGTTCATGACCACTGCTTTAGCACAAATACTAATAAAAATAGCTGACAGGCAAGTACATCCTCCTTAGGAAGCGTCTGCAGCAAGGGGACGGAGCAGTGCCTTGCACAGCAGCCTTCTGCTCGGTGCGGTGTCCGTCAGCACGGTGACCCCACCATGGGCCAGCAGCCACCAACAGGCACCATTTGCTCCTCCAAGTGCCTCCTCCAGCAGTAGCACCACTTGAAGCGCACAGGTAAAGGAGGCTAAGTTCAGCAAGGGGAGAGCATGGAACTGGAGGTGCTGGCCAGATGGTACAAGTATTTGGGAGTCTAAAGATGGCAACAGGTGCCTATGGGATTAGGAAGAGCTCCAGTTGTGTTTCTGTCCCCCATCACAATGCTCTTCTCTTGTGCTAAGTTACGGTGCGTGTAGGATATTCATCAATGCAAGCTGTGGAGCAGGAGCATCCCCCCTCCACAGGGACGCCCCTGGCTGAGCAGCCTGTCCCCTGGAGGCTGCCCAGCTGCTGGAGGCCGCAGGGGAGGCCCAGGAGGCCAGCGTGTCTCCTGTGGCATCGGTTCCCATGACCCAGCAGCCCTGTGGAACAATTACATCAAGCTGCTTCAGTCCCGCATCCCAGGGGAGGGGGCAAGCTTTGAGCACTACAGGCAGCTGTGGGAGCTTGTGGGTTTGCAAATCCTCAGATTTATGTAGGAACGGCAAAGTCCGTTGTACGTGTTTCATGCACGGGACAGATGAGTTCCAGCAGGTGAGTGAATGACTGTCTGGTTTGGTTATGCTGGCTGCACTTGTAAGCAAGGAGCTTGTTAAACAATGAGAAATGACAGACAGCATGACCTTTCGTAACCAAAAGCTGGAGGCAAAGCAGAAATTTCTAGCAGCATCTTTTAGAGCAAGCTTGGAACATGCCACAGCTCTGTCCGATCACTAGTGCCAAGTTTTATGGGACAAATAAAATAGTTTGTATTACATCAAAATACAGAATGAGGATTGCCAGTTATTCTTCCCCTGCTTTCACTGATTAGTAACCCAGGTGAACTCCAGGGGTGTCAGTGGGTGGGACCAGGTCCAGACTTAGAGTTGCTTCAGGATTTCCTCAATTTGTGGTGTGAGCCTGGGTGGTGCTAAATAACCCATTTTCATGTTTTAAACAGCTGCTTTTTTCGTTGTTGGGTTTTGTTGGTTTTGGTTTCTTTTCTACCTGGAGGTGTTTCTTCCAGGACACCACATGCTTCTCCTGTGCAGTAACCACTACCTCTTGCAGATTTCCATCTCATAGGTGTTTTAAAAGCAAGCCTAACTTCCAGCACTGGCATTAGATTCTTTGCCAACAGAGTTGCTGTTGCCATTTTCTTTTAAAACCTGGCTGGAGAGGGTCTTTTATAGGTCTACGGGTTAGCACGCTTGCTCCACACACAGGAGAACCAATGTCAATCACTCCTGTGTCTGGAGGGGACCCTTGGCTGCCCTACACAGGGAAGAAGGGGTGCAGGAGCCCCATCTCCTTCTTGCCTTTGGTGAAACATCTGTCTGTTCACTTCTATATGCTCACCTGGCTGGGGAGAAGTTGCAAGAGGATTTGACCACTCACCTGTTTGTTCGGCTGCTGATGGGAAAGGCACATTTGAATCCCCCCCACACTGAGGATCCGGGTTCCTTGTCCCCCTGCCCAAGCTGCAGGGCAGGCATCCGAATGTCAGGCAGGAGCGCTTCTGCACACAGTGCCCATGCTTAAAAGCAAGCAATCCGGGCCCAGGTACGCCTCAGAGATGGGACTGCCCCGTGCTCTTTCCCTGAAGGTGAGCCTGAAGGTGCTCATACAGTACCTGAAGTACTGGTTTTGTTAAAACTGTTTAAAATCACAAACCTGAACAAGGTAGTTTCTGCAGTAAGAGTAGATGAGCTGGGTGAGACACTGGGCATTAACTCGCCCTCGTCCCCCCCACATCCTGGAAGAACGACTCTTCTCCACTTTTCATGGCCTCTGGCCTTGCAACAAACTCACAGCCCCTCGGGGACCTTAGGAGGAAAATCTTTCTTTCCACCACCTCTGCCTGCATGTGTTCTCCTTCCATCCTCCATCCATGCTGACCCCCCCCTTTCTGCCTGCCCCAGCCCGTGCCCCGCAGCCGCCCTCGGCCATCTCTGCCCCATCAGCTCCACGTGTCTCTGGGGGCACAGGTAGGGCTTGGAGGCGGCTTGCCTCCCTCCCTGTTCCACACGATTCATGCAGCGAGACATCTGCAACCTCGCCGTTCCAAGATGGACCAACGTTTTCAGCTATGATATATTTTGAATGAATGCATCATGTTCAGAAGAATTGTTAATTCACACCATTAGAAAACGTAGGAGTAGATAAAATTTTCTTCTATATAAAAAGAATACCTTGACTTTTAAGAGAGGGATAAATCCTGCTCTCCTCCAATGCCAGTGTGTACCTGAAGTATCACCACTGAAGCCACAAGCAGTAAGAATGTTGTTTTAAGGAGTATTTAGAGATAGTTTTGCCTTTATGGATCCATAGACTTTTTTTGCATGACTGAAGTATGTTGTGTGTCAGGGTTTTTTTTTTCTAAAATTAATGATAAAATAAAGTTTCTCAGCAACAGTCTGTTGTGAAGGTATTTCTTTTAATCTGAGACAATGCTGAGCTCCTCCACTGCAAGACTTCCACTCTGTGTTCAGCAACAGGAGGTGCCCTGAGAGGCTTTGCACGAGAGTAGAGATCTTATCTCAAAAAACACATATTTAATCTTAAGCATGTAAAAAAAAAAAAAGTCAATGTATCAAAAATAAAATAGTTCTTGGAAATAGATATATTCTGATCTCCAGTGCTCCATTTGCAGGGTTATATTTTTAATGTGCACCTCCGCAACTTAAATTCTAACATCTTGTTTCATTGAGGGTTAGAATTATCCTTTCAAGCCTTACAGCTAAAGTACAAGTTTCTCATAGCGCTGAGAAGCAGGTGTGCTGTAACTGCTGCCAAGGACTTTGCTGGGGTTTTATCGCTGTCTTGGGGAGACAGGCGTGATTTTCTGAGCTGCCAGCCCTCAGAGCCACTCAGCAACTTGGACACGCACCTCTTCAGCGCCAGAGTTACGAGGCAGGTTGCACCGCCTTGAACTGGCCTCGCAAGAATCAAAAGTACCCCCCGCTCCTTGCAGGAGACGCGCAGGAACAGGCATAACTTGAACTTCGAACTTCAACTAATAACAATTCCCTAGTCTGGAGCAAAAACAACAGCTGAGGTCAGAATGGCCAGAACGGCATCTTCAGGGAGATTTTGTCTTGATCTACAGCCGCTCAGAAAAACTTGTAAATCTGTTCCCACAGCTAAAAGTTGCTGCTCTGATTTGTTAGACTAGCCCCCAGCTAACCCATTTCATGGGAATTGACTGCCAGTACATCCAATTGATGTCTTTAAAAGGCTCTGAGCAGCGAGTGACCCTAGGTTATTACGGACAGGCAACTTGTTGCTGTAAATTCTCCCCTAGGAGGGAGATCGGAATATACTTAAACCCGCTCTCCTTTCTTCTTCGTGTATTTACTCTGCCTGTAAACTTAACTGATTTATGATAGGAATATCTAGTGAATCGACAGCAATTGTTATTTTTAAGTTCTCCCAGCTCTAACGCAGGAAAGCCAAGTCTCTTGATTCGCGACACTACGTTGCTACATGAGGTACGCCTGTGCCTTGGAAAGGGAGAAGGCACGGTCGGAGCCATGGGCTATTTCTCAAAAAGGGGTGAAAGGATCTCTGCTGTCTTCCACAGGGAAGCATGTTTCTCCAGAGGGTGAGCCAAGGCAGAGAGTAGTACTGCAGGGAACTAATTAATTCATTATTTGTCTATGTGCCACTTGGAGAAAATGGGAGGAAGGGAGCAAAATTCAAAGGCAGAACAGACAGTTTCTTCGTCCCTTCAAAGTGCCCGCTCCCTTAGAAACTTCTGCGCTTTTCAAAGGTAACAGCATCTGTATCTTCATGATGCCCAGACTGTAAAGATTAGATGCTAGTGAGGCTGCATCTCCCCACATTTAAGTAGCTAGAGAAACCAAGGGTATTATATTTCCCAGATCATAAGCCAAGAAGACCGTTCTTACCGAAAATGCATACTACTGCATGTAACACCCAGTGAAAATTTTCCCAAATCTACACAACACACAAAGCCTGTGCACTCCTTGACACAATGGGGGACTCATCATGATGCTAAAAGACAAAAAACATTACAGAATAAACAGGGAGATACTTACACTGGTACTTAAAGGAACACTACGACAAAGAGCCCCATCACTGAAGGGGTTACCAAAAAAAAAAAGAAAAAAATAAAAGAAAAAGGTAATCAAAAAGTCAGTTACTTGCTTCACTAGGAACTAGCTTATGAAGTAAGAGCTGTAAACCACAGGCTGTGCAGAACTCAAGAACCGCATCTGAAGATACGCTGCCCTTTTCTCCTGAAGAGCAGCAAAGCAGCAAACCGTTAGCAGCAGAGAGCACGTGATCTTCAGGCACACCGCAACACCCTGCTGCTGCTTTAAGGCCCTCTGCAGCAACTCCCATTTTAGAACCAATTAAAGGCAGATTTTACGTATTAGATGACCATGGGCCCCATCCAATTAGGTCTCACTGATGAAATCTAGGGACCATTATTTGGAAATCATGGCTCAGCAGGTTGCTTTTAAGAAGAGAAGGAAATCCAAAATAAAAGTTTCTGAATACTGCAGTCCGTGGACTGACAAAGACTCCAACTGCATCAGAGAAACTGATCAACATTTCATGATATTTTGGGATAAAGGACCACTCACATGCTGTGCACCAGAAGCAAACAGAAATGTGTGCCAACTCACCTAACCTGTGTATATTCTACAAATTGAAAGCTGGTAAATTCCACTTAGATCTGTGTCTATCCTCAGCTCCACTGCCACTGGAACTACCACTGCACGACACTGACAGCACTGCAAATTATTTACTATTCCCCAGAATCCTCCATGAGCCCCAAGAGTGGTTTCTCCACCAACTCTGCCCATTTTCATTGGGTAAACAGTGACATTTCCCCCGCTTTACAACTGAAGCTAAAAATAGCCTCTTTCATTTCATGACTTCCCAAACTTCATCAGAAACGTGTTTTATGCATCAATACAAGCACTGGGAACAAACTGGGGTTATGAATAGCTGTGAATAACCAACAGAGGATCAAAGTAAATTAGGCATCGAAAGAACCATCCCTCCCTCTTCAGGAGGGGACTATGCTTTGAAAAGATTACGAAATACCACAAACTGGAAAGCAACGCATCCTCCTTAAAAACACATCTCCAAAGAAGCAATTAAAAACACAATTCATAGTGCATTTTTTTCCTCTTATAGTTTATTGAATGAAATGAAACAAAACAAAGCACAGAAAAACGCAAAAGAAATAAGATCTGCATTCCTCATGTCTCATCTGTAAGGCAGTCCTTTACAACGAACAGCAAGGAGCTCCTCCGACTACAAAGGCCAAGAGAGACCACAGTGCCACAATACCAGAGACTCTAAAGGGCAAGAATAATAAAATGCTGTTAGGCTACGTATATTTAGGGCTTAATTTTGCTCTTATGAACTGAGATCCTTTTCCAAATTGTGTCAGGCCAGAAATTCACCCTTCACAAGCATTTCTGTCACAGCCTCACGAGAGGGGTGCGCTTTGAATCTGGATTTCTCTCCTACTACCGAGCTTTCGACTACGCTGTAGAATAAACACACGTCCATCCCACACCTGGGAGACACTGCCTCTCTCTCCTCAAGCTTATTAAGAGCTAGCACTACAGCTCATTAAGATAACCCTCCCCCTGTTACGACAGCACATATGTGGTTTCGTGCTATCCATGGGGTAACATTACCCAGTCAATCAAAATTAAAGCCCAGTTGCCCAGGGCTGAAAGCTCCCAAGTTGCCACCCAGCAGTCAGCAAGCGACCCTGCTCCTGCACCCCTTGCTCCCTGGCAGGGCTGGCAGAAGAACACTGTAAGAGAGGGGCAGACGGCTGCTGCGAGAGGCCAGGCACCCCGAGAGGGATGCCTTTCCCCCCTCCCCGTTCCTGCGATTTTGGTAACTCACTGCAGCAGGCAGCTGACGCGGGGAGAGTGCCTCCAGTGGCCATAGACGGAAACCCGCAGATGAGGGTGATGCTTATAATCCTGCAGAACCGGCCTGACGCTGCAATGAAAGCAGAGGTCATCAGCTGTGGCTCGCAGGCTGCTTACAGCATCCCACAGCTCAGGACAGGCAGCTCTTTATCTAAGAGTTGTCACAGCAGAGGGAAGGTGGGATGGAGACTCGGATCAAAGAGGATCAAGGGACAAGAAACGAAGACTTTCCAGTCACTTACTGCTTAAATTTGTTGGAGAGCAGAATGAACTGGTTCTTTGAAAGCCGTCTGACGTCGAAGCGACAAAGAGCTTTAAACTCTTCGTAAATCTGCCTTTCGTTCAGCCCTGACCAGCCTCGGACATGGACAACCAAGGCAGGGGGATGTTTGCAGGGAGTGTCTTCCCCAGAAAAATTCTGGAAAACGTACAACACAGACATATCCGAGTTCAGAAATACTATAGAAACACTACTAATATAATCAGAAAATATGCAAAACGTGACACATCAATAAGACAGGTTGTACAACACAGCTGTTGGCGTAAAATTATTTTTCTTTTGTCCCAAGATTCTTCTAAATGTGAGTCATAAAAGCAAACTGTCACCATTACCATGGAGAAACCACCAGAGAAACAGCAACGTAAACTGACTAATGCCATCTTACAGCATAACAATATAAATACATTTCCCAAAGCAGAAATTCAGCTCGTTTGCCATTTTGAAAGGTCAATTGTGTCATTTGTATGACGACAACTTCTGCCAAGGTGGGCCCAGCCACTGGTGGATTTTTCTCCTCTAATGAAGCCATCAACTGGGCTACTGACCTACACACCCCACAAACTGGTCACAGACCTGCAATTCATACGCACAATGCTTGAAACACCACCTCGGATGACATTCACTTTGTTCAGATACTCGGCTAACACGGTGAGATACTGAGAGAAAGAAGGATCAGCCTCCACTGCATCACTACATCAGAAAACAAAATGGAACAAAGTTTTGTTTCTCCAGCGCTGCACTGCTGCACAGTGTCTCTGGAGCACAGAGCTCCTGAAGAAGCTCTTTAACCAGTGACAATATAGGTATTTCGGATCTTGGTATCTTCTACAGAAGCAGAAAAGCTGCAAGCAAAGGGAAGGGATTTGAACAGTTGCCTCTTAGGAACTTAACTGAAGGCACTGAATCACTCAGATTTCAAAAACGGAAACTAATGGAAAATGATTTGACCCTGACCCAAGTGAACTGAGCTTGAGAGAGCTTGTTCTAGGATAAAGGAGTCATAATGCCATTTCCCAACCTCTGAGCCATTGCATGGCCCCTGATTTCATTTTTTAAATGTCAGCTTTGACATAAAGCTACTACTTTCAGATTTATAAAATAAAAATCTAATTAGAACCGTGACATTTCCAATAACACTCTCTCTTATCCAAAAGGAAGGCCAGCCTGCAAAGCAAAAAGTCAGCCAGAGCGAACTGACGACTGTTTTCCGTAGGACTCATCCATGTAATGCAATTTTCAGAAAACATTTAAACGTCACTCACTCTGTGGATCTGCACAGTAGCAAATGAGCTGACTTCAGAAGAACTAGAAGGAGGAATAATGAGGTGGCATTAGAACAAAGCTAAAGAAACAATTAAACAAATGGAAAGCAAAAACTCACTGAAGTGCAGCTAAGTTACTAAGAACAACAGACTGTATATAAAAAAAATATTTCTTAGCATCAGGAAAAGAATTCCCAAGTCCCAACACAAACTCTGAAGAAGTGTTTATGAGGCATTTTACCTGAACCACAGAGAAATGCATCATAGGCTGCCTCGTGAGGAGATTTCTTCTCAGCTGTAAGTGTCCAACAAAATCAAAAGTGAGTTAACACCTTTAGCATGATGTGAACACTGCTCCACTGCATAATCCTAACATTCATAAAATCCACTGTTCTATTTTGGAGGTTTTTTTCCCCCTCACCCTCAGATCTGATTCCTTCCTCACCCCGAAATCTTTACGCCCCATAGAAAGTCTATTCTTCTACCATGCATTTTAAAATGATACCAACAAAAAGGCAGCAGTTACACAAGTGGCTGAAAAGCTTAGAGAGTTGCACACAAAATAAATTTAACTTTCATGACAATCTAAACCAAATTGTGTTGTATACATTACTGATGATATGGGAACCATTTCAAAACATGAGTCCTTTCACTGCAGGACACCATGCTGCCAAGAGAAGCCAGGAAATGTCTGCCTTGCAGCTAGTATCACACCATGTACTGAACACAGCCCTCTGCACACACAGCACCACTAACCCTGCACGAGCCACCCAACCCCTGCTACTTTTTGGGACCTCTCTGCCATTGGCTGCCACTATTTTCCATTCTCGGACCAGTGTTTCCCACCTCCCCTTGTCCCTTTCACGGGTTACCGACTCTTCACAGCCCCAAGTCAGGCTCAGTTCAGCCCAGCTTAGTGAAAATGCCATTTCTGCGAGCGGCATGATGCAAACCCGCCCTGCATTACCCTGGGCAGCTACCAGGGACATGCAGAACACATAACGTTTTGGGATCCCAGGCTTTGGGTCTGGACAAAAATGTGTATCGGCAGCTTGGTGCAAATTCAGCAGCCCCACCAGCATTCACTCATGCTTTGCATATGGACATCCACAGAGTAAAACAAAACCCTTGTTAGCGTTCTGACTTTGAAGATTTGCTTAAGAACATACCATATCTTGAGCAGTCACTTGCAAGAGTTATCACCGGGCACGTTGAACCTTTGGGATTTAGGTTGCTGCTGAAGACAAGTGGATGTGTAAGATTATTGTCTTTCCTCATTATGCTACAGAAAAGTTACTGTTCTTTAGTGACCTGTGGCTTCATTTCAGAAAAAGCTATTGAAGACTTTAAACCGAAATCTGGTAGTATTCTATGAATAGGCTAAGATACTTAGCTGAATAATATCTACCAGTTTTCTTCCTGAAAACTAACTCCTAAATACTTCCTCAGTCTCCTCCCCAATCAAACCTTCTAAGCAGTAAGTCTGCTTCAATTGCATACAAGAAATTTGAACAGAACTAAAAATCAACGGAAAACTCCAAGGAAAGGGGTTGACTACATAGTTCTATTTGAATGGGGAACTCTGGAGGACAGATTAATAAACTGATACCCATGGAATGACAGAAATAAAAGAAAGCGCAAACAAGCATAAAAACTAGTGAGAATCTGCAGTCTGAAACTGCTAAAACAAACAAACAAAAAAAACCAGAATCACAGTACTGTTTTTATAAGCACTAATTTTGCATCTCCTTCTTGGGACCAAGAGTGAGGGGAAAGAGGCAAAATTTTCCTTTTCTTAGCAAAATTGACATGAAAACAATTCATCCACAGAAGTAGTGTAAAAAAAGAGAACTCTTCTACAACTTCATGGCTAAGCTCATGAGATGTATCTACTCATATGCTCCATTTGAACATTGTATTTGCTTACTGCTTTGGGCTCAGTGCAGCTCTTTTGGGGAGCTGGCATTTGAAATTAGGGTGCATTTTCACTGAGAGCTGAAACTCACTCATTTCATAACACGACATAAGCAACATACAACTCTAAAGTTGTACATAAGGCTGTCTGCAAGCCAAACGTGTAACCAATGAAGTAATGGTGGTACAATATGAGAAGTGACTTAGAACAAGTAATTTACTGCACAACTACTTTATAAGAAAAATAAGCAAATCATTTGCTCTTAAATTTAGAAAGACAAGAAACCAGCTGAAAAACATCTGGGAGGAGGGAAAGCGTGAACCTATGAAATGACTGACTTTGAAGTATCTTTCCCAAGAAAAAAAAAAAAGGGATTGCTGAAGGCTTTATAGCCCACCACTTACCTGCACAAAACCTCATACACCTCCAAAAGATTAGTTACGTGAGGAAATGGACATTTCTATAAAAGAAGAACATGTTAGAAAACCAACCAAGACAGGCCTCGTGGTAAGCGAGCTCATTTATTGGTAGTACTGATTCATTAAATGAGATCTAAAATAAGAATGTTTCAGGGCAATATTGAGAACTGGTCACAGGTCTGTAACCACACGGCACTGAGGAAAGATATCCTCTCTTTTGGGGGGAAGACAAGCTTTAACTCCAAACAAAAAGACCTATGCATCTCACCTTCCAGATGGATTTTGTTACAGTCTTGGTGTCTATGAGGACAGGAAACAGGTTGTGAATGTTCCTTTTAAACTCCTCATAGCTTTCTGAAAGCAAAACACACGTGGAGAAAGACATCATAAAACTGAGGAAAAGCCAATGGTATTTCAAGTAAGTAAGAGAGAGAGGTGAAGTCAGAGGAACAATGCGCTGCTGCAGCAGTTAGAGCTCAGAAGAGGCAACTGGTACTGCTGCTTGCTAAGCACAGTGGGCGGCTGGGGTGGCAAATGACCACTGTGCTTACTGTCCCATCCCCATGGCAAAGGCAGCAGCCTGGGGACAGCAGCTATGTACAGCATTACCTGGAAGGGGCTTGTAGAACTTGTCGTGAAGATGCATAAGGTCCATAAGCATGTTGTGTCCCACCAGGGGCTACGGGAAGAATAAAAACATAACGGCCCATTGGAGCATATTCTTAAAGAGAGCTCAGAGATAAACAATTTTAGGGACGCTCAACAGCTGTGATCCTTTCCTCTGGTGGACAGCATCCACACACGCTCACCCAAAAAGTCATTCAGGCTGCAAAGCTCACAGGAGGACTACTGCTTTCAGGAAATCAGACTTGTGGACTCTCTGAGGAGGGCATTTGTTTCAGCAGCATTCTAGTTTGAGTGGACCTAAGGAGCCGGGTGGACTTTCAGTTCAGCTGAACACTGGTAAAATCTTCCAGCAATCAGATTTATAGGCTCACTCACAAGGGGAGGGACAGCCTTTGCCTGCACATCACCCATAGTCTTCTGAAGCTGAAATTCATTTAATAATCTGCGTGCAGAACATAATAATTTCCATACATAATCAGACCAGTGGTCCAATAAACTGGTCTGTCACATGCCGAAAAGTGTAACTTGCCCAAAAGGCAAGAATCTGCTCAGCTTTCTTAGATGGTGACTCATGCTGTGTAACACAAGGATTTTCAACATTTCGGACTCCAGCATTTTCTCAAGTGATGTAAGAAATGCATTGCAGAATGAGTTCTTTCTCCCTCTCCCCTGGCTGCACTTGGTTTGCAGGAGTAATAGAGAAGTAACATAGGGAAATCTAGCGTTTGGATCCATAATGCTGAGTACGCTTCGGGAGTGGGGCCTGGTCAATAAGATGTAATGTTTAACACTCATTTTTTCTAACCACGGCTGCAATCTAAGATTTCATCTCAGTTTTACTGACAACTAAACAGGATGATCACACTGAATGAGTTGAGTAATTTAATACAAATGACTACTTTATCTTTCATCACCCTTCTACATCTGGTGTAGCAAATGAAAAAGAGATGAAAAACGAGGGCAGGGATGAAGCATTTTACCTTCTTGGCTTTAACAAGTGTCTGGAAGAGGTTGGTGAAGCCCCGGGCAGACAGGAGAACAAGCTCCTTCCGGCAGTAGTCATAAGGAGAGTTCTCCAGAAGCTGGCGATGCTGTCGACTCACTTTTTTCACCATTACCTGAAAAGAACAGTCAATGGGTACCTCAGCGTCCCATGCAAGTTGTACGTACATTGCTTACTGGGGTTCAGTAATGCTGAGGACAAGCTCAGCCTCTAGGCTACAGAGGGAGAAATAGTGCATCCCCTGGGGCCTCGGGACTGTCTCACTTCTCTTCCATATAGAGATCAGTGCTCCAGTAACAAAAGAGACCTGCCCGAAGGCTGTCACAGTAATGCTTCTCTTGTTAAGAGAATAGTTCATACCACAGGTTTTTTTGAGCACAAATGAACATAATTCAATTTAACTTGACACCAGTGTGGTAAGTTCATGGCACCGGAAAACAGAAACAAAGAACAATCACACAAATTGAGTCCCCAAAGGCTATGCTTCAGGTGAGAAGGCTGGGTAAGTCTGTCACTCTAATGACACTGGCTATCATACGAAATAGGACTAATGCAAAAAAAAAAAAAATTAAAACAAAAAAACAACAACAAAAAACCCCCCACAAAACCAAAAAAAAACCCAAACAAAAATAACCCCAAACTTCTGTAATTTACTTCTAAGCAACTGACTCATACATACTCATGTTTTGATAAGTCCACAGCCATGGGTTTAATTCAGAAAATATTGCACCAAATATAAAATACCAATAGCAAACCAGCAAAACAGTAAGCCATATAACAGACAGAGCAAAAGTCTTCAAAGCAACTACATGGCAAAAGTCAGCAAAGGAAAACCACAAAAAACAGACTAAAACCTCTACATTCTTGTGGAGATATTGAAGGAGAGATCTCACAAAGTCTGGAGAGGCAGAGAAGGTCCCTCCAGAAGTGCCCCAAGGACAAGCACTTCCAGCTCAAGGTATTTTGTGGCTACAGGACAAACAGAAACCAAAGTTACTCAGTTTTCTGGATCCCTTTTCTCAAAATTCCACAATAAACACTTCCCAGAACATTCCTTTGTCATTGTCTTCTCCTCCTCCTCCTGGACCCTTTCTTTAAAAGTACAAGCAACATTTCAGAGTCCCTGCAAGAATGCCAGTCCTATCTGTCCAGATAGAAACCCTATTTTCAAAAGGTCCACATTTCTATCTCACCTTCTTGTCTCCAAGAGGCTGTGTCCAAACATTTTGGAGAGCCTTTCTCAAAACCAGCTGAACTTCAAACATCTGATAGCCTGAGACCAAAAAAAAAAAAAAAAAAAGTAGTAAAAACTTCAGAGATGCACATAAGCCTATTTAGGAAAACACATTTTTCTAGGCAGAAGGACTCATAAGATGTTTCTCCCCCAGGGTACAGAAAATACTCCTGAATGTATGATCTTGGTACATTAAGATACACAGTGACAGGAAAAAAAACACAACAAAAAAAACCACAAACCCAAACAAAACAAAACAAACCAGTGAGAATTTCAGGCAAATAAGCTTTTGTGAGGACTCAGAGGAAAGGCAAAGACTCACTGAAAAGAAGAGGGAGGAAGGCTACTAATCTGAAAGAGACTGTGTGGTTTTGGAAGGTTTCAGAGCAACACACCCAGAAGCCACGCACAGATGAGAGGTACCAATGCTTTTTCCCCCACAGCTGATAAGGAACTAATCCAGTCCTCTTCTGAACATTATACAAAAAGACACCTTAATCATTCTTATTGCTTGCTTAAATAAGTGTCTGTCTTGTCACAGGTGCTCGCCATTGCCAGACCTTATTAAAGTATCAGTATCATATCTACTACAACTGACACAGCAGATACATAACACAGCACACTCCCCACCCCCCATATTTCATACTCTGCAAAAAAGCATCAACAAAGCCTTAAATACTTTCTGTCCTTCCTAACCTTTTCTGTATTTTATTCACTGACCTAAAGGATTAAGATTTGGTTTCTGTGAGCAAACGTGCAAACTATTCTCTACTACAATTCCCTGTCCCTCAACTCCTCCAAAACAGCACAAAAATTCCTCAGCTCTGCTATAGCGCTCCCAAAAGCTAACGCAGGTGGTAAACGGCCCATTTATCCCCACCAGCATATATATGTGTTTCCATGGGGCTCCTTGTTGCTCCACGTGAGAAGGAACAAACTCTGAAAGGAGACCCGCCTTTCCCTTCTCCAAGGGGAAGAAAACAAAAACCAGATCACCCAGGATTTAAAACAAGTCAAAAGTTGTCCTGATCCAGAGGAACTACAAATTCTCCTGCTGCTGCCCCGAAGCAGCACAAAAGTTGGTTACCACAAAGCATGCTCCAAGCACCTAGACGTGCACTTCCACTACAGACAAATATGCACCAGCCCCATGCAGCAAAAAAAGCAGAGCCCAGAGATGAATGCATGACAGGAACTGAGGTGTAGACAGGGGCAAAGAGTTGTACCGGCAGGATGAACACAGACGCTTTCACTCTCAACAGGGCAGTTTAACAGAACAGGCAGCAAGGTCCGTAGCAGCCCCAGAGGTTCAGGAGAAGTGATGAAGAGCCCACAGGTGCCTAAGGGAGGCATCTTGTCTCATACCACTCAGATCCTGCAGAATCATGGATGACTCTTCCTCTGCTGCAGCTATCCAAGAGGTCACTTCATCTATAGCCTTCTTCAGCACATCCCTGTCCAGGGCACTAAAGCAGGATCAGGGGAAAGAGGCAGAGTGTGAGAACAAGCTCTTTACAGGTGGAGCCTTGTGCCTTGCTGTGGGAGTGCAAAAGTACCAATTCCCAACATTCACGCAACTCTCCAGATTGCCTCCTGTGATCTCTGTCTTTCTCCAGACGGACCACGGCACGCTGGAACAGCCGCGGCGAGGCGTTCAGACCAATAGGTTTTAACATTTCTACAAACTGTGATCTGAGTGACGGTGAGCTGTCAATGCAGTCAGTACTGAGGATCCACCTCTCTGAATAGCGCTCACCTGCTGACTTCCGAGCTACCCGCCAAGAGATGCTGGCTAAGGATCTGCTCCTGTACCTCGTTCATGTACGGGATTCCATCTTCGAGGAACTGAGGAGGGGAAAAAAATGCCAGGTTGGTTACTCTGCCCTGGACTTTCTTGCAGCAAATTAGAGAACAGCAGGTTAGCCAGGTCCAAAACCAGCATATACTTGGAAGATGCTGGTGTTCCTCATTCTCAGAACAGCCTCTTCAAAAATGCAAACGGTAGGTAATCCAAGATGCACTCTTACATAAAGGAAGACAAGTTTATGTATGGAGGAAAAAAAATTATTTTTGTCAACTGTAGTAATTTCTTTTTGCTCTGCTTTCACCTTTCCTTTAATGAGATACTTCAGGTGTCCAAGATACCACGATGCTTCCTGTCCAAAATTGCTAAACAGTGCTCTTATGTGATGACGTCTGCATTTTATGGGAAATGGGGCAATATGTAAGATGCAGGTAAACTGAGACTTGCCCACCTTCACGGCTAGTAAAGACTCCCACTGGGGTCTGTTTAGTAACTCCTCAGCTCACCAGAGATGATAGGGGTTTTCTTTTTTTGAGGTGGGGAAATCTGTCTTAGGCTAACAAAGATGTGGTTATTGCCTCTACGGCGGTTCAGAAAAAACAGCACTCGCTCGCCCTGTTGATAATGAACCACATGATGCATTCATACTTTAGCAAGATGCTGTTTACCCCAGAAATGTCACATTTAGGGATCTTCATCCTAATTTCTGCTGTAATTGCACAGACTTCCTCTGTTCTAGACTCCTGGCAGAGAGATTACTTACCTTTCTATAGTCAAAGCCATAATGAGACAGGAAGTGAGTGCTAGATGCGGAGAGGGTGAATTCGACATCCGTAACTCCCAATGTTGAGGGAAAGAGAAAAAAGTTGTATGAATGCACCACATACCTACAACGAAAAGAAAAATCTCTCTAGAAGATAATTACAAGAAATAACTCCTCCCAAGAGAATTCTGCATAAAATCTCAACCGCGCTGTCTTTATTATAAAACTGCTTTTTTATACTTACTTGTTCGAATTTTCATTTGAAAATATTGCCAGCCCTGCAAGACAGAGAAACCTCTGTTGAAATGGCAGCGTTTAGCTGGATGTCCACAGATACTGTGAAATTTAGATAACGGATGTGGGGATCCCCTGATGGAGTATGTGTTTTCCGTTCACTAATGCCCCAGTGTAAACGTTAAAAGGCACTGCCATGCCACTCCCCAGCTCCCCGAGAGCTGAACGGGGCCAAGCTTTTAGTGCTAAGTGGTAAAAGGAGTCACGTGTGGTTAAACAGCAAAGAGAATTGAGCAATGGGTGACAAGAGCCAAGCTGGTAACGAAAATCTCCAACTATGTATACATGGGTCTGTGGGTCCACCTATGCTACAAAAGCATTTGGAAGCAGCCAGGCACCACAGAGGACCGAAACATGGTTTTTTACTACTTAGATTCTGGGTTTTTTCTATTAGTCCCTAAAAAGTTCATTAATACCTTACATAGCCTAAGGCTTTCAACAATATTTTAAAGAGTTTTGGAGCTGGTTTCCTGACCTCTAACTGGTTCTTAAACTGTCAATAGCCCTCCTCCACCAGAGCCCCTTTCTTGTGTTGAGTTTTTTATTATTTTAGGAATATCAGAAATACTACCCTTCATTTTCCTCTGGTAGTCCCCTTACTCATACACTGTATCAAACGACGCAGCCTTGAATAGGAGCTGCTGACGCCTACTTCTTGCTTGCAGCCTCTGTTTTAAAAGCCCTGTATTTGTGCCTGCAATCTTTAAACGTGAACAACTTCAGACCAGTAAAAAGTATATGGCCCAGGTGACCTTACGTTATTTGAAATATTGAAAAGTTGATAGTATTAAACTTCAGAGGGGGCGGGGGGAAAAAAATAAACAACCCTACCACAGGCAAACAGGTGTCTCTGATGAAGTGACTGAGGACCAGAGCCACCAGCAGGGCCGGCCAGCTGGCGAAAGGCCAGCTAACCACCGGGACCTCGGGAGATGATTTGCCCGTGCCGGAGCAGCACTCACCGAGCTGAGCAACAGCGAAGCGCTGGACGCTGTGCCTGGCCTTGCGGTACCGCTCGGCGGGGGAATCGAACAGGCTGCGAACAACACCGGGATTGGGGGAAAGGGAGCGGGAAACGAGGAGGTTTTGCAACCCGCGGGTTGTCCTCCCAGAGCTGCAGCAGCAGCTCTGCCTCGCGCTCCAACTCCAGCAGCTTTACCTGGGCTGGTTACTTTGTGGGTCAGTTGAATGTAAGCCAGTAAACTCCATATCAAGGGCTGTTGAGGGGGCAAGAACACAAAATTAAGCCTGAAACACGAAGCGGGCATTTCACCAGCATCAGCACAAGGGATGTCTGCAACACCTCCCTTCACTGCCGAGCCCACTGCAGTACCTCCCTGGGTCCCGTCCCCCCACCGCCCCGTAACTCCCACCCTGAGCCCGCCGAGCGCCGGCCGGCGCCGCGGAGCGGCCTCGCTCCCCGGCCTTCGCTGCTGCGGCGCCCACCAGCGCCGTGATCTGCTCAAACACACCTCGACGCCCGCCGCGCTGCGGCCTACCCCGCCTCCGCCGGGCAAGGCCCCGCCGCGCCCCCTCAGCGGGCGGCGGCGGCGGGCGGGGGCCGGGCGGGCGCTCACGGCCGGCGGGCCGCCCCCCCCCCTTCCCCCGCGGCGGCTCACCCAGGAAAGCGGCGCGGCGGACGCGGCTCCGCAGGCGCGGCAGGCGCCGCTCGAAGGCCGCCGCCCCCACCTCCATGGCGGAGCCTCCGCGCTGCCCCCGGCCCGGCGCGCCTGCGCTGCTCCGGCCGGCGGGGAAGGGGTAGGGGGAAAAGCTCTGCCCCCGGGTTTAAAGCGCAGCGAAGGCAGAAGCCATCGGAGCCCGGGGGTGAGGGAATAAGAGGCGGAGGTTGCGAGGGGGACCGTGACAGGCCGGGCGGTGCACCACGGTGCGCCGGCCGGGGGAGCCCGGCGGCCTGCGGGGGGGCGCTGTGCCGAGCCGCGGGCGGGCGGCATGGGTGTGTGGCCAGGCAGAGGGCATAGGCCGGGGAAAAGGGGCTTCTCGCTGCCAGCAGCTGGCGTTTGGGCAGCTTCTCTCCTCGGTTTAAGAAATTAGAACGTAAGGGTTGCAGGAAAGCCGCAAGGATGAGTTGGGGGAATTCAATCTTTTTACCAAGTTTAGCTCGTAACGTTAATAAGGTGCCAAATGCTGACATAAATGACTGCATTCTGCTAAATTATACTGGCTGTCTACATGGATCAAGCGTTTCAAAGAGTTGAGGTTCAAACAAACACAAAATCAAATACAAAGAAATAAAATGTACTTTAAAATTATTGAATTCCGAAGTAAATTCTGCTAGCCTGTCAGGTTGAACTGTAACAGTTTATTCTAGGCTTAAAAGAAATGTGTTGAGGATTTTAGTGTCAAGAATATGACAAACTTCCACGCATTTAAAAACATTTTATTATAAGATGCCACGTTACAACTTCTTCCAGCTCTGGATCTTCACTGTGCCTGTACACACACCTAAAGAAGTTATCGTTGCTCCCTGGAAAGTCTTCCCAATGGTCTCCATTTTACTGATAGATTCTTCGTGGCTCACGCAGAATAACACCACCCTCCTCCATTGCTTTTTCAAATTCCTGAATCTTGTTTAAAAGACAGAGAGACACAAGTAAGTACAAAGAAAAAGCCATCAGCACCAAAATATCAGTGGGGACACGTTACGTGGAGGGGCAGCGGTTAGCAGCCTCACTGAAACACAACGCCAGGAACTGCAGCTTGTCAGTTACCCTTTCGAGCCTCGCAAGAAGGGATTGTCAAGCCACATAAGAAAACTAATGGTGAAGAGGAGTGAAATTAATGCTTATAAAGGTAAAAAAGACCAAATGAGTGTCAGGAGATGGGTACTTGCCGAGTCACAACGATATTCCCAGGGTATAACAGCTTTAAAGTTCACAAAGTTGATTCCTGCTTCCAAACAGCGCTGTGCCATTACACGGCCAAGGTTTTTGCAAGCTGATACTCCCTTGGGACTGTACAAGTGTCTCTTTATGGCCCACTCTCGGGTAGAGGCAGATACCACAACATCCCCATTACAGCGCTCAACGAAGGCTTCTACATAATGCTGTGTCCGCTCAAGGCGTAATCTGAGTGAAGGAAAGAAAGGACATGGGATGGGATGTCTTTTCCAGATCTAGAGAGAGAATGCATTCACAGGCCTAAATGCATAAATGACTCACTTTAAGTAAAACCGAATGTACTGGAGGTATTAATACAACAATGATTTCTTAATATTGCTTTTATTATCTTATCTAGGTTTTTGCTTACTTCATTAGAATATAAAATAGGACTCATTTCACCAGTTCAACAGAGTGAAATTCCAACTTTTCACCAGTTGCGCAGGTGACAGTCCTCAGTGTACTGCCTCACGCCAGCACTTGCTCCAAACCAAGCGCTGTACATGTGCACAGTGCGGTACAGGAGTTTATGGACTAGATCAGGGGAACTGCTCCAGCAGAAATGTAACCTTACGTTTGCTACGCAGTCTCTGAAAGGCTTCTGCTTACACAGCAGGTAACAGCTTGTCAGGATTGGCAAGTGGTCAAGCAGTATTTCATAAGCCGTAACACATAACCACAGTGTTAGGAGCAACTATTTTCTATTGCACCGAGACAATATCAGATTTCCAGGTACGAACAAATTGAACATCGTCCTCCCCTCAAGAACAAAAAAAATTCCAAACCAGCAAAACCCAACAAACTACTATGGTGCCTCAAATAAAATAATGATGCATGGTCAGCACAGGACTAGGAGAATCCCAAGTCAAACAATAGTTGCTTAAACAATATTACTGCTACCTTAACAATCGGTCTTCAACACATATGTTAACTTTCATGTCAGAGCACACTAGGCTAGCATCACCACAGAAGATAACTGTTAATTAAGAACAGCTAAGAGAGCAACTGATTCAACAACCCAAAAAGTGCCTTTTGTAAAAATTCCACCTGGTGGGTTTGTTGTTTGTTGTTTTGGTTTTTTTTTAATTTGTTCTGGAGTCTTCATTTTTGCCAGTGACTTTCTGACTCACCTATGCCAGAATTCACGCTTTGGCCACGTTGTCTTCCAGCCACGCTCCTTCCTAGCCAGGGCCAACTGCTCCAAGTTCCGAGGATTCCTGTTAGTGAAGTCTGGGGAAACAACCTCATTTTCGCTTGTGTCCACTTCAGTCTCAGTTTTGAGACTGGCTGTAGTTGATGCTAAACGAAGACCTTGAGGGGAAGCAAGAAATAAAACACCCCCAGAGTTAAAAATAATACAGTTCAGTCAGTAGAAAGAATACAATACAGAATGGTGCAGCTTGTAAAAGTTAACAGGGCAAAATTAGCTTTTTGTTTGACTTTTTTTTTTAACACTAAATAGACATATTACCAAAGCTGAACCCGTTTCTCCAATTTATGAGGTGAACTGAAGGCTAAAAATGAACAGTGTATTAACAGTGGATCAAACCCCACACATAAAATATAAATTCATGGGTAACTAGAAGATTCGTAGGATTAAGGCTTTACAAAATGCTGAAAGCGACACCAATGCCAGCGCTACCAAATAACAATTGGTAGGATAAAACCCCTCGATCCTGTCAAGCTCTTTACAACTAGTTAAGCTATCAAACACGAATTTGGAGTTCAGTTTGCAAGCTCACTCTGCTACACAACTTTTCGGTCCAGAGAGGCTGCGGGAACCTCTCACCAAAGTAACGGGCAGGGCCTCTCCCTGTCAGACCGCCCGCCCCAGCCGGCGGCGCACCAGCAGCGGCCCTGTCCCGCAGCCACCCGAACGGCCGGCACAGACCGGGGCGCCCCCAACACCCCCCGAGCGCCGGATCGTCCTGGGAGCGGCCCTCGGCCGGCAGCGCGGGGCAGGCCCCGCCGGGCAAGGCCGGCTGGCGAAGGGCTGGGCTTACCCGCTCTTCGTGCCCGGAGCCTGCCGGCCGCCAGCAGCAGGCAGCCGCGGCCGCTCAGCGCCATGGGGAACCCGTGCCCGCCACGGCCTCGGGCGGCAATCACCTCCCTCAGTCAGCTCAGGGACACCTGGGCGCCGCCATCTTGGCGAGGCCGTCACCTTCCCCCGGAAGCCGCCCTCGAGAGGACTTCCGCCCGGCAGTTCATGACGTCACGCGGGAGCACCGGCTTCCTTTCCCCGCTGCCCGCGTGGCTGCGGGGAGGGGGGCGGCTTTGATTGAAAGCAAAACCGCTTCTTTTGCGCTGCAGGCTGCGGATCTGCCGCTCCCGCGTCAGGCACAAGGGGCGCCGGGGGGAGATGCGGGGGGCGTGCGGTGCCGCCCATCCCGCTGCCCGCTTCCCAGCCGCCGCAGGGTCACTAATTGGGCTCCTACAAACCCCGCGCCGCCCGGCACGGCGAGCCCTCGCCGCGGGGCAGCCCCCGCCGGCGGCGACACTCCCCCCCCCCCCCCCCCCCCCCCCCCGCTCAAACCCCCCGCCCAAACCCCCCGCCGCGCCCGAGAGGCGCGGAAGCCAGCGCGCATGCGCGTCAGCCCACACCACCTTCTAGAACCTCCTGGAAGTCCTCCTGCCCCTCCCTGGGCGCGGCGCCTTTGTTCAACCGCACGCGCCAATGGCGGCTCGCGGCTGGGCCGTACCGCGCCTTCGGATTGGGCAGGCAGGGCGAGGCCCCGCCCCTCCCGCGCGCGGGGCCGTCCCCTGTCCCGCCTCTCCGGGGGGATGGGGGTGGGAGGAGGGTGTGCGCCCAGCATTCCTTGCGGTTGCCTGGCCATTCCGCGGCTCCGCGCGCGCTGCCTCCCCTCTGCGTCTCGCGCGGCGGCCGGGCGGGAAGATGGCGGCGATGGAGGGGCCCCTGGCTGTCTTCGGCGAGCGGACCAGCGGCGACACGATCCGCACGCAGAACGGTAACGGCCGCGGGCTGCCGGCTGGGGCTTGATGGGCGGTGCGGGGAGAGGCAGGAAGAGACGAGGTAACATGGCGCGGCCGTTACCCGCCGCCATGTGCTCACCCGCCTCAGCCCCCGGCCGGGAAGGGCCTCGCCCTGCCGCCGCCTTCCCTCAGTCCCGGGCCGCGAGGAGCCGTTGCGGAGGGCCGCCGAAAGGGAGGGATGGAGGCAGGCAGGCAAGCATTGTTCGTTCTCTGCGGTGTCCCTGAGGAGACGAGAAGCTGGCGCCATCCCGCGCCGCTCCCAGGCGTTTCAGTGGCGAAGCGATGCCGCTTCCCCTTCCTTGGTAGGGCACACACAGGGGGGGGGGGGGGCGGCTGCTGACCGGAGATCGGCTCGGTTCTACCCCGAGGTCGTAGGGCGTCAGCCGGCAGGGCCTGCAGGCTGGCCGGTGGATGGGCCCGGTGGTGAAAAGGCGGCTTCGGAAAGTGGGGACCGTCCTCAAGAGGAGCGTCCTTTGATTGTAGTTCTCAAAAACGTCCCACGTTTCTCCAGATTTTGTCCCAAGTCTTGGGGGAAGGCTGCAAATTTCTAGACTGCTCTCAATTTCTGAGTGGCTAACAGACAGAGGAAGAAGCAGGTAAAAGACAAAGGAAGAAGCTGAAGACCTTCCTGACAATCAGGAGAGTCTTGCAGTTTTATACTGTAGGCAGAACAGTTAGAATAAGAACTACCTTAACCTGTGGCTGAGGTGCTTGATAATGGCGACTTTGATACAATGGTTATTTCTTTCAGAAAGCTGCCGTTACTCCTCCAAAACAAAACAAAAAAAGCTATATCGTTGCAAGTTCAGAGTGAAAGTCTGACTTGTCACTATTCCCATTCTACTACCACTTTTTCAATTTCCAGATTAAGTGGCTATGCTTGTGGGATAGAGAAAAATTTGCCACGGTCTGAAGGAAAAGGTTGATTGTATCTTTTTCCTATATGAAGTTGGCAGAACATCCTTTAAACAAGCCACTATGTTAGAGGTTTCAGAACAGATGTTTCGTTTCGGCCACAGATGCAAGTGGCGCAAAAAGATACGTTACTAATTGGTACGTGGTGATACCATTGTTCTATATTCACCTAGAACTGAGGAGTAGATGAGGGTGAAGTTTCACGGCATGACTTGCTGCTGCAAAAAGAAACAGTGCTACCGACCTCTGCTAAGCTACCACCACTGCTGTTCTGGCCTCAGTGGTGTGTCCTCCATCTAACCAAACCAGCAGAAAAATATTATTTTTCTGATCAGTTAGTTTTGCCAGGTTAGTTAGCTGAACCAGCTTGGAAAGAAGAGCGAGGTTCGCCAGATTGTATTTTTTAGTAGCAGCAAGCCATTACTAGCGTAGCTAGGCTGAAACCTAATCCTAAATTGGGTCACTTTATCTCAGGTTTCTGAATCGGAGTTTCTTGGTGCATTTTCTTATAAACCTGAATCACCCTGAAGTTTTAAAGATAAAACTTTTTTTCTTGTTTTCTTTGATTTTTTCAGTTACTGCTGCATCTGCTATTGCCAACATTGTGAAGAGTTCTCTTGGGCCAGTTGGTCTGGATAAGATGTTGGTGGATGATATTGGGGTAAGTAAGATGTCTTTAAGAAGTGTCAGGAGGCCTCGTATTCCAGTGTAAAAGTGGTTCCACTTAGTGTGCTTCATAGGATGTACATACCTAGTTTTTTGCATGGTTCTGAGGGGTAGGAGGAGGACTGTGATAGAATTGAGCATCAGGTAATGTATGCTACATAATTTTAGTTTAATCTAGTACTGTAGTTGATGTGGCACAGTTGTCTCCTCTCTACATGTAAGTTCTTGTGACCACTTGCAAGCCTTGGTCAAGTGCGCAGGAATATCACCATTAAAGTTAGGCTTTGTGATGGTGCTGACTTAACATATCATGGTCTCTACATCAGAAGAAATGACACAAAAAGAATTCAAATAATCCCACAACAATTTAAAGCAATATTTCATATTTTAAAATACTTCGGGTGAATGAGGAAAGTTTGCCATTTTAGAGGCTGCTGTAATAAAATACCATATTAGAGGTAGTCACCAGACTGCTACTAATACAGTATGTGCAAAACGTTTGATGACTTTCTGTAACATAAAAACTTTTCTGATAAAAAGAAAGTGCAGGTTTTGTACTGGTAACATTTCTGTTAGAATGGGACTCCTGGTTAAAAAGAAGCACTAAACATTTGGTGTAAATAGTTATTTTAAGGGCATTCACAAAGAATAATTAACTTTCATTTGCACAAACATTATGAAGCACAGCAGTAAAAACATAATAGAAATATCTCTCTCATTAACATTTGATTTCTGAAAATTAGGATGTGACCATTACTAATGATGGTGCAACCATTCTGAAACTGCTGGAGGTGGAACACCCTGCTGCAAAAGTTCTTTGTGAGTTGGCAGACTTGCAAGACAAAGAAGTTGGCGATGGGACAACCTCAGTGGTACGTAGAAAGTTTTACAGGCAGATACACCAAAAGGCAGTGTTTCATTATTACAGTGCAGCTTTTGATTTATCTGTTACGAATCTTGATGCAATGTGGATCAGCTATACAGAACAAAAAATGTTGCAGTTGACTGACTATAAACAGGTTCTTAAAGTATCTTACAGAATAAAGCAATTAGATTTGTGGTTTTTTAGAGATGCTAGTTTCCATATGCAGCTGGTGCTCTGAAATGGAATTTGCTTACTGCAATTTCATCATGTATTTTTTCCTTCTTTGAAGGTTGAGGATAGGTTTGAAATGAAAGTTCTTAATTTTTAACAATCATGAGAAATTAAACTGTTAGGACTAATAAGTATGCTGTGTGTTGAAAATTTGCCTGAGATTTTTGACAGCTGGGGGGAGAGGGGGTGGAAACAGGTGGCTTTTACCTGATGTCAGATACTATTTATAATGCCAGGTTGCAAGTACTTATTTCCACTGAGTAGACATTGGACAACTATTTGTGGTTCTACTTTCCATTTAGTGGCAAGAGGTAGTTACTTTGTTTGTATGGAATACATGTATTTAGTATGTGTATTTCAAACAGGTAATTATTGCTGCAGAACTTCTAAAAAATGCAGATGAGCTAGTGAAACAGAAAATTCATCCTACCTCCATTATTGGTGGATACCGACTTGCTTGCAAGTAAGAAACTAATACAGTTGAAGTTGCATTTTTTTAAGGTACAATAACTGCATGCTTTTTGTTTATTTCTGTATTTGTGACTGCATTAATACACAGACTTCTTGGTGCACAGTGTATACGGCATTTTGGTTTGGGGGTGTGTTTTCAGCTTTTCTTGCTGGTTTGGGGTTTTATTTATTTATTTTAAATTTCTATAGTCTCACATAAAAATGTCACTTTACCGTGCTGGAAGATGAATTGATTTCATCCCTATGTTCTTTGGGATAACATTTTAAAGGGCTGAAAACATGTAAGGTTTTGGTCTTTGTGTGGGTGGAATTCTTTACCAGTGTTTGTCTTTATTCTACAGGGAAGCAGTTCGCTACATCAATGAAAACCTTATTATTAACACAGATGAATTGGGCAGGGATTGCCTAATTAATGCTGCTAAAACATCAATGTCCTCCAAAATTATAGGAATGTATCCTTTAACTTCACCAGGTTATTTAAGTGAGGGTGAATGGTTGGAGAGCTTGAGTAGCTAGGCTAATTCCCTTAGCAGGAGTTCTTATGAATGGGGTATAGTATTCAAGCTGTCAGTTTTGTAACAGGGGTGTGAAAAACTTTCCACAGATGTTGCTAGCTGGCATGAGAAAACACATTCAGACTCTTCCAATTTATTTAAACCTAGTTAGGCACATCACAGTAGCTTAGTGTATTGTTTCCTTAGTTAGTGAGACTAGCTAAGGAATTGTGTGAATGGAAGAATGTGTTACAGAAGTCAAGTACCTGAGGAGTGAAACTAGAGGAAAGAAGATTGCATTTTACTTCATAGTCATAGGAAAACCTGCATTTTTAGGCTCTGTGCTAATAGGGGAATGCAGACGGACCACAGGAATAGGTATTTTTGTTAAGGAACAAAAGGTGCATAAAATGCAGGTATCACTCTAGCCTGTCCCAATTTTCTTACCAGTGTATCAGCTTTAAGAATTACTCATTTCTTTAAGTGAATGGTAAAGAAAGGTGGCACTTCATACCTTTCTGGAGTTGTTGTTTGGAAACAGTTTTTGGCTCTTAGTTTGGGCACTGTCAGACTTTTTTTTCTTACACATAATACTAGTTTTCTTCTTTAGTTTTAACCTTAACAGCATTGTAGTGATGGTGATTTCTTTGCTAATATGGTGGTGGATGCTGCGCTAGCCGTTAAATACACAGACCAGAAAGGTCAGGCTCGGTATCCAATCAACTCGGTTAATGTTTTGAAGGCCCATGGCCGCAGCCAAAAAGAGAGCATACTTGTGAACGGTTACGCGCTGAACTGCGTGGTGGGCTCACAGGGTAAGAACATGCTGTGTTTCATAAAGCTTTTGTGTGAACTCAGTCCTCTTAGTCTTTCTGCATGGATCTTCTTACTGACTGCATTAGTTGCAACGCCTGTGGGTTTTCAGTTCCAGAACAATTAAACAGGAATGTAGGAAAAAAACCTTAGCGCTTCACTGTGGTTTCTAGGCTGGGGCTTGCCAGCTAGTAGTGATCCACAAAGTATTACTGTAGTTTCCCTCGTTCAGCACCAGCTTGGTAACACTGTGATCTTCTGGAACATGAGCACCTCCCATGTGAGGAGCCAATGTCAGGTTTGTAGGGAACTGTTCCGTTTAGCGGAACAGTGTTGTGATTAGGTAACCTGAAGGATACAAGACTGATGGGTCAGCTTTGTGTAGTCATTCATATTTTGGGGATAGGGTCTGTAAAAAGGTAACAGAGGTTATAGTAGAGGTTTGTTTTTTTAAAAAATCTCTCTTTGAATGTCTTTGTTAGTATTTTTCTGTACTAGGGCAGAACTGGAGGTGGAGAAGCAAACTGAATAGAAATCTGAAACGTAAAAGTAGCATTAGTTTTAATCTGTAATGCTGTCGTGATATTCTTCTAACTCACTTTGATAAAATCCTTTTTCTTGTTCTCTCTTGTCAGGTATGACCAAGAGAATAGTTAATGCAAAGATTGCATGCCTTGACTTCAGCCTGCAGAAAGCAAAAATGAAGCTTGGTGTTCAGGTTGTTATCTCGGACCCTGAGAAGCTGGACCAGATAAGGCAGAGGTGTGTGGAAGCTTGAGTAACTGGGACAGTGGGGTTTCACAGGCTTGTTTTGGTCTCTTCAGTTGAGGTGGCTTGAGGTAATTGTGGCTGAGCACAAGAGGTAAAAATGTTTTAAATGTTAACATTTCCCAATGATACCAAATACTAAAGGTAAAAGGCTTCACTTCTGGAGGCAGAACTAGTATTAAGTCAGTTTTGAGAAATCCAAGTATGTTTGTGCAATGCTTCCTTCTCCTTGCAGAGCTCTGCATTAGGATTTCAGGAAATGGTTTGACAGAATGTGGTTGCAAACTTTTAAATACATTTTTATAACTTTATCTTTGTAGAGAATCAGATATTACCAAAGAAAGGATCCAGAAGATTTTGGCCACTGGTGCCAATGTTATTCTCACTACTGGAGGCATTGATGATATGTGTCTGAAATACTTTGTTGATGCTGGTGCTATGGCAGTACGAAGAGTTGTAAAAAAGGACCTTAAGCGGATTGCTAAGGCATCCGGAGGTATCTGTCTTTTTTCTTTTTTTTTTACAAAAAGCTGTTGTTGTTAGGGTATTAGTAACTAATTTTCAAAACGTGGCTTCTTAACATGCCAGCCATGCAAGGAGAGGATCAGTAGACCTGAGTCACTCTTGTCAGGTTTTAACTTTACTGTTGCTTTTAAGTGGCTGTTCTGTCAAAGTAGATGAGTACTGTATGAGTTGACTGCTGAAGATTTACAGTGGGGAAAAAAAATGCTGCTTTGCACTGGGAACACTGTCTTTTTGTGGAAATGGGAGCCAGAATCTGTATTTATTTATAAGTGTTTATTAAGCACACATTCATAAAGCCTCTGTTTGGAGAGTTAAGTACCTTGTTTAGATAGTTCAAGACAAATGAAGAATTCCTAAATCATTAAATATATACTGAAAAAAAATCTGGTCCTATACAGATTTTTATCTGTCAATTTTTAAATTTGCAAGAAAGCATTTTCATTATGCTAAAGCACAGGAACTTAGTATGTACTAGCTGTGGAAAAGTAAGTGCTGTAAAAGTTGATGAAAAAGAACAGTATCGATTATAAAGTGCAGAATATTGAATTGCTTCTTGAGAATTAGAAGTGCTGTTGAATTTAAGGAAAAACTACTTATGCTGCTTTTATTTCTGTTTTCAATTTGTTTTTCTTCCTGTATGCCTGTTCTGGGAAGTTGGTGAAGGATGTGCTGGAGTTGAATGCTAATTTCACTTTTTTGTTTGTTTGTTAAAGCAACCATATGTTCAACCCTTGCAAACCTTGAAGGTGAGGAGAGTTTTGAGGCATTAATGCTGGGACAGGCAGAAGAGGTGATTCAAGAGAGAATCTGTGACGATGAGCTGATTTTAATCAAGAAGTAAGGATCCTTTTGAAAAATACTCCACTTTGTGTACACTTTCTACTGAGTCTGAGATAAAATTGCATTTATTTACTTCCATGCTATCTCAGTGGTATGAGTAGTTACACCCATGGGAAAGAGCCTACAAGGCCACTGCAAATTAGAGGTGAAAGTATCAGTATTTAATCTCTTTTGCTGGGGCTGGACCCCTGTTTCGTCAACCCTAATTTATGAAACAATCAGATTGCTAGATAGACTGTACTTGGAATTTTGCTTATAAACAATTTTTTCTAAAATTCTATTAAATTGCTAGAGACATTATTAGAGCATTCATATTCCATGACCTGGCTTTTAGCAATATAGTCTCACTGGCTTCCCGTTACAGACAGTAGAAGGGATGGTACCATCTGAGTAATGTCATCTGAATAAGGAGGTGCAAGCTAAATCTCATCACGCATAGTGGAAGACAGGATTTACTTGTGCTGGTTTCACTGATTCAGTCATCTGCTTGGTAGTACAAATTGAACTACATTGATAAAAGGGTATCTTTTTGTTGTCGTCTGGGTTTGGTTTGTTTTTTTTTAATGGGTACGAAGAGCAACAGTTACTAACTGTCCACACACACGGTATTTTCCCTTGAAGTTTTTAGTATGCCACTGCTGTCTGGTACCTGAAGACTTGACTATCGGTTTGTTTAACAAGAGCACACCTTGGATTTTAACTTTAGTGCTGTTTCAATATCCCTTCTCAGTGTTCAACTTCCTGTAGCCTCATTTGTGTGTGAATGAAATATTCTGACCATGGCACTTGTGTGGCAGTTATGTGAATGTTTTTACTGTAATGTTGTCAGTCATTAGCTCACTTGATGGCTATACAAAAGAGAACTTTCTTAATATCTAATTACATTTTCCCGTTATTTGATGGGAAGACATCTTGTCTGTCATACTTTTGTCAGGTAGCTTTCTCTAAGAGACTAAATTCAAACTAGTTCCTTGCAGATTAGAATTTAAATCTTGACTTACTAAGTTACAGTGTTCATATCCTGCAAGGGTGTGTAACAATGTTATGATTTTCTTTTGGGTGTGGAAAGAATCTGGCTCAACTGAACTTGGCTTTAGAAGAAAAATTTCAGCGAGAATAGTTTGAATTTGTATTTTGTTCAACACAGCTGACTTCTGATTCCTTTTTTCCCCTAGTACAAAGGCTCGTACTTCAGCATCAATTATCTTACGAGGAGCTAACGACTTCATGTGCGATGAAATGGAACGATCTATACACGATGCTCTCTGTGTTGTTAAGAGGGTGTTGGAATCCAAGTCGGTTGTCCCGGGTGGTGGTGCTGTAGAGGCAGCGCTTTCAATATATCTTGAAAACTATGCAACCAGCATGGTAAGTCTGGCGTGGAGAAGTAACAGTGTGTACATGTTGGACTAGCACAATGGGAATTTTCAAGCCTTTATTTTCCTCTGCTAGAAGTCGGTTCCGTGGTTCATGAAAACCTAATTATCTTACAGAATGTAAGATGCTGCTTTGAAGTGGAGGATATGAGTTGTTCTTTTCTCTGATGATTAGTCTGTGTGTTCCTTTGGCCTAAAAATAGGTTTTGCATGTGAAAACATGTACTTAGCACTGACACTCTCGATCATGGCTGTATTTTTTCCTCTTTTGTTGCAGCAATTAGTTTAAAAGCTTTTTCCTTTTTCTAGGGATCACGTGAACAACTTGCAATAGCAGAATTTGCAAGATCCCTCTTAATAATTCCAAATACACTGGCAGTAAATGCTGCTCAAGATGCGACAGATCTCGTTGCAAAGTTGAGAGCGTTCCACAACGAGGCTCAAGTTAACCCAGATCGCAAAAATCTGAAATGGCAAGTATCTATCTGTAGGAAGGCTATTAAAAGTGAAGTGGGTTGGTGGGTTAGGTGGAAAAGTGTTCTGCCTGATTACTGAACTGTAATTTGCATGTAAAAGAGGGTGTAGGTTAGCACTGAACTTTTCTCCCTCTGTCCTTCAGTTCTATGTATGTGTCACTGGGACCTAGTAGTAGTTAAAACCGCATGCTGCCAACTCCATTTCTACTTCTCCTGCCTTTCCACATGACAATATTTCTTCTTTTCAGGATTGGTCTTGACTTGATCAATGGAAAACCTCGTGATAACAAGCAAGCCGGTGTTTTTGAACCAACCATGGTCAAAACTAAGAGCCTAAAGTTTGCAACAGAAGCTGCAATTACTATTCTTCGAATTGATGATCTTATTAAACTGCACCCTGAAACTAAAGAAGAGAGAGGGTGCTATGAGGATGCAGTTCACTCTGGAGCACTTGAAGAATAACTTAGGTTTTATTTATGTTTGTCTAACTTACACTTCCCACTCTTGTAACTAAAGTGTTAATAAAACAAGTGGTTAAATGCTGCCGCTATTTTCTTGTGAACAAATTAATTTGTGAAAGTAAGGTTGGTCCTTGCATTGAGAACTTAAGCTCTAGTGCATGTTAACACCTGGAATCTAGTAAGCTTATTTAATATTAGGCAAAACAAACAAACATAAGCTCTGTGATTAGAAGTTTATTAGTGAATTGTAAGCTAGTTAGCACTAGCTGTTCATTCATCTCTCAACGCACATGGCTATTCCCATTCCCCCTCCTATACAGAGAGCGGCAACGCCACGTTTTCCACCTGTCCGTTCCAGTGCATGTAGAAGAGTAACAAGGATGCGACAACCAGAGGCGCCAAGAGGGTGGCCGAGAGCAATAGCTCCACCTTGGATATTAATCTAAAATAAGAAAATACAGAGGCTGAAGTTAAGAAATCATTTAACTAGCTAAGTTGAGTTTCAACATGAACGACTTCACTGGATATAGTCCTACATTGTGAATAAGTCTGAAACTGCTACTGCCATTTCAAGGAGAAATTGAACATGAATGCAACAGCTATTAGAATTAATACTTCTTATGAAAGGGGCCCATCTTTACGCTGAAGGTAAAAGTAAGGTGATAATTGAGGTGAATTCAGGGAGAGGAGAGGAATACCTGCACTTTTTGCCATCACTGGAAGAATACAGTGGCAAATATGCTTCCAGCAGCAAGTTCAGGTTCTGAAGTCAATTACAAGCGCGCTCAAGCAGTTACCTACAGTGGCGTACGAGTCTGCGACAAAGCTGCAGCCTGTCCAGCTGGGACACAGCGCGCCCTCTAGCCGAGCACGGCTGCAGCAGAGCGGCGTAAGGGAATGCCTAACGGGGTTCCCGTCCTTTTTGCTTACGGCAAAGTGATTGCAAAAGGACTGCTCGCGCCTCTTTGGCATACAATCCAGATGCACAGAATGGAACAGATTTGAATTAGAGGAGGCAAACCAATTGCGGCCTCAAATACATAAATTACCTTTTCTGGGTTTACTTTCAGTTCTTTGGCTATTGCAACAGATAGTGATGCAAAGGCTTCATTAATTTCAAACAAGTCAACTTGTTCCAGAGTCCAGCTGGCTTTCTCAATCTGAGAAAACAAAATAAATAGAGACACTTATTATCTTTTAGGTTTTCCTCAGCACCGGAGGAAGCTTTTCATAAGACTTAAATTGGTTGATTTGAGGCCACTGCTTCTATGAAGTTGAAGGAAACAAATTTTTATAGCCAGGGTTGATGACAGAATTCTTGAAGACACGGAAACAAAATTTCACTGTCAGCAAAAGTGAGTACAATGTGCTGTAACATGCTGGCTGTTCTTACACACATAAGCACTGTTTCCAAAAGTAACAGATTAAAAACAAGTTTTCCAGGACATCAGTGTAATTCCATTAGGGAGTCTCTGCTTAGTACAGATTTTTACACAGGCAATAGTGAAGTGACCATTGCTGATGGGTGTCGAGTGTAACTCAGCCGGTCTCTCCTGCCTTTAAGTTGAAAGTTGCCCCTTGAAGCTTCTCACAGGGGGCTGTGTTGGAAGATGGTTTGGCTCCTCTTTTGACTTGAGAAACCCTTGTGGTGCAATTGCCTAAGCTTATGCATGCTTAGGCATGTTTCACATATCTACATTTCTACTTCCACTCGCTTTGTTTCTAACAGCAATGCTTTATCAGCAGAATCGCCGGCAGCAATGGTGTTTCACAACCAGGCAGCCAGACTGGTGCGTCCCCAAGACTATAGTCAACGAGGAGGGCCTCTTTCTATTAGGTATTACAGAGACAGTATGGAAACCATTCACATTCTGAGAAAAGTCGTATCTTTTAAAGATTTACTATGTTGTTGCAACACTAAAATGCATGACATAATCATTCTCTTGCTATAAAGTGCTACTGTGAAATACTGAAGAGATAATTTCATGGAGGGCGTGAAGTGTTTGATAACATACATTACAGAGTTTACATTAAGAAGTAGCGTGCACTTTTTCAGAGTACCTATAAAATTATAGGTACTGTTAAATACAACTTGTCTGTTCTACAATTTAAAAATGTGTATTGTATATACATTTATAGCATTCTTGATTTAAAAGAACAGTTTGAGATCTGATAAGAAAAAGCTTTAGCATTACGGTTCTGATTTTCCTGTTAAAAGCCAGAGCTTGGATGAGTTCAAGTTAGGCTTCTGCATTGCCAGGACATTTCAGAGATGAACAAAATAAGGCCTTTACACAGTATAAATAAAACTAAGGAGGAATACTAAAGCAAATCTGTTCTTACCAGCTGTACAAGAGCTTTTTCCTTGCTCAGTTTCATAGCTCAGTTTTAGCAAACAATCAGCTGAGGTTGCCGTGGGCTATGTCTGTATTAGCAAGCAGTGTGGTACCACAGGAGCTGCTCACTCAGGGCGTTTTATTTGAGAACCTTGTCCCGTGGACTGAACACAGGAGCGCATCAGTGGGTGCAGTAACCGTCAGAGCACGTTAGATGTGGTTCTGGAGCGCACCTTCTTGTTTAGTTTCATCTGACAGGAATCCAATTTGCATGCTCCAACCCTTTCGCAGGGCAAACCAAGACACAAAGGGCACCATCACATTTGCTAATGCAGACGCACTCATCGGCCCTTCTCTCAGTGTTGTACTACTGCAAACACAACCAAGCAGCAATCTGAAAATCAGCCTGGCCAGACACAGCATCAGAACCATATCGTGGAAGGACCAAATCATCCCCAAATTAGCTTAGTATACACATCCATGAAATCTGATCTTTAGCTTCCTAGGTTATCTAAGTGGCCTTTCAGAAGCCTGACTAGTTTATGTTCTGAACTCTGTTCATACACCTATACATTTATTTTTTTTCCAACAAGCAGGCACTAGCCTGGCAGCACTCAAACTCTTAATCTTATATACTCTGCTATTTTAAGTCTCATTTTCACTTAGTTTATATTTTCTACAAAGTTTTCCTTAGAACATAGAAAAACCAAAGTATGGCCAGAAAATGAAAAGTGATTACAAGCAAAAGTTTTAAAATAATAGATACATAGATAGATAAAAAATTACTTACAGCTTGCTTTATTGCTGAAATGGGCGCTACTCCCATTATAGATGGGTCTATACCTGTCTGAGCCCAAGATACAATCCGAGCCAAAGGCATAAGACCTCTCCTAGCAGCTTCCGATTTCTTCATTAGAATTACAGCTGCAGCTCCATCATTTATACCTGTGGAATAACAAATAACTTTTATGTATTTGTTGGGTTTTATGGCTTTTACTGTACCACCTTTTCCTGCTTGCGTAAGTTCACAATCTAGACAACAAAAATCGCAAATGTTTTATTGGTTTAGGTCAGTATTGCTCAGATCAGCCAAGTCTGACCTCTGACACAAACACTTAAAACGGGTAACACATCTGTACTGTTCTAAGTGTGCCACGGTTGTGATTTCTGTTTGAAAAGCAGCAGGTGGAAGAGTTGAGACACAATCTGAGAAAGAAGCACATGAGATTTATTAAGTAGACTTTGGAAGAGGCAGCATAAGGACACAAGGAAGACGTTTCAAAGCTGCCTGTAGCAGGAGAGTCAGTCCCACAGAAGTAACATTTTCAAACCTGAATTGTGAAGTTTTCCTTTGTCCAGACCTGCGGTATTAGAAACCACCACACAGCTAGTTCTAAAAAGAGAGGATGTAGTTTCTCCTTCTTCCAGCCTGTCAAATATTGCCGTTATTGTCCAAACACTTGCATTGCTTCATAGACAGCAAGCAAACAAAAGACAACTCATCTGTAAAGAAATCCTCCACCACAGTTATATTCCGGTTCTACCTATGCTGTCAAACGCATTGCCACTTTCTGCAAAATATATTCAGCGATAACCACCCGGCACCCGACGCCTCGCAGAGACCCTGCCTTGAGCCACAAGCACTGACTGTTCCTTTCCATTCTGGTTTTATCCAGACAGACCAACCTGAAGCATTGGCTGCTGTTACTGTCCCAGTTCCGTCTGTTAGGAAACAGGGCTTTAACTTTGCCATTGTTTCCAAGTTGCTCCCATGTCGAGGATGTTCATCTGTTTTAACTTCTATAGGACCTGAAAAACAGAGCGTTATACTCACAGGAGGGTCTAATTGCATGCACTTGTATTGAACAGAAATCTGGCACAAAAAACAGGCTGATCGGGAATATACGCCACATTCCTTTTAATCAACAAGCCATTCTGTTGGAGACAGCTTCTGACTCTGTGCAATTTGTTAAAGCTCCTTCCAGCTGCTCCTACCAGGACAGACAGGCTGGGTTTTCCGAGGCAAACACTAACAACTAAAATACTGTCCCGTTGTACAAAAGCAGGTCTTGTTCTTGCTGTTCCTCTTCTTGCAAAAAGTAGTCAAGTGTCATTAAACATTATTATCTAAACTGGTATCAGGAAAGCCTTTCATTAATTTGTAACCAGCCTAATGCTAGAGCTTTTCCCACAGGGTCTATTCAATACAAACGTTGAACAACTGATTCTTGATTTCTGTTCAGAAAATTCAGTTTTTGCACCCACCTCAGAAGGAGCTGGGGGAAACAGACCTTTGGCTCAAGCACCATAATAGGTCTGTTTATATCCCTAACAGATCCAAATATATGTCACCTGACCCCGTTAATTAACTAGTAACCCTAATTATTGTCACTATTATTAGGTGGGCAAGGTTTGCCAGACCAACACGACTGTTTTAAGTTTGGTGCAGCAGGAGTCTAATGAAATGAAAATACTGATTTTGGTACCGTACCTGAGCCTATGTTAAGTCAGCTGTTTGCTTGGGTAGTAATTACATACCCAATAAAACAGTAGCATTTGCAGAGAGCTACATTTAGATACTCCACATTTGCATTGTTTCTCTCTTATTTCAAAAAAATAACAACTGGAAGTTGAAAAAGAGAGCAACAGGCTACATGCTTACACAACAGCTTACAGAAAAGCCTGTATAGCTGGGAAACCATCCACTGATCATAGCAGACACAGTAAAAAACAGATTTTTTCTTTAAAATCCGCTCTCATTATCCATTCCCACCTACCTTTTTTAGAAGGTACAAGAACAGGAACAATTTCTTTTGTAAAATAGCCAGCTTTCTGTGCTGCCTCTGCCCTGTTTTGTGACTGTACAGCAAGTTGGTCTTGTTCCCCTCTGCTGACCTGCCACTGATTGGCCACATTTTCCGCTGAAATAGGAACAAAATGCAAATCGCCATCAGGAAATGCTAAATTCAAAGCTGTAAAATTGCGAGCACAAAGGTAACCATTCATGTTTGTTGTAGCATGCAGCCAAGCTTCTTGAACAGTTTTCATTCTGATTTCCTCATTTTGTTTGCTCATGATTCTCTATTCGCTTTCAAGAGTGAAAATTTCCGTGCGGGATTCTCCTCCCAGATGGTATATCAAGTTAAACACAAATGCAAGCAAAATTTTCTAGGTTATTGCTTTTCTGGATTAATATGCTCGGATCTCTCTACGGCTGCTTCCGCGGAGGGAACAGTTCTGAAGTTAGCCTGTTGCATGAGCAGGGTCTGAAAAAGCAGCTGGCTGACTATCCCATCCAGGACGCAATAACCCGAAGTTGCAGAACCACATGTATCCACAGTACATTTCATGCAATTCCCCCCCACACACACTGTAAATCTGTGCGGCTGAATGCTCTGGTTATATACAGCGATTATTTTGTTTATTTTTCCTGAAATTAAATTAAATTGCTCAGATGCCAAAGAGATGCAGTGAGATTAGCTCAGACAGAAAAAAAACCCAAAACAGTAGCTTTACAAACAAGGCAGAAAATACCTTAAATGCCTTTCAGTATTAGGGATTTCTTTCTTTTTCATGACTACAACGTAAGGACAGCTTGAAACACCTTACTTGAAGCTTCCGATTTCTGAAATTTCCCATAAGTGAATTCTTCCCCCCTTCCCAGTGAACCATTTCATTTTCTGGGCTGTCACCACTTACCCGTTATACCCATATGATACTGATAAAAAGCATCTGTGAGGCCATCAAGGATTACAGTGTCCTGCAAGGAAGCCTCTCCCATTCTCACCCCGGCTCGCATGTGAATGACGTGAGGAGCCTGCAAGAAGGCGTTTCGAAATGAGTTACTTGTTTCGTATCTCCAGTGCGCAATACAGCCGGGCAGCTCAAGAGACAGACCCCTGCCTCGCAGCTGCAGGTAGCTGCCCCAAATCCCAGCAGCTTCCCCGGCTGCTTGCTCCATGCTCTGCTTGCCCGGCAGCAGATCCCCAAGCAGCAAGCGTCTTCTCTCCACGGATCGAATCAATCGTCCCTGGGGCCATATGGCCGCGGGTCCCCCATCCTGCCAGTCTGCTCTGGGCGGCTCTCGATCGCGCTTTGCTGCCCGCGAACGCCAGCATCGCTCTGAGCACACGCAGCTGTGGAGCCGCAGCAGAAGAGGCCACTCCCTTGCTAAGGCATCAGATCACCCGCCCAGTGCCATTCCTCGATACAGCCTTGGGCTGAAAACCTTGAAATGAAAGCCCTTTGCTTCCTTTCCAAGCTCAAATTGCTTGGTGAACAATAACGTTTCCAGTTATTCCTTCCTCGGGCTTCTTGCAACACAGAAAAAACTGTCTATCGCCAGCTGTCACAAGCAAATCATTCACCACAACAGGGACAGATGGAAATTAAAACGGAATTTTAAATGTGGTGTGTGTTTGCATGGCACCTTTTCAGTAGCTAGGTCTTCTTTTTTTTTAAAAAAAAAAAAAGCTACCAAAGTCAATTGTTGCACGTGTAAGTTCAGTCCCAAGTGCAGAGACTGAAGCCACTCTTTCAGTCTGCCCCTGGAGCATTTAGCCCAGAAATAGTCTTTCAACACAACTTGACGCTGTTTGCTCCCAGCAAGTCAGCGCAACGCGAGTGCAATCGTTTGCTTTACCTTGCTCATACTTTCCATGCCTCCCGCCACCACGATGCTGGAGTCCCCCGTCAGTATGGACTGCGCAGCCAGACACACCGCTTTCAAGCCCGACCCGCAGATCATCTGGCAGCTCCAGGCGGGCACCGAGTAAGGGATTCCCGCAGCAACGCTCGCCTGCCGGACGGGGTTCTGGCCAGCACCTGCAGGAACAGGCAGCATTTTTCCTTTGTTTGTTCTTAAAAAACAAATGTCGGCCTCGCCACTCTTCACAACAGGTACCCTGATTCCACCAAAATTTAGAGCTCGCTCCTATTTTTAGTTGGTAGATAGAGAAGTTCCCAGCGGTAATCTGTGAACAGGAGCTCAGATACCTCTCCCATTTCTGTTTTTGATCAATAAAATATCTGTGAGATCAGGGACTCGCTACTGACAGTTTTAGATCTGCAACTCTGCTTTTGATGGCAGGTCAGATGAAACACCAACTTCAGATTAGCACTAGCCTGTTGTACGTGTGTGAGATTTAAATCTTACACATTTAACTTGCTCATTTAACTTGCTACTTGCTGAAGGGTCTCCTTTTGACATCTCCTGTACATCATGAACAGACAAGTTTTCCTAAAAGTTCCTCTGGAAACCAAAAGCACAATTATGCAAGGACAGTCCTGAAAGCTTCCATTCTTTGTTGTAATCCTGGTGGAGAGAGTAGGAGCTCTATAGTCAAAGAAAACATTCTTCATCTGCATCTCCCCAGGCCAAAGTAATGCCAGCTCTTTGTATGCAAAGAAAAGGGTAAGGAGAGCACATCGTTCAGAGAGCTACAGATATACAGGAATACAGATCAGCTTTAAGACAAAAATATTTCTTTCCTTTGTTTTCTTCTTCTGTCTTTAAAACGCAAACCTGTCCCATGACTCTGCTGATTAAACATTACCCTGGAAAAAGCAGGGGACCTGTTCAAAAACAAACAATTCCCTATCAATCAGCCGCATTAAATCAAAATATTTGTCTCCAAGCAAGTGGCATCGCAGATCTTGCAGGTCGGTCTCGCAGATAAGCGCCGACGCAGGCCTCGCCCTGAAAAACCTCACAGTTATCGTCACTTACGGTGTGACATTTACAGGAGGAGATGACCAAGGCGAGAGCTAAGGGATGCTGGAACAAAGAACAGAAACGGACTTTCACGAATACACTGTTGGCTGCTTTGGGGACTTAAAATAAACAAACAAAAAAAACCCAAACAAAACCAACCCCAAAACCCGAACTATGCCCCCACCGCATCCTTCCCCAAACGCGGGCGATGGGTCCGGTCGCCCAGAGCGGCGGCCGGGACGCCGCTGGAGCCCTCCGCTAAGGCACCACGTTGCTAACGGCGCGGAGCAGCCTTCCGAAAGGCGAAACCGGCGCCGTTCCCGCGGGGGCAGCCCCGGGGGGACGCGGCCCGCCGGCAGGAAGAGCCCGCCCGGCACCCCCCGGGCCGCCGCCGGGGGCATGCCCGCTCCCCCCGCCATCCCGCCCCGTACCTGCGGTGAGGACCTGCCCCAGGATCACCTCCGACACCTCGGCGGGGCCCAGCCCGGCGCGCCGCAGCGCCTCACGGATCACGGCGGCCCCCAGCTCGTGCGCCGGCAGCGCCGCCAGCCCGCCGTTGAAGGAGCCTGGGCGGACACGGAGGGAGAGCGCTCAGCGCCGGCCCCGGGAACGAACGGGGATGGGGGGGTGGGGAGCGGGGAAACGGGGACGCACGCCCAGCCCCGGCGGGAACACCCGCCGCCCGGCCCGGCCCCTCACCGACGGCGGTCCTGGCGGCGGCCACGAAGACGACGGGGTCCGCGCTCATGGCGGCGGCGGGCGCGGAGCGGAGCGGAGCAGCGGTGGGAAGCGGGAGCGGCGGCCGCGGCCGGAGTCAAAGGCAGAGCGGAGCCGGCGGCGGGGCCGCCCCTCGCGTGGTGCCGGGGCCGCCCCTCGCCCGCCGCCGGGAGGAGGGGCCCCGCACGGGTGGTTCGAGGCCCGGCCCTGGGGAGAGCGGGCGGGGCGGGCCGCGCCACCCCCCGCGGCGGCGAGAAGAGCAGCCCTGAGGGGCGCCGCCGGTGCCCGCCCTCGCCCCGTCCCGCCGGTGCGGCCGGGGGCTGCCGGGGAGGGGGCCGGTGGTGTGAGCGGGAGCTGCCCGGCGGCCCGGAGGAGGGGAGGCGGCAGCAGCAGCGATGGCCGCGGCCCTGAGCGGGGCGGGGAGGCGGAACGCGTTTCTCTGTGGGGAAAAGTCTCCGGGAAGCCCGGAGGGCTGCGGTGGGGAGCGGCGGCATGGAGGCACTTGGGGGAAGAAGGGGCAGAGTAAAGGGAGGAAGGGAGGGCATGAGACAAAGACAGTAACAGCAGTTAAAAAAAAAAAAAAAAACACCAAAAAAAACCAATAAACCAACAAAAAAGAATTGCTGGGCTCAAATGAAACGACTCGTGTGTCTCACAGCCCACATCGTGAGTCCTGACGCCTTCCTGCGCCCAAAGGGACGTGCCGGCCAAAGCACTGTGCTGAAGTCGCAGCTGAAGGCCAAGGAGATGGTTAGAAAGTGTGCTGTCACTCCTGCTGTAGCTGGAGTACCAACAAAGTTGGGAGATACATGTTTTCTATCCATGTAGTAACATTTAGTAGGATTTTGGGGGGGGTGGGAGGTGAAGAAGGACAAATTAAGTCCCAGAAAAGCACGTGGTCTGCAATGACAAACATATATGCCAGTGGATGCACCAATACACCTGTGATCACGTTCTGCGTGTTGGCTGATCTGAACTTGGTGGCATTAAATCCGCATGCATCAAATGTATCTGAGCCCTCTGTGTGGAAAGACTGAGCAACGGGAGCAGTACAATACCTGAGTTGGATTCCTCTGGCTCCTACCAGTCACCGTTCTTGCTTTACAATGTGAAAAAGCTACAGCATTACTAGATAGGAAAAAAAAAAAACACTTCAGGTATGGAAAGCAAGACTGTTAGCCTAGATTTCATCAATCACGCTGGTCAGGGTAACTCAAACACTCAAAATAGGTTTCTCCTTTTAGATATTTCAGCCTGACTGAAGGGTAAGGCCAAAGGAGGGAACCATGTGTCATAAGATTTCTTCCATTGCTTTGGAGTTTCCAGCTTTTGGCAAGAGAAGAATCCCCTCAGATATCGTCAGGAAAGGAAATCTCTGGAAAATCCCACAGGCAGACAAATGGTTGGGTGGACCGATCTCCCCGTCTCCTAAGGATACATTAATTGACAACAGGCATGCGCTACAGCATTTTTAATGATGCTGTGCACTCAGGGCAGCTGATAACACTAACAAAGACTTCAGATTAAATCTGAATGGGAAAAACATGTTTGGTGTCTTTTCAAAGCACCCATCAGTAAGTAATTAGTAGATCTACCATACAAGCAAAACTCAGGAATATATGATTTTAAGCAATACAGACTGACTGACTCAGAAAAATATTGTACAGTTCCTGAGCAACCCTATCAGACCAACTGTCCCTGCACCTTTTCAAAATTCAGTAGAGAATGAGTAACGTAGAAGTACGAGGGCAGCACCAAGTAACCTCGTTTATCAACTGTACCACATACCAACACGTCATTCTTAATGTAATATTTGACTGATTACAGTTAAGGTTCATCAATGCAAATACGAAATCAATAATGTAAGATGAGCTCGGATTAACACTAGACGTTAGCAGGTGTGCAAAGTCCAAAGACGACGATACAGCTGCAGTAAGCCTTACAGACAGGATCCCCTTGTATTCAAAACTTCACAAACATCACTATAAATACCTGATAGAACATAAAGTGAGGCTTCAGCCCCTTCCCTCCCCACACTTCGCCTTTAATCCACTAACAGACGGAAAGAGTTTGGACGCGAAGCAGCCGTAGGGACTTCAGGGCAGCTCAGCCCCATGAGCCGCCCGCTGCCCCTTTGCTCTCGGCCCCGCAGAGCAGAACTGTTTTGCAACTCAACACGAGTTGACGGACCAGGCTGCGATGTCGGGCCACCCTGAAACGACTGAGATGAATGAGTTTTATCTCGGTATCTTTATCAGGCTTGCAGTACTCTATTTAACTCTGCTGGGACCGTGTCCAGGACTGAGATCCAAATGCATAAAAGGGACACAGAGAGGAACAAAGTGACGTAGCAATTGCACAAAGGCAAATAATTACGAAACATGTGTGGTACAGATCAAAGTTATTTAAATGTAGAAAAAAAAACTATTAAACATGACTAGGCAGCTGTGCTTTTAAATTCAGTGTAGTTAATGAGCAGCACAATACTCAATAGCAAACTACTGCCCTATGCTGGTACATTTTACCATTTCTTGGAAATCTAAGCTCTGGGAAACTAAGTAAAAATCAGTAAAAATTAGGACATCAATTCAGAACAGAGAGCTTACTTGCTATTAGTAAAAGTGTAAAGCTATGTTGCGCAAAGTTTATTTATTACCTTTCTATGCACACCATGAAATGGACTTGTGCCTTATGTGAAATACTCAAAGTGCAAATATTTTGGCGTTTTCATTTGGTAATGGTGATTAATGGTAATTTATTAGAAACAGGCTAAAATTCAGAGCATTTCAGTGTTTGCTAATTTACTCTTCTGCTAAAAAATGTTTTCTAAATTTAAGCTTTACAGAGATCAGTGTTGTTACCAAAGTGTGAAACCCTTGCTTTTTACCATAAATCTGACACTTGGTCGGTGAACATTTACAAAAATACTTTTTTGGGGGATGTGAGTTTGATAAAAACTAAACTGCACCTTTTACAGGCAAAATAAAATAAATGCAAAGAACAATTACTTTAAATTCGTACATCTTGATATGAGATCTGTCTATAATTTTCAAAAGAAACCTTAATTTTACAACTTTCCTGTAACAGGAAATTCTCTATTCTTTAAAATCTTGTACACAAATAATGGTACTAATATCTGCTTTGTTGGGATCCTTACACAAAAAAATGCACATGGGATTCCTCAGGGAAGAAGACGCGGCTCCTCTCCTTCCCCGCTGATGTTGCCCTGCGTCATTCCATATTGTACAGCCCGAAGAAGCTGATGTGCTCCTCTGGTCATTTGTGGAAATATAACATTATTCACGTCCTCATTGGTGTTCATTTCATCTGCAGCTGTGTGGGAACGCTCACGGCAATGAAACAAGCAAATGCCAACGTGTTGCCATGATCAGGACGTACGTTTGAAGCAGAAGTGATCCATCTTCATATTTTATGGAACTGGCCCTTTCCTGTACGATATGATACTTAAATTTAATGTCAAGTAATGGGCCGACATTTGGGACTTCTGTTACTAATAGTAATAAAAATATCCTGCTTTTCCTTATTTCTCTCATTTTTCATTCTTTGCAAGCAGCATGGAGCATACTTGACTACTTTTGCAGCAGTGTGCATTAAAACCAGCATCTTGAAAGACAGGAGTCAAACCCTGCCACACTAATTATGTAAGACACCTGATAATCTTTGATACTTTTGGGATCCATAGTTCTCACCTGAAAGCATTTAAGAGGCATTCACCCTTTAGGTACAGGTTTTCTGTGCTTTGTCTGTGTTTGAAATTACTTTTATTCCTGATAGGGAATAGGAATCGTTCTTTGGTTGGTCGAAGCAAAAAGCCAGGTTGACAAAGGGACAGCAAAATCACCCTTTTTTTTTTTCTCCTTAAAAAAAATTAAATCAGCTACCAAAAAAAAGTAAGCTCGACAACAAGCATCATTTCATGCAAAACAGAGCGTTTTTCATTTAGGAAAGATGCGAGGAAGCCTTTCTCTTTCTCTACACACTGTGACATTGTGAAAGGATATATAGGGCACTCAGGCTTGCTGAGCACCTTTAGTACCTTAAGGTCCCTTCTCGCGTCTAGAAAGACAATTCCTTCTTTCTCCAGGTTTTCTTACCAGTGGACTGACACTTGGTTGCCTGTGGACAGGTTCAGCATGTAAGGTATGCCTTAAAGAACAAACTGTTTTCCCAGTGAGGATGAGATTTACATTTTCTAAAATTCCTCAGCCTCAAATTCCAACCTGATTGGGGCCTTGGAAATCAAGTTGCTGATAGGCAAAAAATGTTCTTGGCTCTGTTACGAGCAATCTGTGTTTTCCTTGAATCTATTTTTGTCAGGGAAAGCTCATAATCTAATCAGTGTTTAATAAAAAATGCTGTCTTCTGCTCAGACAGAAAAACCTTTGCATTATTAAAACCATCATGGCCATTCTATGGTGTAAAAAATGGGTATAGTAAATACCTGGGTTTATATCCTTGGCAATAATATGCCCACCTGTACTTCAAATGCAAACTTGCAGTATTTATCAAGCATCCCAAAATGGAATTCAACCCAAGTCACCATTTGGCTGTAAATGTATCTTGCCTGATTATCAGTCAGAAGTTGTCTTCAGGAGAGGCTCTGGAGTTCCCTCACCGCCGTGGCTCATCCCCCTAGCAGGAACAAAATTCCTGACCCCTGCGTCGCGCACACCGATTCACAGGCGTGCAGGAGCACGGCCCGTGCTGCCATCTCGGAGACAGGAGCTGCAAATCGAAGTGGCTCTGTTGAGCTGTACACTATTCACGCTGCTGATTTTATATGCTCTCATGGAGTTTTACATATATAGAATCTTAAAAAATTGCTGGTAATTTAAAGAGAAGTCCTTATAAGAGCTTTCTGAAGAAGTTTAATTACTTCTTGCTTTAAAAATGGAAGAAAAACTTGTGATGATTCCAGTTAGACCCTTAAAAATGTGTTACCGGGATACAAAGCAAGCGCTAAGACTGCAGACTTGTGTTCAGCAAACTTCTGTATGAGAGGGAGAGTTCACAGATGTCAAATTTGCCATTTTTGCTACCCAGATGTTTACCTAGTAGTTACCTGAAGGACCTCCCCGTATCGCTTTCTTCACAGCACAGCAATCCATACCTTTTGTGGTCCCCCCCAGCCCAGCAGGCTGCAGCAGCCTTTTCCAGTGCCCCCCCGAGGGCTCACGCTCTGCCCCAGCAGCAGATGCACCGCTGGTTCGCCTTCCTCCATCCCACGTCCTTGCGAGCCAAGGACAACCCTTGCAAGCCCTGATTAGCCTTTCTTTAGCTCCTGATATTTTAAGGAACTTAAGGCACTTCAAAACGCTCAGAAAAGTACATAACAGCACTGCAAACATTTTTTTTTCCTTCTCAACAGCGCTTTCTCTCACTTTTTTTCCCATTCCCTAGCTTCCCCGACCTGCAGACTATTATTTTATGAGTCTTTTACGCTGGTAAATAGATTCCCTTAAATCCCGCGTCTCCCACGCCGCGCTGCTCCACCCGCGGGAAGCGTGGGAGGAAACAGCGGCCGGCGGGAAGCGCGGAGCCGCAAGGCCCCGGCTGCGGGCAGAAACGTACTGGGAAAGAAAAGAAAAGGAAAAGGAAAGAAAGAAAAAAAAGGTGCCAAACAGGTGCCCTTTAAGCTTTGGGGCGTCTCAGCGTGTGCCCTGTTCCTGCAGGCTCCCGTCCGCAGCCGGGGGGTGGAAGGGAAACCTGGCGTGGGGCAGGTGAAAGTAATTAATAAGCCTTCCGGTTAATGGCTCCTCAAGTTAAAGAACCACGCGGTGTTATCCACAGGGCCTAAAACCACATGAGACCTTACGGATAGATTTAAAACAACAACAACAACAACAAAAAAGAGCCCTGTTCGCCCCGAGCAGGCGGTGTGGGTGGAGGGGGCGGCAGGAGGTGGCGTGGGGGTGCGGGGCTTCACCCCAACGCCGAACAATAACAATGATGGCCATGTCAGGACCCGCTTCCTCTTCTTTTAATCAACTTTGCCATCAAAGCCAAACCTGGAAGAGAGAGAGAGAGTCTGCAACAATTTTACCATGCAATTCGCATGACCTCTGAAACAGAGATCCAAGCACAATACACTTAATGAAAGCGCAGCGGCTATTCCCACCTTAAACATATTTATTTCTTGTGTTAATTGCGGCAAGCTGTCCTGCCCACACATTCATAATCTAGTTCCTATTTCACCTTATCATTATAGATGAATAAACATGGAGTTTGCTTTTCTGTTGGCGCTTGGACTGATCACTACGTGTCCTCTCATGTGAGGACAAACAGTGCTGCTGGGGGTTATGGTAGCACCTATTATCTGAAAAGCAAATTTCCTCCCGTTATCACACTGTAACGCAACCCAGTGCAGGTGTCAACATGTTTATTCCAGAAGCACCAAAAAATCCCAGGTTAGTCCTCATTGTGTTAGGTGATGTGCAAAGAGAACAAAAGACTATTTCAGCTAAATGTCCTCTTCCCAAAGGTATCAGAGGACTGGTTAACAAATGGCCACTGTTACGTTTGCCAACAAAAATTGAAAGTGTAGACTGATAATACAGGTGTTAATTTGAAGGACAGAAAGAAGACAGGCCAGAATATAAAGCTCTTCAGACTGATTCCTGGTACATAGAATCATAGAATCGCTGAAGTTGGAAGGGACCTTTAAGATCATCAAGTCTAACCATTAACCTACCCTGACAAAACCACTTCTAAACCATGTCCCTAAGTACCACATCTACCCTTTTTTTAAACACCTCCAGAGATGGTGAATCCACCACCTCTCTGGGCAGCCCATTCCAATGTTTAATAACCCTTTCAGTGAAAAAATGTTTCCTAATATCCAGTCTAAACCTCCCCTGACATAACTTAAACCCATTTCCTCTTGTCCTTTCACTTTTCACCGGGAGAAGAGGTCAGCCCCCACCTCTCTACAGCCTCCTTTCAGGTAGTTGTAGAGGGTGATAAGGTCTCCCCTCAGCCTCCTCTTCTCCAGGCTAAACAACCCCAGTTCCCTCAGCCGCTCCTGGTAAGATTTGTCCTCCAGACCCCTCACCAGCCTGGTAGCCCTTCTCTGGACACGCTCCAGCACCTCAATGTCCTTCTTGTAGTGAGGGGCCCAAAACTGAACACAGTACTCGAGGTGGGGCCTCACTGTCTCTGGCTGGCTGCCTCTTGCTCAGCTAGCACGTCTCCCACAAACGTAATCCACACGTGTAAAGATAAATTTTAAATAACTAAGTGCTGACAAGGGGCAAAAAAAAAAGAAATATGGAGTATTTTCCACATGGTCATGAACACAAACAACAGGCACTGGTGGAAGGTTTAAGGTCCCGCACCTTACGGTCTACCTAAGCTAGACCTTTATCTGTACTATTAAAAAGACACACAGGAGGTCTGGTTTCTGAACGTAATAAAGAGTAGCCAAACTCCACACAAATACTGGGAGATCTTTTGTTTAAATCGCCACTGATATATGGAAAACATTAGGCAATTTATATAGAGTATAGAAATGGAAAGAACAGAAACAGCCTTAACTCTGCATCCCTTTTATATGGATGGTTTTGATTTCTTGCCCTGCTTGGCTTATAAGCATTTTTAGTACTGTAATGTTTACATTGGTGCATGAGGGAATCAAGTCAATTTGCTACATTAATGTTCATATCAAGGACTACTATGGTATTTCAGTGCCTCATCCATGCTGCCATATCCTGTGGTGGCTTCATCTGTTAATTAGTATCTTGAAAGCTTAAAACAAGTACCTGCAAGGTCGTTTCAGAAGAAACCAGAGGCAGGTGCAGGAAACCCACAACAGTAATCACAGTGTATCACTTTCAGTTTAAGGATTGAGTTCACAGGAATTAATTCAAGCCCTCTGTCCTTGTGGTCACTAATTACATGATCCTTACCCCTCTTTTGGGTAACCGTATCAAATCACTTGTATCAACGGCTCGGTATTCAAAATCAAGTTCTCACTGAAAATATATGTACGTACACAGGGAGAGATGTGGGAACACATGCGTTGGAATCTATTGTGTAGCAAATATTCTTTCTGCTACCAATAGGAGAGTCAGCAAAGCGCATCTCTGGAGCATCTTCACCCAGCGGTGCAGGGAGCGACAATCGATTACACCTGCGCAAGCCGGCTGACAGGATAATTTAGCCTACAGCAGCTTTACGACTTTGCTGGCAAGAAGGGAAGGTATTTACTTGCCCTCATAGCATTGCTTGAGAGATCCCGGTAGTAAGAAAGCCAAGTTCAATTTTAAAGTAGCAGCTGGGTGCTAGACTGCATTTGAAGGCAAACAGCACGCTTTATTCTTTATTTTTCCCCAAGTTTAGTTTCTTTGGAAGCTGCAGGAAGGCAACTCCGTTGTTTCATTGGCGGCCGACGACGGTGACTCACACCGACACGGCCCAGCCGGGTTTATCCGAGCGAAAGCGGCCGTTCCCCGACCCGGCAGACGGGCGGGGAGCCCCGCACGCCAGGCTGGGGAGCCCGGCGCCCATCTTGCACGTTATTAACCGCTACGCGCCCTTTTCCGTCCCAGAGATGCCATCTTTTCCGCCAGCCCCCCGACAGGGCGCCAGGCGGCCCCTCCGGGGCTCCCGCCGCCGCTCCCCGTCAGCCCGTTCCACACAGCGGCGGCCGGCGCAGGCCAAGGGCCGTGAGGCAGCGGGGCGGTAGGACACCGCCCGCCCCCCTCAGCAGGTGACCGCGCAGCGCCCGTATCCTTCCGCCCGCCCCAGGGTGCTCCGCGGCTCGCCCCGCCGCCCGTTTAACTGACAGCCTTGAAATCAACGTTCAAATAACCCAAGGAAACGGCCGCGCTGCCGAAGTTCCCCACCACCACCACCGCCGCCGCCTCCGGGCGGGCGAGGGGCAAGCTCCCCGGGCACGGCCCCACGGATGGGCCGGGGCCAAGCCGGGGCCCGGCTGCGGGTCCCAGCCGCCCGCCGCCGGGGTGCGCACGCCGTGCCGCCCCGCACCGGCTGCGCGCGCAGCCCCCCCGCCCCTAACGTGTGTGTGTGGGGGGTGGGGGGAGCGGCCGGTAGGCGGGGCGGGCGGGCGCTCATTTCCTCCTTGGGCGCCATTTTGTAGCGCAGAGAATCCGCAAATAAAGAGCAGGCGGGAACGGCGCGCGAGGAAGCCCGGGCTGGGGGGGTGGTGTGTGTGGGGCGCAGTGGCGGCGGCGGTGACGACGACGACGACCCCGGCTCCGGAGCGGCGGTCCCGGTAGAGCCGGTTGCGAGCGCAGAGGTGGCGGCAGGCGCGGGCGGCAGCGGCGTTTCGCCCTCGATGTGACGGGTGCGGCCCAGGCCACCAGTGTGCTGGGAGAGCGAGGCCTCCGCACCGCCGGCGGGAGGTGAGTGGCCGCGCGAGCGCCCCTCCCCGCCTGCCCCCCTCACGGGAGGTAGCGGGGCCCGCGGGAGGGGACCGGGCACTTGGCGGTCCCGGGCCGCCAGACCCCGGCGGCGGCGGCGGCTCCATCCCTCACCTCGAGCGGGGGGAGGAGCGGAAGCACTTAGAGCCATTTTGTGCGAGGCCCCGAGCTCGGCCTGGCCGCTCGGCTGGGATCCTCCTCCACCAGCCTTCGGCAACCGCCACGCCCGGGCACGGCTGCTGCCGCCGCCGCTCCCCCCCCGGGCGCGGGAGACGCGTTTCTCTCGTCCCTTCAGTTGCAGGCGGGCGAGGGCGGCCCGGCGGGGCGGGGCGGGCAGTGCCTGGGCTCGGGGAGGGGGAGGGCGGCGGCGGGGTCTGTCAAACGCCGGGGGCGAGGCGGCCGGTCGGCGGGCTGCAGCTGCGCCTGGCCGGCAGCCGGCGGGGTCTCGGCGCAGGAGGAGGGGCTGCGCGGCGGCACTTCGCCGTGTGTGTGTCGGGGGGTGGAGGGGTGCTGTGGCACCCGGCTTCGCACCGCGGTGGCTGAGGCGAATGTTAAGTTTGGACGGTCAGAGTGTTGTTTTGAACCTCTTTTTTTTTTTTTTTTTTTAATCCGTATGTCGGGAGCCCGCAGCCTATGCTGGGTTTTTCCCCACGGAACTCTTTTTCATATCGTTAAAATAACTGGCAGTTACTTCAGGTATGACTAGTAAAGCAGCATACCTGATATTATTCAATTACTTTGTTTCTTAGGTTTTTTTAATCCTTAAATCCTGTGCTTTCTAAACGCTGTAGTACAAGGTGTACAGACTACTGGAGCTCCCAAAATTAAAATGCATGTTCCCCATTTCAGTTCTCTTCATATTTAAATTACCAGGAAAGCCTATAGCTTGATGAGATTACGTAAAAATTCCTTCAGTGCCTATGGCAATGTTATTTTAAGTATGGAATATGATTTTATATTGCTTGTTGCCAGGAGCAGATGTGCAGGAGTGGCACATAGCAGCCATCCTTTCCCCAAAATCATAAAAGTGCTTACTTAGGATAGTAGAGTTAAGCTGTTCATCGTATAAATGACAAAATATAATCGTATTAATTCCAGTCACTTATGCAGGAATGTTGGTTTTGTTGATTCTTTTTGCTGTAGAAAATGGTACTTCATCATGCTCCTGCAAAATATTTCTGATCTGCGTAGGAGAGAGATCATCTCCTCTTTTGGGGGAGAGCCAAGTGATGAGAAGCACCTCTTGTTGCACAGTACTTGAAAAAGTTACTGTACTGAATTCAAAGAATAAATGTTTCCGTTGTAATGTTACTGTCTGTAACATACAAATTCATCTGTTAATGAACAGAAAGCTAAGGCAAATCACTGCGACAACTGATGTAGTCAGCCTGATGTTCTTAATGTTTCTGAAAAACACGGGGCAAAATGGTAGAAATATGGCAGTAATAACTTTCTGAGCTTTTGGTGTGTTATCGTAGGTGCCAAAAAAGCTGATGCATGGAAGTAGTGAGGGTGAAATTCACAGATACAGAAAGAGTGCTGGTGTTTATCTCTAGATGTGATCAACCTAGCTTTTCCAAAATAACCTGTAGAATATTTTTAGCTAATGTGGTCTTTTTAGTGTATGGCTCTGTCACTTCATGTGATGATAGGTGACAGTAAGACAGTAACTTCTGTAAGGCACTGCCTGTAACCTCAGTCTTCAGCATTTCCTGCTTTATCTGGAAGCAAGAGATGGCTTTTGTAAACGGCGGTGTGCTGGGTGTAGAGGTTAGAGTAGCCGGGTCTGGTGCTGCTGTAGAGAACTGGGTTCTGGAATCTTGTGCGAGGTCTGGAGATAGGAGGAAGACTACTCTTAGGTGGAGGGTGGAACATCAGCCTTTGCTGCTACAATCATAACTGAAAGAAATCAATCAAGTGTTTACAATTGTTCTATGCTTCTGTAGGGTTCACAAGCCAAGTCGTTGGGGAAGCTCACCTTGTTTGGTATTTGTATGCTTCTGGTACTTTTCTGAGGAACACGCAAATAGTGACTTGACATCATCTGTGCACAGTTTAATCGGTGTTAGCTGTAGTTCTGTGGGACACCTGAAAAGGATGTTTCTCTCTGTCAAGGACTTGCATCTTGCTGAGATCTTCAAGACTACTTCCGAACACTGAAAGAGTTAAGATTCTAAAAATTTTTAGGAAAATTATAGTGGGAGAGGTAGGCAACCTAAATACAGGGGTCACAAGCATTCCTCCCATGATCTCAAGTTATTCTGTGTTATTTTGGTTGACTGAGTTGTGCAGCAGCAGTTTGTATTGATAGCTTCTTATGCTTGAATATATTTAAGATACTTTTTTGGTAAAACTGTGCCAAATAAGGAGCTGCATCCAGAAGTTAAAGCAAAACGTGTGTGAGAGGGAAGGTGGTGGGGGGACTTCTTAGGCTAGGGAGGCGCTTAGGTGCCTGTGTGTTACTAAGACTGGGAAGAGGAAGCTGCCATTCATCAGTGAGATGCTTCTACTGAATGTTTTGGGAAACCTTTCCCTGGGTTCTAGTGTCAGTTTTTATTTTGTTAAGGGCTTGGAAGTTGTTTCATCCGTGTATGGTACTTGGTATGGGGTTTTTTGTTTGTTTTGGGGAGGGCTTTTTGTTTTTATTACTCAGGGCCTTGTTTGGTGGAGTGCTGTGTATTTGTCAATGGTTAGTGTAGTTTGAAGAGGCTCTACTTCGTTTGGCATGCATTTGTTTGTCTTATTGACAAACAATTTTAGGATTTGTTTGTCTTAGGATTTGGAAAAGTTAAATTAGGTGTCGTTGTGAAAATACCTAAGGTAGTCTGTAAAAGTCTTTTTGAGAAGATAAAATCTTTTTTTATTTACTTAAGATCATTGTTTTTGTGAAGCTGAGTGTTCACAACCAACAAGTTGACGCATCCTTTTCCTGGTATACGTGCATTGCAGCAGCTTTACAAGCTTGTGGAATCTTAATAGTATATGCAACTTTTCTGTTGGAAAGCATATTGCAAAGATGCATGCCTCTAGCGAACCTTGCATTCATTGTTACTTGTATGCTTATAATCTTTGCAGACTTACTTTTTTTGGATATAATTGTAGTTGTAAAAAATACTACGTATTATCCTTTTGAGGTAGCATGTCCTGTAACTCAAGAAAGTGAATATTTAACCTAGCACAATGCAATCCTATTACGCTACATACACACAAGAGGAATTGAATTTGATGATGTATACAAGCCATTTATTTGACTTTTCCTAAAAATATTCACAAGGGTTTTAAAACAACTGGTTAATACTTCCTGTTTATCAGAATCTTAACATATTCTTCCAAGTACTTATTCTCTTATTTTATTTTGACGTAACCCAAACATTAGTGGTGAAGTTCACAAATTATTTACTTTTATTACAAAGGCATACTGAAGTAGTAGTATAAATTGCTTTCCCCAAACCCTCATTATCCTCTGCCTCGTAAAATAGATGTAGGCACATACAAAATGTCAGTTTGATCTAAATAAATATGGACAACATGGTTTTTCGTAGTTAAATAGGAAGAATTGGTTACTAATAGGCTTTTTAGACATCTAAAGAAAGTTTTGATTAACTTTTAGAGAAAATGTCTGTGTATTTTATATCTGGATTACAGCAGCAAACTTGTCACGGTGTTGTTTTGTATTCTGGCTCTGCATTGTGTGGAACCAATATTTCAGTAGTCTAATATTACAAATTAAAAAAAACTAAGGGTAAAAGTACAAGTTTCTGACTTGTTATGTATTTCTTGTGCACTAATAACTATACTAAATAAAACTCTGTTTTTTCCTCCCCCTTCAGAGTTCACAATGACGAATGAAGAACCTCTCCCAAAAAAGGTATGTTTAAAAATACTTGTGACTTCCCCCCGCCCTGGTAATCATGACAGCTTGACAATTGTTCTTTTCCTTTTGCTCTGTAGGTTCGCCTTAGTGAAGCAGATTTTAAGGTTTTACCTAGAGACGAGCTCATCCTAAGGTAAAGTGAAAAGCAATTTTTTCATCTTAACATTCTAGTGACATTTTAATGGAAGATATGTGACCTCCCTCTTCCACTGTTTTTAACATCTGTATTGTGAAAAACTATTTTATCCTTTTCATGATACATCTCTCTTTTAAAGTTCTTATCTTGTCTCAAATATTTTTATATTTGGTTTTGGGGGAAACACTTTTTTCCAAAGAGGCAAAATCCTGAACAATATTTTGTAGGAGTTTTTTTCTTCACTCGTAATTTTAGGATATGTGGTTGCTTACATTCCTTGCTAGATAGCAAGTTATTTTTAAACATCAGAAAAATGTCAACTCCTTACTCCTACAATAAGTTTCAGGTTTTCTTAGTCCGTGTAGTCGTCTTCTCAGCAAGTTTAGATATTAACAGTAAAATGTTAAAACTAATTTTTTGTCGCATGGAACTTGTATAAAGAAGAGCCTGGCTATCTTTTTCACCTTATAGGAAGCTAAGTGTCACCATGGAAAAAATAATAGGCAATCCTGTCATGCAGACCACCTGCTTAAGGAACTGACCCGAACCACTTGTGTCTGTATACTTGCGTTTCCTGATTTGTTAACAAGGAGCTAACTAAAGTAGGCATCCGTGGGTCATCTGCTGGATCCGTTTGTGTGTGCGTTTTGATAAACTTTTAGCTCTTGGCTTTTTGTACGCTGTAAGTTATTAGCATTATTAGGATCTTTCAAGTTAAATATTGCTATTTCATAGAACAAAGACTGAACTGTGGAGAAAAATGAGGGTACAAGTGCAATGCTTAATGTATATGATCAGCTACTCCCTCTTCTGGGCAAACTAACCTGCCAGCTACTTCTGGGGTTACATTTCTTTCCAGGGGAGTCAACATATTCTGGCTCCATGTGTTTAAAACTGATTTCTGGCTTCTTCTGCGTGTCTAGTCTTTTGGGTAGTAAAGGATAATGTATTTAAACAGTAGGAAAAAATGCTTCTTTGATTTTAAGTGGTTTAGGCCTTGTGAACCTTTCCGTAAAAGTTTCTACACTCAATATGATCCCTGGGAATAGCAAACTCCTAAGTCTGTAAAGCTGTGCCCTTACTTCCAGCTGTAAAATTGCTGTCAAAAGTATCAAAGTGTAGATTCTGTGCCACTTGCTTTTTGATTCATATTGTGAAAACAAAAAAAAGTTTCTGTGACTTGCAATGATTTGGACTTGTGCAAAGCATTTGACACTGTTCGCATGACATCCATGTCTTTAAATTGGAGAGATGTGGGTTTGACGGAAGGACCACTTTGTGGATAAAGAATTGGCTGGATTGTCTCACTCAGAGAATTGTGGTCAATGGCTCAATGTCCAAGTGGGGACCAGTGATGAGCGGTGTTCCTCAGAGGTCAGTATTGGGACAGGCACTGTTTAACATCTTTGTCAGCAACATGGATGTTGGGATGGAGTGCCCTCTCAGCAAGTTTGCCGATGATGCCAAGCTGTGTGGAGCAGTTGACACGCTGGAGCGAAGGGATGCCCAGGGGGACCTTGACAGGCTTGAGAGGTGGGCCTGTGTGAACATCATGAGGTCCAATAAGGCCAAGTGCAAGATCCAGCGTGTGGGTCGGGGCAATCCTTATGTACAAACCCAGGCTGGGCGGAGGATGGATTGAGAGCAGCCCTGAGGAGAAGGACTTGGGGGTGTTGGTGGATAAGAAGCTCCACATGAGCTGGCAGTGTGCACTTGCAGCCCAGAAAGCCAACCACATCCTGGGCTGCATGAAAAGAAGTGTGGCCAGCAGGTCAAAGGAGGTGATTCAGCCCTCTACTCTGCTCTGGTGAGACTCTGCCTGTAGTACTGCATCCAGCTCTGGGGCCCCCAATGTAAGAAGGACATGGACCTGTTGGAGTGGGTCCAGAGGAGGGCCACGAAGATGATCAGAGGGCTGGAGCACCTCTCCTGTGAAGACAGGCTGAGAGAGTTGGGGTTGGTCAGCCTGGAGAGAAGAGGCTCCAGGGACACCTTATAGCAGCCTTCCAGTACTTAAGGGCCGTGTATAGGAGAGATGGGGAGGGACTCTTTATCAGGGAGTGTAGTGATAGGATGAAGGGTAATGGTTTTAAACTGAAAGAAGGTAGATTTAGATTAGATGTTAGGAAGAAGTTGTTTACTCTGAGGGTGGTGAGGCACTGGAACAGGTTTCCCAGAGAAGCTGTGGATGCCCCATCCCTGGAAGTGTTCAAGGCCAGGTTGGACAGGGCTTTGAGCAACCTGGTCTAGTGGGAGGTGTCCCTGGCCAGGGTAGGGGGGTTGGAACTCGATGATCTTTAAGGTCCCTTCCAACCCAAACCATTCTATGATTCTATTAGTTGCTACCGTAGAAGAGATCCATTTCCAGTATGTATTCAAGTGAGAATGTGATGGAATACACCCAAGGAGGTAAAGTACATCAGCAGCTGAACTGTGTTAAAGGTCTCTTCCAGCTCTAACCTTTCCTTGATTCTATGAAGAGACAGAAGGGAATTTGCTAATGACAGCTGTGTTGCTATTGGATCATCTTCTTAGTGTAGACAAAGCAACTTCTGCTCTCCAAAAGGCCACTTGTTTGATTTAAGGAGAATAACTGTCCATCATACCCAGAAATGGAAACTTAAATGCTGTTTTGGCCATGTCCATTTTATTTGTTTGTATTAAGCAGTTCTGCTAATGCTGTTGCTTTTTCTTTGAATGGGGTGTGTATTTAATGGATTTATAGTAAATTTACCTTTAATTGTGATTTCATGTAAACCTAGCAGTTACTATGCTAACTGATGGCTTTGTAGGTTGGAGTGAAATATAATGCTATTAGATGTACATCATATTTTAGTCAAAGGCATCTCTGCTACTTTTAGACATAGAAAAGCATGTGTTGACCACTGCTGGATTGTCTTAAGATTTGGAATGTTCTTTTTTTTTTTTTGGTCCATGCTTTGGTGAGGCAAATGCTTTTTAAGATATGGGCATGTGTCATCTGCTTTTGGTCTTTTGCGTAATACATCATCATTGCTGTACAATTGCACTGATTAAATATATACATAGAAAATATTAATTCTTTTCTGTCAGTTCCTGTGCCGTGAATCCCAGTTTAACTGTTCTTTTCCATGAAGTACATAATTTAGGTTTGCTCATTTTAGCTTCTGCTGTTGACTAACGTGAGCAGGATTATCAAGAAGCCTTTCAGTCTGGCCTTCTGGGAATTTCAGCTTGTCTCATTTCTTGTTGCTGAGGACTCATCTCCTTCATCTTTCCCCTCCCTGCTTTAATGCAGTAGCTACTTAGCTTGACTGTGTAGGAGCTTCTGTGAAGAAAGAAGCGCCAGGAACATAACAAAGCACTCTGTGGATCATAGCTAAAAATCTGATCAGTGTTGTCCTGATTGTTTAGCCTAGTGGTTAGTCTGTAAAACACTGAACCACCCTGATTTGCACAAGCAATTGTGAGGAAATTGAGTGCTTTTACTGAACTTCAATCAACATGGACTTATAGCCAGTCACTTCTGGAACGGCTTAGGCACAATGCTGTGTGTGTCCTACCCACTAAGAGCTTATCATTTCTTGGAAAAAGTGGGCTCTGAAGAGCAGTGTAAAAAAATGGGTGCTCCAAGAAAAATAGTGGTATTTGAAGCTATGGAGTCTTAAAGTCTACTTAATATTTTTAGAGAATGAAAGGAATTAACTAACCTACATAATGCTGCTCAATTACCTTCCAGTTCTTGTGAGACTGTAAGTGACCCCTTGAATGTAAATGGAATTCAGGATTGTCTTGCTAGTTCTTTGTACAGCTCTGTCCCTGTTCTTTAGTGCTTTTCCAAGTAGCATTTTAGTGAAGCTCTTCCGATTGCCACTGTTCAGCCGTCAGGTTACTGACATGAACTACTAAACAGATCAAGAAGCTAATACTGAGTGGAAACCAAACAAATTCAAGAAAAAAGCTGGCTTCTAGCCTTTGTCTTTTTTTCCACTCAAGTTCACTGATGGGCTGCCTGAGTCCCCTACAGGTGCACCAAAAGGGGCAGTATGGGGCAAGGAGGTCAAGGCAGCTCTCACATGTGCCTAAACCAATGCCTCTGGTTAGATTTTTGTTGGTTTGTGTTGTTGTTGTTTTGTTTTAGGTTTTTTTTGTTAACTTGTAGCTCTGAACCCTTGGACTGTACTGGAGTTGTGCTTGATAGCTGGGCTCTACATCCACTGCTAGATTAGCCTCAGCTTATGCTGTCTGGTTTCAGTGTGGCACGGCTGAGATTCTGTCACTGAGCAAAGGCATCATTGCAACATTCCACAAACTTGCTGTCCTTGTCACCTCTTTCAAGCTCTGTGTGAAAACTTAGCATGTGAGATTCATGTAATAGGAATGCAGGCTCACCTCAGCCTCACATGTCAGCAGCTGGGAGTCCATATTACTGAAAAAAGTATAGAAGAAAAACTGTTGTACATGGAGATTTGGTTGTACAATGTAAGACCAAAGTTGTGCATCTGGAAATACTGCCCTTGTATTGTTCAGGTGAAAACAGATTTTCTGTGAGAATTTTTCATTTAGAGAATGGCATTACAGACTCAAACACCATTCATGTGGTCATTTGAGACCTAGAAATATAGACCTTTACACCTGTCCTCTTTGGTCGTAGTAGGAGCTGGTCTTCTCTACCAGCATAGACTGAATAAACGAAGAAGAAGGAATAAACAGATAAGAGTTAATAATGCTCAGAGTTGGGGCCCTAAAAATGTTGTCAGTGGTCTTCAGCATCTTGGGGGGAGGATGTTCAATGCTTTATTCTGTCGTAGATCCTTATCTTCTTTTTTATTTTCTTTTGCTTAACTTCAGAAGCTGCAACTTTGTAACTTAAGCTTTTTAAAGATCAGAATTCTATTTTAATTCCCTCAGTTAATGATCTGTGCTACTACTGTATAAAGGGGGAAATGATCAGAGTGAAATAAGCTGAAAAGAAAGTATTTAGGAAAATAGATTAACAGCACTGAACAAAAGTTACTACAAGAGGAGACTTAGAAATTATTAAAGTCTTAATTTAGTTTTCACTTAAGTATCTATTAACTATCAGGGCCAATAAACAAAAGTGTTTTTAAAACACCTAAAACTAGTCAAAGTATATCTATATTAAAAAAAAAAATCTATTTTTCTTCCTTTAACTTGGTTTCATGAATGTTTTTGAGAAACTGTCCTGTTGATATATTTGGTAAAAATTTTGACATTAGTCCTCTGGATTACTGAGATCACTGCAAAAATATATCCACATCAGATGAAGAGTCGCAACTGAAAGTTTGATTGAAAAGGAGTCAGTCACCTTTCTGGTATAGCTACTTAACCCAGACTGCCAGTTCTAGTGTATTGTAATACACTTCTGTTTGTCTTGTTCACTTGGTAACAGACTTAATGCTGTCTTTGTATTATGGTTTCTGTTACAGAATTTTGTTTGAATTGTTCTGCTTTGAGAATGAGATGTATCTTAGGTACTTTATACAAATAATTAAGTAATAAGTGTTTGATACCAACATTTGTCCAAAATATTACAGTAAGTTTTAAGATGGCAATTTTAAGTGTTGTAATGCACAGCTACCTTTTTATCCTTCTGAGATGCAAAGTGGATTTAACTCTTTCCGTGATTAAAAGCCCCTTTTTAAAAATTGGAATTGTCTTTTATGCAACTGTGTAATTCCCTCTTGTATTTTCTGATTACGGTATGAGTGTATACTCTGAAAGTTTAGGAATGAGATGCCTTGATTTAATAAACTGAGCTTCAGAAAATTCTTTTTTCTCTTCGTCTCCGCAATAGGTGGAAACAGTATGAAGCATACGTGCAAGCTCTGGAGGGCAAATACACCGACCTTAACTGTAAGTTAGCCAAGTTTCAAAATGGGATGAATTACCTGAGTATAAAGCAGAGTGTTCAAGTAATGTCTGTGCTTTCTAAAACTGCTAGAGATAAGAGATAATAATCTATACGTCAGTTATTTGTAGGAAGAAAGTCCCTGTTTTTTCTAGTGTAAGTTTTCAGCATTTCCCAGCTTTCTCAGCCACTTATTTTCCTTTGCAGATCTTACACAGCATCTAAAAAGTCTGGTTTTGCATATCTGTACCCAGATTGCTGGGATTCGGGGGGAAAGTCTCAAATGAAAACACCACAAGTTGGTGTATTTTCAGGACTTTTCCATTAGGAAGGAAACGTTACCCTATACCAAAATACTCCATGAATGTTTGAGCCTTCAGTAGTCTCACACAACTGTAAACCACATGGGAGGAGTAGTAGTTTGTAGAGGTAAAGGTCTAAAATATCCTCAAGTGATGTTTGATCTGATTAGGCAAATAGCTATTTAATTGTCAGTCTTATGTGGTCTTTAAAACTTGGTCTGTACTTCAGTCTTTCAAAAGAGAATATGGGAAAAACATTGTACTGTCAAGTGGGGAAAGCTGGATACATTCTGGACGTGACTGAATCGCCAATCTGAAGTCACTTTTAAAAATTGTGTTGGCGGCTAGAGATGGGCTCTTTCCTGTTTTCCACTCATGTTTTCAGTCTTAATACTTAAAGACTTAGTACCACTGAACTTGAAAGGGTGTTTTTCTGTCAGTCCAAACAGATGTGCACTCTTTTCCTTGTTACATCCCTCTTCTTCTGCCACCCCATAATGTTTGAGTTTTGGAGTGACTCAAATATAGAAAATGTAAGCAGTTGATTTCACTCTAATCTCAAACTGTCCTAGCATAGGTAAGTAAACAAGTTGTTCTAACATTCCCAGTTTCTCAGTTTTGGAAACTCTAATATAAGCTGTAATAATCAGTATTACTGCATTGTCTACAAAGAATTATTTAGAAATAATTGTCCTGAAGCAATTGATTATGTTTTTAGTTTACACTTACAGCAGGTCATTCTCAAGTAATTAATCCAACTTTTCATCATTTTATACATGACAAGTAGCAGAGTAAATGTATACTGTTTGTATCAGGCTGCTTACACATATTCCTGTTTGAGTAATTTGGAAATGTGCTGTGCTGCCTTCTCTCATATTTCATACATAAACTTTCATAAACGTTCATGGATCAGAAGAATTCTAGATGCGTTAGAACTGCCACTTCTGAAGTTCTTGAATGTCTTACTGTTTACTCATGGTGTGTTGAAACCAGTTTGAGGATTGACCACAAATGGCACTGTTTTACAGACTGCAGATTTTTTGCCAGAGTGTAGACTTACACCACCACCACCACCCCCCCCCCCCCCCCCCCACACACACCCCCCCCCCCCCCGGTCTCCACATTTCTTATAGATACCGGGACAGTTCCAACTTCCTGAGTTTCAGACTGCAAGTAGTAATAGTATTTGTTTAAGCAAGCAATTTAAAAGTTATTTCCTTATATAAACATTGGAACTATTTTCAAAAGTTTAGTAACTCTTAAGGGAGGATCAGAAAGATATATTTAAAATGAACTGTTGTCAAGCTTTTCTAATACTTAATGATATTTTGATTTTTCTTATTTATGCTTATCATAGTTATGCTTATTGTAGCCAAGCTTACTTATAACTCTTGCTGTTTGAGTTTGGTTTTTAGATTCTTTTAGCTGTATTTAAAAACTGTTCATGAGGATACTATAAAATGTGGTTTTTGTGTGTTGTTACTTGTATTAGCTAATGATGTGACGGGATTGAGAGAATCCGAAGAGAAGCTGAAACAGCAACAGCAAGAGTCTGCCCGAAGAGAAAATATTCTGGTGATGAGGCTGGCAACTAAGGAACAGGAGATGCAAGAGTGTACTGTAAGTATTTAGAGAGGATAAGTGTTTTCAGATTGTTACAGGAATATCAACTTTTGAGCCAGTACCCACGTGGTATGTTTTCCATATATCTATAGCATCACATTTTCTGTGCTTAATGAAATGGCACTGAATTAGTAAAGATTGCTTCTTAAAGTTTGCTTTTTTAATATTAGTTATTTCAGTTGGTTTTCAGCAGCAATTGTGCTTGGAAGGACTTTTGCTTCAGAACCAAGCTAACTCTTGCATGAGCCATGCTTACTTTGTCCTAACATTTATGAACTGTGCATATTTATCAAAAATGTTACTTCTCTCATTGGATGCAGGAATAAATTGGAACGTAAGGATAAGATTGAGTTTACTGGGTTTCATTAAAGAGGATTTAGGCTGATACTTATGTTGGATTTGGATAACAAGGTATTTGTAAAGTTCCGCATCCATTTGGCTAGGTAGGGTAAAGAGCTACTGACTTTTTCAGAGGGACACCTCTTGAAATTTGGCAGATCTGCTTCTCGGGGTTTTTAGTGTTCTTTGTACTTAAATATTTTTTTGTTGTTGTTTCTGTTTCTCTCCTTTATTTCTGTGCATTTTCTGTGATTTTGTTTTTTTCTGTGTTTAGTTTTGGTTTCTTGAAACTATCTTCTACCACTTTAAGACTTTTGCTCTTTTTTGGATTACCTTCTTAACATAACTTTCACCTGCTGCTTTAATTTGGCAGTTCCCAAGAGAAGATTGCAAAAAGCTTCTTATTCCTAGTTTCTGTAATATACTCCTGAGAGCTTCTCTTACGAAAAATACAAGCTCTGCACAAAACTAATAACTAGTATTGTAGCTTTACTCTGTTAATTTCTTCTAGTCTGTCTTTCTGTTTTCCTGTAGGCTTTCAGAGCTGTCAGGTATAGTAGTGTGATACTTAACTGTCCACATTATTTTCACCGTTCTTAAGACCATAAGATGACTTTAGTTCATAGTAAGCACTGGTATGAAGAGAAGACAAGAGGAGGTAGAGCTTACTTCGCAATGGCAAAAAATGAATTGCAAAATCACTGAGGTTGGAAGGGACTTGCAGTTTGTCTAGTCCAGCCTGCCTGCTCAGAGCAGGGTCAGTTGGACCAGGTTACTAAGGACTGCATACAGTTGGGTTTTGAACATCTCCTAGAATGAAGATTCCGAAACCTCTTTAGGTGACCTGTGCCAGTGTTCAACCACCATTGCAGCAAAAAGCATTTTCTTACGTTTAAGTGGAATTTCCTGTGTTTCAATTTGTGCCCGTTGCCTTCTGTGCCTTCAGTGGGCACCACTGAGAAGAGTCTGGCTCCACCTTCTTTACTCCCCCCACCAGCTATTTATGCCCATTGATGAGATCCCCCTTGAGCCTTCAGTTCTCCCGGCTGAACAGCCCCCGTGTTCTCAGCCTCTGCTTGTACACCAGATGCTCCAACCCCTTAATCATCTTCATGGCCCTTTGTTGGCCTCACCTTAACATGTTCATGTCTCACTTGTACTGGGGAGCCCCGCGCTGGACCCAGTGCTCCAGATGTCTCACCAGTGCCGAGTGGAGAGGAAGGATCAACTCCCTCGACCTGTTGTCAGCACTCCTCCTAATGCAGACCAGGATGCTAATGAAGATCTGTTCTGGTGCTATACTGCAACGCTTCCCTAGTACTGGGACTACTGTACTGATGCTGCTTCTCTTGTTAGTTTTACTGATAAATTCTGCTATAAGGAACAGCAGTAATAAGTTCCTTTCGAACTTCTGAGCATATAGCTGAAACAATAAATACTAAAAAAAAAATAAAAAGAAACGTAAATTTTTCACCAAAACCAAATTTGTGTGTACTATTTTCACCTTTCTTCCTCCCATTTCTAAAAAAAAGGAGTTAGACAAAAATTTCAAGTATTTAAGACTGAATTTTGGCAAGATCATGAAGACTCTAGGATTTTTGGCTGCACTTTTAGAGATGTTCACAGCTGTGACACATAGTCTTTCTAGAACATCTGTTTAGAATAACTTTTGAAGAGCTTTTATTAATTTCAGTGTACTTAAAAAAAAAAAAAACAAAGGAGGGGTGCAGGGGAGAACCCACCAAAAAGAAACAAAAAACCCACACACGAGTGGCTTACGTTCTTCCAGGTATTGACATGTGAGTAACGTCAAGGATGTAATCTCCTCCGTAGTGCGTGGAGGTAGGGAGATGCATCCTTGAAGGAACGGGGGTAAAAGCTATGATGGAGACACTGGCACCTTAAAGTGTTTTTAAGTTTAAATGCATGTAGTTTCAAGAAGCTCTGGAGGACTGCTTGGCTTTGTATTATTAGATAGTATTTTTTTCCAGTAAAGTAACAGTAACAAAATAAATCATGTTGGATGAGATGGAAAGCTAAGCTATAGGTTGCTAAATCACTTCATAAATGAACAAAAACTATTCACCATATGATAAGTTACTTGATATGTGAATCTATATTTACATGTAAAATATACCAGTCAGTTATTTATATGTAAGCCTTTAATGTTTCCTGTCACATCTAATTAGAAAAACTGAGCATCTGTAGTGTCAAGTTTCTTGAAAATGACAGATGAATATTTACTATATAATACTTACTGTTCATATTACTCTCAATGTATTTTTGGGACATGTTTTATACTTACAAACTTGTCACATTCAAATTTAAATGGATAAAAACTTAAAAATACAATATCATATTCAAATGGTGGTAGTTGACAAATACATAAGTGATTTTTCTGACTAATGTGTAAAACACCTTTCTAGTTAAAATATACTAGCTCTGTTTTAAAATAAGGTGTGATAGATTTTGTCTTAGTTGCTGTTTTAATTTGCACCCTTCTTTTAAAAAGATAAAACACAGCAAAACTTACTTCAGTTTATAAAAGTCACCAGTCATCGTCTTGCAAGTGTAGGTGTGCATGTCAGAGTAGCAGTATCATTGTCCCCATTCTGTTTCAGTACTCTTTTTGAAGAAACAAGATGGTAGTTCAGCGTACAGCTCCATTCTCTCTCGTGCTCCGAGTCTAGCAGCGGAATATATGGGTTTCTTTTGAGCTAGGAGCTTACTGAGACTGACTGGTGTTGCAGATGTACTCTGCATAGTTTAGGGTGGCTAACTAAAGGGCTAGATTGAAGTTAGGTGTTTAATACCTCACGTGCCCTATCATCATCAGCAGCAGCCTTGAGCTACCTTTCCCCTAGTGGGAACAACCCCCTAAAAGAGATTGCTGCTGTTAGGGAGGTGTGGATAAGGTATTGGCTACTGTTTCTACATAAAGTTTTATTTCTGGCAGAGGTGGTGATTAAGTTATTGCTACTTCGAGGAAAGGCCTTAACCCCCTCCCAAGCTACTGCACAGCTACTGTAGGTCAATAAACAGACAGGCATTTGGAATCATTTGCTACTCAAATAGGTTTTCCGTGGAACAGATAACAATGAGTGGAAGCTTCCTGTGGGTGCAGTTAGGCTATAGTACCTAGATAGTCATTACTCTTAATAACCTACTTGTGGTTTAGGTTACAGCTCTGTGTTTTTTCTCTTCATTAACCATTTTTTTCCCCTCCTACTCCTACCTTATAAGAAGGCTATATAGTTGTGCTTCTTTAGATTGCTTACATTTTTTGTTAAATACCTGTGTTTTGTTAAATTTTTCATGTCAGAGGGCCTGTTCTTTGTGGTATGTTTGGACAACTTCAGCTGAAAGGATTGAAGTGTTTCCAAGGACATGTGAGAAGCAGAGGGGTTGAAAATGTTCTTGTGTGTCTTAACAAAAAAAAAAAAAAAGAAAATCCACACAAATGCACACTCCCCCAGCCTAATGCTCTCTAAATAGACTGCTTTCAGTGCTCTCCCTTTGGTGAGAACAGAGAGAAAGCTAATAGCAAGGTTTTTATTCTGTTTATGAAAACTCATCCCTATTTGTCTGTCCGACAGGCTTTTCAAAAATACCAGGTAGTGTGTGTTTTCACATTTGGGAATATGAACAGCCAATACACATTTCAGGTGTTAGAGTGCCTGTCCTGGGGTCTGGCGTTGGACATGACTATTCGTGTGTATTCAGCTTTAGCCTGAAGTGGGTCCTGACTCCAAGAAAACTCTTCTGCTCTCCATCCCTTACCACCTGGAATATCAGCAGGAGGCGAGATGTACCAGAGAGTGGTTAGAGGGAGCAACAATGGGAGGCTTGGACTGGCGAGGCAGGAAGATGAATGGAATAAAGAAGTAGGCAGAAGGGTTAAGTGGTACGGGCTTGCTTTGGAGTGGGTCATATTGAGGGGAGGTTGCTAGATCTGGGTGGACGAAAAGCCTGACAGGTGGGAACTCTGGAGTCACAACTGCAGAAAGCACATGTGGAGGGATGGAGAAAATTTGAGTTGGAAAAACTGGAGGAATAAATGGTCTTTTTAAAGTTTGGGGAGGCAGTGAGCAAGGGTTGTTCAGCTTAAGTAAATTCTTTCTATGCTACTGTTTTAGTAATGACAGCTGAGGTGTTACGTGGAGCCTATGCAAGTGTTCTCTGCTTGGCCTAGGAGCTGGAGCTGAGATACCCAGATGAGACTGTTAAATAACCGACACTGGGCAGAATCAGCTGGGTCCTCTTGAGTGTTTTAGTGCATTCTGGCATGAGTGAGGAGCAGGTGGCAGCAATTCTTTGTCGTACTGATCCAAGGAATCTGTTACAGTTCTTAGGCTGGCAGTAGAAGAGGGAGGGAACTGGGCCTAGGTAAGACGAGGAACACGATCTTTTTTTTTCCTCAATGGTGCCTGTTTAAAAATAGGTTGGGAACCATGTTGCGGTAGCATAATTATTCCTGGAATATGTTGCCAGCTGGAGTGTCTCTGTGTGTGCAGACATCTGTTAAACTAGCTGTTTCACCCTCTACTAGTGCTAGCCCTCACAAAGAATTGACAGGTTGTTGAAATACTTCCAGTAGTGCAAGCAACAGAAAGGTGAGTGGATAGAAAAGATATATCAATAAAAAGAAATTAAATAGATCATTATTCAGCGAGTAACATTTTGTGCCTTCAGTGAAGCAAAGGACCTGTGGGGGTTAAAATGCCATCCAAGAAATGGATGAAACTTGGATTTCCTGTTTCTAAGTAATGTTTGTAGGTGGGTTCTTGAGTGCATTATTTCTTTAAAATATTTTTATGCAGTGCTTTATTCCCTTTATATTTCTTTCTGGACACATAAAAGTTTGTCTATTTAAAACTTCAAATATGATGGTTATTTCAATTTTTTTAAGTAGCTAAGTATTTTTTTTTTATAATATCAAATTAATGTAGTATCAAGGGAAGTATTTCAGTTATTTCAATACCTTTGAAATCACTTATTTGAAATAAAATCCAAGAATTGTCTCTATGTAACAATATATAAATTAAAACATGTTGCCCTCAATCAACAAGTGACTGAGGTCACTACTGCACACTTTTAAGATAGAGTGCTTGTATTTGTACTTTCTCTTCACCATTGTTGTGTAAAGACCCTTTAACAGAGTAACTGTACATACAGGAAAATGGTTAAATTGACACTGCCTTTGACTGTGCTGCTCGTCCCCAGTAAAGCAAAGTGTGGAGGGAGACACTCTCTCCCTCTGTTTTGCTGGTGATGCCTCATACTGTTCACCAGTGAAACTCTGCTGCTATGAAATCTGGATGCGATACTGTGTGTGCAGCAGAAGGCAAGCCCCCTGACTTTCAATTAATGTTTCTTTTTTAATCTCATGTAACTTTGTTCACCTCTTGCTCATGAAGAAATGCGTAATACAGGGAGCATAATAAATTGAATTTAAGAATGAATGCTCTCTGTGTAGGCTAATGTGGTTAGCTGGATTCTAAACACATACTGTTTAGTACATGTCAAATTGTTGTGATGGGATTAAAATGTAAGAAACTTTCAAAAACATTAATCCTGTAAATACATACACGTTTTGACAAATGCTATATTTAAAAGGCATCGTCTCACAGTTACTCCTCCTGAAATTTTGGCTGTATTGTAAGTCTTAAATTATAAAATTGTAAATCCTTTGGGTTGTGGTTGTTGCAAGAGAATCAAATCCAACTAAAATCTGTTTAATTGATGTTAATATTTCTAAATTATTTTGTTTAAAAAATAAATGCACAAATCTTGAAACGTAAGTGACTATTGCATCGGCAAAAAACATCAGAAATTTGTAAAACCTTTTTAGTAGTTGCTTAAAAATACTACTCATGAACATTAGCTGCAATGTTCCATAACTTTCACTGAAGTTACATGGAAATTAGCTATTTGTTTTAAGCAGACAACTCTTTGTATATACACCCCACCCCCCCTGCCAAAAAAAAAAGAGTACGGGCAGACATAAAAGAAGGGTGGCATTCTAGTGCTCTAGTCATTGGTGAATGTCAACTGGCATGTAGAAAACAATTTGAAGCAGAGAGAGAGGAAGAAAAACATAGAAGAACATCAGCCTTGAAAGTTTAAGTTTGGCAGGTGATGGAATGGGGGATTAGGTGAATATGCGCATTGATAGGGTACAGGTGGGCAAAAATGATTTTTATCCTGCCTTTTTCAGGTTACAGTGTTGATGGAAGGCAAGCTTGCTTGCTGTTACCATTGGAATAACTGTTTTTATTTGTATCTAAATGATACAAATTTTATTTAATGTTGCATGAATAACAGTTGTTTTTCTTATTTTATGCAGAATCAGATTCAGTACCTCAAGCAAGTCCAGCAGCCTAGTGTTGCCCAACTGCGATCAACAATGGTGGACCCAGCCATCAACTTGTTTTTCCTAAAAATGAAAGGTGAACTGGAACAGACTAAAGACAAACTGGAACAAGCCCAAAATGAACTGAGTGCCTGGAAATTTACGCCTGATAGGTAAACAAAACAAATACTCCCCAGTCAAGACTTCCCTGACAGTCCCACTACGAGAATGCTATGGTGGGACAGCCAAGTACTCGTTTCCACACCAAGACTCAGACGTTTTGAGGCAAAAGCCACATTCTTATACTGTCCAGCTTGTAATGCTTAATGTAAAACTTATCAGATGAACCTTGTGTTTCAGCTTTTTTCTCCCCCTTTGCTTCAGAGGCCTGACGGCGTCGGACTATTCTGAAGAAATGGCCATCTTCGAAAAAAAATCTTTTCTAGAACATGTAGACATTTGCAAAATTGTTCTATTTGAAGAAAATAGAGGGAGAAACAGAAGTCTTAAGTCTGTGGCACACTGTGTCGACAGACAGTTTGGAGGAGAGAGAACCTAGAGATTATAAATCATGAATTGAACATGTAAAATTCCCGTAAAATGTAGAAGTGGAATATGCTTCGCTCTTAACCTTGAGCCTAGTGACTTAGAGACACTGTAAGTCAGTTTTGCCAATAAGACTGTGGACTTCCTGCTTGTTCACTGAACTGCTGGGTCAAAACTCGATGAGGTGAATTTTCTGTTAAAGAGTTTACTTGCTAACCCGTTTTGAATAGCCACGAGAGTGCTATTTGATATCACAACAGTGGTAGTGTACACATTTGACTGTTTAGCCTTTGGGCTCTTTGGCACTTGACAGAGCCTTAAGTCAATGTTGCTAAATAATGAACTGTTTTCTGGATGGTTGGTAATCCTGTGGACGCCTCAAAATTAGGACTGTACGAAAATGTACGTTCTACCTAATTGCAGGTTTAAAGTTGTTGGAAGCAATATATATTTGATCACAACTAGCATGTATAAGAAAAACTGGTTGTGATAAGTATTTCACTGCATGTTTTCATGCAGACATGAGAATTTTTTGATCCTCTATACTAAGAACTGATCTCAAATGCTCAATTCAGAAGGCACACAATGGCAACTGTCTTCAGTGTTGGTGGGGTGTTTTTATTCCTTTGTACACCTGTTTTTTTTGTATTGCACTTCTATATAAAATGTGCCTTGAAATAGTTGTAATATATAGTTCAAGGAACACTACTGGTTATACTGTTGTATTGTGAAGCTCCTGGGATGAACGAGAATGGAACAGGTTGTTACTTCTGCATTGTCTCGTTCTCTGAAAACAAAGTCAGTATTTTAACAAACCAAAAAAACTTAAATGCATGCATTTTCCTTGGTGGAATCAGTGAAGGAGCCTTTGCTACTCTATTGATGCCTCCATTCTGTTGTCCCAAGTTACTTGTAAGAGTAGCGCTCTGGGACAGTTGGGAGTGGCATGTCTGAGGTGTTTAAAGCGAAATGCAGATTTGGTATAGCATTTGTGTGTTTATTGTTTTCCTTAGAGATTTGAGTTCTATTTAGTAATCTGAGGTTTTGATTTTCAAAACAGTTGGGCAACATTTTATGACTCAGTCTGATCCTAGAAAATTTAATTTTAAATCAAAAAAAAAAGACATCCAGCTGTCACAGAAGGTGATGTATTCTAACTGTTTCAATGATTTTTATTAAGATGGCATTACGTATTTTTAACTTGGAAGTATCTTAACTGTTTGTGCTTCATATGATTAATATGGGATTGAAGAGTAGTGTACTTATGCAGGTTTATTTTTTTTGCATGAGTAATGACTTAACAGCAAAAGAAAAACCTACAGAAAAACTTTACCTTTTTTAAAAGTGATACATCTGGGATGATTTTGCTATAGCGGTATCTAAGATTTTAATGATCTAGCATCAAAACAGAGGTAAGACTTGCATTAATAAATTGTTAACGTGTTACTGAGCCATTTGTAAAGGTCACTATAATGTGCGGATAGAGGCATGCCGTGCAGATTGCTTGTTTAACTTGGAGTTCAAAAAATTACTGAATACATTTAGATACAGGTTGGTTGTTTTCTTAAGTCCTCAGGCTCTAAACATGTGTGTACAACTGAGGAAAAACAAGTTAACTTCCCACTTTCTTTCAAGCAAAAGTATCAGAAGAAAATGTTGTTATTTCTGTAGCTACAACATGCCCTAATGTGCATCACAAAAATTTAAGTCAGTGGTGTCAATGTGAGTAATTCATATATGCAGTAGCTGGAATACAGAAAATGGGACCTATTTCCTGGTAAATAATTGAGGATGTTTTCATTAACTGGAATAAGATTTTACTGATTTTTATTTCTGGAAAGGTAAAGCAATGGTGACTCATGAAATATTTACAGGATTTTTCATTCTCTTTGCATTGTCTCCCCTTCCTCCCCTCTTTGGTTTGCTTTATTGTCCATCCTTGTGTGCAACTGCTCATTTCACGGCATCTGACCTAGTTTTTGAAAGAGATGATGCTCCTATTCACATCCCTAACTGGTGTTCTAAGGGTAACATGTTAACTGCAACCCTAAAGGGTATTAGTTCTGGGCTTTAACCATAGATAAGGGTGTACAGCATAATCATTACTGATGTCTGGAGGGAGAAATAAAAGGGCATTTAATCAAAGGAATAGCTATGCTAAGCCATTTCAACCGTCATTAAACAGAGAGCGTATACTTGGATTAAAAATTAGTAGAAAAGTCATTTGCAGTAAGCCTAGTACAACACTAGTCTTGTGAAATTTAACCACTTATATTCTTACAGGTTTTGTTGCATGTATGTTCAAGAGGATTTGTGAAAAACAATGCCAAACCTAGTTTTACAGCTAATAGGTGTTATTTTAATAGTTACTGGATTTTAAATTCTTGCATGTGTTGTCTTTTTTGTAAATTGCACGGGGAGGTTACTTGGTGCCGTACTAGTTCAGAACATCTGGAAAAAATTTATGGGAAGAAATAGCATTATAGGTAACTATGCAAATTTCTATACAGGTAATAAATACTTTACATTTTGGCAGGAGTTAACGTGAAGAAATTAATGGGATTCTAAAATTGTCCCAATTCCAAGGTAACTGGTACTTGCTAATTCTACAGTTGGCATTGCTTTGTGAAGAGAAAAGCATTAAATGACTTAAGCACTGTGAACTTCTTCAACTTGCAGTGATGATGAATACAGTAACAGAAATTTGCAAATGGTGCTAAAAATCATTGCATGTCTGCCTAATAACTTTTGGGATGTATCACATTGGTTATTTCCAAAGTGGTCCTGCTTTACACAGAATGAACATCTCTAAGGAAACTTGCATCTTAAGTGTGCGACTTGGACTGTGTTAGGTCAGCACAATTTAAGCTTCAAGGACCTGGCACTGGACATCACATCAAGAAAGAAAACGGGTTGCTGCCTTTAGCAGAGTTTCAGGCTTCCAGGACTTTGCACAGCCAGATTCCTTCTGGAGCAGCCCATCTGAAAGATTTGGGAGAGTCAGTTGGAAAATGTTAAATGGGGCAGAGTTGGCAGAACTTAAGTTGTCTTAGGTTTGAATGCTTAAAAGGTAGTTGATAAGGAAATTACTACTTTAAATTCTTTTGGTTGGGTATTTTGGTTGCAGGAGAGAACCGTGGCTGTGAATTGTAGCAGAAATTTCCTGTTCTACTTTTTTAATCCTTAAAATTCTTTGTCAGTTGTTTAAAAGCAAACAAACAAAAAATCAAATTACCTCCTTGGTCTTGAGAAGTAATGCAAGACCTGCCATTGAATTAAAAATAAACCTGTTTAAATTTGGGTTTTGGGTGGGTGGGGTTTTTTTTTTTTTTTTTCTTTTCCTTTTTTCCCCCCCAGACCTTACACTTCTGTGGAAAAGAGAACAGCTTCATTATGTTGCTGAGCCTGTTAAAAGGAGAACTGTTTGTGGTTGCTATCCTGACTTTGGCAGACCAAGAGTCTTAAAGGACTTTAATTTTGCTCTTTTATGGAGTCAGCTGTATTGCCTATATATTAATTTGCATACTACTTCCTATAATGCTTTACAATGCAATTTTTATCGTGAAGATTAAAGATGTGTGATGTTACCCATTTATTAAAGAAAATGTTGTCAGTTCAAAGTATTTTTTTCTTGCCTCTTTCCCATTTCTTTCAGAAACTGGACATCCTAATGGTCATTACTCATGATCTGAAATCTGTCATTCTGAAGGAAGTAGATTAATAATACACTCCTTCCTTAATTTCCTGCCAATTTTTAACTACGTTTACTTTCCCCTCACTGTGCAAGGTGTGCTTAGGGAAAGCTGACCATAGAAATCATGAAACAAGCTGTGTATGTTACTGTCAAATATAAATTGAGTTGAAAAATAGACATCTGATTTTTTTTTTAAACAAGAGCACCTGGACAGCATTCAAAAGAATGTCTGAGCCTCTTAATGAAAAATGGATGTCACTATGAAAAGTGAGCATGGGATTTAATACTTTTCCCCAATCAACTTTTTTCACTTCACCCAAATTGAATTACTAAATTTTACTAGTACAATAAATGAAGAAGGTTTCTGTTTATAATTCAGTTTACACGTGTAATATTTATGTAGTACTTGATCTTTTGAATTACAAGACACATCTTTAATCAAATATTTAACTCCATTGAGAATTAGCACATGCAAGATTGTGGATACTGATAATCCAGATGTTGGTATCAAAAAAAGAACAATATGCTTATTCGTATTTGCAGTAATAAAACTTGCCTTCCACTTTATGGGACAGCGACAGAAGATCAACTGGCATTGGAACAGCACGTGGTAACTATAGGGAGACTTTCTGCTATGACAATTATGTTGAGGCATAATGTTCCTTGAATTGTGACATGCAGAAATTGCATCTCCTTTTTGTCTGTAATTGTGATTGAGGAAGATAACTGAAGGTTTTATATTCATTTTGTGATAGATGGCTCTTTCCTTTGCAGCCAAACAGGCAAAAAGTTAATGGCGAAGTGTCGAATGCTTATCCAGGAGAATCAAGAGCTTGGAAGGCAGCTGTCCCAAGGACGTATTGCACAGCTTGAGGCAGAGTTGGCTTTACAGAAGAAATATAGTGAGGAACTTAAAAGCAGTCAGGATGGTAAGGGATTTTTTTAAGAAAATGGAAGTTGCCTTGCACTTCTGCTAGTTTAATTTCCTGGTGATACACATACTGTAAAACCATCTTTGCTAGAATAAAAGGGCAATATTGAGTAAAATGACAACTGTAAGACTTCACTGGTAGCCTTAATGTTAAAAAGCCCAAACCAACCAAACAAAAAAACCCCACCAAAACAAACTTAACTTTGAGGGACTGGTGGGATTTGCAGCTCCAGTAATGCAGTGTTTGAATTTGAAATTGCCAGATTTTGTCCTGTAGGTCTTGCTATTTAATAGGTTATGTTTAGACTGCATTTTTTACATTACTGGTGAATTGGTAAGATGAAAGGTGTTAATGTTGCATGACGCTAAGTATGCACTGAGAACAGAATGCTTCTTGTTAACTCTTGAATCATTTTGAAGTTATTTTAAAAAAATGAACAGCTTTTTAACAATGCCTAAGAATAAGAAAAATAGATTATTTTTTTTTGCTTAGGTAACTTAGATGAACTAAAATATCTCATTATTGTGTTCACAGTCCAAATTTTACAGCATTGGAAACCTAAATTGAAATTACCTATGAACTCTGACCTCTTGCATGATTTAAATGGAGGGGAAAATGCAAATCTAAAAAAACTTTAGTTGAGAGTTCTGCATAGAATCAGTGTTGGTTTTTGGTAGAATGTTAGAGTAGCTTATCTCATTATTAGAATAAGTCTTGGGACATGAGCTATTTAGTTATCATATAAACCTGGATATGTTTTTGGTTTACAATGGAAGTGTGTAAGATCTAAGTGCAACATAGCCTGTATTTTTAATGATAGGTTTCCTTCTCCCCCATAGGAGTGTATTTTTGAGAAAGCAGCAGTATAAAATAATAACTAGAATTCTTAAGGTGAATTATTCTGTAATGACATGTTGTTGGAATAGTTGCCCTTTTGCTTCTTAACTACTATTTAGGTAAGGCACTTGATCTAAATTTGTCGAGTTCATAATTGAAGCAAGCATGGACATTCTTTAAAGATTTCTGCTCTTGAATGCAGTATAGTAAAGTAAGCTCCAGAACTGAGATGTGTTCTTAGCCCCTGTTGCTTCTTTCCCATAATCCTGCAATAGCAGTTTTCCTAATGATTTTTTTTTTCCCCGTAGCAGCAAGAACACTTTAATTTTATGACTTTTTGCAATAATAAGCAGTTTGCATTTTACTTGCTCCTGCATATCAGTGGTGCGGTTGAACTGAAGACTAAGGGAAGTCGGTGTTTCTTTCACTGTTTTCAGGTCAAACATCTCTTGCTCCAGAATTGTAAAATCCTTTTTCTTGGTGCATAAGTGCTAAAACACTCTGTGGAATTAGTTAACAGTTTTGTCAGTAAGAAAGTCTTTCTTTTAGTGTCCTGTTATGCAGGATTTGAAGAATTAAAAAGAGTAAGAGATGAAACTTCCTTAAAGTGTGACTAGAATTTTTTTTGTCACTGAATAGGCTTTTGTAATTATTCGGATCTGTTGTATACAGATGTGGTTCGTGGTCACTTTCACAGTATTTTTGCTAAGGTTTTATGCTTGAGGAAAAGTAGGTACGTGAAGATCTACTTGCAAAATACTAATTGTTGGAGTTGAGCTGTTCTCCAAATATCCTCCTTTTTTTCCCAGAAATTAATTTCTTCTCATATATTCTGATTAGCAGTATAAAAAGTACGTAGATGATCATTAAGCATTTCCTCCTTCAGAGGCAGAGTATCAAAACCAGTGCATACCTGATGGCTGGAAAATAGTCTGTTGAAAACCTTCAGCATGAAATGTTGAATTACAGGATTTTTTTTTTTTTTTGTCTGAGACTAAAGCTATATTATGGGCTATTAAGTATTTGCAACAAATGTGTTTTCTTTATATAGAATTGAATGACTTCATCATCCAGCTTGATGAGGAGGTAGAGGGTATGCAGAGTACCATTCTAGTTCTTCAGCAGCAGTTGAAGGAGACTCGCCAGCAGTTGGCGCAGTACCAGCAGCAGCAGTCCCAGGCCTCCAACGCAGGTACCAGCAGGACTCCATCTTCTGAGCCTTCAGACCAGGGAGAGGCTGTGGGTAAAGACTGCAGCCGTCTGGCAAACGGACCAAGCAATGGTAGCTCCTCCCATCAGCGGACGTCTGGGCCTGGATTTTATAGGGAGGGTAGCGGCACAGAAGATGACTTCCCGGCTTCTCCAGGGAATGGTAATAAGCTGTCCAACCACTCTGAAGATAGAACTGGTAGAGGAGGTGGTAGCTACATAAACCAACTCAGTACTGGGTATGAAAGTGTAGACTCTCCCACTGGCAGTGAAAACTCTCTCACGCACCACTCAAATGACACAGACTCCAATCATGATCCTCAAGAGGAGAAAACAGTGAGCATGAAAGGTAACAGAACTGTGGGTTCTCGTCATGTCCAGAATGGTTTGGACTCCAGTGTAAATGTGCAGGGTTCAGTTTTGTAACATTTTTCTGCAACATTTTTATACAGTGTCATTTAAATTGGGAGAGGATACTGTCCAGAAGCCGTTTAAATTAGTGCATACTTGTCACAATTTTGCCTTTTTGTGGGTTTCTTTTTGCTTCAATACCTCTGCCACTTTGGAAATTTTAACAGTTAATTACGTTGAATGTTGCTAAAAGGACGTTTGTGTAGCTCAAGTTATTTTTATATGAGTTAATGTGAAGTTGAAATGGAAATTATTTCCATAAAGTATAACATAAATGATGTCTGTACAAATCTGTGTATATCTAGAACCTGTGCTGTGTAAGGGCATTCTTACTCATACTGTTATACTTGCACCACCTTCAAGATTTGTCATAATAGCTGTGGGTTTATGACTGCTAAGTTTGCCCAGTACAGTAGTTTTATCACTAAAAGATGGACTTACTGAAGGAGTCCTGTAGTAGTTTCAGTGTTAATTACAGTTTTTCCCACCATACATCTGTGCATTTTCTCCTTAGGTGACCGAATGTTTATGAATTGTGTGCATAGTTACTCAGTTTTTAAGAACTGTTGTATCCTGTTTATGCATATTGCTCTGTGACTCCAATATTATCTTACCTGTACTGACCAAACCTAAATAAAAACTTTTAATAATGTAATTTCCTCATTGTTCTGCATTGGCTTACACAGCTTATTTGTATGCAGTGTGTTTGCAGTACTTGCTTTTCTCATTGAATTTGTTCCTGTGTCAATCCTATATGATACAGCTTATGCCAAATACCTGAAGTTACAAGTGTATGCTATCGTACTAATTTCAGACCAGCCTGCTAGTGCTTATTCTACAGGTTTTATCCTTATGGGCAGATAAGAGGGGAGGGGGAATAAAATGAAAAAAGGAGAGTTAACAAAAGTAAACCTTAAAGTTGTAACCTAGCTTTTATAAAGATAAAAAAAAAACAACTGCAAACAAACTGAAAAGCTAGAACTCTCCAGCAGGTAACATACAAATTAAACTACAGAACTTTAAGGACTTAGTAATTCAGTCTCTTAAACCAGATATAACTCCTGTTCTTAAATGCCTGCCTGAGGGAACTGACTTCTTAACAGGTGCAGAGAATGAAAAAAACTACCTTTTAAGCATACTTTATTGTTCACTAGCAATGAGTTAGGATTTTCTTAGAACCTGAATTTCTGGTTATTTTCTGTCTACTAGTTTAGTGATGGTAACACCTAATTAAGCAAGGAGATGAAAAAGCATTGGCTTTTAAGCACTGTTCAAAGGGAAAATAAAAGTACTTAGCAGTATACTTTTGGGTAGACTTAAATCCAGTTTCAACGTCTTTCTACCTGTGAATCTTGTAATTACCAGATGACTAATACAATTATCTCCTATGTAGCTACTAAAAAAACAGTAAATAGCTTATAGCTTTGCAATTCACTGTTGAAACAGTGATACTCTTGTTTGAAAGCAGTATTTCTCCAAAGTTCTAGGACATACCTGAATTTCTTTCTAATTTACCCAGTTATAATAAATTCCTAGATTATAGGAGGGTTTCTGTGGTACCATTTTTAAGTGGTGTATTATATGACAATTAGCATCTGCAGTAGTATTGTCCATAACAAATGGATGTAATTAAAATACTACTAGGTGCTGTCATCTGTGTTAGAGACATCTAGTCCATGTGCCACTGCTATTTTAATTTCACAGCTTTCACTTGAATGTATTAAAACCACTTAGTAGTTGTCACTGGAAGCGTAAATTCCATTGGCAATCCCTGGTTGTTTTCTGAAAGTTACTTTAGCCCTCGCTGCCTGAAAAATAGCAGTTACTAGTTGAACGCATGAAAGGGAAGTCACAAGTATCTAGACAAAGAATTACCAGCATCTGGCACCCAAAGTGATTTCTAGTTTACAAAAATCCCTGATGGTGGTCTAAATCTGTAGTTCCGGGTGATTTATATTTGGTCTTGGTATTGTATTACTTGATTATCCATAGTGTGTGTATATGTACGTCCTGGATCCTGTACATGGTAGAATGTAATATCTGTAAGAAGCTTAAAATGCTGATAATAGATTATAACAATGGCTTTATCTGATAATATAGATGGTAAAAGGCCTTGTGGGGAAATCTGTGGTCATGGCTCAAATCTCAGTCTGAAATAGGAAAGCAACTTATGCCAAGAAAATGGGAAACACTTTCACCTAGTGTAAGGAATTAGATGGATGTAAAATACGTCTGGAGTTACAGTAATTGCTATTAATTGTGCTAAGCTTTCAGGTGGTGACAGCTAGCTACTTAAATCTATGTTCTGGTAGTCAGTTACTATAGGACATGGATGTCTTAAAACCTATAAAGAGGTGTGTGGTACTTAATTTTTAAATAGTAAAAAGTTAAAACTTAGCTAAAGAGCTAAAAAAAAAAGAAATACAAATTATACCCTCAGACTAGAAGTTAGCTAGACTTGTTGAACATAATTTTAAGGCAAGGTCTTTCTCTGCTTAGAAGGTATCTTCTAAGGGGTGTTTTATTTGTTTGGGTTTTTGTGGGTTTATTTTGTTTTAGTTTTTTTTGTTTTCAAAATTAAAGCAACTTAGCTGCATTGGTTAATAACAAAGTGCATCATATAATTGACTTGCTTTCTTGGAACACTTTCTGCAAAGCATTAATGAATTGCAGTATAATAATACAAAAAGAAATGCTACAGCCAGTAATAGTCATGTTCTTGCCTGGCTGTCAATGCCTATATTATGACATTTAATAATCCTGGATGTAGTTGATTCATTTTAACAAAAGATGACATTTTATTGATCACCAATAAATACAATGTATTCCTCTTTAAAATTTGGTACTGCCTAAATCTTGCTGTATATATTTTCAGCATTCGGGGGGGGGGGGGGGGGAATTTCTTGTTTCCAAACCTCCTGTTGATTTCAGATAATCCACCTTTTATCTTACCTGTTGATAAAGCAGCTATTTTCACTGCTGGAATTTCCAGAGGGTACTGCTGGCTGCTAGGTGAAAGTGTAAATTAAGGTGGTTTTGCAGGGTCGGTGAAGAAGCGGGGGACGGAGATGCGCTGCTGTCGTGTGCCCTGCGACGGGGGGTCTCTCCGGGTGTGGGTTTCCGGGCAATTTCCAACATCAGGTAATTTATTTTCAAGAAGGTTGTTCAGACCTAACCCCCACTGAATTTTTGTAATTTGTGTTTTTTATAGTCTGATAAACGTGGGTTCCGTAAGATCTTCGGATATACCTGTTCATTTAAAAAGACAAAACCCAAAAGGTGGAGGGTTTTTGTTGGTAGCAGAGACGATTTCCACACAATTCAAATTTCACCTACTGTTTGTCTCGCCTGCAGCGTGCCTCCTAACCCTGAGGGAAGAGTTCTCCTCGCTCACCTTTCTGGAGAACCGATTTTTTTAATGGGTCTTTAAACTCGATTTGCACTGACCATACCAATTACTTTGGCCGATAGGGTTAAGGTACCCGAGCGAAGGATTCTCGTCAGGACTAAAGGCCGTTGAACTGCTATCACCAGGAGAAAAACAGATGCTGGGAAACAAGATGCCCACAAAAAAAAAAATGAGGAGAAAAGGACTGAAATTAACCAGAAAAAAAAAAAAAGTAAGTCATAGACAAAATAGCTGCAGAGATGTTTCTGTCAGTAAGCTGACAGAAACATGTCTTCGCCAGGCAGGTTTTCAGGGCTTAATACCGCTCTCTTGTGCTGTATGTTCCCCGGCGCCCAACAGCGGGCAGAAGCTCCTAGCGGCCATTTTTCTGCTTGCTAGAGACTCCGCTCGGCCGCCGCCTCCTCCTCCTCCTCCTCCTCGGCAGCTCAGGGCCCGCCCTCGGCACCGCCCGCCCCGCCGCCGAGGGCGGGCGAAGACGCGTTTGCGCCGTGGGTGTAGCGCCCGGCTGCGACATCGCCGCCATGTTGTGCCGCCTCGCCTCGGCGGGCAGGTGAGAGCCGCGCCGCGGAGGGGTGGTAGCGCTGGGGAAAGCGTCCTGTCGGTCAGAGCCCCGCAGCGTGAGGCGGCGGACGGGGCTGCCCTCGCTCCTCCGCGGCCGAGCGGTGGGCGGGAGGGGAGCAGGAGGAAGAGGAGGATGCGGTGCTGGGGTGCGCCCCTTTTTCGCCCCTCAGCGGCTCCCCGCCATTTCAGGAGCAGGGGAGCCGCGCTGCTCCGCGGGGCTCGGCGCCGGCCTGGGCAGCGGCGCGGCCAGCGGCTGCTGGCGGTTGTCCTTTCACTCTCCCAGGTTCAGCCCTCGCCCTCCGCCGAGGGGCTCTCGTCGCCTGACACGGTGCTGCTGCCAGACCCTCTTATCTCCGCCAGCCGGGGTCGCCGCGCTCGGCCGCTCCTCAGGGCCCTGAGGGTTTTGCTCGCGGTTTGTCCCTGGTTTGTGCCAAGGTCACCAGCGGAACGTGAAAGGGCCTCAGGAGCTGACCTTCCTCCTGGCCCAGCGCGTCGCCTTTCCTCGTGGTTGCCGTGTCTGACGATAAATGCGAGGTGTTAAAATGGGGAAGGGTAACCAGAACCTGCGTGGTTTGGTTGTTTTGTTTTGGTTTTTGGGGTTTTTCTTTTGTGCTGGACATGGCGGCTGCCCTGCCATCGCGCAGCCTGGGGTTTTCCAGTGCCCACCGTAGGGGCAGGGAAGCACGCGTGTTGGCCGTAATGCTGGAGAGGTTCGGTTCTGGGAACCCGGTAACAGCGTGGGGTTTTCAGCCTTTTTATTTCCCAGTGCAGGGACCTTGTGGGTAGGGAGGAAAGGACGCTTCAGGGACATCTTGGTTTCTGTTGTTAATGAATAAAGATCAGGTGAAGCTTTGAATGTCGTCGTGTTACTGCTGGCTTTCCTTGCCTGCGTGCACGGGAGAGCCTGCGACTCCTTGCAGCGGCTTGGGGGGCTTGGTTTGAGAAGTGGCAGCTTTACGTTGAGAAACCCTGTGTCTGTGACCTTTATGTGAATTCATGTTTGCGATTAAGCTACAGAGTGTGCTTGCTTTCAGCTCTTGGAAAAATAGGTAATTTGACTTCTTGACCTAAGATACCACCCTGCATACTTACAGCAGATGATTATGAGCGTCATTGTTTCAGTGGTGAAGCCCGAGTAATGAATAAGACTACTTCTCTCTGTGTTTTTTCTCTTCTAGAAGCAGTGCCAAGTTGATAGCACCGTTGGGATGCTTGGTCTCTAGGCAAAAGCACACTCTTCCTGACTTGCCGTATGACTATGGCGCTCTGGAGCCTCATATTAATGCAGAGATCATGCAGCTGCACCATGGCAAACATCATGCCACCTACGTGAACAACCTGAATGTTGCAGAGGAGAAATACAAAGAGGCACTGGCAAAAGGTCTGTATAACCACAGTCAACAGATGAGACAGAAGCTAGTTGGTATAGATGATATAGGAGAAAAAAAAGGATAGCTCTTCATTCCAGGGGAGATAGTTTCTTTTAAAAGTTTTGGATTATCTAATTCAAGCATACTTTTTCATATTTATTTTTTTTTTCCCTTTAATGAAGTGAAATGCTATTAGGAACATGTCATTGTAAGCTTCAGCGGTGTTGATAATTGGAAACTGCGTGTAACTTAAAAGTATGAATTATGTTCTTTTTAGTAGTGTAAAACTAGAAGAAAATTCATTGATTGCTGTGGATTTAGTCCATGTTTGCATTAGTAACTTGAACCAAAGACTGAGTCAATAGGAAACTGCAATCATTTTACTAAACAAATACTTTGTAATGAAAGGTTAGTAACAAACTTATATAAACTAAAATTTGTACACCTCGATGGTGTACGTCACATCAGATGTTCAGCTGATTCTTATGAAATAATCTCAGTCGCCTACACATGGAGGTAAGACAAATGTGCAGTTAATGTATATGACACCCAGTAAAGAGATCTGAATTTGGCTGTCAGTAGTGCCACTGGATCAGATTGAGGGGTCATGTATGTCACATGCCAGTGCGAGACACAAAACTACATGTTGAACCATCATCATGGAATTTTTTATTAAGATCTCAAATTGAATCTTAAGATACGCTGACTTCTGTGAAAACTCTACAGTTGTTCTAGCAGGGCTACACTGAAACACATGAAATGCTTTTTTCAAATCTTTCAGTCTTTCAGTTGGACTAATGAAAGTGTGTGAAATAACATGTATCTTTTTAAGAACGTGGAATATCTTCTGTTTGTTTTCTGTTGTGATGATCTTTCTAAAGAGTGTCAATTTATCTCTAAGAAGTGACTACTTTTTAGACTTCTGTGTGGTTGCCAGGTGGCTTCACACTGCTTGGGCTTGGATGAAAGTGAGAATTGTCAGTATGCTTGAACCCTGTAGCCCTTGAGAATTGCCGGTGTGCTTGAATAGAGAATGTTGGTTACCTGTGAAAGTTTAGAGCTAAGTAATCCTAAAAATAACTTGTGTAGTCTAAATTAATGAACTAATGAGATTCGATTAAGAATCAGGCAATAAAGGTTGGCTCCTGCTTTGTCTTGCCCGTGATGGGTCCTGGAAAGTTGTATTCCGGAGACTTAATTAGTGCAGACAGAATTGAAGAGGGAACCTGAACTACCAGAAATCGGTATATCTGCTGCTGATGTTACTTACACTGTTTAATGACCAAGGCTTCAGCCGCTAGTGGGAGCAGAATTTACAGTTAGCAGGAACATCTGCAGTGTTACGGATCCTTTGAGGTATTTTTTGAAAAAAATACTATCCTTTGATAGCTTTTCATTGCTTCCTGTTGGAAATGGTCTGTCTAGAGGTAGAGGTTAATCTTTCCCTAGGGATTTTGCAGGTATTATTTTGCAAATGGGTAACATACTGGTGGTGGTCATGCACATCAAAGCAGACAAATATTTGCTTGCAATACTGGTGTGTGTGTGTGTTTTGGTTGGCTTTTTTTCCCCCTAATTGGAATCCGAGTATACTGTGTGTAGTGTTTGACCCTCATTAGAAAGACTTCTAAGAGCAGGATTTAGGAAGGGTCAAAGTCTGAACTGCCACCTCATTCTCTCAGTATTGTCATTCTTTTTCCATAATTAAAAACTGAGCATGATCAAAAATATCTCTGCAATGCCTTTCAGTGTTGAGTTACACAGCACGTCTAATCACTGTCTCATATCTCTTCTGGATAACAGAACCTTGTCGATGGCTTTTGTTCAGCAATACAAATTATTCTCTTCAGATCATCTTTAACATCTTCTTCACTTATCTATATCTGCTTAGAAAACTCAAACAAAAGCTGTCCCGAGTTGAGTTCCCTTGGCTTATGTTGTCAGCTCTTTTGAAAGTGAGGATGCACTTTTGTGATAAGGTGCAGCACAGGACTTTGTTATTTGTTTCAGCATAAAGTGTTTCTGATTACTGGTTCATCAGTGTGCAGGATTTTTAAATTTAATTAAAGGATATAAACTTGAAACTTATTTTCAGTCAAAACTTGTGCCTACCAGAATTTCCCTGCTCTTTTCTGACAGTCGTGTGACCTGTGGTGCTTTGCTTACCGCTTTTACAAGGAAACAAATGACTCTCAGTATGCTAAGAAACTGAGCTGACTAGTCTCTGGAGCACCTCTAAGCTGCCTATCTCGGTTTACTGAATTGTCCTCTGTGGCTGTGTTGAGGAGTGTGGTAAGCTGGAGCAAATGCCAGGGACTCTGTATACAAATAAATTCTAAGATGCTTTTGCTGTAACTTAAGGGCAAGTTACTTTTTTCCCATTGTCTTTTCCAGTGCAAAGTTCAGCAGGACTGATCTGACGGCATTACAAATACTGTGTTTTAAGGACAATGGTCAAATGCCATCTCTGGTTCCTAGTGATCCTGGGGAATAGGTTCTTTTAAGGAGTAGTGGAATAAACAGTGGTAAAGATATTAAAGACATACTGGGTTATTTTTGGATTTCTGGCTTATGATATGTTGCATGCTCTGGCTGAACTTAAAAGTGTCATTAAGGCATGCAAAATTCAACGAAATTGTTCCAAAGATGCCATTTGAGTGGGTACGAGAGGTGTTTCATCTTTAACTTGATACCTGAATTCAGAAAATAGTGTTTGTACTATTTGTGTTTGTACATTGGATGCTTCGTTCCAGACTTGTAGCCGTCTGGTTTTGTTGCTCTGGGTAGTAGTATGAATGGAGATGCAGAGATCGTGTTAGTCACAGACTGTATTTTAACTTACGGGTATTTTTCTGAATGGGGAAAAAAAATTAAACCGGATTGCGTGTGAAAGTGGATTTGTGTAGGTATGACATTATTCTTAAGAAAAGTTTATAGAAAACTGTTTCATTTCTGCATCTTAAGGAGACTTTTTACTCAGTGATCATTTCCAGCAAAACCAAAAAGCTATAGGCCTGTGATTAAGCGCTACTGTAATTAATTTTAGCAAAGCATTGAATTCTGTATTTTTGGGGGACTTGTGATTCGTATTGGAACAGCTTCATCCAGATACTTTTTTTCTATGAAGCTTACCAAGACTGTTGTAGTTTCTGAAGGGTATTTAAAAGCCCTGTAGGTGTGGTGCCTAGGAACATGGTTTGGTGGTGGACTTGGCATTGTTAGGTTTACAGTTGGACTTGATGATCTTAAAGGTTTTTTCCAACTAAATGATTCTATGATTCTATTAGGACAAGATGCTGAGAACCTGGAATCCTGTATTAAAACCTTAGTAACAAATGTGCTACTGCTTTGTGGCTTGCCTTCACATCTGTGTTAAGATGACTCATTTACTGCTATAGGAAGACTTCTACCTTCTGAAAAACGAGTGGAGGAAACAGCTGCCCGTACTGACGACTTCTTAGAGAACATATTGGAGCGGTGGAAAAAGCGTCAAAAACCTTTGAAATATTTCAATTATTTTAAAAGCCAAAATAGCATTCAAAACGCTTGTGTTGAAGTGGTGCAGTACCATTTAGAGGCATAAGGCACCAGTGAATCCTTTAAGGAATATGACACGTTGTGGATAGGGAAGAAGTACAGGGCTGTCTGATCTTGATTTCTGATGCAGGGTTCTTTCATGTGGAGTAAAATGATCTGGGTCACTATCTCTTCCTGCAAGTACCTCCCTCCAAAAAGACCAACACGAATCAAAAAATAAGAGGGAGAAGAACATTTTGCATGTCTGTATGCTTACTGTACTCATCAGCTTTCTCTGAAGCACAAACTCTTTGCCCTGTAAATTGTTTAAGAAGTTTAAAGATTCTTAGTTTGCAAATCAGTGAGCTAATGGGTGAACGATGTTCTTGTCTTGCAGTGGTAATAGCAATTTACAAGTGCTGGGTCCTTAAAATGTTCTGGCTGTACTAATTGCTTTATTCTGTTGCAGAATGGCAGTAGATCTTATACGTGTAGTATGAGTTGCCTGATAGTTGCAATATTGGCAGATCACACATTATTAGAGATTTAGAAAAGAAATCTTTAAAGTAATTCGTCAGTGACTATCTAAAATATGGATAACAGCCACAAACCTTATATTTTCCATAGACATATTATAGGCTAGTACGACTTGAAAGATTTTGGAGATCGATGGAGGCCTAGTAGCAACTTAGTGACTGCTGTGGTGATGATGATATTTTTATTTACCCATGTATTTTTTCCGTCTGCATCCTTAGGTGATGTTACAGCTCAGGTGTCACTTCAGCCTGCACTGAAGTTCAATGGTGGGGGTCATATCAATCACAGCATCTTCTGGACAAACCTTTCTCCTAATGGAGGAGGAGAGCCTAAAGGTTAGTGCTTGTTACAATGGTTTTAACTGACCAGTAGAACTGATGATCTTTTCTCTCTTTGGAAGAGTCTAAAGGATCTTTATTTTTCAGAGTTTATTTGCCTTTCTATGTGACAGTTACCACAATTCTGAGGAATTCAGGGTTTTTTGCATGCAAGCCAAGAATATAAAAAGCTAGCCCTGTGCTAAGTATTTTTAATTTCTAAAGCTGATTATGTGTACACTGCAAAATACTTGGCTATTGCTGTATATTGTCCTTTCCATCTTCATGTGAGAAAACAGTTGTATAAAGCTATGCTAATTAAGTTGCCATATATGTACTCGGTTCACAGAAAGGGAAGAAATGTGCTGCAGGCCACCCAATGTAGTGGCTGGATTTATGCTCTAATTTGAATAGGAATAGTGCAGCAGTTAAAGCCTAGAGGAAGAAATCTCCTTTGGGAGGATAGAGTAGTGACTATTTGCAAGTGACCTACAATTTAAGGTAAAGGCCCTATGATACAGACCTCACAAAAGCTGTTGTGATAAACTTGAGGGGTTTTAAATTAGGTTTATATGCCTGTCTGTAAATTGGTGAGCTTCAGGTGCTTTGTACTCTGCTTCAGCATTCATAGGTGACATCTGCTTGTGACTTTTGACTCTGCCATGGAAGTGCAAAGATGCTCTGAAGACGATCTAGTTAAGACTAGAGCATAAAGCTTTGAAGCTGAAATTTCAACAAGCGGTTCTGATATCAGTCCGTTTCTGATAGAGCTTGTTTTCAGATGACATCCTCAGAAATTGGGAGACAAAATAAAGGCTTCAAAGCATCTTTTCTATGAAGTTTCTGTGGAAGTCAATAAGCCTAAAATGTCATCTTTCAGTTTCAACAAAATGGTTCAAGGCTTTTGTAGGAAGCCTGCTAAAGCCTGTCTTAAGATGCACTTGCAGCTATCACCAAGAGATTTTCAAGACCATCTGTCTGAAGGTGGAAGGAATGAAGAATTCTCCAGCATTGCACTGTGTGAAGTATTCTTACACATGCTAATTAGAAAGTGTAGATGCCTTCAGGTTTTGAGCAAACGCTTAAATACCTTAAAACCGCAAACGTGCTAGGGTGTAGGGGAAAGGAAGTAGTTTGGCAATGTATTATTACAGTAAACGATTCTAGTTTCTGTGCCCTTTGCCCCAGCACAGGTTAGCTTAACTGTATAGTAAAGAAGGGATCTAATCACAGAACCTTCTTATCCATATCAAATAGACTACTTAACTGTAGAAGCAGATGTAAATCTAAAATACGAGGGAAGAGGTTAAATACCTCTTACTGTGTGTAGGTTCATTATATTAATATCAAAGATGTCCAAATATTTATTTGTGCTAAGACAAAGAAATCACAGCCACTTAGTGTTGTCCTTTAGATATGCAAACGAGCTCTTCACCTTCTTTCCTAGTCCTCCTTTGTGGCCTTCCCTTTCCTTTTAGACAAGAATGTAAGAGTCTGAGTGACCTGTTGGTAGCACCCGGGCTGTATCTTTAAGGACAGCATATTTTGACTACTGCGCTAATTTCTTGCTGCCCCCTTAAGCAGGTTAGGACAGAACTGTTAATTAATGATGCAACTGCTGTGTTTGTCTAGACACTTCCTTCCCACAGAGCCCAAATGCTTCTGCTCCTCTTCCCTTCTATTTCCTGGTGATACCTGGAAATTGAAAGATGTAAAGTACCTGACCTTCTGTGATCTTTCTGTGCTTTTTTTAAAGGAGAATTGATGGAAGCCATCAAGCGTGACTTTGGTTCCTTCGCAAACTTCAAGGAGAAGCTGACAGCTGTATCAGTTGGTGTTCAAGGATCAGGCTGGGGTTGGCTTGGCTATAACAAAGAGCAGGGTCGCCTACAAATAGCAGCTTGTGCAAATCAAGACCCTTTGCAAGGAACAACAGGTCAGGTTTATTTCCTTCCCCTCTGCATCTCTCTTTGTAGATTTCATAGGCAAGTGTATGAGATCTGAAAAGGGGTTTGTGGACAAACGCTGAGAAGAAATTGCTGGATAAATAGGGCTGGAAAACTGAGTATCACTACTAGCAGAAGTGAGAAACAGTTGCAATTTTTAAAACAGCATTTGTATAGCAGAGCTTAAACTGAAGAGCAGTGGGGTTTAAAGTCTGTCTAGTCAAAGGGGAAATAGATGGATCATATCGTGAAAGTGCTCTCTCTTAATAGTAACTGGAGTAGCTTCCCTGTATTGAGGAAGATTCAACCTCTTGCTTCTAGATTGTTTTCTCTGGCAGAGGGGCTGTTCACAGAACTGTCAGTGTACGCCAGTCAACAGGAGAGAGGAAGATGCATATAGTAACAAGAGTTGCCTTCACCTCTCCTGTTGACTGGCGTACACTGACAGTTCTGTGAACAGCCCCTCTGCCGGAGAAAACAATCTAAAGGGGAAGGTGTGCATAATAACTCTTGTTACTGCGTAGGCTGGGTTTAAAATGGAAGGCTTACAATCTGCTTCTTTAATATTGGTAAAAAGTAACGAGTGTCAGTTAAATAAGCCTTGGATGGGGATAAACCTTACAACTAGGCAAGTAGCGTAATACTGGCCATGATCACTTTTGAAGATATTTTTATTTGCTTAATGTGACATGATGATGATGATCGCAGGCTGGACACCCTCCACAGAGGGAAGAGCTCATGGCCAATGAGAATCCTGCCCTCACTGTCTGTTTGTCCAGATCCTATTTTTATTATCTTTAAAAACATGTTCTGTAAGATTCATAGAGAACAGCAAGGAATTTCATGTATTGTCACCAGTCTGTATTGCTTATCAGTAGGAAAAAAAAAAAAAGAAAAATTTTATTATAGGGACATACAGCATAATGTGGGTAAATAGCCCTAGCCCTCATGAAAACTCCCCATTAAAAATTCAACGAGAAGGGTATTTCAGCACAAAAGCAAGGAAAGTTATTAGACAATAGCTTGTGATTAAAATATTGGAAGCAAACTGGCATGTAACTTTTCATGAAAATGTTTGCATAACTGTGCAAAAGATGTAAACCTTTAAAAAAACGACTTTATCTCATTTCAATTATGTGTTCAAGGCAGTTCTAGAGTATTCATTAGGTGTTTGTCTTAATCAGCTCTTTTGGTTTATGTGTGTGTGTGGAGAGCAAACAGTTTTGTAAAATGTTGCGATAAGCACCTATGTGCTGGAGAGCTCTTTGGCTCCCTGCAGATAAAGACTCAGAAATTGGGTACGACTTTGGAATGCAATGTAAGACTTTACATGTAAAGCCTGTTTTCATAGATTTACAAAATTTATCCTCCTTTTTATTTTTCTTTTTTACAGGTCTCATTCCTTTGCTAGGAATTGACGTATGGGAACATGCTTATTATCTTCAGTACAAAAATGTTCGACCTGATTATTTGAAAGCCATCTGGAATGTGATCAACTGGGAGAATGTATCTTCAAGATACGCAACTTGCAAAAAGTAGAGTGGAATTCTTGCACAGACTACTGAAATGTTACTCACCACTTCTACTCTGATGCCACTCTTGTAGTAGTGCCTGTGGCTTACAAATGAATTGCTCTACTGCAAAAAACACTTAGCTCATCCAACAAAAGCATTTCATAATCAAGCAAAGTGTCTGCTTGGTTAATTCTGTGAGAGGTATTTACTTAGATTTTTGAAGCTTTAAACTGTTGTGCAACAAAGGGAGACACTTTAAATGTTCTTTTCCATTTCATATAGAAACATAGATCACCTTGCTGAAGCTTATTGAGGTAATGGATTTCCTTGTTGCACTAAAATACCTAAGTGGAAACATGTGCTTCATGTTGCTATAAACAAATAAAACTCAAAAGAAGAATGTTCTATAACTGTCTGTAAGAGACTCATTTTTAGTAATAGCTGCTCCAGTTATTTACTTGATTTGAAAATGGTTGGAGAAGAGGAATGCCTTTTGTAATTTGTTGTCCTCAAACCAAGAAAATTGCAGGATATGGACCTTTCTTACAGATTAAAAAGATAAATGAAAGGGGAAATAGGTGTTGCTGTGCCTGCCTGACTTGGCTGTCTTCAGTCATCCCTGCCTTTTCCTGGATCTCTTAAGTGAGACCTTCGTGTATGGCACTGATGCACTGGCTTTTGAAGCGTTACCTTGGGCAAGAGATTACAGTACTGGGTCAGGCTAAATTGCTTGTATAGGAACTGAGTGACAGAATGTGATACTCATTTCATACTGGCTCTTCAAGTGTATCTTAAAATATCCTTTAATTAAAAGAGACTGATTATATGCATATATCAAGTATAAATTGTCTCTGTGTAGCTGTGTTCCTGAAGCAGTTATAATAAGTTAGTTAATGCTTGAGGTGGGGGTGAAGTACCATCTGGTGTAAAGGAGCATGCCCAAAAGGTCTTGAAAAATACAAGAAATGGTTGGTATGTTTCAGGTTTTTTTGTTAATTCTATTGCAAGTGTTTCAGAGTGGATGCTACTGGACATACATAGTACCTTGCGCATAAGTTTCCTTTGAGCTTTCTTAGTATGCCCCTTTAGGTTCAGGATGGATTCTCAGGGAAACAAGGAATAGGCGTACATCACCGTACGGCTAGGCTGGAATTTGAAGTATCAAGTAAGATTAAGGGGAGAAGTGCTTATAAGGAAGAAATGCCTTTCATTAGCAGATGGGTGGAGAGACACTACCACCATCATAGGAGCAGTGTTTTGTCACTAACCAAAGCTGCGACTGGTGAGATACCTCTGTTGCGAATGAGAGTGAGTTGTGCAAACATGGCTTATTTCACATTTAAAGCGTTTTGTTTTTTTTTTTTTCTTCTACTGTGGGATATTTTTTCTGTGGGTCTAATTCTAATCTCAGGTATGCAGCTTGAGGTTCTGCTTAAGTCTGGATTGCTTCATAATCTTGTTTGAAACTTGTATCATCATCCTTCACATCCTTGGTTTGCCTCTGAGGATGTGACAGCAGTGATGAAGAAAAGTATATCTATTGGAAATCAGTCTGGCAGCTTTAGACTTGGATCTAAAAAAGAAAAAGCCTACCGAAGGGTCTGTATTCTTGCTGTCTGCAAAAGCCTCTGTAGCTCTGGAGAGCTGGTGAATGAAATATCTGTCACAGACCATGCTCAGCTTTTCTTCTTAGAGAGGAAGCCTGGATCTCCATGAGTACACAGTAGCATCACGCAGACTTCTCGCTGACAGAAGCTTCTGGAAGAAAGAATTACACTTTCTAGGTGGCAATTCAAAACTAAATCTTTCTGGGGTGATCCGTTAATTTTGAAACCCGTGTTCCTAACTTCATATGCCCAGCCTGTGTCCTCCTGTGTTTCCTTCTAAGCACTTCAGAATGCTTAAATTAATGCAAAATACGTCATGTAGCCCACAATATTCCTGTTGCAAGACTACTGAGGTAAATCCTTTTTAAGGACTATTAGTTATGGAGTTGATTAATATTGTTGATAATTATTGGAGAAAGGAGCAGTATTTACCATAACTTGTAAATCGTGTGTAGCTAGCTATAGATGTAAAGCTTAATTTAAGCAAGTTGGGTTGGTATCTGGATTAGTAAAGGCCAGTACTTGGGTTTTAGTTGTTCGACTTCAGTTTACTGAAATCCTGCGGATAAGGTGGTCTGAGTGGGGGTGAAGCAGTGATGATTTTTAGAGGAGGAACAGGCACTTCAGATATTTCCTATTTTCCAGAAGTACCTTCATAGTACAGAGGCGACACATTGTGTTTGCTGAGGAGTCTGCCTGAAGATGAAGGAAATGGCGTAATCCTTTTTTCTTTCCTTATTCAAGACTATGATGTGGTGAAATTCCATATAACAGAGATCAAAAAACCCTGGTGGAGTGCTGGTCCTCAGTGGTTGCGGAGGCAGGGCTTTGTTGGCGAGTGCCATAGCGCTGGTGTTGGGCGTCTTGTCGGTACCGCCTGCTCTTAAAGAACAGAGAGGTAAACGTGGCTGTGGGCTGGGGCTCCGGGGGCGCTTAAGCTATGGAGGAGGCCTGAGTTAGCTCCCGGCAGTGAGGGGGTGAACCGTGGGGAGCTCCTCAAGCAGGGCTGGCCCTTGCTGAGGCTTTAAAAGCCAGTAGTGTGAGACCCAACACGTACTGGTAAGGCTCGGTTTCTGCTGTGCACCGGGTTAAGAAGAAGCTGCGCCTCATCTCCTGCTTACAGTCAGCTGGTGAGCTTGTCCTGATGCCTCGTGTCCTGTCTGCACGTCTGAATGTAGGCAGTCCAAGGCTGTATAGGAACGGAAATGTTTGTGGAATAGGAAGATGAAAATCTACTAAATGTTAAAGGCAAATAGTAGAAACACTGAAGCAATGAAAATGATTTAATACTCATTCTGGTGGACAATTATAAAGGACAAACGGAGGTTGGTTGTGTGGTTTGTTTGAAGGAAGGGCTTGGTTAAACTCCTAACTCCAAACTTCTGTGAAATCTGGAAAAAGTCCTAGTGGTTCTTGTGACAGTAGGAACCGAAGTACGTGCCTGTAATTTGGCAAGTCTGCTAGCAAAGCTGTCAAGTGTCTGGGCAGTGAAAGTGCATAAACCTCTCACTAACGTGCCTGAGGCAGCAAGCTCGGAACTGCTGTTGCTGGCCAGAACGAACGCTTTGCGTTATGGAGGCTGCTGTGGAGGTGGGCAGGTGTGTCTCTCCCTGCGTGGAATGAGAAACAGGAAGGTAAATAATTACCGCCAATCTCCCGTGCCCTGTCTGAACAGACAAGTCGAAGACCCATTCCTCAAAAACTAAACCGCTAACGCAGTTTGTTCTGCCTAGAGCTTCCTGACCCTAATGGTGGCAATAATAGCTGTGTGTGTAAAGGTGTCTCCTGGCCTGAACTGTGCAGGGTATCTCTCTCTCATCAACGAGCATGAAATTATGTGCAGACTTGATCTGCATGAGAGGAACAATGAGTTTGCTGACTTGAGGGCTCGCTGAATCAGCCTGACCTGGGCCAAACAGCAGGGTCGCAGAAGAGTGGCATCCTGATGGTGCCCCTCAGCCTAGCTTTTGTCAGACCTCACTTAACGGTGCTGCTTATGAAGATGCTGTGTATCTATACACAGTTAATTTGTGTGTAGGCCACCATATGTTACAACAAGAACTTGGAATCATCTTCAAGACAGGCTGGAAAAGTGTAATAGGTCACCCAAATCCTCTTGGAAACGATTATGTATTCTGAGTCGGAAGAGCAAAGTGCGTGAGGGTGATCCCATAAGAAATACTTACGGGTGGCAAAGCTGCTGCACTTAGAGACTTCGGTTTGCAGACTACAGACAGATTTCAGTGGCTGAACTTCTTTTCAGAAACAGATGCAGGTGGGTCTCAGGGGGCGCTGCGCTGCTGCGAAATGCAAGTGCACCTTTGTGATTTATTTTGTTGGGTTTTTTTTTTTCCCTGGCCATTTGAAGGCTGATACGAATTGCAAAGCACGTGTGTCTTCTTCACGTTCTGCACTAGGAAAAAAAAATGAATTTCAAGGCAGCCAAACCGAGCTCTGGCAGTCCGTCGGCTGTCCCTCCGCGGTGGCAGTGGGGCCGGTGCGGTGGCCGGTCCCAGCCAGCCCGGCGGGTGGCGCCTCCACCCCGCTCCTGGAGCAGGAGGGGTCTGTGGATGTCTCTGCTGAGCAGGCAGGAGTGCAAACAGATAAAAAAAGGTGTTTTTCTTTTCCCCTCCAGCGTCTACTTTCCACCTCACAATTATTTATTTCACCTTTCTCTGGAGCAGGTGTTTAAAAAAAACAACAAACCCACGTCGTAGTAAACCCCAAACTGCCCCCAGAAAATACCGTCAGTGACCCAGCGTGTGAGCCGATAGCCTCTCACAGACATATTCAAACCTCTTCATTTACAGAAGGCTGCCTTGCCTTTGCTTTGCGCTCAAGAATTCAGTTCTCTGGAGTGTAGCAAAACAGGTTTAAAAATGCCGCTGCGCCGTTCTGCCGACGTGTTCCCTGCCTGTTGCACTGACCTTGCGGCGGATGATGGCTGCACCGGTGTAGCGGGGAGAGAGGTGGTGTTTGCAGTCGCACCTAATACCGAGCGGGTAAAATACCGCTTAACTTAGCAGGCTTAACCTGCCTTTCCCTGGTTTTTTTTTTTTTTTTTTTTTTTTTTTTTTTTTGTGTGTTTTTTTTTTTTTTTGTTTGTTTGTTTTTTTGTTTGTTTGTTTTTTTTTCCCCTAGCGGGTCGCCCGCTAGGTGGGGGTGTGCGCCCGCCGTACCCCGCGGTCGGCGGGCTGCCGAGCGCTTTGCCAGCTCCCCCGCCGCGCAGGAGCAGGAGCGGTTCGGGCTGTTGCTTCCACTTTCTAAATACTGGGGGTTACCCCCGCCGCCGAAGCTGCCTGTCGGCACGCGGGGAGGAGACAGCGCTGCTGTAGAGAAGGTGCTTCATTTTAGTACGTGCAGTCAAATGCAGGTCTTGCTATAAACTACAGCCAGGCAGGCAGAGGCTACAGGAAGGTACTCCTAAATAAAATTAAGAGCCTTCTAGGCTTCCCACCTGGTCGCCTCGTCAGGCTCTAACTATGTCTGTGTAGGGACACGCAGTGTCCATGGTGTTCTGAGTGGTCTTTCAAGCCCCGAAACCAGAGATTTAACCGCAGGGGACAAAGTCTGTTACATTGCTATAATTAAGGCAAGACTGCAGAGAGTATGCAGCCGGCTACCTGAGGCACGGAGGTTCACAGTTACAATCCTGCTGCCTCCCAGGACTGTTGCAGCTCCAGAGAAACTCCAGCTTTTCACTGGATCTGCTCACCTGAAGAGGTGGATGGAAAAATTAGCAGAGAGGCAAGTCAGCAAACCTGCTGCCTGGACCTGCCAGAGCTGGTGGCGCACCCACGTAGCCTTGTGACACCACTGAAGCAGCTCTCTGACAGACGTGTCCCACTGTGGTGTTTTTAAGCGTCCCTCTGGGTTGATGGCAAATCCCTGCAACGCAGAGGACTCCCTACAGTGCAGCGCTTGGGAAGTCTTGGCGTTGGGGATATGTGAAATGGCTGGCAGTCCCGTAGTTGTGGGCTCCTGTTGCATACAAGTTGCAGAAGAAACGACAGTTTTCTGAACGTATTCATTTCTCCCAAACCCTGGGGAAACATGCAAAAGTTGCCAGTTACTGCACTAGGTCTTTGCAGATAGACTGGGGGCTTCCAGAACCTGGCTTCCTCTGAGGGAGTTTTGCCCTGCTAGGGAATGTAAAAGCTTTGAGAAGTCCAGGTCTGTCTTCAGTTGGACTGCAATTCCCCAGTCCTTTCTTGGTTTTGCCACCTTTTTTTCTGGGGAGGAAGCAAATCTCTGCTTCCCTGACTTCTCCCTGCTTCTGCTGCGGTCCCTTATTGAGGGACACCTCCTTCAGAGCGAGCTCTGCAGAGCTTTAGTTCCTTGTAGCTGGGTTCCTTCCCACCGGCTGCCCCATAGTACTTGCATCTCACGGGCTTGTCCTTTATGCTGCTGGCAATAGAGCTGTAGTCCTAAGAAGTCCGATCTAGAAGCAAGTAGCGTGGTAATTCGACTATTTGTATCGATGAGTTTTGCGACATGGGCAGTATCAGGAGACTACTGTACAGGGATTTCAGTTTTTCCTTATTTTTTTAAGAGAAGGTTAAAAGTTTTCATGCTTATTGCAAAGATTGCCACTGGCATGTCAGAGATCTGCAAACCAGGAGGTAAGGAGAAAGAACGTGTGTTAAATTAATTGTCGTGATTTGAAGGTAACGCCACGATTCTGAGAAGGGCTCACTTGTGCCATTTCAGTGTTTGGCCTTGAGAGGAATGGGTAATATTGCAATCTCTGTTATGCCTCCAGAAATTCAGACCTGAGGTAGCTAAAAGCAGGGGCTTCCAGTTTGCAGGAATTTTGAAATTTGGCTGTAGTCGAAACTGGCCAGAACTGAAAACTTGTCAGTGTTTCCAGGAATCCAGAAGCTCCCCAGGCCCTGCAGCTGCTGGGGAAGTCTCATGTTCTTGTCTGTCAGGGCAGCTGCCGTGGGCTTCAAGCCTCAGCCTTCTCCAAAGGTCGTTCAGAGCCGTTTCAAACAAAGCATTTTGGGCTCACCAAGGTAGTGTTTCAGAAAGCTCTCCCTCTCCGTGTACCGGTGTATCTGTCTTCTAAGTAAATGCTTTGCTGGGATGTTTCCAGCCACTCTTAGCCCTCAAGCAGAGCTGTGTTGAGTAGGAGGCTGTAGGGAGGAGGCGAAATGCAGTCTGTCAAAGGATGCATCGTCGGACCGTCTTCAACTTCTCCCTCCCCCAAGAGATGCACAAAAACGTGGCCAGCCTGCCCCTCTGCTGGAGAAGAGCTCAGCTCTTGGGTCCTCTGAGTGTCTGAGTTCATTTCCCGAGATGCTGAGAGAGATTTGTGTCAGAATCCATTTACCCTTTTCTTCCATATAGGCTCCCCCGCCTCTACTTAAAATGTCAAGCCATTTCAAAAGACCTTGGGTTTAACGCAAATGAGCTGGGCTGACGTTTACAGGGAAGAAATGCTCGTGTGCTTCTGCTTGTTTATTTTTCTTATGAGAGAATAATGACTGCAAAACTAAAACTGTCACCTGGATTTTCTGGTCACGGAGAAATATTGTTTCTGAGAGCTAAGTGTAGGGCTTGGTGCTTTTTTGCCTAACTAAATAAAATGGGAAAAAAATAAACTGGAATTAGTCTGTCTGAGAGTCAAAAGCTCCAATGGGAGTTTTCCCCTTGCCTTCATGAGATCCAGGTCAGTTAAATGCAGTTCAGAGCCAGGACTGCTGCTTTTCTGTATTATCTAGCTGGGAATTGGAGTTGTTTCTGGATTTTGTTTTATCTTTAAACATAAGCTGTAGGAGTTAAGTGGTTGTTGTTGTCCATCTGCTGATACTCGTTGCTGTCCTCAATGCATTCCTCCAGCTGGTGTGGGACTGTGGAACGCGCATTGTGTGTGTGAGTGTCAAACCCGTGTTTTGCATAGGGGAAAGCACAGGATATTAAATGGAACTAAATGTTTTTGTTCCAGATGTGGCTGTCTGGCATAGACACTGCGGGACGGATACAGGTGTGGGCTGGTGATGAGGGTTCAGCCCTGAAATTGGTGCTTGGAAGTAACATTGCATTCTGCTGATTTCTGGGCTGACCTGCCCAGATTTCTCTCCAGTGAGGTCTGATATCAGCTTCATTAGAAAGAAGTGTGTTTCTGTGGCCTCAGAGAAGCATCCGAGGAGCTAGCTCATGTTGGGATGGAGGACTGTCCCACCAAAGCCCTCTTTCCTTTGCCTGCACCCTTTGCATCAGCAGCTGGTGTGTCACAGCAGCGCAGGGGTCTCCCTGCTGTATTCGTTATTGCAGATCCCAAAGAGCTCACTGAAGGGCAGTTTTGCACGGGTAGAAAAGAGCAAAGCTGTCTGTGGCCAGCTGAGAATCTGGCCCTGTGTGCTGCACCCAGGAGCACGCTTGCAGGCAGCGTCAGAGGGATTCTGTGGGCTGCACCCCCGGCCTGGCCCTGCCGTCGAGGCAGCGATACGGAGGTCCTGCTCCGGCTGTTGCTCGCTTGGAGCTTCCTGCAGAGTCTGAGCTGGACCTGACATCTGAAAATCCCAGCTGTGCTGTCCAATTATGGATCCTTAGGGATTACAGTTTTGAAGGGGCTAATATGTGTCTAAGTATGCAAATGTGATCATGAGCTTATCTCTGTGTGTGTCTTTCTGTTAACCTCTTCTGGGTGTTTGGAGCAAAAATGGCAGCAAACCCATCTGGTTACGCTCACGCTTGCAATCCAACATCTGGCTGCCAGACTCGAGAGGCCGCGTAGCCTCTGCTCATGTGGCTTCCACGCTTTGATTCCCCGCTGCGACCCCAGCGCTGGAGAGCAACTCGCCCCTGGTGGCGGAACGCGAGCTGACGATGTGTTGGAAGGACGGAAGGTGTTCACCGTTAGACCTTGTTTACATGTAAGTGTTGCCAGGTTAATCCAAGCGGCAGTGTATGTGTATCCTTTTCATATTCCTTCATCCCCGCAGCCGTGGTCTTGGAAAGCTGTTGCTTGGGCTGGAACTGCTCTTGCAGTTGCCCAGACGTGCCGTAGAGGTGCAATGCTAGTCCTGCGCTATGAATGTCATAAAAAATGAAGGCTTCCTGTTACCCTCTGAACTGAAATTCAGGAAAAAGAGGTTTTGTCGTCCCCCCCCCCCCCCCCCCCCCCCCCCCCCGGAAATGAGACCTTCGGCCTCCTCCCCTCTTGATTTATTTCTGGATGAATGAAAGCGGGTGGGATGGCAGCATGGTTCATGCGAGGAGGGAGGAGGCGGGTGCTGCAGCTTCGCCTCCCCTCTCTGGGTGGGGAGTTAGGGGACGCTCCTCCAAAGTGCAGGAGAGCAGCATTGAATTCTTCCTCTGCTGAAGTGGACCTGAAGTTTGAATTTAATTCTTCCTCTGCTGAAGTGAACATGTACCTCTCATCAGAGTGCCCTGCCTGCCATGGCAAGAGCGTTTGGGAGGTGATGAATTCTGAGTTCCTGCAGCCGAAATTGCTGAAACACTCGTTAGCTGGGGCAGTCAGGCAGAGGTGACCCCCTCCAGCCCAGTGCCCAGGATGCTCACCTAGAAGGGAGATTGGATTTCCAAAAAGTGCTGTGGGCAGTATCCCGAATGCTTGAGGGGAGCCGTCTGCCCTCACCACGGTCTCGTTCCACTAATGGAGCCCCGCGTCCTCTCTCTGGCTCTAAGCGTTTGGTGACTTCAGATGAATTGGCAAGACATTTTGACTCAGTCAACACCCCATATTCAGTAAATAAGGTTTTTCTTCCCCCAGTCTTGCCCAAAGCATTTTCCAGCTCCATTAAACTATTTTCTATTGGCTTGAAAGGGGAACAGGAATGAAATAAATTTGTTGACTGAGTCAGAGAACATGTAACAGCAGCTAAACAAGAACTCTGATTTACTGATATTTGTCACGATCAAATTTAGACTTCATCTTCTACAGATATTTAGGCTGCAGAGTGGGTTTTTTTTCAAAGGAATTTACAATGAATTTGTTCATCTCGAGTCAGAATGACTGTCTTGGTGGCAGCTGGCAGTGACATTTGGGTTATATTAACTTGAGTGCAAAATTAAATATAGTGCAAAATTAAATATAGCACCAAGGAGTAATCAGCAACTTGAAAAATAAGGGAAAAAGAAGAAAGAACTACCTGCAAAACTGCAGATCAAAAGGAGAGAGTTATTGGAAAGTCACTGGATCAGCATTTTGTGTTGATTTTTTTCAAGGAAAACCAAAAAGAGACTATAGGCTGAAAATTGACACGATCACATTCTTTTTCAAAGCAACACCACCTCAGCTTCTCTTGGTGAAATGATCAGTTTCTATCCTTCACCTTGACCAGAAAAACAAAGGCAGTGGAAAAGGCAGAGAGGAGAGAGCCTCTCTTTTGTACTAATGTGTACACTGTTCTTGACAATGGTTAGAGACTTGTAGAAATGTACCAAAAAAACCAAGGAATCGGAGAAAAAAGATATTACTGGAAAACAACAGAAGTGAAAAACTTGTGTTTGTAGAAAGCCAGTTGGTTATCTGTTACCAGTAATTTTGTGGTGAAGATTAAAAGCTGCTCGCAGAAGTTGGTATCACCACTACCCACCCGAAACAACTTGTCACCTCCATTGGCCTCATCTGTCAAGTTCTCACCTTACAGTCAAGGATTATCCAGCATACCTCAGCCTTGCTAACATTAATCTTTTAAGAAAAATACATCAAATAAAAGACAGACCCCACCTAGACCAAACAATATCCTATCGCCACAACAACCTTCACTCTCAACTTGAACTAACATTAAACTAAGCAGCATTAACATCTGTACAGGCCCTCTGCTCTCCTAGAGGTGGTTGCTCCTTCTCACCAAAGAAAATGCTCCCAGAAGAGCCTGTAGCTGCTTGTGGGGATTATTGTCTGATGTATAGACAGGCCAAATTCAAACATCCACCTTTCCTGATTCACAGCAATTGCACGTCCCAGGTCACCAGGGCTCAGGCGGAGCAGGCAGCTGGATCATCGACATAGGCAGGGAACAGCACTTCTAGCAGGAAATGGTATTTATTTCCTCAGGAAAAAAAGAAGCCATTCTATGTCATTTTCTTTGCCATGTGGCGAAAGAGAGAGGTGAACTGACAGTGGCAACCCCTGGCTGCTTCTTCTGATCTCTAAATCTGTGCAGATGATGCTGTGCAAATTAAAAAATCAGTTTTTGAACGAAAAGTCTTTTTCATCTTTGTCCTAAGGAGCTCCCTAGTGTTGTTCATGGTACACTATCCACTCAAATACATGGAAAAAAATCAGAGCTGTGACACTGAAGTGACTTGCTGTCATTTCATTTTTGTTGGAGTCCAGCCTTGTATTGCTGTGGTAGGGACGGAAGCCGATCTACCACTTTCTTATAACCTTTCAGTGGACTGTTTTCTGCTCTTTGTCATATGCCTTTAAGTGGGATTGTGCTTTTTAGTGGGAGTAAATGCAAATGAAATCCAACTTTTCTATTAACCAAAGAAAGGGATGCTCTGGTTTATTAGGATGTGTAGGCATTTCACAATACTGTGCTTCATCCAACTTCAAGGTGGCCAAAAATGCAAACAAAATTGGCTGTAAAAGTTTCTTGTGTTCTTCCTAGTAGTATGAAGTCTCATCTCAAGTATTGCAACGTAGTACAGAATGGAAGTGGCGCTTGGTACAGCTGGCAAATAGTCTTGTGGCACTGTTGGAAAAATGGCATTACGTAGAAAACAATTAGCAAATTACCCTAAAATATATATTCTGCGTTTAGAATGATTGATTTGTATGTTATCTTACCTGTGCAAAATGTTTTAGTTTGCTGAGAGCCAGGTGAATTTTTTTCTTCAAATTTGGCATCTCGCCTTTATTCCCTGAACTTGGTTTTGAGTTTCAAGCTTTCTGTGGATTCCGTTTACAATGAAAGATTAATAGACTTAATTTGGCTTGGAGCTAATCCAAGCAAGGCATTGCAATTCAAAACTGAAACTGGCCCGGATTCAGGTGAAAATTTCCTGAAGCTAGTAAAACTTTTGATAAAAAATGAGTTCAGGAAACAGGTGAATTTGAGATGTCAGTATGTAGGGGTCTAAATTCTGAACAAATACTTTTATCTCCAATTTATGTTAAATTGCTCACGTGTGGTATTAATAGCCAGGAGTGTCATGGAGTAAGAAGTCGGCTGCATTTCAGTGATCTCTGTATCAGGCAAGTCTCAACACTTCTCTAAAGCTGCAGAAGTCCATGAGGTCCTGACTGCTAGTCTTGCCCCGTGTCCCCAGCACGTAAAACTTTCATTCTTCATAAGTCCTCTGGGAAATTTCTATCACAATTTCCTTAAGAGACAGGGGTATTGATATACTTCAGAAGGGACACAGGCAAGGGAGACCGGAAAAATACTGCTACTCCTGCTGCTTTCTGAAAACGCATCAGATTTTTATGTGTTTGGAGAAAGCTTGAATATCTCAAGAAGTGTTTTGTATTTTTTCATTGGGAACTGAAAGAGCCCTTGGGGACCCATCCACTGTGGTGAAGATCTGTGAGTGGCTGATCGATAACGCTGGATTAGAACAGCTATGAGCAAATGGGCTGTGTGCTCTTCTTTCAGACCATTTAACAAATTATGGTTAAGAAATTTAACTTGGCATAAAGTTCTGCCCAAGCAATTCTGCTGGGGCTGTGCTGGTGTCTAGAAGGTCACTGGCTGGACCTTTGGCCCGAGATGAAATTTGTATTAAAAGAGCACTATAAGTAGGGCCCAGGGACCGCTGGCTGTGCGTGGGACGGACTAGGCTGGCTGCTTGCTCCCCCTAAGGCACAGCCATAAATATCACTGTGGTAATGAGAGCTCGTAGAAAAATCTGAGACAGTTCTTCCTCTGAGGGATGTTGACTTAGAAGAAGTTTGAATAGCAGTATGTGTTCACTAATAAGGAGGTCTGGGACATCCTGTGTTCTGTTGAGGTCCCCTAGTGAATCTATTGGCCAATGTCTGAGGAATTTTTGTACAAGAATTCACATCCAGCGTCTGGAAAGGGGTATATGAATGTTTTCCCCAAAGGTGAATGGGTGATGCTGGGAAAATACTGCTATATTAGCATGCAAGTAAATGCTCTTATTCTGAAGATACCTGTAATTATAGTTGTAGAGGAGCTAACCATGTGTTTGTTGGGAGGTAATCAATCATGTCATGGCCTGGCTTATGCAGGAATTTATATGAAATGGATGATCACAGTGTCTCTTCGCATTTTAAAGCCAGTAAATTTAATATATTTTCCTTTCTTAATTCCCACATCATTTGCTTTTCTCTTCCTGTCTTTCTCCCTGACGAGAAGTTGAGTTCTCCCTCCCAAAGCTGAGGGTTTTGATCAAATCCTAGCCTCCCTCTTATTAAATTGTGTGATCCATTAGATTAGTAGGATGCCTGTGGCTGGTCTGAGCCTCTGCGCTAAAGTGTATGGAACAACTAGGTTTTCCAAAGGCCACCTAATCCCGTGTGATACAAGAGAGCCTCAAACAGAAAAGATGATCTCTGTTTTAGAAACAGCAATAACTAAGCCCAGTCTGAATCACACTGAGGTAATACAATTTATTTTTTTGGTAGAATAAAGGGTTTGGATAGGAAACTCTGATGGGAAAACTAAGGAGCTGTAGTAGTAATGTAGGCTCAAGACACAGGTTGCCAAGAAGGTAAGTTCCATGTGGCGAGCAATGGGTTTTTCTGTAGAATAAAAACTAAATTAAGATGTTCACAAGCCAGTTTTATGTTCCCGTGCTCTGCTTTATTTAACCGAGCTGCCAAAAGGCATATCCTATATGGTCTGTCACTGATTGCACGGACAGGGGCACCAACCGAAGGTGAGGTTTTTCTTGTAGCTGATCTATGAACCTGCCCCCATTTTCCAACATCCCTTTGTATATGTGGTTGCCTGCCTGGTAGGTACAGCTGTCCTTGTCCTACCCTCACCAGTACTGTGTGCAGAGAGTGAGAGCACCTCCTGGTGATGCTTAACCCCCTGTTTACTTACCACAGCATCCCATTAACTCTGTGGAGAATCTCAGGCTGCTGCTTTTTTAGAGCAATGAGGTAAAGTTAAGAGAAGTTGAGGCAGGATATAGTATTACCTACAAAATATATATACTAAATAGAGTACAAAAGTAGTTTTTTGTGATTGTGGCATAACTTCAGTAAAGGTTGATGTGAAAAGGGCAAAATCGGACCCTTTAAAACCACAAACTGCCTACGAAAAAGCTCTGCTGCTGCAGAGGGATGACTGGCGTCAGATGTTTTTTCTTCTCTAGTATGGTAAGTTTCTTCTCTAGTATTTCTTCTCTAGTGTGCTGGGAAGGGAAGTGTATCCCACCGAAACACTGCCCTCCTTCCACCGCAGGGCATGGGACTGAGCGTTTACTTGCATCAGCCTGCTGTACAAGAAGTCAGGATGGAGCTTTCTCCCATGTTGGATAGATTTTAGGCCATTTCTTTGGGCCCCTGGGAAAGTGGCAGGCACTGCTGTTTCCAGCTGATGACTGTGTAGGAGTCTGTATCAGGGAAGTGTGCTGGCTGACGTGAAAGGCAGGGTTCAGCCTGAGTGCATCCTTCTGCAGGCCTGGGAGAATCTCATTGCAGCAGGTGACCTTCTGCCTTGGTTCCCGGAAACAAACCAGTGCTCATAAGTGCAGCCATGCAACTTATTTTGCAGCCTTTCAGGCTACTTTCTCCCCCGGTTTCTGCTGTGCTGGTGATCAGCTATTTCTAGTACCATGGCCTATGTTCAGATGCTTTGCAACAGCTGCTTTGCTTTGGAATCATGGCTGTTTCTCTCCTCCGACTGTGAGGAGAGCCAAGATGACAGCACAGGAGGACACGTTGCCTCAGTCGTGTCCTGCCTGGGTGCAGGGCAGGCACTGGGGTACCGGTTAAGTCTGCCCGAGGTGCCCACACGTTCATGGCCCCAGGCTGTGGTTGCTGCTTCAGAGCCCTGACCCTTGCTGGAAGGCTGGGGAGCGCAGGGGCATCTTTCCCAGAGAGGGATAGCTGCTGCCTTTAAATCTCTTATCTGTAGGGACAGCTTTTCCAGCACTGCAGTGATTTTGCTACTGTTAAGAGGATCAAATTCCAGCTCTGCGTGTACCTGGAGACTCTCAGATACAGGGGACATATGTGTATGTATTCATGTGCATGTGCACTCTTAGGCACGCAGGAATGGGGGTCCCCGAATCCAGCAGCGCCAGGGTGTCAATACAGTGCTGGAGAGGAGTGTGCTCGGAAGTAAACCACTTATCAAGCTAGGTTTTGTTGTCTCAAAGCCCCAGTCCAGCCAAACACTTCAGCAGGTGTTTGATTATAAGCAGAGAAACACTCCCAAGCTTAAAGATAAAACAACCATGAATGACCTATCTGGGCAACACTGAAAAAGGGCAGCAGCTGGCCAGCTGTGCCCTTCAAGAGCAATACAGTGCTCTTGGTGTAAAGTTACCTTTTTGGCCAATATTTTCTCATGGATGAGACTGCTTATCTTTGATAGCCGGAACTGAAAGGAAGAAAAACTCAAAAAACAAATAAATGAAATGAGGGGGGAATCTATCAAGTGTAAACCCAAAACTGTAGCCTATGTAAAGCTCCTGACTCTGCAATGACGTGACTGTCAGTAACAAACCTTGTGTGAAAGCTGAAATTTCATTTTGGATTCATCAGTGGACTCTCTCACTACTGAAAAAAGAAAAGAAAATCACACTCCCTTATGAATTGCCAAGTGAATGCACAATAGCTGCATTTATTTTATTAGCCTTCTGACCTTTCCCTTCTCTGGTGAGGTTTCTTTTTCCTATTAGCTCTATTAGAGTGTCTACTGAGATGGCAACAAAACAAACACTGTTATTGTTGGCTAATTCGCTCTTTTAGCAGGGAACAGGGATGCACAGGCCGTGAGCAGATGCGTGCCTTGCACCTCCAGCCCGCGGCAGGCGCGGGAGCCACGCCACGCCTGGGACACCAGGTCCTGGTAGGAAGCCCTCACCGTCACCACCACCACCCCGAGGATGCTGCATCCATTTTCACAAAGCGCTTCAAGTCATGCTTGACTTGGAGCCTGGGAGTAATTTATTTGCCTCTGGTGGGAGAGTGTTATTTGGTTTTGTACCATTTGTGTATTTTTGCACAGATAGTGGGAGTTTCCCCTCCCTTGTTTTTTTTGTAACTGCCCTGCAACACCGCTTCCTCTGGAGGTGATGAATGCTAGCCCGTGCGGGGGTGGCTGGGTGCTTCCTGCCCCCATGGTTTCTGGGGCAGGTTGGTTCGCTATGAAGCACCGCTGCCGCTGGAGAGACGGGTGTGATTACTGTGGCAGCGCTTGCCCAAAGTCCGATGGGGATTTTGCGTCCTTAGTTTACCGATCAGTGGAGCTGGCTGCTCAGCATCAGCGGAACTGGGTGTTTCAAAAATCTGTACCAAGCACTAAGGGTCGGCTGTCCCGCTGGCACGGAGCGGGACTGAGGAATTTTTTTACTTATATGGAAGTCTGAGAAAACTTCAGAAATAATTCTGGAATATGCCCAGCAGACTGCATGGTAACAGAGGAGCTGGCTGAGGAATTTATAGCTGCGGGGAGAGAATAATCATCTTTTTTTTTTCTAAAGAAATTTTGATCCCTGGAGGGGAAAAAACAACTCAGAAGGCTAGTGGAGAATTTGTCAATTATTTTTTCCTTGGCGGGTAACTTATCTGGGACCTATATACATAAATCATAGTAATAACATAAACACTGCTGAAATTACCAGTAGTGTTTAAGCAGGACAATTTGGGGCTAGGATCTCACCAGCTTTCCAGAATGCCAAGATTACAGTGCCATGTTATTCTAATATTAGTCACTTCTAGCAGATAAGATTGTATATAAACCAAAACCCATCTACAGTTTCAGGAGGGCCAAACCAACCCATTTAGGAAGAGACAAATTGCTAGTTCTTGAACATAAGTGGCAGGATGATAAATGTGACCTGTTTTGTTGTTTAACTCCAGGAAAGTGCAGCCATTTTTTCTTTAGTTTAGCCTACAGGAAAAAGCATATTAAATCTTCGCATGTTGGCATTCGGAGTCTTCTCTTTTTAGAACAATGGCATACCACTTTAGAATTTAAGGGGGATGGCTGAATCAATTGCTCTAATACATTTATTCCATATGATTACTTTGTTCTCCTAATTAATTTGTTTATATTATTTTACAACTCAGGAGACTTATTCACTTGCTCTAACCCATGGTACTAGACACTCTTAAAACTCACACCACCAGCAAAATCCCCCACCTTTCTCTCTTTCTGTGGCTGTCTTGGTACGGGGAAAAAAGTTTACGGTAGCTGTATTTGTTGTTGCACACAAAGTGTCTTTCACGTAGGGCGTCTGCCTGCTGAAGAGGCAGCTGGCAGCATCCCTGTCACCCCGACGTGTGCTGTGCTTGTCTTTGGAAAGAGATGGGGAAATTGCTGACTCTCCCAGGGAAGTTGTACATCTAAAAGTGAACAAATGACTAAATGAGCTATTGGAGGAGACGTAGTAAAACAGAGACACTTCAGAGGGGACAATAGAGAAGAATAGGGCCAGGACCCATCTACTTATGGGATAGGCCTTTTCAGCAAGGCTTTGGGATCATGCACCACCTCAGATAAGGTTGTACTGAACGTTTTGCTGACAGTCATACCAAGATGATCTGGTACCCTGGCTTCCCAACCCAAAGACTCAGGACTTGGGACTGTGGTATTGCAAGTAAAATCATAGAATGGTTTAGGTTGAGAGGGACCTTAAAGATCATCTGGTTCGAACCCCCCCTGCCATGGGCAAGGACAATAATAACAGCTGCATCATCACAAGGGCTTGCTTGCAGCATGAGCAGTGATGTTCACCTCACGCTTTGATTTCACATTGGTCCCACCTCACCAGCTGTTTGAACACCCTGTGATTTTCAAGAAAGCTGCTCATGACAGGCAGAACAGCAGAGACTGTGATGCTCTTCCGTGCCCCATGGCACAAGGGGTTAAGCTGGGACTAGGGTGAACATAAATGTTTTTGCTGTTTCAGTTGAGAGGCGCTTTAGGGCTGCCTCTTAAGAGCTATTGACCAGAAGGCCACAGTAGTTAAAAAAGGGCTAAGAACACCTTCAGCAGTTTTTCCTTTCTTCTTTACGCATCTGATGCAGATGCTCAGTGCAGCACACTGAGGAGGCTGTTCCCAGGCTTTGCATTTGTCTCACATCTGTGTAGAGCCAGCTGTGCTGGAGTCCTGGCTCATTAGCAGAGTTCCTACATCAGGGCTACATCAGTACAAAAATATACGGGGGGAACAAATAACTATCTATCTTCTAGGTTAGCATCCTACTATTGTTTTCACCTTTTCTGTGCGCAGATGTTCTTGCAAGATCCCAGTTAAAAGACAGAAAGGATTAGCAATACCTGCTTCCAGGGCCTTGGTTAGACCCAGGCAGTACCTCTAGTTACCCCGTTTGAGCCAGGGAGTGTATCAAGAGTGTATGTATCCTTATGCACTAGGAAGATATATGTTCCATAAACTCTGAAGCCTTGATTGGCTCAGCTAGAAATATTTCTAAATGAGTGTTGCAAAACATTTTGTGGTTTTAAAATGGCAGTCAGCCTTTTAATATTTTTTGAGCAGGAGCAGTCAGGAGAATAATAGAGTCAAAGACATTCCAACCCGATGCATTCATGGCGTCACAGTTAATAGCAGTGAACCAAATAGTGCAAATTACCCTAATGATCCCTTTTCCTTTAATAGCTGAGCTACCTCTGTATTTTTCAAATAACTGAGGTTGTAAAGTTTTCTACTTCTTAACTAGGTTGTTTTTTGGTGTCAGTTAATATTATGTTTTATGAAGTCAATGTGGTGGTTTCCTGCCAGTTTTATTTCATGTTTTACAGACAAGTCATCTCTATAGGGTACTGTTAGAAAATATTTTATAACATTTCATGTCTATTTGCTAACCACAAACAGTCTCTCTGGTAAAACAAAATGCGTTCAATTATCTTAATTTTTACTAATTTCACTTTTCTCTGAAAAGTCCCTTCTGATGTGGAGAGCGCAGCTGCACAGGAGGAAGCCAAGAGCAGCCCTGAGAGAAAACAGCGGGTGCTGGGCGGGAGCCGCCGGACGGGGACCGCGCTGCTCCCAGAAGAGCAGCCCACGGGGAGGGGACCCCTGGGCTCTGCTCCCCTCTCCCTGTGCCCGGGGCAGGGACGTGTCTCACCCTCCACTGGCTTCTGCCCGTGCTGTGCCGGAGCTGCGGGCCCAGGGGGAGGGCAAGGCAGCCATCCCACCGGCGGGTGACAAGGGCACGGATGGAGCTACGCCGCCGATGGGCAAAAGCACCAGCCCTGGTGGGTGCGTCTGACACGGGCTCACATTACCGGTCCCCAGCAGCCTGCCCGCAACGGCTGCGCTCTTGCTCTGGAGCAGCGAATACCGAGGAGTGAGTTACGCAAAGCGGTGCCAACAAAAACCGTGCTGCTGCTCTGCTTTTTCTTTTTTTAATGATGTGGACTGGCACAGCCCTGCTCTTTGGGATCAGCCCAGGAGGCTTTTCATGCTTTCCTTTCTTGAGCGCAAGGGCGGAGTGAACAGGCTGACCCAGCAAAGCTGGTTGCCTTGACCTTGGGGTATATATTGCTTGTAGCATTAGGAGGCTGGTTAACATAAAACTGGGATTATGAAAGGGGGCGTCTTCAGTTTGGAGCTTTGTTTGGGATACAGTGAGTCTTTACCAACTTCTGCACTCTCCTTTAATAGAAGCCAGCTGGTCTAAATACCGTCTTTTTGAAGGTTCAAGGTTCCCAATGTGGTTCTTTGCAATATATTTTCCATATGATTTTGTTTTAAACATTGAGTATGGCCTTATGGCCAAAAGACTTTCTCATCTCTGCAAGCCTGTGGATGTAAAATAACCCCCGCAAGGTTCAAGCTCTGAATGGTGTGCAAGTTTGAATCATTTTGTTGGAAGCAGGGACAGACAAATGGAAAGAACAACTTTGAGCACATTCTGTCACTGCAAGGTGTGAAGTATGTGTTGGGTATAATTCCTATTTATACTTGTATTCCAGAACAGTTTGAAATCCAAGTCTAAGTTTGCTCTTCTTAGTGCAGTGGAACAAAGTGCTCATCCCATATTGGGCCTGGATACCTCGAAGGCTTCCTATTACTCCAAACAGCCTTTCCAGGGAAAAGGTGGCTCTCCACCTCCTCGAAGGCTCAAATCTGAGGCACGAGTGCTGAGTGTTGATGCTGTGGTGTTTCACCCCACAACAACCAGACAGGGCCTGACTGTCACCCTGGTGGCGTGCAGAGTGACATGCTAGACCCTAACATTACATCACCTCTATATACTGTCCCAAAAAGTAATTCCTGTCTACAGCAGCAGCAGTTTCATGGTGCTGAGCAAAGCATCTCCAAGGAGCTGCAAGAAAGGCCTGTTCTGCATGCAAAATACCAGGGATTAATTAACATTGTGTATTGTATCTGGTTTGGCTAGATAGGGCAGTGTAGGTGTAGGCTACTGGGGGTTAAGAACAGCTTATTCTGATTTCTTTTAATCTGTTGAAAATAAAAAAAAAATGGTTTAAGCAAAGCCAAAATACAGTATTACGGTACTGGGTGTCTGTGTATAAGCTCTCATTGGCTTAGTCAGATTCGTTAAAACACTTAATAGCTACACCAGTGCAAACTACTGTTTAGATAAGACCTGAGATACTCTTCCATGGAAGGAAGATCTTAGAAGAGGTGTGGGAATGATCTACCAATAATTGACCAGACTGGCCATAAAATGCATCTACAGGAAAGTAAGAGCAACCAAATGGGTCAGGAGAGAGGTTCACCCCGTCCAGCAAGCTGTGTCCTACACGCTGGAAGCCAGGGAATGGTATAAGACTGGGGAAAACGTGAAGGAATGCTTCCCCATCCTCCAGCAACTTGTGTCGGAGCCAGAAGGGAGCACCTTTGTATGTAATAGCTCTTGATGTATTTCTGGTTCATGAACCTGTAAAATTGTCCTTTGAACCCAAGTAGACTTTTATACCTGCAGCATCCTGTGCCAAGCGTACTTGGGGTGGAAAGATATTGATGGTGGATTCCTCGTGTTGTGAATAGAATTAAAGGTTTTATCTGCTTTTTCACTGTTGTCAGCAGTGAGATCCAGAGAGTCACTCAGCCTCCTCGCAGAGATTTTTTTATAACCAGATGTTCCAAATGACCTGAGATGAAATATTTAGTAATAGTAATAATATATGCCAGGCTTTTGACACGCAGTGTCTGTAGCTATGTCTGCCTTCTGAGGTCCAGGTATACCAGAAGAGCCATAATTCCCGTTGTAGTGATTCACACTGCATTTCTGTGCAGTGATTTTCCCATCTGGCATCCTTTATCCATAGCAGCAGCTCTTCTCTTCCAAGATCCTGTTTCTTTTTACTTTGTTCTTTTTCCTTTGAGGTTTCTCACCAGTTCAGGGAAGATAAGTGAATACGGAGATGGAGTTGCACAGGGTGAGAGGGAATGCACACTTTCAGAGCAAGCATCCGTTGTCATCAGCTTTTCTGATTTCATTGGAGCTCTTGTACTTTCCCTTAGCTGCCTTCATGCAGCAAATGCCCTGAGTGACAAGGGAGCCTGAGGTTTGTCATCGCCAGTGCCAATGCTGGGCTGCACCCTCTCATACTTTTTATTCAGGATGCAAAACTTCCAGGCACTGGAGGGAAAAATCTTTGTGTTATTTCCTAAAGAAACTTTAATGTGCTGCAGCCACCATCTGCCGACAGCTCATAAATTAAAAACAATTAAATGCACAAGACACAGCGAGTCACTGCTTCCTATTGGCCTGCCTCCTGGCAGAAAAACCTCACCAAAAACCCAAACCCCAACTCCCCAAAAGTGAAAGAAGAAAAAAAAAGGATCAGGGAAACAAACTGAAACACAGGAAGGCAAGTCTTGTGACCCATTAGCTCTTTTGTTTGCAGTATAAATCACTCTGTTATAATCATAAATTGGAGGACATAATTGGACTCCATGTATAAATATACTGCCAGTGATTACAGGCAGAACGCCCCGAGCGATGGAGCCTGCGATTCAGCGCTGGTGTGGTTTGGGGGAAGGCCTCGGGGAGGGGGAAGGGAGCCTCTGCAGCCGCCAGAGTATTTTCCATGAGCAGTTCTGTAGCTGGAAACAGATGCTCCATGCTGCCATCCAGCAGCAAAGTAATGTAAAAAACATTATGAAGATGATACCCTTCAAAGCGTTCTTCGCTTTGCTCATTGTCCGGCGGTGGCTTGTCCTCCTCCTCGCTCCCTGCCAAAAGCCCCAGGTGGGCATCGTGAGGGTCTCTCTGCCCCATCCCTCTGAGAAGAGGGAAACAGCCCCCCTAAGGCCAGGGCAGCTCTCTCCTTTGCAGAAGGGTACCGTTGCTGTTTCTTAGGTTCAGGTCCTGACCGAACTACAGAAGGGCTTTTAGATCTCCCTGGCAGTATGTCCTGAGCAAATGTGAATGCTCTGCCTGCAGGAATGAAAGGTTAAACTCATTTTCCACCCAGCCATCCACCTGGGCACCACCTTGCCCTCTGCTGCCCCAGGTTGGGTTTGCCCCATGCCATTCCCTGCTTTGCTCACGTTCATGTAGTTAGCCACGTCATAAAGAATATAGATACGAGCAGTGATCAGACCTGGGACTGTAAAAGTCCTGTCATCGTTTTGATTCCTAACCTTTCCCCACAAGGAAAAGCCTAGCAATGCAGGGTAGCACGGCTTAACATTGCACCAGCCATTTTAAACTAAGATCTGATAGCTGGGAGCCGGGAGAAACTTGCTCAGCGGCGCAGTTGTCCTTCAAAATCAAGAAAACCCACCAAGCCCCAACATTCCTGCTAAGGCTGGGGTGTTGGAGCTCAGCATTTACAACCTCAGTTTCAGGTTTGTGAAACATAGCTGGATTATTAAGGCTGAATTCTGCACTGGTGTGGGGTGCTTCTTCCCTTGTGTATGTTCCTGCACATTCTGCCCTCAACTGTGTTGATTCCCTAGGGGAGCATGTGCTGGACACATGGCAACTGAACGCGAGTTGAGATGGACAGAGGCTGTTTGCTGCTGGCTACAATGCAGGTGCCCCTTAATGTAACTGTAAGTCTGCACGTGCCCTTAGGAGCTTGTTCCTGCCTCTGCCCTTCAACAACCAAAGTAGCCAAGCTGAGGGAATGCTGCTGTGGAGATGCCAATGGAGTGGTGACACCACACAATGATGGGCTGAGAGAAGGACCGTCGTGTGAAATGATGAATCAGAACAGTTCTTGTCCAGGTTGGAGGAAAAGATGATGCATTAATTAAGATGTGAGACAGTGAGAAACTCCTTTTACGGGTATTTGTCCAGATGTACAGGTGAGCACCCTGCAGGTGCAAGACGCAGACATCCTAGGTGCAGGGACCCGGAGAAAAACCAGAGTCCAAAGTAAAGCCCAGGTTGTAGACAGGATGGTGGGGCTTTATCACAACGGCCAAGAAAGATGGTGTGCCGTAACCCCGCCTCAGCTGTGCCACAGCCTTGCTCCTTCTTGCCTTTGCCCCTTCAAACCTTCTCAAGGCTTTCTGCCCCCAGCAGGGTGCCGCTGGGCCCCACACCCCAGTGCAGGGTGCCGGGTGAGATGGGCTCCTGACACACTGAAGAACCCCTCCAGGCAGTGCGGTGCGGCAGGGCGGGAGGCAGCCGCTGGCTGCTGTGCCGGGTGAGGCTTTGGGCACTCCTTACGGCAAAGCAGCCCCTCTCCGCTGCACTTGGCCCTTCCATTACGCCATGGCTCAGCGGGCTCCTAAAGAAAAAGTTCTTGTTCCTGAATTGCTCATTGATTTAGTGCAATTGAATGGATCTTTTTTGTTGTTGTTTTTTTTTCTTTCTTTTTCCTATCAATTTTTGACTTTAAAAAAATATCTTTCTCTTACTCCTAGCCTTGCATCCTTTCTGCAGCACATGCTTCATGGTGTTTCAAATGCTCTACCCTAAAATAAGTGTGGCTGCTTTTCTAGCCCAAAGAGAGGTTGGTTTACTTTCCAGTTCTGGTGTCCCAATAGCTGCCTGCTACCTGTGTTCTGGTGACATTTTTCTTGTTCCGTATTTTTTCTTTAAATGCAGTATTTTGAGCATCTAGGGTTTACACGAAGCAGAAATCAGTGTTCCCCACATTGCCCACCAGCATGGGTTGTGGGACAGATTTTTGGATATCTGGGGAAGCATTCCTCATGTAGATAGACTTTTGGGCTTCAAAATGTGAAATGACTCTGTTCTTCCTCTTCCTCCCATGGTATTTCATCCCGTAACATATTTTGGGAACTTCTGTGTCTAGCTACCTCTTACATAGAAAAACATACTTGTTTTCCAGTTTGCCTGCTGTTTTTTTATTGTGAATCAGTTTTAGAAAGTGAGAGCAAGTGCTAGGTTTTCTTAACCATCACTTCTTTCAAAGTCACTTCTACTCTACCCATGATATACTACTGTATTTGTCTTTCAAATAAGTTTTTATTAAATTTGTGTAGCGCAGAATGATTTTCTTTTACAGAACTTGTATTTCCCTCTATTAACACAATATTTCCAGCCAACATCAAACTTCCCCCATCTTTAACAAGCCTTCTGGGGGTATAAGATTTTTTGGCAGCAATAGAAACATTTCTAATCCTATCTATGCAACTCTTGTTGCCATTTGGCTTATTGCTTTTGAGTCTTTACCATGCTAAACACTCATTTTAGCCAGACTGCTGGTTCTTGTTTTTCTTCTCTCTTACTAGCATATGGCACTCTGCTTGACAGGGTGGTGTGATCTTGACCAGAAGACCACTGTAGAGCTATTTCCTTGTAAGAAAATTCTGTAATAGCTCAAATTACTGAGAGGGGAGAGTGTCTGCTGTAAATGAGGTCTGCATATGGTGCGCTGTGCCTGGTGTGGAGTCCTGTTCAATGATTGATACAGTTCTTGGGGCTTGAAGCATCTGAAAGGGACATAAGGCTATCTATTATACTACTCTCTTCTTATAGCGTTAGCTCTAACAAATAGTGTTTCAAACAATACCTTAGAGAGTGTGAATGCTGTTCTTACTGGGATCATAACGGACCAGCACCTCCTGGTGCAAAACACATGGCTGCCGTTTGGGTGGTGTGTTGGATCTGTGTGACACCAATCTAAAGTTACTTTGCTTTGGTGAGAGATCCACATTCAGATCATGAGCACCATCATCAGGGATGCAAAGGGAGTTTGCATGTTGTTGGACTCAAAAGATTCTTGGAAACAGAAAAGCCACCACCATTTTTTGAAGGGAGCTTTTAAAGCATTATGACTTATTTCACAGCTGCTGTAAGAAAATGAAGACAAAAGCAGTGTATTAAAAAACAAAATGGAGCACGTGCCAGCACATGTGGCACAACTCATGCCTCTCAAAACAGAGGCTCTCTGCTGACTCCTGGCAGCACCCCAAGAGTGTGCCGTGAGCCCTCTCTGGGGAGGGCTGGCATAACCGCTCTTGGGAAATCCACTTCCTCCTGGGTGCGGATATCACAAAATCTCCAGAACCAGGTAGAAGGGCACCTCTGAAGGTCACCTAGTCCAGCCCCACTCTTGATGAACAGCTGAGTCCTGAGGAAACCCCCAAGGCAGGGAAGCACACCCCATACCTGGGACCTGCTCCAGTGCTGCAGCACCTCCTAAGGAAAAGATTTTTCCCAATGTTAAATGAAATCTTTTAAGTCATAATCTGTGGTCGTGGCCCTCTTTTGTATCATCTGGCACCAGATGATGGTTTGGCTCTGCTGTCTTCATAGCTCCATACTCTTTCTTTGCTCACAGCTTTCTGCCTGAGCGGCCGATGCTTTTCATGGCTTAGCCAGGACCCAGCACCACCTGGGAGTTTAGGCCAAGACCTGACCAGTGGTCAGCTGTTGGAGAGGTAGTGCTGGGGTGCTAGTGGGGCCACACAGCCACCTGGATTGGTCACTGTCCCCACTGTTGGGGTAAATGGCCGCCAGAGCAAGACTGCGGCTCAGATGCCCCAGGAGTCACCACCTGAGACCACTCCACGTTAGGCTTTTGGGGCTGACCTTTGTTAGTCGAAACTTCTTGTTTTCACTGCTGGCTTTCATCTAAAATCAAGTTACCGTGGGCTGAATCAAGTTGCTGGGGGGGTCAAAGAAGGGCGAGTGTGGGTGCAGGGGAGGAAGAGCAGCCCTGTCCTTTACACCGCCGCAAAGCTGTTATATGGGCTCAGCTCAAGTCCGCAGTGAGTAGAGGGGTGCAAGTTAATCTGTGGAGGTACCAGCCTCTTTCATGGACTGCAGAGTAGAGCAGATGACCTGCTTGTGCCAGATGTCTAAATTACAGACAGTAAAACTAAATGAGATGACACCCATGTTTTGCCAGGCTTTTCTAACCACGCGGGTTAGAAAGACAGTGTTTTTATAAGAAATGGAAGTTGAGATTTCCATCTAATCCAGGTGCTTTCAGGAGTGGGGACTTCGTTAAAAAGCTCAGTATCAGCAACTCATGATGGAGTTGCAAAAGTTGGCAATGCCGAATTTCTGTTTGCCAGCATTTTTAGAAGCCAAGTTGTGCAGTGAACAGTGGCAGTAATTGCAACGTTTTCCCCATTTTAGAAATGGTTGTAACTCTCTGTAATGTCCCTGGGACCCACCTGCTGACATTGTCTGGTAACATTTTCTGATAGATTATTTTGTACAAGCAGTTAATTGCTCTCTCTGGATGAGTTCTAGTTTATTGATGACAAATTCAGAGCAGAAAACAGATATCAGTGCCCACAGAAGACAAACAAAAGAAGCCAAAGTATATGCAATTTATAATAAGATGATATATTTAGCTCTGTTTAGCATATGTTAGCGATGAGGGCAGTGGATGTTAGATTTAATTGGATCCAGAAACATGATGAATATTAGTCCCTCTGGAATTATTCCTGGTGAATCTCCAGGAAGATTCACTGGTATTTTAATAAATTAAACACAAATGGAAAAGGAGGAAAGAATAAAAAAATCAACCAATTTCTTCTTTTCATCTTAAAGATTCCAGTTTCAGATCCTCACAGTCCCACAGTTAATGCTCTAGCGTGCTGCATTCAAACAAACAAGAATAACATCCACTGAGAAAAGTAACTTCCTTTGGGTCTCCAAGATGGGAAAATTTCTTTCTAACATACTGGGATGCTTTCCTTAACCAGGGCCAGCTGGGTTGCTGGGGTAGGGCTCCCAGGTGCAGAGCAACACCCCTTCTGCCACAAATTGTCCCCAGGCTCTGCTGAACGATGCCAAAGGGGCTGTGTGCCCACATCTGCTGGAGCAGACCCTCATCCAGAGCAACACGGGGCTCTCTTTGGTGCTTCTCTCATAAAGCAAAGTCTGGGGACTTTCTCACAAGTTTCTCTGCAGGGATGGGAAGCCTGTGCGTGGAGCGGGTGGGACCACAGCCATCGCCCTGATGCTGGGGGAGCAGGTTGAAGTGTGGAGGAAGGAAAGCTGGGCAGTGGGCTGGAGATGGGCACAGGCCTGGGAGAGGTGTTCTGGCAGGGCAAGTCCAGCTCCCTGGACTGTGGGCAGTGGGGCGTGCAACCCCTTTGGGGAGCCAAAGGGACTCCACCCTGCACCAGGTGGGCTGCTTGTCCCAGTGGGGTCTGGGGACTCTTCCTCAGCCTCAGGGCACCCTGGGCCAGGGGTTTCTCCTAGTGGTGTCACAGTCTGGTTTGTGCTCTTTTGTGCCGGCGTCAATGAGACCCTTCTGTTCAGGCAGTTCTCTCTCCTCCTTGCTATTCTCCCGGGATATGTTCATAGAGAACTGTTTTATTCTTTCTGTGCTTTATACATTTTCAAACTAAGCCAATCACCCTCAGTATATAAACTTGCTTGAGGAAGTCAAAGCCTGTTTTTCTGATCTTGTATTTGCATGCAAAAAAGATCATTTAGCACTTTCTAAAGGGAGTGTTTTGACAGACCAAGGGAAAGTTTATTCCTGGTTTCCTGCTTCAGGTGGTAGCAAGACAGACTTTCATGCCTCTCAAACCTTTGGAAAAAGAGGTTGTGTTTCTTTATATTGGTAGTCTGGAGCTGAAATAGTAACAGTTTGCCTAGCAGTTGTGACAATCCTGGTGGCTTTCTTCGTGAGACATGAGAAAATCCCAACTCAAAGCTGAGCTATGGAGGAGGCCTGGGAATAAGTTGTCTTTATTTTAAAGCAGGTATTAAAATTAACTGTTTTATTCAGGAATTAGCCATAATATAATAATAAGGTATTTGTGGATGGGGAAAGAGCTTTTAGGCTCACAATCAATTGTCATATATTTTTTCTCTTCAGTATAAGAAATTGCTGCTGATATGAAATACCCGGGGGGACGTACAAAGAATTGGCTACTCTGTGATGTCCAAAGGATGTGTGAGGCCGTGCATTTTGCAAGGGGTCTGGAGGGAGGCAGGTGGGAGGGGAGCGGGTACTGTGCGTGCCTAGCCTGGGTACCATCTGCATGCCTCTGTGGTGGCATATGCAAGGGGCAGGGGGGATGTGGCGGAAGTTCAGGCATGCTGGGTCATCATCTGCAAGACACACTGAAACTATGAAAGGCTAGAGACAAATTTAATACCTCCTGTGCTTACCCTTGATGATTAAAGTACATTCATAGATGGATCCTGCTTTGCCCAGCTATGAGCTGAGGATCTCAGAAGCAGAGACTTCGAACAAGGTCAAGCTAGCAAGATCTCTCTCATAACTTGGTTTCCTTCAAGGATCCCCCAGCGGAGATAGGTACAGACCTACCTTCTGCTGGTGGGAATTAGGCTGCAGTTAAACCCTCATTGCTGCTGTGAACTGATGTGACCTGCCAGAACAAACAACAGTACAAGATGGATCGTCACCCAGCACATATATGTGGTCCTGTGCCTGTTGAATTTGCCAAAGTTCTCAATGCAAGGGTTGCAGCAGCTCTGTGCTTCACGCAAGATCAAACTGGTGCTGCTTGCCCACCAGAGCACCAGCAGCACAAAAATCTAGTACAGGTGAGAGCTGCATAACCAGATGATAAACATTTGTGTAGCAGTCCATTGCTAATTAGGAAGAAGGTGTTTAGACAGACATTTAAGAATAAGCTCTTTAGACCAGATAAATGCTAAGCACAGATGGAGGAGAGGAGCAGCCTACAGAGTAGGGCCCTACCAGGGTCCTGTCGGCATCCCAAATCCACGCTAGAGATTCTCAGGATTTTCAAAGCCATGTTTGGCAATCAGGAGAAAGCTGCTTAGCCCGGAGGAAAGCAAAGAAATAAAATCCATTGCAGAGTAACTCTTGAAGCATATATTACATCATACACACGCTGGCTTTAATCATAACCACTGTGTCAAGTCCCACAATTTACCTCCACTTACTACTATTTCAGCTCAACTTACCATTCAAGTGGATCTGAAAATATCTAAATATCTGTTGCTCAGCCCCCGTCTTGAAAGCCAAATTATTTTTCAAAGAACCTCCTTGGAAGCAAGAATTACTCTCCACAGACAGGGCTGCTCAGGGCAAGCAGGGCAGCTGCAGTCTCTCCTGGCTCTCTTTGGACCTGTTTTTGATGTCACTAACATTTGACAGAGAATACTCCTACCAATATTTGAGTCCAAAATGCTGCACAGTAATCACAATAATGTGATTAAAATAGCAAGGAAGGAGAGAGGAGCTAAGAAGCATGAGCAAATGAGACACTAGTTGCAGAGAGATGTGAAAAACATTGGTAAACTGGTGTGAGGGAGAAATGCATAATAACATTCAACTAAATCTAACTGGGGACTACCTGGTGAGATTTTTTAAAATGAAAGCCACGATAGCAATAGTGCTGTTATGTTTCTTGTACACGTAGAAAAAAAAAGTGACATTTTGGTTTATGGAATATCTGAACCTTGGGCAGGTGTGAGGAAAGGGAGAGCTAAGACAGTCAAAAAAATTGTGTCGTCAGTGGCAGAGTCACTGCAGAAATAGGGATTTATCTGGAGATGTGTCATGCAGGAGGAGAAAGCAATGTCAAGGCAAGAATCTCATGAGGGTTTTAGAGAGCAGAGGCAAGTTGGGAGCCTGGACTAGACCAGGCAAAAGGGGAAGAGAACTTCTTGTAGATCCTGCTGTTGCTGAAAATAAACACCTTTGGCTTTGACTGATGGAGCCAAATGAGGCTGAAAAAAGGTAAATTACATGGAGACAGCACATGGAGAGGTGTCACTTGGAGGGAGCAGCAAAAGAATGCAGCATGTACCCAGCAGGGAAGGATTTAAAGAAACAAGGTGATAAAGGGGAAGAACAACCAGGGAAGATTTGAGAGCGGTTGTGTCTGGGTGTTTGGTGCAGATGGGCTTTGGGGCAGCAGAGAAAATGGTTTGTTAGGATGCAAGAACCCAAGGACTGTATGCCTGGAGCTGAGCTGGGCTGGTGCAGGGAGAGACGTGGTGGAGATCTGCTTTCTGACACCGTGCAAATGCCAAGAAGAAGAGAGCCTTCAACAGCCAAGAGAAGAGGGAGGCGTTTTCTAAAGCAGAGACATTTCTCTGCTATAGCCTGAACAAACCACCGTATCAAAACATGATACAGAATACTGTCTGATGTGAAGCGAAGGAATGAATGTCCGTGCTCAAGTGCCTTGCTATGAAATGCGAGGTCACTGAGGGGACAGTCACAAGTGATGGGATCAAGGAAGAGATTTTAAGAGCAAGCAGATGGTGACATATTTTAAAGAGGTTATAAAAGGGGGAATCCTCAGGGCAGATGTTTTCTTAAAGACACCGGAAAAAAGCACTGGCAATGACAAGAAAATATGCAGAAAATGTGCGGCTGTTAGAAGATGGCAGCAGCCAGATGGTTCAGATTAACTCAGCAGTGACTGCAAAGACAAAGTGCAGCAGCAGCAGGTGGGTCAGGCCTCAGCAGAGCTGCAGCTGTGCAGCGAGCCGTGTGTCCTCCGTCCTCTTTACAACAGTGGAAACATCTGGTAATGGGACTTCAGACCTCACACTCTTCACCTTATGTGTTAAACTCTACAAAAAGCCCTGCTTTGAACCCTTAGGATAAACTCAACCCTGGCTGTGAGAGAAACTGGTTCTGGTTGTGTGAGAAAGCAGTGAGAAACTTGCGGTTTCACCTGGTTCATGAAAGCAGATGCACCTTGGCAGGTTTGACATGTGCCACCCAGCAGGACGAACAGGAAGACACAAGCTTGCCAGAGGCCGGACAAGGGATCATACATAGTGAAGTGTTTCGGTGGAGCATCTAAGACCTGGGCAGATGTTTGAGCTCATACAGTCACCAGGAGAGCAGACGTGACGTCTGTGAAAGAAGCAAAGAGGGAAGGTGTAGACTCACTGGAGGAGGAAGGAGGAGGATAAGCTTGAGGATAACTTTTTATCTGAAGGGATATAAAGATCTGGAAGGACAATAGGCAAGAGAAGAAAATGGTCAGAGAAAGTACACTAGAGATTTTAGAAACAAACAAAAAGTATGAGTCTGTAGATGTAGAGATGTGGTACCCTACAGGCAAAGCTGTGTGACGGGGGCAGCCCCTGGCCCCATCGTAGAAAAGGCAATGGTGCTGGCTACCAGGTGCGTCTGGAGGGGTGCAGCCCTTGGCATCACCAGGCTGTCAGCATAAGCATTCAGTGTTTTGCCAAGCCCGGCACAGCCCTGCGGTTTGGGCAACAGGAGCGGGGCAGGTTCTCAAAGAGTGCTAGACACGTTTAGCTTGGCTCCTCTTAGGAAGGTCTGTTTTATAAGTTTTCTCTCAGTACAGTACAATTTTATCGTTCATTTTTACTGTATAGGAATTAGCTGCACATTTTGGAGAGAACGCTTGCCAAAAAGAATTATTTCTCTTGCTTCATAACATGAGAGTCTTAAAAAAGCCTAAGAGGTTTCTTAGCTCTGGCGCTGAAAACGTGGCACTTCTGAACAGACAAGGTCCTCTCCAGAGACATAGCGGTGTGGGGTTGTGAACACTTCAACAGGCAACTGGAGTTCTAGGGCTTTCTCTTCACAATATAGTGAACAGGACCTGCTTTGCCTGAAACGTTCTCTATCAACAGCAGACTATTCATCATTAACCTTTGGCCAATAACTTTTTTTATTGGGTTGGCTGAAGCCTGGCTAAAAGTTCAGTCAGGCACTGGCCTTATGAATGTGTTTCTAGGAAAAGATTTTATTACAGAGGTTTAAAAGTTCTCACACTCTAATCCCTGTTTGAGGGTAAAAAATGTACTTTAAATGAAATGCATACATTCGTGTTCAAATGTTTTATGTCATTTACACAACAGACTTGTTTGTAAATTACTGCCAAAGCATTGGAATGAGACATATTTTTTGACTTATGGCATCCTCTGACTGGTATTTTACACCTATCCTCAGTGGCTGAAATGGGAATTCAGGAACATCAGCATGAATACCAAGAAATCCTGATAGGGATACTTTGAAGTCCCGTTGTCAGTCTATTCCACCTGCCCCCTCTTGGAGCCTGTGTGGCTTTTTAAGGTGTTGACTTTCCAGCCACTGACCACCCTGCAATTTAATTGTATTCAGCACACCTTTATCATATGTCTGCTAATCCTGAAGTGCGTTCTCTACATCCCTCTGCATTCATTGCAATGCCTACTAAGCCCTTTTACCAGGCCTTTTCTGGTAAAATCTCACTGTGTGTCCATTGGTTCTCAGCAACTTATTTCAACTTATTTTTTTCTCCTTAGCTGTTTAGAGGTTTATACTGCAGCAATCCCACAGTGTTTTCATGTCTCAAATCGGATATCTACAGACAGTGCATTGATGACGTTTTCTGGGGGTAATTTTGTTCCCACCTTTTAACAGAGTTGCGGTTGAAGATTCGGACTGTAATTGCCAAGCAGCTTAAAAATGTCACTGGCGCACTGGGCTGGACAATCTGGAATTACCTCAGGCAAACTGTGGGTTTGTTGTGTTTCATTGTTACCAACAACAAGCTCTTCCCTGGCTCATAGAGAAACACGAACTGGGAGAAATTCTACTGGTTGATTAGCTGCAGTGGACAGATGATTCAATAAGAAAAAATGAGGTCATTGCACCAAAACCAGGGCATTTAGGAGCATGGTTAGAAGTCTTTGCCTGTCGTCTTGATTCAGAGAGCTGTCTGTCACCTTCCATCTGCGTAGCCTGATGGCGGCTTGCAGGAGGACGCAGAAGCTCTGTTGGTGTGACACAAAGGAACCAGAAGGGAAGACCTGAACTGTAAGCAACAACTCCCAAGGTGTTTCTCCATTTCTACCTCTGGCAGGTTTGTGCTCATTGAAAGTAAACCCAAACATCTGGCAGGTTTTGGCTGGATCCAGGCTCTCAGCCACTGTGGAGAGCACTTTGCTTTTGTCACTGGGCTCTTTCAAGGACAGGTCAGAGTCCTATCCTCGCTGGGCTCTCTAGCAGGTCTTCTGTGGAAGGAGGCAGAGGCATGACGCTTCTTACAAATATTTCTGTTTATCCCATTAGGGAAAAATCCACCTCTGGACAAATGTGTTTTCAGGCTGATGCTGTGATAATGATTAAGGAAGTTAATGGAATTGGCACATTTATACTTCATGTGGTACCTCTGAATACTTCACTATTCTTCCACTGAAGGAGGAAAACCCAGCCAGTCACCTCAACCTACAGGCTGGAAAAATAATATTCAACTTCTTTATAGATAATATGATCTGAGCCAAGGTCTTAGCATGCTTGTCCTTAAACAATATCCCATGGGAGGCAGCAAATGCTTTAATAAATAAGGACTGCTCACTGATGGGTTTGCCATGTATAGAGAACTTTTCTATAGACACACATATATATAGTTATGTACGTATAGATACATTTATATATATGAATATAATTTCTGTATCATCAAATGTATCTGCCCATTCTTGTAGCTCTCTACCTGACTAATACGTCCTGTTCATTGTCATCTCCCCCCCCCCCTCCCCCAAAAACAGGTCTCGGTAAGGGCTAGGATAAGGTGGAGAGCCATGAACAAGACCTTTCGCTTCAGGCTGCTGAGCTTTGTTGACTGAGCCTGTCACTTGCCTCTGCAGCTGTGGGACAAACATCGTCTCCTGCCTCAGCTGCACTTTCCCCAGACACCGCCTTGTTGCAGGGCCAGGGGAAGAGAAGGAGAGGAGCTTGCTGGAGTTGATTTCTGGGTAAACTAGAGTGACTTTGCAAAGAGGACTCAAGCACTGATGTACTGCAAGCCAAGCAATGCTGGGCCATGTGGGCAGTCACAGCAGAGCGCTGGGGTGGTTACTGCCGGAACAGCCCAGATAATGCTCTGCAATCGCATGGCCGTGGTTTCTGGTCTAAGACAAAGCTTTCAGTGGCTCACTTCCATGGTGGTCACAAGTTTGTAATGTTCCCCTTGAGGGCTGGAGCCAGGCACTGTTTATGTGCTGTGTGTTTCTGCTGGCCATCAGGTCACAAGGCTGAAGGCTGGGGGTAGGTGCCTGTCTGCCAGGACATCCCCCTGGGAAGTGCAGTGCTGCAGAGGAAGGGATGGCACGGGAAATTCCTCACTGACCCCTGCAGGAAACCAGCTCCTCTTCTGGGCTCCTGGGGCAGCATTAACCTCCTAATTACAGAGACCCCTATAATCAATGGAGATTGCCTCAGCCAACCCACTTACCCCTCTAGCCACAAGTATCCAAGCCACTGGCTGTCTTGCTCTTCCATAGCAATTACACAGCCTCTACCAAACCCCCAAGCACTCAGACCCTGAGTCCAGCTCTTTTGGGAGATTTCCTCTAGAGAGAGGAGACTGGTTGCTGCTGTGGATTTTGCTATTGCCCTTTATAAGATGCCTGCACTTAAGCAGAGGCTGCGGGGCTGTGTTGCTCCTAAGCGGCCTGGAGGAGCTTGTATTACCGTCCGGGGCGGTCGCAGCAGTACTTCTGGATGTGCAGCACAAGAGAGGGAACGGCTGGTTTACCCTCTCACTTCTGCCCACACCAGGATACCTGTACCAGGGCAGAGCCACCCAGAAGCTAACAGGAGCACAGGGACAGGGTTTCCATGAGGAGACGGCCAATGGGGTTTCTCCTGCTTATGGTGGTGGAGGTTATTCTGCTTGCGCACCGGGGTGGCTGGACAGCCCATGAACACGTCCTGCAGACATGTGCCTTGTCCACTCCACTCAAGAGATGGAAGCTAGAGAGGCAAAATAAAAGCTGAATGTTTTAGGACATTGTCAGATGTTACATCAAAAGACATGCCTAATGCTGAAGGGGAAACTAATCAGTCTGTCTTGACATAATCCAAAGAAATTGAGAAGTGATGCTCACAGCAGCCCCGTGCAACACAGTGTGTTCAGGTATCTTAAGGCACCACTAGCTGTTCTGGTTTAACCCCAGCCGGCAACTAAACACCACGCAGCCGCTCGCTTACTCCCCCCTGGTGGGATGGGGGAGAGAATCAGAAGAGTAAAAGGGAGAAAACTCATGGGTTGAGACAAAGACAGTTTAATAGGTAGAGCAAAAGCCTCCCACGCAAGCAAAGCACAACAGGGAATTCATTCACTGCTTCCCGTGGGCAGGCAGGTGTGCAGCCATCCCCAGGAGAGCAGGGCTCCATCACATGTAACGGTTACTTGGGAAGACAAATACCATCACTCCGAATTTCCCCTCCTTCCTCCTTCTTCCCCCAGCTTTATATGCCGAGCATGACATCACATGGTATGTGATGTCCACATACCAACCCTTTGGTCGGTTGGGGTCAGCTGTCCCGGCTGTGTCCCCTCCTGGCTTGTGCACCCCCAGCCTACTCACTGGTGGGGCAGTGTGAGAAGCAGAAAAGGCCTTAACTCTGTGTAAGCACTGCTCAGCAGTAACCAAAACATCCCTGTATTATCAACACTGTTTTCAGCACAAATCCAGACCAGAGCCCCATACCAGCTACTATGAAAAAACTAACTCTATCCCAGCCAAAACCACTAGCAAACCCTTGTTGCTTTACAGAATTTAACACGAGATTTTACCTTGTATCAAAATTTGTTTCAGTAGTGTATTGAGTTGCCACACAGAAATCCGAATCCCCTCCAGAAATTGAAGGCAGTCTTCTAGGTTGCTGGGAGGAAAAGTTGGAGGAGACAATAAACCTTGAACCACAGAACAATAACAGAATCATAGAATCACAGAGTCTTAGAACAGTTTGGTTTGGAAGGGACCTTTAAAGGTCATCTAGTCCAACCCCCCTGCAATGAGCAGGGATATCTTTAACTAGATCTGGTTGCTCGGAGCCCCTTCCAACCTGACGTTGAATGTTTCCAGGGATGGGGCGTCTACCACCTCTCTGGGCAACCTGTTTCAGTGTTTCACCACCCTCATTGTAAAAAATTTCTCCCTTATATCTAGTCTAAATCTACCCTCTTTTAGTTTAAAACCATTACCCCTTGTCCTATTGCAAGAGGCCCTACTAAAAATGACTGCCAGTGTTAAACAGCTCCAGGTACCACCACTCAAATAAAGCTGGTTAGTTCAGGGAATGCCATTTCTTCCTGGCAGTACCCAGTGCTCACATTCATGGTGCACGGTGGCAAAGGCTTGTGTAAGAGGCCCTGCAGAGGAGACAAGACCAGGGTCAGAAGGATGAAAAGGCAGCGTCTACAGACATCAAACAGGCAACCTGGAGGGCTGCTGGCCATTAGAAAAGCTGTTTTCCAGAGGAAGCAGTCTGGAACAAGCCAAGAAGAAAGAAATGACTGTATGCTGAACTGGCCATAACCCACTAATGCCAGCCTCTTTTCCAACTCCCTGGAAGAAGAGACAGGATTCTCCTCTGTCTGGAGACCTGCAAACCAAGACATCGAAACTTCCCCTCAGTAATTCTGGTGACTGCAAAGATGGCACATTTGCCCAGAAAGTCTTTGTAGTAACCTTAGTGCAAAAGTTGGTAAACCTAAACCAGTGACCTCAACAGCACCTGAAATCTGCCAGGCAACAAGTCCAGGCCAGCAGGACAGGATGCTCTTGGGGGCCTCACAGTCACATTCTGCACTTCTCTTTTATGAGCACCTTTTTTTCTGAGGCTCGGCAGTGTTTTGGGGAACCTACAGAGGCCAAAAGCCAAAACACACCAGCCTCAAACCGGTCCTTGAAGGCCAGTACAGTGTAGACAGGTCATTCATCTTGGCGTCCGTGAAACTCCCAATGCGGCAACCTGTGATCTAGCCAACGGACAAATACTTCCACCTAGCCTAGATTTGCTTGAAAACAGTCCAGAAGAGGTAATGTGAATTCCAATTTTAGCGGTGTAAACTCCGTCTTGGCCTGTCTTTTTTCTTTTAATTTCCTTTGGGTGCTACACTAGTGACCACAGTCCAAATTGTATCATCAAGGGTTTTGTCTTGGTGGTTTTTCTTTTTTTCCATAGTTTTTTTATTTAACTTGTTTAAAAAAGACTTGTCGCAGGCAGAAAGGCACAGGAGCTTATGAGAGGACTGGGACACATACGCCTGCTGAGCAGCAAGAAATGGTGCCGTGTATTTGTGAGAGACGTGTTCCCCTCACCACTACACCAAGCAAACATCCTTTAGTTTGAGATTGCTGTCTTTCACCTGTAAGGGGGAAACAACTCTATTGATGGAGTTAATGCTGAGCTCTAAGGTACAGAAAAGATGCAGGACAGCTACTGAGATGTAAGAAACTCAAAAACTACTGCCAAGATCCTCCTTATTTTAGTCAGTAGGCTAGTTTTGTTTTGATCTCTGGCGCACCTGAAAACAGATTGTCTTGCAGGTTATTGTCTCATTCCAGGTGCCCCTAAAGTGGCAGATGCGTTTGGAACAACAGCACTCGCTATAGATACGGGGTCCAGGACAAACTACGTCCACTCTTGTCACCTCTGCAAAGACAGGAGAAGTCAAGAGGGCTATGCTCATCTGCTGTCTTTCCTCGTGCACTTGAGCTGTTGGTTGTGTGGCGCATGGCTGTGCTTTTTTGTCTTCATAAGGCTATGTCAAGGCTTTTGGTTTAAACAGCCAGATGAAGGGGGAAAAATGATTGGCTTTGGATTGAATTAGTGTAAAAAGGAAGAGATTTTGTTTCTCACCCAATGAAGCAGAACCAAACTAAATGTACTTAGTTTGGCAGGCAATGTTCCTTCTGACTCCAGATTAAATGTGCCATTTCAGGCACTTAAAAGAAAAGAAAGGAAATTACCAGCTACAAACAAAACACCAAGAGGAAAGCAATGGACCCCTACATTTTCCGGCCTTGCAGGATGAGAGAGATCCATATTCGTAAGCAGGTCTGTCCCCGGAGCCATCCATCTGCATATTCTGCAAGAGTGCCCAGGTGAGAAACATTTTGTACCTGGAAGTGCTTTTACACTCTCTTCCAACAGTGCTCACTTTGTATAAATGTCTTTGTTAAACCCCTTCAGCTTCAGTTGCATTCAAAAATATCACAGAAAGAAGAATTTGGCCTCAGATGTCTCAGACTGATGATCTTACAGTATGTTTAAGTATTACTCATAGTTGTAGGTGACTGGAAAGGCTTTTAAATAAATCATTATGGTGAGTATCAGATTTTCCTGGTATTCAAGAAGAGGGAACAATATCATCATTTTGAAGAAGTTCTATTAACTTTTGAAATCCATAGGGAGGAGAAGTAATAGTAATGGAAAACTAAGAACAAAAGTTGAATTCTTCCTCTAAAAGAGTAGCTGTTGTGTACACATAGACAGAAATGCACACCTGCATCTGTTATGCATGAATATCTTGATGGAAGTGAAGCAGTGCTACAGGAACTGCATTTCCTCTACTATATTTAAATTCTTTGATTAAAGTGAATGGGCCAAAAGATGGGTGCAAGACTGAGCACAGCTTGGCCGGGAAGGAAGGAGGGAGGGAGGGAGGGAGAGAAGAAGGAAGGAAGGAAGGAAGGAAGGAAGGAAGGAAGGAAGGAAGGAAGGTCGGTTGATTAATTTTTCAAAGCAGCTATGTAAATATGTTCCTTTGAGAGTGTTGTTTGGCACAATCTCCTGAGTGTGATGTGCAGCTTCTATAAAATACGCCCGGTCAAACTCTGCCTCTGTTGCAGTCAGTCAGGTGTTGCAGTCGGTCAGGTCAGGGGCAATTCCCAGGTGCCAGGGTTGGGAACTGTGTGTGGATCAGAGCTGCTCCTGAGGTTGCTGTCTGAGTCATGGTGCACTTTTTCTGAGTGTGGAGCACTAGCTAGAAAAGATAGATGGGAATTTACTGTCACTAGCGCATGAACAGACGATGCCACAGAGGCGTCCAGCAAAGGCATCCAAAGGGCATCAACCCTGGACCACGAAAAGCAAGGAGATTGAGCATGATGGTGAGGAGGGGACTGAGGAGAAGCTCAGCAGCCTGTTTGGACCCAGTGCAACCATTCTTATGTTTAACTCTGATGTTGTTTCATTCAAAATTACGTTCACAGTCTTTAATTACTCAAACCCAGCAATTCTTACAGCAGACTTTTGTCATACATAGATGTTGTTTCCTTGTGCTCCATATGTACCTGTTCTTTCTTCTCTTTTTTCTTTTTTGCTTTGATCATGGACTTGAAGGGGGGTGGAGAATCATTTTGTTATGTGTTTGAATAACACCTTACCAAATTGAGCATTTGTCCATGCCTAGAATTTCTAGGCACTTCCTTGATATAAATAAATAATAATAATAATAATAATAATCTATACTTCTGAAAAAGGCCATAAGCCAGTAAGTTTGATGTTCATGTAAACATCCTAAGTAACAAACAACAGAGCTCCAGTCCTCCCAGGCTGTGAGAATTAGCCAGATGTGCTGTTTAAGAGATATCAACAATAACAGCCTAAACAGCTACAGATTCTGTGATCCAGATTGTAAATACCATATGCTTACTAAGAACATGGCTTTGAATACCCACTGACACTAGGTGAGATAAGGGGAGAGGTAGAGGGGAAGAGGGTGCCGTAATAAAACACAGGTGGAGGACTGAGCAACATCAGCACCTGCCTCTGCGCCGGCTCACCCAGCACGGGCTCCTGCATCCAAGACATGCTCACGTGTACCCCTTACATCGGCGCTGTGTTTACTCTGGTACAACCTGGTGATGCCTGTAGGACACAAGGAGAGGCATGTCCTTCATCTCCTATTGCGTGGCCACTCAAGACAGCACCTTTGCGTTGTGCTCCCTCAGCTCTGAACAGATTCGTCGCCTGTCCATGGTGGCACAGTGTTGTAGCTCTTCCTCCACAAAATAGCCTCCTTTAAAAATACTTTATGCATGCTGGCAGCCATGATCACAGCAGATTCCAGATTCTTCTTAGAACTGGATACTCTGGGATACACATGACTAAATCAGCGGGTTGAATTGCCTAATGCAAGCCGGGAGCCATGTACAGCAAATTCCACCTGTCAGCAGAAAAGCCCAGAGGTCTCTGAGGAGGAGCTGACCAGGGACCAGTTGAGGACTGTGTGCTGGCAGGAGACATCAGGCACGGGGATGCTGGTGGGTCACAGAATGCCTGGATTTGGTCCTCTTTTTTTTTTTGCTGTAGCAGGAGGATGGAGTTTGCCTTGTCGTGCAACACAGGTAGGTCCTGTTCCATCCTTGCTATAGGGGAGGAAAGATTGATACACATTTCCCATTGAAGATTATGTTGTCCATGTTATGTTACTTTTTAAAGAGAAGCCTAATTTTAGTGTTCAGGACCCAGAACTGCCATGAGATCCTACGGGCAACTGGAGGGTGGTCTTTCCTTCATTGTATTGAAAAATGTTCTGCACAGCTCCTCAGAAAAAAAGACCCTAAATGCCTTTCCTGTGAAGTCTGAACAAACACTATAGATTTTCATGCTGATTTTAAACATAACAGGAATCAAAGGTATCTGTCCTGGAGGGAAGGGAAGACCACTAAGCAGAACTGAAGTGAGGAAGATAATGTGACTTTGCTAATACCCTTCACATGTTGATGTCATTCTATACCAATGTACAGATCTCTTGGCTCAAAGGCAAGACTGCTCATGTATACGAGAGTCCAGATCAGGATGGCTGTGAGTAACCCAGCAAAAGCCAAACGGTACACCCATTCTTTCCAATGTTTGTCTCACCTGTGCTCCTGTCACTCTGCCGACTTTGCAGGAGATGGAAAGCATGTTATGCACTGTGCCTGGCAAGGGCGATAGGCAAGGATGAGGCTACCGAATGAGTCAGAAAATGCTTACAGAAGTTAGCTCTGGCAGCCAGTGCTCCTGCAAAGTCACATTTCTTTTATGCAACTGCCATTTTTGTTGTTAGTAACCGTGCAAACCATAACTTTGGCAGCCCCTTAGAAGTAATACTTTCATAAGTATAAGCAGATCTTCAACAACTTCTTAAAGACACCTTCAGGCTCGACTACTTTGTATGTCACCTTTCTCCATGGCTGAGTTCGCGTGTATTGTGAATAAGGACAATAAAACTGAATTTCTTCTTTAGTTGGAGAGTGTAGGTGTGGTAGTGGTGGGGTGAGTCCAGACCCACAGGACCAACAGCAGGGACCAGGCCTCAGTCTGGAAAGGGCTGCAGAACTCTTGTTCCTCCTGCCCCACACTTGACATACGTTAACCCCACATCAGCCCCACACCCACAGCTGCCTCCTGGAGTTCCCAATAGCTTTTAGCAAACTCTTAGTAAATGTGCAAAAGTCACAAGTACAAAGTACCACAGGAATGGAGGTGGGGGGTCGGGGGCACTGACAGTGGAGCTTTTCCAGTTACGAGTCCCACATTGCATTACGTGATTTTTCTTTCAGACACTCTTGTTGCTGGCCCAGAAATGACTGTGTCTCTAAAAATGTTTAAGACATGGTTTCTTGTCATATTAATATGAACAAATGTTTCCTTCAAACCATCCTTATGCATGTCATAGCCTGAGTTCTGCCAGGGCCAAAACTGTGACCTACTAGTAACTCTTGTCCGATTAAGTTAAATGCCAGTTGCGTTTTCTGATTTTATCGAAGTATAGGTGCACATTCAACATCACACAACAAAAAACCATGCATCCTTCCTCAGGAATTAATTATCTCTTTAGCTCACACAAAGCCCATAAAGTTTCTTGGGATTTCATTCTTGGCTGAGCAATGTGGCCATATTTTAATATATAGTGATCCCAGGACCCTAGGAGATACTTACATGGAATGATGCTTTATGCATTAACTGTTGAGCTTATCTTTACAATGAGTCCTCCAAGACTGTCATATTGACAGTTCTCTGCCAAATTAGAGAAGTGGCAATTATATGAAGTCCACACTGTCAGTAGTGGAAGAGCGTGACAGCATGCACTGAGTGTTCACAGCATCTGAGTGAAGATGTGATCTTAAGCACCTACAAGGCTGGACAAAAATTCAGTGGTTCACTTCATTTAGTATTTTTATGAGCTCCACCATGCACAGAAATCTAGCTGTAGTTACTGACTACAGACTTGTCTCTCACATCCAACTGGTGTCCTTTCAAAGTCCTTTTACCACCATTTCTTTCCAACGCAGGATTATGAGGTACTTGATTCCTCTGTGCTTTTCCATGTCAAAAATGCTGTAGCCTTCAGAAGGCACAGGACCTGGGTAGTTCTTCCTGATGGAAACACAGCTGTGCTTCTGACTGCACCACGGGCTTCCTTTCCACTGTGTTTTCCACTGGGGGACACAAAGATGCCAGTGGCAGAGAAGCAGTTTTCTGTGATGAGGATATTGGGCAGGAGGTTAAGTGGTCTTCTTGGCTGGTTTCCTTCAGACCCTCCAGGAGCACTTGGTCTGCACTTGTCAGAGGGCTGCAGGCAGTAGAGACGGAATTAGGCATGGGTCTCTGATAGCAATTCCAAGTCTGAAAATGTCCCTTGTTTTTTTCTGCACAAAGGTATTTAGGGAATGATGTAGACTGTAGGTCCAGACTGTGCCTCAGATAAATGCCTGTCTGTCCCTGGGATGGTGCTTTTGGCGGGGCGGGTGCTTTGTGCTAGGACTGCTGATAGGGGTTGTCATGTTTGCTTTGGAGGGTTTGAGGCCTCTCAACTCACCAATGTTTTTGCACTCACATTACAAGCTACAGGTTTCTTTTAACTCTGCAGTTAAACTGAGGTAATATATTGCAATGGAGAAGAACGTGTTCTTGACTGATATTTTTTAATGTAATGATCAACTGCTCTTTGACCCTGGCCAAACCTGGATATTTGCTGTGTCCTATAAGATTTAAATACGTAGATAAACAGATATTTACTTGTGGACATATCTTTTTCCTCCTACATGTCTCCTGAATCATTTTATTCTAATCTGCTCTCCAGTACTACATGGAATCACATGAAATCAGCCCTAAAATTCAAGGTGGCACATCTATCCCCATGATGCTTATCTGAATACAATGAATACTTACTTGTCTGATGGTTTCAGAAGAACTAAAGGCTCAAGTCTTTAGTGACTGTATTTATACAAAGGAAAGGGGATGTTCCATGGTTTCTCAAAACTTGCAAGTGCTGTCCCTTCAGGGCAAAGTTATTTCTCTTACAGCGTTTGTAACAGAGCTGCACTGAAAGTACGTCCTAATCCCCATGTTAAGTCATACAAGATTTACAGATTTGGATAAACAATGTTTGATATCCTTTGTGGCAGACCCACAGGTTATTTCATAAGAAATAACAAGTGGGCTCCTATTCCTTCACGAGCAAAGTTTGATCCACCGTGTCATAGAGTTGGCTAGCAGTATGGAAAGCAGGAGATTTATGGATGATAAAAAGGATGACATCATGTTTCTGGCCCACTCTCCATGTCATTGCTGCCTGAAAAGAAGTGCATTTTAGGCAGAATTGCTCTTCTGCCCCTTTCAGTGCCCTTGCCAGCATGCGGGGAGGGGCTGGATCACGACCAAGTCCAAGCCCTGGGCCACTTTATTGCCCCTGTGCATGGCTCTTCCCTCCATGCCAGCAGGGGCAGGCGCAGGAGAGCCTGGGGTCCCCACTCCTCCAGCTGCAAACTGACAGAGCACAGTGTTTGTGAAGGCCATCAGGTGTTAAGGATTAGCTGGGATAGCTGTCACATAGCACTTGGCAAGTTCAGGTAAACCTTCCTACAGCTGAGCTTTGGCTCCCGGCTTTGCTGATGTAGTCAGCGAGATAAGGGTATTTGTGGACACGGTGGGTAGCATTAGTCTGGCAAGAAGATCTTTCCAGGATTGTGTTTTTGTCTTTGTCCAGCTGAGGGGCCCAAGGTGACCAAGGGGTGGAGGAGGAGGTCCTTCTGTTTCTCTTGGACCACACAGAAATGCTCCCACCAAGCTTTGCACGCAGAATTGCCCCAGCAAGGCAAGAAAGGTCCCCATTCCCAAGGGGAGCATCAGCTTAATGGCATGCATTGCATGGGAAACAAGACACTGACTTGCACTGTCATTTTACTTTTACCAGTTTCTTGCTGCTAAACCTCACCAACACTTGCAGTAACCACTGATATGTGGGTAGTAGGCTTGATAAAATGACGATAGAGATTTAGGAGTACAAGTCAAACAAAAAGTCATTTCAGAATCCGAGTGCTCAACCCCAATCCTACTGGTGTGTAGGAAAGGGGAGGACAAGATCCATTTTTGATCTAAATAACTTGATGTGCCAGGCTTATGACATGGGGCACTTGTCACTTGTGGTCACGGGAAACTTCTCCTGTGACTGTTGGTATTGTCAGGGAATGTCAAAATTGTCACTATGGTCAGAAATACCATGTCTGGTCTCCTGACACAGAGGATTTTTCTGGTGCAAGGAGGAATGTTACACCTTGTGAAGCCTTGAAGCCAGGGTTAGCTGGTTGTCAACAGGGGTTGGGATTTTCAGGTTCCAGAAAAAAAATTGGCACTCACCTCCCATGAACCCTCCTTTCTAAATGAATGACTAGTGTGTGTAGGCTGCTCTGAGTGTCTCAGCCTTTGGGAAATTATGATACTGTTACCTCACCCTTCTATCATCTATTCTAATATTTCTCCTCTTCCAGTATTTTTCCTACCATGATGCTTGCTTTAAAGTACTTGTGGTAGAAAAAAAAAAAAAAATCTCTCATGGGGAACAGGTTTAGAAGCTTGGATTTCACATATATCAAATTCAGACAGTGAAACCCATGGAATGCAGGATTCCCCAGGAAAGAATGTGGCCTGATCTATGCAAAATGAGTTTTCTTCCAGCTCTCATAAAGTCTGCAGCAACCTCTGGAAATCTGTAGGCTACTCACTGGATGACCATCTAACTGCAGAAAGTCCCAAGAAGGCTTGCAGTAGAAATTCCAGGCATTTCTGAAAGAACTGAATGAAAAGCATCTGTCTGAGCTAGTGCTTAATCTCTTTTGATCTGGGTTCAGATATGAGATTTTATAGAGGTTTATGTCAATCAGGGTATGAAACTATCATAAAATGTGACAGTAGATAATACTAAATTTATTACATCAAAGCTAATAGCATATAAGGACTTAACTCCACAGGACTGCATCAAGACCTACCCAAATATTTTTAGCACGTATTAGGGAACCAGAATTCAGGGTGGATCCCTTCTTTGCTATGTATTTATGTCTGCTTTTATATTTTTGAGGCAAAAGTGATGAGCTTTGTCCTCTTCCAGAACATTTATAATACTGATAGGACCAGACGAGAAACCTTCAGTCAGATATCTTTGTATCAGTGCAAAATATCAAAAATATCAACACCACTCTGGAAAAGGACATGCAGGCTTTGTCTTGCAATGTTTTTGATCCCTCTGAACCTGAGCTGCTCCAGAGACAAAACAGAAGTGCTGGTCTTTCAGCAGGTATAAGTCAACACTGCTCTGTCAGCTTTACAGAGACGCTGGTATCTTAATGGAGGGACATCAGGTGGTGAGCTTTACCACATCTGTAATAGAAGCTGGTTAGTTGTTTCTTCTAGAGATGTCCTGTTTCATATTATTAAAATTACTTGTTGAACTTCAGTCTTCATAAACATATCCTCCCTTGGTCTCCCTCTCTGTAACTGTGATGGTGCTACCTGTACAGACGTCCTCTGCAGGTGTGGCCTTGCTCTCATTCCCACGTCCATGGCTGGCATCACTCCTTCTTCATCCCAGGAAAAGGCCTGAGCATGTCGGAGCTGAAGCTGGTGTGACAGAAGAAGACCAGGATGAAACACGTCCCACTCCACCGGTGTTAAAGCCATCTCCGTAGAGGAAGGTTTGCCCAGGTTTGATCCAAGCCTCAGATTTCCTGGGAAATGGGGTGTAATGACTGGAGAACCACCAGGTCCAAATAGCATCACCCACCATGATGTGGAGGCTTGGTCATGGTTAAGTGTGAAGCAAAATAGCAACTGATGGTTGTCTAAAGGTTTTGTGATTCCATCCCACTTATTTACAAATTTTGCCCATAGAACAGAAGATACTGTGTTATCTGGTAAGCTTCTTATAGGCAAACCCAAAGCAGAATGGGCAGAGGTGTTCATTGATAGGTTTGATGTGTTCATCTGTGGGGTGGGTTATGCTTAAACAAGGCTGATGCACGTTGCAGAAGTGCCTTGAAAGAGTTTCCACTGCTGCAGCTTTCTTCCATAAGGTTAGCCCGGTGAAAGACTTGGAGAGTCAATGCTATCAATTGTTTTTCAGAGTAAACAGCTTACAACATTTCCTACAGGAGGTACAAAGTTTTAGCTTTATTTATCTAGTACTTGCAAAGATTTAATTTGTTTTCCTATTGTTTACAAGATTTCTTGTTAAGAAGGAAAAGGTTGTTATACACACATATGCTTATTTGACTGAATGCCAGGGGAAGGCACAAGGAATTTACAAGCAACTATGATGCAGTATAATTTCAACAAGCTGCAGGTCTTTCTAACAGACAATGAAGACCTTTGAGTAGGCCAGCAAATGAAATACATACTGTATGCAAAGCCTCATGGTTCAGGAGTTTAGGAAAAGAAGCAACTTGCACTACAGAAAGTTAGTTTTCTGGTTGGCCCTGAAGTCACTTACCATTTAGGAAAGGGGGTGCTTTTATCCATTTCTGAAGATTATATGAATTTCAGGTTTTCAAATAATGCAACACGTGGGCTGGGAAATATGCTTTCTGGGAAAATTTCTTTGTGCATGGCTTCTTTGGCAGCTGAATTCTGGTCTTTCTGCTGCAGGAGCCTCCTTCCTAGGTGGCTGTAACAGCAATACTTTCTGACAGAATACGTGTGAAAAAAATCACACTTGGCCAGATGTGACAGCAGCACGATTACGGTGGTAGATCCAGAGCTGTGAGTCTGATGCAGAGTTGCAGCAGAGACTGCCCTCTACTAACCTAACTGTAAATGTATATTTGTTTGAGCAGAGGGTAAAGGATGGGGGATGCTGATTGAGACAGATAGGTACATTGATTGATTGATTGATTGATTGACTTCTCTGTCTCTCTATATACACAGAAGATACTGTTTGCAGATAGGATCTGTAGATTTATTTTGAAAGAGACGCCCCAGGGTATTGAACCTCTTCCCACTGCATAAAATCCTGTTCCGACTCGTGTAGGGAATGTGACAAGAGGGGATGTTAAACTCCAGCTTCTTCTGCATGGATGAGCTCTGCCAGCACAGCCACGTTTGGAGATTTTGAGGAAGGAGCACACCACGCAGCAATAGTTTTAGGCGGGCAGTGCCAACCGTGCCAGCAGAGCGCCTGCCTGGCAGCACAGTGCTCCACCCCAGGAGGAGGCTCCAGCTCTTCCAGCAACACAGCTCCTTTGCTGTGTCTCCGCAGAGGGACTGGCCAGGATCACTCAGCCCCAGTGGCAAAGTCTTTGAGAGCAAATATTGGCTTCATTGCCTCTTGTCTGTCTTTGCGGGCCAATGTCTGATGTAGTGGGTAAGGGTGGGATTGTCCTCCACCTAGTGCTGGCCTTTTAAAGTGTATATATTTCACCTGAGTGATTTATGTCTCAAGCTTTTCTGTTCTTCAGGCTTTCTGGTCTTTCCCAAGTGAGCTCCAGCCACCAGAGGTGGTATATATAAGGCAGTTTCCATACAGACCCCTGTTCATCCCCATTCAGCTGGCACAGGCTGTCCTCCACTGTCACACCACAGTGCCCATAGCAACACCCACAGCGATGGTGGGACACGGAGCTGGCAGTGAGGTAGCTGATACTGTGGTATCCTTACAAGGGGTGACCCCTCACCCCAGGGCAGCCCTGGTCCGCAGTGCTGACGGGAGCCCCCAAGGGGATGTTCACCCTGGTGAGGGCTTCCCCAGCGGAGATGTCATGGTCTTTGTGACTGACAGCTGATGACCTTGATTGCTCGTGGGGAGGAGGCTGCATTAGGTGGCTGATGGCCAGGCCTGTATTTCACCCATTTGCTGGGAAAATCCAAAACGGTACCAAGGCTGCTGCATTGGTGTGGCAGCTTTGGCCAGCATTGAGGCGTCAGTCGAAGGTGCAGCACGTTTTCTGTGTTACTTGTGGGTGTACCAGTTTTATTGGTAGTGCTGCATTTGCATCAATAGCACTTGGTATCCTTACAGCGGCAAGCGATTCCATGGGAGGTCTGTTCGGAAGGGGCATTTCTTTGTGCTGTTGGAATAATCTGGGACCCTGTGTCCAAAGAAGTCTGCTGAGAAGTACGGAGTAAAGGATACATGCAATGATTGCCACATACTTAACTAGAGGATGTGACACAAAAGGCAGAAACTTCTCATCTGCTGGTGAAGCTTCTCTGACCTTGCTTCTGCAGGTTCTCCTCTTTCCAGTTGCTGTATTTCCCATCCTGCCCTCCATTACGGGTTGGAAGACCTTAGCAAACTAGAGAAAGCACATCTCTGAAATGAATGAGCCTACTAAATTGAGAGGGCAGCTCAAATGGGAACGCTGATAGCAGTACCCAGGGAACGTCTGCTCTGCTGGACACTCACCAGCAGATCCCTGCTGGGTGTTGAGAAAATCTGCCAGGCCACTGGGTGAGTGATGGTGAGTGCAAATGGAGACCCACATAGAGAGTAACTATAACCAGGAGTTGCTTCCATTATCAATGTGTACAGTTCCCACTATCATAGCTGATCCTATAGAAAATCCAGAACTTTTCCTATGCATAGTGCTTATTCTATGTTTTTCTTCCTCAGCAACACTGGGGAGAATGGATTATTCCTGTTTTGACTTTGGCTTGCTCGGAACAAACAGTATTTTTGATTTGGAAGGAATACTTTATCTTCTGTTTTCTTTAATTGTTAACATTAGAATTAAGTCTGCAAGCAGGCTGGTTTTTGTTAATCCCGGCACTTCCTTCCTTGTCTTTTATGTGTGCTGGTGACTCACCCGGAGCAGAGGCACCACGAAGGTGAGTTGCAGCGTTATTTGTAAAACATGTACTGGGGGATTCCTAAACACATCCAACCTTTTCCTTCCATTTGCAAATGATCAGATCAAATGCAGAGCACTTCCTCATGAAATAAAATAAAATAAAAATAAATCTCAGATGAGTTGCAAATTTCAGTTCTTTCCCAAAAAAAGGCCTTTGAAGAGATGTGGTATTCAGGGCTGCCTATACTATTCGTGTCAGGCACACTTAGAGCTTGACCTTTTGCTTCATATTGGCTACCCTTACTTTTTTCCTGTTCATTATCAGGTATTTCTAGCCATTGCTGGATCTTCATTACACCACCCCTGAGATGCCCCTTTGCATCCTCCCTGACCAGCCCAGCATGTGCAACTTTTTTCTCCCACCCTCCCTGATCCTTCCAAGTATTCCTTTCAAGCAGTCTTTTGTTCTCTGTTTCAGCCAAAAACAAAGTCACAAGTTTTGGGCTTGGTTTGAAAAACTTGAACACAGCTGCCTTGGGTGGGGTTGGAAGCCAATGACCTTTACAGTGAAATAAGAGCTGCAGTTCAGAGGTAACTTTTTTTCTGCTGCATCTTAACTGTTCCACTCAGGCAGCCCTACATTTACGTTCAACCAGAATGGGATCTCCTCTCCTCTCCTCTCCTCTCCTCTCCTCTCCTCTCCTCTCCTCTCCTCTCCTCTCCTCTCCTCTCCTCTCCTCTCCTCTCCTCTCCTCTCCTCTCCTCTCCTCTCCTCTCCTCTCCTCTCCTCTCCTCTCCTCTCCTCTCCTCTCCTCTCCTCTCCTCTCCTCTCCTCTCCTCTCCTCTCCTCTCCTCTCCTCTCCTCTCCCACCTGGGATGGTCTAGGATCGTGCTCTGCTCCACCAGCACTTCACAATGTCACATCACAGAACTGGAAGTGACACCTTGGGCTATCGAGTTGTATCTATGGCTTTGGAGAGCAACCAGTATGATAAGTGGATCGGGCTCTGTTTTAAGCCTCCATAGCTGTCCCAAATCTTGTTTCATAGATGGCTGCAGGACTCCTGACACTTGAGGGCCGTTTCTACTGACTTGGGTTTTTTTGTGCTGCCATTGCCCTTTCATTTCAAAAATTATTTCCCATCCCTGGTGTGTTCCAACTGATATATTTTTAGAGAGCAATTGCACGCATTCAACCTTTGGCTTTCTGTTCATCTCATGTAGAGTAACTTCTCCGGTCACTTGATCCCTCGGTAACCTTGCTTAGCGCTGCTCCAATTTCATCTACTCTTTTCAGATTAGATGTTACCAAAATCGTGCAAAGCAGTACAAATTAGGTGTCACAAGAATTTTATGTAACTCACTGATTCATTACTTCTTGTATTGGAAATATCTGATTCATCTTATGATCACGTCTGCCTTTCTTATGGATGCACTATATTTGTGGCTCGACATCACCCTAAATAATACATTTAAGTTTTTCTTCTCAGTTGTTTCACACAAACAAATTCCTGGGCTATAGCAGAGATCCTTCTTATTAAAGTATATGACCTTGTACTTTTAATTTAATTTCTACTGCTCCAGACTTCAAGGTCATCCAGTTTTTCCCAAATGACATTGCAGTTCTTCTCTCTTGGCAGTTGCTTTCTGTGTTGCATTAGCAGCAAATTTCATGAACACATGACGAACCGTAGCAAGTCATTGGGGTCATTCCTGAAAGTGTTGCCATAAGATCCAATACTTTCCACTGGATGAAGTCCACTAATAACCTCCCTTCAGCACAGTGGTGCCTTTTCTGTGCAGCCTGTTCTCCTCTGCTTTTAGTCTGCTGTCACTTGCAGTAATCTCCCCAGGCAACACAGTAGGAAATGTGCTACTCAAGGCCAAAATGTCTACTGCATTTTCTTCTTCCAGAAATCAGTTATCTTGTACCCCAATAATCATGTTAACCCTACCAAATGCACTTTAGGTTTTATTCCCTTTTCCACTTTTCACAGTGCCTTTAGTTGCTTTGATTTCACCCAGTCCCAGGTGCTAGTTTCTTCACAGTTCCTGCAGAAGGAACATATGTTCCATCTCCATTTCATGCATTATACCTTCTTTCAAATTTACTTACACCCTGGCAACTACTATTTCCAGCTACTGGTTTTAGCCATCACAACCTTGCTCCCATGTTCAAGATCACCATCTTTATTTAAAGCTCAGAAACTTGGACCTTGTCTAAATTATTTGTCATTTCAACCTTCTCAATTCTGCCCATCAGCCTTGCTTTTCAGTCCTTCTACTCTTTCTACATATGATAGAAAAATTTTCATTTCTTTCCAATTCCTTGCCTTTTTAATTTCTATCCCTGTACTTCCTAAACTCTTAATCAGAGGCTTCTTTATCGACTAATTCTTCTTTCATATTCCTTACAGTCTCTGTGCTTGCTCCTAATACTCCTTTTCATGGCAATACTACTTTTTGTTCTGGCATTTTCTTTGGTTAGACAGATATGCAGTCCTTCTGTGTAAGATTTTTTAATTATTTGAAACAGAGGCTTCAGACAGTTTTTGTACCTGTGACAAAAGCTCTTTAGACCTATGCCTAGAGTAATTTTCTTTTGACTTCATTTTGTAAAATCAAATCTTTACCCTTTTTTTGGTTTTGTTTGAGGTTTAACTCCTGTTCAGACCAATTTTGACTTTTTTTGGAGTACCACTGACATGCAAATGCAATAAACATCAGTTAAGGGTGGCTTAATTGACCTGATCAGCTGACCACTTATAAAGTAAGGAGATAAATCTGATTTTATAGAAGGTAATGAGGGTTGCTGTGTAGCATGCAGGTTTCAGCACACAGTCCTTTGCTAGAGAGAAAGACATAACAGTGCACGTATTTTGGCAAACACTGCTATTGTTGCTTATTAAAATGATCTAATCCTAAAGTCAAACCCTCTTTGCAAAGCATTGCATGCGTCTCTTCAGTTTTTGCACAGCTTCTTAGCACTTCTCCTCCTAGGGAAAGCATATTAAAAATAAAGTCATTCTGGACTTCACAGCCTTGCCAGGCCTGGTGACCGCCTTTTGTGGCCAGTGTGAGTGGAGGCAGAGCCCTCTTTGTTGTGTCCCTGAGATGGTATCAGAGCTGGCAGCCTCGGCATCCTGAGGAGAGCTGCCCAGATCTGGGCGGGCACGTGGGGGCCGAGCGGGTCTGAGCAGGGGTGCAAGGTGATGGTTCACACGGGCAGGGGGATCACGCGGCTTGGTGAGGAGCGTGCTCCTCAGCAGTGGTGGGGACACCCGGATCAGACCCCCATCAACAAATGGCTTTGCTGGTTCAGCACTTTGGAGGGGCCGGGTGCCTCACTGCAACACAGGGCACTTTAGGATGGAGAGGGACCTCCTCCTCCTCTCTGGGACACAGCAGCTTTGCTGATGGTGTTCCCCATTGGCTGGCCTTAGCGGTACCCAGGCATACCACTGCAGGGACGGAGTGCTCCTTCCTGCTCCCCCAGCAGTGGGATGAGGTGCAGCATCCTGGTGGGCTGCCCCACTGTAGCACCCACGTCCCGCAGGGCTCTGCTCTTGCCGATTCAGCCCCTTGTGCTGGGGAGCAGAGCAGGGAGCTGGGGTCACACAGCCTCCACCATCTTGCCTATGGTGGACAGTGGAGACTCCTGCGAGCCCTGGGCTACCGCAGCTTGAGACATCACTTTTGTCCTTATCTCACATCACAGTGTTTTAGCCCCTAATTTATTCTGTGCATGGCGAGGAGAAGGAGGAATTAATGTCTGGCAGGCAACCGTGTTATGTATCACACCTCAAGGATGGGATTTCTGAAAGGAAAGAGCCCCACAATGGAGTCGATTTCTGCATATTTTCTCAGATAATGTATGCACTTTTTGTTTTCTAAGTCCTCTAGCATATGGTACCTTTTAATTTACTTCAGGTCATGCAGGGGGCAATGTACTTTGAAATACAGGCTGAGTAATACAAAAATAAAGTGACTGACTCGGAATAACAAAACTGCAAAATCTGAAGGCCACAGAAGCAATTTTACTGAAAGCAGCAGGATCCTCCTTCAGCTTCTGCTGCTGTGGCTTGTAAGGGCATAAAGGTGGGGAGGTGCGCCTGCAGGACGGTGCAGATCCAAGTCATGGCTTGGTGTACCTTAGCATATAGAGGAACCAGCCCATGAGACAAAATGTGAGCACAAACTTTCCCCCTCCAGGTGGAGAAGGAAAGAGAGACTGGGTGAAACTCCAGCCCTGCTGAAGTGGATGGGAATTTTGCCACTGATCATGCAATACAGGAGTCTCCCCTGCAGACCTGTAAGGAATTTTGTAACTGTATTGTAATGTGTCCTGGGGGAAATGATAACATGACAGGGAAAATTTGGTGCTTGGATAAATAAGCTTTTGATATTATGTCTGTTTACAAGTTTTCCACCAAAGCTATACTGGGTAATTTCTCCTTCAAAGATAGAGAATCCTGGAAAAGTCTCTGAGAGGGGAGGAGGGGAAAGAGCCCATTTTCTGCCCACTTAGCTCTGTCATACGCTGAGAAGGTCCTAACCCCGCGTGAGTGCTTGTGGTTTTTCTTCAAAGGCTCTGTAGTGGTACAGACAATCACAGCTGATGAGGAGTGCCCCCAGCGTGCACTTTTGTTTTCTAACGTAGCCTCCTCGGAAAATATGATGTTACAGTATTGGCCAGTCAGTCAGTCTGTCGCTCTTGGTTGGCTGCTCCTGTTGTAACATGATGATGCTGGTTTTGGGGTTTTTTTTGCTAGTTTTCCATCAGCTCTTAGAGAGATCAGACTACAAAATGTTGACTTCCTGCCGAACCTTTGGATCCCATTGGTATCTCCTCTCTGCTGGGCCAGTTCATCCCACTTCCCAAGCAGTTCTCAGCACCCTCTGTAGAGCTGGTTTGTTGACAGGCTTTTGTCCTGCAGACTGCACTGAATATCTGTCTTCTTCACAAACATAAATAGAGTCGTTTCACAATAACCCTGTCAGATAAGGGAGAATTATCATCCCTATTTACACCAGAAACGTGGGAGATTTTCTACTGCCCACAAACATGCAGTTGCCACAGACTAACTGATTTTCCTAACATACATTGTGTTCTTGTCCAGAGGAGACGAATAATTTCTGAGTGGGGTGGAGATGTCTCCACTGACACAGGGTGTGGCAAAGGGATGATGGGGAGAAGTGCAATCACTAATTTTGGTGATTGACTGGAAGGGACACTCCCCCATCCAACCTCTGGTGAGCAAATGCAGGGTTAGTTTAGTAAATTACAAGGATTTTTTTTTTTTTTAATTAAAAGAAGGAAGGGATGTGTTCAGTTGTAAACACAAATGCAAACACATTTGGTAACTAAGCAGTTTGGCCAGTGTTCTGCTTGTAAAAGCTGAAGGTTTCTGTTAGGCTTTGGAATAATAGCATATAGCAGTACACTGAGTATTTGTCATGAAGTGATTTCATCTTCTATGTTAATGCAGCCTACCCAGTGCCGAGACTGATGTTTTTAAAAGTCAGATGTGACAAAGGAAAAAGTTAATCCTTCGGAGAAAGAATAACATACTGATTAGCTTCACTATTTAGAACTATATGAATATGCATTTAGCTCATGTTGGATTTAATATCTGAAGACCTCAACACCAGCTCTTCACAAATATCAGCTCCCAAGAATGTAAAAAATGCTTTTGCTTTTAAAGGAGATAAATATTTTTTGTGTTTTTATGACCAACAGCTTTTAATACTAAAATTCAAAGATAAAAACCGCTTTGAAATAGCTTATGGCAGTTGATACTGTATGTTTACATATTACATTCTTTTTTAGTTTAGACACTGAAAATAGATGAGGTGGTTACTGAGTTTGTTTCTAGAAAATGTCAGCATCACATTCCTATTAACACATTGCGAAAGCTTTGGCCAACTGTGTCTAAAACGAACCTGCCACCATGAGATGCGGAACTGCAGGAACACCATCACAGTTTAAGGTATGAAATTGCCTCACAGGTATAGAGCGAGACCTGAAGAAGACACTCTGAAAGATACAACCAGAGGAAGAAATCCAGAAATGAGAGACCCAGCCCCCCTCCTCCAAGAGACTGCAGTCCTGCTCCAACAGATGGAGCTCAAACAAGTCCAAGAGCACACCCACAATTAATTAACCAAGGCACAGTGTGGATCTGATAATGACACGGATAAGAGGGTCTGTGCGGTTGCAGAGTTAGTCCCCTCACCTGTGATGAAGAGCATGTATGGTAGCAGTGTCTGTAAAGATGAATTCCAGTGGCCCATCTCAGAGACTGAGACACGAGTTTCTAGGAGGATATGTGGCGTGGGTAAGGGGAAGGGGTCTGAGCTAGGGAAGAGCTGAGATGTTGAAGTGCAGCAGCTCCATAGTCCAGCTTCAAGACAACATCACACATGATGGATTTAAACGAGAAGGGGTGTGCTGAAGTGTCGTGTTGAAGAAACGCTTCTGAATTGCTGATACCCTCTTGTAGCCTGGGGTAACCTTGTAGCCCACACTGACAGGGTAACACGAGTAACAGCAGAAATGAGAAATACTCTGCTTCTGGGGTTAGGAGGGTCCTGACACTCCTTTCCCCAGTGCCAGTGAAGAAATACCAGGAGCTCTTTATAACCTTGACTGGGGAACCCTTGAGAAGTACCACCTAACAGCATCACCCCTCCACAACTGCATCTGTCATCCACAACGTGACAAACCACATTTTTATATAATGGAAGTAACTTCCCTGAGTGCAAGGTGATTAAAAGACCGTAATATACAGGATTGAAGACTTGCTAATCTAAGAAATATACACAAGAAAACAGCAAGATAGCAGTTTGTATTGTTTTTTCTTGACACAACACTTTTACATTGACATTGTACTTTTTTAGCTGTGTATGTGTGGGGCTAGAAGGATGTTTTTGCATCTGATGCAATTAAAAGATTTTCCCTTCTCCATTTTATTCCTTCAAATGCCTTTATGCCTTCACTACTCTAGAACAAAAGGAATCCCATTCCTTGCTAACTGCTTAAAAAGATTCAATTAACTAGTTATTCTGCTAACCAAATGCCTTTATTTAGTCAAGTCTAATTTGCATGTTATTGCCACTTTCCTGCTTTTTTTTGGTTTTGGGAAGGATTCAAGCAATGCTTCAAACCAAGACCTCCAAAATGCCTTAATGGATCAGAAATAGTCTTTGTATCGTAAATGTCTTAATCACTTGATTATGTGTCTTTTCATCAATGGCATATCCTGAAGAGTCTGACTTTGTTGTTCCAGCATAGCCTTAAATGCTAAGGACGTTTTTGCTGGTTCGGCATGTAAAGAGGGGGCACCCAGGGGTAGAGATTTGTGTGGTGCATATTCCCGTTGTCCTCTGAAAGCCACTTCTGAGGCAGTCAATTCAGATACCTGAATTGAATAATCTTCAGATAGACTGAAGATTACGGATATCTGTTTTCAGCAGTTGTGAACCTTTCCTACATACTGTAACTTGAGGCTGAATACTATTACTTAATATCATGGCTACAGAATCTGCAACAAGAGTGTATCCAATGTTCAAGTCAGGCCCAAACATGAATCATGTTTTATAAATTTGAGTTTATTTTTGCTGAATGCAGGAACTGATTGCTTGGCATTAGCTGGGTGTGGTGAGGAGCTGGCTTCTGCCCCCAGTTACGCTCCTGCGGTGCCGCACCAGTGATACCGGGGCCAGGGTCCCACCTAATGTCTCCTTTCTTGGCTCTTTGCTGGCTGTTTACCAAGTATGGATGAGCGCAATTTGGTGACCATTTTCTGTTTTGTGGTGGTGCTTTAGAACACGCCCAGGCAGTGCAGGAACCCACTCTCTGCTTGAAAGATAGAAGTGCTTCTAAATCACTTGGGAATTTTTGGAAAACCTTACCCTAGGTCTTGCAGATTAGTAAAATCTCCTTCCAAAACCCAATGTATTTAGTTAGTCTGAACACAGAGAGCTGAAACTTCAAAAGCAAAGAGCCCATGGAAGGGCTCCAGCTTTTTCTGATCTAGTGAGCCTAGTGTGTGCCAGCAATCATGTGCTTCGGCAGAGTAATTGTCCTTGCAGGGACAAAAGCACCATTGCTGTGAACTCACTCAAAAAACTTCCTTGCACAACTTTTGCCCTCATATTGATGACTGCAGCCTCCATCCACGTGTGGCATTGCATGGAGATAACTCAGTCAGAATTTGGTTGGTAGCATGTGTGCTCAGCAGATTATGAAGAGGATAAAGTGGGCTTTACTCATTTCCTCTGATTTAACATTTACTGTATCAGCATTGCTTTCATTTAATATACCTTAAATTAGTAAAATGTGGGCTTTCATTGTAAGATTTGCATCTTAGCAATGAAAAAAATGATATAAAGCAGAGTTCAAAGTCTTTTATTTTGTGAGAGACCAACTATAAAACTAGTTGGATAACTACATTGGAAGAGAGGACAGATTTCTGCACGTAGAGTAGATTTGGCCCAACTTTCAGAGGGAGCATGGAGGCAGAAAGCTTTATTGCTGGCACGCTGTGACCTCCCTTGTCTGCCCATCTGTGCTCCCCCCGCGAGTGCAGTGAGGGAGGACATGGGCACACAAACACACTGCTGCCAAACGAACTGAGCATGAACCTGCAACAGATCAGCTTTCTGATAACTGGTTTAATGACCCTTTCCAGCTTGTAGAAGAGATTTTGCCTCTGATCCTGTCAGGATAGCTCCATTAAAAGGCTCTCTGGGTGCCTTTGATCCTGCCTGTGACAAATGACTGCCCCAGTCCCACAGAAAGGGCAGCATCTACTACCTCGTGACTGACCTATTTTACTGCTTTCTCATGTAATGTATATCTTCAAGGTGGGGACTGTCTCTGCTATTATTTCCTCATTCACTCCATTTTTTACTTCCTCAGTTTTCTGTTGCTTTACACATTCTATCCTCTCTATTTTTTCTTTCCTTCTTCTCTACATTTGCTCATCACCATCTGCCTTCTGTTTTTTTCTTTTTTCTTTTCTGCCTGTTTTCCACTATTATAAGGGGTATTTTTTTCTCCGCCTTACTCCTCCACTGCCTTCTCTCCCATTTCTTTCTTTTCTGTTCTCTTTCTTCTGTCTAGCTCTTTCTGCTCCTCAATCCCATGATGACAGCAGGGAGCAGCTAGCAGAAACAAGACCAGCTGGGTTACATCCTGGTAAGAGCACATGCTGCTGCTGACAGGACCCAGAACGTGGAGCAGAGACGCCTTAAGACTGTTTTGGTTTTGAACACATGATACAGATAGGGAGGGAAAGGGGGATTTTTCACTAGCCCTGCTCAGTTTTACACACCCTTGCGTGCACAGGACAGTGTTAGACTGCCGTGGGCATTGGCACAGCTGGGGAAGAGGAGAAGCTTTGCATGCACGGTGAAAGGAAATCCAGCGAGGAGGTACGGCTTTGCAGTGAAAGGCAACAAGCCAAGGAGAAATCTTGGAGAGGAAGACAGAGCTCTGTGCTGCGCATGGCAGGCGCAGCGTAATGAGGCTTTTAAATATGGGAAGGACGCGAATGCTGAGCATGGCCCTACTCCTGGTTATGTTTTCCGGGAGAAGGCTTCCTGGCTTGCTTCTTACCACGTTTCTGCCATGGGCCCCTCGGGCGGGACAGGCGGTGGGCACCCACTGGACACATGCAGGAGCGCTGGGCAGCACATGTGAGGTCTGGCAAAGGACTGCAACTGAAGGAAAACCCACAGAGGTGGCGCTGGGGGCCGAGTTAAAGGACAGTGTCAATGGAGTCATTTGCCAGCGTAAGGCTTTTCTGAGTTAACATCAGCATCAACAGCAGTTGTGACAGGCCTTGCTGACTGTGGCCATTTCTTGCTGATGTGCAAGCCATCAGCACTGTGACATGGTTTGTGCATTGCTGGCAACACTTGTACCCATTTAGAAACCCCTGCTCTGACTTTATTCTTCCTCTCATAGATCAATGATGTGGAAGAGCCTGTAATATCCCAGGGTGAAAAAGAGGGACAGACTGAGGTGTATTTGGTGTTTGATATTATGTTAGTTGGTGTGGGAAGGTGGCAAGGGATGCCGAGACTTGGCTTGGGGCCTCCACTGAGCAGGATGGAGCAGCGCAGGGAGGCTGCTGGAGGGAGGCCATTGAAGATGCTGGAGTCCAGGGAGGGTTTAGTGTGTGTGTAGGGGAGAGTGTGTGGATGCCCAGAGGTCTGCAATGCAATGGCATGTTTAGGCTAATCTCATGTTGCTAAGGAGCCCTACACATGTGTGGTGTTGGCTCCTGTTACCCTTCCTCAGGTGGCCTCCCCCTCCTCCCAGTGAAGTCCATCTGTTTGGCCACGAACCCCGTGACTTTTGGCTCCAAAGAACGCGGCCCATCACAAAACCCCAGAGTATGCCTTTCACAGCCTCGAGGACGATCTGCGTCCAGCACCCCAGCACCGCTGAGTGCCTCCAGCTGTTTCTTGACAGGCGACTCATGCGTGAGTCAGATGGCTTCACCGGCTCTGCCCCGTGGGGCATGCTGCCGGGAGAGCAGCTGGCCCAGCACGCCACAGGCAGGGAGACATCTCTGGCTGCTGGGAAGAGCTTTTAGAGACTGTTAAAACAGCAGCAGTGTGCGGGGCTGGGAGGTAGGTGTACCTGAGGGTCTGCTTTATGCTGGCTTTCTGGTAGCATATCTCTCTCAGGCTGGTTAAAACGGGGAGAAACCCACACCACATGCTGCCAAACTGGGTTTGTACAAGCAATGAGAAAAGTTCATAGAATCATAGAATGGTTTAGGTTGGAAGGGACCTTGAAGATCATCGAGTTCCAACCCCCCTGCCACAGGCAGGGATACCTCTCACTAGACCAGGTTGCCCAAGGCCACGTCCAGCCTGGCCTTGAACACCTCCAGGGATGGGGCTTCAACAACCTCTCTGGGCAACCTGTTCCAGTGCCTCACCACCCTTAAAGTGAAAAACTTCTTCCTAATGTTTAATCTAAACCTGCCCTCTTCCAGCTTAAAGCCGTTCCCCCTCGTCCTATCACTACATGCCCTTGTAAAAAGTCCTTCCCCAGCTCTCCTGTAGGCCCCCTTTAGGTACTGGAAGGCCACAATAAGATCTCCCTGGAGCCTTCTCTTCTCCAGGCTGAACAGCCCCAACTCTCTCAGCCTCTTCTCATAGCAGAGGTGCTCCAGCCCTCTGATCATCCTCGTGATGATGTTAGATGTTTGGTATTCCTAGCTGGGGCTACCTTCAGGTTTCTGAGGAAGATGTCCTGAAATGCTGATCCACACAAGCAACACCCGGGGTGCCCATGAGGAGGCACCCCGCAGAGCTGCCTGTTCAGCTGTGGGCAATGGCAAGCTGCAGAGATGTCCATCCCTTCTTCTGCCTCAGTAGAAGGAGCTGGTCCCTAGCATGTGTCTGACCTGAACCCAGCCATTGGTAGGAAAGAACAGTCAGGTTCTAGTCCCTGGTAGGCAGTGGCCACATGGATTGAGAATTATCATCTTGGAGCCATTGCCTGCTCACCTGGGTTGCTTATCTGCACACCATCCACGCTGGCTTACTTGTGTACACTTCTTGCCCCATGGGGGCCCTCAGGTACCACTGTGAGATGTGCAAGACCTGCTTGGAGGATGCTACGGGGCTGGCTGCAATCCTTCCAGTGGCTCGGCGGGGGCCATAAGGCTGCTCTAGCTGGCAGCTCCTTCAGCCTGCGAAAAACACCATGGAGATACAGGGAATCCCATCCCCATCCCGCCTGGGGGGTGGCTGGGGGATGACTGCTCATGGTGATGGTGCTGGTGGCTTTGCCAGCAGAGAGCAGGCTGCAGGCAGTGCCCATGCTGCAGTGCAGAGCCACAGGCAGCGAGGGAGCACTCCTGGCCACGCACCAGCAGAGCGGTCAGCTGGGCACCAGGCAGGCAGCTTGTGCTTCTGTTACCAGAATGAGCAGCAGCACCTTCTGGAGGAATGGCCCAGTGGTGGGGAAAGGCTCCTCAGAGCTTGCCGATCTATCATGAGTTTTCTGAAACGAGAAAGGGTCTGGCTGCCAGGTTAGCCTTGCTGCATGCATGCTCCTCGTCCTCTCTGCCAGGCTCTGCAGATCGACCTCTGATGCGGCACTGCAGCCCCTGGGCCATCTCTTTCTTGGCAGGTGCAAAGGGAAAGGCAGTACGTGATGGTCCTCCCCTTGCTGTGCTTATGGAGAGGGTGGTCAGTGTGGAAATTGCCCCAGCTGGGAAGCAGCTCTCCAGCGTCATGACAGGCAGGCACCAATAGGCATCTGGGTGGCTTGAGGATGGCTTCATTCCTGTCTTCAGGGCTTCATTCCTGACTGGCATGGACTTGCCAAAGGTACTTACCTGAGATGGCCTGTTTTCCTGGTGGTTTGTCCACCTCAAAAGTCACACTAGCCAGATACAGATGTCAGCTCTTCATCAGGTCTTCTGGACTAGGTGTGCTTGAAAGGACGGGTGCAGTCATTATATGTGAACTCTCACTTGAAACAACAGTACAGATGATAAGTCAAGCATTCAGTAGTTAAGAAAAGCTATGTTTAAGGTTCCCTGTGCCACATCAACCAGCCTTGAGCCTTTGATAGCATCATCTGCCTCTTAGGATTTCTTCACTGACTCCAGCCTCCTGTTTCTCTTAGTCCAAGCCTCCACCTCTCTCCTGCTTTGCTGCCTGCTCCAGACCTTTTCTCTCTTCCACCTCTCAGTCTTCCCCTCATCTCAACTCCCAATCTAAGTTTCTTTTTCTTCCTATCAGGTTATCTGCTCTCACCTGACCCCCCAACATGCCCCACAGCTGCACTGATTTACAGTATACACCTCTCCCTCTTCCTCCCCTCTCTCTCCCAAATCTACCTCCTGATTCAGGTAGTCAGTCCCACATTCCCAGTTATTCCTCAGCTCTTTTTCACAGTCTGTTCCCTTCACTGTTTCTCCTCTTTTGCATTCAAACCATGGAGTTTGTTCCCACTCTTTGCATGCCAATCCCTCTCCATCCTGGGGGATCCCTAAAACTACCTCCCGCTGCTGTGGTCTGGAGCCTCCCTGCAGCCATTATCATGCAGGAACAGCAGCTGCAGGTCCTGCACCTCCTCCTCAGCCCTGAAACAGAGACACCCAGGGAGGACGGGTCCCGGGGCTCATAGGCAGCTGTGTCTGAGTGGGGCTCCTCAGCCTCTCAGGCAGCCCTGCTTCCCTCCATTACACAACGCTTAACATAGTTTGCTTAAAGTTCAGACGGGATCAACCATCTTCACAGAATGCAAATCTTGGTCAAAGGGTTTAAGGACAGGTAAACTTCTGATTAAGCTGCAAGAGGGTCTTACAATGGAGATTGTCAAGGAAATATGGTATGTGTACAGCACAGATACTGACTTAGCCTGCAATTACTCAGTGTAAAGACTTTACAGGTATGGATGAGACTCTCAGAAAAGCGAAGGCATTTCTTATTTGATTTGATGGTTTAATTTATGCCCTTCTGGGAATATGAACTCATGGGAAGTCACAGCAACAGGTCTGTGATTTTCATGAGGTAGAGCTGCTTTCCAGGCTGTTACCTCTTGCTGGCACAGCAAGTTTTTGTGAACACGCCATAAGATGTGTAATGCTGCAGTGTTTTTAGCTGAAGTCACAGATAGCAAATAGAAAGCACTGGGTAATCATCATACCGTGCCATGGCCTGCCCTCCAGGGTGAGGGAGCTTGCTTGGTCAGAAGCTGCACAGATGGCTTTAAAATATTGCAGTAAGAGTTTCATTTGGAACAACTCTGAGCACCATTTCTGGCTTTCTGGCTAACTGGAAATCCTGGCTCCAAGCTTCATATGTCAGCCAAGAAGATGTAAAAAGAGCATTGGACAGGTTGCCTCTTTAGGCAACATTTAGAAACCATGGTTATACTCTTACCCTGCCCAAGTAAGTAAAACTACTTCTTCACATGATTGTGTTCCTCCCCTTTATGTTAAGAGGGAAGAAACAGGCTATGGGACAGCTCAGAGATACACTTTCCACTCAGTTTTCTGAAGTTCCTACAATCACATTTCCTGAGAATTTGTTATGACATCCAAATACGCAAGTTTGCTCCAACACGTGTAGTTCTGGCTGAAAATAAACAAAGAGCAAATGCAGTTTGACTCTGGCCAGGCTGCCGCAAGATTAATTGGGCGAGACATGCCAGCTCAGGAAATTAATTTTTTTTGGACAGCTTCACTGTTGGTAGGGATGATTTTCCTTCCTTCAGCAGAATGACCATCTCCACTTTTTAGAATTGTTGTAGAGGTGCGTCAGAGCTAAATATTCCTCATACCTGGCTATCAGCTTGGTGACAGGGGACAGGACGCAGTGTACTCAGACAAGCCCTTACATAAAAATGGGCAGGTTTTGGCTTCTAGCAAAACTTATCTTTTTGTAAGGAGATGTTCAGAGAAAGCAGACGTTGTGTCTCCCTGGTGTATTCTGCACTGTGACACCAGTCTTTGAAACTGGGTCAGGCTTAGGGAGAGCCTGAACAAAACCGGGGTCTAGAAAGGGATGAGAATTTACAAAATCTTGTTGAGATCTTCCATGTTTCCTACTCCATGTGCTAAACCTTGCCATAGCAGATGTGACTGCAGGTTAGATGGTCCCCCAGAGTTTTGGGGATCCAGTTCAGAACTAAAGCCTGAAGGGAAATCTGGGGTTTGAATTGGAATCTGTGGTCTCCCTTGCATCCCAAGGGGAAAAATAGTTTTAGTTTTATTTGGCCTCAGCATCTGTGCAGCTGGCATTCTGGAAGACCACATAGGAAGCAAACTAAGCTAGTCAAATTAATCATCATGCCATTTTTTGTTGTTGTTGATTTATCAGCAGACGAAAGCACTGATCATGTTTCATGTACTTGTCTTTTGAAAGTTTCCCAGAATGCAGGTAAGAGTGTTTTACTCTGTATACATGGTGTTGTTTGGCAACAGTCTCAGGAGATCACTTTCCAGGCGTATAGGTCTTTGGTCTACCTCGGAGGTCTCTCATGTGGATCCTCTGGATTTTCTGTCTCTGTTCTTCTCAGCTACTTAAAGATTTCTCATAGGGAGCTTGGAGGAGGAAACAAGCAAGAGGAAACCCCTGGGACATGATGGTTCAAAGAAAAACAGTTCCCTGCTGTTTACCTCCTGCTTCTTGAGTCTCTGATGTACCCACCCATAACTCCTGTCTTGTGCCTCTGGCCCTTGGCCCCCCGACACCTCCCAGCCACTCTTCTCCTTCCCACCAGTCAGAGATCTCACCCGCTTCTCCTTGACCAGCTTCCCATCACCTGCTGAAGAGACTTAGGGTTCCCTCAAAATTGCTCTGCTTTTTTTGAATCTAGTTTCCTTATTTTTGATTATACCATGTTCTTTAGGAGAAAAGCCCCCATGTACATGGCAAAGATATGTTTTTTTTCCCACGTGACAGCTCCTCCTCATCTATTCCAAGCACCTGCACCTCCTTCTGCCTCCTGCTGATCACACCGACTGTCCCTTCCACAGCTCTGTCCAGAGCAAGCTCTGTCCAAAGCAAGCTCCCTGTCTCGGCATGAAGGACTGAACGGGACACTCGAGCATCATCTAATCCTTCCACATGCTGGAATGGCTCAGGCTCTGTTGGACTACCAGTAGCAGTCCTTCCTTGTGTCATTACACAACCAGTGTAATGTTGCTCATTAGACCATTTGTTCACATGAATTCCACTTTGAGCTCATCTACAATACCAGCAGTGTTGAAAGAAAATGTGATTTAATTATTACTGTAAGTTCTTACCACAGAATATTATGCATTGTTTTGAAATGCCTGGCTGTGGATGTTACTTTAATGTTTTTTTTTAAGTCTGTAGTGAAATAATGTTAGATGTTCCTCATTCTCCCTTTCCATTATCACTCAGAGAAGTCAAAGCCAACATGTCTCTGCAAAGTTTAAACAACTTTCCCTTTAAACTTTTGTGTAAAGTTTATAATGCACTTAGTAAGGCTAAGCAGATTTATTTTTCATGAGTTCCTAGGCATAGCATGGGTTTTTTTGTTCTTCAGTATGTGCCAGAAATGATCAGGGTCTCATGGCTTGGGCAGGTCCTGTCTCATCCCCGCTCTTGCCGCAGTCTTGGAGTCTGGGACATTTTATCAAACACGTTTCTAAAATCCAGCAGGCAGGGATGTGTTCCCGCAGGGGGCTGCAGCCGGACGCACGCTCCTCCGCTCCTGCTCCCGGCCCAGAGGATGAGTGCCAGCTTTGGTCTGGAAGCTGGCCAGCCACGTGAGTGTGGCACCGTGCCCAACGTCGTATCCCACGCCCAGAGGGGCCAAAACACAGCAAAATCTGGGGTCCCGGTCTGCTCCTCGCCACGTGGCCATTGCCCTAGAAGCAAATTGCTTAGACCGGCAGAGTAAAACATGAGAGAAGTGGGTTCCCCGCCTGCCTCTTCCCCGCTGTGCAAACACACAGTGTTCACACAGTTCTTGTGTCTGCCTGCCGCGTTTCTCACTTTTACGCCTAAAGCGTTGGGTTGCTCAGATTCACTTGCGGAGGAAGCAATGCGGAATGCAGGGATCAGCTGACGTTGTTTATGCTGTGCATTTCCTTCGCTAGGAGCCCTGGAAGAGAGCTGAGTGTGCAGAGCGGAGGGGCACTGCCTTCTTGGGGTGGCTGGCATCACGTCTGCGCGCCGCAGCCTGCACAGGCAGGCTAAGCCCACCGGGCTCACAAGTGACACTGGAGAGGGGAAACTCAGTGCCTCCACGTCACATACACTGAATTTTCTTCAGGTAATAAAACAATCCTACACCTCTGCAGCACCTCTTGTCTCTAAAGAAAGATCTCCATTATACATGTGGCACTCGTTGCTGCAGACCCTAAGCACCTGTGGTCATCTTTTTTTTTTTTTTTAAACTCTGCTACTATGTGTGTGAAGCAAAGCGTCATTCCCTCCCCCATTTCGCAGGGTCACAGGAAGGCAGTGGTCTGCCTGAAGCCTTGGAGAGCAGTGGCGATGGAGCAGCAAGGAATCCTCTTCCTGCCAGTCCCGGGCTGGTGGTCTCGGAAAGAGAAAAGACCAGAAAAGAGAGGAGCTGATTGAACACTGTGCAAAGAGTTGGCAGAGAAAAAGAAAGCACCGTGCTGGCGAGATTGCAGGTATGCCTGACAGAATGCAGGCAGGCAGCACAGCCTATGTGGATGTGTGACAGAGACACGCAGGACGAAGGGCTCGTGACTCTCCTGCCTACTCCTGTGCCTGGCACTTTTTTGTCTTTACATCCCCTTCCTTTCACTCCTGTGCATTTGAGCATGCAGATCTGCATTTCAAGCCTGTGCCGTGAAGCAGGCAGGCACAGAGCTGCGATACTTGAAGTCTCTCTGACAGGCACCAGTGTGGAGCCCCTGGCCAGCAGCAGGGCTGGGTGCAGAGGGCTGGGGTCAGCAGCAAAGACCACGCTGCATTGCTCCTCCGGCCACTGATATCCATGTCCCTCATGAGGTGGAGAAGGATCTCTTGTGTCTATAAGGTGTTGGCAGGACTGCCTTCAGCTCCCAGCAGAATGCTGTGCCAACACACTGAGAGCAGCATCCTGCAGCGATATGCTGTCTTCCCTCTCAATACCACAAACATCCTCTCCTAGAGTTGAGTCACGCCACCCAGCACCTTAAGTTGTATTTGTTTTAGCAAAATCCCACAGGATGCTGTTTCACTGAGGGTTCAAGACGTTCCCGTTCCCTTTGATGCAAGGCATACCGAGATGTCTGTGGTGGGGAAGTGGTGTGCCGCCAGGATGGTGGCCCCGCTCCTGCAGAGCTTCCCGGCTCTGCGGTACGGGAGGACAGGCAGCCTGTCAGGGGGGCTGCAGCGCCCACACGGATGGGGTGGAGTTACTAATCTCTTTGAAATGACAATTTGCTCTTTGTTTTGTATGTTTTCCAGATGTCACCTGCTGGCTTCAGGGGGAAGGGAAAAATTAATGTGAAGAAACTATTTTAGTAATTTGCCTGCAAATCCAGGTGCCTCTCCCAGCAGCTTGAACCACTTTTAAATTAAAATTTCAGTAGGAAGAGAGCTGGGGTTTCACCGTGGGCAGCTGTAAAACAGCAAGCGGCTACCAAGGTGTCTTGGGAGGGACTGGTTTGCCCTGGGGCAGGAGCCCAAACCAGTTTCCCCCCTCTCTGCCCATCAGCTTTGGTCAAGCTGCTGGGCAAGACCAAACCCGCTTTGGCAGGGAGCGCTGCCCTGAGCCCAGCCCTGCCCTCCTGTTTGTGGCTGCAGCCAGGTACGGGAGGCCACCAGGCTCTCCTCTTTCTGTCCCTGCTTTTGTCTCATGCCAAGATGGGCCTGGTTTCATACCGAGCAGGTGTAATATAGTGCAAATGGGTTACTGTGTTTGGGGTGACAGGACGCTGTCCTCTGCACATGAACCACCTCTAGATTGAGCCCTCTCAAGGAAGCAGTGGCTGCTGGTTCATCCCTTCAGGGGGGAAAACTTTGAGGTGGCATTTGTGACATTTGAGTTCACTTTAATGAAATCTCTCAGAGCCCGTCTGTATAATTTTCTTGCATTTGATCTCTGCCTCCTTTCCCCCAAGCCAAACCACTTCTGCCATTATCAAAGAGCTCCTTGTTGATGAAACAAAATGGGGAAAATGCAACATATTTTAGCATACTCTTAGCATAATAAACTTTTTATGAGGAAATAACAGATAAAAGGCTTCTTGAGTAGAAAGGGGAAAAGTAGATCATTAGCATTAAATAGAAATGTACGTTTAAAAAAAATGAAACTTTTAGAAAACATGGAAAAATATGTCTGTGTAACATGAAGTAAAGTCATAATTTCCCCTATTAACATGCACTAAAACAGAGCTAAATGATTGCACCGCATCTTGGTGAGTCTGTTTTTAGGAAGGTGAGTCTCATGCTGCTTGATGAGAGGTTGCTAAGCAGTCTCCTGTATCCATTAGTTATGTAAACAGGGATGAAAATAGCCCCTTTCTTGCCAGTGCCTAAAGAAACAGAGCTTGGACCCTGGCAACTGTAAATTAATCCCACTGCTTCCTGGAAGTCTGTCAAAGTAATGATTTTTTATTTTTTTTTTGAGTGGCGAAATATGCTGTTTGGAGAGAAGAAAAGATGATCCTTGAGTTCTTGGCTCCCTTCTTGGCGTGCATGGAGTGCAAAGAATCAAGGCGGGTTTAGGTATTTTTGAGTAAATGAGAAAAATATTGAAGGGGATATTTTCCTCCTAAGATTAAGGTACGCACCAACAGTCACTTCCATCCTGTCCCCAGGCACTACTGCATTAGACAGTCTTACAGTGGTGCATGAGTTTTAGAGAGAAGTCATTGTAAATATGAACTGGAAAGTATATGTGTTTATGTTTCTCTGGTTACCTCTTTGAGAAGTACTTGATGAAGCCAACCACAATTTTTCAAAGGGATAAACCCCCAGTCTCTTTTTCTCAGTGGAAATCGGTCCTTTTCTTGAAATCTCAGAGTTAAAGTCTTCCAAAAAAGCAGCCATATGAAAAAGGCAGCCTTGGTTTGTCTTTTGAATTTCAGCAGACAAAGTCTTTTTGCTGTTTTTGCCTTTTCTCTCCATCCTCCCCCCAAACTTTGTTTTCTCTTGCCAAAGAGAGAAAGAAAAGGTGGAAAAACCAGCAAAATGTAAACCATTCTGAAAACAAAAAGTTAGAAATACAGAAACTTTTCTTTTTTTCTTTGTTAAGCCAGAGTGCACTTTAAATAGTGATCCACAGGACTTCAATAAACAAACAATAACAACTGTCCTCCGTGGACAGCCAGCCAGTCCTATTCTTTTCTGAGACCACACAAAGAAAAGAAATTTAAAACCTCACTATTTTGGATGATACATTGCACTCATTTTTCGTTTGATCTCCTCGCTGTCAAATCTTCACTCCCCGATAGCTGACACTGCTGCCAAGGTGTTTGGCATAGGCAGTACGTCGTGTGATGGATCACAGGCACATAATTACGGTTTATTACACGGTCTGTCACAGCAAGGCTGGCAGATTGTTTGTCACAGGAAGATAGATGAAATCCTGCTGCCCTCTCAGCACAAAGGTGTCAGTGACGAGGGCAGCGTCCCGCTGTTGTGCGAGGCAGCAGCCTGGAGCGCGGTGCCACACAGCTGCCTCCCCATCACTGACGCCTGCACACCACCTTCCACGGGCAGCTGTTCCCTACACACCGTGAGCCCCATGCCATAGGAAAGAGTGAATATCTTCTCATGAGAAGGGTTTGCAACTAGTGCATTCTTCCCTCATCCCTCCCTATAGTCCTCTCCCCGTTTGAGCTGTTTCTTTACATCAAACAGCGATATTCCCATCACATCTCTGCAGGTCCCTGTCTGTCCTTCCAGCCCCTGTGAGCACCATGTCCGTGGCATCACAGAAGCCAGCAGGGCAAAGGTGGCATACGGTGACCTGAGCTTTTATCCAGAGGAAAATTCCACCAAAGTAAAGCTTGACAACATGGAAGAGCCAAGTGCAGTTTGGATTTCACTTCAACGCGCATTTCTTTGTTCAGGTTTGCCACTGTAGCCAATTCTTACCTCGCAGTTAGATCTGAGCAAGAAAATTACAAAATTATTCTGAGTTTGGGTTTAAAACTTGTGCATAATCATCCCAGGTCCACAAACCGATCAGCTGCTGCTAAATGTACTAAACTCATTGCATGTATGGCTATTTTCAGATTCAGACTTAGACTATGATCTACTTTGTACAAATATCCTGAAAAAAAAATCGTAGTCCTTGGCAGTTAACCTTTTATTTCAGTTCAGTAAATGCCTCCTTTCAGCACACTGTAGATTTGCAAACATTGATTCCCATCTTCTTGCCAGCAATGAGTAATTTGGCAGGCAGCTCTGCTCCTACCCTTCCTCCTTGACAAAGCAGACTTTAAGCAAAACACTGAAGCACTGGGCACAGATCGTTTAGTGATTTCCTTATCAACCAGTGATGACTTTTTTCCTGCAAAGCCAAAGCTGCATTCCATGCTATTTTGTAGGGTTTTCAGGAAGCTTGTTATCCAAGTGGAACAAATGCAGTCTGGCCCATTACATTTTCCTGGAGATTTTTGAAATTTTTGTCAACTGAAAAAAAGAAGGGGTCAAGTTTAATAAATTCAGTATTGTTGCTTTTGTACTTTCTCTGGGATTTATTTCCTTTGCAGTCAATTTGTATTCACTCTCTGCTCCTTTACACAAGACGCTTAGGGACATTTTGTAACTCAACATAGCATAATACTCCGTTTCCTCTTCGCAGAGATAATGAACTGCAGATGACTGTGCTGAGGGATGCTTGCTACCTACAAGAGGCAAGTGATGCCGGGAGCTGGTACCGCCACGCAGGCTCTGCACTGCACAGCGAGGATGCACACTTGCCATGACGCAAACTGACACAGGTAGGGTCACTTCTGTTCCCACGTCATTAACAGAGGAGGAAAGAAATGGTATTTTGGATTGTCTTAGATATTTTGACTTAACAGGAATTTTAAAATCAAGCAATAAAGAGTGTGGGGTTTAATTATGGCTGTAGCTATATGTGCATAGACTCTCACAAGCAAATACTACTGCTTATAGATGACTGCACTCCCCCAGGGTTTCCTCCCTGTATTTTAATGGTCTTTCCTTCTTCCATTTTCCCTTCTGTAGGCACGTGTCATCCATATCTTTCTGACTTTTCCTGACTTCTTGGCACTTCCTCCGCAGCTCAAGTGGGCCTGGAAAAAATTTCCTGGGTCATGAAGGTCAGTCCTCTTATCTACAACCATTGTATAACTGTGTCCAAGCCCTTACCCAGGTCCGTCCGGGAAGCAGGGAGACTTCTTGCATTCACTGCACCTATTTGGAGCCTGCTTCAGCACAGGGCTCCCCTAGCAGTGAGGAACAGGCTCATGATTTCCAGAGTAATGGTAATTATGGCTAGTTTATACTCATTTGAGCTTTGTACTTGGCTGAAACTGCTGTTTTCCCTCTCTGCTTTTTACTTTACTACTACATTTACAAAGGACAGTCATGTCTGTTCTCTTAATCTATTTCTTCAACGTGAACGTGGCCAAGGAAACTGTATGCAGCAACCCTGTGAGGTCTCTCCAGGGCTCTCCCATGTCCAGTGGGCACTACGCTTTTTCTGTCTTTTTTGGAAATCCCTCTCCTGCACCGTACCATGCCTGCCTTTTCACCTCTTGTGGCTGGTTTGGCTTTGGAAGCTGAGTGGCAAGAGCCGGGTCAGCGCTCTGGGTCACCACGTGACATGTATACACAGGTCTTCTTCCATACTCATTTTCAGCTGGCAGGACTCCTGACAATTGCAAAAGCCTGGATAACTTGTCCCCATGTGCATGAGCTTGGGTTTTGTAAATTATTAAATTTTGTTCTGTTTCATTAGTCTGGCCCTCTAGGTCTCTGGGTTTGATCCATACGGCATCACAAGTCTTCTCTATGCTGATAATGGCCCCAGCTTTTCTCACATCAATAAATACTACCAGATGTTCCCATTTTCTCTGTTAGTGATCACATTGAATTGATGCTTAGTGTCGTTCCTGAGAAAACTGCCCCAGTTCATCAGATTACGTTGCAGGATAATCCCTTGTCATCTCCCCAGGAATGTCCTCATCTCCTAACCATTTCTGTGCTGATTCCTATTTTTGCAGTTTTAGTTAATAATTCCCATGTGATACCATACGGATGTCCAGAGAGGTTTGGATGACTCATATTCCTCTGTCTGAAAGACATCCATCTTATCAAAAAATGATATCATGTTATTCAAGCGTGTTCCTGCTGCATCTTGTCCCAATTTCCAGTTACCTTCCTAGCTGTAACAGCCCTCTACTTTCATGTGTCCCAAAGCCTTTCGCAGATCACTTTCCCACCCTCCTCCATCACACTGTGAACTTGCCTGCTATTTCAGCCTCCTGTTCCTGAGGAGCTGGGACTAATAAATCCTGCCCCATCATAGCGCTGCCTGATTCTCCCAAACTTGAATCTCTGCATTCTGTCCTTCTGTGTTGACCCATTCCTTCCAACAAGGCTGTGAAAGGTTGGACTTTTGTAGGAGAGCCTCCTCTCTTGCAAAGGCTGTGCAGGCGTGCAAGGCTGGAGTGCAAAGGCTGTGCAAAGCTGGGCCTCCTTGCATGCTGGTGTGATGGTGAAAGAAGTGATGCCAAAGGACGGGACTCAGAACAGCCACCGTGGGCCTCATTTTTGTAGCTCTCAGTGTCCCACCAAGGGGACCGTAGCAGAAACAGCTACAGCACTCCCTCACTGCATCTAGATGCTTAACTAAGGTGTTTGCAAAGTTGGTGAAAGCTTTTCCACTGACTGTCCTGGACTTTGGATGAGATCTCTTATAGCAAGAGTAAAGAAGACATAGGATCTCCATTGAGGGGCATGTATCTAAATACCTGAAGTGCAAACATAAAACATCTTCCAGTTGTATTAAGAGGGGTTATCTGAGCTATCAGTCTCAGTATTTGCTTTTCTGTTTTGGGGGATTGTTCTTCAGGTGTTTCGGTCTGCTAAATCTTCTTGCAATTTACCTGTACATTTTCAAGCTGTAACCTTGCAAAGTACAGGAAAATCAGTGCCCAAATTAATTTCCAGCCCTGTAAAAGTAAACAGGCAACTCACCGAGGTAAACACTTCAGTGTAAGGGTGTCGTGTATATGATTCATGCTTTGGGTAGTAACATAAACCAGACAGTACACAGTGTTAGCCAGGCACACAAGATGTCAATATACTGTTTTCTTTCATATTAAAACTTTAAAAGAAAGTAAAAGACTTCAGTCATCATCTTAACCTCTGTTTTAGTGGAGTTAGTTACACTTGCTTCTGACCTTGCTATCCTACCTGATCTGTTCTGGTTTCTGGGGCCATGTTTTTCAGTTAGGGACTGAGTACAAGAGAGAATTGGGAGGCTCTGGGAGAGCAGCGGTGGTACTGGGCTCAGCCACTTGAAGAACCGAAGGAGGGAAGTGCCTGATGTCTGAGGTGGTCTGGAGTGGGCTGACACTAGCTTCACTGAGGAGATGGGTGCTTTGGGTTTCACATTGCAAACACTCTCTTCACGGAAAGGTTGGAAAGAAGCAACCTTCCTGATTTGTTCATGGGGGCTGTTGAGTAGATATAAAAGGAAGCAGTTACAGACCAGCTACACAGGAACGGTAGCTGGGCTGAATTATCTGAAAATGTGGAAAGGAAACATTAATTTTTGTTCACCTGCAGTTAAAAACACAGTGTTTCCTGATGTCTATGGACTTTGTGAAAATTATTTTTCTGTGATCATCATAAAGAAAAGCGTTGGAATGGAATAACTATATATAACAGAAAACAGCTGTTTTGGCATCTTTCAGTTGCAACAAAGTGTAGTGGGAAAATGCAGTTTGAAAATAATAATTTGACAAGTAAATGGGTCATAAAGTACTCTTTGTCTTTCTTGTTTGTCAATTTAATTGCAAGGAGGAGATAAAAAGATGACAGGAATGCAGAAATGTTGATAAACAACACCTATGGTGAACACACCCTTTTGAATATGCACTTAGGAATATGCCCTTCATAAGTCATTTGAAATAGAAAGCTAGATTGTGCAGAATAAATGAAATCTTTCATGCTGGGGTGACTAGGTCAAACTTGTAAATGACCCCTAAACTTTGTTACCTGCTCAAAATTCAGTGGCTGAACTGACTGGTTACACTATTACTGCCTTTTTAAAGATGCTCAACATCATGAAGTAACACTTGAGTCCAATTAGTCTGTTATTAGTGACTGATTTCCATCCTCCCTGGTTCAAAGATGGAGGAAGCTCAGAGGTGTCCCACTGCTGGACCACCACATGTGTAGGAGGGGTTTGTGTTAAGTCTCTCCTGCAAAGAAAGAAGCTCACCTTCCAGAGGACACTCACCTGAGCTCACACGTGGCCATGAGAACAAATGTTTTTAACTCTCCCCAGACTCCTAGTCTATGTTGCTGTGGATATGGCTTGAATCTTTTACAATACTGATGCTGTACAAAGGTATCACAATATCACCAGGTACCATAACACTCTTGAAAATTTTGGATAAGGGATCAATGGCATGGAAGAGACTGATAGAGGCAGGGCAGGTCAATGTCCCTCCATTGACCCCGGATTCCCAGATCAGATCTCATGATGGATGTGGGACAGCTTGTGGAGGATGCTGAGGGCAGAGAGGCTTCCTCTTCCTTAATCTCCTAGGCTTCAGCTCCTTAATCTAGTAAAATCCCCTGCCCTTCCTAGGACCACATGTGCAGCAGCATTGCTGAGCAGCCACACACTGAGCACTGTCCTACCCTGGGGAAAAGGGAGATGGGGTAGAAGTGGGGGACACCATGGGAACAGATGTTACAAAGTACAAGAAAACTGAGTTGAAAAAGGTGGTATTAACCCTGTGCAGATTAACCTTATTATCACAGATACCATGAAAGTACCAACAGCAACAAATTTCGTTATTGCATATATTTAGGGTCACTGTCCTGTGGTGGTATAGGCAGATTGCTTGCTATGACTATGGATGTGATGGCTCTTGTAAGAATGGGCTGGTAAATGACTATTACTCTCTTGCTTAGTATTCCCCTGGAAACAAACAAACTCCCCAAACAAACTAAAAGTAAATAAAATACTCACGAGTGGATGGATGTGTGCCTTCAGAAAAAAAAAAAAAGTGAGGAAACACTGATGCTTCATCCCTTTTAACAGACACCAAGGCCAAACTCCCACTAGCTCCAAGAGGATTAGATGCCTTTAATCTAAGTCACAATAATAAATGAGGGAGTGTATTATATCCAAGATGTGGTGAAACATCATGATGTGGTCTTTAGACTGATAGGGTCAAAGTTTTCCATGGCTAGAGGGAAGGCAGCTGTAAGTGACTGAATGAGACAGGCACAGCAAACGGCAGTGCACAGCAGGGACTCCAGCTATTCCCCTACTGCCTGTGGAGCAGTGTGAGGACTTTATCCAAAGCCTGCCAGAGTCCTGACAGCCTTTGACTTTGCTGTGTCTTAAATGAGACCTTACACGTATCATTTATCTTATTTGCCAGAGATACTGCATCTACGCTTTTTCCAGCAGAAACAATTGATATGACTAATGTGCTAGCTTTTTCTTTTAACTGTGTGCCATGTTTGGGTTAGTCTATTTTCAAGAGGTCTTTCAGTACTTCCTCCTGAACAAATCAATGGTATTCATAGGTAATTGCAATTTCCTGTTACAGTGAGGGGCAGAGCTGATAGACACAGTATCACCATACAATGATTTTCTTTGGATTTTTCCAGAAGGCTGTGGCTTTGATCAGTAGTGACTGGGGGAGACTGTGTCAGTAGTGCTGAATCATTCCACTGTGGCTTTGCTGTCAGAGAAACTCCCGAATACTTGTGGCTCCTCCGTGATTTATGGTGCTGAACTTTTCTGCTTGCAAGTAGCAGGTGAGGAAGGTTATCCCAGCTACTAGAAACAAATCCAGCCTGCAACCTATCTGAGGTGTTCGCTTAGCAATCACACAGACTTTCAGATCAAATCCACACTCTGCATGGGAACAAGGACACCAGCGTTTGATCTCCAGGGTGAATTTCATGAGATGAGATATTTAAGTAATGCTGTTAAACTGGAGATCCTCTTCTGGTCTTCCGGTCCTTTGCATCTGCAAAATCCGGTAGTCCTGTGGCTTGATGCCTCTGAGCCAACTACATGCTCATTGTGTGGAGCCCAGATATCCTCTTTCTTGGGGCCTTTCAAGAGAACAGTTTAAAAATAGCTTAGTCCCAGGCTTTTTTTCTTGGCATGATTACTCCTATGGGACCTTCGCTGCTTGAGATCAGCTCTATCTCTGCTCTTCCTGAGTGCTGGGTTTATGAAATCTCAGCTTCTTGGAGGCCACCAGAACTTGCTAAAATGGTGAAGCAGCAACGGCAATCCCATACCCCTATTTCAACGCCCAGGAACCCCTTTTACAATATGCTACTGTAAACTAGAAGCTATCCATTCCTCCCAGTCCAAGTCTGGTGCTTTACTGTAGATTAATAGAAGAATTAAATGTGAGGGGAAAAAAATCATTGCAAGGCACTTTTTTTTTTTTTTTTTTTTGCCAGGGGAGAGAGAGTAAAAACAGAGGCCAACAGATGATTAATCTTTTGTTTCTTGATGTCTCTTTTATACATGAGTCATATGTCTAAAAATTCAGGGTCACCAGTGACCTCCTCTTGGCCCGGTTTACAAAACTTCTCCTTCCTTGGTCTAACTGAAGAGTTCAGAAGCATTCACTCCTCTTATCTTTCTGGGCTTTCCTAGATCTATGCTTTATTTTTGCTCTGTGGGGACAAGTGAAATGAATATAATAACAAAGACAAAGGATTTTTTTTTCCCGGTATGGTTTCCATAGTCCTTGCAAACAACTGCCTGTGTCTTTTGTAGGCTTTTTTGCTGGGCAGCTTATAAAACATATTTTATGTAAAAAAAAAAAGTACCCAAATATTTTTGGGTGCACTCCCTGCATTACCAAGATTTATAGAAATCTTATTTTGAAGCAAACTGACTGAGATGGAAGCAGTTACAGAACAATATTTATTGAACCACTAGACAGCCAAATATTACTTCATAGAACAGGAATAGGCAAATACTCTCTGGGTAAGGGACCACAACTTCTTACAGAATTTAATCAGGCAGGAATCATCTCAGGTAGTCCCTACTCCACAGCATTCAGCATCTCTACTCTCTGTGTATTGAATACCTAGTACACTAGGTATGACTAGGAGACGAAAACATTGTAAGTCAAAACCAGGGGCTATATTTTCAAATCTTTGGTGCTGTGACTATCTGCACATCTACATTCTCGAGTAATCTACAAATACATGCTCTAAACCCTACCTGTGCAAGATGGGGGCAAGGTTTAGGACCCTGATCCTGCAGATGCTCATAAGGTTAGGTGAGGGAGCTGCTCATGAATAAAAGTATTAATGCACGTAATCTCTGTTAGAGATATGGCCAGGAACTAAACTTATTCAAACATTTTGTGATCTTATTCTAATTTTTCATAAAACAAACAAAAGTTATGTGAAATTAGAGGTGTAAGAAGTATGTGTCTCACTGTGGGTGTTGGGTGATCCAGCAGTGGAACCAGGAACTTAGCAGCCATATTTAGGAATATAAGAACCCTACAGATTTTTACCAAAAGCAAAGTCAATACATAATAAGCATATTAGCTCTCTGAAGTCTGAGTACACCGATATTCAGCCTATGACTTGGTCCTGACATTGTTCCTTGCTGCTCATATTACACCATTTTTGCTGCTGCAGTTACACCATTCATTTCTATGGGTTTACTTACAATCTAGGTCTTGATTTAGCAACACATTTAGGCAGTACTACAGGGCAGGAGGTGAAGTTGATGATGGGTCTGTAAGGACTGACAATTCTTGAAATAATAACCTAACAATAGGATGTTGTAAAGAAAGTAGAAAAAAACCACAGTCGGTACTGGCACTTAATAACAGATGTGTTGTGTAATCCACAGGAGGTAATTTTTCAGCTTTGCTCAGTATGGGTGAGGTCTTTACTGGTGCACTGTGTCTGCTTTGGGGTCATGCACCTGAGGAAAGAGGAGACTAATCAGAAAAGAACCAGAGGAGACCAACAAGGATGATGAGAAGTTTGGAAAACATGACCTATGAGGAAAGGGTTTTGTTGTTTTTTTTTAATCTAGGAAAAAATGAAAGACTTCCAGTACTTAAAACATTACTGTGAAAGACTATGATAAATTGTGCCCGTAAGGATATGGGAAGAACTGGTTTAATTTATGGCAAGGGTGATTTAGGTTAGGCATTAGGAAACACCCTTTACTGTTAGGAAATTCCAGGACTGGAGGAGAACACCTAGAAAGACTTGTTACTCTTGAGATTGGAGATTTTTAAGGACAGATCAGACATACATCTGCCAGGAGAGGCTGAGATATAGTTATCTTGCCTTTGTGCATGGGGTGGAGAAGGTGTTCTCCTGACATCTCTTCCAGCCCTGTATTTCTGTGATCTATGGTCCTATGCGACTTTTAGACCTCTGTTGAACCAGGGCCTTAGACTACAATCAGTTCTGAGATATCAAAGTCTTCGTTTGGAAAGATTCACAGGATGGCCAAGTGCCAAACAATTTTCTGTCCTCTGAGGAGAAGGTATGTGTCTGGCTATCACTCAAGTCTCTGAGCTACAACTGACAGAGTTGTAGCCTTGCTCATTAGTCATTCAGCTGAACCGGACCTGCAGCAGCACGGCAAGAGAGCAGGCAGTTTCTGTAAAGATTTTGCCAAGGAAGTTTGAATGAACCCAGGAGCTGATTTCCCTTCACACGGCCTTCCCACCCTGTCCTGCACTGTTCTTGCCAAGGGCCTGGTTTTTGGAATACCCTTCAGGGATGATGTTCAAGAGTTAGAAAAATGCTCAGGAGTCAGATGTGTAGCCAAAAGATAAAAGCTGAGGCTTCAGCTGAAATGGATGAGGAACAAAGTGTTGTCCCAGGAAAAAAAAACCAACCAAACCCTGAGCATGCCAAACTTGTCTTTCTTTCATACCCAGTGAAGTCGGCCTGCAGGGGCCCTGCATTTACATTCAGAGAGGGAGGAAAGATGAATGGTGGCACATAACCAGAACAGGATTGGTGTATTAGCGTCCGTGTTTCCTCCTACCAGTGCCAGCAAGGTCAAGGGATGAGAGAAGAGGAAGTGCCCTTGACTCCAGATTTGACTCAGATGTATTCTCTGCTGTTTTTCACATGAATGTTGTTACTGGTGATCTGCCTTGGGCTTTTAAGGGGACTGTTTTTCCTGCTGAATGTAATCCTGTTTGGTGTGTCTCGGGATACAGAACCGACTGCTGATCTCAGCCTTATGTACACAGTTGTCCCACCCTGGTCCACCGGGGAAGGTCCCAGCAGCTGCGGGCTCAGCTAGTGACAGCTGTGAAAGTCTGTGTGATCACAGCAAAGTGATGGTATGGGAGTTCAGGTTAAAAAGGAAGAAGGTGAATGTTAGATGTCTGTAAAAGATGTGCTGCCTTTATGGTGATACAGATACCACCATCCTGTAAAGTATACAACAGGCTGCTTCTAGTTGCTGATTTTTTCTTCTTCCGAATTCCTTTTCTCTTGATACTGCCTTTGACCTATGCTGGGATCAGAAATCCCATTTGGCCGCTGGGGGGCAATCCAAACTCTTTACCATAAATATTTCCAACCCATGGTTTGTCAAGTAGCAGCATCCCCACTGTGGCTCAAGGACTGGAGTTGGCTTTTGTGCTCGCGCCTTCTCTCTCTTTTTGCCCCCTCCTTTCACACATCACCAACAGGCTTGTGTCAGTGAAGTTTTGTAACTATAGGATGTCTTCTATCCAACAAAATGCCAACCATGCCAAAACAAGTTCCTGTACAAGTGACCTCCTTGTCAGGTCTGTAGGGAGCACTCGCACTTGGCTGATAGACTTTGTGTTGCATAGGAGGCCTGCATGGCTGTCAGCCATCGGCACTCGACCAGCGCCAAGCACAGTAGTGAGTGACCTGTTGGACAGGGGTGGATTTCACACTGTCAAACTTTGCTAGTGCTGCATTATACCGGCCTGACTAAAATTTATCCTGGAGAAACAAAGATGTGTAGAAGCATCAGAGTAAGCATGCTACACCCAGTGCAACACGGGAGACTCTGGGCACTGTTATCTGTCTGCATCGTGTAAGAAATTCAGGTTGCTCCTGCCTAATCTTCCAGGGACTGCCATTAAGAATAAGAGGCAGAAATAATGTCACCTTGTGTGTTCTACATTTGAATCAGACCCTTGGTTTTATGTCAGATTATGTCATTCTGGGTCCAAATAGAGTCCCAAGCACCTTGTAATGGATTCAGAATAGCAGCATGAGATTTATTTTTAAGTCGTCTCCAGCTCCAAGGTCTACTTAAAGTTTGAATGTACCTGGAGGCTTTTCAGCAACCAGTCAGCAGCCCTCAGTCATTCACCGAGTAGATTCCCTCTCTCCTACAGTTCCAACAGGGCTGGGTACAAAGTGTCCCAGCTGGTGCTGTCTCTCTAAGAAAGACCTGGCATTTGGAGGTGTTGAACAGCAGCCTCTTCAGGAATGGAGAAAGTCAGCCCACCAAATACATGCTGACCTCAACCTTGCAACCATAAGGCTCCAAGAAACCCCAGCCACCCCTCCAGCCAGACATCACAGGGCAGCAGGTACCACTGCAGTGGGGTCAGCAGCTTCCAGGCTCTGCGATGCCCAGCCCATGGGAGATGGAGGTGGGTAATAGAGCATCAACCCTGCCACAGCTCTGCAAGAGGGGAAAGGGACCTGCCTCCATACAGGATACATGGATGGGAATCTTCCTTTGTTCAAGAGAAAAGAGTGGGTTTCATTTCAGACCTCCAACAGCAGGTCTGCACCAGAAGGTGTAGCATGGGCTCATGTTCAGAGCACCTTGTCTCGGCACCAGGCGTGCCCATGTGCTTGGCAGCATGGTGAGCCAGTGCATGGTAGGCTTTTTCTGAGGAGCTGGGGAGACGCAGAGACACCACAAGTATTTACCATCCTGAAAAGTTATTTGCTAAACCAGAGCAAAGCTCTTTGCTATACAGAGTGGAAGAAACAGGAAAAAAAAAATGTAAAAAATTTTACAAAAATTAGTCCTGTTTCTGGACCTCACAGAAGATTCTCATACAATTTTTCTCATGGTTTAGTACAAGAAAATACTGATAGATTTGCTTTTAAGATGTCAGCCTTGACTCTTGTATTTCTCCATTAGTCAGTGGGAGAAAATCAGGCGGTTTATTTTTGCAAAGCAGTTTAAGTGTCTGCAGCAGTCAGTGGTCCACATTGAAGGGGAGGTCGTAAGAAGTCCTTGAACTCTGTCAGTCTGTAACTTCTCCATGTCTGTTCTGCAATGCCTCTGAAACAACTCTCTGCCTTGTGCTGGATGTGGAATTGCAGGGACGATCATTTAAATTCTTGGGTTCAATCCCTTGCAGTTACTGATAGCTGCCTCACAGACCCTGAGGTGGAAGGGTTTGTGCAGCATTTGCTTCCTACACCCCATACATCAAAAACATTTATTGATAGCATTTATCAGGCATACCGATTTTGGCTTGTAAGATCAAAAGCCAAAAAAAGCGTGCAATGTACATCAGCAAGAGAGAAAGAGATAAAGCAAAGAGGTCACCACTATTTTAGGTCTCTGAATACTACAAAAATTCTTAGGGGAAAAAATGATCTTAGAAAACATACCTTGTCCCAAAGAAAGTCAATTGCTGCCTCCTAACCTCTCCCCCTACTCCCCTGATCCCATGTGAACAAGACACTCACCAGGGTCTGGAGGTTTTTAGTACCGAGGAACACAAATACATCCCAGTAACTCATCTCTGATGCATCACTGAAAGACAAAAACTTCTTTCTGACGTTATATATTAAGAAATGGGGAAAAGGAAGCTATCAAAAGCGTGAAACATAATTAATATAGTAATCAATTGGCTTCAACATATTCTACGCCTTTCTAATTTAAGCCTTAGTCAGTCCTAAGGAACCCAAATCCCAGACCAGGGCCCAGCAACAGCCCCCATGACAGCCTGCGAGCCTTGTGTTTCAGGTGTCTCCTGTGCCTTGCTTTGGGATAGCTGCAGGACTGTACTTCCTAATGCTTGGGAGAAGGAGTCCATCCCCTCAGTTCCCCACAGATTCTTGTCCCCAGGCTCACCCCTGCGTGCATTGTGCAGGCAGCCCACTTGCAGCAAGGCGCCACCGCAGAGTCCCAGCAAATCAATGGGACAGCCTTTGGGGTGCTGATGGGTTCATTTCTTCTCTTGCCAGGATGCTGGATGGCCTCCTCACTTCTTGGTGGCCTGCCCAATGGTTTCCAGAGAGCTGAAGCTCATGCAGTTGCAGGACCCTAAGCTCCCAAATGTCCAAATTCTTTCCCAGCTTCCCTAGAGAGGGGAGGCTGTAGCTTCCAGGCTGCCAGGCCTCCAGGCTCCCAGGCTTCCAGACTCCCAGTCCCCAGTTCCCACTCAGTCTTGGTGATGGTGATGGGAGACCGCAAGCTACAGGGCCTGGACTTCAATCTGCCCAAGTCACTTGGATTGTCCATGTGTCCCTGTCTCCACTGAAAGTCATCAAGTAGGATAAGCAGGGTCTGGAAGTCCTAAAAATACAGATTTTTGGCTGCCACACGAGCTGGTATACCACACCAGTAGCATGGGTGTCCATTTTGGGGTAGTTGAAGGTGTAGCTGACCCTAGAGCTGGGGGCATAAGAACCTCCAAGCTGTGCCCAAGGGCTTAGGGCAGCTGGAAATTCCAAGTTCAGCCCGAGGTAGAGGTGCCGTCTCCCCCTGAGCTCAGCCACCAGCAGTAGCAGCAGGCAGGAGCGGGGCAGGAGCCGTGTTTGGCCGTTGCTGCCAAGTGCAGACATCAGCACAGTCTGGGAGCGCTGTGGGGCAGGACACCCTTCACTGGTGGCAGGCAGCTTGTGATTGTGGGGGGCTGAGAGCAGTTAGTTCCCAGGGTCCCGCAGGAATGCTGCAGGAGTGTGTCTAGGGTCCTGCAGCCCCCCCAGATGTGTGCCTCCTACCACATCAGCCATGGCATGCGCCTTGCCAGGTGCCCAGCTTTGTGCACAGCCTGCACAAAGCACTGCTGCTGTCACGAGCTGGACCTTTCAACCTCCTTTTCCTGTGTATAAAGCGATCCTGTACACAGGACCTGTATATAAGCTATTCTATATATAAAATCATAAAATTTTACAGCCCCTCCATAAGGTTTTCTTTTTGAAGCCATAACAGTAAGCACTTTTCTATAGGTAAGACAGGACATGTAAAATCACCAGGGAGGTGGGAGATTCACAGAAGTATGGACAAACAAGGCTCTTTTGAATTAGATTCAAGAAAGGGCTATGCATTTTCCATTAGACAGGCTTTAAAGGGACTGGGACATAAAACAAAAGCCAAGCCAAATACTGAGAGCAATGTAACCAGTGAAACAATGGGAAAGTTATTTAGCAACATACACAGCCCTGGAACAGCCACGCTGTAAGTTAAGCACGCACACCAAATGTATTTTGGGTTGCTGGTGCCAGAGCACTCAGCTAACCCTCCGAAAACTAACTCAGACCCAGCATGCTTACATTTCCCTCTCAACAACAGCCTGTGAGGCAATCACTGTGAGGGGATATACAACACTTATTTATTTCAAACAGCCGCTCATGCAGGACAGCTTGGACTCTGTGATCCTAACCAGATGCTCTTCAGTAATCCCACATGCAAGGTGCATTGCGCAGCTCCCACATGTGTCCCTAGCACGGCGTGTCCTGCTCTCTTACCGCTCTGCACTGAGCACTGCCGACTGCCAGTCACTCTGTGGTAACTTCCTCTGTCCCCCGAACATCACCTCTCACAAGTCAACAAGTACAGGACCATTTCTGCCATAGCACAAGAGAGCCTGCTCTTTCTCAGAAAGAACACCCTTTCTTGCTGGTAAAATAAAGCTGTTTGCCAAATTACACTTCTGCACCACATGCTTTGGCTTTCCCTTTGACCCAAGTCTTCCTTGCTGCACCACATTCCCCCCTGAACTGAAATCTCCTTGCTGTGGTGGCTGTGGGGAGAAGAGGTACCACAAATCTAGTTAAGCCTATTGGATTCGTGGAGGTTGGTTGTTCTCGCCTGGACCTTTGGGGTCGGTTTAGCTCAAAGCGTGCCTGTGCTGATGTAAACTGAACTCAGGGATGCCTTTGAAGGCTGAAATCATAAGGGATGAAGAAATCTGGGGGAAACAACTCAGCTGAAGGGCTTGGCTCCTCTGCCATTATGCAAAGGTGGCTGACATAACTTGTGTGAAGGCTTTAAAAGCAGCCCACGTTTCTTCTTGGATTGTTTCCTTGGCAGTGGTAGAAGATTTTTTTATATTGTTGAAGGATCTACAAGCAGAAGAATGCTGACAACAAGTGCTCTGATTTTCCTGTCTTTCCCCCCATGTCTGGGAAGAAAAGAGCTTTGGTATTTTCTTTCCAGTTTCCCACAGTAGAGCCTTGGGAAGACTATGTCATTCTGGGTTTGGAGAGCAGTGCAGCGTGTGGCGTCATCCCAGCACAGAATATGCCAGAGGGGCATTCCGCTTCCTTGCAGCTCGCAGGGAATGACAGAAGCACCATGGTTCCTCCACGTGATAAAATTATTCCTCCTTTTCAGCAGGGACTTCTCTGCACTTGACACCCGCAGTCTGCTGGCTCCCACAGGCATGTCCTTCGCATGACTTGCTGTTTCTGTTTAAGAAAGTAAAGTATTCAGGATGGTTTTTCAAGGACTGAAATTTTTTTCTTGCAGGAATGTTCCTACCACAGCCACCAAAACTGCTCTCCTAAGCACTTTGGTGACAAAGCAAGTCATTCAGGTGAAGAGAAGACATTTTTACATATCTGATCACCATTGTGTCTCAGCTGAGAGAAAGGACATCAAACATTTCTGATTGATAGGTTTTTGATTTACATTTACAATTTTTCTGTATCTTGTTCACGCTTTGGAATGGCAGGGTCATGAGCTGAAACACAATGTGTGAGTACATGTATGTGTGTGAAAGAGAGAAAAAGAGCAAGGAAAGCACCAGAAACTTCAAGTAAAAAGAGGATTTTAAAGCTTCTTCTTCACCCAACCTGAATGTTAGGACAGGTTATTAGAAAACTGTTTTTCTATTCTGTAGCAAATTTCTTTTTTTGCTTTGTTTTGTTTTGTTTTGACAGTTAATAGCTCTGCTTGCCAGCACACAATGAAATCAGCTGGTGTTTCTGCTGTCAAAAATGAAAGGGTTTCCTATTATTCCATTGATTTCATTACATTAGATTAAGAAAATCATGTGGTTGGCTACAAATGACATGAGCTCAGAGTACACTGAGCAATGATTCATGCTGTTGCATGCTGAATCTGCTAGCGAAGTTTGTCACCGAAGAGACAAACATGGGTTTCTCTTTATTTAAATTTTCTGGGCCAGGAGCAAGGTCTTATCCCAGAGAAGTCCTGAATCTCACTGCGGTTTTGAGGTGCCATTGTAGCATGTACAGTTTGGAATAACTGAATAGTCTTCACTGTTATATTGAAATTAGTTCTGCTGAAGCAGAAGAAGAGAAGTGGGAATCCTGGACCAGGGTCCTGCCAGATCAGCACACACCTTGGCACACATTTACATTTGCTCAGCATTTTGATTCCTGCTCTGCACCCCTGGGAACTGCCTAGTCGGCTTTAGTGTAAAAGAAATAGGAAAAAGTAACGCACTCCAAGAGTCCTGAAGAGGTGTGAGGAGCCAGCTTGTCCCAGAAGATTGATTTTAGCCACTGAGTCCAAGAAGTCATGTTTGGACTTGCCCGGGCCCCATTAGACTTGCCTGTATTTCAGGATTGGCCTCTGCCATAAACTCTGTGGCATTTTAATTGTTTCAGAAGGAGACCGTTAGGGCCACTGTTAGGTACACGCTGCTCTGCCACCACTTGTCATTTACTGGGTTACAACCAGTAACCTCTACAAAAGGTCCACACATCCCACTCTCCTTTCCTGACTCTTCCAAAACCGATCCCCAAAACAGAACTGGACCTTGGTTTTAGTTTGCACCTCATTTTCCATTATTCTTACACTTATTTCCTGCAGGCCTGTAGGCTTTCAACTCATTGCATTGGTGGGCAATGGGTTGATTGTGAAATATGCCCTCACGGCAAAGAAGGCTAAAAGCTTGCTGGGATGCCTTAGGAGGGTGGTAAAGCACGGGCGTAGTTTTCCAGAGAGGATGTGGAGTCTCTGTCTTCATAGATCTTCAAGACTGGACATGGCTATGAGCAGCCTGCTCCAGCTGACTGTGCTCTGAACTGGGGATCGACTAGGTGATCTCCAAAGGGACCTTCCAGCCTCTGCCATTGTGTACGTCTGTGATTATTGCAAAGCCATAGCAATAGTGTTGGTGCAGCTGCAACTGTGCTCCAGCAGATGAGTTTATGATGACATTCATCAAACACCCGGCATGGGAAAAAATGTATGCTTGCACATCAGGTCAGGATTTAGTTCAGGAGTTCGCTGGAAGCAACGGCACAGGGCGAAAAGCGTGACAGTGAGGGTATTGCTGCTGCAAGTCGTACCTGGGGTGGATTTCTGCCTGTTTGGATAGCACTGATCATTGCACGTGGCACTCATAGCGGGATGATGAGCATCACATTTTGGTGGGACTGAAAGCAGTTAAATTCTGTGGAAGAGGTAACCTGGGACTGAATTATCTGAGGTGGAGCAAGGGCCTGGAAATGGTTTTTCTCAAGGATTGCAGGACTACACAGGACCAGCTGCCCCAGCAGATCTTGCAGAGTTTCCACTGTGGTGAGAAAAGCTAATGCTAATCTAATGCTAATCTAAGATAAATCTCCTCCTTTTATATCTGTCCAGGTCCCATTTAGTGCCCCTGTGGATGGCACTAAATTAATCAAGGCTATAAAGATAAATCAAATGTTTTCTCTGTGTCCTTTCTTTGTTCAAACATGTTTGGATGACAAATGAAGAGAAAGTGAGGTTGTCTTGGGACACTGGACAAATGGACTCATCTTGGAAGATGGCATATAAATTTTTTAGAGTTTCTGACAAAACTGAGATACCTGGAGGAAAGGGACACACAAGGCAGTCGAATACAGGAGCAAATCCTTTATTGCAAGAGTCTTCAGGCTTGGTAAATTTAGCACAATTTAACAATCTGAAAACGGCTTGCTTGTAGCCTGTGAATTCCAGCTTGGGGAGGAAATCCAGGGCCATGAGGAGTTATTTAATCCTGTTGAATAGCAGGAACCAAAGGCTGGAAACCAAAGGCAGATGAATTCAAGCAGAAAATGAGGCCTGAGGAGATGCAGGAGAAGTTTTCGCTGTTCCCTCCTCAAAGCTACGGGTCTCCTCTAGGCAAGTGAGGAGAGCAAGGATGGAGGAGAAAGGCACCTGGTGAACAACTCGATACAAGTGCTGGGGCTAGAAGTGTGTCTCAGGCAGGTTTCTCCCTTACCCGCGACATTACCTCCTCACTGCGTCCCCCCGCAGAGACCAATCTCCTTCTTCCACTGGAGAAGGTCACCAAACATCCACCTGGATGGCCCAAAGTGAGAAGGTGAAGCCTGCGATGACAGGGGGATGTTGTTTCTCACTGTGGGAGGGCTCATGGCCGTCAGTGAAGCAGGTCGTAGAGACACTGGCTAGCAGGCCCCACGCATGGGCAGTGCTCTGTTGTGGCTCAGCACTCGCTAAGGACCTGCTACCCGATCTCCAGGTGTGAACCAAACCCCATCCCATGCCTGACCCCGTGGTACCACTGTGCCGTGAAAAGTACAGTGGGAAACAGCCCTCCTCGCCCTGCTCCCTGGTGTTTGTTCAGAAATGAAGCCGAAGCCATCACAGCCTTGCCCACCAAGCAAGAACCTCTGTCGTTAACAAATTTGCATTTATACTGAGTGGAAATATCTAACTTACTGGCTGGGCTGGGTGAGCTGGATGTTTTAGTAGGTCCTGCAGGAACCTTGGGCAGTATGGGTGCTTCGACTGTACAACCCTTCATTAATTAGGAATGTTTCTGTACTGTGTTTTTACACATGGATCTACTCTCATGCATCTGGCAATTAGTTTACTCCCAAGAATGTGAAGTAATTTTTGGCCTCTAAACTGGAGGCATGAGTGTCTGGGTTTTAACTCTTTCCTGCCACTGGGGATGCAACATGAGCCCCTGAAAGGCAAGAAACAGTTCCCCCTTTGCTGTAGCAATAGCTGCAGAGATAAGGTTCTGGGACTTATGGCAGTGAGTGGCTTACTTGTTACTACTGGAAAGGCTTTTTCATTATAATGAAAATTCAGAACTTAATAAATCACTTTAATGCAAGCCTTTTTCTATTTTAAAGTAGGCAGGACAGGTTTCTGGACAAACCATAGACAGGTTTGACTGTTATCTTACGGGCGATATGGCAGTCATATCCATTTTGTATTATGCTTTTCATATATTTTCTCAGTAGAAGCATTTTTTTTTTATTTCTGCATTCTTTGCTTCTGTTAACTTTGGCTGAAGGACCAATATCTTAGTGTCATCTAAAAATGCTTTATTATGGTTTTATGTGTTGAAATCCAAAAAAGTTTTATTAGAAGAAGATAAATGCTTGACATGAAGTTGGATCAGCATTTATTAGTGTAAATCCCATGATCTGACTCTCCCAGCACAGGTAGTTTTTCTATTGTAGAGAAGGATAAGGTTTAACCAGTTAATGTGCACAGGAATTTTTTGGCAGCAGAAAGAATATCACAAATCCTTGCATGTTTGAGATCCCATATGTCCATGTATTCAGACAGACAGATGGATACTTTTCCTATGTGTGAGGAGATTAGAGCAAAATAAATGAAATGCTGATGAGCAGGTGGTTTGGATGTCAGTTTTATATTCCCCTTGCAGTCTTTAAAACAATGCTGCAAAGAGAACCTGAACATGAGATGTTTTCAGTGGAGCTGATTTGTAGTGTAAAAAAGGGGATTATTATTTTTGTTATCATTCACATTAGGCACAAGATAAAAACAGTGACTTGATTCTGAAATATGAGCTTTTGGAGTAATGAATATTCCTGTTCCTGATCGTCACTTCAGTACATCATGTGCTGTAAGCACCTGAGTATGGCATTTCCCCTGTTCATCTGTTTCCCAAAATGAGATAACTCACTGCGACTGTGTTGTCACCGAATACCTGCCTGTAAGGTAAAACAGAAATCTTGCAAAAATGAAAATAACCCATCTTTTCAGTACAAGACCAGAAATCAGAGGTCTCTACCTGTGACTGTTTTGTTAATCCCTGTGAGTAACCTTCAGTCTGGGAGAGGTGCTGCAGAGGAGAATCTAGCACATGGATGAGAACAAAGATCTTCAAATTCTTAGTCCTGCCCACAGAAATATGGGTGGAGAAACAGAAAGGAGGTGAGACAAATGTGCTTATTTTCTGGAAACCACCCCCCAACCCTGTTTCTCCTGTTTCATCATTCTCAACAGTACCTGAAAGGCATAAAGTCATGCCATCCTGATAGGGTGGTATTTGGTATCCTCTTTAAACTTAGATGCATGGTGAAGTACCAGGCTGTGGGAAGTCATGCCCCCTTAGTGTTTTGTATGGCCTGCATCCTTTGCTTTCTTTATTTCCTTACATGTTCTGACTTCTAGTCACATCACAGCTTGGAAAATCCTGTTGCATCCCATTAGGGTTGCATCCCTGAGGTATTCAGCCATGCTTGTGTGGCAGCTGGAAGCATCTGCTACATCTGGTAAGGTTACACAGGGCTTCACTCTCAACTGGGAGAAGATGATAAAGGGTAAAATCCAGTAACCTTCACCTCTGCTAACTGCGAGGTTTGGTTTGACACCATTACAGGACTCCTATTCCAAAGCTCTAAAGGTGATGCCACATGTCACCTTGACCTCACTAGCCCCCTCCGGCCAGTGTCTGGAGACCTTCCCAGCCCTTTTGTGTGGTGTAAACAACTGACAGTTCCCTCCAGGGGAATCTCCATCCCTTCAGCGGGGCCATGGGAGCAGTGCAGCTCAGCCTCTAGGGCAATGCAGAAGCATTTTGCCATGGCTGACAAGAGACCTCTGACAGTGGGGCAGTGAGGCATGCATGTGGGAGAGACGGCTCCTCAAATGTGCCCGGTCTTCCCAAGCAGTCTGGGGCAGCAGATCACTTCTCTGCTGATCCTCAGGGACTCTTTGGGGTGGAAAGTGATGCAGCTGAAGATTTTGCATTGCTAGCATCTGTGTAAATTTTACAAATTCATGTCATGACTCCTACATGTTTTCTGAGTCCAGTGTGGGAATGTGAGCTAAAGCTGGAGTAATCACCTGGGGCTCAACACTAGTGTTGTTATGAAAAAGGAGTACGTGGTTCAAAAGATGATCTCTGTAATAAATTGTTTTCTACTTTTCAGGCATGTGAAACCATTAGTAAATGGACTCAGTATGTCCACAAGGCTGAAAAATAAGCCAGGACCATGTCTTAATTGTACTAAATCATTAAGTACCAGTCACTCCCCCTTTGTTGTGGTTGTTGTTTTGTCAACAGTCTGTCAAGCTTTTACCTTGGTAGTGATCCAAGTGCCACAGTTGTGTATCCACAACCTAGAGGAAGACATCGCAGCCATAAAAATGTAAGTTGAAAACTGTTAAGTCTTTTAGTCATTTGTGTTTAAAGTACTGCAAGCTCTTCTGCTCTGCTGGTTTTGTAAATCGATGGACACGAAGTGCACCATGATGCATGGAAGGTGCACTGTGACTTATGTTCTCCGTCCTCATCCTCGTGGAGGTGACACTGGGCTCCTCTGGCAGCACAGGAGAAGGGATGTTATGGTGCCAGACCTGGGGGAGTCCACGGGCAGGTGGCAGCATCCTGCACACACTGTGGTGCCGCACCAAGCACAGTGGCTGCCCAGGTCCCCACAAAGCAGAAAGGACTGCACAGGGCTTGCAGAGCTCCAGCTCATGGCCCAAGGAGGGCTGAAGCCTTGTCCCATCCTTTGCAGGGAGCAGGGCTGAGCCCACAGACCCAGCAGCTCCTCGCAGTCGTGGCTTTTGTTTGAGTCAAGGGTGTCTGTCTGCTCCTTGGTCACACACCAGTGTCAAGCGGTCACCCTGTCCCGGAGGCAGAGGGAAAGGCAAGAACAAGAAGAGTGAGCACAAATGCAGCCTTGGGAGGCCTTTGGAAGAGGGTGCGGGTGTTTGCCCCGCAGTGCACAGTGATTTCTTTGGATCCCTGGGAACTTGGCGCTGTGGTTTTGCCCACCTTGGGGCTCCCACATTTTTCCCATGCGTGCACAAAGAGCAGGGTGAGTACCTGCAAAAAGAAAAACTGGGCTGTGTAGAATATGAAGTTTCAGGAAAGTGTGTTCCTAATCCTTGCACACAAGAAGCTCCATGAATACAAGGCAGTGCTGTACGCTCCATTTTACTGACCGAGAAAATGAAAAAGATATAGATAGTTTTTCAATTCTTTTATTCACTTTGCAGCACTTCTGACACAGGAAATTTCTGTTATTCATTGAACAGTTATGCCAGATTTGAAAAACAATCCCACCTCCGTGTCTAGAGGGACCGTGTCACCTTTAGACCAGCTGTGATCCACACAGATACATTTAGGAACCCTCCCAGAAAAGCTGTGAAGTTGGTGCTGTAAGTATAATTATGAACAGTTTTGTGGACTTTTATGGGACTGGACTTGATAGTAAGGCACACCAGGTAACAAGTGTTCACAGAACTGGGAACATTCTCCCCACTATATAGAAAACTACTTTTCTAAAGAGGATCAAAGACCTCACCTATTTTTGCAAAAAAATAAGGAAAACATTTATTTAAAGGAGTTGAAAGAAGTTTTGCTTAAGGCAGCCAAATTGTAGAGATTTTAGATTGTTTTGGGTAAGTTTTACATGAAAGATTGTTCTGGTATTCTTACTGAAACCATTATCAAAATCATGAAAAACCCTTTTGCCTCAGAAAAAGAGAAACAGCCCTTGTTTAGCAGCTTGCTGAGGTTACAGCCCTTTCAGCACTGCTGGTTTCGGAGCTCTTGGACTAAACCCAGCATCAGCTGGGGGTTTCATCCCAACCTACAACTCAAAGTGAAAGCTCGGCGTTGGGATGTGTGCAAGCAGGAACAGAGCTGGGGGACAAAAGCCTGGCTTATGGAAGCGTACTGTCATGATTAGCTGTTCAGGGAACCGTTCTGCAGCTGTCAGATAAATTCCTGCATTAGCTAAACACTGTCTGTCAGTGCTATTTGTTGGGTTAAATTTCACTTCTGTTGCAATTATAGTCCTGTCGGTGGAGTCACTGAAGTTGTTAATTTGGCCTCTTTTATTTACTCTTCGTGCTTTTCCCTCCAGTTTGCACTTAGGTTTTTCTAACATCTCTTTTTTTGCTGCTTCCCTCTGGCATACATTCGTTACTCAGGAAACAACAGGCCCGTTGTTATGAGAAGAATTTGCCTGTCACCCACGAGTACCGTACGCAGTATGTTTATACAGCATTCTGGAATTTACGTGGCGGTTTGGGAAATGTGTAGGCATTCAGGCGATCATTTTTATGACCGCATATATAGTGCCGTGCAAGTGTTTTAGGTGCAAGACATGTGTAACAGATAAAGTTTAATTTCTGTTATTCTTAACTGTTATTCTTAACAGTAAATGCCATTAGCCAGAGCCTCAGCTGGTAATGGATGCAGGCACCCTGCTCTGGCTCTGCTGGTGCTGCGAGCAGTAACCGCTTGCATGAGAGAAGAGGCCGAAAGCCTCAACGACAGGTGATGGTGGGTGACAGTGGGCACGCAGGCTGCAGCTGGCTCTGTCCCCAAAGCCTGTTTGCAGCCTCAGGCTGCAGCTCAGCCCCAAGCACAGCGTGGCCGTGGTGCGCGGCAGGCAGGGAGACGGCAGCGATGGGGCTGAGGAGCAGGCAGGCCACCCCTGCTCACCCGTGAGCCTGGGCCAGCTCTTCCCTGGCAGGTGTAGTGCTACAGGGGCTCCAGCATGCAGACACACCATCCCACCACCAACGCTTGCCCTTTCAGGAGACAGCAAGAAGGACAGCAGTGTGAAAACGCGAGCACCCCAGAGTCATGGGTGAGGAACAGGGGTATTGTACGGTTAAAAGGGACTTTGTGCTGGCCAGAACAGCAGCGGTGTTAAAAACGGTGCCTAGCACCTCAGTCCCAAGCCGTCCCTTACAGCGACCTTCTCCCTGCCATCTTCTGAGACGCATTCTTGTTTCCTCTCTTGTTTCTCTCTCTCTCTGAGAGACATCTGGACCAGCAAGCATGTAAATGCAGGCTGCACAGTGAGCTCTTTGCAGCTCCTGGGTGACCAGTGGCACTGGTGACCTGGAAAGGCTTGGCGGGTCAAACCTTGAATTTGTTGACGCAGCAATCTTCCCCACTATCGTGCTGTAAAACGAACGGTGGGTGCTCATTGCTGTAGGGGGTCAGCAAAGGGTAAGATGATTACATGATTGGAGCATCTTTCTTATGAAGAAAGGCTCAGGCACTTGGGTCTTTTTAGTCTAGAAAAAAGAAGACTCAGGGGGGATCTTATCAATACTTATAAGTACTTAAGGGGAGGGTGCCAGGTAGATGAGAAGAGTCTTTTTTCAGTGGTGCCCAGTGATAGGACTAGAGGTAATGGGCACAAACTTGAGCACAGGAAGTTCCATCTTAACATGAGGAGGAACTTCTTTCCTTTGAGGGTGGCAGAGCACTGGCACAGCTGCCCAGAGAGGTGGTGGAGTCTCCCACACTGGAGACATTCCAAACCCGCCTGGACGCTGTCCTGTGCAACCTGCTGTAGGTGTCCCTGCTGTGGCAGGGGGGTTGGACTAGGATGATCTCCAGAGGTCCCTTCCAACCCTGACCATTCTGTGATTCTGTGATTCTGTAATTATTTTGGGTGTATCAGTCAGGGCAGGACTTGCTCCTGCAGCTGCTGGCACACCAGCAGGACAGGAGCACGGCTCTGCATCCCATCTCATCAAAGGGCACTGTCCCTCCAGCATACTAGCTAGCGTGTTCAAATATACTTCGGTTTTGCTGTGTGCTGCCAGAGATGTAATCACTTGCTAACTGAAAAATGTTTTAGTGCTGCTTATTTCTGCCTCTGTTTTCCTCCTAATGTGGAAACATGGTGTATCAGGAGTGGGCAAGTCTCAGAAAAAGACATTTAGAGATAGGTGCTTTTGTACCTTCTGGCCACCTACACCTAGCTTTCTCCTTGCAAACTGCAGTGTAGGCATATGCAGCTCCAAATAGCCAGGGCAGTTAGGAATAAAATCATTCACTGGTTTTATTGTAATCTGTTTTCTTTAGTTTTTTTACAACATACACAGTTCCTGAACCCTTCTTGATTGAAAAAATGTGCTGAGCTTTACATCTATCCTGCTTAGTTTTTAACCTGCCTCTCTGCCTTTATCCAAGAGAAAACAGTTTATTTATTTTAAAAACAAAAGAAAATAACTTCTGTGGGACCTGCTACCTGTCGGAAAGTCAGGAGGCCTGGTGGCGATTCCTGATTTACAGCATTCGTTTTGCCATTACCCTTTTGCAACAGTGCACTGCATAGTCAAACCAGCCTCTTTAGAACATATGGCCCAAACTACCAGGATTTGTTAATTCCATTTGTTGATGGCAAGAGATTCCCTAATTTATCTGCTTGAATATTTTTGAATAATTTTTTGCAAGACCTCTCTAACCATTTGTTCAGATCATCTTTCAAAGGAGCAGCAAAGGGTTTGGCACTTAGATACCAGGCCTCTGTAACAGATTAGATCATCATCTCACGTTACTCCTGATGTAACAACAGTGAAGGCAAAGTTAATGATCGCAGGGAACAAACTGTTGTTTCCCATTTGATGACCTCTCATGGTCTTTAACTTCATTTGTTTGGCAGACTTTGAACAGACACTGTACTTTTCCATACTTCTGAGAAAAACATTTGTTCTGATGGCAACCAGCACCTGAGAAATGTGCAGTAGTTGATGATCTTCTACCTGAGAAGGTATTACAAAAGGAGGGTCTTCTTAAGAAGTCAACATTTGAGAGAGTCCCCCAGATCAGTTTCTGTTCATAAATATCTCCTGACTAGAAATCAACTTAGGTTTCACTCCTGAAAAACTCTAAAAGCATGTGCTTGTTATAAAGTTTTTTGCAGTGCCGATTAACCGTATTTCTTGAATCAAGGCCAAAATGATGAAGGCCTGACTGATTTACAAGAAATGGTTCAGTTGCCATGAATTACTTTGAAATGTTATAGCAGCTTCAGAGAGGGGCAGCTTGGTAGGAGGTTTGTCTGTAGCCTGATGTGAGCAGTTATGTATGGAGAGCATAAAAGTTGTTTATTTTTAACTGACATCCTACTTTTCCTATAACTGGCTGTGAGAAAAAAAAAAAATGTCTGGAAAGACACAACACTGATGCCATTTGGAACAAGGTACATTACCCTCTTCCTGACTGTGACTCAGACATTAGGTCTGTAGAAAAAAATCTACTGCTTTTTTTTTTCCTTTTCTTTTTTTCCTTCGGTGATGAAAAACAAGCCACTGAAAATGGACATACTGTAGAAACAGAAACATTTCCTCTATGGGTGAAAAGAGAGACAAATGAGTTAAAAAAAGCGCAAGGGCTCCCTGACGCCATATTTTCCATGGTACACTACTGCAGGAATGAAAATGAATGCCAGCAGATGGGGAGGGGAAAAGTTTGCTGCTGCTAACATTAAGGTGATACTGCTCTATGTAACTGTAAAAGCAAGGACTGTTTCCATTTTGCTCTGTGCATTTGTTTTGCCTGCTCTTTCCAGACTCACCCCCCAAGCACCTGCACGTGCTTGGTCACCAATAAATGAAAGAGCTAGGAAATACACTTTCTCTGCTCTTCTGTCTCTCCATTTGGTATGTGTCCATTGCAGCAGATACGTACACTTCTGCATGACTAAGATCGAGTCTTAAGTATTTGAACAGTAAATAAAAATATCCTGTTAGGCTGGTGTTCACAAGTCTCTGTTCAACAAAATACTTATATGCCTGTTTAAATCCATCGGTGAAGCACTGAAGCATAAGTTTAATGATATCCACATGCTAAGTTCCACTAGCTTTAATGGTCTTTAAACCCACATTGAGAATCAGATGCACACTGAAGGATGTCCTGAAGACTATCGGTGTGCCTAAGGACTCAGGAGCCTGGGAGCTGGGGGTGACCCACTTGCCAGCTAGTTAGTCATCTACTGTCAGCAGCAATGGTTCAGTCAAGACTGTTAACATGGAAAGGCTGGTGGTCAATCCCAGTAGCAAAAGGATGTGCAGAGTGGTGTGGGTGAGCACTTCACTTCTGAAACCTGTATTTGGTGGCTGGGTGGCTGGGGGGGAGACCTTACTTGTGATTGAAGAGGAAATGGAGGCAAAGGCATTGCTGGGCTGCTCTTGGTATCCTTCCCAAAAACGTTGTTTGAAAGGCTCTGCTGTTGACTACAAACCTCTCCAGCCCAAAGCCAGGCTGAGAAGTATTTCAGGGTATCAGAATACATTACCTGAAGAGGAGTTATATTGTGCTTGGAGGCAGTTAGGAAACACCCCTCCCACAGGTAGGGTAGGAGCCCCCGAGGATTCCATCCAGCCTATCACCAGCCATGCCAGGGCACTGCTTTTCGCTGGGGCAGGGCAGCAGCCCTCCTGCAGCACCATTGGACATCCCTACGGAGGCAACAGTGTTTTGCCATTTTTCAGTAGCTGAGGATATGGCCCGAGGGGAATTGAATGAATGCACATGACATGCAAGGCAGGAAGGGGAAGGACTTTTGGTACAAAAGGAACCTAAACTTTACCAAGTTTTCAATTAAAAGAAAAGAAGGGTGGAAAATAGAGAGATGAGGGGAAATTGCCCACTGATTACAAATACAAATGGAGAGTCCAAAGAAAACAGACTTTACAAGAAGGTTATGAAGAGGTTACCATAAAGTTTCTCTTCACCTTTTGACCCATCCTATGAGTCACTCCAAGATAAGACTGAGTAGAGGATTGTCATATGGGAAACTAAGCAAAGGCAGCTCTTCTAAATAAATAAGTGCTCTACCCAGGGGGAATTACAGAAATGTAAAGTTGATTTCTCTTTCCCTCATATCCTTTAGCTTTGTATTTCTGGGCATCGCTTTAGGCACTTGAAGTGCTGGAAAAAAAAAACTAGCCTTGAGCTCAGGATCTGGTAAGTAAAAAGAGTTAAAGAAGTACAGTAGCACAACACCTCTTCCCCTCTGCCCCTTGCCATGTAAAAGAACAGTTAATTGTCTATACAACCATCCTCTCTCTCCTTGGACTCCACCAAACCGCAAGAAACTTCTATGGAAAGACTCCCATGAACTTCAGGGGAGTTTCTAATGGGCCAGCCGAAGTCGTTGAAAGTCTTCTCTTGATGTCTGTGGTGGGATCCATCCCATGTTCTGCTGCTGATGCTGGGTGACTGCTCTGCCTGCCACTAGGCAAGCCTCTGAGCTAATGATAGCCTATGCTCATGTTTGGGGTTACAGAAGTCAAGCACAGAGTAGTGGAAGACATGGCAGAGCGGAGATATAACTGGCTGCTTTCCAGGCGGGTTTTGCCGACAGCTACTCTGCTAGCAAAACTGAGCTAATTTCCAGTTACTGGGGGGTATATCTGTGTAGCACCATTGGGACCCACCATGAAGCTGTAGCTGTGGTTGCTGTTTGATAGCCCTAATGAAGTCATAGCCCACTCAGTACAAAGGTGTGTTAAAATGTCTTGAGCTGGTGCTGACACGCGTTTGGCTAGGGTTCTATCTGATCCATTGGACCTTGACACGTAAGACTGGATTGCCCTCTTTTGGTACTGAAGAACTTCCTGCCAAAGCATCACATTCCTGTCTGTCTCTGAAAAAAATAATTTGTTTGCTAACCATGGGCCCAGCCCTCGAGTGACTGACACCAATCTTGTCCCAGCAGGGGCAGAGAGAGAATGTGCACAGCCAAGTGCTCCAAAGCCAAGCCATGAGGAAATGGTGAGGTTTTCTACATAGAAGTATTTTTGGAACACCACTTCTTTATAAGGGATCAGTGATAATGAACCCAGACAAAAGAACCAGCTAGTAAATGCAAGCAGATGGTGTTTCCAGATGCTCCCAGTAATTTCTCTAGCACAGTGCCTCAGCAGTACCTGATAGCTGAGGAATGGGTGACATGAAAGGATAAGAAATGATCTGGTTTTATTTTTAGTGATGCTTTCTTTCGTACAAGGAGAGTAGGTTTATCTGGTCTGACACTATCATTTGACAAATTTCAGTTCAATCACTTTTGTTTGGATTGGAAGAGAGACTTCTACATTTTCTCACATTAAAATTGGCATTCATCACCTTGGAGAGACAGACTGTATGAGTAAAAGCCTACCAACACAAATCTCAGCAACTTCCCTCTCCCATCACCTCGCCTCCGCTTCAGCTCAACCCCTTGCAGGTAGCTCCCTGCCTTCCCTTCGGAAACCTGACAGCCATCATGCTGTGCAGTTTATTTGATGCTGGCTGCCACCACACCATTGAACCAGCCTCTGCATTTAACTGCTTTCTTCAACTCTTCTCTTCTGCATTACCTATTTAGACAGTATCCTCTCTGGGGCATATACCAATGACTGGAACAAGCAAACCTCCTTGCTTGGCAGTGCTTTGATAAATAAAAAATAATAACAATAATGGTAATAAAAGCAGTGATAATAACTATGGCAGCAGCAACAGATTAACCAGGTTATTCATTTCACTCTTCAGAGAATGGAGTTGCTTGGAAAAATTAATTAGATGAGGCTCTTATGAACAGCTAGTCCTTTTAAGAAAATGTATGCAGAGGACTAAGGTACTCGCTTATCAGCTGTGTCATGGTAACTGTCCATGCAGGCGTTCTATGAGCAAAATGTCCAGGATAAATGTCATCACCTTGTAATTCCTGCAGATGATAGCCATAGGGCAAGTGCCACTGCTCAGCCCATGCAGAGAGGCCTGTTGATCTGCAGTAATGTCACCATGTGCATGAGGCTCAAGGTTACTTGCCATGTATGGACAGCTGGTCACAGACTCAGAGCAGAATGAGTTGTCATTATTCGCCCAGGACACCTCTGTGCACCACAATGCCAGAAGCCCCTCAGAAGTCCAGGGTGTAGCATTTTTAATAGCACTTAACTGACAGGTGAGCCTGTGTTGTTATCTTTTCAAAATAGTTTTGCCAATCTAAAACCAAATGGCAGACAATCTTTCAAAAGTTTGACCATAAATGCCCCAAAAGGGTTTTTTTTGTTGTTTTGGCAGGAGAGAAACAAGCTAAAGGATCCTTCCCACACCTACAAGGCCAATTTCAACCTCAATGTGAGGTTATCTCCACCAGCAGATGTTTCATTTATTGCACTGGATTGCTGGAACGTCATGGTTGAGGCTGGCTCTTTGACTGATATGTGAAAGTTAAGAAGAACCCAACCAAAACACCACAAACCCAAAGGAAACAGATCTTGTTTTGCTGTCAACAGCCTGACAGATAGTAGGTGAGGCCCCATTTACCCTACAGGCTATTGAACAGTAACTTGATCAAGGCATATGAGATAAATGAAGATGACACAGTCATGCTGGGACTGGAAACACGCCTCCAGCAGTGGCAAGAGTGTGTGTATGCTTGCTAAGGAAATTGCAAGGGTCTTAGTTGTTGTCTCAAAGCTTTCTGCTTCAAAAGGCTGTTGAGAGCAAGTGTGAACATGCTGGGTCCTTGCTGTCCCAGCCATTGACTGTGGTGGGAAACCAGGGCCTTTCCTAGAGACAATGGCTCATGTACTGCAGTGAAAATATCTCTGTTTTGGGAAAATCTAAGGGTTTTAAATTACTTTTTGCAGTAATAAGCTGATAATACAAGTCTGTTTGAAACTTATAATAAAAAAACCCACAAGAGAGCCAAAGATGTTTTCCCAAGTGATTGCTGTCCTTACCAGGACCCCAAGAAGTGGGATCCTGTCTGCTCCAAGTTCCTGTCTGCTCTGGCTGAGGCAGGAGAGTATGTGATAATTATCAGGGTATTCTGGGGTTACAGCTTTTCTCCAGCAAAAATTCCATCCTGGACTCAAGACAAGGTTGGTCAATGCTGACATGCTTCTGCAAAGCTGTTTGGTTTTCAACAAAACAGCATTTTTGACCAAAAAAGGGTTTTTTTAAAAGCATTTCCTTGCGTCAGGTGCTTTTGCACTGTGTGCAAGTGTCCATGGTGCCAAGTTCTTTTCTAGTATTCAAATATTCTACATTTTTCAGTCAAATATCTGAAAAAAGTGTTTAAAACTTGTGAAATATAAAGCAGACCCTGTCCCTGCAGCCAGATAAACCTACAGTGGAGAGCTGATTTGAACATTTTCATGGCAGTTTTTATGTCGTACCCAGATACTGGTTCAGTGGTGAAAATGTTTTGCAAGGATATAGTGTTTGCTGAAGTATTTTTGACGGGATAGCTCCTGAGGCAACTGAGAGAAAGTCGAATGATATGGAGACAGGAGCTGTGACTTTATTCTGCTTTGTGAAAGCATTCTGGCTTTTTCCCAGTCTGGAACAAAACCAGGTTTAGGCTCCCTCATAAGTCTGTCCCATAGCAGTGTCATTTCCTGCTGAGTCAGATAACAGTGCCGACCGGGTGTCCTGGTTTCCTTAGCGCTTCGGTGGATCCTTGAGAAAACTGTGAACAGACTGTGAAAAGGAATAGCACAGGCCGCGCAAATGCCCTAGAAGCCCTCACCTTCCATGTTATGTTCAATTCATTTTATTCCAGCTGTGACACTTCTGTTTCCAGTGTGCCACAGGCATTTTCACTGGTGATATATGAGTGCCTCAGACTTTTCCTGCTGCTTTCAGCCCTTGAAGCCTGTCTCAAGGGCACATAGGCAGAGGAACCCCTCATCTTCCTGGAAAATATTATGTGGTCAGTGGGATGCAGAGTACGTCTGCAACATTTCTTCAGAGCCTCTTGTAGCTATTGGAAGGACTCCCCATGCACTGGAACAAGGGCCTTGCAATTGCTCCAGACAAGTGTTGAAAGCTGTTTGCAGACTCAGGAGAGCAACAGCTACCTTCAAGTGAACACCTGAACTTTTTCTTTCTGAATATATGGGATTAGGAGCACCTATTGAAAAAAATCCCAACACAATTCAGATATAGTTTTTAGGTTACCATTCTTGATGTTGAAGGAGCTTGACTATAGGACGTATACTAACAGACTAGGAAGGTTCAGGGTTGAGACTTGGACTCATCTGACCAAAAGTGAGTGTCTACACATCATCTCCATGCATGTTATCCTCAACCCATTAGTGGAGAGAAATGGTGCAATTCACTTCTTCCTAAAACAGGTGTCTCCACCAGGGCAGATGAGCAGGACAGTATCAATTTGACCATAAAGGCAGATGAAATATGGGGGTTAGCTCCTGCACAGACTATGTGGCAGGTGCCTGAGTGGTGGAAACAGGACAAGGCAGAAAGGCGGGCTGCCTGCTGCATTCGGTCAGTGGCGCCTGGGCACTGGAGCAGGGTGAGGCGGTGACAGGGGTCCCCCTCAAAGCTGCTGCCATGAGCCCCCGTGCTTCCCCCTGCTCTCACTGCTGGGGGTGCCAACCCACAGCAGTTCCGCAGAATGATAGCGATGTAAAACAGCTGTGTTAATGAGAAGGAGGCTCCCCTGTGCCCCTATCCCCTGGCCTCACCCCCGTCCGCGCCTCTCCCTTCCTGCAAAGCCAAGAGCCCAGTCACTTGGGGTCTGGAGGCTCCACTAAGAGCGTGTGAAATAGTCTTCAGCTAGATCAATTGGTGGAGCTGACCCCAGGCTTGGCATGATGCACGTAGAGAGATAAGGTTTTCTCCTCTCTTTGCTGGGACTCACTTTACAACAGCAAAGTGCTGTTATTTTCTGGCAAGTCAATCCCATTGTAAGAGCTCATCAGGCACTGCTTTCAGCACCAGCAGAAGATGCTTGACAGTGTTGTTTCTGCACACAGATAGAGTTACAGGCAACTTCTCTGAGAGTTTCTCTGACCAGCCCATCTTGAAATCCAGGAAGACGAGTGGTAAAGGAATAAGCTCCCATGTCTACTCTCCATCCACCCAAGGACAAAAGCAAGGCGAAGGAGCTGCGTGTCAGTTCCCAGCGTGCTCCCGTGCCACTGCAGAGCTCTCATACGCAGGGCAGGAGATGGACTTTGCTGAGGAGAAGACTGATCCCTCCCCTGCGGTCACAGGGAATGGGGACACCCACACCTCACCAAGGTGTGTACATTCATGTGTGGGATGAAGCTGTAGCTTCCAGACTTCCCACAATTTGGGGAATCTCAAACCTCTGTCACAGAAATAAACATGAGCATTTCCTAGCTCTATTGCCTATTTGTAAGATCATTTTTTCAGTCTGTTTTAGGACTGGGGAATTTCAGGAAAATCACAGCAGCTACCTTACGTTAACCAGCACATGATCTGTGGGCAGACCTGATTTTTAGAATTTATGCTTTCTATATTGGAGAGGGAGATGTCTCCCTAGTCCTGCTTCAAAGATCCAGAGAGAGCAGAACACTCTTTTCACCACAGACTTTATTATGGTGAAAATGTGTTCACCATGAAAGGAAAGGTCCATACATTATCTGTGCTTTGCAGAACACACGCTGCAATTCCAGGTAGCAGGAGCTTTTCTCTGGAATGAAATTAGGCAACGGTGTAATTATTTTCATGCACCACATGTGCTGTCTTTCATTTCGAGGATTTCATTGTGCCTTGCTAATGTCAGTTGCTTAAGGCACACAGCTCAAGTAGGTATAATTTATTGTTTTTCATTATATTTATTACTGAGATTGTTTGAGTGGAACCCAGGTGTTCTGGGGTAGAAACCCTTCCTTCTCGCAGGCAGCACTCCCTGGCCCTCGGGGAGAGAAACCTTTCTTCAAAGTGATTCCCAGGGATTCATTTCCTCAGCCTGTGATTAGGTTTTCTAGCCTTTCTTGATTCTGAGTTGTGGTCCTTTACACTTACGCATCTGGGCATACATCTGTGTGTGTGGATGCCCAGATTGACAAAGCTGACAAGAGTTCTTCCACAATCACCTTGAGACCCACTTCTCACGAGGGAGCACTGCCTGTTCACAGACAGAGTCTGGATTTAGCAAGGAATAGAAATCTGCAGCAGCCATAGGAGTCTTCCTGGCCAGCATCACGCTCTTCGCGGGGACAGTGCCCCAGCTCTCCTGGATTTGCCTCATAGGTGCACCAAGTGCAGGCTAATGGTCTGTGGCTGGGCAGTGTCCTGCTCCTCCATGGGGAGCACTCATGGGCAACGTCAGCAACTTCCCAGGCACAGTTTCCCTGCCAGGGTGAAGTCCCAAGTGAGCCATAGTATAGTCAGGTTGAAAATGAACCTGTGGCATTGGGAACTCCTCATAGGGTATACACGGACTGGTAGGTCTGCTGTAAGTGAAAAGCAAGCATGGCTCTTCTACTGCACACACCGCTCACGGGGTAGCCTGCCTACGTGTAGAGGTATGACATGGGTTTTTACTTGCTTGCCAACTCCGCACCAGCTGGGACATTTTTCAGCCCTTCATTTAGACCATGGTGAATGTGAAGTGATAAAGGATAATTTCAATGCTTGAGGGTGAATATTGCACCTGTATTGGACTTTGCAAATTTTTTAGGCTACTTTAATTTTAATCTCCTATTTTTGCCCTCTCATGTGTGAGAGCTGATAAACCCCCCAGCCTTTAAAAGTGACTGAATTACATTGGTTTTACTCTACTAGAATTTATAATTCTTTTATAGAAGTAGGGTAACCAACTGCTTTAAAACCAAAGTTTTCTACACAACTAGTTATAGTTGTCCTTTACAGTGAATATTGAGCAATCCTGATATGAACATTGTGCAGTCCGTGTTCCAAGAAGTGCCAGTGCAGTAAGTCACTGTTTGTAAATCTGTTAGTATTATTGACAGCAATGTGCATCCTATAACACTTGCCAAGATGAATACGAAGTCTCAGAGGCTATGCTACACGTACAACTATCTTTTACTTATCTAGTTAAGTTTCCACATAGTATCTGGAAAAATACCATTTTCTGATTTTTGACCTGTGTTATATTAAATAGGGATGGGATAGCATCAGCATTGTGAGCAGTGTCTTAGCAAGGGACCAGGGATTTGGGAACAATTAAAAGAAAATCTATATTGAAGGGATGTACATAAATATGTTTTCCTGAGTTTTAGGTTTTTAACTGATTTCCAGGTCTTCTGTCTTCAATAAATGGCTTCATTTTGTTGCAATTCCCTCTATGAGATCATCTACATTTGAACCAAAGTACTGAAATGTCTTTTGACCAAGATGACTATTTTGAGATAGATTTACAGAGCACATTGACAGAAGCATGTTCTTAACTTGGGTTTTGGCACTGTAGCATGTTCATGGAGAGGAGAGAAGCAGAAGTTTCCACACGAGTATTGGCAAAAGTTTTCCATGGACTAGCAGAGAACTAGGGGCAGAGCATCTCCTCCCAAGAGATAGCCTCAGGCAGAGCTCTGGGGCTTGGCTGGCTCCACCTTTTTGTGCTGGGGGGGTGACATGGGGTCCCTGCTCCCCAAAAGAAGGTGTCTGTAAGTAGACTATTTTGGCTGTGTAGCAGCAAATAAAGATTTTGCCTGATGACAGCCTTGGGGAGAAAAAATAGAAAGACTAGGCAACTTGTCCAAGGCAGGCTTAGGAAATCTCCAAGTGGTTCACAACTAGCTGACATTTGTAAAAGAGAGAGACAGCAGCTGCAATGTGAGATTTGAGCTTGTACAGTCAGCGTGGCTGAAGGGGTAAAGACAACGGTAGGGCTACCAGTATCTACAGCGGTATAAATGATACCTCTTACTTTCTGTAAATACATTACACAGGAGTAAATGCATCCATATGAGGGGTTGTACTGCTTTAGGTGCACTATTATACTTAAAAGTATGCTGTTCTTGCCTGTAGGAAAGGGTTCAGCCTCAGCAGATACAAAAGCGACATGAGTAGCCTTGTAGACTCCCTGCTTTGCTTGGGCACCCTGATCCTGTCTGCTCTCTTCTGGACCTGGTCACCTTCTCTGCACAGCCCAGCTCCGGGCCCGGCTGGGACCTCAGGCGCTCTCATGTCCTGGTGCGAAGTTAGCTGCACCACAGGCTGCTCCAACTTGTAGATAGCCATGTGGAAATCATCAACTGCTGCAAGCAGCCTTTGGCACAGCATGAGCTGCTGTTCAATACACAAATTAAAGCAAACCAGCTTTTCTTGTGAGAAATGCCCGAGGCTCAACCCTTATCAGGCTAGGCTTAATATGAGTGTGGCAAAGGACAGAATTATTCAGAGGTGATAGGAAATAGTGCTGTGACACGTTTTTGTCTCTGTCACAGAGCCGGCCAGAGACCAAAGTGGCTGCCAGCACTAATCAGGGGAGCTGGTAGACCTCTGCTCACACATAAGCCTTATTCCTTGTCTGTAGGCATGCATGGAGCTGCAGCTGCTGAAGCACACCTGGTTATGCCAGCCTTGATTTGTCAGTGATGAAGCAATTTCCCGCCCTCCCTTAGCACAGGTTTTGTGGTTTCAATCCAGAACAGTGCCCTTGGTCTACTGTTGTGCCAGGATCTCACAAAGGTTTTACCTGGCCTGCTTCTCTCTTAACAGAGGGCAATCTGATCACTGGAGAGACAGCCACTGGTCGAGTTAAAACATTGGTAAGAACTGGTGCACCATGCAAGAGGGAGGAGCTGCACAATCTGTGTTTGGAAAAGACAGGAGCAAGTCTTAAAAACTGTTCTCAAAAGATATTTCACTGGTAGGTGCTAAAGTCCTGACTCATTGCTGTAGTGCCTTAAATCAATAGTGATTTCCTATGGGCAGAATGTGCCGTATGCAGGTCATCTTAGCTTCACTGAATTTCAAAGCCTTGTATTAGCCCGTATATGGGCTGAAAAGAAAGATTTTTGCATGGCAATTTATCTCCAGACCATTCAGGACTTTGGGAAAATGTGCTATGGAAAAATACCTGTCTTTTTGTATGTTGCTTTCTGTTGATATAGAAAACTGAAATTTAGGGTGCTGTGTGCAAATACATGCTTGACAACATTTGTCATTCAGAAAGCAACAGATTTCAGTCAGTTTTGGTCTGTCACTGAGACTCATCTCACCCCACAGTTGCAGTAGGAACAGTTATATCCCATGTGGCAGTACCTGATGGAGAAAGGAGAGGCACAAGAGGCCCCAGGTGCTGCAGTTTTGGAGGCATGGAGTGGCTAGTAAGCAGGAAGCCACACGCAGGGCTGCAAGGTCCTGAGGAGACACAGGCAGGGAAGAGGTACAATAATGAACCTGCCTGTGTCCCCTCTGGAAGGAGACAAGCTTGGGTAGAGGCGACCATGGGAAGGGAGTGATTTAAGCAACTTGGGGAGCCGAGCTCCCCAACTCTTATGCCACAGAGCATGGGGAGGGGCAGCAGTAAAAAGTGGAGGAAGTAGTAGAGGGGCAAGTGGCTTGTGGAGGCAGCTGTCTTCCCCCAAAAGGGCTGGAGCTGGCAGGTCAGCAGGTATATTCAATCTCCCCATCTCCCTAAGGGTGAGTTTTGATCCCATGCTGTTGAGGGCTTAGTATTGGTTAGCAAGTGAAAAACAGGCCAGAAATGTACAGCTTTATTATTAACTCTTGTGAAAACATTTACACAGCCCAGTTTTTATTCTTCTTTCTTGGAAATATCTTGGACCAGACCTCTTAAATTTTGACAGTGTCTCCATTCCTGAAGCATCCTGTGACAGGGAGTATCGGCTCTCTTGGTCTCGTGAGACTGGGGGTTAGATGTGTTGTGCTGCTTAAAGAAAGCCAAATCCTATAGCTCGTTTTTTCCTTTCAGCTCTGTACAGAAAGAGCAGATACAGATGGGTTCAGACATATTAGTCCCAGCTGTTGTGTATGATAGGAAGGAGAAGGAAGGGACCAGCACTTGGTCTGCCAGGGAAGACATTCCTGCATAAGAAAATCCTGGTGACAGAGCCACTGGGAGTTGTGGCTTTACTTGCTGTAATGAGAAAATGTGGTTTTCTTTTTTGTGCAAGAACAGGAAGGAGAGTGGAGAACGTATTCTGTGGCATATCCCAAAGCTGGGTTTTAAATTGTGATCCGCACAGTGTTCCCCACACCTACAATCCTGTTGGTGTGACAAAGCACAGGATTACGGCAGCAACCTTAGGGATGGGATGACTGCACCTGTCCCTGGGGTTGCAGTATTGTCTTGATGGAGTAAGATATATTTTAGTGACTATATGCAAACCTGAGGGTTTAGCAGCATTTTAAGAGCAGAAATTAGTTCTACCAGTTTGTCAAAGGCAAGAGCTTTCTAACCCCTTCTTGGGAAACATTTGAGAAAAAGGGAGCTTGTGTCTCGGGAGACTGATACAATAGAGCCCAATATATTAAAACAAAGGAGGACAGGTACAGCTGTAGTTGGATAAATAGGGCATTTGGTGAATGAAGAGTTTTCACTGATACTGCACATCAAGGAAACGTTACCCATGGTTGGAGAAAGTGTTTCAATCAGAAAAGGTCAAATACTACACTATATTAATTGCAAACAGAGCTGCTGACATCCTTACAGATTTAGCTTGTGCATGGAATACAGTTTCAAAGCTTTGCACTTTCACCTGTTTAATCAAATATCTACTTGTTCTTTCTCTGTAAAAATGTAGCTACACATTCCTCACTGTTAGAAGAAATTTGACTCCTCTGCCCCAGGAAGGTTACTCTGGGGATTCTTGAAATGATTCAAAAGAAATTGGGTCTATTTCTTGACTGAGCTGTTCAGTACTTAACTAGAAAAGACATTAGGAAGAAAGTTAAAGCATTATGGACAGTGAAGCTTTTGAACAGATTTCCTGCAGAGCCTATACAGTTTCCATCACTGCAGGTCTGTAGGAAGAGATTAGGCAAGCACCAGTCAGCAATTACTTAGTTGTCCCTACCCAAGGGTAGGGGAATGGGGTGGACGGTCATTCTGTTCTCTTTCTGCAAGCGGAACACATGTTTGGCCAGAAACAAATCGGACAGAGACTTCATGTGTTGTTCTCATCAGTGATCTCATTACTAAAAAGGTCCTGAATAAGCAAGAGGATTATTTAAATGACTGTAAAACATAACTTTAAAGTAGCTGAGCTAAGTCAGTAAGTATTGATTAAAAGTTGCTAGAATGTACTTTGTGTGATGGGATCCTCAGGGATATTCTGCTCCCATGCCTGATTAAACATCCTAGATGCTAAATAGGCTTTTGAGTGGGTTGAGTTGAAAATCATGAAGCGTGGTGAGGTTAGAAGAGTATTGGGGCCATATTTTATGAAGTTTACGTAAGCGGCCAGCTAATCTGAGGGAGCCATTCATCAGGTTTTTCCTTTGCCTCTCTCCTATATCCTTATGTGAGGAAAAAACGCTGATGTGATCCAGATGGATTGAGCATGCTAGTCAGATTATCCCTCTGGATGCTCTTCATCTGCTCGCACTGCTCAGTCAAAAAAAATCAACTGGCACGCCCTATCACATGCAGAAAAGAAGACAAATGTATGTAGGCCAGCTATATTTGAGTCTTTTTTCTGATACAAAAATATACATGGTAGGTGACATTTGTAGGCAAATATAATGTTTGAATATTGGCAGTGATACCTAAAAAAGAATGTTTTGTGATTCCTTATTATTTTTAAGTACCTAAAATATTAAAAAATTGCACTGAAAAATTACTTATGGGTAGCTTGTTTTTCTTTTTCTCTCCTCATCCCTTCAGTCAAAATTGTGCACAAGTCTGAGAAGGCATCTGCCTAAAGAAATCTTTTTATGCGGATGTCATATGGTCCCACACCTCAGATTTTATCTTGCTTTCTGTGCTATTTAAGCTGCTTTCTGAAGCTAAGCATTTTTTCTTATATCACATCTAAGAAAAGCTGATCAATGAGAAATACATTCCTTTTTTCTTTATTATTTATACATAGAAAAAAAAATGTATGCCTTTATCTTGAGGGTAAGGGACCAGCTTTTGTCTTGCCATACTGAATCCAACCCTATCTCAGCTAGTGAACTTTATTTTAAAAAGTCAATAGAATAATGTAATGATCTGTACTGAACGAGCCGTTGTCTCTTTCACAAAGGCTGTTGTAGACCATTGGACCTTCAAATGATGTAAAACCAGAAACCTCTATAACTTACATCGGAGCTATAGCATTTTACACCAGGAAAGGAGGTATTGCAGTTTATACTATATAAGAAAAAAACAAACAAGCCATTTTGTGCTTGTATTTGAACATCTGTCTCACAATGGATTAATCCTTGAGAACATGGAGTTCTCTAACATTACCTGAATGGGCACATTTCTCCTCATTGAAGGCCAAATTACATTTCTGGGTCTGTCCGGCTCCACTGGGACAAAGACCAGTTTGACCAATACAATCTCCCTTCAGAGAAGAGCACCCTGGAAATGGTGGGGGTTGATCTAAGATTGCATATGTCTGTTTTGTTGTTTCTGGCTTGTCATCCATTGAGGACACTGTTAACAGCAGTTGTTCCAGGCTTGTTAGGACCTTCGGTAGACACGCTGAATTGCTGCATGTTTCTATGGGATAGCAGAAGTCTAACCAAAAGCAACAGCAGCGTATTATTGATGATAATAGCTTTTTCCTGCCGTGCAGCTATGCAAAACACCTGTCTATAGAAGAGGATTAAGAGATTAATTCCTCCTTCAGCACTGCATGACTTAAAAAGCTGAAGGAGGATTTCTGTTTCAGTGAGCCTGCATGTGTTGCTTTTCATTAAAACCCAAGAGGACTTGCCAGCAGGGTTAACTCAGGGGTTAACTCAGGGGCACAGTTTTATGATGATAAGGATTTGCATCCTTATCATGGGCACAGTTTTATGATAAGGATTTGCTAGGAGGCTGTGATCTCTGGGAGAGGTATCACAACAGGTTGTAGGAAAACGTATTCATGGATTGCTCCAGCTTGAACACTGGAAGAGGTGGGTCACTGAATATCCTATATGAGGGCTCTGGAGACACGAGGACACTCCAGGGAAGTGGCCTGGACAGTACAGCTGAGCACCGTCAGTTTGCAGAGAGGTGAACTCTTCGGAGAGTTCAAGAGTTGTGCAGTCCTGAGGAGCATCCAGGCCCTCATGTGGGTAAGGAGGGGCCATCAGGCCTTAAACACGTGCTTAATTTTAAGCACGAAAACAATGGCGCTGACTATGTGGTTAACGTATATAGAGCCGCTAACTACATGGAAACCCACATAGTTGGACTCTTACTCCAGTCCAGCCTGCAGTGTGCTGCCTGCTGAGCAAGCAGATAGGAGGGGGACGGTGTGTCCCCAACACTGCTACTCTCTGGTTAGTGCCGTATCTGATTACGGCTTGGCTGGCATCGATACTGTGCACCAGTTGTGCCTCCCTGTCTGTACACACAGCAGTTTACAGGAGTCTTGCTGCAACAACAGACCAATGCAGTGATTTTGTTCAAAGCAAGCCTGCTGGCAAGATGAAGAAGTAATCGCTCTTCTCCTTCCCATTTGTCTTTCAGCTGGAGGGAACCATGCCAGTCAGTATGTTGTAGATTATTCAGATCCTGGCAGGAAAATTCAAAATCAAAAGGCAAGTGAATGGGGGTGGAAGGGAAAGGCTTTGAATTACACATACTCTTTATTCTTTTTATTGGTGCCAAAAGCTCTCGTGATCTGAGCAGAAGCTGTTAGCACTCAGAAACCTTGCCTCCGAGACCCCCATACCTCTCTCTGTGCCTGGGAATAGGATGGGTGGAAGTCGTATCACATCACTGAAGTACCTAAAATTAGTCATCTAATCCCAGGTCAGTCACCTTGAGTCTTCTGGGAAGAAAACCCTCCTTCAGGTGCAATTCTTGCTACCTTAAGACACTTGGATACCTATTTCTCTTCACTGGGTATAGAAAGAGGCTTGGGTATCTAGAGGCTTGGGTGTTTAGTATCTCAGTCCACTGTACTTTTAAGTGTCTGAAGTTAATAAGAGAATTCCCCTACTCAATTGTGATGGAAAAAATATGAGTAGACATGCTGGATCAGACCCAAAGTCCACCTACACAGATGAACTATTATGTGCCCATGTCCAATGGCAGGTGGCTGGGAAGGACACAAAACCAGGGTGAGAATACAGAATACTTTCACCTCACAGTAATTCCTTGCTCAGGGAATTCATCCCACCAAGATCCTCAATTTAATTTTTCTTTGAGAAGTTGAAAATCAGTAACTGCCAGCCCAAGATAGAAACTGCTTCATCCCAATTCTGCTTTCAGGCACCTGTATATAGTATTAATTCAGAGGTCTGTGAGTAGCTTTCTGCACACCCCGAACGCAACTTGCTGGAAATACATGGGTTCATGGATGTCTGAAGACTGCCTGTTTTCATGGAAACACACTGTTCACAGAGATTTTCTTGCCCTGGCATGGATATAAGCTAGCCAATGGAGATCTAGGATTGTCTAAACTTGTGCCATTTTATGTGCCCTCATATACCCCTTCTGGTCCCCATGTGCCATTCCAGCAAGTTGTGGGTCTCCTGTAGGTTCTGCGTCAGCCCCACACAGATTTCTCACGTGCCTTATGGTGTCTCAGGTGCCATTAGATGCCTGTGCTTTGGCAATTGAAACCTGCTGGTGGTTGCTGGTTAGCTGACATGCTAGGAAGGTGCTGCTGACTCATTCAACTCTGTGGACGGTCATGGGACCTTACAAACCTGGTGCACATGGGCAGACCTTCACTGAAACGAAATCTTATTTCAGGTGCCCCCTGCTAACTCCTTTGTTTGTTGAACATGGTGCTCTAATGACACTGTTAAACCACATGTCTCTTCTTGATTAATTTGACTTTTAAGATTAATTAGGAAATTAAGAAAGAAGTTGCACAGTTAAAATGCAAACTGAAAAAATGTATATTAAAAAAGGCTCCAACCAGTAATGTTAAATTTACCGGGCTGCTTAAAAAGGTCAGTTCAAGCCATCACGTGCACAGATGCATCCCTACTCGTTAACACTAATTTAAAGGAGACCTGAGTTTTGTCCTGCATGATCCCTACCTTTCCTTTCCAGTTCAGTAACCAGCTCCATATTCCACTGCTTATGTACCATGAACATTTACCAGCTGTGCACTGCCATCTTCATGCTGTGTGACTCCAGCACTGCTGCTTGAACCTTCTCAACTTCTGATGTAAGAGGATTTTAACTTCTTCACCTAAACAATGTGTAGGAGCAGCATCTCTGCTAGTCTCCATTGCTCTCTGTGGGTGAGTCCAAGAGCTTGAGTCAGCAGACACAGGAGGCAGCCAGCATCTCACCACCGGCTGATCTCATGCTGCTCTTTCTTCCTGGTTGTGCTCGGGAAGATGGACCTATACACAACATTAGCTCAGCGGCAGCTCAGCAAGGACTGTTTCAACCAATTTTTAAACTCCCACCAAGAGCCATGGTGAGGCCCTAACTGAGCAAACAAGAATTTTTTTGCGGGGGTGTGAGCAGGGATTCTCTGTTACTAGAGGTACTTACGGGCACTTGGAAAGGCATCCCACCAGGGGCAATTCCTCAGTTATCCCTCACCTCCTGCACCATGCCTTGGATCAGGAAAGGAAATTCAGGTTTTTATTAAAACTTAGAAACTGCACTCTCGTTTCTTGTATCTATCCAAAGGACAACTTAGCTGCAAGTTCTGCTAATGCGACCCAACAGCATCCAAAGGGTTCAGATAAAAGGATGAACATTATCTTCTTGTTATCTCCAAGAGTCAAGACAGGATGGTTTAAGAGTTTTGCTTGCCAGACTTCCTCAAGTTTCAGTACAAGGCCAGATGTGGGCTTTATTTTTACCTCATTTATCAAATATTCTTTGAATTTATGTCTTCACCTACAACATTTTTTCTTATCTTTTGTCTCCTTTTCTTCCTCATTAAGGTTCTAAAATCTGTTTTATATGTCCAGCTCTAGAATCCACGTTTCTTTTTGGATGACATTTCTTCAGGCTAAGTTAAGAAACGGTGTTATATTCAAGAGAATCATTTAAAGGTAGTTTATTGAATATAGCAGAGCCTGTCTGCTGATGCAGAAGGTGATGTGTCAGGTTTGCACACAACTTCTGGAGCAGACTCTCCATTTATCTGTTGTATCTTCTCTTTTGTAAGCTAAGGATGTTTATGTGCATTATAAATATATGTGCATTATAGACATTCAGACATCTGCTGGGAAAAGCACAACTACGTTGAAAATGACCACAATATGTTCAGTATTCCCAGTTTTCATATCATCCAAGAAAACTGGAGTTCTCAAAACAAGGACCTCTGTACAAAGGTCTTCTCCAGTGTTCAGATTTGAGTGTCTGGAAAACAGAAGTTGGTGCATCATGAACAGATCATTACAACACACTAATTCATTAGCTTCTGTTGAACAAAACCCAACAATCCTTTACTTTCACACAGGCTTATTCCTCTGGACTTCTTCTCCTCATCTTGTTTAAGTCTTTTTGCCAAGAGTTACAGGGAAAAGACAGAAACTGTAACAGAGTCCAAAAAATTTATCCCAAAACAAAAACAATCTTTTCTTTCCCACATTCCACATCCACCCAGAAAATCCAGCTAGCCAACCAACAATGTTTGCAAAATTTTGATTACAAAATTAAATAAACCATCGTAGTTTTCTATTTTTGACACTGCACAAATAAGATCAAGGTGAGGGGCACAGGGAGGGTAGGGTAGAGGGTATCTACGTGCAAGTGGACGAGTGGGGAAAGAAATTTAAGCCATATGTCTGGAAACAGTTTTTCAATCTTCCAGGGAGAGATGTGTCAAAGAGGCCTTTCCAAGACCAAGAGCAGCAGGATGTTCCCATCTGTGAGGGATCTTCTCCAGTGGGATGCTAGTGCAGAGCAGGGTTCTCCATGTGTGGGCTGGAATGCCTTCCCACACCCCACCTCCCCTGGCAGGACGTACCACCAGGGCTCCCAGGCTGTCTGATGGGGCACAGGATGGCGTCCATAAGGGCAGCATGGCATTTAGCACAGGGTCTACAAACCTTCCTGGATCCTGTGTGCCTTCCTGAGGGACCCCTCAGACTCTGCCCCCCAGCTCATTCACTGCTCTTCTGTTAGCTGGACTAACGCTATCTACTTGGGAAATGTGTACACTTAGACAACTGTATTTCCCAGCTGTGCTAGAGCTTCACTTCTGGCACCTGCAGGCAAGTCTTAGTGTCAATGGTGAGGCTATCTATCTGAATCGCAAGTATGTTCGGAGGGAGCTGCAAAGCCCACAGGGGGCAGCAGCAGGCTAGTGTCTTCAGAAAAATACACCTTTGCATGAGAAACCTTGGAGCTCCCTCAAATCGGTAGATGTGCAATAGAAATCCATATCTATGGCGTCAACAAAGCCCTGCAGTGCATTTGAACACTGGGGAGAGGCTCCACGGGAGTATGGAGAAGGGAAGATGAAGGAGTTCCCAGTGACCAAAGTCAGTAGTCCAAAACAAGCATGGAGCTTGGTACTTTTGAAGATGAGGCCTTCAGTGCATTACAAAGTACAGGTAGGATCCACTTCACCTAACAGCTGAACAAGTTGGTCAGGCTGCCTTTACACAGTGAGAAATGGGCACAATTTAGCTCCTTCTGAAAGAGAGGTGATATGCTCTGTGCAAATGCACTGTGGACATCTAAGGCTAGGGGAGATGAACCCTGCTCTAGGAGTCCCGCTTTTTGCATCAGTTTGCTAAAACTGTAGCTGGACTTTGCACGCAGTGATCTGTGTTACACTGGATTCAGTCCGTCCATTTTCAAAGAGCACAGACTCCAAACGAAGGGAATGTGTTACAAAATCCCAGTCCAACATACTTTGCTCTTTCTTATTCTCAACCACTTCAGATGTTACATGCTGTTATTTAAAATTCTAAGCATGGAGGAACAGGAATCTGGGTGCCACTTCAAGTACACGAGATCACAAGAGCAAAGCAGAAATCTCTTGGAACCTTACTACTGTCTACAACTAGATGCATATTTCTCTGAAATGAAGAGGTGTGGGTTTTTTTATAAACAAGGCATCTCTGTTTACTTGTGATTTCTAAAAAAACAGACCATAAAGCCATTTAGCAGAGATTGAATTGGCTCTACATAGCTAGGTTCTCTCTGTCCTTCTCAGTTAGAAGCATCTGTGAGTTCCTCTCTTTGAGCTGCTTACAAATGAATCTCAAAAATTGACTCCCCTTCACAATGCATCTGCCTTTGCTACATGTGCATGTACCATATGAACATAAATACGTAGCTACTGGAGTAATAATGAAATACACTTGGAGATTAATTAATTTTTTTAAAACGCATATTGTAAAAATAAACAGTAAATATTTGTGGAAGAAGTTTACATTCTTATTTTTTTTCAAGTATAAATAAATTGGGTTGAAAGAGGCTATTACATTAGCAACTGGCAAGCTGCTCACTTAATCCATCATGTTTCCATAACCACGGGGCTCACAGAGCAAGGCTGGATGCGGGGCACTGACAGCTTTTCCTCTCAGTTGTGACCTCATGTGCAAATGTACACCCATGGATATAAGCCTTGTGTAAAAAACATTTTATTAACAGCTCTCGCCTGGCCCCCTGAGCAAAGCCAAGGTCTGTACTGGGGCATAATATGCATGTTCTGCATCACGTTCCTTTTCTCCATGGACTTGCATGGGATACTTAAGCAAAGGCCAGATCTCACTGAAGGCAGTGAAAAGACATCTACTGACCTCAGCTTGGGTCAGAGCTATATGTTCTGCTTGGCCTGGAGGTACATAACTTGTCTTTTCCCACTCAGTAGACATCTGTGCTGACCACAGTGGCCATACCATCTTTCCAGCTCTCTGCTGTCCTCCCAGAGTCACTAAATTTGGTGGTTGACCATTTTAAGATCAGTTCCCAAAACGAGAATGATTTAGATTAAATGCAGCCAGAAAGATTTGTATTTGAATACCTGCTGTACCACACTGCAACACCGTCCACCTTCAGTCCCAGACCGGCTGCTGGTAAGGAAATCAATATGCTAGGCTGGTATAGCAAGAGCATAGTTGAATGTTTATAGTACACACATAGGCGCTGAGAGAGGACAACATCGAGGTTTTAGAGTATTTGCATTTGCCATAAAGGTAAGGACAGGTTGAACAGGGCTTGAAACCTCAACTTCTCACTCTGTGCTGTGACATGGCAGAGGCCTGAGTCCAGCTCCCCAGATCTGGAGCCATCTCGACTGTCTGTGTGTCAGCCTGGATGCTGCTACCATGTGACACCTCAGAGCCGTAAGCTGTCTCACCATTGCCTCACTGCTAGGTGGTTCTTACATCTGCCAGAGGAGGTCTCTTTACAGTAGCTGACATCTGGTAATTCTAGTCTTGAATCTTATCTTTGCAGATTAATGGCACATGTAGACCAGAGTTTGAAATATCCAAACCCTTCCCCAAGGCAGGCACCTCCGGGACTTTGTTTGCTCACACTGGTTTGTTTAAATCTGTTGCTTCGGGAGCAACAGCACGCCTTGCTCCTGCCAGAGTTACCTGAGATCACACTGCACACCCGCCAAAGCATGAGGGCATGCAGACAGCCATGCAGACACAAACAACAGATGCGCCCATCCCACTAGCCTGGCCAAAAGTAGAGATTTTTGGAAATTCAGTTTAGAAAGCAGCTGGCTGAATTCTTCATTGCAAATCACAAAACAAATCATAGAAGTCTGTACAGAAGTAGACTTAATCCGAGGTGCCTTCCCTAACCTTTTCCTAGGGACCTTCAGTGTCCTTAGGATTGTCTTGTCCATTAAACAAACCAGTTCAGCAGCATTCCAAAATGTTGCCCTTCATCATTCATCTCTCTCCTTCGTCAGTCATTTCCCTGGTTAGACCTGGAATTTTTCTAGTTGCTATTTTATTGAAATAAAGCCTCAGAGTACCTCTGAAGAGCATCAAAGCATCTCTCTCACTTTTCCTTTCTGCTGTCTAGTTTAGTAGTAGGCAGTCTTACATATTTCAGCCTTGATTAGCCCCTTGTACCTCTGAGAAGGCAAACAAACACCCTCCAACTTGCGTGCATTGAGTTGCTTTTACTGTGAAAATAACTCTTTGGAATGTGATTTTCTTTTCTTCCTTAGCTTCCTGCCTAGGAAGTTGATTTAAATAAATATTTCTTGACTTTTCCCTGTCCAAGTTTTTATTGTCTTTATAACATCTTACAAAAGCCGTGTATCCAAACATGTTTGTGGTAACACTGTTTTTGCAGGCACTGCCCATAACATGTTAACAAAGCAGATGACCAAATTGACATTTGGACGACTTGGTCAAAAACGCCTTTTCCCCCCCATTTTGCCTCTATTATAGCTTCACAGGTCCATTGCAGATCTTAACTCAGGAAGTGCTTGCTCCACTAGTTCTGATTTGGAAAATTTGGAACAACCATTCCAAATTGAATTTGAAATGAGACTGCAAACCAAAGCAGCACAAATACTGCTCACGTTTTTCATTCTTCAGAGCTTTCGTGTTCACACCCAAAGGCTGTTGCAAGACCAACTGTCTTTGAGGCTGACAATCTTCTTCAACTTTGGTCTTAAAAATTACATCTCATTGCATAGTTCAAGTAAGAAAAATCTATTTCAACATCAGATCTATGGTGCTGGTGGATTCACATACCACCACTAGTGATTGCTTTCTCTGGAAAAGGAACTTAGGCTCACTTGAAAACTGAACAGGGATTTTCATATGCATTGCACATGTTTTTATTCTCTAGGGAGTTTCCAGCATCCTCAGGCAGACCAAGTACAGCAGTGTCCCTGAAAAACTGGCAAGAAGGAAACAACTATTTTGCCAAATTAAAGGGTAATATGTGCGTGTTATAACAGAAAAAATGTTTTGCAGTTTAGTCCCCTCCAAATCAACACCATACTTCAGCTCTTGTAGCTGATAAGGTATGTATAATTAGGCTTTTGTCTTCCTTCAATGAGTATAACTATCTTGTAGATAACACATGACTATCTTATTTAATACTGGGATTTACACCATCCCATCAGTGAACAAAAATGACCCCTCTGAAGTGCTGCTCAGTCCTCACATCTGTTAGCTAAAACTTCTTACAGAACTCTTGTTCAAAAGGCATTTGATTTGGAAATGTCTGCACAGAAATACTTTTGCTTGGCAAAGGGTTAGGGTTTGCTGCTTTATTATACCTCTGTATTTGCACAAAAAGGTTGATACTTGGTGTCCAGTATTTATTTTCTTATCTTCCGATGTTCTTACCAACAAAGATAAATACAATGGATTTACTTAGATTGTGTGTCATTTGTTTTTTACATAATAAAGTAAAGAGAAACCACATACACACCCACACATGCACTCTAAAGTTGCCTACTGTTTTGGCTTAAAACAGAGCAGTGAGCACTGTGAAGAAGCTGTGTTACGAGATCTGACCTGTTGCGCATACATTAGAGGCTGTAAGGACCACGTGCTGTAGGGTGTTGTGCACCTTCCACCAAACACCGCAGTCACAGGGTTAAAAACTCCCAGAATGACTCAGAAATATCACAAACCTATGCACACCATAAGGGAAGCTTATTTTCTCACTGGATGAGCAAAAGTGGCAGATCTATCTAGAAATGAGGACTCTGCTGTGAAGGGGGGCATGGATAGAATGACTTGCCTGAGGCTTCTTCCTCCTGTTGCTGCTCAGCACCATTCTCCACACCTTCCTGCACACCCTCCCACCAGCCAGGCCACCTCGGCTCCCTCTTGCCCCATGTCAGTACTGGTCCCGCACACCAAGGCCCCTGTTTTCATGGCTGTCCATCTGCCACAGCCCTAGGGAGCAGCAGCTCATGAATGCAGAAGATGACACGAGGCTCATGCTGTCCATCTGTCTAGTCCCTATGGCCATGGCACAACAGGAGCCAGGGGATGCATACACAGCCTTGCAGCACCAAAGAGCAGAGGAGACTCTTGGAATGCGATAGCCCCACACCATTTACTCCGTTATCCCCAATACCCTATTCGCATTTGCCAGCAGATGGCACTCATTATATGTTTGACTTGTCCACAACCCAGGTACACACTTTCCAAAGCGCAGTGGGCGAAGATGGGACATACTCTGTCTCTGCGTGTTTCATGGATCATTGACTTTCACTTGTTTATCTCACAACAAGGGCTGCAATTTCAGCAGGGTCCATATTCCGAGGCAACCTGGAAAGGTGAGATGGTGATGGGCAGCAACATCTCTCAGTGGCAGGAGTGGCATGCTGTGGGCTGCAGCCACCTGCTCATGCATCGAGAGCTGCTGGTCATGCCACCCCACCTCTGTGCCTTCTCCACCCACCCCACAGCTGAAGTAGCTCTGGGGAAAGGCCCATGGGGTGAGATGTATGCGGCAGGTAGTGGTGAAGGAAGACCACCCCTCCCAATCAGGGGCTGAGCCAGCCTGACGACATTGCTGGCTGCTGGAGTCCCCATGCCCCATATTTTGCTAAATGCTAAATTCTGCTAAACCCCAGCTACATGCCTTTTCAGTTCTTGCAGAAGGAAGTGGTAGGGTAAAAATTTCTTTCCCAAATATACCAAGTGGGATCAACTGACCTCCCAAAACATGCACTTTAACTTCAATCGTCAGCCTAAAAAGGAGCTGAAGAATGAGGAGGACAGCAAGGTAACAGAGCAATCCTGTAGCCTTCAAGGTCTTGAGGAAGAGGAATGTATAAAATGCCAACACTAGAAATGGTCAGTGCAGCCATCGGGTTTGACCCAGCTGCACACACGCCAAGTGATTATCTTGCATAAAAGCATGTCTTTTAGAAAGATATCCAATCTCCCCTTCAAGAGCCCCGGCGGTAATGAATCTGCACTATAGTTCTCTCCCTGCTTGGAGAAGTAGGGACTTATTTCAATTATGAATTTGTCTGCTTCCAGCTTCCAGCCTTTGGACCTTGCTATGCCCCATCAGAAAGACTGAATACACTGATCTGCCACCACAAGTATCACTGTCCAGTCCTCAGCTGTCTTCAGTGGCTCTCTGCACTATTTTCGCTTCCTTCTCTCACGGATGCTTTGGACACGCATCTCACATCAGGAAGCTGCACCTCAGACAGTGGCACATCAGGGAAGGAGGGATGCTGTGGGGGCAGCTGTGGCCATATGCAGAGCCCAGGGAGTTGCACCACCATGGATCACCTGGTGTCTGCTCCCATTTCTGCAATGCCACCACACAGACGTGGCAGGGTGCCCTGGCAGGGGCTCCTGGATGCCCTTGTCCCAGCTGACCCTCCAATGTTGTTGTATGGGAGGTAACTGCCCATCTCACTGTTGGTTGTCTGAGATAGGAAACTTCTCATTCAGTTTTCATGAGAAACATCATGAGTGGAGCGACATTGATAAGAACATCTGACCCCCATGAAAAGAAAATTTTAAAGCACAAACCAAAATGTCTCCCGGATCTTCCATGGGAAATCAGAGAAATTGCACACACATGAATGACTTGTGCTTATTCCTCATTTTAATACCTCGATGTAACATGGGTGCCACAACTACATGCACATGGTCTGGCCCAGCACGTCTTGAACTCCTGCAAGACCTTCACTTGATTTCACTGATCGTGTCAGCACTGCTCTGGGCTGCTTGACCAGCAGGGAAGGGAAGGGAGCATAATCATGCTAATTCTTTCCTATTTGCAAGGATCCATATCATACAACCGTTCCTCATTGCCTTCCCCCCTCAGCCCCTAACTTCTTTCACAAATTAGCAGCCTACCTTTGACCTTCCTGGGGAGTCCTGGTGTGCTGCTTTTACAAAACAAAGTACCAAAGACCTAAATCACGTCAACTTCTTTCCAACACCAATCGCTTTATCAGAAGGTACTTTTTGCTACATGCAGCAGTCAGATGGAGAAGTCGTCGATCGTACAGCTATCTATGACAGCAAGCCCTATATGACATGTGCTAATCCTTGCCAATGCTTTTAGGAACTACACGAAGGCTGGCATGTAGAAAGGTGCTGATTAATTGTTACTAAACCTGAAGCAACAGGAAACTTATGTCCATCCCTACGGTTTAAGCACAGACAAAGAGTGAAATGAGTAAGGCACTGCTGGTAAACTTAATTGGTGTCGCGTGCTAAATTTATTTTTAAAAGCCCTGTAGCTCCTCAGTGCCAGCTCAAATCTCTGTTGGGCCCAGCTGCTGACCTGACTGTGGTGTCACTGACCCCTCATCACACACAAAAGCACTCTGTGAACCATGACAGGTTTCTCAAAGGTGAGACAGTGAATGTAATAAGACATTCAAAAGCTGATTTGAGCAATGTTACACTTGCACGTAAGTGCTGTTTTGTTAAGGTCCTGACATTTTTTTTCTAGCTTAATGCTATTTGAGCTTGAGAAGCGGGCCCATGTGAACCTCATGGGGTTCAACAAGGCCAAGTGCAGGGTCCTGCACATGGGTCGGGGCCGTCTTTGGTATCAATACAGGCTGGGGGATGAAGGGATTGAAGAGAAGCCCCGCTGAGAAGGACTTGAGGGTACTGGTGGATGAAAAGCTGGACATAGGCAGGCAATGTGTGCTTGCAGCCCAGAAAGCCAACTGTATCCTGGGCTGCATCAAAAGAAGTGTGGCCAGCAAGTCAAGGGAGGTGATTCTGCGCCTCCACTCTGCTCTCTTGAGATCCCACCTGGAGTACTGCATCCAGCTCTGGGGCCCCCAACATAAGAAGGACGGGGACCTGTTGGAGCGGGTCCAGAGGAGAGCCACAAAGATGATCAGATGGCTGCAGCATCTCTCCTATGAGGACAGGCTGAGAGAGTTGGGGTTGTTCAGCCTGTAGAAGAGAAGGCTCTGGGGAGACCTTATAGTGGCCTTTCAGTACTTAAAAGGAGCTTATAAGAAAGATGGGGACAAACATTTTAGCAGAGCATGTTGCAACAGGACAAGGGGTAATGGTTTTAAACTAAAAGATAGCAGATTTAGACTAGATAAAAGGATGAAATTTTTTACACTGAGGGTGGTGAAACACTCGCACAGGTTGCCCAGAGAGGTGATAGATGGCCGATCCCTGGAAACATTCAAGGTCAGGTTGGATGGAGCTCTGAGCAACCTCGTCTAGTTGAGTATGTCCCTGCTTATTGCAGGGGGGGTTGACTAGATGACCTTTAAAGGTCCCTTCCAACCCAAACTATTCTATGACACTATGATTCTATTAAAATCCTAAGTGACCACATACATCATAGCCTGATGACTAAATACCATTTATCAGTAGACTTTCAAGGATCTCTATTACTACCTGTCTTCCTGACAAATTTCAAAATTATTTCTTGTCTTGCAGATCAATACATATGTTCAAAGCAGACTATTAAACTTGCATAGTAATGAAAATACTTTTTGTCCTCATTCCCTAGATATTCTGAAAGGGTCACTGAGAATTTGCTCTCGTCTGACCTCAGGACTGTAAATTTTTTTTCCCAAATGATAACTTTAGAAAGTCACAGGCCACTGAAGAAAATCTCTCTAGAGTGGAAAAGCTCAACCTTAGACAACCCAAACCATTGAAACAAGTGCTAAGACATCCGCTGGCACTGCACGGGGTGGTCATGCCCTGCTCCCTGCTGTCTTCTGCAGTCCCAAGCCTCTGCCATCCCACACACCACAGCCCCTTTCCTGCCGACAGGGCCAGGTTTCCTTCAGACATCCCGGGGGCCAGCTGGGCACCAGGGCTGGGGCACCCCCAGACCCATACTGGGTGCCGAGCGGGGAGGTGAGCAGGGTGTACCCATGGGCCAGGGTGGTGGGCTGCACCACCACCCACAAGCCTTTGCATCCTACCAGCACTGCCCCTAATCCCACCTTCCCAGGCTTGTGCGCTCTTTGCCTTCGTGTCACTGCTGCTGTCTTTGCTTCCACAAGTTTCACAATCCTGAGCCTGCAGTTGTCTCACACCACATCTACTGCACTTCAGCTTGGATAGTTGTTTTTGCCACTGTTTTGGGTCATTGTTTTATTGGCCCCAGAAGAACATAAAACAAAGCTGAAGAGGCATTTCTGTAAAACCACGTATCTGTCCCCTTTGCTCAGGGTAGGATCAATTTCTGGCCTCTCATCAGGGTAGAGATTTCACAGCCCTCCTAGGGAATCTGTTTCAGTGGCTGCTGGCCTTGCTTTGAGAAAACATTTCCTAATATCTAACTAACCTCAAACCTCTTGTCCTTCAGTTTCATCCAATACTCCACATCTTACTTAGAGGGGGTGCGGAAAAGAGCTAATTATCTTCCTCTATGCAGTTTTACATGTCTGAATACTGCTAGAGCATCTCCTTTCAGTCTTCTGGCAAGGCTCCCGCCTTTCTTTCAACCCTGCCTAATTTTGCATGCCTTACAACAATTCTGCCTACACGTCCCAGTAAAATACCTGGGTTTTTTTCTGCAGTGATCTGACACTGTTGATTCAAGCAGCCTGACATCATGTGTAATCCCTAGGTCTCCTTCTACATGTCTACAATCTTGCCAGTTTATCCGATCTTGTACTGAACCATGCAATTTTTTTCTATCCAAGCATGGCATTATACATTTTGCTTCCCGAATTGTTCCCTTTTCCCATCAGTTCAGACTGCTGCTCCAACTTGTCAAGATCATTTTGAACTCTCACCCTGTCTTCCAGCATTTTGGAAACTTGGCAGCAGACCTGAATTTAAAAAGCATGCTCTTTCTTTCATCTTTCCAGTCATTGAGGAAAACAGTGAATACTGCTGTCCCCAGGAGAGGTCTATTCAGTACCCAACTTCCAATGCAATGATGCACCAGTGACATCTACTCTTTGTATATATGGCTTTCCAACCAGTTTTGTACACACTTGGTTCCTGTTTTCCAAGCTGTCTTATAAGGATATCTTGTAAAACACTGGGAGAAAGCCTTATAAAGTTATGATGTATTGCATCTCTGCTTCACCTCATTCTCAAGACCTGTTACTCTGTCCTTGAAGGGACAAGGAGTGGTTTGAAATGATTTGTCATTGAGATATCTGCGTTAATTGCCTTCATCTCTTTTTCACCTTCTAGAACCCCAAAAATAAATCATTTGATTACTTCTTTGATAGTTCTTTGGTTAACTAAAATGATGTTTTTTAGCCTGTAATTCCCTGTCTCTCTTACCTCTTCCTCTAAAGGAAGGGCACTGTGTTTGCTCTTCCTCTAACTCCAGCAACATAGTCTGTCTCCCTCAGGCTCTATTAGTTTGGTGTGTCTCTGTCTTGCTTCCTAGGTTACTCCAGGCTGAATCTGTGGCCTTGTGCATGATATGGCCATTGTCATTGGGATTCTTCTGGCCATTTGGAAGCCTGTCTATAGTGCTAGATTTATTTTCTTTCACCTGGAAGCTGGAATCCCACTCGCATATATGATCTTGCTTTAGTACCTCAAAATATGCATGGAGATGATAGCCAAAGTATAATGACGATTTCTGAACACCTGATCCCTCTCTGTTTCTTGCTTTCAGGTTTGTTTTTTTTTAAAGTATTTTAGAATATTCTGATATTGCATCTCTGAATTCTGTTTTGAGTCACCGTACTCCAGTGCTTCTATCTTCTCTTTCAAGGTGCTTCAAGCATTTCTTCAAGCATCAACGCTTCATTCACTTCCCTGCCTCACTCACCCCATATAGGAGGTAGAGAAATGCTTTCCTTTCATTTTCTTTACCAGCCCCCCCAAAGTAAGTTCAATAAGTAGACCCAGTTCTTGCTCTCATTGTGTTCACGCTTCAGATTTTTTTATGTGTACAACCAGCTTTCTTGGTGGTCTGAGCATTTCATGCTGTCTATTCCCATCTGCTGCTTTGTTTGTCTATTAATCACACACACTCCCCTTGCTGTGGGGCTCACCAGGCTCACGGCTGCCAGCATGGTCCATACACTGTGTGCTGGCAGATAGTGCAAGGGAATTACAATCTTGCAACAGCTAAAACTGGTTTTTATTGAGAGGAAAAAGTTTCCAGATCTATGATCAAGATAGTGCTCTGAGCAAGTACATGCAAGCCGACTTCCTTGTTTCCCAATAAACTAATCCCGTCTTGTCCGACCCTTGAAGATTCCATGCAAGCTGTTGTGTTCAAGAGTGGGGAAATCCAGAAACCATGGTCTGAGTGCCTTCCAGTCTATGTCCCTTGATTTGAACCAGCTCCTCTGGTATTTGATTTCATTTTGCACCATCTGTTCATGGAGATGGTTGGGACAGCTCGTGCATAGGAACCTAAGACAGTCCTAATAAATTGTATTATCTGCTATGGAAATACACGGTGGCTTCAGAGTTGTACAGCCAGCTATGAAGGAAGCCTGTGGGGCTGATGCCTAAATAAATAGCCCTCTTAAATATTTCACTCAGTTCCTTGGGATGGCTCAGGTTCAGCAGTGAGCAGTTTTACAGCCACTTCATAGGGGAGGAGAGAGGGAAACAGTAATTAAACTATCTCCTTTTGGCAGCACAGCCCCTGTCGCTCAAACTAATGAGGAAGTTTGGTGCCAGACGGGAATGCATACGGGGAGGCCAGGGTTTGCAGCACTCCCCTGGCATGCACGTTCTGCAGATACCTTCAAGGGACAGGCTGTACCTGAGCTGAGTTCAGCCCCACTCGCCCTCTCCTGCCAAGCCAGAGGAGGAAGCAGGTGTTAGGGCTGTGAAGGGGCTGAAGGTCTCTAACATGCATGCACACACACTCTCCCAGCCGTCTGGGAAAGAGCTCTGTGCAGCTACGGTTTTGGCCTGGCTCTCCAATCTCACAATTATTTTGTATCATTTAGAAGATATCGAGCCTCAGAAGTTTGCGTTTCTCTCAGAGAGCTGCCGACAAGCTGAGAAATGTTGATCAGTTTTCCAAGAGCTGACGTTTCACTTGTGCTCTTCTAGCCCCTGAGAGCCTGCTTCCAAATCAGCCAGACCGCTGGCCAGTTCTGGGTTACAGCAGTGTTTTGGTGGCTACACAAACCAGGAGATATGGGGGTGTTTGACTGGGACGCCAATGGAGCTGCATGGACAGCTGCTGGGGCTCTTTAAGGGCGCAGGGCATCTCTGCTTGGACAGTATTTGGCTGAAGGGTGTTTGTGTCCGGGCTGTATGGGCCCGTGCTTGGGACTGCAACCAGCATCTGTCATGGTAATGCTGACAGCACTCCCACAGGAATTTCCCTTTGGACTTTCCTTCCTTTACTAGTTGTGCCTGGAAAGCTCAGGCTTTTGTCTTCACCAAGGGCTCACTGAGCTCAGGGCCACTCTTTCCACTGAAATAAGCCAACACCATTTACCAGCAGAGGCTCGGTGAGTTGTTTGCTTTAGCAGCTGGAGTTCCTGCAACTCCAGCGAGGGAACTGAGCCACTTTCTACCACCCATTCTTCTCCCCTTTCTCCCACTGCTGTGGTGTGTCTGAGCCTGCTGTGCAACCAAGCCCCAGTACCCAGGAATCGTAAGTCAGGTTAGTTTTAGGAAATCATGGGATTTCAAACATAATTTATATGGTAGTTCGTTTGTTTTTTCTTGCCTCCAGGTTTTTGAGCCTTCAAGACACTGTTTTACTAGACTGTGTTGTTCTGGATCATTTTTTAATGAAGAGCAAGGCCAGCATTCCCTCACTGTCATGGAAGAGTGTCTTGAAGAAATGACATTGGATACTGCAGTAATGTAGTGACTGCTCTTTCTGCTTCCTCCATTCATTTTCCACAGTGGAGTTGGGGGAGACATTTGTGCAAGGATAGTCACATTCTTCTAGTCACCTGAGACCTCTGATATTTGTCATCATTAGCGTAGTAGAAAACCTGAATAAAGTTGACAAAAAGGAAAATCTTTATTTTGAGATCTGCACCCAGCAAACCTACCTAATTTACTGCATCTGGCTTTTCTACTAAAACAAAAGACAAAGACATTTCCAGCATTTCAGTAACAAGTTTATCCAAAAAGCACCAACTAGTTTTCCCTTTATGAGCCATTAGCTTGTCTGTGACTATTCCAGCACACCCTATCATTCCAACAGTTTGTGCAGCCCGGTCAACACCTCTGGTTCCCAAATGACTCTTCTTTTAATCCTCATAGAGTAAGAATACTGGCTTTGTTTGTTGGCTCCAGTCACAGGCTCTGTGGTTTTAGAGACATTTGAGTATCAATATTGGTTTTCTCTTTAGCTGTTGATGCTTTCCAAAGACTGTATATACAGTTAAACTGCCATGAAATGTAATATTTTTCAAATCTGTCTTGCTCATTACACTGTAAGATACAAGCTGAAACCGTATTCTCTATGAGAAGGCTGTGTGTCTTCTGGTATTGGGTAATGGAGCATGCTGAAGATATTTCCACATTGCCAAAAACAACAATAAAACTAAGAGACAGTGTGTCGCATTTCCCTTATAGACAGATCCAGCTTTTCTCAAATGACTGGAAAATCACAAGGGTGAGCGGCCACAATAGTTATTTTGTCAACACTAGTCATTTGGCTGTCAGAACCAGTCTATATGAACCTTTGGTACCTCCGTTTTACAGGCAGGGAACTGAGGAGCAGTGGCCTAAATCGTCTTGAGAGTGCACGCTTCATCTCCCACATGACCCATGTGTTTCTTGCATGAAAACAAGGGCAGGGAGGAACGGGCACCCATTTATTCTGCCCCAGTCTGGCATTTGTCTATGGACAGCCCCATTAGGGAAGTGCTTTTGGACTTTCCTGGTGAAGCACACCCTGTGGTGGGAGGAGATTTTGGGTGACCCCTGAGATCCAGGGAGGCATGCAGCGTGTGCTGTTGTGATCCTGGGTTCACATCCCTGGGGAAAGACTGGCAGAGTTTACATCACACACTGTTTTCAAGGCATGTCTCAGACTACAATAGCAGTGATCCGTGTTCTTGCCTCTAACCTGAATTTGAGGTTTAATCCATAACCGAAATGCCTTTTCTCTTTTGGGGCAGACCTTTCAAAGGGCTTCTCATTTCACAGATTGCCATGAATTTTGGCAGCGTACATGAACTACACAGTCCTTCTGCCCTCCTACCCCAAGGCTCTTGTTGTCAGCAACGGTTTTTGGCTTACAGTGATTTTGCAGCCAACCAGCATCCTGACGTCTACAGCAGATTATTTCTGTTACATAGCTGCAGCCAGACATGAGGTTTCTCCTTCCCAACACGATGCAGCAACAGAGGCTGGAGGAACATGCCAGGGAAAGTAGGGTGTCCCTGGCTGGGTGACAGCTACTGCCGGCAGAGTGAGCGGTGCAGCCTGCCGAGGAGCCCCAGCCAGGCTCCTGATTGAGGAAGGCTTCCATGGAAAAGCACAAGGTGAGGATGCTCTTTCTTAAACTGAGCATCCACTTTGCAACTGGCTATGAGTTGCCATGGTTTGGCAGACCTATATGCTATCAGTAACATTATTTGGACATACTACAATTTCCAGCTCTTACTAGTTTCCTTCTTTCTTAAGTTTTAAAGCAGACTTCACCAAGAAGCTGTCAACCAGCACAGAAGATCAAGAAAAGCAGCACGCTTACCACACCCTTGAGAAAAGATGAAGTTGAATAAACTCATGCGTAGTTACCAATACATCAAGAAGAGGCATATGTCTTGGAGATTTTTAAAAGAAAAGTGCTACAACCCAGATTAGCTAGTTCTTCGTTTCAATTAGAGTTGGAAACCAATTCAGACTAAACATTTTAATTGATGAATATAGTCCCTTCATGCCAGAAATTGCCTGTAAACAGACCATGACTTCTCCAGAAATACTTACTATTAGCTGAATATTTTCCACAAGTAAACATCTGCCTGCAACTGACTCAAGAGTTGTTCACCACAACTATTTGTTCACGTATCTGAGATCCAATATTGGAGCTACATGATTAGTTAGCCAGTCATATGGTATTGCATGTCTTTTCAGCCACGTCTGAATGCCTACAGGAGCAGCTTCAGCACAGTGCTTGTTGAAAATACTGAATTTACATGATTATTCACCACCGTCTTGCAGCAAATGCCGTCAAAAATAAAAGTTCCCTCCCTCCCCAATCAGTGACTTAAATATTTGCAAACCTAATAAAATCATAATAGATTTAGGATTAACCAACATATTTGAAGAATTCTTCACTTGACTCTGGTTTCAGCCTAATTTGCCATACCTTTAACCAGCATTCATAAAGAACTGAGGTTTCTGTAATCATGGTGTATAGGTGTATACCTTTGCATATGTATCCCTAGTAACTTTTGAATCTTCTAGCCGGTTTTCTTCAGATTTGACAGAGGAGAGACACAGATGTTAAGTTCCTAAGATGCTCCATGCATCAGGGAAAGAGGTGGCTGTGCAGAAGCTGCTGAACCTATTCGTGCCACCAATTAAGGAAAGACTTCAGCATAGCCTTTCCCCTACTAGAGTTCAGAGCCCAGAAACTCCAAGGTTCAGCCTTGGCAACTTAAAACAAAGCAGATTTCATTGGCACTATTACTCATCAACTCATGAATTATCTTGATTTGCAGCACGCAAAATAGGTGGAAACTTGGTGGACTTCATTGAGAAGAGGGAAAAATGTTCTGTTTCACTTTTTTTTGTTCTTCTTTGAGTATGCCCCAGTCTTTACATAATTTTTTTCAAGTCAATCTCCTTTGTCGATCTCACACGCTCCCTGTCATTTACAGGCTTTCAGCAATGCACCGGGAACAACCTTGTAATAAAAGCCTTCATGAAGAACAGAGACTTGTCTTTGTGGTCCTTTCAAGTGCTGCAAGCAAAAGTTGAAGGAGCACATGTATGAACCCACTGTGGTCTTGCAGTATGGGTGGGACTAAGCTGTGTTTCAGAAATTGTGCTAAAGGTTTGGAGTAAAATGTTGACTAATTATCATCTGTTTGAGGTCTTTTCCATGCAGATGCCATCTTTTTTTTTGTGGTAGGAGGTGTAAGTGAGCCTTTATTGACAGCCTAACTATTTTCAATCATCATGATTGAAATATGTAATTTTATAGGCTGAAGGTAAGAAAGCATAGTTTCCTACATGGGAGCGCTGAAATTGAATGCTGGAGAAAAGATGAAAGGGTTTTCAAAAGTTTTTCTTTCTCTGACTCGTCTTGCATCAAGATGCAATGCAATGCAGGAAAGAACTCTGTTAGACCCCATCCAAGTATTTTTGAAAACCTCACCCAGATTTTTACAGTGTTACTTTATATCACTCCAGTTTACCCACAAACATGAAACAACTTTTTGGTAATTACACAAGTCTCAGGACCTCATGACATACAAAACAACTGTTGAACATTTTTCAATGTTAATTGTTGCCTTTAAAGACTTTTTAAGTTTCATGTTGAAATCCGCTTTCCCAGATTCCCAGTCTTCTTTGAATACTAACACACTTTTTAACATGCTTATGGTGTTAATAAGGCATATACATATTCAGATAGGACTTCAGGGCGGTTTTCTTGAACTTCCTAGAACTGCCAGTACCACAGGCTTGGATTTCTCTGTCCTTTGAGTCTACGTTCTGAAAACAAGAGTTTAATTTTGTTTGCAGGGGACAGAAGTGTGCCCATTCCAACCCATTAAAGCTAATAGTACAGTTAATGATATAAGTAAGAGAAGAACTTGGCCCACAATCCACACATTCAGCAAACTATTTCATGAAGAAGGTAGCTTATATGTTTAAAACATTGTTACCCAAATCACACAGAGGCAGTACCTTCTAGGAATACTCTACTACAGTTATGCAGGAAAATGTATATGCTGATGTTAGCATTTGAGGGAAAAGGTATTGCAACACTTCCAGGGCAATGGTTTTAAAAATTTCTAAGTATAAATTGGACCTCCAGCTTCTTCATGAGTAAGTAATTAGGAGTGACCATTAGTAAAATTACTGTTTGAAACATTAGCAATTTTATTTTGGAAATTCTCCTCATTTTAGCATTTCTCTCAGAAAGACACTGGGTCAGTTGCATTTACCTGGAGGATATATAAACCTGGAGCAAACCTTGGGGAACTCAGCAGAGGCATGTCTCAAGAAGCCTGCAGTAGCAGAACTTTACACTTCCCCGAGAGACAACTTTTTTTGTATTATTTTGGTTTGGTTTTATTTTTTCTAGGTCCCTTTCCCATTCTCTCCACACCCATGAGGGTAGTTGCCTCTGAGACATTTTGAAAAGTCTGGATTTGAGTTCTTAAAAGTTTCTGTTCTTTATCCTCTGAGAGCTTTGCCAAGGTGCTGGCAGCCTGAAAGCCAGCTATTTCACTCCACACTGCTGTTCAGGCTCAGCCAACTGCAAGTGCCAGAGAGTATTTTCCACCTATAAGCCTATGGGAGTCCAAACCACTCATGGCAGGGAGCTCGCTGAGTTTAAGAAGAGCACAAAAGCAGGGAAACTGTGGGGACCAAGGCAGGTTTTTGTCACATGGCATAAAAAAAAGCGTTACAGGTTGCTCACATCTTTTGCTGAATCAAGTGGGAGAGCAGTCCTCTCCAGTCTGGGGTGTCCCCAGGGGGCCTTGCCAAGGGCATCTGGAAACCTGGTATTTACGGTTTCTACTCTCCTTGGTCTGAGGGAAGGGGGCAGACAGGACCTGGGCAGCGACACATGCTCTCACAGCCACATTTTCGTGTATTCGGTAGCTCCTGCCCTGCCAGGTCCTCCAGGCACCCTGGTGGGATGGGAAGGGAAAGTCACCCGAGGGACAGCCTGCCTGCCTGGGCTGCGCCCAGCCCCAGCCCGGCTGCTCCTCACCTTCCTTCTCAGCGCGGGGTCCACGAGCATGCCGAGCCTTCCCCACGGATCGGGACATAAAGCACAGCAATCTTTATGACGAGGCAGGTAAGTGCGCTGTACTTGGGTGATTCAGAGCACATGTCATCTGTAGCGCTGAAAATTGTGTTTACTGAGAGACACTGCCCAAACCAGCATCCTTCTAGCGAGAAGTCCCTGGTTTGGAAGGACACTTGCAGTAAGCCTGGGATGCCACACAAGAATGTGTTATGATACTCTCTGATCTCCATTTAAGTTGTGGCTTTCTGTTGAAGTGATGAAACAGTCAAGCTTTGGTTTTTATTAATTTTCTGGTGCTGGATGCCACGACATGCATCATTCCGTCCCCTCCTGCTCTTTTGGCAGGTGTTTCACTAGCATCTGTTGTCTTAGCCCCAGAGGACCCAGACCCCTTCATCAAAAGAGAGCAGCAGGAAGCAGACAGTCATATGCTCTTTTAATGACTCAGACATCAGCATGATGTCCATGGCACCATGGCTGTTAACAAAACAATTAATAAGGACTGAAAGAGAATGAGGGGATAAAAAAACATCAGCATGATCTTGTCAAGAACTGACTGCCTCAGTCCAATCTCGTTTCTTCCTCTGAAAGGGTAATTCACCTGGAGAGTAATGGGAAAGCAAGCAAGATTATCTTGACTTGAGGTTTTTTGCACTCTCCACCCTGATTTTCTTTTGTGAAACAAAGTGAAATGGTGTCTGTGGAACCACTGTGCACAGCCGGTTGTATAAACACGTGCAAAGAGCAGTTGTCTGTGTGTCATGCTGTCCAGCCCAGCAGATATGGCCAGCAAGGAAATCCAAAGATCTGCTCCATAACTTTTTCTATTTACAATTTGGACCTGGGCATAGAGAGAACTCCTGTAAAATTTATTGGCAAGACAGGTGAAAGCAGGCAGTAAATCTAAAATTATTTTAAGAAAACTGACAGACGATACCAAAATTACATTATTGACTCATTTTATTTTTTATTGTGTATAGCTATTTGACCTTTCTCTGTAACATTCCTGTCTGGCTGACTGTTTTCCTCTTTATATCTGTGCCTTTCACTTCTGCCTTGTAGCACTTTTCATTTCTCTTTTACTCGTTCCTCTACATAGCTTAAGGGCAAAAAGAAATCTGCATAATTTGCGGCGAAGGAGGTTTGGGATCAATATGAGGGAAGATTGTGAGTGCTGGGACAAATAAATGCTTCCTTCAGTGATGGAGAAGTGGTGGCATCTTGTCCACTGCAAGCTCTGAAAAGCAGATGCGATGAACATCTGTCAGGCCTGGTCTCTCAGCACTGAATCAGTCCTACGTTCCTATGGTTAACTGTAAGAGAACAGCTGTGGATCCCGCAGCTGCACTGGGGACATGTGTCTCTTGAAGACCCAGAGCTCTTGACTATTTTATAAAACCTGCATCTGGATTTTATTGAAAAGGACATTTCCCATCTCTCTCTGCTTGGAGGCAGACAAGTCATGTTGCATCTGTGCTTTGGTCAAAAGGAAAAGCTTCTGCTACTCAAGATTGATTGTATTCACCTAGAAACTCTTCAAAGGCATGTCCATGTGTGTACCTTTGCTCTAGGTACCTCTGGTTGCCATTTCAAGGGCAATGAAGAAAAGTGGACATTTTGCACACCCTATTGATCTTCTCACGCGGGACATCTGTAGAGCTGGAGCAAATCAGCTCATCCAGCATTTTCACTGGCTGAACTAGTCATGCCAAAGCTCCTGCTGGGCTTCCCAGCAGTGGAGAAAAATTGAAAGTCGCTGACCCAAGAAGGGGGGGCAGGTCTGGAGCCATAAGGCCTTATCATGCCTGTCACAAGAGAAAAAAAGGGAGGGAGAAAGAATGGCGAGTGACCAGCTGTCACCTTCCTGTACCTCCTGTCCCATCCCTCCAGAGGTGACAGAAAAAAATGCACAGAAAAATTGCACAGTGGGTCCTTGGCCATTTTGCTGTGCTCAGGTGTCTGTTGCCCTCCATAACTAGCCCTAGAGCAAGCCTGGAGTCGTACTTGTCTTACTTTGCTGTGTTGGTGAATTATGAATTATTTCAGTTACACCTTGATAAAGTCCTCCTGGCACATTTGCATGAGCAGAGCCCAGCTGCAGGTGACAGTGTCGAGTGCTGGCTCTCAGGAGAGCCCTGCCTGCTGGGATGCCCCAGCCAGCACAGGCTGCGGGAGCTGGGAACTAAGCCAAAACAAGTGCTGCAAATAGCATGACTCCCTGCAGGTGATGTGGTGCCTGGCTGAGTAGCTTTTGAATGCTGTACCACACTCAGGAGGAACAGTATTTCTGCATTGGGCTGTCAGCTTGTTCTTCACTGGCAGGGTGAGGTGGCCTCAGATGGGAAATCCTGGGAGCAGCAGATTTTCAGTGACATATGTCCTGGGGGGCAGCAAGAGCTCTGCCATGCAGGAGAGGCACCATGGCTTTAACCTCACTGTAGAAATGAAGAATTCCATTATTTCCTGATGTGGTTCCTACTCTGCCTGTCCGAGTGCCTGTGATGGCTATTTCAGAAGACATGAATAAAATCACTGTCATTTTACCACTCTTAATGGCAAACCATTCCCATGCTGCTAGGAGTGACTGGGTATAAAATCCCTTAGAACTGAGTCATTACAGCAACACAGATAAGGCCGTGAACACCATGTTCAAGTATCTAGTTAAGTTTATAGCACAAGAAAACAGCCTTTAGAAGTATAAATCCCTGTATTCCTACAATTAACAAAAGCTTCATTTATGTCTTGGACTTCTGTGGATCTGGCACTCCTTTAGTATTAATCCTTCCCTGTTTTTTTACATGAGCAAAATTCTCAAGAGTCTTTTTAAAAATCAGAGCAAACTGACTGAAGGAGAGCACATCAGGCCAATCTCACTTGTTAAAAATAAGTTTTCTGTAGAACATGGAAAGTCTCAAATACCCCTATGCAATCCATTTTGGTATCTGAAGATGCCTGTTCATTCATTCAGATCTAAGCTTTTAATTCTAATAAAAGCTTGGCAGCACCCTAAAATGATCTAATTTGATGGCATTTCTTTCCTGGTCTGCCAGCATGAAATTTAAAGAGGCTGGCATCTCCATGGCTGTGCCTATGGGTGACTGGATGTCTTGAGGGATTTGTCAGCAGGTGACAAAAAATCATCGTATCTGGATTTCAGCTCATCACTGAGGTTGGAGTTATGGGAGGACCATTCAATAGCTGTCACCGGCTGGAGGAACACCAAGGATGTTGAAGGCATGGTTTGCAGGAGATTGTGTGGGGTTTGGCCATCTTCCATTTGCTGTAAGCTAAGCTACCAGGGGAGATGCTGATTACTGTTTACACAGCCTCCTGGCAAAGTTGGCAGCCTGCCCTGTGAGCTGGCAGCCCCTGACGGAGGCAGGGTGAGCTCACTCTCAGTCGATCACAGTGCTGCATGTGTCCTCTCCCTTTGAGACCACGGTGGTGCCTCTGCTCCTGCCTAGCCAAGAGCCACCAGCAACGGAGACGGTGGTTGCTGTGCACTGCTTTTCACCCACTGCTTTAGGTTTTGGAGCCCCACATACTCGTCTCCTTCAGTCTCTGAGATTTTTGCAAGCTGAGACCAACAGGGACGCTTGGAGGGAAAGCTGTACCCTGCGTGCCCTACATAAGGGAGCAAATTGCACAGCTTGCTTCTGAAACAACTGTCATTTGCTCTTTCCTTTCACTCTGTGGTCCTTCACATATGGACTGCAGGGGCTTATTACCAAAAGGAAGGCATTTCTCATATCCAGCTAAGCCACCTTCAGCACATCTATACACTCCACTCCAGCCGCGTGCTTCCCCTCCATTATTCTTCTGGTATCAGCAAATGGAAAGGTTTAGAGATGATTGTGGCTGGACCTGACACACACGCCAGCTTATTTTAGTGGGCTGCTATAATTCTGTGGTTCAACACTGGCAGCCAGACAGGGAGACAAAAAATGAGGCATATTATTTCGAAATGAATTCCCGAGAGTGCATTCAATTAGAGAGGTTGTTTTTTGACCTTTTGCAGGCTTCGTTAAAGCCCCTATCACTTGTCCAGAAAAAACAATTTTGAAAACAGATGGGAGTAAATGAAAAATTTATGCCTGCAATGCCACACAGCCCAAAATGAGCAGTCTTGAACGATCTCTGTTGAGTACCAGTGTGTAATTAAAAGGATGCTTATGAAGCCTTCATACTGTGAAGTACAAATACTTGCCTATAACCTACTGGGAACTGCCTCATGAGAAAAAAAACATACACTCTATTAACTCAGCTGGTATGGAGTTTTGCATGTAGACTATAAAGTGACTTAGAAAGGGGAGTTTATGGACGCTGGTATTAATCACTATGTGATGATACAAAGCAGGAAAAATACAGGAAAGAATTATTCCTTAGAAACAGTTTTACAAAATACATACGAAAACTCTGAGAAAAAGTAGGAAATATGTTTGGGAAAGACCCAAAAATTTACTTCAGGGGCCTAAGATCTGAGAAGGAGTAAGGCAGTTGTCCTGTAGTTGTCCTGCCCAAACCACGACAGTAGTGCAGGCTGGTACTCAGAAGAGGTGCCATTACTTATAAAAATTAAATACTCCTTAATAGGCACATGTGATCCCGTGTTATTTTTTAGCCCATGAGTGACTCTGCCTAAATCCCTTTTGGATCAAGCCTCGAGGCCCTTCTGATATCCGGAAGAGTTGTTTTCCAGCTCGCAGAGCTGGAATGTTTTATTGGAAGCACTCTGCATCCCACCTGCGTGGTGCTGTGTGCTCTGCCTGTAGCACACACATGGCTGAGCAATGCTCTCCGGAGCGTACGTATGTCACCGCAAGCTGCTGTCACTCAAAGCGAGCTGCGGCCCATCTCTGCTTCCTCACTTTGAGATGAACCTAAACCGAGCACTTTAGACAGGGAATAAATTTAAGTGAGGTTCCTTTAACCCATTTTATCTCTATTCCTATTGCATGCTACACTTAATATGTTGTTTGTGTAATAAGTTGTGGCAGAGAGAATCAAGGTAATTTGGACCAACTCTACCGACAAAACTTTCTCTAGGCTACTTGAACTGTCTGTTGCATTTCATGTAACTACAGAAGAGCTTTCAGCTGTCAGAGCGGAGGCAAAATGCAGTTTTGTTCCTTGTGAAACTCAGTGTAATCGTACTGGTACAAACCCGGGTGAATACTGTGTCATCAGGTCTCACTGAGCAAGCTCAGAAGTTCAGTGCTCCATTGCATACATCATTCTTGTGCTAGTACTTGCTCGTCCACCTGTCCTTACACAAAATAATTTAACCCGTGGCCACAAAAAGGAGCATACATCTTTGTAACAGATTCACATACAGAGAGGCCATCTCCCCTGTTGGTATAGACACCTCGCAGCAGGAGTGACTACCCGTTATCAACAACACGAGCAGTGACTCTGCTTTACGGCAGGTGACAGGGGTCTGTACCTGATGCCGCAGGCAGGGAGCACCCAGGTGGGGGATTCCTCTCTGCTTGTTACATGGTGAGGCACCGTTCGAGCCAGCCCCGCTGGGACCCTCGCTCAGATGAATTAATCCGTGGCTGACTACTGCACTGAAAGTATCTACTAGAGGCTGGAGCAAAGGCTGTGCATTTTGCTCCTATAGTCTTTGAGTCTGTGAAGGGTCCATATGTTTAACTCTCTGGAGAACATACAAATCAATTTCCTTGTACCCAGATGCTTTCTTTATTTCTCTGCAAATATTCTTTTGGAGTCATTAGTGCCCATACGATGGAAGCCTCAGCTAACAATATGACTAAATTGAGCTTCATCTGGAATGAGATTAAAAGTGGTTATTTTATTATGCCAGTTACAGCCTGTTCCTGCTGCGTGGATGCATTTACCGATTCTTCTGTCATGACCAACATTAGATCATGCAGTCCCATAAGTCTTGACATTTTCAGCTGTGTGTATTTCTAAATGTCAATTCTAAATATAAATAAATAAATAAGCCCAAGACCATGCCTTCCTATGGAAAAAACCCCCACTTCTTAACATTTGGATTTTTAAAGATCTTCACTTTATTTAATGTGTGAGCATTAGAAAATCATCCCCTGACTTATGACTTTCTCTGTGTACTTTTGCACATAGTTCTTAAGAAATTTTAACAGTAATATTTTTAGGGAGGATAAGAGAATAGGTTTAGAGTTGATCCTAGCACCTTCTTCTACTGCTTATATGTGGCCAGTCACACTGAATGGACATGCACTCAGTACGTAAAAAGAGTCACTTCTTCCAGAAGGGGAATGACAGAGAAGACAGATGGAGGAATATTACAACCTGCTTGTGCCAGGCTGACACTTGCAAAAGGAGGCTTCTTAAGCTTATAATAATTTCCTGCTGCTTCTTAATATCATCCTGTAGTCTATCTTTTAAAAGGAAACAAACAACAATAACAAACATAAGCTTATAACTGACAACATCAGTGAAATCTGCTCCTCTGGAGATGCCACAGGCATGTGCTCCCTTCCCCAGCTCCACAAGCGCTCAGAGATTTTCTGCCTCTCTTATCTGGCCGTGTGTTGCTGACAGGGGGCTGCCCAGGTGCACGGCGCACTCCCGTTGGTCCCACCGACTGGTTGCAGAAGAACCAGGACTAGAGGTCTAGAGGACCAGGACTAGAAGAACTAGGACTAGAGGTAACGGGCACAAACTGGAGCACAGGAAGTTCCATCTTAACATGAGGAGGGACTTCTTTCCTTTGAGGGTGGCAGAGCACTGGCACAGGCTGCCCAGAGAGGTTGTGGAGTCTCCCACACTGGAGACATTCAAAACCCGCCTGGGCGCCGTCCTGTGCAACTGCTGTAGGTGTCCCTGCTGTGGCAGGGGGGTTCGACTTAGATGATCTCCAGAGGTCCCTTCCAACCCTGACAATACTGTGATACTGTGAAGAGATCAAGAGGGAGTCTGCCAAAGTCAGCGAGGCCGTCCCTCACTGGGGGAAAGGTACAGCCAGAGGTGCTTTGTGTGGTACCCCAAACTAAATTCCCAAGACCTTCCTCAACAAATGTGTCTCTGGTCCCATGGGTTCACCCCAAGGAGAAAAATCTGCAGCTGGGTAGAGCAGCCCTAGGAGGAGACCCTTGATATTCTCGATGGATCCATCTCGACGCTTGGCACTTCTCTTCAAAACTTTTTCCAGCATATTCCTCATTAGGCCTTTGTGTGTCAGAAACCATCCATCAGACCGGAAATTTGAAGAGAGGCATTAAAAGATGTACCCAAGGCTTTAGAGGGTACCGTGCCAGTATTCAAATTTGCACTACTAAGTGACTTCCTATGCCATCCCCATTTGTTTTCAGAGCAATATGTGTTACAGTTTAACAAGGGACACCAGCCACCGCAGAGCAAGAAAAGGAAGGTGCTTGTTGTTAGCTGAAATTAGCAATTGAAATTGGGAGAAAATGGAAAGAGTTTCCAGAAGAAACGTGAATTGCCTCTGGTGAGACCCTATCTGCCTTGGCTGCAGGGAGGTTCCCACTGAGGTAGGCAATGTACCCTTGCCCACAGCTGAAGCTGATTGCAGTGGCATTCACTTCTGCAGGCTTTAGAAAATCTAGCCCTGTCCCTTCTCTTTGAAGAAAGCATGTGTAGGCAGCAGAGATCCAAAGTTATTTAAGGAAACACTGTATAATAAGGAGGAAAATATTTATTCCATGCATATAGCCATCCAGCTTCTTCTGTTTACATTAGCCAAGACTTTGGGGAAATACCTAAAAATGGAGGTTTATAACTGCATTAAGTCCAACAGTGTATCAGTGAGCAGCATAAAGTTATTAATGCTTCATACCAGTGTTTCCCCTCCTTTGCATGCTTCTTCCATGTGATCCAGAAGCTTTGGGACAATCGCTATAATTCAGTTTTTCAAAGAGATGACAGGTTACATGGCAATGATATTATACTTTTTATTAAATCTCTGAAACTGGCACATTGCTTGCTGTTGATTCATTTAGTAACTTTTGTCTTGAACTGAAACAGATGGAATTAGCACAAATATGGTGGTGTTAAGGTTCAGCACTTGGCGAACAAAGGTGCTTTGTTGCTAGGAGAGCAATTTCTAACGGCACATTTTTAAAACAGAAATTAATGATTTACCCGTTGCATGTTGCGATCCAATGTCATGTGTCTCTAGAAATCTACTTCTCAGAGCAAAAAATTCCACTCCTGGAGTCCAAACTTTCCTGTCTGCTCAGGAGTTATGAGAATACAGCACACAGGAAAAAGTGAGGTTTATCCAGAAACCAGCCATTCCTCAACGTTAAGAGCTGGATATTGATTGTCTCCATGCTGAAACACCTCTGCAAAAACAAGCGTCCTTTGTTAGTGAGGAATCCAAACCCTGTGTCTCTGATCCATGGGTGTCTTGCTGGGATAACTACTGGCCCATAATCAAATGTGGCCAACAAAACGTACTTGTGAGAAAAACTGGAAGAAGTCATATTACTCCACTCTGGGCCATTTGGAAAACGACCGTGAAAAATGCACAGATCAAATCTGATTATGCTCTCCAGAGCTGAGCACAATGAAGCTGCTGACATGACGTGAGGGAGGCAGGAAAGTGCTTGCTGTGCACCAGCTGTGTTGAGAAGAAATCAGGTTAAACAGACATACCCATGCATGAGATTTATCTCAGAAACTGGGGATCTGACTCTAGTGCTGCCACCGAAGGCCATGTGGTTATGCAGCATTGAGAGAACTTATGGGAGCACTGCAGCAGGCCGCATAAACGACACTGCTTCGTGATAAATGACTGTCACCGGGAGGCAAAGCTAGTCACTTAAATGTATTCTGAAACAAGTCCTGCTGACAGGTAACAACATATCTGTCAGCAAACTAAAAACAGAAGGAAAGATCATCTCCCGTATCACCCGTGCAACAATGCCCAAAGAGCGGTGCAAGCCTGCAGAGCCGAGGTGTTTGCTGGCCATGGCAGGTGGAGGGGCAGAGCATCGCACTGCGCTGGGTTTTAGCATCAGCCACAGCTCAGCGTGGGAAGCCCCGCTGCCCGGCTCACCGGGGCTGGCTTTGATCCCCTGCGCACCCCTGTCCCAGCGGCACCTCAGCAGCTGGCAAACTGAAACCCGAGGTGACTTTCTGCTGCCCCTCAAAGCACATCCCCCATCTCTGTTTTCTGGGAGTACTAACAAGGCAGTTGTTCAGATGGAGAACTGCAAAAAAACCTGCTTGCAGGGACTGGTGAAACCAGGGCCCAGGGGTTTGCTCCAACCCTGCCTGGTATGGGGCAGCTCCAGCCCGCGGGGCCACTGCCGTGCATGCAAAGAGCTCATGGCTTTAACACGTGGACAGAAGGTTTGCCTTACCCACCGAAGCGGAACAGGGCAGGTGTGGATAGGGCTTGTTTCCAGAAGTGAGGTCTGTTCCCAGCCTGTGGGATGGCTGACAATTTTAAACTGAGGCACCTCTGTGCGTGGCCAGGAGTGCCAGCCTGGGGATCCCCGCGATGCTCAGGGGCACCAACAGGACACCCCAGAAACAGCCACCCCGTGACTCACACAAGTTCTGTATGGGACAGCAGCGAAATCCTGGCTGCCTCGTACCGCCGGGCTTGTTCGTGACGCCGCACGTAAAATGCCTTGCCAAGTGAGACAGCTTGTAAACCCCTTTCCACACCCCCATCTTTCCCCCCGACTCCCAGATCATCTCCGTTCTTTGAAGTCCCAGGGGCTTGAACAGCATTAACTCCGCACCTGGCAGCTCAGCTGGCCCCTTTCATCTCAAAACCCCCACAGATCCACTTGCTTTGAAAGTGCGGGAGCTGTAACGCAAAGAGCTTGCTGGGGGCTTGGACCCCACAGGGATGTTTCCATTACACTGTTACGATACAGAAGGTCCAGAAGAAAAGGCAAAATTAGGCACCCTGCACGAGCCCAGTAGATGCGTTGGAGGTCTCTGCAGGTCTGTGGTGAACAGTAACCTTTCGATGCATTTGCAATCATTATTGATGAGTTCAGTGTGCCCGAGCAAACCAACCAACAATGGGTCTTAGCACTGAGATTGCCAGGGCCTGATTTAACAAAGAAATCTGCAGAATCCCTTAAAATGCTGTCATGTCCAGCAAAATACAACACTAGTCCCACAGGAAAGGAGCAGAAACCAGCACTGTCCAGACTAAAACAAGCAACAGGATCAGTAACCCCCTGAGTCCCCTGAGAGCTACAGGTACTTGCAGCCCCTGACAGCAGAGCAGACCCCCCTGCTCAGCTCTGCCGACTGCCCCATGCCTCAGCACTGCCCCGGCTGCTTTCCTCACGGCTTTTGGTGCAAGGCAGCCATGAACTTGGCACAGACCTGCTTTGTTTTGCTACCCCGGAGCAGAGTAAAGCACAGCTTGACAGCTGGCCCTGCATGTGAAATTACCTTTTCTGCTCTGATAACCTGCTTCAGACAGAATCAAAAGTTGTCTTTCCTGTGAGGAGTTCTCATTTTTCAAAGTCATCTCAAGGCAAGCAAACCCCACAAGGGAATGTGCTCAACATTTATATCAACAGGCAGTCATGTATGCCCCGATACTTTGCAGCTTTTCTCTGAGATGGTATCCAAGATGTCACAAGTTTTGTAAAAGAAAGTTGGCTCCACTTTGCTGAGACATCTTTCTTTGCTGTTGTGAAGTTGCACAGTTTGAGGCTCTGAGACAACAAAGTACTTAATCAGTTCCCGAAATCAAAGTACCTGTGCAGTGCTGTACTAAGCCTTGGTAGGTGGCTTCACTGAGCTCAAACCATTTTCTGCACTTGGAAAGGCTCCTGCCCTTCCTTGGGCTGTTGCTTGCTTAACAGCATGAGTCTTCTCTGCTATGGAGCTGTGCCTGTGTAATTCTGTCAGATTTAAAAATGAAGGCAATTTAAAAATGCACTTGGCCTGACATCTCCCATTTGGCTGACCAGTTGAACCCAGCTCCAGCAGGCTCTGCAGACAGGGCCATCAGCGGTGGTACGACCAGCACCCTGCCACCGCTGCATGCCCCGCACTGGGGCTGTGCTGGGAGGAGAGTGGACCGGGACACGGAGGGAGATGGCATCTGGCATCACCTGGGAAAGGCAGAGGGGGAAAGCATTACAGGGAGGCAGGGGAAGGGAGAGCCGTGTGGAACTCTGTGGGAGGACAAGGAGGTGTCTGGAGCCACTGAGGAGAGAAGTAGAAGAAAGTTGCAATTGAGACTCTGCGGGAGAAGAGAGGGTGTCTGAGAAAGGGAGGTCACTTTGGCAGGCAGTATAAAGATCCTTTCTTTTCCTATCCAATTACTGGCTGCTTTTACGGTCCAAAATTAACTACCGTATTCCAAGACAATTACAGGCTTCATTAAAGCCATGGGAGAATGAGCTGTCAGACTGAAGAGCTGTCATGCCCTGTTGTCTAAGGAAAAGAGCGGGAGGCTCAGACTGCTGCAAGCCATGCTGCAAGCAGCCCCAGCAAACAGGCAGGGTTTTTCTCTGGTGACAGGCTGGGGGTGTGTATTGGGCAGGTGAAGCCAGGAGGATTTCTGCCCAATGTGGGTGGCAGTTTGAGCTTGACAAGCTGCTGGGCCAGCAGGTTTAGGAACAGCTGAGCTAGCAGGCACTGCTTATGCCCCTGCCTCCTTGGGAGATGGGGCTGCCATACTTCCCTAGGGATGCATGGCGAGGTCATGTCAGATAGTCCTAACGGAAACTGTCCTCCAAGTGACATCCTCCAGTCACCAGCTAGACAGTGTTGCTGGGCAATGCAAGCCAATGGCCTTGGGATGCAATTCAGCCTACAAGAATAGCTTTATGTACCTTGGGGTGGGGAGGGGAAGGCAGGACTGATCACATACACTATGCCAAGAATAACTGAGATGTGCAAATAGATGGCTCTGCACATTGGCACGAACACAGTCTGGTTCAGCCAGTTTCACATCAGCCAGAAGTCGGTCCCATGGCCTGCACCTGCCAGATGAGGTGTTCAGCAGTGTGTATTCAACACAGTATCTCTGGTCGCCCAGTGTGTGAACAACTCCTTGCAACCAGACTGCAAGTCACCAGTTCCATTGCCTCCCTCTTCCCAGCATTTGGCCTGCTGTACTACCTCTTCTCTGGGACATGGAATGGGATTTGAAGACTATTTAATGCTTAAAAAATCCACGTTCTACTTAACAGAGAAATTTTACATGGAAAATGTGTTGTTTTTTCCATTACACTAACTTCTCACAACTCTGCCTGCCAGTTGTAGCTCCTTGCTTTCAAGCTACTGATGAGCCTCAGCATCTGTTCTTCTGGACATCCAGGCCATTTGCAGATTCTTTAAAAGCAAAAGCCATGAAAAACTGTTTTTGTAAAATGACTGGATGTCTCCCATGGTTGGAGTCAATTAGTCAAATGGGCCCTCAATGTATTGCTGACATGATGTTGCAAGAATAGTAGGTTGAGGGCTTGTCCATTCTCTCTAAGGCTACCACAGCCTTCTCCCGTGCTAACCCAAGCAGCAGAGTTCCCCTAGGCACTGGGAAGGGAGTGGAGAAGTCAGTCAGCAAGTTGAAAAAATAGTTTTGAATACTGCTGACAGCCTAACTGCTCTTTAAACCTGCGTTAGAACAAAGTCTCCTGACGTGGAAAGCAAATCAAACTTTTAACAAGGCAAAACTGCAAGCAAAATCTCTTGATAAAACCCCGATGGCATTTTCCAGCTAGTAATGCTAGAAACTTACATTTTGTGGCCGGAAAAAAAAGTATTCAACAGATGTCCAGGAACTAAGCCAAAGTTTTGTGACAAAGATTGTCGCTCCTTTGCTATCCAGCCAAGTTTTGCCCATGGGGCTTTTCAATGGTATTGCTTTCAGTCTTTAGTGACTCTCACACAGGAAAGAGCACACCTTATCCATCTCTGTTAATATCCAGGTAGGCAGGAGAGCCCACACAGAGACATTATCTATTGCTAAGTTTCTCCAAATAAAGGCTCAGGATTTCTTCTGGACAGCAGTGTTGAAGGATTTCCCAAGCCATGCACAGAGCTCTGCACTTTTGTCACTGCTGAGGCATTGTGGGGCATGTCATTTTTTCATAATAATGTCTGGGAAAGCCACAATATGATGCCTAAATGTGACTGTGAAGCAGTTTTCAGTGACTGCGAACTAGTTTTCATTTCATTGTTGGCTGTGGCATTGTCGCCTATTCATCCTGGGCCACAGTCACTTCAGGGACATAAGGAACTGGAAACTAGTATGTTGGGAATGAGGACATAACCTTAAGGTTTGTTAGGGCCCCCTTTCCATCCCTGTGCAGATATCTTTTGAGAAAGCCATGGGAGGAGAGATGGCAGAGCAACATGTGTCAGCATAGCTGCCTTCTTGTCACCCTTGGCACCGCGGCAGTGTGCACATGGCATAAACCGGTCGAGACCTTCCTCAATGAACTGAATGTGCATCAAAATGGGAAGTGAATAGGAATGAATCAAAGTGCTTTTCAGTGTATCTATCCCTTGGCCTGCATGCAAGTCCATTAATCAAGCTCTTTTTTGTTCTTCATTTTTTCCCTTTTCATCAAGTTATTCTTCCTCAGACATTTTGTCGTTCTCCATTTTTCCCCTTTTAAATCACACTGCTGACAACAGCACTAAGATAAATGTGTTTACAGACTAGAACTGGGCTGGTATCTTGAATTCCTCTCCGCTGCAGACAATTGCATGACTTCACCCACTGGCCCCACAGCAGAAGGCCGAGGGGCTGCCAGCCAGCTACGTCAGGCAGCGTGCAGGCAGCGGCAGCTCCCTCTTCACTTCTGGCACCTGGAGAGCTCGAATGCAGCAAGGGACGCAGATGTGGCATGCCTTTGGCAATCGGAAAGCCATGGGGAGCAGGCTGGGGACGGGCTGTGCCTGTGCAGTTCATCCAGCTGGGGGAACTCCGGGCAGGTTCAGGTGTGTGTGGCAAATTTGCACCATCCCTGGGTAGCCACAGCCTGGCATGTGTGCACACGTGCAGTGTGTACCATACCCTGCCCTGGGGCACCCTAATGTGTGAGAAAGTCTTGTTCCTGGTCTCTGTAGGACAGCCCTGCCAATTATTTCTAACCTCTGAAGTGACGAAAGGGAAACAAGCCCTCTTCTGAACAGACCGATGTGGGACGCAGCTCGGTGAGCATCAGTAACACAGACTTCTGTCCTCCAGGTTTCAAACTTAGAGATGGCAGAAGGGCAACTCCAGTCGTTATACAGTTTCCTTACGACTCTGGAGCAAGGGGAAACGTCCACCCCTATTTTAGCTTTATAAATTCTCTGCTGTTGCATGGACTGAGGACACAGATGGTACTTTTGATCTTGCCTTCTGCTTTCCTGAGGCACGTGATCAATTTTTGGCTTCTGGTTTCACCTGCTGAAGGCCTGGGGTTTGCTGTAAGGTGTTGGGCAGTATGCTGTGGCTGACCATGGGTGGCATGTGGCGCCTGCCAGCTCTCCCAGCACAAGCATCTCGGCCCTGGACACCAGCTGGCCCCAGGGACAGGACCCAGCAGCCCAGGGGGTCTTTTTCTGACTCAGTGCTGCCTGATTGTCCAAGCTAAGGGTACATGCGGTTTTCACTGATTCAGGGTACCCTGGAGATTTAGCAAGGCAAATCAAGTTGACTGTTGCCATCCCAGTTTAGGAAAAAGAAGGCAATTTTATAAAGGGCATTGTTTTTCTCCCACAACTTTCTTTATAAATGTCCTCTAAAGCAATTTCACATTTCAAGTAGTTTAGGAACACCCAGATTTCATCTCTTTGTTTTCAGATTCTTCTGCCCCACTGGGGGAGCATGATGAAGGTCGGTTTGCATTAAGCCAAACTCGGACAGCTGAGGCAGGGATTTTTGCTGCCCCCAGTAGATTTCCCCCTTTGCTCTCCTGCCTATTTCTAAGAAAATCTTTTCAATGAGATATCATCTTGAGGCAATGTTTTTGCTTGGCTTTTCCCTGCTGATTTTGTGATCATTCATAGCCATGCTAGATGTGTGGACTGGTAGCGTATTTCACCTCCTTCATTTCATGTGAATTGCCACTTCGGGAGCATGTCACTGATAGCTGGTCCCCTCGCCTGACCTTCTGAATCAATGTCTCTTCCTGGAGCGGAGTTGTAACTCTCGCAGTGCCTGCTGCTTGGACAGTGATAGGCCAAATGCACATTTTAACAGATATTGCGCAAATATGGAAGATAAACCATGTTAAATTATCAGTGAAATAGGTCATTGTGTACTCTTTCCATTACTAGAGCTAATGCTGGATGTGGTGTGTGAAAATATGAAACCACCACAGAGAGCAGAAACCAAAAGCTCCCTGCAGATGTGTACTAATAAAAAAGCCAAATCTGAGATGCAGCTTTGCACATCCCTCTCTCAACTTCCCTTACAAGCTTTTAAATAATAAGAGAAACACCTGTGGTTTCACCTGATAAACTGCAGCTTGTCCTAGGGATTCAAAATGGTCACAGATTGTAGAGGGACAGAACAGGGCACAATTCAATGAGGTGTTATGAAAGACATTTTTTTCTACTCGGTTGTTTCCCAACAGAAAAGCCATTGCAAATGGGGAATAAAGAAAAACTGAAACTTTGCACAAAAAGGTGAAGAAACAAATCTAGGGGAAACAGGTGCCTTGAATCAAAGAGCCTTTCACAGGGTTGCATGGTTTTCCATAGATCTTCCACCCACCAACATGTAGAATCATCAGCTCCACCCACGACGGCAGCTAAAAGTGTTTACAAGCCGTTTCGACATTAGGGAATACAGAGCTCTCATGCAGAAGAGGTCAGATCCCAGCATGAAAATCCTTGATAGCACACTGTGATCAAAGTGAGTATCTATATTAAAATGTGCATAATTCCAAATTGCTGTACATGTCAACAAATTATAGACACCCTGCTGATAATATCTTTCCGGTGCCCCTGTAACAAAGTGTAATTTGTAATTTGAAAGAGCACTGTTGTTTCCAATCAAATGTCCTCCAAGTTTTGTTTTCATACCCAAAGCATAAAGTGAGAAGGATTTCAATCTGGGAAAGCTGAATTTCTTTTATTTTGTGTCCTTATCTTTCTCATCTTTGCCTTAGAGACCCAAATCCTAACTGCTTTGCAAATGGAGTTTCTTGTATCATTAAAACAAGCGGGACCCATAACTTAGTGAAGTAAATTATGCTGTTTCTAATATGAATGCCACAAAAAAATGAGAGGTGATGACCAACATTCAAAAGTGCTTAAGTAAGTGACTTAGTGATCTCAGCTTCACGGGAAAAAGTCACTGCTGACAAATGTTTCTCATGGCAGAAAACATTTTTGATAGGTATGACCATAGTGTAAGTTTGAGTGAGACCTTTCCTTGCTCTGCATTTAAAAGTGAAGGGCAGATATAAGTACTACACTGCACAAATCCAGCAGCTTATGCCTAATATTCTAGGAGTAGCTACTTGATTTGTCAATGGCTTTGAGTACTAACCGGGTTAGAAAGAGGTTAAGACACAGGTGTTTGGAGAAAAGAACTGAAAAGTTGCAGCCTGCTCTGTAGGCCGGATCTGCTCACTAAGGTGCCCCATTTAGATTAAATGGGACCAAGACTGTAGTTCCCAGCTCAGTCTCTGACATTGGTTTAAACCTGGCTTGTGTCAGTTTGAGTCCAGAAAAATTCCTGGCAGCCATGTCAGAAAATATCCATGCAAAATACTGTGTGGATTTAACTAAACTTGACTAACATCATTGCCCGGTCTTACAACAGGGTTTTTTTTGTATTCCCTTGACAGCTCTTCAAATCAGACATCTATAGAGTATGGACATGGACTCAGTGAGAGAGCAACGTATTTCATTAGGGATGACTTTTCCCCCAGGATTAACCAAATATTAACAAAATCCCAGCTTCTCATTACTGTCCTATTTTCTATATTACTTCCTTGGCACTGGCATGTATTTTAGTTATGTCAGGACCCTGCTTTGACATCAGGTGAGCCTTCAGAAAGATCCAGCCTGGCCAATGAAAAGACCCTAAATAATACAGTGCTTTGAAGGGGAATGAACAGTTCAGGGTAGCTGGAGTTTAGTACAGATAAGCTGGTCTAAAGGGCAGTCCTAGCAGCAAGGGACTTGTCTGCTGTGTCTTTGCATCTTGTAGTTATAACGCTTCCCAGGAACTGCAGACTTCAATGTAAAGTCCCCAGGGACCTTTGCACAGAAAAGACTCATGTCCACATACTGGCCTCAGCTTTTGGGGAAAAGGCTGATGGGACTGAAGTGGAGTATGTTTGCCCCACAGCCTGTGGGGAAGGGGGAGACATCTCAGCTAGCTTCACCTCAGCTGAGCCAGGCATCTGCAAAGCAGTCAATGGTGAGCTTCGTGCTGCAATGGCTGTACTATGTCTGGTACTCAGGTCACCTTGTTCAAGGGAAGCTCATGTATCTCTGCACCATACTTTGGTCCATGTAGATGTTCCCCTGGAAATCTAGTTTCCTGACTTAGGAGAACAAAAACAGAAGCTAGACTAAAACTTTTTTGAAATTTACTCCCTGGCTGTATTTAGTTGTGCATTAGCTTCTCAAAATTCAGTTGAAACTTCAATTACACCCCACCATCCCCCCCAAAAGAAAAGAAACCAAACCAGAACCCTAAAATATCCTTTGAAATTTCTGGCCCTTCAAGGGTTTGGCAGGGCTAGGTCTTGCTTGTGAAATGTAACAGTCTCCCAGTGGGGGACAGCTCACTCATTACTATCTTCTCCTCTAGGACTGTGGAAGGTTTAAAAGGATCAGGAAAGTCCAACCAGTATCAAGATTTTTTTGTTATTTTTCCAGCATTAATTTCCTGTGAAAAGCTACCTGGAAAAAGCACAGTGCATGATTGGCCTGGTGTTCCTTTCCACGTTATTGTAAAATATAATCAGACCAGAAGCTATTCAGGGAGGATTAATACCAACTAAAACTGAAAGTTTACTGTGGAGAGCATCCAATAGAAATTTCCTTTTTCTCACCACAATTTTATATGGGATTAAAATCATATTCATCAGCACTTTTGCAAATGTTTTTCACTGACATTGCAACTGATGTTTTCTCTTACTATTTTAAACAGCTTGACCAATTACCAAGCACAGTAAGTTCCCCGTAATTCTATCACTGTTATAAGAAGGAAGGTGTTTTACCAAGGTCTGGAAATTTCTGTTTACCACAGCCGTCTGTTCAACAAAGCCCTCCCAACTCTTGGAGCCACAGTGGTTTATTTTCTTCTTCCCTGGCAGGGCGCATGGTCATAACCGAGGTTCCTTTGCTCGTTGCCCTGTTGGTGCATGTGAGGACTAACACTGCTTGTACAGATTTATGAAAAATCAAGGTTTGGAAAGGAATGAAAGAAGAGCGAGGCTCTGTCTAAGGCTGCAGTACAGTTTGTGCCCTGCGCAGTCCTCCTGCACCAGGCAGTTGACATGCAAGGAGGCTTCCCTGCCTGGTCCATCCTGGACAGTGATATTCTCTGCAAGACCATCCCTTCAGCATGGGCAGGAGCACATTGCTCATGGTGAACAAGAATGCCAGAAGTGATCCTGTAACGGGTGCAAAACTCAACACATATCCGCTTTGCAAGGTCTGGAGCACAGTCACTAACTTTGAATTCCGAGAGTCACTAAGAATTCTGACTGGTGATTGAATGCTGTAGATCGGAGTGGACAGCGAGTACATCCCCGCTGAGTAACACTGGCACTCTTTCCCCTTGACTCTGGCTCTCAGCCATCTGTCCAACACCCCTGGGCTCTCCTGGGCATTTACACTTGCACCCCAGCCTCTAACGCCCTGTGCAGGGTCTAGCCAGCCCAGCCTGCCAGTTTGTTACACGGTCTCCCAACTCCACGCACAGCTGGCCACCATAGGGCTGCTCCATACTTGACAGCAAAGAAAACAACTCTTAGATAAAGGGTTTTACCTTATCCAAGTCACAAGCCACACTAAGCTCAGCATGCTCTGTATTCTTCCAGGTAAAAAGTGGTGCCAAAGGGTGAATGATACTATTGGAGTCCAGGGTTTCTGTCACTTACTCTGGTCCTTTATTGCAAGGATAGTTCCCATACCAGTGGGAATACCACTTTAAGGATACATACCAGCTTTAAGGATACATTGTGTGAGGACAGGTGGTGGTATTAAGTGAAGCATGAAGGTAGCCTTTGTTGTCTTCTGGAAACTCTGTCAAGAGGCTCCTGTCTTATGTGTGAGTCAGATCCACAAAGTTGGATGGTATGAACACCCTCCACCTCTCTCTTGCCCAAGAAACTGTGGGTTCCCCTCCTGCAATATTCCTGTGTAATTCCTCTGCCAGGTGCTGTTGGCTGCAGCTAAGACCTGGCTCAAATCTGTCTTTAAATTAAGCTGTGACTTTAAGTCCTGACCCAGCATTCATGGCCTCACTATATACAATCCCAGCATGCTCTTTCTAGGCATTAAGTTCCCATAAGAGCTAAATTCTGGCATGAAAGGACTTTGCAATGTGGAAAAGAGAGCATGGACCGACCTAGTAAAATGAAGCACTGGTCTTAATGAATAACAGCTTAAACAGACTTCCAGAGTAATTCTGAGAGCTCATTCTCCATATACTGGACTGAATGTGCAGAAATCCACATCAATTGCCACCACACCACCTCCTACTGCCACATCCACTGCAATTCCTATTCCTAGTTTTATGTCAACAGGTAACATAGTTGCTGTATCATCTCTTCCAGCCCTTGGGAAACACTTGCTTGTCCTTGAAGTTTGGATAAAATAGCAAGGAGAAGAAGATGTAATGGTAACTGGGATGTGACCACCGAATCCATGAGTGGTTTATTGTTTTCTGTTGTTATATATACGAATATGACCTCAAGCTGTTGACCGGTAGTAGTAAACTGGAAGAATGGGAAAATGCTCAGAGATATTACAAGAGCTCTCCAAAAGTAGTGAAGAAGGTTGTCATGATTAGGTGTGGTCATAAACAGCCCAGAACTGAGCAGAACCCCTCTCTACTAACTATAATCACCTTCTCAAGGAGAAGTGGATTTGGCTTTCACTTCTTTCCAGCTGCTTCTGGAGATACTTTTCCCCTTTGCAGCCTCAGAGCCCGCTGTTACTTTGGTCAGTTTTCCAAACAACATTTCTCATCTGAAAATAAGATGTATTTTTGATCTATAAATATGAATCTTGAGAGGCATGAAGCAAACAAACAGCCTGATAATATATCATAAACACAGACGTGTATGAGTTCAGACAGCATGGAAGCAGCCAAAGATAAATGCAAACCAGCGTCGGCTCCTGGTCTGGCCTAGGAAATCACACTGGATCCAGCACTTGGCATCCAAAGTGTTGTGTGTCTTCAAACCAGGATACTGGACAGCAGTCTGCAAGTTGAGGTCAAACCAGTCTTTCTACGAGCTGATTTAAAACCACGATGTCTTGTTACAGCCCTGTGCCCCTTGCTGACATCCTGCTGGCCAGTAGAACTGGGTTCTCCATAAAATCAAATGGGAAATAGTTAAAAGGAGATGTATGATCCTTGTGTCCTTCCCATTCCCATTGCTGGCCCGGCTTGACCTAAAACTGGTGAAAACAAGGCAGCTTTCAGACCACTCTCATTTACCTGTGTTTGCTAGGAGCCCTTCAGGCTACTCTGTAAGGTCGTGTCAGGGCACACACACCCCGTAGCTCTGTACTCTCTGCCCCTCACCATGCCCCACACCATTTACAAGTTTGTAGCTGCAGCTTTGGATCTGGAGTGACGCAGGAATAACCCCTGTGTGGCTTTAGGACAGCTACTGTTCCTCTATTGTCCTGCACCTCTGAAAGTCAGAGGCAAACCCTGACCTTCCTCCCCAGATGCTCTTGCTTTGCATTCCCCTCTGCTCTGTTAAGGCAGGAGACAGGATGGACAGCAGCACAGAATGATGTCCTGGATGTAAAACCAAGCTGGAGATGACCAGCTGATTCCTGGTGTATGGAGGGTAGGATTTATCTTCCCCCTTTGGAGGTAGACCCAGGGCAGAGGGGTTGTTCCTTCCACCGAGGCAGCAAGCGGGGTTTCGTATGAGCAATGGAGGCACGTTGTTGGCACAGGTTCATCTCTGTTTTGGTCACCACCTCCTCACCCGCAAGGTACCTCCTCCAGCTGATATAGTGGAGGGGACCGTGTGGCACATAGATCTTTAGGCCTTGTCACTGCTGGGGAGCAGGAAACTGGGAGGGGTGGCACTCAGATTGACTAACCATGGCCATGTTTAAGCCTTCATGTCTTGTCTTGTCTGTCCCATGTTTTTCCCTGAGCCTGCTGTGCACTGTTCAGTTGGTTGGAGGGACTCGGGGAAGCTGGCCATGCTCTGAACAGGCAAAAAGCTTCACCCAAAGGTTTTGTATTCACTGATGTCCTGTTTTCTGGAGTGCAGGAACACCACAAGGAGTGGCGTCTCCTACCACAAGCCAGGAGAGCTGGCCGTGTGTTGTGTGGCCACTGATGTCCCAGAGTCTCTGGGCCACGAGGCACATTTAATCCCTCTGTGTCTGGTACATGCAGCCAAAATGAGCCAAAATACAGGTTCCCCATGCCTTGGCTGATAGAAGCTCCCACCGCACTCCTGCAGGCTCACCAGGCTTCCCCAGGCGCTGCTTGGAGCCAGGAGTAACCCAACTGTCCTCCTGGCTTGGGCAGCATCGGGCTCCCCTGTGCTGTGGGTGGGCAGCTCTGGGGTGGGGTCTCACTTCAGTCCATGGAGCAGGCTGGGTGGGACATGGCTGAGGTCTCACTGAGGTCCGTGGGGCAGGCTGGGTGGGACGTGGCTGAGGTCTCGACGAGGTCCATGGGGCAGGATGGGTGGGACGTGGCTGAGGTCTCGACGAGGTCCATGGGGCAGGATGGGCGAGATGTGGCTGGGCTCTCATCGAGGTCTGTGGGGCAGGCTGGGTGGGACATGGCTGGAGTCTCACCAAGGTCCATGGGGCAGGCTGGGCAAGACACACAGCCTCTGCCCCACCAGGAGTGCGTTAGTGCTGCCATCACTGGGGCCAGGCCACTTTGTGCTCAGTATCTGACTGAAATCCCAAAGCCCTGCACTTCAGGCATGCTCAGGGTTTGGTTTTTTGATTCGCTTCCTTTCTTTTTAATCCAAATACCACAGGGTTAGCAAAGTATCAACTTACTCAGCACGCAGGGGCTGCTGCTGTAAAAACAACCTGACGTTGCCGAGTCTCTGCGGGGCCGTTGTCAAAATGTTTGACGCGACAGCGCGAAATGTCCTGGCCAGACCAGCCCACACGTCTGCTCAGCATCCAGCTGGGCTACACCCCAAGCCCTGCCACGTACTGTGCCTCTCTCGGCAGGCGGATGCGAGCCCTGGCAGGGCGCAAGCCTGCCCGCCACCCTCCCCAGCCAGGGACAGACCCTCAGGCTTTGCCTCTGCCCTGCCGCTTGCCAGCGGCTGCCCAGAGCTGCAGGGCGAGGGTGTCACGTCCCCCACCCCGACCCCACAAGGCCTGTGGTCCTTTCTCATCCAGCTTGAAATCTGATAACCTGTTTGTTATTATGTGATGCATATCATTATGTTGCCAATTAGCGGCTTATCGTCCCTGCAATCACTGTGAAGGCATGGCTGCCACGGGCTGTGCCACGTGCTCTGCACAGCCTACCTGCCTCCTGCCCATGCAGGAACCGATCCCAAAGCCCCTGTGGAGTCAACATGGATGTCAGGGATGTTTTTTTAATCTTCTTTGACTCTTCTTTGCGTATCTTTTGCATTTTTTGCTGACTGTATTTTGTGCCCTCTCCAGCCCCACCGCATTCCCCTGCCTCACCATTAACAGGCGACGCTGCTGCTTCTTTCTTGATGTTTCTGCTCAATGTTACACATCTTTGGTAGCCTACCAGTCTCTACAGTTCTGTGGCAAAGAAATGACAGGAGCAACGGAAGCAATGTTTCCTGGAGGAAATGAGGCTTTTTGCCATGTAGAGTAAGTGATAGCGCAAAATAACTCAGTTATCAATCAACTCACAGGCAAAAGAAGGGATGTAAGTTCATATGGCCGCACCAACTTCAGCACAGTTAGGTCAGTTTACCACAGATGAAGAAAATCAGTCCCCATAACCAGTTGATCTGAGGCCCCAGGGTGGATCTGGATTTCAGACTCCCCATACATACAGTGTATAGTGGATAGAGGGTCAGGTATCCCAAGAACGGATCCCAGATTGCCAGTAAGTTGAGTATGGCATCCTTCAAGGGCAGTATTTGTAATGTTCACTTTCCAGACCTAGACAGCCTCCTACCACTGAGCACTGTAAGAGCTCATAAGCGTCAGAGCTTTCCTATGTGTAGGTCCTTCTGCTTTGAAAGACTGGAGTGGGGCTGAAAGACTTACTAAAGAAGATGAAAGCAAGAAGAGATGGAAGCAACTGAATAAACAAAGAGTATAAAGATTTAGAGGAATACACAGAGGAAACAGGAGCTCAGAGCCAATCACAAGATCAGAGAAGAAACTCAGATATTTGTGCAAAGAAAGATAAGCATAATATGGAATGTCAGAGCAAAAAGTGAAAGAGAGGAAGAATATTTTGAAGAGCTATAAGACATACAGAATATTTCTTTATACATCCTAAGTCTATGTGTTTAACAACTATAAGTGATCATTAGGAGCAGTGTATCCACTGCAGGGAAAGGGAGCAAGCACAGCAATTCTTTCCATGCAAAAACATGCTGGCCTTTTCCCTGTGGAGTTTCTTTCTAAGCATGTGAAGGAGTCTGTTTGAGGGAGTTGCTTCTCAGGGGCCACATCAAGAGAATCTGAAAGGGCATGATATTATTTCCATTTACGAGCAGCAGCAACAGGCCATATGCCTGGCTTCACTTCTGCTGCCGGGATGGAGGAATGGGAGCCAGGTTTACCCAACATCTCTGTGCATCAGACTATATGATTAAGGCAGACCAGTTACACTGGGCAACTGAAGGATCAAGGTAGCTAGCTCTTCTCCCCTTCTTCCAGCTGTGTAAAATGATACTCACAGCTGGGTCAGCTGGGTCAAGCTTCAGGACAGCTTCAGTGTGAGACAAATTTATGAGAGCAGGTTTGAATACATGCTGTGCTTCTGGCTTCCCACCACATTCTGCTGGATGTTGAAATATTTATGGGGAAAAGAGTCTTATGAGTTGAAAGAAAGAGATAATGAGCTACAAAACTGCTGATTACCATAAGGACTCATCCTCCTTTGGCTGACTTGAGTTTCTCCCATTAACTTGCAGAGATAGGCTCAGTCCTTCTGGCATGGAAATGTCTGCAGTCCAAGATTTCACTTGTTTGATGAAATGGGAAGAGATACCTCTAAGTCAGTAGCTCTTGATGAGATTCATTCTGTCATTATTGTCCTTTGCAGTTCAGAAGGGTGGGGTATTGTGATAAAGACTGGGTGGGCTCTCCTTAAATGCTTAGGCTTGCTTTCCGAGCCACAGAACTTTCCAGACTTAACATGCCATACCCATTTATTTTTTTTTTTTTTGGTGGCAGGAAAATATTCCTTTGATTGATAGCAGAACTGAGGCTCCATCAAAGTTCGAGCCATAAATTCCCTATGGCAGCCAAAACCACTGAGTAAGGGAGCCTGGTTGGAAGGATTTAGGGGAGAGAGGTTCTGGGAACTCAGATCTGGGATGCTTGGAAGGTGCTGGGAATGTGATGCAACTCAGTGGAAGGCTTTCAAGTTATCATGAATTGTGCTACAGAGGAGGAGAGCTGGAGAACCATTGTTTCTGATAGGCAGGTGGATAGAACCGACAAAACTGTTTTTTTTTAAATGTCGGTCTGAGATGCAATCCTAAAGCTAAGGAATCCTAGGAAGTCCTAGGATCAGTTCAGAAAGTCTTTCATATCACTAAAATCCATTGGTTGGCTCTTTCCCCAAGAACCGAGAACTTTTCCACAGCAGCTCCACAAGGTCCTGCAGGCTGCTGGACCACCCCTTGCCAATTTTCTTTCAAATTATACAGCAGCAGGCTGCATGAGTAGAGAGCAAAGCAGCCCCCATGTATACACTGAGTGAATATCTGGGTCACGGCTGAAAGGGACAAGTGGCAACACCCGTCTTTTAAGATGGGTTGATGTGATCAGAAGCAAACTGGAGGAGAACAGGACTGTTGAGGACCATAAGTACCTCCAGCTGTCTCTGCTGACCCAGAGCTGCTGGAAGGAAGATGAGTACATGTGGCTTTAGGTCAAAACCTCACTCGCACATACCTTCTGTATGGCATAGGAGACTGCTTAGGTAGCAGGTGTGGGTCCATTTGGGGCTGGGCTCTGCAGAAACAGCCAGCACCCGCCTGGCCACCACAGCCATGCCATGGGCAAACCCTTGCCACTCTCTGCCTCTAGCCATCCCCACACCTCACTGAGGAGCTGCCGCTGGTCAAAGCTCTCACACTCATGCAGCGTCCCGGTGTGAAAAGAAAACTTTGGGGATAGTTGGAATATTTGGACGCTCTGGCATCCCAAGGATTCGCTTTCTAACATTTGAAATGGTATTTCCTTTTTGAAGGTTTGGTAAGTTATTTGAGAAGAAAAAACATTTGGAAACATTTTTAAAAGGTCAAAATCAAAATAAACATTTGGAAAATAAAGAATCCGCTCACCCAGTCTGAAATGTTCATTTCCTTTGGATTTGCTGCGCATAATTTTTTTTTTCCAGGGCTTCAACATTTCTTTTTTTCTGGTCAGAAAAGAATGTCAGATCCTGTCAGTCCTTGTGGGGCTGGAGGAGCCTCTCCCACCAGCCCTTCTGTGCATGCATCATTCGTATGAGAAATGGGCCCTTGGACCGTAAACCAGTTGAGCAATTTGCTTCCAAAAGGAAACCACCACCAGAGTAGAAAAAGATGTCTAGAACAAAAGTTATTGTTTAACGTGATAAAGGAAATCAGTGTTGAAAACAGCTTCCACTGTATCCCATTTCCTACAGCTTTGTCATTCGAAAACAAAGATCCCACTCTCTCTCCTCCACAGGCTTGACCTAAAGCTTATCTTTCTGCCAGTTAAGTGTCACTTGAATTCTGTGAATTTTACTCCCCCTGTAGTTTCTCTGACTTTGCTTGTCAGGTCCACAGAGCAGGGATACTTTTATTACCCGCTTTCCAAAGCACAGCGGGCTACCGCTCCCTGATGCAGGCACTACACCAGTACAGATAATAAATAAAGAGGAACGTGCCAAGCCATACAAGGATTGTAACTTTGAAGTTTTCTCTCTGTTTTTCTCATTGCAATTTTAATGCAGTTATTTAGAAGTCAATATATTTCACCCTTGCTGCTCACTAAATATTCTCAGATCAGCAGAGACGTAGAGCTGCTGAACACGCTTAAAGCAAGAAGGAGAAATTGTTTGCCAAACAGATGTAGAACATTATTACTAGTTTCTTGTTTTTCATCATTCCTCTCCCAGTCAAGAAAAAAAATCAAATAACTGAAGTCTGAAACTAGTAACAAACCTTACGGCATTTGGATTCTGAAATAAAAGAGAATGAGTGCGTCTGCAGTCATCCTGAATTTGTCCTTCAGCCTTAACGTGTTTGTTGTCCTTGGCGTTATTTTTAAAACATCTCTATTTCAAAAGTTGTCTTCTGACAAGTGGGGATTTCTAAGGTATTGGCGGTGCCCTCCCTCTGACCCTTTGAAGGCAACCGCATGAGACGACTGGGAGATCTCTGGGTTTCACTCGTGGGGCTATCTGTGAGTACAGGCTCACTTACCCTACATTTATTCTCACTGTGCATCTGATATCCTAAGTGCAATGAAGCCATGACAAATGCTTTGCTCCCACTATAGTGCAGGTTTCCAAATTCCCAGCAATGCTCCCTGTGCACTAGTGGTGCTGCCAGGCAGAACTTCGTCTTCTCAGACCACTTGTTCTCTTACCTCTGCTAATATTACGAGACTTTCTGAATCCATGCCATGTGGCAGGGTTTCAGAGCTGCACCGAATGCCCAGCATGCCTCCCCAGAGGCAGGTATCCTGTGCCCCCCACCCTGACAGTTCAAAGGGCCCTGCAAGCTATTGGCTTTGCTCAGAATGCATGAACTCTTCTAAAATAATAAACATGAGTGTCCTTCTGCGTGGCCAGCCTCTGGCAGCCCAAGCCATTCACTTGGAATCGCCAAGCTCTGATCCCCAAGCATGGAGGCTACGACCTTACCTGATTCTGAGGTGGTGGCTAAGATAAAAAATGGACTGAAGGGAAGCTGTATGCAGGCTGTGCAGTGATCTGGCAGCAGCTGCTGAGAGGAGCCATGCCCAGGTTAGGTCCCAATCCCTGAGGCTGCATCCTGGGCCTTTCTCCAGCTGTGGAAAGGGCCTGAGGGCAAGGTGCCCCAGAAGAGCTACCTTCTCCATGTAATCTGCATTGCTCCAACCCTGGATCAGGATCAGACACAGAAAGAGTCTGACCTCAGGTCACCTGGTCACCTCAAAAGGCACTCATCTCACCTGACCTGAGCCATCTGCTACGCTGCCTAAAAGTAATTTTGTGCAACATAACCTCCCTGCATAGGGCAATAGAAAGCAGCAGGAAACGTTAGGATAAGAGCCATCTGACCAACTTAGGCATCTACAATGGGATTTATCTCCAGTTACGGGCACCTAAACGTTTGTGTCCCCATCTAAGTGCCTGTAATAATGTTTAAAGCCTTGAGTGAAGAGCTACCCAATGGAGCCAGCAGAGCCTACAGAGCTGTGCAGCTCACCTTCATTCCCTTGCCTAAACATAGCTGGCTAAGGGTTGGCACCCCGTGGGGCTGGCAGGTACAATACAAGACCTATGGGTGACCCCCAGCTTTCCAGGGTTGTGTCTAGGGAACCACACAAGATAAACTATTGCATCTCAGGAAGAGGCCTGCGTTTAGGCAACTGAGTCCCGCTGCTGGAGAGCATGTTGCCACCAACACTCAGGTGTTTGGCTAGAGCTAGATCCCTCCCCTGCTTCAGGATGAGCTGAGTCTCATAAACATAAATATGCCTATTTCTCTTCTTTGACTGTAGGGGAAATCCATCCGCCCAGCTGGGCAGGCATCAGCAGCTGTGCTGCAGATGCTGTATACCCCCCATCTAGGGGCATGTCACGACCGCCACCACACCAGGTGAGCATTGAGGGGCCCTTCATGTTTGTGTGAAAACATACTTTGGAAGTATAGACTCCTTTCCAATGAAATGTTTTAAGAATTTGGGGTGGGAGGAAAGGAGGAAAATGATTTTATTTGTTCTAAAGTAAATACCAGGTTGAAAGATTTCTTCAACACTGACTAGCATGTGTTTCTTGCCTATTTCAGGTTTGAAGTCTATTGAAAATGTTGTGGCCGCACACTGATGCCTCGCAGTGATGCTAAAGGCAAGCAGTGCTCTGCAATGAAATCTCGTCCAGCCAAAAATGGTGGAAAGTCTCCTGTGAACTTCCATAAGGGCAAGATTTTGCCCCTAATTTTTGATGGTCAAAGTATTTCCATGGGCTTTAGTTCTTCCCCAGCATAGGATCCCCAGCTGAGGTAGCTCAGGCGACCACAGGGAAAATTCAGGCAAGTAGCTCTGAGATCTCCAAGTGGGGCAGAAATACCCTCAAATGCCATGCACTTGCACAGGGATGCTACAAGGGGATTTGAGCGCAGCAGAGCTATGAAGAGCCAGAGGAGGCTGGCAGGGGTGGAAGTGGTTCGGGAGGAGGTCAGAAGAAGGCAAGGTGAAGACTTTTCTTTGAATTGCATGGAAACGCAGCTTGAAACTGGGTGAAAGTTCAGGGCTGTGCTGCCTTTATCCAAACCAGATTTCCTAGCTTCACTCTCTGTGTGCAGGATTATTTTTTTGGTTATTATTTCCTAGCTTTCCTGTTGCTATATGTAATCACTCTGAGGAATGTTTAGCTGTCTTCAAAACTCCGCGCTTCATAACCGAGGTGGATTTTGGAGGAGGCCATGGCTTCGACTGCACCGACAAACAGTGCAGCACAGTTGGATCAGACCTGCAGAGTGAGTCAGTGCTGAGGACCTGCCTCACACTGCTGAAAACCTTGGGGTTTTCTTCAGCCCAGCTCCAGCCTGGACTGGGTGGCCACGAGGAAGTGGCACACACTACAAGCGTTCCCAGGGACCACTCGCACCCTGGTCTCACCTGGCAGGAGCCCAGCCTGAGCTCCCTGAGGCCAGTCTGCAGTACAAATCCTTGCAGGTTGTGCACGGGGAAGGCAGATATTCCCTTTAAAAGCGCACTCCTGCTCCAACCAAGTGCTGGCACCAGCACAGCCCCAGGTAGCTGTAATGCAGGGACAGCAGAAGAGGTCCCCTCTTTGGCCCCATCAGAGCAGACTGAACCACGGTGCTCCAAGCTACAGCAGTGCCGTTTGGGAAGTGCTGGTGTGACACCAGATGGGAAATGAGCCTGCAAGGCCAGATGTGGATGCTACCAAGACATTAACTATAGGCAGCTCCAACTATTTTTCCCACAAGCCACAACAAACCATGCTGATCCAACCCATCCAGAACACCTGGGGGTACAGAAACGAGTGTGTAGGAAGTGGTTAATGAGGAGTTAAACACTCAGATGACATTATTAATAAAGGGAGAGGGAGAAAGCTCCTTTCCAGTCGCCTCTCCCTAACTGGTGCTACGAAGCTGGGCTAAAATGCCCCAGCTCAGCCTGCGTTCAGGTGCTGACAGCTACCTGTTGGGATGTGAGTAACGCCTGCCGGGCTGCTTGCAGTTCATCCAGCCTGCAAAAACATAAATCACTTAATCTCTGGACTGCACTTGAAGGGAGTCACTCGTTCAGGCTCATTTTAATTGTCATTTATATGATTAGTTCCGCTTGGAGGAGCAGGCAGCAAAGAGGGAAAGCACTGAATCCCCCTCCGCTCTGTGATCGCTGACCCCCCCCCCCCAGCCCTGCAAGGGTGACAGATGCAGTTAGCGCAGTGCAACACTGAGATGTTCTGCAAGAGTACAATGCTGCCCAGATGGAGCACTGTCAGCTCTTAGGGGCAAATTTGCCCATCTTTGAGGGCAATCCTTGCAGTGCTTGGTGTTCTGCTTGCCCTGTAACTCCTGAAATCAAGGCAGCAGAAGTGTACCAAAGGTATTCCATTTCTTGAACCCAGCTTTTGTGACCTCAGAGGAAACCTTGTGAGAGCAAAATGCTCCAACTCAAGAATGGAAATTAAGAGAACTCTAAAATTGCTGTTTAAAAAAAATGCTTAATCGATACAGCTATCTTTGGCATGAGAAGTACAGTATCACTTGATGGTTTTGTGTGAGCTGCAATAATGAAGCAGCATACTCTAAGGCTAAGGGCTAGCTAAATACTTCTCTCTTTTCAACCTCTTTTATCTCCCATGTACTTGTTGCCTCCTTGACCAGGAATGGATTCTCATCCCTGACAAGAGTTCAAAATATTCATCTTGAACGACCCAAAACCTTTTCCTGGGTCCATGAAGACATAACTCCTGGGCTTAAGTGGAACATTTCTTGAATGCAAAACAAATATTTCATTATCTGATCCTGCAAATGCCCCTGAGTCAATAAATCTATGGATGTTGCTCATGCACATAAGTGTTTGCAGAACTGGGTCCTCAAAAAGGATCTTTTTAGCAATGAACAGCAAAATCCCCAATGGTTAGGGGTCCAGTGCAGAGATTTGGATGCTTATTGTACTTACGTAAACCTTCTGGATAAGCAACGCTTGGCTGCAAATATAAGGAGTAAGACAGCGGAAAGCATTGTAGCACTTCTACTATTAGTCAGACCGCCAAAGAGCAGAAGAGCATCATGGAGAAGAAAAAACACTGGAAATGAAATTAACCAAATTTTGCTGAAATGGCAATAAAAGCTGTTTGCAGATGGAAAGAATATGATGCATTACCAGAAACGGCTAGCCTTTCCAGGTCCATGCCAGTCAGCCCTTCAGTGGATTTGTAACTTGAACCTTCTTGTTTTCTGAAATGCAACATGTCACCACTCCAGGCCCCTGATCACAGTAATGCTGCTGTCAGTGTCCTGCTGGCTGGTGGCATCTGTCCTCCCAGGCCTCCAGGATGCTGTGGGCAGCTGACTTCGAGCCGGTGCAGATGTTTCACAGGCAGTACCATGGCTGTAAGTGCGTAAGTGCAAAGTATGTACAGAAGGAATCACAGATCTACACAGGCAGCTCAGCTTGATGAAGGAATACAAACATTTTCCTTTGGTTCTCGCTGACTTCATAAAGCCAACTTTTCACCACATCTCTGAATTTCCATAACAGTTTCACATTTTGCAACAGTGGATACAGCTCTGGTATGACCAGGGACTCTACAGAGTCATGCACCTGGGCTCATCACCCACTCGCAAGGGAGCACGGGCAGTGCTTTCGAGGAAATCTAGAGGAGTGGTACAGGTCCCTTGAGCCCCAGCAAACTCATGGCTGGTGTTGTGTGCATTAGTCATATGGGTGTAGGAAAACGGACGAGCAGTTAAAGATTCAGGCTGAGAGCACCACGGACTTTGGTCTGGTGCTAGGTGGGAGGAGGTGCCTGCACAGCAAGGTCTTAGTGTGTGGCTGGGAATCGAGTCTAGTTGTGTGGCTCAGACAAATAGCAGTTTCCTCTTCTTTCATCCCTTGGAGTATTAGTAGTTAGCAGTTTAAAAATTTATTGGGTTTTGTGGTTCAATGTATTTTAGTTCTTTTTTAAATTCGTTTCTGCATCCCTCTGTTGCTTTCCTCCTCAGCTCATGATGGAAGACAAAGCTCAAGTACTGAGGCTGAAAGCCATTTAATCTGGTCCAGATTCTGCCTTGGCGTCTACCAGGATAAAATTAGTGACGAATTTAAGTGTGAGCAGTCTGGACTGTTCTCTCTGCCCTTTCTATCGAAAGGTGGCAGAGAAGGTCAGCAGCTCCCTGGGCTGCATGAGCAGGAGCACAGCTGACAGATCGAGGGAAGTGAAGCTCCTTCTACTCAGCACTTGATAGACCACATCCAGAATACTATGTCCATTTTTGGGTGCTCCAATACTAGGAAGACATCAATAAACTGGGGAAATTTCAGCAGAGGGGCACCAGTATGGTGTGTACTACACACCAGATGCTGTGTAGTCCAAAGCAGGTTGAGGACAGAGTGCATTCCATCAATGGACTGACAGGCTGACAGACAGACATATTGCTAAAGGCTTGGACACAGGTGGAGTCCTTCACTCTACATCTGTGCAGTGCCTCTACACTGAGGCAATGCCCATCTCAGGTTCAGCAGCAAAACCTTTTTATCACATCTTTTGTAATTACTATTTTCTTGGGGGGTCATTCTGAAAGAGGTTGGGTAATAAATCAATGATTATGAAAAGCTGACTGCTTTCACTGTTCCTTTAATGAGCTGGGTAAATGAGGAAACACTATGCAGCTCTGTGTCTACACCAATTTCACGTCTGTGCAACTTCACTTAAGCTTCAGTGGAAGGGGAAAGGACGGTACCATGAGCCATATGCATCTGATCGTGTGCCCACAGTTGGCATATGGCACATACATACATCGCATACATCAGTGTTTTTGTTGCTCCTTTTGCAGATATTTCTCTTCTGGCATTTGCATGATACATGCCTTCCCTCCCTGTGGGAACAAAGTCTTCTGACACAGACCTGAGTGCAGAGCAATACAAGCTTTGGGACAGCAAATAGTTACAGAGTAAATAAAATGTTGCCTTATGTTCACAAAAGGGATTGTGGTTTTTTTTTTCCCCTATTAATTTAATATAATTACGTATCAGAAAATATAGACTAAGATTTTAAAATTTGCTTGGTCCATACGATGTTGGGAAGCAGGGATAACATTGATCACTAGGGGAGCAACAGCAGCAATCTTCTGGTCTAATTTGTGAAGGGCATGGGTGACCAGGTTGGCTAGGGAACAGCTACGACATGTGATGTCGTTCTTATGGTCCCCAGACATCTGACTTCCCTCCATGCTCATGTTATTACATTACTGGCTATCGTTAAGGGACCTGGCCTGCCAAATTCTTGGGCCTATTCAACTGTCAGCAAGGAAAATGTTCCTCACCCCTGCTCCGAAGGAAACATCACATTTCAAAAGTTTTCAGATAGACAGCTCAGCATTTCCCCGTCAGAAGATGATGAACTTGGATCACGTCTTTGGTAACCAGTGGATTCATAGTGAGACATAATAGAGATGGGAGTGCTGGTGGTCACTGTTCTCCATGAAGCTCTAAAGGGCTTGTTACAGTACCTCGAAGTGCCAAACAGGGTATTTAATATGCGTCTACATTTCAATGGCATTCTAGTTTTGGATTCGTATTTATAAAGTGGAAAATGAGCTACAGTTGTAGAAACTGCTTACTTCAGAAAAATTACCTGCGGCTTCCAGGAGGCAGGGGAGACCTGGACCTGGAATAGGATGTCTCAATTGCAAAGGGAAATGATTAGGCTTGAAAAGTACAAGTTAGAGCTGCCCCGTACCAGTCTGTGTTGTACTGGCAGTACAAAGCAGACATAAACTCATCCTGGCCAGCCGTGGTCCCCATGCAAAATGTAGGCACCAACCTCAGAAATGTTCTGGCTATAGTTAGGTCTTGAGGCTTTCCACTCTCGGCCCTTTCTTCTACTTCATACGTTTGAGAAGACTCTATAGAACATGGGTGAGGGAGCAGTGCTCTGGCAGTGGCGTTAGCAGGAGCTGTGTATTTTGAAATGCCTTCTCAGCACAGGCCAAACAGTGAAACCACTGAAACACCAAACCATGCTGATGACTTTTCATTTCTTGAAGGATTTCTGTCCCTGTCCCCAACATCCTGGAAATGGCAGGGCTTAGGAATGTAACATTTTTTTCCAGTTTAAGATTTCCAGGGACTTTTGCAGTGTTCTTTAGAAAAAAATTGTTCTGACACTTCAGTGCTTTGAAAGCTTTATTAGTGGGGGGGGGGGGGGGGACACGACGACAGTAAATATTGGCATATGAATAATGTGTGGATTACAAAAAGGGTAAATATAAATTGGGTTAAGTATTTTTTCTTATCTCCTGCTCACTGTACTTTTGTCCTTTTTCCAGCTCAGCAGAACTTTTAGCCAGCTCAGATGTTTCCTCAGAGACTCGTAAAAGCTCTACAGCCCCGAGCAAACCCCATAAAATAAGTAAAACCTCCCAGTGTGAAGTTCTGCCTCCCTCCCACTCAGCAATTAACTCTTCTTCCTCCCACTTACATAGAAGTTGGCTTCCCACACACTGAATGCCAAGTTTTCTGTTACTTTTCTTTCACACCAACCTCAAGAGAAGGCAAAGGGCTTTTTAAGCATCCTGTCCTTGGGCTCTGCTGGGTCCTTCTCATCTCCAGGTCTCTCCTGGGACAGCTGCAGTCTGCTATGGGCCTGTCTCAATTTTCTTGGCCATCAAAGGACACTCAAATCTCCTTACTTTCAAACATTTCTCATATGGGAACGTTTCTTACCCATACCTATATGCCTTCACCTCTCTTACTACCATCTATGCTACAGACTTAGAAAGAAACACTCTGGCTCCTGAAAGCAAAGTTCTGGTGAAGGTCTTGACATTTGGCAGCTCTTTTACCTCGTGCCAGGAACACAGAGACATTACAGTAAAACAAAGCCCCCATGGTCTCAGGTAACACCTACATCTCCCTGTGACACAACCCCAGCACTGTCCTAGTTCACATCCCTCCTTCTCTGTTGATGGCAGACCTGCAAAAGGTCTCTTTGAACACCCACATTAGCCTTCTTAATCATTTTTTGCCCCATTTATTTTCTGGAGGATGAGAAATCACTTCTACTCTCCATTTCCTTCTACTACAATTGTAGATTATAATTACTTACTGTCCGAGCCTGTTTGCTCAGAAACTCTGGAAGTACAGTGCAGTTTGTTTTAAAGACCATTTGCAAGAGCGAAATATCAAATGTTGGTAACCGTGCCAACATTTATTATACGGAGTTCCCCCCGTAGCTAGTTCATATGAAGTATTCACCATACGACATTGCAAAAAGCATGTGACTAATTGACTGACTGTTTTCAGAAACAGCAACGTCTCTTCTATAGCTGGCTCCCAGCCCCTCTACAGCTGGCTTGCTCCTGCTAGTTTCACAGGGACAAACTGGATAAGCAAATACATGTGTCTGAATGTGGCCTATTTAAGCTCCACACAAAAAGCTGAAAGCTCTGGAAGACAAGTCTAAGCAAGCAAGACATGTTCAGATGTGGATGCACCATTCCTTGAGACGCTTTCTGGAGTTCAAGAGCGAGTTAAGCTGTCCATGTCAACACAGCCAACAACTGGAGCATCTGCACAGCAAGGGAGCCAAATGTAAACCTGGCACTGCTCTGTTGGCTTCACTGTGCTTATTCCAGATATTAAGATCCCCATTTCCTACCTAAGTGGAAGAATTTCAATTCATCTGAGGTTTGCCTGTCTCTGTCAAACCACGTCTGCATGTTCTGGCGTGTATTATTTCCCATTAGATCTCCTCAGATCTTGGGGTAGAACCACTTCCCAGTTCAACGTCATAAAACACAAAGCAACATAACAGTAGCTGAATAAACATTTCTCATAAAACAGGGAAGCACAGCAATAATATGCATGTAAAGAAAGCCGCGTTTGCTGTGCGACTAGAACAGACTCCTAGAATCCGTCAGGAATGAGGGAAATGGCAAACAACCTTACACAGCACTGTTCATGCTTTCTAAAATACTAAGTTTTCTATAGTCACTTCCAACCCTATGAGCCTCACAGGTGAAGCACAGCAGACACATCTCTGCTGACACATGGTATGGGTATATATTCCTCCTGGCAGCACAGGGAAGCAGAAATGGCAACGTGAGCCCAAACACAAGCATTTAGTTTATTGCATCTGTAAACAGACATTGTCCAATTTTATATACCAATCCAAATTCAAGACCGCTAAATGTTCTTCTCCTGAGGCTGACAACTGATGTGAAACCATAACTTGTGCCCAACCCAGTACTGAGGCAACCAACTACTGCTTATTAATGCCATTTTTTATAGGAACCTCAGCTTTCAGAAGGCAGATTTTGCATTTTCAAGAAGTGGAAAGGTTTCCTACTGCAATCTAGGGAAGAAGGTGGAGATTAATCAGCTGGTCTGGAGCCTCCAGCTCCAGCCTGTTTCTTTGCAGCTGTTAGCAGCTGGCTAACCCACATCCTGGGTATCCAAATGACAGAGGAACCTGCAATTCTGGCTGTTAGTTGAGGCCCTGAAAAAGGACTACAGGCCCATGTGTGTGCAAAGTGTGGGTCCTGTACCAAAGTGGCTTTTCACAAAGTTTTTCAGGCTCCGTGACAACAACAGAAACAAAAGGTGGTGGAAAAGACCAAGACTGAAAACAAGGCCCCATACGGAGGAGTTTTCCCTACAACTGGGCTTCCTAAACAATGTACAAGTCTCCCAGGAGCAGTGAAACTTGGAGAGACCCACAGCCAGATTTTTACCCATGCTGAGGAATCTCCAAGATATCTGAGTCCAGTCCTGTGAAGCATCAGGAGTCTGGGGGCTCCAGAAGGTCCCCTTTATGCTTCTGTAATTGCATAAAGCAACGTTAAGATACAGATAATATTTATCAGGGGATTCTTTGATACAGGAAAATGCTCAGAGATGGCACCACTGACACTCTTGCAATCTCCTTTCCTGTTATTCCTTGGCAGGGTGAGATCCTAGAGGACCAAACCAGCCTTTATTTGGTGTACTGCTATTGAATGAAATGCCAGGTGTTGAATATAAGAAGACATCAGGTTTAGTTGCATGCCAAAGACGTGTATTATCATCATAAAGGGATGAACGAGGGAGACATGGCAAAGTCAGCAAAAACCCAGAGGACAACTCGCTATCATACTGCCTCTTGCCTTTTTTTCTGTTTGGAAAACAAACGTGTTGTGTTTGATGCGGCTGCCAGCAGCTGATAGCTATAGAAAAATGAACGCATACTGTGGAGAAGCACATTCTCCTTCACAATAACAGAGACAGCAAATAAAGCCTTGAATGGAGAGCAGCAAATTAGGCAATCTTGCTTGTTTTACACAACAGCTATAAAAATCCCAATATTCTATACGCTGCAGAGATTAACCCACGCTACAATATTTGTACCTTCCAGCTGATACATGATTATTTCAAGCAAATGTTTTTCATAAACCTGAAGCTCTTCTTTGGAGCTGCAACGCCTCAGGTGCACCGAATGTTTGTACAAATGAAAACTTGGATGACAAGAATGGAAAACTGCAGTTAGGCACCAGGATGATAGGAACGCCCCTCGGGGTGGAGAAACTAGACACCTGTCTTCAGCAGCTTGCTTTTGCTGATGACAGAGTCAAGTTCCCTGAAGGAAACATGCTTCTGTTGGCAGCCCATGGTTCATCTCCCCCTTTTTGCAAAGGAAGCCAAGGCCTGGGAATCTCAGAAGTTCGAAGGATTACAAGAAGTGCATCACATTTTGATCACTCAGCTGAAGTGACCCCAAGCTGTTTAGGGTCACTGGCAGCAGCAAGGGACATTGTGCAACCTCCTGAGAGTGCATCAGCAGGTGGACCAGTGAAAGATTTCCAAATGTTTTCAGAATTTTCCAAGTTCTTTCACCTTGCACAGGCGTTTCACAAGCACTAAGTCACTCCCCCACTGTTGGCACTTCACATACGTTTCCCTTATCTAGGGAGGATACTTTTTTCCTCCTGCTGCTGGGATTCTAAAGCAGGTCCAATAACCTTGCAAAGTCTGCAGAAGTGTGTTGTGGTGGGTCTTCAGCATGACAGCAACCCCGTGCCCTCACTCTGTCCAGTGACACAAACTCAGGCTTGGGCAAAATGCATAAGCATCATAACTCTTCTAATACATACATAATCCCCTTATTAGAAACATTATCACTAAGACTCACTAAGAATTTGCTACACAGTACCATGTGTTGTACATCTGCTATATACTTCAGTGCCATACATTTTTCTCCTCAGATTCAATTCAAACCATCCTTATAAACGTTTTTGTCTCTATATCTTATATGATGCTTCTTTGAAGCAATCCTGGTTTTGGTACAGGTTAATCAAATGTGATGTGATATAATATATCAATTGATGTATATGATATTATAACGTACTTCAGATATACACAAGAATTCAATAACTGTATGAAAAAATGGCATTTCAGTTACTCTGAGCAACACATTTTTTCTTGTTTCTGAACCTTCAGACTTCTAAAGAAAACCAGTCCAAGCAGATTTCTCGGCGTACATGATTCCAGAATCATTTTTCAAAAGAAAATTTCAAAAGGAAGAAACCTAAGCAGATTTCTGCTTGGAACAAAAAAAATCTTAAAGCATGTTTATATCAGCAGAGTTGAAAAATCCAGAAAAATAGCCTAACCTTTAAATGTAAAATGAGAGCTGTGGCAGCAGTAAACCCAACAGGGAAATGGCTGGTCAGTTATAAGAATCTCTGACCTAACCCAGACCATTTCTGTGCAAAAGCAAGTGGGAAAGCTGTGAATCACCAGATTTCCCACCAGAAGATGACTTCCCATCACCTTGAAAGTCATGCCATGTTTGTTGGAACAATCAGCTTTGAGCCGCTGCAGACAGAGGACCTAATAGAGCATCTGGCAGGAGACCTGGTGGGCTGCAGCATGACCGTGGACGCTCTGTGCAGAAGCCCAGGCTGATGCAGTATGGCAGACAAGATTATCAGTGTGCAGTTTTGAAAGGTAAACATTCAGAGCAGGAAAGTACCAAAAAATGAACTGCACAGATAATAAAAGTAACCCATAGTGCTACTTGAAGTTAATGGACGAGTCCTCATTCTGGTTAGTTATTTCTGTTTTGTTCAGGTTCCGCTGCCTAAAGCCGATGTTGAGAATAGTATTCATTTTACAGGTCTTGTTTTTTGTCACATTCAGGGACAGGAAATGGTAACATATTCACAGCTTGGAACCATTTTCTATTGTTTGTTCACTGCTGATTAGCAGCATAAACTAAACATGACCTCAGCTGACTTGTGTTTATATACTCTGCTGTTTGGGTAGAGAACACAAAACCACAGAGTGTATCTGCTCTTTGCAGCCTGTGGACCTCCCTCCTCTCTATGCTGATGCCTTTAGGCAGCTCTGCCTGTACAGGTGACCACATCACACCAGTTTCGGCTCTCACCCTACCCTTTCCTGGGGGATGGGACTCCCAGAGTCTGCCCAAGGAGGCCTGGTGGGATGAGGGATATAGCTCTGCAGACGGCCTCTGCCTTTCTCAAGGCTGTCCCAACCAAACAGCAGGGCAGCCAGGAGCCATCTGGAGCACCCCCTTCGCTCAATGCAGCACTTGTCAGGCCACACCTGGAATACTGTGTTCAGTTTTGGTCCCCACAATACAAAAAAGATGTGGACAAGCTGGAGAGGGTCACAAAGCTGATCAAAAGGACTGGGAAGCCTGGCATATGAGGAAAGGCTGAGAGAACCGGGCTTGTTCAGCCTTGAGAAAAGAAGGCTTAGGGGAGACCTTGTCACCATGTTCCAGTACTTAAAGGGTGGCTACAAAGAAGATGGAGACTCCGTGTTTACAAGGAGTCACATGGAAAAGACGTAACAGACTGCAAGTTCTGCCTTGTGAGGGATGGGCTCTTTCTTAGAAATTCTCCCTAAGAAATGGGAATGGACTTTGCTGCTCCTGAATCAAAACTATGCTCTCATTAAAACAATTTTCTCGCTATGTGTGTGCAATGCTGAATGTACATGCCATCTGCACTCCTGCCACTCATCCCTTGCTGTAAGGGCCTGCTGCAAGGCCTGGCCAAATAGCATCTCCTGCCATCTAGAGGCTTTTTGCATAAGCATGAGGGTATCTCCAGCGCTCACTTTACTTTATGAGCTTGCATAAATCACATTTGGAAAGCATGTGCAGGAACTACTCGCAGCAAGAAACCAAAATTGGAAATTCTTTATGGGAGTCTAGGAGGCTACACCCCTTCCCTCCCTTGCCCTCACAGCCTCCCTCACAAATGGTCACGCTTTCCTCTGGGACCCAGCTTGCAACTTCATTGCAAAATAATAATAAAAAAACCCCAAACCTTTTTACTTTAACGAAGATGTTTATTTCCAAAAAGGTGATCCTTCCTCTTTATTCAGTGCTGGTGAGGCCACATCTGGAGTACTCTGTGTTCAGTCCTGGGCTCTCCAGTATCAGAGAGATAATGGAGACAGTCCAACAAAGGGCCACAAAGATGATGAAGGCACTGGAGTGTCTCTGATACAAGGAAAGGCTGTGAGAGCCAGGAATTTTCAGCCTGGAGAAGAGAAGGTTCAGTGGGATCTTATCCCTAATGCAGGGAGTAAAGAAGATGGGGCCAGGCTCTTCTCAGCGGTGTCCAGTGACAGGACAGAAGTCAATTGGCACAATACAGGAAATCCATTTAAACAAAAGAAAAATACTCTTTGTTGTGTGATGGTGGTTAAATATTGGCACAGTTTGCCGAGAGAGACTATGGCGTTTCCATTCTTGGAGATATTTAAAGGGTGAGAGGACATGGTCCTGAGTAACCTGCTGTAGCTGATTCTGCTTTCAGCAGAGGGAATTGGACTAGATGATCCTCAGAGATCCCTTCCTACGTCAGCCATTCTGAGACTCTATGATCATTTTTGCCCAATAAATAAATCCACTGTGAAAATTCCCTGGACTTTGAGTTTTGCTTCTGTAAAATTTTGGTTATAGTTTTATCTGGCTGCATGATGTAGTATTTGATATTATTCATAGACTTGCACACTTCTTCAGGTTGGAAGTAACCTTTGGAATCAGGTCCAACACACTGCTGAAAGCAAGGCCAACATCAAAGCTAGATCAGGTTACTCATGGCCCTCTCCAGGCCAGTTATGAGCACCTTCAGGGATGGAGTTTCCCCCATCTCTCCGGGGTGCTGTCCCTGTACTTGATCACCCCCATGATAAAAATGTTTTCTTAATACTTCATTGGAATTTCCCATGTTGCTGTTTGTGTTCATTGCCCTTCATCCTTTCACTATGTGTCTCTCAGAAAAGTGTGGTTCCATCTTCTTTGTAATCCCATTAGGCTGTTGAAGATCAATTTGATCCAATACTACCAGCCACGCCTTCCCTCCCCGAGGCTGAACAAACCCAGTGCTCAGCCTCTCCTTGTACGTCCTGTGCACCAGCACCCTAACCATTGTGGTCACCCTCTCCTTGATCCACTCCAGTTGCCTTGTACTGGAGGGCCAATGGTACTGCACATGCAGGCTCACCTGTGCTGAAGAGAGGAGCAGTACATCACTGAACCCACTCACTGTGTCCTTGCTAACGCAGCTCAGTCTGTGGCCGACCTTCACAGCCACAAGTGCGTGCTTCCTTGGCCTGTGCCATGTGGAGGTTCCCCCAGCTCTTATTCTGCTAGTCAGGCCGTGTTTGGAGCTGGCTGACACAACTGGCACTGAGAAGCAACACAACTGGCACTGAGGAGTTACAGCAACTGCTTGCACTCAAGGACACGGCCCCCAGGCTGTTGTCATAGCCTTTGACACTTGACATCCTGATACTGACACCATGATTCTCGCACTCAGCTACAATTCCGGAGTTATTCTGCTCCGAGTGCTCATTCCCACCAGGGCCGTACTTTTCACCCACTGTTGTGGTGCAGCTGGCACAACGATGTGGCACAAGTTCTGTGGGAGTGCTTCCTGCTTTATGGGACACAGAAGCACGATGAGAAAGGCAGCAGCAGTACAAGGCATGGCTTTGTTTTCAAATGTTACCAGCTAAGGGCCCTCAGGCAGACTGGCAGCTCTCCAGGGGTGGGATTTTTTATACATCCACAGATGCCAGTCTCGCCTCAGGAAGCAGAGCCAGACTGCTGCAGTGTTGACCTCATTCCTTTCTGCATTTACCTCATTCCCTTCTGCCGGAGGAAGACAGCTCTTCACATGAATAACATCTCTCTGCCTGGCTAGAAAAAAGGGCATGGGTTTTGGGGACAGAACACTGTGCAGTTTCTTGTAGGGAGGAACCACAAGGAGCATTTCACATTGTTCAGTGGGTTGGGTTACCTCCTGCGAAGGCCTTCAGTTATCTTTCCAAGTGACGCCCAATGCTTCCTTCATTACCAAAGAGCTCTTCTGTTTGCATCCCGGGTCCACATGCTGGGCTTTGGCTGCCCCCGAGAGCCCTTGGCATTTCTCACATGCTGGCAATTGTTCCTGATGCCTTTGAGGCAGAAATCCCAATTCTCACAAAAATATGGTACAGTGATCAGAGATTAGCATCTGGAACTGACCAGGGCCAGACAATGCTTTGAGCGACTTCTTTGCCTGTCTTTTCCTCCCCACCCCTTCCCCCATGGTGTTTTTCTCCCTTTCTTTTCCAGCTCTGTACAATTCCCCACCAGGCAGGGCCCTGGCGTCCCTCTGCCCCGGAGAGACTTGGACCAGAGGCGATGCAGGCACAAGCTGTGCATATTTTCTCTCTGTGGGGATCCTCCCTCTCCTCCATCCTGTGCCCTCAAGGATCGCTCCAACAAGAAGGCAGGGTTGGTGCAACATCCCTCAGAGCCTCTGAAGGGACACAGCATTCTCCAAGCTGGCGCCAAGGGCTTGGTGAACAGATGCAGATGTGGCTTCACCAGCAAGGGGGGCATGGCAGGAAAGCTGATGGAGGGAAAGACCCGTCCCTCTCCCATTAGCACCATCTGGAGCCGTATGATGTCCCGTCACACAGCAGAGTCACAAAGCTGTACAGCTATTTCAATGGAGACCGAGTTTACCTCCAAGCAGGCATGCTGCTTCTCCTGCGGTGGCACAGCAGGACCAGTGTGTGACGGGGACAGCAGGGAAGAAGGGAAGGGAAGGATGGCCCACTGGTCAGGGCACTGCCAGGGCCTTGGAAAGACGATCTGGATGGGAAGTGGCTTTCCTGTCCCACGTGGCTTTAGTTGCCTAGTTGCCTCTTTAATCCCACCACCTCTTAGATAAACAAAGAGCAAAACTAGTATCATCCTGCGCATGGGGCAACGGATGCAAATGTGTCAATCAGATCACCTCATACAGCACAGAGGACTTACCCAGACCTCAAAGTGAAGGGAACAGACTGCATATCATTGCACTTCATGTGTTCCCCTGTTGTGTCCTACTGCTGACTCCACCCTGGCTGGTTGAGCCTCAGAGAAGATTTACATTTGAGGGGAGAAAAGCACAGTGCCCTCTGCACCTGTGCCCAGAACCTCCCAGTTCCTCCCTAGCTGGGGCTGCAGAAAAAACAACGGCCTCAGCTCTTCACCCATGATGACATTCCTGAATGGGATGTCCCACCCCAAGAGTATTTCCAGTAGGGAATGAAGGAACTACATCTCTGCAGATGAACAAATCAAAACCCCGTGGTCTCTGAAGGTGAAAATGCAGAATACACTGGCTGTGGGGAGGGAACATCCATCTTCCAGTACCTAAAGGGGGCCTAGAGGAGAGCTGGGGAAGGACTTTTTACTAGGGCATGTAGTGATAGGACGAGGGGGAATGGCTTTAAGCTGGAAGAGGGCAGGTTTAGATTAAACATTAGGAAGAAGTTTTTCACTTTAAGGGTAGTAAGGCACTGGAACAGGTTGCCCAGAGAAGTTGTTGAAGCTCCGTCCCTGGAGGTGTTCAAGGCCAGGCTGGACATGGCCTTGGGCAACCTGGTCTAGTGGGAGGTGTCCCTGCCTATGGCAGGGGGGTTGGAACTCGACGATCTTCAAGGTCCCTTCCAACCTAAACCATTTATGATTCTATGATTCTATGATCTTTAAGCAGTAGGCCAAACTATGACTGCTGAAACCAGGCCCTGCTCTGTAGAGTCAGTGGCACAAGTCCCACTCACACGTGCTGAAGACGGGGCTCTGGACCAAGGCATGACTTTGATTCAATAAAAGAAAAAAATACATTTTATTATTGGATGCCTCCTCTAGAATCATAAAAAGTCACTGAATAATTTAGATTGGAATGGATCTCTGAAGTTCTCACATTCAATCTATTGTCCACGAGGACCCCCAAGTCTGCTTCTGCAAAGCTGCTCTGTCAACAGTGACCCCAGCCTGTATAGCTGCAAGGGCCTATTCCATCCCATGTGTGGGACTTCTCACTTCCCTTTGCTGAACTGCATGAGGTTCCTGACAGCTCATTTCTCCAGCCCATAAAAGTCCCTCTGATGAGCAGCTCTGCCCTGCAGCACATCAACCACTCCCCAGTCCCAGTTTAGTATCAGCCACAAGCTTGCTGATGGTGCACTCCATCCGTGCACTCCACCTATGCGCTCCATCCCATCGTTCAGGTCATTAGACAGTCTTGGCCCCAGTACTGGCTCCTGGCGGTTGCAGTTGCAACCAGCTGTCATTTGGATGTTTCACTATTTTTTGATCACAACCCTTTGAGCCTCACAACACAGCTAATTTCATGTCCACTTTAAAGTCCAACTATCCAAGCCATATCCCACCAGTCCGGCTACAAGCACACAGTGGGAGACCGTGCCAAGCATCTTACAAAAGCCAAAGTAAATGACATCAACTTTTCTCCCCTTGGGCACAGAGCAAGTTATCTCAACAAAGAATATGATCAGGCTGGTCAGGCATGATTTGCCCTTGGTACCTCCATGCCAGCTGCTAACTACCTTTGAAAGGGAACACCACGATCACATGCTTCCAGTCCCTTTGAAAAAGTTGACACCTACTCCTCTCCCAAGGAAGACTTTTTGAAAGCTTTGTCACTTTGTCAGATTACTTGACACAGATGACCAGAAAGGATGAAATAAAAATGGAACCATGTATCATAGGTTTATTAGGGAAAAAAGTTATACTTCAAGACCATATATTCGGCACTGTACTGAAGCAAAAGTATGTTAGAACAATTAAAATGTTAAAACCCAAATCACCATGAAAAATAAAATGCTCTTTTAATCACTTATTCCCTTTTTTGTCCCCATACAATTTACAATAACTACAGGAAGCAACTGATAAAAGTATTAGTCCTACACTACATGTAAGTTGGAATGAGAGTGAGAGATGGATCAGAGACCGGATCCACCCCCCAGGTATGCTGCTCCTCTCCCAAACTGTCGGAATGGTGGAGTCTTACTAACACAAGCAAAGGCTGTTGAGATGTTACCGTGAAACGGTAAGACCATTAAAGTTACTGAGTAAACCATTAATGCTAGATTTCCCAGAAGGACTACTAAAATCCTACATTATTGCAAGCTTCCAAATGCTTGTTAAAAAAATAATGATTATACCTTTCATCCATGTCAGTTTTTGCCTTCTGGTGTGGATGGAAGAGATTTTGCTAGTATTTTAAATAAACTGTATCCCAATTTGTCCCCAGGACGGATCAAAGTCAAAGGAGTTTCCTGCTAATTGACTCTTGTACTGGTGGCTTGGGCTTCTTTTTGGAGGGCAAATAAGTTAAAAGCAGTTTCTAATTTGCAAGTTACTTATCCCCTGCATCCGCACAGTGAAGTGAAAGATTCCGACAAGGAATAAATAACATACCAAGTAAGATGAGAATAGACTGAAGAAAAGTTGCACTAAAACTTTTAAATAGCAAAGGATAGAAAGCTTAACTGATGCTGATAAACTGCTGAATATGTGTTTTTGCTGGACTATACAGTGCCATTCTAACATGGGTAGAGGGGTAGTTTCCCATGGAACGTCCAGTCCAAAGGCTGCCAAGGAAGTGGGACACAGGTCTTTGACCAATATTTCAAATGTTAGACCAACAGTACTCACAAGAAGAATACAGTTCTTTCCTTGGTTAATATATTGTGCATAGCAGTATCTCAAAGAATTAACAGCACCTTTTACATAAAAATTCCAAACATATTTCTCTAGTGAACAAGAAATACTCAGCATCTCTAAGCAGTACTTCTGCAGATGTACAGTACTGTATTTATATAGGTATAGATATAGATACCTCAAAGTGAATTTACACTGTGACGCGGTGATTAGTCCAGCAGTGGGCAAACCCACAGGGTAAGTCTTCAGGAGCATATATTGCCTTTGGTGGGCGGCCAGTTACATGGCATGATTGCATAGGAGAGCCCCATCGGGCAGCAAAGGACAATTTAGTATCCCATTAAGCAAGCACAGCATGCTTAGGTCGTTCCTGCAAGATATAAGAAACTTCCAAATTTTCATGGCTAATACAGTTCTAGTTTTCACAGGTCACGCACGTTGCAACCACCTCTCCGTGCCTTAAAGACCCAGAGGAAGAAGGTAGGACACCAAACTTATATCTTGTCCCTGCTTCCAAGCAGAAATCAAGCAGCACCACAGATTTAAGCTGGTAAAGTGGGGACCATGTTTGGCTTCACGGGGGTTTCTTGAGCAGCTGGTCTTCACTGGTTTGCCTCATTTCTCTTTATTATTATTCTTTTTTTCTTTTCCAAATCAGTTGCTCACAGTCCGCTGGTAGAAATCTTTTGAAAAGCATGGTCAGCCTGCCCTGCCTAAGACAGGAAAGCAGACTGCTACCATTTCCCTGGGATAGGCACGCCGCACTCATACCAGCCCACGTAGTAGTAGGGTGTTGTGTATCCAATGCGTCCAAATGATACAGGCTCCTGGCGGTACTGCCGGTAATACCCTGTTGGGAGAAAAACGCCCATTTGCATTTCAAAACAGAGACATAATAATTTAACAAAAGTAACAGAGGCAGCAAGAGTCAATCCCACAGCCCAAATGAAAACTTAGAAGCTGTCTGGTAGGGAGTTTTGTCAAAAGGGTATTTGCCAGCCCTGGTATTTGCTTTAGATCTTTCTTGAATGATTTCACTCTGGTCCTTCATATTTCTTGTAGTTTTGATTGGTTTTACTGTCCAAAATCTCTTGAACTATTGTGTAATGCTGCAGTCTGCCAAAGCGCTTCTGCATTTCACTCCAAAAGGTGGCTATATTTCAGCTGTGTTTATGAAGTTTGCAAGTCAGTTTAAATATATTAAGGACTCTAGGGTAAAAAATACCATCAAATCCTATTATCTCATAGGACTCAAGAGACTATCAACAAACATCAGCTTTCCACAAAACAAAAAGGTATCATTTCATGCAGTAAGTGTGGAGTTAAGCCCTTTCTCCTTCCGATAGCCTTTTTCTTCATCTGCAGAAAGGCTGTGACTGCTTAAAGCATTAGGAGAGGTGCAGCATTCTTCTCCGCATAGCTCGTGCACTGGAACATCTGAAACACTCATGTCTTGTGCCAATAATATAATTTCTGTGTGCTCTCTATCTCTGTCTCCTAGACCTAATAATACACATCTGGATTAATCATCCCTCTTTTGAACCGAGAAAAGCAGTACTTCCCAGGGATATATATCAGGGGCTAGTTTCTTCCTGGTAACACCACCATGAAAAGAATATCAACAAACAACTTAACATGGAAACCATTAAAGCCAACTGAATAATTTAAATCAACTGACTTATTGAAAAGATTGGCTGACTTTCATGACTGGGTTTGTTTTGTGGAGAAAGCCATCACCCTCTTGGCTATATGAGCTGAGCAGTTTACTCAGAGGAACTCCTTCAAGGTGAGAATTTTCACTTGGAGGGAGATATCCACCAGGCCAGAATAAACGTCCTGCACTCCTACGTTTAATCACTAGCACACTCCTATGTGTTTTGCATTGAATGAACTGGTCAGAAACCATTTGCAAAAGCCGTATTTGCAAAGATGCAGCTGATCCTTTGTGGAAGAGTTCACACCTCTGTTCAATGAAGCATGTCGTATAATTGGGAGAAAGGTTTCAAAGACCTTTTTATCTTTCTGATTTTTAATTTTGCTCCTGTAAATTATCAACATCATATGCCCCTCTCTTTCTTTCTCCCTCTCTCTCTCAACACCCATGAGTCCTTCTGGGACTTTCATAACCTGTTCAGCTGGGCCTGAGTACACGACCATCTCATCACCTATTGCATCAGCAGGACTCCTCAGAGAGTGGCCAGCAGCCATGGAGAAAAGAGCCCCGCTCTGTGCCCTGCTCACTACTCCTTAAACCTATGGATGGGACGACAGGCACCTGGCCAGCACCCCACTCCCACACTGTCATACCTCGGATGGTGGGCAGGGCTTCAACGTATGACTGAGGTCCCGTTCTTCCGTCCAGGTGTGAGTCCACAAACTGGCAGTGGTCCTCGCCCCTTCCCCAGCTATCCCCAATGCTGTAGAAGGTGTCTGAAGGGTGATACAGACAGATTATTTGACTTAGCATTATTTTTGTTTGGGATGCTCTTTACCACCAGGAAAATCGATGTGGAAGAAAGCAGAAGTACTACCGTGACAAACACAGTATTACCAATGAACAAATGGTGGCTGAAAAGAGGGAGAACACCACCTTCACAGTATGGAAGCAGATATTATGGAAAAGAGTAATAGAAAAGAGTAATGGGTTATGGCTCAATAAGAAATACTCCCCATTTTGTGAGTTCATGGACACTGCACCACAGGTAACAGGTGGAGGGAATTTCAACAGAACCAGTCATTTCAGTGTGTCATGAGAAAGTAAAACCCACTCCATTTGTCAATCAGTTTGACTGCAGTCTCAAATGAAAACTAAAAACTGTGGATCTCTCTCTCTAGCTGATGAGGTGGATCCTGCCACCCTGATTGTTTCTTATCGTAAATTCAAAACACTGCCTTTAAACTATACAAATGCATTGCAATAAAAATAACACATCAGCATAATCTGAAAAGCCATTGAGATAATCCCAGTACCCCAGATCAACAATATGGAAAGTTTTCTTCATTAACTCCGATCAAATACACCCGTGTAAGAGCTACTGTTAACCCCTAGGAGTACTGCTCACCCAGTCACTATAATACCAGTCTTTCCTACCCCTGTTCCCCACTTCCATCTGCCCTGGGGCTCTCCAGGATGTATTGCTCTGTCTGACCCTGCGCAGCTGGGGCTCACCCGCCCACGGAGCAAGTGTGGGACTTCCTAGGGAGACGTGTAGGGAGCAGAACTTTGTCCGCACAATACAAAGCACATTGCTTCCTCAGGACACAAAATCACACAGGCTTTTCAAGGGAAACTTCCTCCTGTCCTCTGTCTGAAGAGCTCTTCTTAAAAGCTAATGCCAGGGGTATTGACTGTAACACGAAAGCAGGGCAGCTCAGCTATCACACCCCACCTTCCCCGACCTTATTGCAGCCTTCCAGTACCTAAAGGGGGCCTACAGGAGAGCTGGGGAAGGACTTTTTACAAGGGCGTGTAGTGATAGGATGAGGGGGAATGGCTTCAAACTGGAATAAGGTAGATTTAGACTAGGTATTAGGAAGAAACTTTTCACTTCAAGGGTGGTGAGGCACTGGAACAGGTTGCCCAGAGAAGTTGTTGAAGCCTCGTCCCTGGAGGTGTTCAAGGCCAGGCCGGATGCGGCCTTGGGCAACCTGGTCTGGTGGGAGGTGTCCCTCCCCATGGCAGGGGGGTTGGAACTCGATGATCTTCAAGGTCCCTTCCAACCTAAACCATTCTATGATTCTTTGATTCTCGCGAGAAGGACTCCCAGACAGCCGTCACACAATTCTTTCACAGACAAGGTGATCAGAGCGAGAAGATGGAGATGACAAGTAATCACATATCAGGACATTAATCTCGGTGCCTACCTTTCAGGTCATCGCTGAGGTAAATCTTGTACCTTAAGGAGTTGCAAAGAACCACTCCTACAAACTTGCGGTACCAAGTCCGTTTCACGTACTGCTTTCCACTGCAGTCTGAATAGGTGGGGTCATATTTAAAAGTGAAGGGGATCCAGATAGGCTCACCACCTTGGAGAAAAAAAAATTCAACGTTAAGGACAGACTTCAGCATTTCAGTCTGAGTTTTGCTGAGGTTAACATCTGATAATATGTTTTACAAGACATGCTGCTGCAGATTAATCCAAAAATACTACTTCAAGAACAAATGAAAAAAAAAATAAATTAAAAGCAAGGGACTTGATTAAATCCCTTCTATGTAATAGACAACAATAACTGTCAAAATGATAAAAAAATATTACTTCATATGACCACAGTTTTAAGTAAACAAATAGTCCCTGTTTTTAGTAAGACATCTCTACCTAGTGATACTCATTTTCTTTTCTAAACAGAGCCTGATCCTAGGTCTGACAGTGACACTGTCTAGTCACTTGCATTTTAACACTAAGTACAAGACTTCAACATTTTGCGAAAAGACAGATGTTCAAAAATCTGTGGTGAGTAACAGCCTGTGATGTGAATTAAAGTCTATTCTTGCTATTTGGTTAAAAAGATCAAATCAGAAACATACTTTTCTGTTTTGTTTTCCCAAACTACATCAAAACAGACAAGGTTTCAACAACAGACGAGTGAGACCTTTTCTGGGGAATTCTGTCCAGAGCACTGCTGCAGAGGAGACTGCTTAACTGTGTCGCAAAAGACTAAATATTCCTACTGGCTTGCCTAAACATTTGCTTTATGCTTATACTACACAAGTATCTTTTGAAATTGCAATGTATATATATATATACATATATATACACATAATATATATACATATATATATTAGAATAGCAATGTATATATAATTACATAAAAAGCTTCCGGTGTGATAACTGATATTTTTCTCTCTAGCTACAGCACAAAGCCCTGTTTTCACTGTACTGTTTTGAGGTGGTTTACAAAGGAGATGGAAAGTGTTTTCTGTTAGACATTCTTCCTCCCTGTCACCAGGCACACGGACCAAATCCTGCAAACACTTGCACGTGAGAAGCAATCACCGATCAGCAATCCTCAAAACACCACCAGTATGGACACAAATGCAACTGGACTGACTTTACGCAATTAGTCACACAGTGAAACGATTGCAGGATTTTGGCTTTAGAATAAAACAATAAACTATCTATTTATTGAATGCAGTCTTATTGCTGTGAATGGTCTGCTTTTGTCCATCGCTTCTGCCCACCTCCGAAAATCGTGAAGGATTAACTTAGCACGTCCTGCAAGAGCTGCGCTGGATGTTCAGAAGCTCTTCATTTCCACAGGTTCCCAGAGCTCTGCCACCTCTTTTTGGTATATCTTATCCCTACCACTGCAGCTACACAAAAATATTCTCTCTTTGTCCAGTCAATGCTGAAACTACGAGTGCAAAAGCCATCACCTTCCAAAACCTCCTTTCCATGAACAGACCCACAAAATAACTGACAGCAAAAAGCTTGAAGGTGACCGGTGACACGGGAAGGACACTGCTCTCAGAGGCCTCCCACACTGACTGCCAAAGACATGGCGTGCTTGTGCTCTCCAAATTCTGTGCATCATCAGAGACATCTGAGAGGACACGGAAAAAACAGACTAACAAGTGTAATAAAACATAGAAGGGAGGGATACACTGGACATTGTTTTCATGAACAATGTAGTCAAAAAGCCACAGAACCAACCACTTGAACTGCTTAGGAAAGCTGACAGAACATAATAACCTTGAGGTCTATTTTTCTGCTTCTCTCCCCAAAGCACGCGCTGCCTGGAGTTACCCTACCAATGTACATGGCCGCAAGGTCGGTCCCACCACCAGGACACCAGCTCTTTGGAGGAGGGGCTGAACCGGCACATTGCAAAGTCAGTAGGCTTGGAAATGCAAAGCAGACTCAACAGCCTTGTGGCATATCCCTGTCATCCAGGTCAGCCACAAATCCTTGAATTTTTTTATTATTTATAAGGGCGTGATGACCAGTACAGATGAGCTTAACAAGTAGAGACAGGAAAAACTGATCCCATTGTCCCAGCTATGCTCAGGTAACTAAGGGACACAGACGCAGAAGCAAAACAGTTTAGTGCTTATCACTAAGCAATTAAAGCTGTTGTAGCAGGTAAAAGATGGGCCAAAATCAAGTGCTTAATCTAACACATCTTTACAAGGTTTCTTTTCAAAGACCAGAATAAGGGATCTTGAGACAGAAAACGTTTTTTGAATTAGCACAACGAATTACTAACTGTCCTCACTTAAAACTGTAACTCAAACTGCCTGTTAATATGCTACTAACACCTATATTATAGCTGTTTTGCACAGGGTTTATGCACGTCATGAAAGAAATAGCAGAATAAGACTTACCAGGTGGTCTGACAATGAGGAGGGGATTGTCTAGAAGAATGAAAAAAATAGAAAAAAATTAATATTTTGTTGCAAACCTTGTTTTATAACATGAAAGTTACAGTGTCACTCAATAAAATGTCAGTTGCAGGGTGACTACCTTTAGCTACATTATGAATGCAGGATTTACTTGTCTTGTCAATTTGCAGAACTAATGAGTGTTTGCTATTCCACTGTTTTTCTCCGTTGATGAAACTTGCCACAGGATTGCATATTTATTCTGATACTGTAAAAAAATCTATTGAGAATAGTATCAAAGTTCAAAGCCAACTCTGAAACAGATTTCCTGCTCTGCGAAGGTCCTCAGAGCAGGACAGTTTCCCCATAAGCTTCTGAATATATAGTGTCAGTTACGCCTGCAGGCCTAACTTCCAAAGGGAAATGTAACCTACCTCTTGTATGCAAATCTCAGTCCCAGACATCCATCATGTTTAGTACAGTTGTTTAGTGGTATTCATTAATAAGTGAAATGCATCATTTTAATTCTTGTTGCCATAGTGACAGAATTTTTTGCAGAAGCCCCCTGGGCAGTGCAGGCAGCACTGTCCACTACCTCAGGAGCTTCTGCTCACTTGAAATACTCTCTTTTTTAACGAAAGAAGAATGGAATAGGCGCAGAGTAAGGATAACAAACCAACATGATCTAACGCATTGCCTTGTCTGTATGCATCATGTTGCAGTTTCTGTCACCTCTTAACTAGCCCTTATTGTGCACAAAATACCTGAAGAAAAAGCACAGCGCTTATCTGCCGGTGGGGAAGAAAAATTCCAGGGAGTTTTTCCAGTTTGATGAAAGGCAACAATGGTTTTGTGTTCTCTTCAGTGGGTTACCAGGGGTAAGACTGAACGTTTTCAATAAGCTGCTTGACTCTACAACGGCATTCTTTATTGAATACTCTCATCAGCTGAAATCTCTCAATTGGACTAGAAGAGCACTCTGAACAAACAATTTCTGTTTCTTCTGACCTACTCCATCACTGTAACTATACCATCTGGCTTTAGACTTAGCAACTGCTTTTGTACTTGTGCCAGCTGGAAAGTCACCTTTGGCCACATGACAAACGAAAGATCAGTGCTGCAAATAAAACTTTAAATCTGGTGGATTCAGCCTGTTAAATAAAGCTCACAAGGTAGCTGATTTTGGATAGAAAAACTAGGCATTCATGCTGATATACTGGCAGCCAGCTAATCAGCAGAACTCCCTGCAAGATACAGCATGCAGTATTTGTTCAGTGTTAAACATTATGCTTGGATTTATATTTGAGCTTCTTACTCCTTTAAAAGAAATCTGAGTATGTTATGCAGGACCATTTACTTATCTTGCAACTTTGTCTCCCTTCTGCGAAGACTTATTTCCATGGTTCTTAATGGAGCTTCTGAAGTGAGCACTACGCGTTGAAATCAAACCAGCAAAGGCAGAGATTGTGTGGACCCCATGTTGTCAAAAGGGCAAAATTTGCAAGAGACAACCGACCTTTTGCTCAAGTAAAGACTGAATAATTTGCCTTTTATTATTCAGTGGAGTCATTGGCCTCTGGCTCAATGGATGAAGAAGAAGAAGAAATGGGTAAAAATAGCTCATTTAACTTACTATTTTTAGAAGGGGGTGTTGCTCTTGAACACACTATTAGCCTTGTGAAAGAGCAGCATGGCTTGTCAAAAAAAGAACACAGAACTCTGCCTGTCTGATGGAACAATTGTTTCCTATATTTCTTCCAGAGACAACCGCTTCCAACTGTTCAGCTGTTCACAATTAGGAAGCTAATTTACTAAATGTTTGGTCAATCTATCAAAGACATTAAACTTCCCATTGCTTCTGTATTGTTGAACATTAGTAGTGTTTTGTATTTTAAATTCAACTTCCTGTTCCCCTGAAGCTCACTTTAATGTGACTTATATTGTCCTAATGGCATTAGGAGTGCATGTTATTTTCCTAGCTTTACTGAAAACAAATAATTAACCTAAAAGTAAACATCTTGGAAGCAGCAAATTCAGGATAATCGCCATTATTACCGTGCTGGTTTCACTCATTGCCCTGCCACATCTGTTATTAGGAATTAAGTTTTGAGATGAAAATAAAAAGCAAAGCATACCAGATTCTGTGATAAATGAGACTGAAGAGCTAACAGGTCCATAACCAAAGGGATTCTTTGCTTGGACTTTAAAATAATACCTGAAACAAAAAGAGAGGGAAAATAAGATTAAAACATTGATTCCACTACAATTGTTTTATTATAAATAATACTAAAACAGGCTGAGAATCAAACCAGCAGAATTCTGCTGAGTTCAGGTGTCCTTTGCATCAAATGGAGTTGGATACTCAGTCAGGGTATGAGCTGGCTGGTACAGACAAATTTCTCCTTTTTGCAATTGCTCATATGCATACTTTTGGATCATTTATTTTTATCATCCTCCCTTCCAAAAAATACACACAACTACAACCACTTTGTATGAAACAACCAATAGCAATAGACTAAAAGGAAAAGTTGCAAGGAAATTAAATTCTGATCTCAGGATCAGTTTTAAACCAGATTAACCACAAAAGCAGTGGTGTGAACTGCAAACTAAAACTAGATCAGATTTATAAGAGATCAGAAGCTAAGCTTTTGACCTTTCTGTAAAAACTCTAGCAGCATTAAGATCACAATACTTCAGTAATATGAGAAAGTTTCATGTTGCCTTATTGATTCCCCAAAGTATTTAAATCACATGCTTAACTCAAAGCACATGACTCACCGCTAGAACTCCATTCTTTGCTCGATAGAAGCAAAATTATTCTCACTTTTAGAGAAGAATATGTGTAAGCACATTTTTATTTCATTTCCAAATACAATAATTTTTATTTGATGCCTATCCTGACACTTTCCCCCCAGATTAATGTTTTCTTCTTTCCCTTTTTTCTTTGTAACCAGTCCAGCAGAAACAAACTAGAATGGAAGATTACTGTAAAAAGTTCCAGCACAGCATTTTTGAAGTGCCTGAGTTTAGGTTTTCCTTTCTTGCCCGCTTGCTCAATTTCATTCTTGTAAAGAAATTAATTTAAAAAAAAGACCACGCCTCTGTAATACTCACATAGCATTTGGATCTTGATTTAGCCTCTCATCCAAAAGCAGACATCTCCAAAAGCACCATACATGTCCCACATAACAGGGCAAGTGCTTACTCATGGGGACAGGTGCCACTGAGTGCTGAATTACCTCCCATAGCAATGTCCCACTTGAGTGGCAGGCCTGATGCTCCCAGTGAAAGTGAGCCTGCCCCATTGAAAACATCAGACTGCTCTTGACGGCAAAGCTCTCCCCATCCTGCACAGAAACCTGTCAGTGCTGCTCTGCTTGCATGGCCCACGCTGGGCTGAGACAGCATGGCCCATGGCAAACATGGTGTGACATCCCCTGGAAGCTATTGCCACCTGGCACAGTTTATGCACCAAGCGTGGACACCATCCACATTACAAACTTTACTCCCATTTCTTCCCTTCTGTCCACCAGAAATGACAGTGGCCTTTGCAACATAAGAGTGTAACGTGGTTTAATGCCACCTATGATGCTCATGCTTTACAGCCTACCAGGCAGCAGGCAAATTCAACACAATCCGCCACTCAATTTTTACCGTGTGCACTTTCCTGTACCATGAGTTGTACCTGTTCCTCAAGGACTTAGCCACAGAGCAGGGCTTGGAGGTTGCTCCTGAAAGGAACCTCTCTGGCCTAAGCACCAGCAAAGCACGCATGAAACTATTCACACCAGAGGGGACCCAGTTGAACCAGCCCTTTGGCAAAGGTGAATCTCTTTTTTCATTAAAAAGAATATATGTTTTCATGCGAAGTGAACGGCTTCACCTCAAAATCAAACTGATCCCTATGAAAAGACGGAAAAGATGTGCAAATAACATCCACTTCTTCAGCAGAAGGGTGGCACTCATGTGAACATAGGATTTTGCTGTGAAGCAAGCTGCTTATCTCCAGGGTATGTGCCAGGTCACCTTCTTGTTCACTGTCCTGGTTTGAGGGGACCCCCTTAGAAGAGGGGTAGGGGGGAGCATCTGTCAGTCCCATCTGGGGTGCCCCACGTCCCCAGTGGCTGATTCGCCCTAAACCATGACATTCACTCTGTAAAAATTACAAGCAGGTCTTCTAGGCAATATCAATGCGGAAGCTACAGGAACTGAAATGTTCTGCGCTGCGTCCATGGCACAAGCTCTGCCCCGTATCTGTGGCAGACCTGGAGCACACTCATGGTCAGACCCTCTGTGGGACATGTTCCCACCCCTGCATGGGGGATGTGCCCCCTGTACCTGCTGTGTCCCACAGGTGACGCCAGAAAGCGGCTCCACTCCTGCTTTCTGCAGCCAGTTCTGCCTGTAATTAACGACTATAGGATGCTCACAAAGGACCCGCAGCTTTCTTTTAGAAGACACCGTGGCAAAAAGACACCATGTTAAACAGTGAAATTTAGCAAGGCTGTGTCTTTTGCTCACTCCTAGCACAATCCTCCTGCTGGCAGAAATATTTGCCAGCAGGTTTAACTATTGCCCTTGGTTTCTCGACCGCAGCTTGTGAGTGTTTAGCGTGGCCGGAGAAAGAGAGGGGAGGTGAAAAGCCTTCTGTGTGCTCCTCTACTGTGGCCACCTGAGCAAACACAGCTGCCTGAGCACCGCTCGGATCCCCTGAGTTGCCAGTGCTCTCACAGGACACCTGCATCCATCCACACCTCCTTCACCTACTCGCACCTTCTCCACTCGGGTTGGGGCAGGGGCCGGCGGCGCAAGGCTGAGCAGAGGGACAGGACAGAGGGCAGCAATTCCTCATGCTGTCTCCTGAACCAGCTGCAATGCAGCACCAAGCTGCGCTGGCTTAGCCCTGCCCTTGGTGTAACTACTTCAGAAGGGCAGGACAAAAATGCTTTCCAGCCTGCATCTTTTCCGTAATGCTTCAACGCATGGTGAAAACATCTGTAGAGATGCCCAACTTCCCGCTGCTTCCAAAGAGGTATGATTAGATACCACCTTTGCAAGGCAGTGGCACCTTCTGAGCAACCCTTTAAATGCACTTAATATGTTTGTATTAATGATAGCTCCAAAACAGTCCCATGAGAAAACTAAGTGCCATGACCCACATCTGAAATAGGAGAGAGCAGCCCAAGAACCTCGTGCTCAAAACACATCTATTGAAGTGGGGTAAAGCATGCAGTTTTGTATCTAATGTGTAATGCAGGAACTGATTACCTACGCAATCAGGGCAGCTGTGCACTCGGGTATCCTGTTACATACATAAAAGCCCCTCTGGGACACATGATTGTTTAAGATGCTTGCCTGCCTGTCTGGAAAAAGCAGCGATGAAGTTATGAGTAGATTTTTCTTTGCTAAATTGGAAAATTAGTTCCTAAGCCTTTATATACACAAGAAGCCTTTAGTAGTGCCAGAAAGAGAGCCAGGTCTCATGACTTGCTGACCTGTGATTTAAACATAGACGATGCTATGATTGCTGTATTAAGAACGTCAATAAAATAATGCAGTCAGGATATATTTCTTTCTCAGACATGACAAATAAAATAGGAATTGGCAAAGCCCTCCTAGGTCCAGGCATCTGACATTTTCATTAGTCAGAATCCTTCAGCTGATGAATTTGCCAGGAAATCTCAAACCAGTATAACGCAACTGTTCCTCATCACATAAATACATGAACAAAATTTGGAATATATAAGTTGATTGTGCTTTGATTACACTTTGCTTAGGCAGAACTGCAATGAATTGTTACCAATAGGCACAGAAAAATCAAAACTGCAAGAGATGCAATACCGTTCGCTGTTAATTTTCAATACAGACAAGAAAAAAGCTTTTCCTCCTAAGAATAAAGCTCCTTAGAGATTTTTTATATCACTTCTACTGACATGTCAAAAAAGGACATAATAAATTGTAATGGGGCATTGAATATGTAATATTTTTATTCATTTAGACTGTATGACTAATCATATCACCATACCTGTCACTTCGAGCAAAATCATTTTATGACTTAATTCGAGGTGTCTGCCTTCTGTTCGCATTAAATAGCTGACACTCGCAGCCACAAAGTGAGATAATCGCTCAGCACGCTAATTAGGGAAACAGCTGTTTTAAAAAAAAAATCGTTAGCCATAAAATCCTTTTTCCTGCCTCTCCAAAGGCATGCCTGCACGGCCCCCCCAGCCCTGCGCCCCGTCCAGCGGCAGGCTGAGATGGGGGGATGCCAGCCGGCCGCGGGACGCCCAGCAGCGCCGTGCTGCAGGTGCTGCAGGCGGCAGGGTGGGATCCATAGCACTGCGACCGCATGCCAGCCATGGGGATGGTGGGATGGCTGCTGCTGGACCTCCTGGGTCAATGCGAGGGTGGGTGTGCAGAGGGTACACACAGGTGTCTGGGAGGGAGAGCCACGCACTGCCCGGGAAGGGGAGGGAACGAGCCGATGTGACAGCACCCCACAGACCCACCGCCCAGCAGGACTGGTGGATGAGGGGGAAAAGAGAATGGGAGGAGGTCAGGAAGGACCCGGAGGTTTCCTCCCATGAGCATGTGGAGAGGGCAGCAGGGGCTGAAACCCTCCTCCTGCAACTGCACCGTCCCTCCAGAAGAAAAAGACGTAAATCAGCTGCCTGCAGGTTCACAGGATCGTGCAAAGTGTCTCCCTCCATCAAAAATGGCCTAGCACTACATCCACCATGAATATTTACAACAAATATTATAATAAGACACTAGAGCAGAGCTGGAAGAAGAGCTTCCTACACAGCTGGTATGAGGTAGGTATGCCCCACACAGGTCTACCTCTTGCACAGGACAAGGGTTACGTTGACATCTGACCTCTTGTGCCATCTGGTGACACACAGCAGCCGGTTGTGGCTGATGCTACTTGTTGGACATACTGTGACTTTGCTTTAATGGAGATACAGAAAGGAAACAGATTTTTTCACTGCATCTGGCCCCCAGAGCCAGAAGATCCAGGCTCTGTTTGCAGTTGTGAGCCCTGAGTAAATGTTTGAGAGCCTCCTATGAAAAGCTCTGTACAACACTGGAATCGGTAGCAGGCACTGTGGGATCAAAATGTCCCTAGAGCGAACAAAAGCCAAGTGGACAGGGAAGAAGATTTGATGAGACATGGAGACATGGTGGTAAAGAACAGTGTTTTAAATTATGAGACTATCTTGCCACTCCCATCAGGCACTGACACAGCTTTGCTGCAGAAAGGCAGGAAAAAGCCTAACCATGCTCAAGAAAGAGATAGAAATGTTTATGACAAGGATTATAATGTTTGCGACGGCAGGAGACGGGATTTAGTGGTTGAGCAGACACTGTGCAGCCCTTCGCATCAGTCTTCTGTGACGCTGAGAATTAAGGATAGGGAAGGGACATTGTCAAGACTGCTGTTTTTAAGATTTAATAAGGTTTAAAGTAATTTTAGTGTTTACATTCACATGTCACAAGGAAGCAGCTCCTGTGCCCACTGAAGCTGACCAGAGTTTTGCTAATGGAAAAACTTCCACTTCTCAAATGGAGGTTAGACCAGGCCTTGGAAGAAAACTTATGACACGGGTTAAACATAGACTTCCGTTTTGTTTGTAAAACCTAAACACCAGGCAGATGTTTTCCAGGATGTGTTGACAGCTTCAAATCTTCTCTGGGGCTGACTTCTGCCAAGATGCCAACCCATTTCTGATACGCTGTGGATGCTGCAAGATTGCCCTACAAATAGCCCCCTCGTGGGACGCCCAGCAGTCAATAGCATCTGTATAAAGTAAATCTGACTTAATCAGAGATTTCTCACAAAATGCACTGACAATGCAAACACAAAATTTTTAGACTAACTTCAGATTTCATGCCATATTTTCTTAGTTAGGCATGGGGTCTTTTCCCTGTGGTTAGGGAGTTATTTTTAAGACAAAAAATATGCAATCAATTCAGTCTGTGGATTTGGAGAATGTAAATGAGATTGGCCAATACACACAATTTCCCTGTTGTAAAGAACCCTCCTTCTCCACCACAGACCCCACATGAAGCCTCTACTGCCTCCACAGAGCGTACAACAGAGGCCAATGGATTATACCATTCTTCAGTAAGATGCTGGGGAAATAAGATGCTTAAACCAAATATCACTTGCTTGAACCTCCCTACTTTGAAACAGAACCTTCACACGTGACAGGGGAGTTACTAGGTTCACGGAGATGCATGAACCTATAACCTTGCTGTTCCTACAAAATTCCATTCAAATACAGCTAAATTGTGACCTTCTGAAGCCTGGGGTTAAGGTACGTCTCGGCAGATGTATCACAGGTTGGCAGCTCAATTCCCATCAATTCCCCCACACCAAGCACAGCCAGGACAGCAGCTGCAGTACTCCTGGGGGCTTTCACTCTAACCCCTCTTTCTGGTGACCTTGAGCCCTTGAGATGCTGGGCACAAGAAGCAGAGAGTTATTGCTGTCCTTCAACACTGTCCTTGGGGCAGCAGGAGAGGGACGCTTGACTGAAAGACAGTGAAGAGGTGAGGAGCTGGGGCTGGAAGTTGGAAATGGCAGAGAAGCAAGAGATGGAGAAGCCCAGCCAGGGGAAGCTGGGGCATACGGGCAATGCCTCCCTGGCTTGCGTGGGGGACAGGGTGAGAGTGGGGGAGCAGAGGAGAGGCTATGGAAAACCGGTGACGGGGGAAAGGGCTGGGGATGTACAGGACCTTGGGATGTGGAGGCAGGAACTGGGACTAGCGGCAGGAGGAGAGAGGTTTAAGAACAGGATGTCCTCAAGGCACAAGGATGTGGACATACAAAGGCAGGAGGGTCTGCACCTGCTTCTCTCACTGTCTAGGTAGTGTAGGATATCTCAGACCTCTTCCATCTTGTTATAATGGGTTACACCCACAGATAAACTGTACCCCACACTTCCCTCCATACTTTTGTTACAATGATGTTTTATAACAAGGGCACTACCAGATGCAGAGAAGACAACTGCAGCTCTCTACTGTGCAAGTAATATTTCTTTAATCCACCGTCCATCACTCTGGTGGATGGATGGTCTAGATGATTAATCTTCAGAATAGATTGCCTTTTTTTATCTCTTGGATATGTGAGAAAAAGTCTCATGAAGTGTGTGACTGGCAGTGCTATAGACAGAAAAGCAGAGGATAAAATGGCACAATGCTTTTCTTGTAACATCTTTTTTCTTTTTTTTTTTAACTCTTTGGGTTTCCTGTGTATGCTTATCCTGCCTCTCCATACACCTTTTGCTTGCTAATTTCCCCGGTCTGTGGTGCTGCAGATGTCCTCTGGTTGATGTGTCCCTGGTGCACCTGCCTAAGGAGCTGCTGCTGAAGTTGCTCCAGTGCTGGCTCTCCCAAAGAGATGCCATGTCCCCAGAGAACTTTTTGGTTGGAGGGAAATCTCCAGGGAGGAGACAGGGGAGCAGCACCCCCTTCCTAACACATACTGTGATGACTTGGTGCTTGGATGTTTCAGGGCCAGCAGTAGCAGCTGCAGGGGTAAGGTGCATGTGGGTCTACACTAAAGTCAGGGCTGTGCATAGAAGCACTGTAAAGTGGCCAGAAAAAATATGCCTGGTCATATTTGAGACCCAAATGCTACACTGCGCTGATTTTTTATAATTTATTTATCTTATTTTATTATTTAATCTATTAAGATTTTAGATGAAGGCAATGCTAAAACAATTTTTCTCTGTTTTGTAGGTTGAGGTTCTCAATTAACTGCTTTTAACCCACAGAACTTTCCCTTCATCTATAAATCATCTTGGAAAGAAAAGATACTTTAGGTGACACCGTTCCTCTCTTCTGTGTTGCCCTGGCACAAACCCTATGCGCCTGTCCTAGGAGTGGATGCTCTGATCTGCAGCTCGTCATGAAGTGAGACACGCTAATCCTAGCCCACAATCCCAGTGCATCATCTCCCATGTTACCAAATACAGGAGCAACACCTGCCACCAGTGTCTAAGAGACTGAAGGCATCAGCAAGTGAAGAGCAATCACCCAGCCCAAGGCAGCACCAAAAATATTTCGGACTCAGAATTTGAGAGAAAAGTATGAGAGCCACTGAGCACCTGTCAAAAGAAGTCATTTTAATGTAGTCCCTTTGTGGCCATTTACTTCCCACCCAATTGCCATGAATTATTCCAATATCACGCAAAGCATGCATTTTTGTTCTGCCATTTCAGTGAGATTTTTTGCAAGATGAAGACCTAAAGCTCCTGCAAACTGACTTCTGAGCAACTGCCACAGCCTCGTTACGTACCACCAAGCCTTCTCTTCCAGCACAACTCATGTGAACATACAGCAAAAACAGACCAGAGAGTGGCACCTCTCCTCACCAGCCCTTAGGTATCAAATCTTGGCCATGCCATTATGTGGGAATGGCCACATCACATCACATCACATCACATCACATCACATCACATCACATCACGTCACATCACACCAAGCATATACTTTATTATACTCTTCCCCTCAAAATTTGATTCAGTTACGTATAAGACTAGAAAATGCATTTTAAAAATAACATTTTCTGTTACTGATACATGCTTTTATATACATAAACATATATGCTTGTACACGCAGTCATCTGCTCCAGAGTTAATATGGCAAAGGTACCATGTAAGTATCTGTGCAGTTTATAAAACAATTTGCTGTCAAACAGAATGACTGAAATCTACATCAGACGTAGACATTTATACTAAGGCCAAGAAAAACGATTGACAATTCTCAAAATTTGTTTCACTTCCCTAACAGAACTGAAAAAGAGTGGATCAAATCCCTACCGTGTGTTGGGCTTCAGGTTCTCAATTGGCAGATGAGTAGTCCCTGCAGTCCTGGTTGACCACTTATTCTTTAAAAAGTCATCATAGGATGCACTGTAAACCAGATAGCCTGTAAAGGGGAAAGACAAACAGTTGTGAGGATTCTAAATAAATGTTAAATAAATTATATCCCTAGGTGTCATGGTAGATTTTATGGGTTGAAAGGAGTGAAAACACCTTTGAATATGCAAGTGATTTGATGCCTAACTCACCTGGAAAATTCCAGGGTACAAGAATTTCCTGTCATTAGCCAATAATGATGGAGCATTACATCAGAGGATGGTACCCAGGTGCAAATACTGAATTAAACCAGTGAAGGTGAAAAGATGACAGAGGGAACACATTCACTGTTTTAAGTGATACACTGACTGTGCAGAAACTAATATACTCAGAAATACTGCGGGGTTTTTTTTTAAAAAATGTTATGCAAACTGCACTCAGTAAGGTACTGGATCAACAGCCTTGAAGAATGAAATGCTGTGGGACAGACACCACATGGCCTGTTCCAGTGCCACCTTCTCCCTTCCCAACCATTATCACTGCTTCAGCTCCACCAGCTCCCACCCCTCTGTCGCCGCTGTCAGCCACAGAGTTGGGCCAGGCTCCTCGAAAACTGGACATTAGCACCAAAGCAGTGGCCTTTTCCGATGCTTACTTCAGATCTTTTGGGTCCACTGACAAACGGAGGTTGATTAATTTCTAAAATATCTTGGCTACTTATTTACTCTACTGTCTTTCCAGCGACTTTTGTCATTCTTTCTTGAAGTCAGTTGCGCGCTCACAGCCAGGCAGGAGCCAGACTGGTTCCAGCCAGACAGTCACCTCAGCTCGGAGTGGACTGAAGCCGAGTGTGAAAGATGCTCCAAAGGCAGGCTTGGGAGGTGCCTGCAGTAGTGCTGAGGGCACTACCTGGAGGCTGAAGCGCTCAGTCGAGCAAAGCACTATCACAGCTACCATCCAGGCGAGAAGCAGTGCCTTCGGAACTGTTGACACAAAAGCAGCAGCAAAATCTTTGAAATACCTGGACCAGCATGAGCTGGTCAGTCTGGCACTGAGCGATGACAGAGGGACCTTTCTTGCTGCTCAGAAAGTAGCTCACCTCCCTTAGAAAATTGCAGAGGAGCGAGAACTTTATGAGCTGGTTTAAGACAAAAATGGTCCTTTAGGAAAACCTTCCCCTTCCCCACTATCCCATGAGGAGAGCAACCCTCAGGAGAGTACCTGTTACCATGTCTCCTCGAGCAGGTTTGGCCCAGTCCACGATGACAAAGGAGTGGCAGCCTTCAACTGCCACGACAGTGATGTTGTGAGGGGCTTTCAGGGGACGCAGATCTTTCTCCCTGAGGTCATTGGGGATGATTTCATCGAGGCTCTCCACTTGGAAGTGCTCCAGGGCCTCTGTCAAGGAGCAGGGGGCTGCTGGATCTTTATTGAGATAGGTCACATAAGGAGCTGGAAGAGACAGGGAAAGGAGGCATTTAGTTGGCAGTTTGTAGGTACCACGGAGCAGCACACAGGCTGGCAATTTTCTGAAAAGAAGAGAGTCAAGTTTTGTGATGCATTTTAAAATTCCTCCCCTCCCAGCCCAGAGACGGTTCCCTGCTGCCAACAAAGCATGGCTCATACTCAATTTGAGTGCAGGGGGAATGGGATGCCAACACTCAGGTCTAGCCCACACTCACAACTGTACCCAATTATGCACAGACAGGAGGATTGTGTTTGCTACTAGAGGCAGAAGAGAGCGGTCTGACTGCAGGACCCTCTGCACGCTACCTCCAGGTGCTCTGGAGGTGGGGTGGGAATGTCACCCAAGCTCTCTGCCTTTCCACATGTGGGAACAGATCCCTGCCAGGGCCTTAGATCATCTAAGACTTTACCAGGTCTTAGTGGTTGGTTCTTACACCAACATCCTGAAGCTGGGGTGAAACAACAGAGAGAACAAGAAGAGTAATTCCAAGGTGAAGTCTGACCAGGTTAAATGAAGGGATTATTTCTATGGTTCCCTGGGTACTAAAGGACCAGGAGTCATGAGTCCCTACCTTCCAGGCATGTGATCCCAACCTGTAACTTCTATTTTCAAAAGCGATATACTGACCGGAATTGCACTTCAGTTCAGGAAAAGATTAAACCATCTTTTTATTACCTTAAAAGTCACTGTAACATTCGAAGGACTATAAAACTTGCTTTGGAAATGTTTATTCAGTTGCAATAATACAATTCATTGAAATGGTAATATTATTTCCCTAGTGCCTTGAAATGTTCATAAACCAACTTTTCTTGGTTTATCTTATTGGATTTCATGCCCTAAAGGGATTTTTTCCAGATTTTGCAATGAAGTTAATTTTAGCCTCTCTAGCTAAATGAAGCAAGAAGCACTGTCAGTGAGAGAGCTGAATAGAAACATCATGAAATTGTTTGGACAGGGAAACTGAAGATGCACTGGAAAAAGTCTTGGCATATATAAAAACAAATATTTTACTCCAGCAGCAGAGCTCCACTCTAAGCCACGTGAAGCTTGTGGATATTGGAAGGAAAGGCAAGACATGAGTCAAAGCTGACTCTCCATTCTCTGAACTCTCATCCAAAATGCCAGGTGAGCCAGCAGCTGACCTGACCTCAGTTCAAATGCCAGAGGATTGCAAAGGGCTGCAGGGGGGTCACCAGTCCGGGGTGGAGGCTGGAATGCAGTGCCCTACCACCTCCAAATCCCTCTGGTCTGGCCCCCAGTTGCTTCTCTGACAAAGAAGCAGAGCAGCTCTGAAGTTAGAGCTGCAACACCCACCTACACACTCGAATGGCTCACGTACACAGGAGCCAGCCTCATAGCTCATGTCAATGTATTGGGGGTTAATTCACCAAATTCCTTCTACAGAGCAAAGATACAAATAGTAAGGTCAAATTTATCTCTGTTGGTTTTACTTTTTGGAAAGTTCATATCCAAAATACCATTCATTCCTTAACTTTGAAGCACACCTTTGACATACATGCTTGTGCAAGGTGGGTGAAATCACTGGGGTTGCATGGGTCAGTGGAAATGAATTAGGTCCCCCAGAGGAAGACTCATACCTGCTTGCACTGATTGAACTACTGGTGTGAACTTAAAATGATGCAACTGAGCTGAACTGAGCACCAGAGAAGATACTCTTGCCCTCTTACGAGTACAAAGAGGTTTGCACTGCTTCAACAAAACCGATGTGGGTCCACACATAGACATGCAAGCATCGAAGCTATGAACAAAGTACTGCTGTTTGGGTTTCCCGGGTGGCTGTCCTTACAAGGACCACACACTAGTCTGTTGGACGTATTTGTGCAATGGTCTCAGCTTAAGGGCTGACCTTGCTAGAAGAAGAATTCTTTGCAGCCCAAGTAGCAAGCTACATAAACCAAAGGACATCCTTACCAGTGAACCGTTTCTTCCCAGCAATATCATATTCTGACACAGGGCCGGTGCCAACGACACTAGTCTCTGGATAGACAACTTCTGATTCTGTCGTTGTAGAAGCAGTGGTGGTTCTGACAGTGGTGGTGGTTGGTGGCAAAGTACTCTCAAAAAACTCGTAGTCTTCAGAAGAAACAGAAGATGAAAATGTTAGCTCGCTTCATGTTATTTGGGCTCAACTATGAGATGGGAAACATTTCTATCACCAGCCACAGTCCCAAAGGAGTGCCACGCACCCTGCCCTAGCTGCCGCACACTCCATATGGGCCTCTAAGTCAGAGTTGGTCACACCTCAGCCTTGCAAGGGTTTCTGCCAAACTGATGGACAGCGAGCATAAAGCCTTTGCCTCAGAATACTAGTGTTGTCACTGATTAGACCTCGCTCACACAGGTAGAAAGAGTGACAATAAACACATGTATTCATACAGCAATATCCTGAATGCACTCCGTCTGCCACCTGCCCTTACAATCCCCAAAGAAAGACAGCACAGTAATTGAATCCCTGGCCACAGCTCTCAGATGCCAATGGAAAGAGATAAGGGAGTGAAAAAATGGCTTTGTAAGAAAACTCTGTGTTATTATTTTAAAATGCTAGAACTGGTGCATACTGCTCTTAAACTTTCCTGCAACTTAGAGGGGCGGAGTCTTGTACCTGCCATTTGTGGTCCCATTAGGGCCATGACGGAAGGCAAACTGGCATTCATGAATCTCCTGATTCAGTTCTCCTTGATACTCAGTCCCATTATATCCAGTGCTCTGTGAAAAGCTACTGTGCTACTGGATTGACACACAAAATGAAGGGAAAGAGGCACTTCACATCCCTGCTGGGTCCTTATACAGGCTGTGGGACTCTGCTCATGGCTTTGAGTGTTTTCTGCTTAAACTGCTAGAGCACCTGTGTTCCGCAGGTGACCTGCCCCTAAGGGGAGGCCTGGCAAAAGACCTGTGCACTGAGGACATTCTGCTTTCATGGGGATTTAAGGAACATGGGGTGCAGGACTTGTGCAGTTTTTAGTCGATCCTCTCCTCCCCACATTCTTAGTTGGACTCAGGATGAAGCGATCAGAATACAAAGCAAAAAAGTCTATATCTTCCTCTCAGCTGCTGCACTCTCTTTTTAAATGCCTTTTTTTGTTGTTGGTGGTTTGACTTAAGATGTCAGCACTGCATCCACAAAGAAAAAAACTTTTATTATTCTAGAGCCATAAATTCTACTAAAAAGCTAACACTGGAACACTTTGAGTTTAACAGAGTTTTGTACTTATCTGCCTTAATATGTGGGGGTAGGAGAAGAAATCTGAGGATCAAAAGCAGCAGAACATCAGAAGTCAGTGATGGCAGAAAGTGAGTCCTAGTTCCAGTAACTGACCTGTGCAAACTTAAAATTACATGCTGGGACTTGAGGCTTCCTCTTCAGCTGAGTTTTGTGTGTCCTGAATTATAGTATCAAGATGGCATGAATATAACTGCAAAAATATTTCCCTCTTCTCCCTTTATCCCATTTCAAATTTCTTTAATTTAAATTCCACATGAATTCAGCAGATTAAATATTTTATATGTAGGTGAACTCATTCAGTATAAGCATGTTTTATAGTCTAAATGCAGACTACGCATCAAAAAAAAAGACAAAAAAATATATTCACAGTGCTGTAGAGTGCTAAAAACTCACTACAGTATTTCAAGTTTCCAGGGCTCAGACAGTATTTTGGTTTTCTGTTCATTGACTTTGAGTGGGCTGCAGTTAGAAGCTGTACCAGAGAAATTAAGTCTAAGATTGAAGCAGTAACTGTATGACCCAGATCTGAATGCAATTTATTTCCACAGTAGGTTCCTGTTAGACTGCAGGACCGATAGAAAGGGACCTTCATGCCCAGAAACAGTTGCCTTCGCACCCTTGAACTTCACATGTGATGCAGGACTCTGGAAAGCCTTTCCAGCTCACCACTGCTTGCTTAAGCTCCCATTCACCAACCTGCCCCCTCAAACCCAATTCCAAAGAAAGAAGAGTGGAAAAAACCCAACCCAGAACATGCCACTTGCAATAGACTTTTACATTTAAACAGTACCATCATCATATATCACATATGCCTCTGGAGTAGCTGTCACATCTGAATCCAGTCCTGAGAACGTATCTGTTGAGGGAGAAAGAAAAAAAAAAGCTATAAGAATTCAATGGTCTCATCCCCACCCTCCTAGTAAAATACTTCTGAAATAAAATCTAAAATAAAAATCTTTAGCCAGTTGATTTGTAAATAAATAAGACAACTGCCTAGTTTCCAGATAACACAGTGACAACCTTTCTGCATATTTAGAATAACAGCTGAGTAGCTAACTGCAGCAGCCAGGAGTTCTGCTGGGGAAAAATGGGTTCAGGGCTGCTACTTAAAACCAAGAGTAACACACCTTCCAGGAGCTCTGCCCCAGCCCTGGGAGCTCTGGAGCAAAGGCAGGCTGCCAGCAACCGCGTAACCCTCAGGTCAGGATCTGACAATGTTTTATAGTCTCAGGAGCAGCAAATGTGAGAAATTTATATGCAAAATAAAAACCCCAAAACTCAACCAAGCAATTCAAATAAACTGAAAACTTCTATTCAAATAAAAATCAAACAACCCACAGAGCATGACATTTACAGACTGTGTCTATGCTAGCACGTAATGTGGCCCAAACGGAATGGATTTGTAGAATAAAGTAATTGGTGCTGGATTTCACAGGGTTTTACTTTGCGATAGCTCTAGTCTGGTCCTGCGGACAGAATGCCCATTAGAGGTTGGGGCACACACGTGTCATCCTGAAGCACTGCTTCTGCTTTAGTTTCATCCAACAGGAATTCAGTTTGTGCACACCGAGGTTGTTCCACAATGCAAACGAAAGCATGGCAAGAAGAGATGATTGTGAGGTGCACATCAAAAACGCTTTCTCGACCCACCCCAAAAGCCAATGCAAATGCACGCACAGACTTCCCAGATGCCTATGCATATATATATATATCAACATATCTCAGTATCTCTGCAGGTCATGCATCCATCATGTGAATCCTGGAGGCTTCCCTGCGCGCTCTGAGAAATGCGTTTCCCCACATGTTGTACAGGGAAACCCAAGAGTATACAAGGCTCAGATTAGCCATGAAAAGCAATGCAAACAAAGCAAAAGCATTGTGCTGGAACCCACTGCAGCTACAATCAGAAGTCTTCGATGAAATCCTGGGGCTGGGGAGAGGCCAGTGTGTGCACAAAGACAAGAGAAAGACAGCTTTGACCTCAGGATAGTACACAGAAACTGATAATGTTCCTGTAACACTTGATATGGAAGCAACGTTATTTTTACTAAGCCAGTAGTACAAAAAATGCAAAATTTCAACTGCCAATGTCAAATAGCTCACAAACATAATCTGAATGATACATTTTCATTTTGCGGGGATTTTTTTTATTTAGAACCAACAATTATTGTACAAGAGGTTTTTTTCTACTACAATAAGTATCTTTTAAATCCATAGTAGTGATTTCAATGCAAAAGTAAGTTTTGAAATCACAGGAGATGGGTTAATTCTTCTGAGACTTTCGTATAACAAAATCTCTCATTTTCTCACAGTAGACTTCTGCAGCCACTCTTCAGGAGATCATCCACTTGGAAGCCACTTGACTTCTCTGAGGGTAGTCACTGACAAAGTAGATCCTTCCTTGAGTTCTGCAGATCTTCTCACCACAGTTTGCCAGTATCAACCAATGTTTACAATACATGCACTTGTCTTTGACTATATCCAAATAAACAAGAGGCTCAGATATGCAGAAATTTGAAGTCCTTCACAGGCAGGATTCAACTACACATCTACTAGCTAGTCAGCCTTTCGCCTACGTACAATCCAGCATAAACAAATTTCATTTTTTATTTTTGTGCTTGTTCAGTCTTTTCTACTTCACTTTCTGTGCTTCTTTAGCAACAGCTGTGGCATGAAGATGATGGGGGTACTTTCCAAAAGACCTCTCGCTTCATAATTTTCTCCATGTACACCAACTGAAGTTCTCCAGTTGGCTCCATCACTCTTTAATGCAGCTCTTCAGTGAACCCTGCCAGTACCAGATGAGGCTAAGTCTTGCTATCACTGCTTGCCGTAGTCTTTTGGCATCTGTAAGGACAGTGGACTGTGCAACCACCGCTTGATTTTATCACATGTAACAAGTGGTTAAGACTCCACCTTTTTTCTCCTTTTGAGTTCATGAAAAAAGTCTAGCTGATTTCACTGACAAATCACGCTTGTGTTGTCAAAGTCCTTCTTGAAAGTTAAACGCTGCTGAATCTACTGAAATGTTGACAATAAATTCTGCTGGGTCAAGCAAAAATCCTGCCCGAGAGTAAGCAAATTTGCCAAAGCTTAAGCAGAATGTTTGGCAGTGGATTTTGGCACTTGCAGCCCCCGGCTGTTTGGGAGTAAAGCACTTAGCAACAAAATATCAAGCTTTGGCAGAATGAGTATTTCATTAAATAATCTGGGGTGTTTTCCAGACTCAGATTGAACAGAAAGGCAACATAAAAATATGATTTGGAAATGGTCAAGGGAAAAGTGCATTAAATGTTTTGAAAGTTCAAGTAGTAGTTGTTTATCCCTTTTGAAACAGGCACTGCACTTGTTAAACAAAGCCAGCCATCATTAAATAAATACCATAAAGGTGGTCTCTTTTCAAGCAAGTTCCTCTGTGGAACAGGCAGGTTGTTTTGCTGCATTTGCCAAATGTTGAGGCAGGTCACCAGGATGCAAAAAAAAAAAAAAAAAAAAAAAGAAGATCCAAATAATTACTCTCTCTGAAGAGAAACTTGCATAATTGCCAGGTAGGGATTAATATTGCCCAAGCTATATAGCAGGTAAGAAGTGGAAATCCAGCACCATCTTGTTCTTTCAGTCTTCCACTTTGATGCGTTTGCAGACATACAGTTGAAATGTCAGTTTAGGAGTGACTTAAGAGCCATTCTCATTGAACACGCAGCCTGTGTAAAAAGACTAGTTTTCGTTCATGCCTCCAGGAAAGCTCAAGGATCCAGCAAGCTCATCTGGTAGAGGGAAAAAAAAAAACCAAAGAGAATGTTTTTAAATGTTCATAAAATCACATGAAAATTCCCCAGCCCACAACTCTACTAAAAATAATACTGCAAAGCTTTTTGTTGTTCAGCTTGTGGAGCCTATGCTCAGAATAAGCCCAGCCATATTTCATAAGCTCTTACTGTTTTTATAATATGCACTCTCAGAAGATGTCCTTCAGGTATGAAATAGCACAGGCCAAAGAGAGGAAACATTACAGGATAGAAGCAGCATCTAAGGTAAGCAAAAGGAGCTGGTGGGAGTGGGAAGAACTCTAACCTTACCAAAAACCACTGTGCCCTTTAGGCAACTTTGAAAATACCAGGCTGACCATATAAAGCAATATTTTTAAGACTTTTGTAAATACAATTAAGAACAATGAAAACCAAAGAGAAAATGAAAAACCTTCAAAGAAATATTTAATGATGGTGGGCATTTATAAATACGTTTGTGTGTGTGTGTACACACATCTATGCATACGTATATATGCATGCACACTTCCAAAAATACATACTCAAACAGGGGGCTAGTTGTAAGATAAATATCAATACTATAAATCATTGTAATTCCACCTGTACAAGTCAATAACATCTGTGACTTACCCAAGATAGCTGGTAAGGGAATTTTCAGTCTTCCGCGTCTGAGATCCTTTCCAAAGATGCCATCCTTAGACTCACTGTGAGTTGCTGAAGCCACATCTTCCCATATCTTCTGCACTCTTCAAAAGTGATAGTTCAGCTTCTCGGGCCATGGTTACATGACCTACTTGTAAATCTACTTAGGCTTCAGAGATACAGGTGTATGGGGTAAAGGTAAGGGGGTTTAATTACCCACTAAAACTGCCCACTGCAGTTGGCAGATGTCTGACTGCCATCCCTTTGTTTAGGTTACGGTCATGCTTCTACTGCCCATTTGTAGGCTGAGTTGGGGATTACCTACAAATGGAAAGGATAAGGACTACCGTGGTGCTCCCTGATCCAGTTTTTCAAAATAAGCAGGTGACTGGTTTGCAATACAACATTCAGGTTATGAAAGGGTAAAACATGGTAGGAACCAGATCAACACACAAGACTGTACTGCATGTATATTTGTTTACTTTGGATTTCAATTTGGCACCATGTCCTCAGCTTGTATAACTGCAACAGGGAAATAATGACACGTACCGACCCTGTTTTTTATTTTCAGACGAGAAAGATATTAGTGTACAACTCTCTGCCTTATCTGTGCACAGCCAGAGTTGTCTTTCCCCAGCATCTTCTGTGCTGTGCTACATTCCTGCCAGACAATCCCTATCTCTGAGGACTGGCAAGAGAACAAGAATCTCATTTTGCAAAAGCTGGTTCCACTGTGGCTCAAAAGAGAGACTTTTCAGAATTTATCATGAGAAATAGACACAATAGTGTCTATTGGTGCCTTTTGGTCCTTCCCTGGCCTGAACTGCAGCAAGGACTTCATTATAGGTGAGTGTTTTGACCACAAAACTACTACCTATACTTGTGCTCACGTGCATGAATATAGATGACAAAACTTGATCCAACACAAGGTGAGAATTCTGCTGAAATCAACAAATTTCCAGGAAAAACTTCAGCTTTGAGGAAAGCTGACATTTTCCAATGAAAAACCATTTAATGCCCAAACCCTTCTCCAACTGCTCTAACCTCAGCTCCTACCTTATCACATCAACAGAAATCTTCACAGGCAGATTCTTTCCCGCTTCACACTTGTGCAGCTGCGCTGTACGAACAGCGCAACCAAAGAAGTTCAAAGAGCACAAAAGGAAGTTACCTTCTGCATTGCACTCCGGCAGGCCATCGAACCCCAACAGCAAGTTGCCCTCGTCATCATACTGCGCGTAGGTGCCTGGAGGACAGGTTGGGGGCGGTTTCTCAGTGGGTGGTTCAGTGGTGGTTGGTTCAGGAGTGGTGGTGGTAGTTGTAGCAACAGTTGTTGTAGTGGTTGTAGTAGTTGTTGTGGTAGTTGTTGGGGGTGTAGTAGTAGTAGTAGTAGTTGAGGGAGTGGTTGTTTTCTTAATCATTTCAAGACCAATCAGAGGTTTCCCTCCAAGGCTTATTATTGGTTTATCTTGTGCACTTGCTACAGGTTTACTAAATCTGCCATGTCCAAACAAAGGTAATCCATCAGGACTCACCATTGGGGCACCCTTTTCATCTAGGAGAGAAGAACAAAACCAAAAAAATCTCACCATTAATCAATTTCAGGCTTATAGCATGGTATTTATCAACAGCAGATATCACAAGAGCACTGAGAGTGTGATTACAGCCTCCTGTAACTAAGCTGACAGAAAAGGTGGCTGTTATCTAGGAATGAGCCATGGCTACGGAAGCTGAAAAATGGTTCCTCAGATAAACTACAGCGCTGTTCACTTTTATCAGCTGCTTGATAAACACTTCTTGGGAAGACTGCAGGGAGGCTTCACTGCAGAATCATAATGTCCAGGCTGTGGCTGCATTTAATCTAAGTCAGTCTCGTAACTGTTGATGAGAGGTATGAGGAATCCATATTCTGCTCCCTAATGTCAATCATGTGCAAGGTAAAACTGGGATGAGCTGGTGAGATCCAGATAAATTTTTGTACCCAGTTCTGGGTACTGCAAATATTCACAGTGACCAGTTCAACAGCAGGCACTGAATTTGCATTCAAGAGATCTATACAGGTGGACTGATACGCAGTGTTTTCACAGATGACATGGAGCATTTTTTACTATTTGTGGTCAGTTTCAGAAGAAAAAATAAAATAAATCACATGCACGTGGCTGGTATAGTGCTAGTGGTGGGGAGTAATTATTTCTATGTATACAGAGATATAAACAAGCATCAATCGTTATTCTGGCTCAGTTCTGCAGTCCTTTCTAATGCTAATAAAAGTGAGATGGACTTGGGTGATTCTTGCCACCTCATACTCAGAAGCCCCATAGGATGCCCCAAAGCTTCCCCAGGTCCTGAAATGTGCTGACTGCCTGAAGGAGACCTGAGGTATAAGCAACTCCAAATGGCTTGCATGGGACCTGAGGATGTCTGAAGCATTCAACAGAGCAAAGACTTGTACCATTTGCCAAAACCGCTAGATTATTTTTTCTGTAAGAAGGAAGCTGTCACTTACCAACAATTGTACGTCCATCCCCTCCTAATTTCACTCGGAGAGGGTTGCCTTGGGAATCTTGGAGATATTTTCCTTCAACATTTAACACTAGCCCTCGGTCAAGATCTACAATCTAAAAATAATAAATGGACTCAAGTTTAGCTAACACAAGAGGAGGCGAAATGAAATTTCACATCAGCAGAAATCCTGGGGAAATTCAGATGCTAAGTGGGATGCTCAGGAATAGCTACAACACCCACAGACTTTTAAAAGTGAGTAACTAATTCTATAGTAATCACTGAAAAATCAGTGCTGAAGAAAGCAAATCCCCAGGAGCTGGGCTCCAGAGTTGCACAGCAATCATATTCATATCGCCTACTGTAGCTCTCACACGCAAAGGAGCAAGTCCCTTGATTTTCTTCAGCTGCGCAACTCCTAAGGTGGATTCCTGTAATACTGATTTGAGTATGACCCTGAGCCCTTTTGAAGACGGGATTTAAAAGTATGTCTACTAATTAAAAATAAATAAATAAAAAAAAATAAACCGGTTAATTTAGATTGAAACGGCAGCAAAAACAAAGTAGCTAAGATTTTAATTGGGGTAGGAGACTGAAGAAAAGCCTCTGTCTCATAAAACAAATCTGTCTGAGAGCTTGGATTGAATTCAAGAGGTAACTGCAGATAAAATCCAGTCCTCATTGCTATTTCAACCCAAAATAGCTGAACTGCATGCTGTTTGAACCTGAGGTAACAGACACTGAGCCACAGAACACAAAAATGCAAAAGGTGTTAAGTGTTGGGAGGAAACTGGGGAGAGGATGTGAGCAGCAGTTCCAGGTTGGCAAGACAGACTTACATTTGGTGCTGGGAAAAAGAATGTAGCAGGAGGGACAGCAGATCACGAGATCAGTCTCTGAATGCCTCCAGGCCCCAGATGTTCACACAGAACCTCTTGCTGTACAAGGTGTTCATCCTGCTTGCAGCAATGCCCTCCTCTCATGGCGTGGAGAGAGATGCCCCACGGCCTCCCAAGGACCTTTCTAGCCCACTTTCTGGAATCTATTTAAAGGGCTTTGGGCATGCTTTTCAAAATGCCTCCCTTGAATGCGACATACCTGAGGCACCTTTTTACGTTCCTCTAATGCAAATGGTAAGATTGAAGTGGCCATAAAATAAATGTCTTCATGTATTATGCAGCGTGTGAGCAGCTCTACTGAGGCCAGGGAGGCTGGTCACACTCTCCTCCTGCTCAGTGTTTGAGCAAACACATAGGAAACCCCAGTTCCTTCGCTGCATTGGTTGGTTATAAACTCACTGGAAAGGATTCTAAAAGACAAGGTCTGGGCTTGTAGGCACCTAGTGGGGCTTTCCTATCAATGGCATCTGAGCTCTTCTGAAAATACCACTGGAAACGTGTCTGTATGAATAGCAAAATGCTTAAAGATACCTATGTATGTACATTTAAAGCATTGTGACACTTATGGAGTAACTTTACATGTTGATACTCTTGCTCATGAGCTTCTCCCTGGAGTGTGAGTCTGGGAGAAGCGTTGCTGAATAGGTCCTTCACAGCAGCTATCCTGGGCAGTTCCCACTCACACTGCACAGCAGACAAGCCCTGAGTCGCTGTGGAGCTTAAATCCCTCTGACTTTGAGGAAAAAATGATTCACTAAATCTATGGGAGTAATGCTATTGAAATTTCAAGCCATCAGGCTTTAAATCAGACATTTGAAATGTTCCAATAACGAAATGCAGAATTTTTCATTAGATTTCAATGGAACAGTGGAAACTAGATCACTAAGTATAACCTCACTTTACAGCTTAATTGACTGAGGGCACTATTCTCTCTTTTCTTAATGAAAATGTAAGTACAATAAAAGGCCAAAGCATCTTGAATTTGGAGAGAAGGTCACCCTACCCACTTTGTTCCTTGAGGGCCATTGATTACTCTCTGTCCACTTGGTTTTCCATTATTACCGGGTATTATTTTTCCATTTCCATTTCCATTTTTCGTTGTAAGATTAGGTCTGCCATTGTAACCTGAAACAGAGAAGAAAACACACTATTCTGAAGAAAGCTGTGCATACTACAAACCACATGCAAAGAAATGCATTTTCTGACCGTTCTGGACATAAATAAGAGCAGAAAGAGCCCTCACCACACTCGGTAAACCAGACATTTCATTTCTGCTTGGAGCAACTGTTGTGACGCCGTCAGATTCCCACGGCTGACACAAGCATCTGAAATGGTTTATTCTGAAGAGGTTAAGCACTCATGGTTTGTTTCTACCATGTTTATTTGGTCTCTTTGTTCCCTCTTGGTTTTTTTTAAGAAAGTATGGCAACATTTCTAGATGGCACTCCAGCCATTAAAATGTTTGTGATCTTTGTAAATATTTGACGAGTGGGGTGAGAGAAGAAGCCATTATTCAACACAACCACCCATTCAGCCCTATCCTTATACAAAGCTGTAGTGAGGAACTGAAAGGAGAGAGGATGGGATTTACCTTCTTTTTCTTTTTTAACCTGTAAAGGGAAGGATTCTCCTTCTCTAGCTGAAAAATCACTGCTACACAGAGGCACACTCAGCTCAAAAGAGGAGAAGCAGTGACACTGAGCTGCAGGCACCCCAGCTCAGAAAGGGCAGCAATTTTCACATCCTAGCTCAGAGACTTGCCTTCAGAAAAATATAGGTATGAAAATATATACATATATTAACTGGAAAAAAAAATACATTAACTGAACACTGCTCAGCTATTAACTTCCCAATTGAATGGTTAGCAGTAAACTGGTATACAACCTCCATAGAGAAATCTGTTATTCTTTCATGCAGCGCATCTCATTCTCCATGGTATTATTTAAGGTCCACTCCTATCTTAAAGCTCTGCAAGCTGGTGGACCTCTACACAACATTGAGTCTGACTAAAGCATAGCGAATACAATAGCCCAGTTGCATGGTCCTCATTGTATATCAGTGAGGCCACATTGAACAAAACATTGTTATCTACATGTAGCATAGAAGGTATTTACTAAAACACTGAGGTCGCTCAATAATGTTTTGGATGTCCATGCATCAGAGGGAGAAAAAACATTTCTACCTAGCAAAGTCACTGAGACTGTCTGGGATTCTCCACAGGTGGCATGGGGAATGAATAGGTGACACACCTTGATGTGCAGCAGACCCACTGTTCCATTACCCAGCATCAGCAGATATTCTGCCAGAAATCAAGCCTCTGACATTTGGGGTAAATCACAGCTATAAAGGTATTAGAGGGTCTGACTATGAGGTTAGCAGTCCTCAACAGGAATGTGCAACCCTGAGCTGTCACTTAAAAAAAGAGGAAAGTGGCGTAAAAATTAATTAAAGAAAACATAGAATGCCTGGACAGCATGAGCAACCACCTTACTGCCTAGATGTGGGCAAGGTAGCACTATATAAAAGCCTTTAGTAATCCGTATGATGAAGAGCAATATACCTGAGAAGCTGTCACACTCTGAGTAGAAATGTGCTGTCAGTGAAGTCACTGCTCAATAAGGAACATAGCCCTTTTTCCAATTTAGTATGTAACTCTGTCATCTCCTCTGGGATCCTGAGCAGATCAGATCACTGGACCAAAGGTCTGGGGCAACACATTACACTGATGAGACAATGTCCTCAAGAATTGGGATCCCCAAGATTCACCAAATTAAAAAGTAATACATTATACTAAATGACTGAACCTACATTCTGATGGAGGGCATTCATCTAACTGCTGATCTTAGGAAAAACACAATTCAGTGAGATTACTACAACAAAGACAAGATACCTTGTCTATAAGGAGGTCTAACAAATTGCCGTTGGGAAGGGCTCCGAAGCCTGGAGTTCAATAGTCGCTGGCGAGGGGATAAAGTGGAAGAAGAAACTGTTGGAGAAACAGTGTGTGTGGTGGTAGATGCAGAAGAATGTGGCCAGACAAAGCTTGGTTTAGATGGGGTATGCCTGTTAGAGGACTGAGTAATCCGTGATGCTACGTCAGAGCTTCCCGGTGATTCGGGAGAAGACATTTTTAATGTTGGAGTTTTTTCCTTCTCTTCCTCTTCAGAGCTTACTTTGTGAGGTAGAAGAGTGTCCATAGATTTCCTTTTATTGCTAGTAGTGTCATCATATGTATTTTTGTTACCTCTAGAAACAGAAGGGGACCACTTTGCTGCCAAAGATGTGGGTTTCTCTTTCACTTCCTTCTGATCATATTCACTGTAATAATCGTCCTCTTCATTAGAAACTGACTGACGAGATTTAGATGATGAGGAGGAAGGAACTTTTCGAGGAAGTTCGGGTTTGGACATTTTTGAGGGCAACAGGCCATATTTTTTCTCTGTTTGGGACGTTGTTCTTGTAGCGACCATTGAGCGAGTAGGTAATGAAGGACGCGCTTGTCTCGAAGAAGTGGGTGACAACCTTGGATTATACTGGTTGTCTTTTGCTGTATCACTGGCAGAACTGGAATCCGGTTGAGTAAGTTTTGGTTTGTAGGAAGCTACCTGAGAACCTGGCTGCTGTTGCTTTAATAGAGATGAACTTGAGCTTCCCTGAGAGAAAGATGCAGGTAATCCCCTAGAGGAGGACACGTCTTTAGGAAACACAGAGCGGCTGCTTGCTCCGTCACTGCCTTCTGTTACATCCTCATCATCATCTTCCTGCAATTCTTCGTTACTCTCGGATGGGACATGAGATGGGAGGCGCCGACCCCTTGAATGCAGTAAGGAAGGACTTGTTTGTGCCCTCTGCAGAGGCTCTGAGCGGGAGGTCTTCTCCAAAGGAAGATGAGAGGGGAACATCTTTTTAGGCAAAGACACACTTGGTTTTGATTGAGCAAGGGTTTCTTTTACCTCTCGACTGTCCTGGTCTTCAGGCTTATGTTTGGAAAGAGAAGATTGCAAAAGAGAATGCTTTTCTGCAGCAGCCACTTGACTCTGTTGTTCTGCTGAGTTAGAGCGGGGTGACTTTTCACCGTGTGTCTCTCTGAGGTGAGAATCAGAATCGACCTGAGGATTTCTTCTCTTGGAAGACATTGCTGAAGAAGACTGCCTGGAAGAGGGTAGAGAAGGAAATAAGGGGTTTGCATCTTGTGAGTCCTCCCTATAATTCCTATCAATATCCTTTCTGTCAGATTTGGCACTGCTGGAGGAGCGAGAGTGAGGTGAAGTGTGACCAGAAACAGGAGACCTTGATGAGACTGCCACTGCAGCTAATTTCGAATCCTTCCACGTGTGAGAACTGGAGCCTGAGGGCAGCCTTGTTTGCTGTGATCTAGAACTGGGCTGTCTTGCTCTGTCCTCTGCTTCTTCACTGTCAAACTCATTATGGTTGTCACGAGCATGGGAATCTGTTGATTTGGAAGAGGGTTCATGTGAACGTCCTAGAGAGGCAGACCTACTGGGATGGCTTGGGACAACCTCATGAGAGACAGCAGACTTCCGATTTGATGGCAAAGCCAGGCGATTAGGGTCTGAAGTTTTAGAAGACGCTTTCACCAGCACGGGGTCTGGCTTTCCTTCCACATTACCTGCAAGGTCATTATTTTTGGCAGGCAGAGGATGGGAAGAGGTTTTAGAAGGCACATTAGTGTTGCTTTGCCTCATTTGCTTTGTTTCATTATCTGTGTATTTCGGAACAGATGAGGCAGAAGAGTGTTGTGCTGATGATGGCAACAGTGCTGGTGGCTCATGTTTCTCTGTGTTCATCTGCTGTGACACCTCTGATGTGTGAGTTCGAACGTGGGTCCTCCCTGAGGCAAGGACAGGGTGGACCGGCCGATTAGGTGACAAGGGTCTAACAATTCTTCCCTGATCCTGGGCTTTTGGGGGCGTCGTTGGAGCTTCCTGGGAGGAATCATGATCGTCTGTCACTTCAGTGGATTGGAGATCAGGTTCCAGCTCAACTGTCTTTCTAGAAGGTGACTGAGATTTACTCAGGACCCCTCCTCGAGTCAATATTTTATTCTTATATTCAGAAAGAAGACTCTTTTTATCACTAACATTAGGTGAACGAACAGATGACCGCTTAGAGGAAAGCGATGGCTGGACTTTTGAAGAAACAGAGGAAGTTTGAGAAGGAGATGAGCCAGCATTCCCAGGTTTTTTAGTCTCTGAATTATCCGGAATATTTTTTTTTTGCTGAGCAACGGAATCCTCATGAGCAGCTGCAGGGGGAAAAAAAAGTGTTTATTCATAACAATAGAAGCAGCACAAAAAACTGACTAAGAGAAGAAACCAGCCAGGTAGCAAGAACACGACAACTTGTGAGAATATGAGACAATAATTATTTCTGTATTAACCAGCCTATGTGGAATTATTGTAACTTGGGTAAAACTTAGAGCAATTTAAATCAAACATTTAAAAGCAGGGACTGCAACGTTGTATCAGTGGAACCAAATCTTCAGCAGAGTTTAGTTACGTTGACAGCATGGTGCTGCATCATCCCATATGAGGCTGCGGCCCACATTCTTAGTTAACTCAGCAAATCTTCTCTCCCCACAACAGCATCTTTTTGGCAAGAAGCAAACGCAAGGAGTAGTACCTGAGTAAGCCAGTCTAACTGATTTTCAAGAGTGGGAATTGTCAGGAATAGCACAACTGAAGACTCAAAGCATTGTATTCTTTGGCCTTTGGATAACAAGAGCACATAGGGCTTTCAAGCAAGAAATAGAGTATGGCATGCACTTATTTAAAATGTTAAAATGTCCTTTTATATGCTGCAGTAACAGAAACAATATTAAGGAAGCAAAATCTCATGGGTTAGATGGAGCGCAGAGGAAGTTAAGAAAAGTCGGTAAGGATGAACGTAAGTGGGACCAAGGCAAGAATGGGCAGACTACACAATTGGTGCGTGGCGTGGTGCTCACCTGCTGGGATGGCGACACTGAAGGCTTTAGACTGAGGACCTGGTCCCCTCCTGTTTGCTGCACGAATTTTGAAAATATAGCGCTCCCCGGCCTGCAGACCATCTATTATGGCTGATGTTGTAGCTCCAGAGTAGGTGATGGACTTTGCTCCAAATGGCTTGAGAGCCGGGGCGTATGAAAGAATGTATTCTGAAATGATTTGGCAGACGGTTGGAAGGAGGAAACTGAAAACAGTCCTGTTTCCAGCGGACAGACTGTATGGGTAGGATGAATTAGAATGTGCATTACTAAAATTAATACACTAGCAATGCACGCTGAGTAAACAGCTGGAGTATAAAGATATGAGAGAAATATATATACATATATATGTAGGTAAGTTGAACATTTGTTCACGTTAACAGACGAAAACAAATCACATCAATGACCTAATGACTGACACAGAATATGTTAGCTTATACCTTTGTAAAAATACATAAGCAACAATGTCCATCAGAGTGAAGAGTCACCAACAGGAGCCAGATGACAGCTGTGCATTCCAGAGAAGGTGTGGGGACATGAGAAAGTTACAGCACCAACTACTGCATGGTTTGGCGTGCTGCACCAGGATACCTTTTTTTGTTGTCCAGAAACCAACTAATAAAGGGAAAAAAATGAGTCCTCTGAAAAAATTAACTGCCCTAAATCAGAAATAACAGAGGAAATCTACAAAGAGAAAATGTACTGTAAGCAGAAAACATGTATGAACATTACCAGGAAAATATGCGCTATCCTACTACTTGTGGAAATCTAGTCTGAAAGACTGTGCAAATGTTAAGAAGTAGTGCATATTGCTAAAATCAGAATACCCGTGCTGTTACGACTGATGGACTGCAAGCAGATTTTAGACTTCTCAAGAGAAACAGAAATTCTGAACTTACTGATTATCTACCAAGATATTTGCAATAAACAACACATGACCCAGAGAACATTATTCCAAAACATAACTTGGTTACAATAGCGAACAACACACAACTGCGTTGCTGACTGTAACTAGGTCCACAGCAAGTAAGAACATTAAAAAATTTTCTTTCCCACAGAAATTATTTGGAAGAAGAAAACAATGGTGTACTCACATAATTAGCATTCAAGACATCAGTATTAAAATCAGGTGACATTATTCATTAGTAAGAATTACTTCCTTATCTTACATTTCCAACAGAGCCTTGACACAGCTAGAATTGGACTGTACTTCAAGACACTAATCATGCAAAAGCAGCTCTGCCAGTCCACTGTGATGAAACTCTACCAGCTCCAAAGGCCATATACTCATTCTTCAGCAGGGCTGGAGCCTGAGGGGCATACTCATGAAAACACCAAAGCACTTACTTTAATCTCAGGAACAATATTACTGCAGTCAAATATAAGTGTTTCCAGCTGAGTCTTTGCTTAGAGGGGTTTTAGCTGTAATCTACAGGCCAGTAGGTAAAATTCATGCCTGGATGACTCAGGTTCTTATTCAGAAAATATACTTCTATCAGGAAATAACAGCACTGCATATTGCCAAACGGCAGTAATAGCACGCCTGTCCAACAAAACCAAAATTGGACACACTGTGCTTAACTATAGCTGGGGCCAAACACCACTGCAGAGAGAGCAAGGCAAGGTCTTCTTGCCACGTACGAAACTCACCCTGCTCTCACTTTTCAGCTTAGGATTACTGTGGTACCTGTGGTCTGCATCAGCTTTCTGTATCGAGAGAAATTTCACCCCAGTAGGAATAATTGTAGGCACGAGGAGGAGTCTTCCCGTTACACTCCCATGGAGTGTTAGGTAAGATCTCAGCCATGTGCAGGCTTCCTTTTCTTGTCAGTCCTCTGTAAGAGGCACAGGTATTGGACCAAACCAGGACTTTGAAAATAAATTCCAAGGGCTGCCAGTTTTCTCCCTCTACAGCAAGAAACACTATAACACTTGAGGAGTCACAGTGCCATGACAGGAAACCTCTAGAACATAGTAACACATTTAAAAGGGGGAAAACTTTTTTTTCTGAAAATGAGACCATATACATTGCATTAAGAAATAAGAGATGCATAGGTTGTCAAAATCATCAATATTTTATATGCAAATGTAAAAATGTAAAAAAAAAAGAAAAAAGTCAATGTATTAGAAGGCATGGTAAGCTTTGGGTTTGGTTTTTTTTGTTTTAAGATACACGGGAGTTGCTTTAATTGCAGAGGCACTGATATTACTTCTGGTAACTCTCAAATGGCTACTGGAGGACATTTTCTCCCATTACTTTAGTATGTGGTATAAATATATAAAATGACAGGGTTCAAAAACAAAAGGACCAAAAGACAAAAATTCCTGATTACCATTTGCTAACAAAACAGCTATGGAGTGCTAATTCAGTGGTTTCATTTAGCCAGTGTAACTGTCATTTGTGTCATTTATTTAGTTTAAAAATAAGACCTCTTCTGTAATACTTCATATTCAAGGAAAACAATGCTATATTAGACATATGTAAGCGTTCAGCCCTTGAATATCAGGTATCATTAAAATGATTGCCTTGGATGAAACATCTCAAGATCAGCAGACAAAAACGGACAAAGAGCTACAGACTGCTCAAAATTAGGAGCAGATCTGAATTTTCAGATAGTGTCCCTGCATGACCTTACTTTAAGAAATAATAATTCTTGGACACAATTGCATTTCCATTGAAGCAATTGGCAAGACTCCTACTAACTTCAAAGAGGAAGGAATTCCACCACTGCCCTGAAGAACACATATAAAGTAGGTCTTGTATGCAGACACGGTAGACTTCCCTCCAGGCCAAAGGTTTTTTAAATCCTGAGATGCTACAGCGCTGATAAAGCACCTTCAGAAACTTGTGTAACTTGAGAACACAATCGCATCAACCACTGGAGAACTGGAGCAGCCAAAAAATCAGCCTGTTCATTTTCAGAGGAAGAAAGGAAAAAAAAATCCCAGAAAGCTTTTTCCTAAACCCCTATGCAAATAAATAGCCACTGGCAAATTAGCTTTATGACCATGTACGATAACGCTATAGTACACAAGGCTATTTGTGCTTGCTTCTTAAGCTGAGGCTTTCCTTCCATGACAAACTAGAGATAAAACACGACATAAACCCACTCACTTTCTTCGCAACTACACAACTTTCCCTTCTTTGACTAACTGTTACAAATCCTTTGGGAAACTTCCTTCTTGAGCTCCGTTTTGACCTGCTTATCGATGTAAGAAGAGGTATGTGTGCATGCATGGCACCCCAGGAAGCTCTGTGACATCCCAGGCACACCATGATGATGGCTTCCCAGAGGTGGTGTGGAGATGCTGGGCTGGAAACAAGAAAATCTTGCTTGGGTATAAGCCATTAACTAATGAAAAAATCCTGGCACAGTCAGCAGTTCCAGCTTGCTGCAGAGTGGCAGTCTGGCTTCGAGAAGACCAGCTCCTTGAGGGGGTTAAAACCCGACAGTGATGACTTACCTTTGACTTTTCCTTCACTCTCTGGGAGAGCATCCCAGGATGCTGCAACAGAGGTTGGTTTGCCCTTTAGCGGCCAAACATCCAAATTTTCAGGGGCGCTGGCAGGAGCTGTGAAACAGCCATATGCAGAAGAGGCAAGTAAGAAAAGTTGACCTGCACAGCATACACCTTCTGCTCTTTCTCATAGCAGAAATCCCAGTATGGCCATTTCAAAGATAAATGTGAAGAGCACACATGGCTCAGGCCCATGCATGCCTGTATTACATCTCAGATCCTGTCAGAATCCTGTCGTGAAATTTTATTCCGTACTTTTAGGCAGGCTGCCTGCATGAGACTGCTACTGTGGCTTAGCTGGAATGACGTGGTAATTCAGTTGTTATGGACCACTTCCCTGTACCAAAGGGGCCCCATGGCTTCTCCGTGGTAGAGGCAGGGTTTAAATTTGCTACACACAGAGAGGGACAGGCTGCTCCTCCCAAAGGAAGGGACAAATCCAGCTGCAGGGGTCCAAGCTGCTGACTGGTCCCCCAAAAATACCCAAACCATCTCCCCCTGTTCTCGTCCTGCTGCAAGAGCAGCCCCAATGTGCTCTCCAGGGCACTGCTGCAGGGACACAGGCAGCAGGACCAAGGGTTTCCCCAGGTTCCCAACCTTCTGCTGCCCCAGGCAAGCACTTATTCTGGCTTTCCCTCGAGTCAGTCATATTTCACAGCTTAAAACCTAAAACTTGCATCACCCCAAGGACCTTTTTAATACACACCCGCCTCTGGAGTCCGTTGGTAAACAGACACGCTCCATTTGCCTTCCTTTTCTCCCTCCAAGATTTGGACGGCAAACTCGTACATGGTGTCCGGCAGCAGATTCTCCACTAGCGCCCGCCGGTTGGACACCTGCTTGTAATCCCACCTTGCCGACTCCCCCTTTTCCCGATAGCGAACATTGTACTGCCTGAGACCAGGAACACATGAAAACAAAAACTCACATGATAACCGCTTCCACAGGGAAACTGAGAACATCTAACATCATCACTTCTCCTGCTGTGCCCCTCGGGGTGTCTCAGTGCCGCGTTGCACAGCTCTTTGCTGTTCCCAGGCTGAGCAACACAGCCCAGTGCTTTCAGGCCTTCGGCATATTCCAACCCATTTCTCTGTTTATTTGGTCTCCCACTGCTGCGGAATGCTGCTGCAAGCCAAGCTCTCCTGCTCACGGGAGACCCTGACCTGCTCAGCCTCAGCCACACAGGGTTTCTGGAGGGTCAGTGGATGCAGGGGGCATTGATGGGCACCTTTCACATTGCAGAGTGATGCTTCCTTTACCCGAGGTATGGTCATCTCAAAGCAAAAATATCCCAGGTTGGTGCTGACAACATTTCAGAAGGCATCTACACGCCTATAGTTCTCTAAATACTAGAGATCAGGGCACAGGGAGGCAAGGAGGGTACGTGACCCCACTTCTCTGAAGCATCCTCTACCAGCCACTGTCATAGGTAGGGATACGCAAATTCCTATGCCCTGAGCTAAACTATTCTCATAAACAACTGTAATTAAATAAATGCAAAAGTAATCAGTAGTGTGTGTTGGCAGGAGTTCACCTACAGTACGCATTCAGAAAAGAAAACACAGGGCTAACTACCTATTTGCTGCAACCTTCTGTTTTTCATACAGTGGGTCTGTCCAAGCAACGAGCACAGACTGAGAAGACATAACTCGAACAGTTATGTCTTGTGCCACCTCCACCTCTTCCTCCTCTGAAATGGCAAAACAAAATAGCGTATCAATAACAACATCGGAGTTCTCATAAAAACCAGTTGCTGTCTTCAACTGACATTATAATACTCACACAGCAGAGATGGATAACAAATACAGCAGTAGTGTAAAACCAAGTACATTGATTACTGGTGGTACCCCATGGAAACATCATTTCTTCTGTTAGTTGTCTGCTTACAAGACCAGAGTACTAATATATTCTACAGTCCTTCAATATTCTATCAATCAGTCCCCAAACTGTTACTTACAGCAAATGTCTTATTAACATACCAACATTCACCATCTCTGGCAAACTCACTGCTAGAGCTGCCTGGAGAGCAGAAATTTTGCCTTATGAAAAATCTTGAGATTTTAAAATTTGGGTTCATTTTGAAGGACAATAAAACCAGGGACTGTCAAAAATTCTTCACAAGGGAGAATTCCTGCATATTTTACATTTTTGAGTGCTTCAAACAGGTTGTTTGAATTCAGCTTTTCATTTTTTATGGTGTATAAAGCAAAAATAAAAAAAATTGAAAGAGGAAAAATAATTGAAGTTGGCTGTTTTGACATATCAGAATATCTTTTGCAAATGACTTACAAAACTTTTAAATTAAGTTAAATTAATTTGATTTTTTTGAGGTTTTTGATTTTGATGAGGCTCTTTTTTCTATCTGTCGATCAGTTTTCCCAGTCTAGTCTACTTACCACCCCAAGAAAGATTTATTATTCTTCCCATTAGTGTCACAGTGACCATTCCCAAGTCTCCCAGAGGCACAGAATGCACAAGGCGCAAGTTTCCAGCCTGAATTTTACAGAAGAGTAACGTTCGAAAAATATTGATGTCTCAGGAAACAAAAAGGCCGGTAAACTGGAACACAATTTCATTCTCTAGGGACTCATGTATGACTGAAGTCCAGCAAAAGACTGCCCTTCTCTTCAGCGGGTGGCACGCTGCCCTGAAACCCAGCAGTGCCCGCACAGAAGGCGGGCAGCAGGGAGGCACATCTCACTGCTTCCAATCGGGGTTTTAATGCAGAGGGTTCTCAGACAATTCCAGGTTTTCTAAGCCAAAGAGCTACAACACAGAAGTGGCTGAGAGGACCCATCTACTACTCACAAGTGGTTTAGGGGACCAATTCACAAAGTTTTGCAATGGGAGAACCTGAAGAGAGAAAGTGACCATGAGAATCGGATGGCACCACCTCCCCAGAAAAGGTGTGAGGTGGGATTTCAATACACCGTAGTTCCTAGTTCTGACGAAGGTGTTCTCCATCACCACCAAAATATCTGAAATACTATGCCAACCCCACGGCATTCTCATCACAGTGCAAAGGGATGAGAAAGCGGCACTGCACGGAGACGACTCAGAATCTCGGTCATCCTTTTTAACCTTGGCAGCAGTATGCAATGCCTTCTTTCCAAAAGAAAGTGAAAATGTTTGCTGACCAGGTTTAGGCTTCTGGAAATCAACCCTTCAGAAAAGGGTGCGGAGATCTGACAAGAAGACATACTGCTGTGGAGATCCTGGCTTTGATTTAATCAAGTCTTTTCATGGGGGTATTGCAGTGCATAACATTTGCCAGTAGCTACAGAGGAGGTGATTTTAAAAAAAAAACAAGAAAACCTGAACAGAAACCCAACCAACAATGTTGCAGAGTCGTATCATTTTATTAATACTGCCTGAATCAGAGAATCAATCAGAGACGTCCATCGAGCTCTTTAACACATGGAGAAAAACCTAGCAGCTCCAGCACCAAAAGACTTGCAGTCTAAAAATCACAAAGCTATCTCATTGCGTTCAAATGTCTGCAAGAATTGTCAGCAGATGTGAAAGAAACATACCTGTGACTTTTCTTTTAGTTAAAGATGACTTATAGACAGGTTGGCTCCGTCCTTGGGAGCTCCTTGATGGCAGCGAAACCACGTGAACTGATTCAGAGGCTGTACACGTGGGGAAAAAACAGAGGCTTTCCTGTAACCTTTTTCATTGCAGAAAGAATTCAGTCTTTTCAGGCAGAACTCTGTTTTATTCTTTTCTGAGATACAAAAGGAGAAACTTCCTTGAAAGGTAATTTATTTAGATACATACTATTTATGTAAGAGGGTTCAATATGCATGCAGTAAGAACAGTAAAGTTGGTATTTTAGAAGTAGGAAAGCAAATTATTAACATGAAAAGACCATTAACCACGTTACATAGTATTTCTCATCGAGATTAAGCTTGTTACTGAACTCCCACCAAGTGTACTGCCTGGACAAGCTCTCGGCCTGCAGAGCAGTGGTACACGCTGAGCATCAAACAAATGGGGAAGCGTCCTCCACACGTACGTGTCTCAACCCTGCCACCTTGGCACAGATGCCAGAGCAGCCCCCTCGTGAGCGGTGCAAAGAAAGATAAAAAAGTGAAAGGATACTAGAGAAGGGATGAGACATAAGTAAGAGATTCCTGTTAGGAAAAGGCAGAATAGCTGCTAAAGTTGACTGAGGAATCCTCTCTCTCTGGACAAATGGAGATAAAGATGTGCAGTTAATACAAAACCCACAAAGCAGAAGGGGAAATAGACATTTACATTGCAAAGCCAAGAATTCTGGCAGCCACGTGTGATTTTGGAATCATCACCCAATTTGTAACCCAAGACCAGACCATCTGCAGGACGGGCTTCCAGCCTACAGGAGAAATTTTGAGAGGAAGAAGCCTAACCTCGAGCAAACACACCCAAACAGCAAAAAGCAGCTGAAGCTTGCAGGAAGAGGATCCAAGTAAGGCTCCTGAGAGCAGACCTGGCACCCACGCGGGCGAGAGGAGCTCAGGCAGCAGGACAGAGACAGGTCAGCCATGACACAGGCAAGTGACACAAATAGCGCAAAGGGGAGCGCTCAGCCTCTTGGGAAATAAAACTGTTGCAAACCCCATTGCTAATGTTAGATGGGAAATCCTTTAAATCAAGGGCAGGTAATCTAGGGCACGAGTACAAACCATCACGGCACAGCAGGACAGAGAGCATGGAAGACGCCAACCTGACTGTCTCAGGAGCCCTTAGTGACCAGGACCTCATGAAGGAACTGGAGAGAACACGGGCACGCGAGTGTAACACTCTAGTACCGAGCCCATGAAAAAGTTTTAATGGTAAGTGTGGATACATATCATTAAAGTATTAACTTTTTCTCCACTGGCCTGAAACAACATAAGGCCACAAAGTGTAAGAAGAGGACAAGACAAGGAACAATGGATATGACAAGGAAAAATACGGCCCCACCGCATGCAAGGAGAATCTGAGCTAAGCCTCCTCTCCCTCCCAGCCATTCCCCCTGCTATTAATATGAATAACTTGCACATGGTGTCTCTTCAACATAGCATCAAGGTCTGCTGCACTTTCTACCCTGGTCATCGTATTTTTCTGTTAAGAACACATTACAGAATGCAATTATAGTGAGCACCTTCATTTAAAGGAAGAAGTTGTTTTGATGGCTACAACAACACATCATCTCTGATCACCTAGCAGCCACAGGGGATTACAGAAGTGTGCTAGCTCAGCTAGGTGCTGTCAGGGAAATCTGACTCACCTAGTTTTCTTGCTTCCTGGTTTTGTCGCTCTTGCAGCAGCGGAGCATAGCTCATCCTTCGGCTGCTCTCTCCATACCCACGGAGGTAACCTTGGGATCTGCTGCGTGGACCCCTGAAGCCTGCTCCATAAGGTGGCTTCCACCGAAAAGATAACTTGCCATCTGGAGACTGGGCGCGCACTCTCAGAGGTCTGTTTGGCATGTCCTTCTCTTCAAAAAATAAGCAAACACACACACAAAATCCATCACAGTTATTATGAAGCCTGTGACATATAGCAGCCCACGTCTGTTGCTAGCATACCTATTAAATTACATTAGAATAAAGAGTATAATTTTATAGTTTTTTAATTTTGCTATAAAACCCAACTGCAGTAACAACAAGTTTTCCAAGAAGGATGTACAATACTCAGTAGCATCTTTTCCCGGGCTCTTCAGACAGACTGGTGCAAGCCACCGAAAGTGAAAACATACCGTAATACAAGGACTCCTGCCAGAAAGAGGGGATGTCTTGTAGCTTTCCTGTTTAATCTTTTCCTTTTTTAAAAAAATCCCCTTTCCTTAGTTCAGGCACACCAGTACATTATTTTTTTGGCAAGTGCTAAAGGTCAGTGTAAAGTGAAGCACAGAACCGTTTCACTATTTTTAAACTCTCTTTTAGAAAGTAATCCATGTTAAAAGCAGGTTCTCTTCTCCTAAACCCATCAGCAATGGTTCTGCTCTCTGACAGCCTTGTATTTAACAGGTCTGTTCTGCACATGCTTCATCTCTTGACTTTCCAAGCTCCCATTACATGATCCCTTGAGCATCCACCGCTGTAACAGGTACCGTATGTGAGTCATTTATTTTTACATTTGCTGGCAAGTAAGCAGCGCTCTTTAAGAAGTGACACTGATGCACGGATTACTCAAGCAACCAGCCTGGTTGCTCCGAACAGCATCTCCAGCTCTCACGCCATTCTCCATTGCGTATGACCTGCACCATGCTACGGCGCAGGCCGCAAGCAGAGCAGACAGCAGGAGGAAAGGTGCTGGCAGCACCAGCCAGGACTGAGTTCTCCCACACTTGTAGCGATTTTTTGCCTCTTATCTTTCACATTTCGGACACAAAGCAGATCTCCCTCAGTCTCTTCTAGCAATGCCATTCCACTGAGCACAAGGTTGTGTGAACCTGCCAGCACCGAGGTTACACGTTGTATTCGAACCTTCTCACTCACTGGCTGAGCCCGTCACTGCAATCACAGCAATGTCAAGAGAACAAGAGACTGGGACAGCAACAGCTGCCAGACACCTGGACAGACAACTAAAGACAATGCACCAAAGTACCCCCTGTCAGAGCAATAGTGAGATCCTCTTTCCAGCACCAGTTCAAGAGCTCATATTTACTCATGACAGCACTTAAATATGTTACTTTAAGTATGTATGGATGTCTGCATGTCCCTATATACACCACAAGCAGGTCCTTTTCCAATATTTCTGCTCCATGACACCTTCTATAACCAAACTGCTCACTGGTCTTGATTTGCTGACAAGGTTACATCTTCTTACACACTCCCAACAAACATTCTTCTATTAAACTACCCTTCGGAAGGGATCATAGTGACTCTCAAAGCTGTTTGCAGAGCTACTCTTGAAATCCCTGTGAGAAACGCAAGGTTTCAGTGCTGATGAGGCGTATATATGCAGAGAATAGCACACTCCCAGGGAACTCTGCTTATCTACTGGAACACTGGGCAGCAGCTCAGCGTGGTAAACCTTGCCTTTTTATTTTGCCTACAGAGAGTCGGATCATCAGTTTAAACACATGGACTTCAGCAGCTTCTCTCTTCTAGCTGCTCCTCACCACCCCAGCAAAATGGAGCAGCTATAAACCCAGATTAATCAGCCAATTAAGCTGATTTTACAGGCACTTTGTGTTGCCAGAGCAGTGTATACTAGCTGGATCACAGCAGCAGATCTGGTCGTAAGTGTTTAACAAACAAGAAATGCTTTTTGCTATACAATAAATATGGTCGCTTTGATGAGGCTCCCTGACCGCTTTTCAAGGAATGTTCTCAGCCGTGCACTCTATTAAAAAAAAACACCTGCTCCCACACAATTTCTTTTTCTTGTTCTCCTGAGCAGTTGCTCAACACAGGTTTCAAAAGCCTGTTAGTCACTGACCATGTAGGCACACAGCCTTCATTCACAGCACCACCATGGAGAACTGAAAGAGGGCAAAATTCAAGCTGGACCCCTGGAGGTCTCTTCTCAACCTCCTGATCAAAGACAAATTATCTATCTCCAACACTGCCTGAGGCCAGCCCTGGTTTTCCCTAGTTCAGTCTTCAAAACCTCCCGGGATGGAGACAGCACAGACTCCCTGTGGACCTGTTCCAGTGCTGCACCAGCTGCCTAGGGTGAAAGCTTTTCCTAATGTCTAACCCAAACGTCCCAAACAGCAACTTGTGGCTGCTGCCCAGCACTAGATGTGGCCTGCCACCACCAAGATGTGGCTTCCTTGCAGCCCTCAATCAAGTAGCAGTTGGCTGCTGTGGGATGTCCCCCTACCCTCCTCTTTGCCAGACTGGACCAGCCCTGCTCCCACAGCCTCCCCTCGTAGCCCATGTGCCATAGGCGTCCACCACCTTACCAGATCTCAACATTGCTCCTGAGCAGCCCAGCCCTGGCCGGAGGAGAGTAACACCTCCACACTCCCCCAGGCACCTGTGGATTGCCCGGCTGTGGTGTGAGCACATTGTTTGGGTTTCCTCTCAGTGGCTCTGTGTGTCACTGAGCGCCGTGAGCCCACTGGCCCAGGGTGGGCAGGAAGGATGCTGCAGCCCATCAGCTCTGCTCCCCCAGTCAAAGCCGCAGCTTCCGACTCGAATTAAAATAGAGAGTTGTAGGGGATCAAGGATACAAAAGAAACCAGCCCAGCCAGAGAGCCTCACCGAAAGTACTCAATTTAAAACAAATGTGGCTTTGGCAAAGAGAAGTTTATCAACCCTAATGCTGAATGCAGCGGATCAGTTGAGATTTTAAAACCAGGGCTTTCGAAGGCTTCGATTACTTTCCTCATGGTAGCACCACACTTTACTGCCCGTTGTTCCCATTTCACCATTTAGCTCCAGTTTCTATTTATCCTTGACACAGTTCGACCGTCACGAATCTGAAGGTATCCAGGATGGTGTTGTCAGAGAATGGTTTAAATGGCTTTGCTAGTAAATGCTGACCCATCAAACCCGGTATTTTTGTGTGGAGTATGTGCCAGGCCTGACAAGAAAGGCATTTTTCATTAAAAGCAAAGAGCAGCAGAAGGAACTTGCCCACACCACTGCAGCCCACAGCCCAGGAGCCACCAGGGATATGACTGAAGGCCCTGACCCCAACCACACATAGGAAGAAGGTGAATCTGGGCTCATGCCACCTTGTACAAGCACCTGTAGGGCTGCTGTCCCGTCAGGCTCAGGCACACCATAGGGCCAGTGTTCCTCCCCAGTCAGGACATTTCCCACTCGTTAAGCCCCCCACGGGACAGCAAGTCACTGCCTCCTGCTGTCGCTGCCCCTGCACCTGAGCCCCCTCCTGCCCTGGTCTCCTCCTCTCGACTTGGCTCCAGGAAATAGCTTGGATTTCCACAATATCCCTTGGATAACCCTGGGACTGTGGACTCTGAGCTTAGGACACAGCCTCACTGTGTCCTAAGGACCAAAGTTTGGTCCTGCTGGCCAGGCTCATTCATCTTAAAAAAAAACAAACCAAAAACCAACCAGAACAAAAACATCGTCCTAAACAAGCTACACTTGTCAGGACAGGCAAGAGGAGGAAGTAAGGAATCCAGTGCATCATTTAAGCCATTCAGTTCCCAAAGTAGCCCCTTCCTGTGAGGACACTGAACTTCCCAGGAACAATAGTCTTGAACAGCTCACAGCTAATGAAAAAGGAATTAGACGATGCTGGCATCGCAGGTCAAACACTATAAAGACACATCCCATGTCCTTCCTGCATCACTAGGATCCCATTCACTGCACGCCTAGGTGCTGGATGTGAACCTGGAGATGGCAAGATCTGAACCTGCTCAAGAGACCATGCAGTGGATTTTTTTGCCATGCTGGGCTAAAGAAAGCAAAACCTTTTCAGAAACCAAAGCATCATTTCAATCCTAGACCAAGGGAGACAAGAAAAGGGACATGGGAAGGAGGAGTTGAAAGATGGGAGATAAAAGTCAGTGAAATAACTACTATAATAATATTAAAGGTGACATGGAAATAGGAACACACACGGAAACCTGATGCAGACAGGGAAGAAACATAGCGTCAAAACTGAGAAAAGGGTAAGAGTGAATTAGCGTGGGTGGAAATGAGGGAAGGACTAGTGGGAGGTGTCCCTGCCCCTGCAGGGGGGTTGGAACTAGATGGTCTTCGAGGTCCCTTCCAATCTAAACCATTCTATGATTCTATGACTAGACAGAGCTGTAGCCACTGGATGCTGGGCTTCAACCACCTTCAACAGGACCTTGCACAAATACTCCAGCCTCCTCCAAACAGACCAATGTGACAATAAAAATTGCCTCACTTAAGCACAAATATCTACCAGGTATACAAGTACACCAATCTCAGCAACAGTGGTACGGAGATCTGTAAATAAAATATCCTCCGAGAGGGAGAAAAGACATATTGGATTACATCTGGGAGTTCGCGCTCCCAGTGATGCAGGAAGTGGTAGATTAACCAACAGGAGGACGAAGCACAAACAGAAACCCCAATACCTTGCTCGCTACCTGGCATATCACATCCCCATGTCACAGGATGGATACATCACACTGCTACTCACTCACAACATCAATACCACAGCTCCATCCAGGCCAGCTGAGTCCAACTCAGATAAACAGGCATGCAGAAATGGCCCAGGACATCAGTCACCTCTGGGGCTCCTGAGTAGTGGGGAACATTTCCACCACTTCTCTGGGCTGCAGTCTGATCCTGTCAGGCATCTCTCCCTACATTTTGCAGTGGTCTAAACTTGGGCAGGTTGCCTGAATCCTTAGCAGAAGATGGTCCTAACAGGTCCCAAGACAAGACTTTAGATCAGCATGAAAGCTGCATAGCTGACAGCTACTACAGCATCTGTGGCTCCTCCTATCAGAGACAGTAGATATGACCTTTATGAAAGCGTACAGGACTGCAGCTGTCTGTTCCCCATTTAACACCTACTCTGGCACACCAGGAACTCAACTGGATTTCAGTAAACTCTGGATGAGGTCCCAAATCAGTAGCAATGAAAAAGCTAAGTCTTCAGATCCATTCGCTCCCACCCCCTTTTTTTCTAATACATTTTGGGAACAGCTACCAAGTGCTTGATTGAACTGAAGGTTCGTTCTTCTCCATTTCCCCACTATTTGCCCCAGTAAATATCACTAAGGTTTTTTTCACTTTTGGTTCCAAAACTGATTTAACAGTTTTCCGGACCTCCACTCTGGCCAAACTAAATCAACTGGTAAACATCTTCAGACCTTATCTAAAGAGCTACCTGCAATTAAAATAAAATCAAATCCTTTTCTATGTTCTGGAAAATAGAAAGAGTCACTCCCTTGTGCTCTCTTCAGAGTAGAAATCCAACATTACCTACAGCTGCAGGAATTTGTGTATAGTATCTTGGCCCCAAAAATGCAGGTCTGATTAAAGCCTTGATATTGTCTTTCCACAGTTGAAATGTCCACTAGTGTTGCCAAAGTTTCTGTGCGTGTCAGGACTGTGGGAGAACATTTTACAAATGATGTAAGCCCAGAGCATGAGGTCTAAGCTGAGGGTAAAACATCCTCTAAACAACCACACAAGGAGGCAGCTTGCACTTGCCAAATCACACAGATTCTTCAGAGGGCCTCATCAATTATCTAGCAAAGGAAAACACAAAATAGCTCCAGAAGAAAAGGGAAGTACTGACCCTGAGTAATCAATCTATAACGGTGGGGAAAAATATCCCAAGCAACTCAAACCTATTAAGATGCGAGAGCAAAAAAGTAGTTGAAATATGAGGTCACAAAAAAACAGGCACTTCGATTTACCACCACAATTTTGGGTACAAAATGTTTGCTTTTGCCTTCCCTCATCAGCAAAAATTTTTCTGCATTTTCCTTCTATGTGCCATTACTTCAGGCCTGGAAAACTGGACCTATAAAATGTGTTCAGCTGCAGAGAGGACACATATTTGGCGCAGTCATATAGTCTATAAACATCTATCAACCTCTCTTTTCACTTCAGGCAGAGGTTGGGAAGCTAAGCACAGTGACCCAGCCATGGGCAAAGTAACAGTTTGAAGAGACAAGTTGTAGCTGCTTAGTGATAACAAACTCATTAAAAAGTGATCAAATGCCTTAACTAGGAAAGGCCAAAGATGCCAGCTGGCAAATGAAATCCTGTTATGGGCAACTTGACCAAAAATCATCATAGTCTACACTGCAACAGCAAACTGATGGGATTTTTTTTGCTTATTTTGTTTCCGGGGTGTGTTTGTGTATGTGTGTGTGTATTTTGGATTTCTATCACTATTTTTATTTTAAAAATTAAGTTCTAAGCATCAAATGAGACTGACTGACTCTAAATCCTGGATTTGAGACTTCTGCTCCTTTACCAGACATAACAGTATGGAAGATTAAACAAAATGTGCCAAACTGCTCAGTTCATTCACTCTCCTCAAAGAGTAGAACCTTAAGTCTTAAGAGCTGTTTAACTGCTCCCTAACCAAAACCAATTGTCCTCTGAGATAATAACTTTGCACCACTGCCAATCTGCAAGAGCAACCCAGTTTCAGAGCTGAGCAACTCAGTTTACAAATGCCCTGCAGCTTCCCTCCCAAACCCCACCACCAGGGCTAGAAAAGTACCTCAGCTCACTGTGGTTCCCACATCTCCAAGCTATTTGTTTGGGATGTAACATTCCTGTACACCATGCACTCTCATAAGTGTCTGAGCCCTACCACCACGGAGGTATCAGCTGTACTTATAGCAAAAAAATTATAGTGAATAAGTGAACAGAAAAAAAGAGACACTACGTTTTGATTCTTCAGCTCGCAACTCTAAAATCAATTCCATTTGTGAGGTAAGATCCTTTGTAAAACATCCACACTCCTAAAAATTGTTGCGTCGGCCTCTCCTAAATGCAACTGCTTGAGTGATGATGCTCAAGTTCATAGCACGTGTGGCAAATACATCCCAGGGCACCTCTACAATTGCCCTTGTCTGGCAACTTGTGAAACCAAGACAGGCATCTGCCCAGGGGTGCAGAAAGACTGAGGAACACCAGCCCCGCAGGAGGCACCAGGGAAGCCAGGGGGGAAAGTCCCTGCTCAGACTGCAGTGTTCATGCACCAAGGGCTGTACCATGGCCAGCCCTTTGCCAGGAAAAAGAGTTTATTGATTTCAAAAATACTTTGCAACATGATCATCCATCCCTTCTTCATGCCCGCAACGGGCACTGTTTTCCACATGGAGCTCTACAATCTTCCAGCACATAAATCACTTTGCGCATTGGCTTTAATTGGGATAATTCCAATACACCATTTTATTTTTTCGCCCAGTTCGAAATAGAGTATGAAACAGGGTGTATTCAAAAGAGGAGAAAGCAGAGCTTTACTAGCGGAGCCAGGTGTCTAAAGCTCTGTAGTCCTTTGTGCACCTGAAGACTCTCAATCCAGTCGTTATTCATGAACAGCAAAAGAAAAATGGCATTTTACCATCACTTAGAGGCACAAGGGAAAGAGAACATCCTCCCTTTCTCATCCAACAATCCACACAGGGGCAGCTGCTTTGCTCCTTGCCTTCACATACTCTCACTATTACCTATCTCCATACAGCTATCCCAAAGCCACATCAGCAGGAAAGTAAAGAAGAAAGAGGACAGACAAAATACCACAGGAAGATACTTGTTTTCCACCCAAAAATTAATGCACCGTGTCACTTTGGCAAAGCATTACTGGATTTTGTTGGAGGTGGTTTTTTTTTTAAGTCGATGGTTTGAGCCAACCTCCGTTGAGAAAATGGGAGCAGTTCCACCAGCTTCAATGAGGGCTGGATCGGGGCCATCCTGAGAAGAGTTCACTCCGCAGAGATATTTCCTGCAGTCGGTGAGCCAGCTCAAACAGTGCTGATGTGGCCCTCTAAATCGAGATGTGCTGACTGCTCTAACTCCAGAAGACTCTGGGCTCGATGATTTACTTCAGACCAGCTGTGGCACAGAGCATAGCCCTAAGTCTACTGGGGCTCTTTGTAGCACTGCAGCAGTTAACACGTGTAAAAGCGCAAGTATACGATCAGAGAAAGTAGGGCTGAAATGGGAGAACAAGTCCAGCCTCAGGCTTACCAGGTTGGTAGGTCCCCTAGCATTTTAAAATGCACTGTCAACCTTGTCCCTGCATGGGCTGATCAACTTTTTTAATGCCACTAATTTATACACTCAGCATCAGATCTCCTGCTGGAAATAAGCCAATCAGTTAACGCAGTGGAGACAAGTGACACATAAATCCTTTGTTTCTTGCAGGAAAAACACCAAACCGCTCAGCACATTTCCACACACTCCTGCTTGGCACAGAAAGTGGGGACTGGAACGCTTCAGTTCCTGCAAAGCACAATGGAAAGTGTGCCATAATTCACCGGGCTCCAGCCAGGAGTTTTGGGCAGGGGACCAGTATCACAGTATCCAATGGTAATGCCTGATTTAAGCAAAGCAATTCATTATACATCTGTAGAGGAGTTACCTGGCATCTGGAGGACATTCTTTAAATTGACAGCATTAACAGAAGTTTCCAGTGCTCCCTTTGAAGAGCCCTCTGAATGCTAAGTACAGTAGGACTAGGGCATTTTCCAAACTCAACAAAGTATTTCTACATGTTTAATGCATCTATTATGACTTAAGAACAACCGACAGTGAGTTATTGAAGGCTTTACATTCTTCCGCTGATGTCCATGCACAGGCTTCCTTCTGTGTCAGCGCCCTTTGAGGGAAGCCCACTGGGCCTGGGCTACCCTCCTCTCTCATGCCCACTGCCTTTGGACACGTCCTGTCTGGGCTTCTCCAGTGTCCAAACCACTGTGGTGGTAAAAATCCCCAGCAACCCCGAAGGGGCTGTGAGACCACACTGCAGCTGTGGCCCTGGTCTGCAAGTGGCCGTCTGGGGTGTTGTCCAACACCTGCCTCTTCACTAAGTTGGAAGAAAGGTGGTACTGGAGGGACATCACCTTTGGGGTCTCCTTGAGAGGACAGAGAAGGCAAAACCAGCTGGCAAAGCTGCGGGGATGCCCTGACCATGGCCGACCTCACCACTGGGCTGAACCATGGGATTAAGAAGCACTTCTGCCACAGGGGCAGGAGTGCAAAGGGGCTGCAGCCAGTTTATTTCAAAATACTTTCCATTGGAGATCCCCTTCTCATATCCCAACCGCTGTCACTACATCCATTCATCCCAAGCATGGCAGAGTAATCATGTTCAAAGTCAAAACTAGTCTGTGTCCTCCTCTGCAAGCTTCATATCTCCATTGTCAAATACATGTCCTAAAACGAGATGTTTTCCTAATGGCTCAGCATCAGTAAGCTTGGAGGACAAGGCAGAAGACCTGCGCATGGTACAGCTCTGTGGGACGCCACAGCGTCTGTACAGACAACAGCTTCATCCCTGCCTTTCCTGACGAATCCAAAACGATAGATGTACATACTTGTACTATGAGAGCATCTAACAGCAAAAATCATTCCAAATACTATTCCAGACCATGAAAAAGAGCCTAGTAGCTGGTCCATAAATCATAATAACAATTTAACATTTACCCTCAACTGACTTTTTACTTAACTAATTGACCACATGAACAGGCTTCCATGAGCTCCGCTGTGGAAACGGTGCATGGCTGCTCCCTCCAATGCAGGCAGAGGACGCGATGCTCCCAGATCCTCTGGGACAGACTTCAGCACCACTGTGGGAACAAGACTGCAACTTTAACTTGGAGTTTCCTGAATTTCTATTGTTTAAGGCTTTTAATGCTAACATTTGTGAAAAATAAGATACACACATAATAATGAAGACATTCTAGTAATATGTATGTGCTTGCAGGCTTAACATTTCCCTATGGTTACATACACATGGATATAAAACACAGATATATGACTCACAGATGAAATTTAAAACATTGGAAAAATCATAAAAAGACACCACAAAAGTAAACACGAAATAGAGAATATCATGCAAAACAGTAGTATGCAAGACAGGATCTGGTGGTTGTAGTTGCTTGCAGATTAACCAAAATCACAGAGCTATGTCATCCAAAAAAAAATCAATATAATTCTGGCTGGATCATTTTGAGATTATTCTACACTACCGTGCAGTGAAAATTCACCGCTATAAGAACTGTATCCCATAGTCAGTCACTTTGTTTTAAGGAAGATACAGGCCCACTGAGGAAAGTCAAGAGGAGAGTTATAAACATGGTAAGAGATCTAGAAAACATGGCCTTGGAGCTACAAGAAAGGAGAAACATCACAGCACCCAGGGACTGAGGCATTATGGGCTGTCTCTGAAAACTTAATGCCAGTGGATGCTGGAGTTCCCATGAGAAGCACTGGCAAAATTTTTGCAAAGGGCATTTCCTATCAAATCCACATATTTTCTGAGGAGTTACCAGCAGTTTTCTACTCTATACAACACACCCTATTCCTTAGACCTCCTAGGCAATGTAATGTATTCAGGAAGTTACAAAAATATCTTTCCTCTTCAACTTCTCATGTTTTGATTCCATATTATCTACCGACAGTAAGTTCCACAGATACACTATGCGTTGTATGAAATCCTAAGTCTTCTCATGGGTTCCAAAAATACAGTTTTCCATTTGAAGTGCTGGTCTTCTCCCTTGCATTGTACAGGGGAAGTTAAATACAAATTATTTAGTTATGCCCTTTACCATATCTGCTACTGGTGACTCTAAGCCTCTTCAATTACTTCCTTGGCCATTTTGGGCGAAATTTGCCCTTTTTCCTCTGGAAATTTTCTGCTTAAAGATATAGCTTTCTGGGCTTACCGAAGATGGTCTGTATTTCAAGCTGAACATGATTGTCTCATGATTAACTACTAGCGCCTCTCTGAGCTAGCAGACCCAAGCTGGATCCCAAGGGACAAGCACAGAATGTTTCAGATTGCTTTTCCGTCCTATGCCCTACAAGGACCTGGAACTGACTGATAACATGGTGACAGAGAAGTCACTCCTTTCTGTTGCCTTATTGGCTTTGTCTGTCTGTTCTCCCTGAAGACTATGCCCTTGGTACCTTGCTCCCAATCATGATGCTGCTGGTCTAATTCTGCTAGTATATTTGTGTAGCCAAAAACCTTAAACTGCAAGAAGAAATCAGTGACCGCATCGCTCATCACGCAGGTACTGGCACTACAAAGAACATCAGCATCAAAGCAAGGAAGTGCACCATCACTGTGATCACGCCAGAGATGACAGGTATCTGGTTTGCACACTCCTTGGCAGGATGTCCTCCTCTTGTCAGTCGCCATGAGGACAGAGCTGCACTCTAAACCTGCTGCCTTGTAGGTCTGACTGGTTGGCTTGAAGTGTCACTGCAGGAGATGGAAAAGCTTCATTTGTATCAGTGTGGCCATCCGACCCATACCCTCTGGGAAGGGCTTGTCAGCCAAGACTCCCAGACAAAAACAATGATGTACCAAGCACAGAAACACAGGGATGGATTAAAGCCCACCAACGGTTCCATGCAGAATGGCAACTACAAAAGGCATTGATAACATCTCACACACAGCCAGCGACAACAGGGTAAAAACATGACAGTCAGCAGGGGAGAACTGAGACTCTGTAAGTTGTGCTTTGCTGCATGCCTAAACTAAGCAATAAAAAATTCATGGAAACAGTTCCTCCAATTGGGCCCAGAGCAGTAACAGCAAAAGCCATCCATTCTTGGCCATACAGGTCCCGGATCCACCACTGTTTTAATTTTAAAAAAGGAAAGCTTGTTTTTTCAACCTTCCCCTTTCCACACTGCTCTCAAGAGATGCTACAGAGAGCTATACCTTAAGAAAAGCCCCTTTGATTTCTTTTATGTAACTGTGTCACTACAGGATGTATTTTTCATTTATGACCATCACTTGGAGACTAACATTCCTCTCACGAGCACTTAAAAATACCCCTCACCACATGCATTTGAGTTCTTTGATTCAAGACTTCATCCAAAGCTCTTTGGTGCACACCCAGCTGAAACCTTGATAGCACCCTCTATCTCCAGCTTATTTGGAAACCTACTGCCACTCTGGAGGGAGAGGAGGAGGCATGAAGTCATTGCCCCTTCAGGTCCATCGAGACAACAAAAAACCCACCCAACCGTCCAGAAGAATTGAGCAGGATGGTCACAAGCTCTCCTGGCTGCACGGCTCCGGCACCCGGGGCTCCCTGCTGCCACCCACACAAAGCGGATGGCCCGGGCTCCAAAACACATGGTTTCCATCAGGCCACTGTTTCAGTTCCTGGAGAACTACAGCCCACTGTTTGACTCAGCAGCCACTTCTGGGAGAATAAAACATGAAACCCAGTCCAACACCAGGCCTCCTGAAAACTTCCAAGCATAAGGCAGTGAGATGGAGATGGATGGATATGGCATAGACTGTAAAATCAGGTACTGTATGTAGAGCTGTAACCCTTCTACAATAAAATTTTCAATTGCTAAGACAAAACGGAGTGACGTTTAGTGAAGAATGTACTTTGTATTTTGTAAAAACTTTAATTATTCTCCACTCCCTAATAAACAAAAAATGGAAAAAGCTGTACATCTGGCAGACCCATTTCAGAAGTGTTTTTAAAACCGGCTACTTCAAAAGCAGCATTGGAAGCTGCCTTTTAAACCTGCCACTCAAGCTATCCCTTTGTCTAGATACATCTCCTCCACCTGGCTGTCTAATACTAATTCACATTGGTATTATTCTACATTTTTCTTGCTAGAACTGCTCTTTCTAATTTTGCTTCAGGATTCTCTTCAATGTATCTTTCATGGTCCTAATATTATCAGTTTCCTTACATTTGAAGTACTTGAAGTTCTTCACCTGGCAAAACCAGTTTTATTTCTGGTGTACGGTTCTCTTTGACATGACTCAACCATACCAGCCAGAGGTCCTGCCAGAACAACTGTCAACGTAAGGATTTGGCTTCCCATGCAGGACAGAGCCACAACTCTGACTCCTGCTATTCCTCAAGAGTCCAGTGAACAGTTGCAGGATGACAGCACAGCTGGATTAGGTGGCACCATCAGCAGAATCGGGTTTACAGCCTTTAAGCTTTTGATAACAAATAAATGTCAAACCTATCATATCTGAGTGAGAGTTTCAGTTGTATATGCAGGTATCCTTTAAATCTTTGTTTACTGACTTGAAGTCTAACTTCTGCGCTTAAAAATGGAAAGGGGTAAGGAGGGACTGGACCTCTGTGGTATTCCAGGTTTGATCCAAAGCTCCCTGGCTTCAGTAGGAACCTCTCCTTTATCATGCCTGTCACTGGAATTTGGTTTGCAAAAACAGGGACTCACTGATTTAACAGAAAAAAACAAGTTTATATCAAAGCTAACCTATTTCTTTTATACCGTCCATATGACAAAGAGCAATAGCATGAGCTGTCAACGGGCCATGACCAATTCCTCCATGTACATCTGTTCAGTCCCTTGTCCTCAGGAAGGAGGCAATATTAGCGCTTCTCGCGAAAGATGCACCTCAGGTTTCCCAGTGCTGACACTGCACCACCCTGCAGGACTCCTGGCTGTCTCAGCTGGCAGCTCCAGTGATGCTCAGACCCACCCTTGTGGGCAAGAAACCCACATTCCTTGGCTTTGGTGGATATCCAACTGCAGAAATAGCACAAGTATTAACTTACAACATCTTAAGCCCTGTTTCTGAGATAAATCAGAGCCTAAGGGTACTTTAAGTGGTGAAGTCTAAATTTAATTTGACTGCAATCACAAACATGACAAAAGCACAGGAGAAAGTTAACTGAGCTTGTTTTCTTCTAGATAATCCTTGTATAGGCTGTTCTGTAGCCCTAGTCAGAAGTTCAGTGATGGGAAGGAAACCTGCCTGAGAAAATCGGAACATGAAACTACACCGAGAAACTCATGCTGTGGCAAGACATGATCTGGAACAAAACACACTCCCTTCAAAGCTTGTGTCTTTCCATGCTGTGCTCATGACTGCAGCCTCCACATTATTTTCACCTTCAATTTGTTCTTGTTTTTATATTTGCATCCTTTATTTAATCAAAAGTGAGGTAACTTCTGTGTTTCTGACAGTCAAAAATGAAGCATACGGTACCTGTCAGGAAACTAAACAGCAGCATACATTGCCACAAAGCTAACAGACCTACAATTTTGGTTAGTCTCCTCTTTAAAAGCAGGGTCACCTGACTCATACTGCTTTTTTATGCATATTTTGCTGTCAAATCAGGCACTGCCCAGTGAAGAGAAGAGGTGGACACCACGGAAGAGAAATCCACCAAACAGTGATGAATATTTGGAAGCCGCATCTTTCCTGGGACGTCCCTTACTGCCACCTGCATGCACAGACCATCCTTATGCACTTCTCACAGCTGCCTCTACAAAGCCTGGGGTCTTTAACTGCATTGGCCCTGGATGCATGGTTTACTTGATGTTAAAGCAGCCCGTTGGTAACACAAGAGGTAACACTTTCCTGAGTGGAGAGAAAGTGGCTTTACGCCCACTTTGCATTTCTCTCTCTGAGTGCAGGAGAAGAAGGTAGGAGAAGAAACGACGCCCTGAGAGACTCCCAAGGCAGCAGGACCCCTCTGAGCAACTCCTGGGCAGACCCATGGGCACGCACGGGTGAATGTACCTGCCTGCATGGGCGGGATCCATCTGTCACTGGTGCCCAGGGCAAGCCCATGGGTTTCAACGGGCCCTTCCACTGCAAGCTCCTGGAGAGCAAGTCTCCCCTTCGCTCTCCGCTGCCCCACTCTGCTGCTTGTCCCCCAAACAGTTCAAAGGTTGTCAGGGGCGTGGGGCTACTGGATGTGCCCCTTGGAGCCCAGGCACGATTTTGGCTGCACAACCTGTGATGAGCAGCAACTCCCTCGTTCTCCTCTAACAACATGGCAATTTTGTCCCCAACAACAGGAAAAGAAGGCATGAAGCTAATGCAAAGCTTGCACCAGGATGGCTTTTGTCCCTCTTGTAAAATAGACTGACTCCCATGCTGAGAGCTGACGCTTCTGAGCCATAATCTCTCCATGTGTTTCTACAGGAAAGAACTCACCCCTGGTACATATGCACACGGTGAAACCCACCATGGCAGTAGGAAGAAATGACATCACCTGCTAGCACTGCTCCATTTATCTGAAATTTCTGATGGTATCATCCTGAAAACATGAAATAAAGAATTTGCTCAGACTGACTTAACCTCAGTGGCTTTCTCATATTCTGTGAAGCTGCCACTGAGGAAAAGCTTTCCTTAGAGATTTCCACGCGAGGGAATATATGCAGAGCTTTCTTTAAGATGAAGATGAAAACGGCACTTCTCCACCCACAGCTGACGCCTACACAGGTATGGCTAGACAGGAAGAGTGACCCAGCCCTGTGCAGGATCACAAGCCCATGGATGCCCTTCTCTCCAGCACTGACACCAGCATGGAGTTTACATGATGCTGCTCTAGCCACTCTAGACATGGGACCTGTGTCTGGGAGTCACCGCATTGCAGCCTACCCACATTTATTCTCACCCCTGTATGGATGGCTTGCAGGGGAACCAGCCTACTCCCCTCTAGATGGGCCTCAAATGATGTCCATAGGCAAGGTAGTAAAAAAGAAAGAGTATTGTTTCTAGGCTGTCATGCATCCCCTCCACCACTGCTCCCCCTCCCCGTGTCCCAGCGGCGTGAGCTAGCTTTGAAGTGGGTTGGCAGGGGACACAAGTCAGAGTTAGAGCATGCACTCCTGTGAGCCAACCTCCATCCCGCTCCCTGCAGGTATGGCCATAGATCTCCAGGGAGGAAAACACACCTACTAAAACTGCACTGCTTGTTAGGAGGCTAAATAAACCGTGACAGCATCTTTATGCTGTGCACCTGGATTACTTGTTATGAACCTAAATCTTCACTCCATTGCTCTGCTTTCACGTTAGTGCAATCTTATAAAAACCAATGGTACATTACAGAGGCAGTCAAGTGAAGAATGAGGTCCTGCATCCATCAAAGGCTGAAGAAAGCATTGTCCGTAATTATCCTGATGGGGAATATGGACTAGGCTTATGGAAATTCACAGCAGGCAGCACAGTTCTCTATCTGCACCGGCATTCACTCCAACCTCATCAAGCAGTGGTTACCCACATCCATAAAGCACAAAGCTTTATATGCTTAGTTCATATTATTCACTTCATATGCTTAGTTTCATTTAACGAAATACTCCTATTCAAACACTTAATTTCCTTCCAAACCCTGCTCAGGTTTGGCTACTGGGACACTTTATGGCAGATCCTTAAAGCAGGAGACAAATGCTAACTTTCTTTGTACTGATTCGGGGTGCTGGGTTGTTGGGGGGAACTGACAACTTTCAGCCACCGTTACATCCCCACTCTTCAGAGCTTCTGAAAACCCATCCATCTTGGGCACTTTAACACCCACCAAATGGATTACTTCAGTCATTTCTGGAAACAGTGACAATTGGTAACCACGCCACAAGTAGTCAAAAACTCATGGTTTCAAATGTTCTTTAGGTACCTAAACTGTGATTTTCACACACACACACACACAAAAAAAAAAAGCATGTGCGTCAGTGAGACATTTCTGAAACAAAGACTGGATTTGGATCCAAAGCGTTGGCAATTTGGATGGTGTGGCTCTGTTTTTGGTTCATTCCTTTAGCATATCACAGACTTCACCAAATCATCATCCCTAAGGGCTCTGGATTACTTGCAGGGGGGGATAAGGGAGGGTGTGTTGGTTTACACCTCTCTCTAAAACCACCTCAGTATATCTAAACCTGCTCCCTTACCCTGTCAAGTAGCACAGATTTTTTAATCTACTGGAGATTCACATGTTTATGTAAAGTCTTTCCATTCCATCTCTAGCTGAAGTGCACACTTAACTTTCCACTAGGAACTGCCAAAAATGCCTCAGACTCACAAAGTCAGAGAGTAGGAATTCAGGTTTCATCATGCATTGAACGAAAAAAAAAGTTAAAATTCTCCATTTTTATTTCACGTTACAAACCTTTCATAAATCAGAAAAGTTTGAGACTTTCCCAGGGTACAGGTTTGCTAAGAACAGAACATCAGCCCAACGTTAGTCTCTGCTCTATCATTAGTAGCTTTCAGAGATGAAGTGTCTTCATAGGGATTGGAAAAAGTACATCCTAAAATAACACAGTCTTCGCTTCTTCCTCTTCACAAAAAAATGCAAATAAAAACCACTAGAACATTATTTTTCTACCTGTAATATGAAACTGTTCGCAACTCATGTCTTGAAATAACACCAGCCCTGATTCTTCTAAATAACTTTATTCCACGTTATTTATTGTAGATTATTTACTGTTAAATAAATATTATTTATTTAAGATCTTTCAGCAAGTACATACGTAGCTTTGTACCCTAGAAAAGGAAGCTGGCGGCACACACTCCATGTCTCCCCAAGTTCAAAACTCACAGATACTAGATAAAACACATGCCAAGGAAATGGCCAGAATAGTATTGCTATTCTTGGCTGCGCTGCACTAGGCTGGGCTCAGGTAAGAAATGGATAGACCCAGATCTTCATTACTGATAAACAACCTTCTTACTTAATTTCATTTTCAAAAAGCAAACCTCTGCAGTCATAGTCAAAGCAATGTCTTTGTGCAAAGCCCTGGGCTGTATTACACATTACTCTATAACCCGTTCTATCACAGTGGAGCAGACATGACTGAGGCAAATGGCAGCAGCTACTTGCAGTCATCACATCAGTGTACACATCATGGTCTGTCAACTACTAGCTGGGACGGTCGGCAAAGATTTTACCCAATTAATACCCTTGAAAAGCAGCTGAACATATAAAAAAGATGCACTCACAGCTCTGCAAGTTTGTCAGAGAATTCATGCCATCTTCCTTGGTTTAGCCCAGCGATATCTAGAACTGAAAATACAAATATCTACAAAGCAAATGATGGTTCAGCCTTCAATGTTGAGGTGCAAAACTTGCAGCTTTTCCCCACGCAGCACAGAGCACCCCTGACCAGTGGGATATACAGCAAGAGGGACATCTGGGGAAGAAAATCAACCCTCTGAGTCAACAAAGCCTCTGCAAAAATCAGGAGAGCAAGTCTCAGGAAGGACCACGGTAGACTTCCAGAGTCTTTAACATGCCATAGCTAGCAGCCTGCCGGAGCCATACATTACCAATGCGCATGGACTCCTATTTTGTGTTATCCATGTATCCTTGGTTGAACACCCAAAGTGGGAGATTTGGAAGGAGAGGTGGAGTGAAGGGGTGTACTGATACCATACGTTCTCTGACTGCTGCTAGATGACACTCTGACACTGAGCTGGCACCAGTGCTGTTCAGAAACAGTGAAGTTTTCAAATGCTAAAACACCCATTCAGCATTGCCCACTTTGCTTGTGAGCTCTGAACATCCCGTCACCACCGTTGGCCAGTCCCTATAATGAGGTCCTGCTGAAAATCAACCCTTGTTTCTATGACAGTAACATCTTCTACTACCACAGTGCTTCGACTAGACCTGCATAGCATACAAGGAGACATTGCTCAATATAGTTATGGGCAGCCTGGATCTGGGTGTCCTGTATGGCCAACACTGGGGAGGCAACCCTACAGTGACAGCAGACAAAGCCCTAGCTTGGATACCTCAAACCCTCAAACCAAGGCTAGCTGCTACTAGCAAGGCACAGAAATTTGCACTGCTTTACAAGCAGCTTAAGCAACTTGCTACCACCTTCTGGGTTGGCCATCTGCTACCGTTCAGAAGCACAAACATTTTGTTAGAGCAGCAAAGCTTCCTGAAACACAGTGATTTCCTACCATACAAAGGGGCCCCAAATTACTCAAAAGCTCTTGCACACATTTCAAAGTTTCACTATTTGCCTTCTCAGTTTTTACAAGGACTGCTTGTAACCATAATAAAAGCGGAGTTTTTTTAAAATATATATATTTATATAGCACAAGCAGCTTAAAATATATATTTGCAAGAGGCCCCTCTTGCTGCAAAAGCCAAATGGCTCCTTTCTCATTGCCAAAAGTCTTGCAAACCCTATGGCTAATTTTATGGAGGCTCTTATGTTTGGATTCATAGGGTCTGTTTCTGCAATTATTAGCGGCTTGTTCTGCTTCTTCCGGTCTTAAGAAAAAACTTGCAGCAGGTAGAATGGTGGGAAGATACTAAAAAGAATCCCCCCTCTCTTAAGGAACCCCTTCTTCTTTCAGAAACATCCATACTAACTCATCAGCTACTCTGATGCTTAACCCCACCAGACCCTGAGGTCCATCAGTTACCTGAGCTCTTGATTCAGCTCTCTCCACTGGGCTGACACCCTTCCCCTCTCCCTGCTGGTGCCAGAGAAAAACTCCTCGTCTCTTTCATTTCCTCCTGCCCCTGACGCATACGTGGATGGCTGCTTCCCTCCATTTCCAGTGGGGAGCGTGGAAACCATCCTCTCCAAGACGCACTCCCACTGCATCGCTGTGCAGACACAGCTGTGTTCACACCAGCCTTCCTGCGTAGCGCTGTGCTAGTACAACGCGAGACAGCTGGCCTGTCACCACTGCAAGGAAAGACTTTGGCCAACACAAAGCCACTTCTTTTTTAAGTTAACCAAAGTGGTGGTCTGAGATCTGTTTCCACCCCTCCAACGTTTCACACTCATTCCCATTCCCATGTGACATCATCAGCTGCAGGTTTCCAGCCTGACCTGGACAGCGTGGTACCAAACACGAGCAGAACCACAAAATGTCTCGTACCACTCATCATACCTCCTTGAAAGTAACTCAAACAGCTGTTTTTGCAGAGGAAAACGAGGGTGTTAGCGTAGGTGTCTGGCCCTCAGCAATCAGCACTTCCATGGGCATGGCACGTCCTGCCCTGGGGACCGAACTGCTGCGAGGGCAGCTGAGGAGCACGTATGGTCTGAGACATCTGGTGGCAATAAACAGGTATTACCTTGCACTCAGCAACTGAAACCCCGCAGCTCTCATCCAGACTGGGAAGGTCTTTCATGAAGACGCACCCGGCGCCCGCTGAGCTCTGCCCTGACACCGATTTAAGCACGCGCTCCAGATCTCGGAGGGCCAACTTGCCATACAGTAGCCATAAAGAGTGAAGAACAGGCAGTCAAGTGCTCTGGCACAGCAATCTTCACATTGCAAACAAAAAAGTACACTAATATACACATCTGACAAGAGAATTCCGCTTGCTAATATTGCTGTTTAAGGCATAAACTTTCTAGATTTTCAATACTGTAGCTGTGCCATCACAGAAGAGCTTATTTTTCTGTTGTATTTCATTTTTTGTTGGGTTTGGTTTTTCAGGAAGAGAGAAATTTCTTCTGTGTCTGCAAGCACCAGACACTTCAAGTGCCTTCTTGGTGGGCCATCATGGTGGGAAAAGATATTCAGGTCTTTACAACCACGTGCTCCAAGTGTAGCTCTTCCCCTCTCCTCTGCATACATACAGCTTTGGACCTGACACTCAGGAGTAGGGCTCCAGCATCACCGAGGATGCTCTAAGATCCTACAACATAACAAGTATCTAGATTGATAGTAAATCATTGCACTCCTAAAGCTAAGGACACAGAAGTCAACAAAAAGCAGGAATTAAAAGTAATTTCCTAAACAGTCCCAAGTAGACTCTGAAGTTTAATGACTGGAATAAATGGAAAGCTGGGATGGTACACATTTTCAGGCTCTCCAAGCCCGCGCTCACGGTCTCTTTCACCAGAGAAACGTGACCTGATCGCTAAGCTGAATTCAGTTTCAATCACCTCTCTGTGGTACAGCTGGATTAACATCCCCAGACTGGAGAGGCAGACACCAAGCCACATCAGTCTGCAGGTTTGATCCAGCGAAATAATATGCATGTTCTTCCTTCAGCTGTGTCCAGTGATTCCAGGGAGTGCCACCACACACAGCAGAGAAGCGTGTGTGTAAGCCTATGGCAAATCACGGCACAATACAAAATAGACAAGAGGGGGTCTACAGCAAGGACAGCATCAGAACTTGTGTTCTGAGTCGCAGAGGGGAACTTGAGCCCACGCACCCCTCTCCACCTCAGGGGAGAGTCAGCTCACTCCTTTGCAGGGATGCTAATGTGTGATGACAGTACAAACCCAACAGTCTCTTACTGAAGTTTGATAAAACCCTGCCGAGGTATTACTGAGCATCTCACAAAAGGTTTCAGCCATAACTTCTTGTTTGGAAAGTAGCAAGTAGAAGAGAACAGCAGCTTAGGTTGGGCAGTTCTCCGGCATTACAGCATGGAAAAAGTACTCAACCCATTTTTAAAACTGGGCCAGTGGAGCCCAGGAAAGGTGAGATGTCACTTTGAACATTTGTCTCAGCCCTATGAATGAAACTAGGTCTTCTGATGGCCAGCATGCCTCCCCAGGAATAAGACCTCAGCCACATATCAAATACATATATTAAACAAACATACATGCAAGCTGACATCAGGCTGAAGCCTCAGTCCAGCTGAGCCAGATGGAGCCCTTCCATCACTGCCATTCACTCTTAAATTGTTTATAATACATTTACTTTGGGAGAGCAGAAATGTCAAACCAACAGCACAGCTAGGAGAGAGCCGACACGAAGCTCAGCTGACACCAACAGTCAGGCTGCGAACACATAACCCAGAGCACCCACTCCTCCAAACCGCGGCAAGCCTTCTGCCAAGTCCCCACACCGCCGTCAGCTTCACGCCGCTACAGCCTCTCCGTGCGTGACCTGCGGGGCCATCTGCAAAGCATCCGACGCTAGAGACCACACGATTATGTCACCAAATGGCATGGCTTCAAGAGGTGATGAAAGGGAAAGACATTCAGACTACGCGCAAGTGCAGCTCAACGGCTCGTGCAGGGCGGGATTCTGATGCCGGTAGGCATTTCAGCGGCGCTGCCACGTGAAGCAAGACACTACCCAGGAGGAATAAGAGCATCTAAATCCAGCCCTCCACCTACCTGGCCGCAGCCTGCGTGCTGCAGTGCTCTCAGAGCTGGCCCAAGGACCTCAGCAGCACCGGTAAAACCAAACGCTGGTGTCCCGAGGCTGAAAACACGAGGCCTGGCTGCTTCTCAGGCTGCAGGGGTGGGCACAGGGTGCTGCTCCCACGCTCCCCTCCCTCGACAGCGGGAGCATCCGGGGGTTCTGCGAGGGCTGGCCGGGCAGGTGCCAGAGCTCGGGCTGGCCACTGGGCATTGCGAGCCGCCAGCCACGGCAGCACAGTCTGTCAGTCACATCTGCTGCTTTCTGTTGCGAGAGCTTTAAGGTAAACTCCGTAGTTGTTGCCTGTTGCTAACTAAACCCCATCCCACCACATACGCCCTTCCAAGGATGCCACTGTGAGAGGAGGGATAAAGCACTTCATTACAGAATAGCACAACAAATTATGCTATTAAACTTCTCATATTTTTGTCTTCTTTTCAGAGACAAGGAAAAGCTAACATTCCAGCTCCACCAGCAGTTCTGCACTTTTTCCCAAAAAAGTTTCAGCGAAAATATTGCAGCCAACTATACAGTAAACATGATGACAAACAGCCATTTGCAGAGTTGCCTCTTATTTTACAGCAGATGTATATATTAAGAATGACCGACTCCTCCAGTGGAAAAATAATCAGTTTAACGCCAGAAGAATACAACAGTCGGAAAGATTTGCTGGAACCAGGACCATTGCAAGATGCCCAAAAGGACTTGATGACTGACTAAAAGCAAAATAGCTGCACTGGAACAATGAAACATGAACACACTCCACAGTCCTCAAAGGGTAATTTGCTCGGTTTAATGAAGAGCTGATTTGATGATCAAGTTACTTACTGAAGAGGGGTGATTTAAAACACACACTTCTCCAGACCACTTTCTAATACGTACATGGTTAAATTTGGATGTACCTTTTAGGTTTTCTTCCAGGGCAAGGAGAAGCTTGGACTGACTTCCTTACAACAGGATTTCAGCATTTCATCTAATGTAACTAACAATTTCTCTTTGTTTAGGAAAAGCTCTCTGTTTAGAACACACAACTTCTACATGACTTGGGTCTTTCTTCCACCTTTCCTTGCTTCTCCACTCCTTGGGCCTATTTGCCTTCAATATACACCAATTCTGCCAAATGCAAGCACCTACACCGAAATGGAGCCACACAGAGAGACCGATTTCAGCGGCACCGAAGCACATTCAGCTCTTACCACAGCACGGGGGTGTGACACAGCCAGGGTACGCACCCCGACCTGGCACACGGGAAGAGCTGCCACCGCACCGATGTAATTTATGAAGAGTTAACAACAGGCCAGAGGTTACAAGTTCAATGAGAGCTAGGTCTGGTGACTGCTGCTCGGGAAACGTACAATATAACCTACACAGATTTTAACCATCCTGAAAATGCTGTGAATGGTACAAACCACGCTGAATCTGGCACACACAGTTGCAGAAACTCTAAGGAGAAGAGGAGGAGAGAAGACCTCACACTACATCCCAGGAGCAGTTCTGGGGAACCAGGAAGGAGGAATTGGTGTCTGCAGAGCAACGTGTGTCAGAAGCCCAGAAGCCTTAGGAGGGCAGGACCTGGGACAAGAGGTGTGGAGAGAGGTGGGTACCAGGACCCTCCCCAGGATGAAGGAGGCGGAAGGAGCTCAGCAGCCTGCACAGGTCTTGCTGTGGACCAGAGGCACATGAGCTGTGAGCACAACCTCCCGTCTCCCCAGGCAAGCCAAGATCATGCAATGGAGGAGCCACCATGCAAACACTGTTTGATGTTGGTCTTGTTAACTCTGCTGCCAGTGTAGTAGTTAAGCACTTAACTGTGTGGTCCACTGTAGAAAAAGTTCCTTTTCATTACAAGCTTGTCTACAGTTTAAAGAGGAACCAGGGAAAACCGACACTTTTGAGGTGCTTGTACGTCCCCAAAGGAAATGAATCAAAGTAAGGAGGTGCTGCAGGCAAACACGGCTGGTAAGAATTAATAAATGCAAGAATAAATGCGAGAGCTGGGTTGAGAGCATCAGAAGTCCATCTATCCAGGTACAGAGCCAGTGCAAAATCTCCTCGCTGGCCTAAATGCCTCTCTGGTAAGAGGCAGGCAGTGGAGACGCAGGCTAAACCATACTGTCCCTCTAAATCCCTAGACATCCAGGGTGTGGAGGGAAGCTTAGAAACGTGTGTCCCGGAGACTCAGAGAACAGACAGCAAAGCAAAATATCTCAGCAGTTCTTGTTTTTTAAATCTTGTGCTTTTTAAGCCACTGTCTTGATCTTGGCAGTGCTTATTTTGGCACTGCAGTTTGTGAACATTCAACACAGACTGTAGGTTTTGCAGCCAACAGCGCAGCAGAATAAGTGGCAGTATAGCAAACACATATAAGAAAATGTAAATCAGTTCAAAGGCTTTATACTGGGTCACGCATAGCGAAGGATCTTCCAGATGACCTCCCATTTCTTCAGGAAACCCATCACTCCTTTACTGCCCTGAAGACATAAGCTCCTCTCCTTAGAAGCTATGGTGTCAGTGCAAACATAGTGAAAATATGTGTTCACATCCCACATGGAAGCAAAATACTTGGGCTCCTCATCAGCCAGAGAGAAAGCATCTCCCCAGCTTCAAGTCCTGCTGCTCCTCTCTGGATTTCACTGCCTCACACCCAGGTGGTTCACCTCTCTCCCCCGTGCTAGGCTGGGACACAGGCTGCCAAGGTAAAGAGACCTCTCATCTTGGGGAATAACAAAAACATCCAGTTCCAAGCAAATAAAATTTCAACTGCACCCAAAGTAATAAAAACAATACTGTAGTGCAACACACCGGTGAAACCATTGCTGCTTTAAGGGGCTGTAAAACTGAAAAGACAAGTGGCGATTTGGGGGGGGAGAAAAGCACAAGAGAGAGCGCTGGTACCTGCCCGAGGGATCGGGGCAGCGGCAGCAGGGCTGGGAGTGCCCTCTCAAGGCTGCTCAAGAGCCCAGTCTGCCTGCAGCTTCAGGGAGAACAAATCAGCATGGGGCTTCCTGAGAGGAAGGCACATCAATGTCCACGCCATTCCCTCTGGAGAAGTGACCACCACACCTGCTGAGTGCATTAGTGGTCTACAGGAGGCACGGCTAAACATCCACACTCCCTCCGCCCCCTCAGCAGAAAGCACACACGCAGCAAGTAGGAAATGCTCCCCTGATACACGTATGCACCTAGTTACAATTGGTTCACTTGGGCAGGCAAGGAGGGGAGTTAAGGAATAGTAATTTGTGAAGAGAGGTAACTCAAGTTAAACAACATAAGTCGATCCTGACGTTTCAAAACTAGGGAAAAAAAAAAAAAGGTGCTGGTTTGGTTGCAGGTTGTTGACTATTTGGGATCACGCTCAGGCTACCAAACACAGGCTCACTCTGGAGGTCTTTGGTCAGGAAACAGTTCCAGTCCTGCTTATACCTGAACTGTGGCAGTGTATATTTAAAAGACCCAATGCCTGACGCCAGCACATCCCAATGCCACCTCAGCCACACACCTGAGCACTTCCCCGGTGATGGAGAGAGCTGGGTGACACAGTGGCACAGCTGCCAGCTGGAGAAACCACGGGTCCTAGAAGAGCACCAGAAATTGAGCCTGGTGAAAATGCTGCTTTGCTTCATTGATCTGAAGATAACGGACCACCTGCAGGTGGCCACAGACAACTTGCAGCAGACATGAAGTCCAACCTCAGTTATCTTGAGACTCAGAAGCCGCGTTTACTATTTTGGTGTCCTGCATGAGAAATGTCTGTGTCACTTGAGCACTGAATGTGTCTGAGGAAAGAGCTATATTTTTGGGGCGTATGCCCAATGCACTGGATCATACAGAGAAGATCCCATTCCCTCTGCAGGCAGAGAGAGAGCATGCCATGTCCTTATTTTGCTTCATGATCTATTCAGCCCTCCCTCTATTTTCTTTCTGTATAGCTCAGCTTCGGAAAGCATCTTCTTAACCACATGTGCAGCCAACCTTGGTCCATGTGCTGTCTGAAGAGCTGGAATTACAGACTTGGACAGCACAAGGGCTTTCATACCTCTGACACAACCAGAGGCTGGTACAGAGCTATACAGTTAAGACCATTACAGCATTGTCCTAAATAACTGAGAAGATACATTCCTTAGAGCTAAATGAAGTGGAAAATTCCCTTGGAGATCCTTCTGCTTTCTCTGTTTATGTCACACAGTCTAGACAAGGAGGGAAAACGAGAGTTACTGCTGCTGTCAGCAAGGCTCTTGTTCTGAGCTCAGGCTCTTCCTAATGTTCCCCCCAAATCTCTCCCACTGGCCACAGGTGGTACTTGAATATTGTTTGTATAAAAGCAACTGAGGAGGGTTTTTACAGGAGGTCTGCTTTCTGCTGTCAGTATGTGCTCTATATCCTTCCACACACAGGATCTGGCTGCAAGCAAGAAAAATCTCTCTTGGCAAAACACAAATGGGAGCTGCCCCTAAACCGGCTCCACGCTGACTTTCCATTTTGATAAACAGAAGCAAAGTCAATGAGAACACCAGCCCAATGCCAGACCCTCACTGGGGAAAAAATCTCTTCTTTCTTTCTACAGTCAAAAAATGAAGGGCTCTTTCATTTTGTTTGTCGGAGCCCCTCTGCTGAGCCAAGGCAGCCTCCCCATCCCCCAGACACAGCACTCGGGCACAGGTTCCAAAGTGCAGAGTGAGTTTGGGACAGGTCACCTAGACAGAGCGCATGCTGGAAAGGTGAGAAAAGGAGAACGGGAAGGGACCATTGCAAACATGGCTAGAAGATGAAAAAGCAGGGCCAAGGGCAGCAAAGGCACTCAGCAATAGCTTTTAACCCCTGAGAAAGGGCTCCAGCACCCACCAGCCCTCCTGCCTGAAATTGCACTTCTTTGGGGCACAGTCTGGGTTTAGTGGCTTATAAACCACTCCCTAGACTGGAGGAGGAAAGTGGTGCCCACTCAGCGTGGCCAGCACACCACCAGGGACAAGGAGCACACGTGCAGCCCACACCCAAGTCCTGTATGGCCCCTCCAGGGGTAAACAGCGCAGCGTTCCCACTCCAGCAGGTTTTGGTGCGCTCCAGAGGTCTGTAGCTGGGAAGCACGCAGCGCTCTGTGCAACGTTATGCCAAGACATTTGGGTTTGTTCAGAAATTGGCTTAGTTTTACAGCACATTGGTGTGGGACTGAAAACGAAGAAAGACTGTACTGAAAATTTTGGATGTAACATCCGTAAAGTTTCAGACTCCCCTAGAATCACTTTAGGCATTACACAGTCAGAGAAGCAAAAGCCTGCCTGTCCTCAAGAGCTAACACTTCTCCCCACAGGCTATGACACTTCCCACGGATGTCGCCCATGCTATCAGCACACAAACTCCCCCGTTCCCTTCCCTCCTTCTCTCGCTTGCCAGCAGGCAGCCCCAGGGACAGCAGATCCGGTTCCCCCTCCGTTCCCCACCACCACAAAGCAGCGCTCCTGCAAAACCCACTTCCAGGAGAGCGATCCCAGGCTTAACCTGGACGGGCACAGCACATCGTGGAAAGAGAGACAGCAGTGGATATAGGGGCACCTGCCAGCAAAGCTGCGCTCCACTCAGCCTCCTGCAAATGCAGTCTGCCGCTACTCTGCGACGGTGCACCCTGCGAGCCGCGCACCTCCGGCAGCCCACAGAGAGAGAGGGCTGCGCAGGGTCCTCAAACCAGGCTTGAAGATCTTTTCCTTGTTCCAGGTTAAGCAGATGTTTCCAGTTTGTTCAGCTGCACACTAAAACACAGCCAGAGCCGCGGGTGACATTAGGTGCTGCCCGGCCCTGAGCTGCCGCGGGGTGAGATGTCACCGTCCTCGACTGGCTCCTCTGCAGCTACAGCATCGGGATGGAGATGGGGCACCCGCTGCGTCCAGAGCCAGGGAGCAGGTGTCCCCCTACCGCCCTGGCCACTGCAACCCCGGCAGTTAAAATTCGGTGCCGAAATGCCTCTATATGTCCCTCTATACCCTGCCTCTAGCCAGCCAGCCTCTACACCCTTTGCCTCTGGTGCAAAGACCTTGCGGGCACCAGCTGAGCCGGATCCGGGACGCAGCTCTGCCCGGCGGGGCAGACAGTGCCGCGGGAGGGCTGCAGTGACCGCACACCGCTTCCAGGCGGGACAGGACGGGGAAGATCTGCCACCCCACGCCGCGACCCGACCTCCCGAGCAGCGGAAAGCAGGGGCTGAGCGCCCGGGGAATCCCGACAGCAGCCCCGACCTCGCCCAGGCAGATGCAGGGTCCGATCCCCAGGGCTCCGGCGGCGGGAATGACAAGAGGAGGGATCTCCCCTGACTTGCAGCAGAGATGCTCAGCGCGGGGGCTGCCCGCTGTCAACGCCGTTCACCGAGCGAGCGGGGCTCTTCAGCCGAGCCCCGGCGGGGCGAAGGCACCACCAGCACCCGGTGCCAGCGGCACGACGGCAGCCGCGGGCTGGAGGCGAGAGGGGAGCAGCCCTCCGTTGCCCTCCGCTCCCGTTTGCCCCTTGCGGGCTGCAGCCCGCCGCTCCCCCGAGCGCAGCCGAGCCGCCGCGGGCTGCCCTGCGGCGGGTCCCGCTCTCCCACAGCCGGCTCCCCCCCAGACCCTCGGCGCCGGGGCTTGCCCCGGCTTTGCAGACACCCCCTCCACCCCTCCGGGTCCCCCTCCCCAGCCACCCAGCGGGAGGGCAGCGCGCCCCCGGCACCGGCGGGGGGGCCGGGCACACACACGGGGCGGCGGCAGGTGCCTCTGCCGCGGCGCCGGGGGCGCCGGGGGGGGGCGGCCCGGTTCGGGCGCCTGTGCCCCGGCTCGGCTGCCCTACCTGGTGCGGCGGCGGGCAGCAGGGCGGCGAGCAGCAGCAGAGCGGCCCAGGGGCCGCGGCGGGGCGCGGGGGGCGGCGGGCCCCGCCATGGGGCCGGGGTGTGTGTGGGGGGGGGGGGTCGCGGGGCGCGGGCGGCGGGAGCGGCGGGGGCGCGGAGCTGCCGCCCGCCCGGCGTCCGTCTCCGCGGGGCTGCCCCGCTGCTTCCTGCGCGCCCCGCCGTCTCCTCCTCCCGGGCTGCCGGGAGACTGCAGCGGGGCGGCCCCGCGGAGGCGGGAGCCGGCCCTCCGCCCCCCTAACCCCCCCTTCCTCCCTCCCGCCGAGCCCCGCCGCCCCGGCCCCGGCCCCCGCTGCCCGCCCCGGCCCGGCTGTCGGTGCCCGCAGCATCCCCTGCCCTTGCGTGCGCTCACCTGGCGCCTCCAGAAAACTTCTCCTCGGGGAGACGACGAGCTGCCCCTCTGCACCCGGGGGGGGGGGGGGTCCAGCTGGACAACGCGTGTGGGGTGGGCATTCGGCCCCGGCCTGCCCACCACCTTTCTGCCGCGCAGGGGTTGGGTGCCCATCGCTCCCACCTGCCCCTCAGCTCCTGCCCGGGCCACCCAGAAGTTACAGGAGGCTGGGCATGAGGCTGGGCTCAGGCCTGGGTGTAGGGGACAGCGCGGACACCACCCCCTGCCCAAGCCTCTCCTGCGGGAGCGCGGTGGCACAGCGGTCCTGCCCGCACCGCCCCCTGCCCTCGCTGGGCTTCCCCGAGCCCACCGGCACTGCACCCCCGGCAGCTGCCCGGCAGCGGCACAACCGTCGCAGAGCTGTAACTATCGGTCAGAAACACAGAACCATAGAATGGTTTGGGTTGGAAGGGACCTTAAAGATCATCGAGTTCCAACCCCCCCTGCCGTGGGCAGGGACACCTCCCACCAGACCAGGCTGCTCAAAGCCCCTTCCAGCCCGGCCCTGGTTCTGCTGCTGCAGGAGGGGGGGCAGGCCCGGGGGTACCCCCACACACACCCCGCAGCTGGAATATGAATGGCTGCACAGGACTTCTACACGGTGTCTGTCCTTCTTCATATCATCTTTTGTTCTTCTGGTACTTCTGCCTCACATCTGGCTGGGGTTTTTGCTTCAGTGCCGTCTTGGACCTCTCAGACTTCTCTGGTTCCCTCCACCCACCCCCCCATCTATGTTTTGCTGCATAGCTGAAGGAGACACATCTTTTCACAACAATCAGTAATGGGTCCTCTGCTGCAGAAACTAAGCCAAAAAAACCCAACAAAATGGGGGGGGGGGGGGGGGCATTACGGTTCTTGCCTGCTATGGAGTGGGAGGTAAGATACAAGAGTTTCTGCAGGCACTGGGAAAAATAAACACCACATTTTGTGGCAAAAAAAAAATAATTAAAAATCCTAAACAGAGCAACCAAGCAAAAGCACAATTCAAGGAAAGGCAAATAACCCGGGCAGGCTTTGCACAGGAACCTGGCAGGTGCCAGCTCCCCACCTCCTTCTGCCCAGACACCCGCCCTGCCATGCTGCCGCACAGCCCCGTGGCTGAGCACGTGGGGGACCGGCACAGGGCCGGCTCCGAAACCTCAGCTACCCCTCTGCTGCTGGACGTACCTGCTCCAGGGACTCTGGCCCTTCTCGCTGCCCTGGCCCTACCACCCGAGCTGCTCAGGGCCCCTGCCCACGGGAGCACACCGGCAGTGTCTCTCCTGCTAACAGCGGGCACTCGGTCTCCTTTGGGCCCCGGCTGTTACGCGTATGCGTTTTCTTCAGTTTGCAGTGCCCAGAATGAGGGGAAGGCAGTATTAACTGGTGAGCTGAATGGGATTTTTATGGCAAAGCGCTGTGGGCTGCATACCCTGGTGATGTAACCGTGGGGATGGTGCTGGAGGGCTCTTTGGGGCACAGGGAGCCAAACCTGGCGCCCGCTTATCCGTACTGGGGATGGGGCAGCCCCCTGCAGAACTGCACCTGGGTTTTGCTTCAGAGCAAGGTGATCACGGCACCCCGGACGGGAGCCTGGGAGCCGGCTGGGATTTTAGCAGCCACGTGCAAGGTGGGGACCATAGCCCAGAACTGAAGCAGGGAGCTAAATTAGACGACAGCATAAGCACGCTGCGACAAGCAAAGGGAGCCGGATCCAGCCCTTAGCTGTGGGGGTCTCCAGAAGACTGTCTTTCACCCTTCCTGGAATATTTCCTCCCAGAACCTGACTGCTACAGCCTGGGAGAGGCTTTTAAAAACAAAGCAGGGTATTAAAAAGAAGGAGTCTTTAGTTGCCGGGGTTTCAGACAGCTCAAGGTAAAGCACATCTGTAATTCCACCCGTTTAATATATTGCTGCCTGTTGCAGCCTGTTGGCTCCACATTGAAACAAGCAACGTTGGTAACTTTCTCCTCTTCTCACTTTTCACTGTTCCCCTGGTTGCTCTGACTGCTGCCCCTGTTGCTTGAGTATCACTGCTTCGTTCATCCCCCTTGGGCTTCGATTCTCCCCTTCCTGAGGGCCCTCCTCAAGGTTGGGGTCTGCAGCGCAACAGCAGCGGTCGTGCAGTGGGGTATTGAGCGCAACTAGCCTTGGCCATCAAATGCCACCCGAGTGCAACCTTTCAAGGCTTTTTCTGGATTATGAATCAAGGACGGACTTGAACACTGACTACTTAACTACATATGCAATTCCCACGTGGGGAAGCAGCTGTTCCCGAGAGAAGTTAAACTCCACTAGCAAGGCATGATAGCTAGGGGTAAAAAAACCCCCCACCCAAACCGAGAGATCTGAATATTTGTGTCAAAAGTTTTAGCAAACAGAACTGGGTAAAGATCTGTTAGAGTCTGGGATCTCAGCATCACAGAAATCCAAATCCTGCCTAAAATCTGTAGCAAAAGCATTTCTGTGCGAGGAAGGTACCACTGAACATGGTGCCATTTGGGAATTGCAGTGGCTGTAGATACTGGACAAGGCGGCTGTGCCAGTACCCCCTGACGGGGAGATCTGAGCTTGCTCTCAGGAGCCAAGGGTACCTGGCAAGGCAGGAGGCACAGCCTCAGCACACCTCTCCAGCACCCACACGCCCCCTCCGTGTCCCCCTGGCTGGTTGTGGGTGGCAGAGGCAAGGCAGGGGACCCTCCATGGGAGCTGACATCGCTCAGCAGGCTCGTGCCCACTCGCTGCTTTTTAAATAATAGCTCTGAGAAGGGCAAAACACTGCAATTTCCAGCTGGGGGGGGGGGGGGGGGAATGGTATACAGATGTATCAAAAAGGGTGAATGTTTCCCTCAGCTGTTTCTTCACAGCTCACCTGGTGCAAGTGCATCCAGGGGAGACAGAGGACTGAAGATGCGGGAGTGCAGCCATCCGCCCGGATGAAGCTACCCACGCTGCTCACCTGCACGCGCTGTGTTGCCTTAGAGGTTTTTCATTTAAAAGGCAGAATTCCATTGAGAATGTGGATAACCCAGATCAACCAAAATGCCATGTTTCAATTCGGCCGCAACGAAGACACGGCTGAAGTGCCTCTTCACAAATGCGCGGAGCATGGGGAACAAGCAGGAGGAATTAGAGACGTGTACACGCCTCCAAGGCTACGATCTCATTGGCATCGTAGAAACTTGGTGGGACGACTCCTATGACTGGAGCGTCGGCATGAAAGGGTACAGGCTCTTCAGGAGAGACAGGCAAGGGAAACGAGGAGGCGGTGTTGCCTTATATGTTGATGAGCAGCTGGAATGTATGGAGCTCAACCTGGGGGAGGATACCGAGCCAACTGAGAGCCTATGGGTCAAGATTACAGGGAAATCGGGAGCAGGGGACGTTACAATGGGGGTATGCTACAGGCCACCCGACCAGGAAGACCAAGTGGATGAAGCCCTCTATAGACAGATAAGGGCGGCATCACGTTCACAGACCTTGGTTCTCATGGGTGACTTCAACCACCCTGACATCAGTTGGAAGGGTAACACAGCCAGGCACAGGCAATCCAGGAGGTTCCTGGATTGCATTGAGGACAACTTCCTTCTCCAAGTGGTTGAGGAGCCGACGAGGAGAGGAGCCATGCTGGACCTTGTTCTTACCAACAAGGAGGGGCTGGTTGACAGGGTCAAACTCAAGGGTAGCCTGGGCTGCAGTGACCACGAAATGGTTGAGTTTGAAATCCTCAAGGCAATGAAGAAGGTGCGCAGCAGGCTGATGACCCTGGACTTCAGGAGAGCCGACTTTGGCCTCTTGAAGAATCTGCTTGGTATGGTACCGTGGGATGAAGCGCTGGAAGGAAGAGGGGTCCAAGAAAGTTGGTTAATATTCAAGGACCACCTCCTCCAAGCACAGCAGCAATGCATTCCTACAAAGAGGAAGGCAGGCAGAAAAGCCAGGAGGCCTGCGTGGATGAATAAGGAGCTCCTGGAAGTGACCAAAAGAAAAAAGAAGGTCTATAGGGAGTGGAGACAGGGGCGGGTAGCCTGGGAGGATTACAGAGGAATGGTTCGAGCAGCTAGAGAGCGGGTTAGACAAGCTAAAGCCCAGCTAGAACTAAATCTGGCCAGGGACATTAAGACAAACAAAAAATCCTTCTATAGGTATATCAGCAAGAAAAGAAAGACTAGGGAAAATGTAGGCCCTCTCCGGAAGGATACGCAAGAACTGGTTACCCGGGACAGCAACAGAGCTGAGGTACTCAATGACTTTTTTGCCTCAGTCTTCACAGACAAGGACAGCAGCCGCACTGCCCAAGACGCAGATTGCAAAGGAGAGGATTGGGAAAACGGAGCACCGCCCACTGTAGATGAAGATAAAGTGAGAGACCATCTGAGGAACCTGAAGGTGCACAAGTCCATGGGACCTGATGAGATACATCCGCGGGTCCTGAGGGAACTGGCAGATCAAGTCGCGAAGCCACTAGCCATCATATTTGAGAAGTCATGGCAGTCTGGCGAGGTTCCTGCCGACTGGAAAAGGGGAAACATAACCCCTATTTTCAAAAAGGGAAACAAGGAAGACCCGGGGAACTACAGGCCAGTCAGTCTCACCTCTGTGCCTGGCAAGATCATGGAGCAGATCCTCCTGGAAACTCTGCTGAGGCACACAGAAAACAAGGAGGTGATTGGCGACAGCCAACATGGCTTCACCAAGGGCAAGTCATGCCTGACAAATTTGGTGGCCTTCTACGAAGGGGTTACAGCGGCAGTGGACAAGGGAAGATCTGCTGATGTCATCTACCTGGACTTGTGCAAAGCGTTTGACACTGTCCCACACGATATCCTGGTCTCTAAATTGAAGAGACATGGATTCGATAAATGGACCACTCGGTGGATAAAGAACTGGCTGGATGGTCGCACTCAAAGGGTTGCGGTCAACAGCTCGGTGTCCAAGTGGAGAGCAGTGACGAGTGGCGTTCCTCAGGGGTCGGTACTGGGACCCGTACTGTTCAACATCTTTGTTAGCGACATGGACAGTGGGGTAGAGTGCACCCTCAGCAAGTTTGCTGATGATACCAAGCTGTTTGGCGAGGCAGACACGCTTGAGGGGAGGGATGCCATCCAGAGGGACCTGGACAGGCTGGAGAGGTGGGCCCAAGCCAACCTCATGCAGTTCAACAAGGCCAAGTGCAAGGTCCTACATCTGGGTCGGGGCAATCCCAAGCACAAATACAGGCTCGGCGGAGAATGGCTGGAGAGCAGCCCTGTGGAGAAGGACCTGGGGGTGATGATTGATGAGAAGCTCGACATGAGCAAGCAGTGTGCGATCGCAGCCCAGAAGGCCAACCGTATCCTGGGCTGCATCAAAAGAAGTGTGGCCAGCAGGTCAAGGGAGGTGATTCTGCCCCTCTACTCCGCTCTCGTGAGACCCCACCTGGAGTACTGCATCCAGCTGTGGAGTCCCCAACATAAGAAGGACATGGACCTGCTGGAGCGCGTCCAGAGGAGAGCCACGAGGATGATCAGAGGGCTGGAGCACCTCTCCTACGAGGAGAGGCTGAGAGAGTTGGGGCTGTTCAGCCTGGAGAAGAGAAGGCTCCGGGGAGATCTTATTGCGGCCTTCCAGTACCTAAAGGGGGCCTACAGGAGAGCTGGGGAAGGACTTTTTACTAGGGCATGTAGTGATAGGACAAGGGGGAACGGCTTTAAGCTGGAAGAGGGCAGGTTTAGATTAAACATTAGGAAGAAGTTTTTCATTTTAAGGGTGGTGAGGCACTGGAACAGGTTGCCCAGAGAGGTTGTTGAAGCCCCATCCCTGGAGGTGTTCAAGGCCAGGCTGGACGTGGCCTTGGGCAACCTGGTCTAGTGAGAGGTATCCCTGCCTGTGGCAGGGGGGTTGGAACTCGATGATCTTCAAGGTCCCTTCCAACCTAAACCATTCTATGATTCTATGATTCTATGAATGAGTATGGACTTGTTCCCACGATAATGTGGATTTTCTTTTTTTTTGCAGGAGAGGCATTTTCTGTAATTAGCCCAGCTGACACTAGTGTAACATCTAAAATTAAATTATAGCCCAAACCAAGACAAGGGATTTTTGGGATTGCTGATACTTTCTATCATTTATGCTAATGCTTCTCTTTCAAGCCACATGAGGCCAGACAAATAATCACTGTATGCTGGAGAATCCCTGAGCAAAGATGCAGCACACCAGCAGCTTGCTTTCTGGATTTCTAAAAAACTCATTGGAGCAGGCCCTCAGCTGGCATAATCTAGCGGAGCTCCTTGCATCATCTCCTTTCATGCTCTTTTGAGCTCTGCTAATGATACCAACTGATGAAACAGCTTTTTGCATTTGTCAAATGAACTTATTCACTCTTGACTTCTAGAATGTTTGTCATTAATGCAAAGGAAAGATAGCTGCAGCCTCTGGGGTGGAAATGGTAATCCCACCAGTTTGTAGAGGCAGGTGTATAACTATAGGAGACAGACAGATAGAGGCACGTAAAAGAAGAATTTTAGTAAGTCAAATTGCCCAAATATTTATAGCCAACCTCAAGGGTTCTGCACAGAGAGTTTCTCTCCTCTGCAATCCGGAGCACTGGCTGCAGCTCACGTGGACAAGAGCAAGCAGGATTCAGCCCCAGCACCAGTACAGGTATGGATGTGGCACCATGGGCTGTGATACAGGCATGGTTCAGCACCCAGCAGCTGAAGCCACATCTCCTGTGATAAGTGTCTAAGAGAGCTAGCTTCCACAAAGCTGCAATCACGGCTTTGGACCCAAGTGAAAACATAGCAACCTTTCACTAAATTCCAGTGACATTTGCTTTATTTATGCACAAGAAAGTCATAACGCTGCATTTAACGCTGCTAAGCAAGTTTCTGACCACTTATTCTAATGGCTATCGTCACTCAGCACAGCTTTGTTTAAATTATTTGAGACCCTTGTCCTGTAAACATTTTGCATCTGTTTAACATTAAACCTGCACAAAGTGCAAGGATTATTTATATGCATAAGCCTAAGCATCTATTTTACTTCAAGATGAACAGAAACAGTTTCAAGCATGTTAATCATGTAATGCTTTTGAGCTGAAGTCTACAATTCTGTTGGAGGCCACTAACAGAGAAAAGAGAGAAGAGAGGCTGAAAGAGAGCCAGCAAATGACTGCTGGCCATGTAAAACTCCTACGAGCACCGGTAACCACCCCTCTTCCTTGCAGGTTGTCCTGTTTCAGTGTGAGCATACACACAGGTTGGTAGAATCACAGATAGCTGTGACACATAAAATAAATGCTCACTTTTTAAAAAGAAGACAAGGTAGAATATCTCACAGTATCATCAGGGTTGGAAGGGACCTCTGGAGATCATCTAAGTCCAACCCCCCTGCCACAGCAGGGACACCTACAGCAGGTTGCACAGGACAGCGTCCAGGTGGGTTTTGAATGTCTCCAGTGTGGGAGACTCCACCACCTCTCTGGGCAGCCTGTGCCAGTGCTCTGCCACCCTCAAAGGAAAGAAGTTCCTCCTCGTGTTAAGATGGAACTTCCTGTGCTCCAGTTTGTGCCCGTTACATCTAGTCCTATCACTGGGCACCACTGAAAAAAGACTCTTCTCATCTACCTGGCACCCTCCCCTTAAGTACTTATAAGTATTGATAAGATCCCCCCTCAGTTTTCTCCTCTCCAGACTAAAAAGCCCCAAGTCCCTGAGCCTTTCCTCATAAGAAAGATGTTCCAATCCCCTAATCATCTTTGTAGCCCTTTGCTGGGCTCTCTCCAGCAGTTCCCTGTCCTTCTTGAACCGGGCAGCCCAGAACTGGACACAGTACTCCAGATGCGGCCTCACCAGGGCAGAGTAGAGGGGGAGGATGACCTCCCTCGACCTGCTGGCCACACTCTTCTTGATACGCCCCAGGATGCCATTGGCCTTCTTGGCCACCAGGGCACATTGCTGGCTCATGGTCATCCTGTTGTCCACCAGGACTCCCAGGTTCCTTTCCACAGAGCTGCTCTCCAGGAGGTCAGCCCCCAACCTGTGCTGATGCACGGGGTTATTCCTCCCCAGGTGCAGTACCCTACACTTGACTTTGTTGAACTTCATCAGGTTTTTTTCTGCCCAACTCTCCAGCCTCTCCAGGTCACGCTCTATGGTGGCACAGCCTTCCAGCATGTCAGCCACCCCTCTCAGTTTTGTGTCATCAGCAAACTTGCTGATGGTACACTCTATCCCTTCATCCAGGTCATTGATGAATATATTGAACAGGACTGGACCCAGTACTGACCCCTGAGGGACACCATTTGTTACTGGCCTCCAAATGGACTCTGCACCACTAACCACAACCCTCTGAGCTCTATCTGCCAGCCACTGTTCAATCCACCCCACTGTCCATTCATGTAACCCACACTTCCTAAGCTTGTCTGTGAGGATGATGTGGGAGATGGTGTCAAAAGCCTTGCTGAAGTCAAGGTAGACAACATTCACTGCCCTCCCCTCGTCCACCTATCCAGTCGCGCCATTGTAGAGGGCTATCAGATTGGTCAGACATGACTTCCCCTTGGTGAATCCATGTTGACTACTTCTGATAATCTTCTTTTCCTCCAGATGTTTGGAGATGACGCCCAGAACAAGCTGTTCCATCATCTTTCCAGGGATGGAGGTGAGGCTGACTGGCCTGTCATTTCCTGGGTCATCCTTCTTGCCCTTTTTGAAGGCTGGAGTGACATAGGCTTTCCTCCAGTCCTCAGGCACCTCCCCTGTTCTCCAGGACCTTTCAAATATGATGGAGAGTGGCCCAGCAATGACTTCTGCTAGCTCCCTCAGCACTCGCGGGTGCATCCCATCAGGCCCCATGGACTTGTGGGTATCCAGTTTACTTAATTGTTCTCTCCCTTGGTTGAAGAGGAACAAGGAAAAGTTTTCCTTCCTCCAGACTTTCTCTGTTACCCACAAAGTCTGGGACTCCCGAGAGCTGGCCCGAGCAGTGAAGACAGAAGCAAAGGCGGCAGTCAGCAACTCTGCCTTCTCTGCATCATCCGTCACCACAGCACCCGTCTCGTTCAAGAGCGGGCCCACATTTTCCCTGGTTTTCCTTTTGCCTCCTATATACTTAAAGAAACCCTTCCTATTAGTCTTGACATCCCTTGCCAGGTTCAATTCCAAAGCTGCCTTGGCTTTTCTGGTTTCTTCCCTGCATACCCTGACAGCATTCTTGTACTCATCCTAAGTCGTCAGCCCCCTTTTCCACATCTTGTGAACTCCCTTCTTCCACCTGAGCTTTTTCAGAAGCTCCCTACTCAGCCATGCAGGTCTCCTTCCCTTGCCCGATTTCTTGCTCTTCGGGATGCACCTATCCTGAGCTTGGAGGAGCTGGTGCTTGAATATCAGCCAGGTCTCTTGAGTCCCCTTACCCTCTAGAGCCCTCTCCCATTTGATTTCTCCCATCACTTCCTTGAAAAGATCAAAGTTAGCCCTCCTGAAGTCTAACGTTTCAACCCTACTTGTCATTTTGTGCATACTGTACTTAATGCTGAACTCTGTCTTCTCATGATCACTACAGCCAAGTCTGCCCCCAACCTTAACATCCTCCACCAGTCCCTCTTTGTCAGTACTAGGTCCAGTAGTACACCTCTCCTTGTGGGTTCTTCCACCACCTGAGTTAAGAAGTTGTCATCAATGCACTGGAGGAACCTCCTGGGCTGTACATGCCTAGCAGTGTAGCCTTCCCAGCACATATCAGGGAAGTTGAAGTCCCCCATGAGAACCAAGGCCTGTGATTGTGAGGCGGTTCTCACCTGTCTGTAGAAGGCCTCATCAACTTCCCAATTCTGATCAGGTGGCCTGTAATAAACACCCACAACAGTGTCTCTTATGTTACCCTGCCCCTTGATCCTTACCCCCAAGCTCTCAACTTGCTCTTCATCCGCCCCCAGGGAGACCTCAATACATTCCAGTTGCTCTCTCACATAAAGAGCAACTCCCCTACCTCACCTCGCTGGCCTATCTTTCCTAAAGAGAACATAGTCCTCCATGACAATGTTCCAGTCATGCGAGCTATCCCACCATGTCTCAGTAATTGCAATGAGATCATGGCCCTGTGACTGCACGCAGATCTCTAACTCCTCTTGCTTGTTCCCTATGCTGCGTGCATTGGTGTATAGGCATTTCAGAGAGGCCAATGAGTGTGTAGCCCTAGAGAGGCGGTGGGCCTTCCGATTCTTAGAAGTACTAACATCCTGCCCCACAAGTGCTGAGCTACTACACTCAGATGCCTCTCTGGTCAGCCCAGTTACATCCCCATCCCCCTTCCAATCTAGTTTAAAGCTTTCTCGATAAGCCCCACTAACTCTAGTCCTAGAACCCTCTTCCCCCTGCAAGACAGGCTTTTCCCGTCTGCTACCAGCAGCCCTGGTTTCTATAAATCAGGCCGTGATCAAAGAACCCAAAACCTTGCTGGTAGCACCAGGTTCGGAGCCAGTCATTGACATGGTGGCTCTTCCTGTTTACCCCCTCATCATTCCCTGCAACTGGAGGGATAGAGGAGAACACGACTTGTGCTCCCGATCCCTTAACCAGTTGTCCCAAGGCCCTGAAAACCTTCTTCTTTGCCCTCAGCGTTCTTCTCACTATGTCGTCACTTCCTACCTGAAAAACTAAAATGGGGTAATAGTCGGATTGTCGTACCAGGCAAGGAAGCTTCCTCTTAACATCATCAACCCGGGCCCCAGGGAGGCAGCAAACCTCCCTATATAGCAGGTCTGGTCTACAAATCGGGCCTTCCGTGCCCTTTAGAACTGAGTCACCTATTACAATGACTCGTCTTTTGGGTTTTGCTGAGGCAGTTTTAAGTCGGGGGGTGGTCCGACAAGGCCTCAATGGCGCCTCCATACTGGGAGGATTATCATCCTCACTGTTGTTCGGTTCCTCTTGCAGAGCACTGTATTTGTTCTGCAATGGGACCTCAGAAGGTGTAGTAGCTGGCAGGCAGCGCCTGTTGCGTCGGGCAGGAACATCTCGTCATTGTCCCCTTTCCTCTAAGCTACCCTGTTCAGCCGGTCGGGGAGAGGAGTAGGAGTCCTCTATAGCAGTGGCTCTGGCTGCCTGTTGGGTTTCTGTAATGGTTGACAGGGTACGACTCCATGCATCAATCTCCCTCTCACATTCCCTGATGTCCCTCAACCTACTTACCTCCTCCTTGAGTTCCATCACTAAGCGTAGGAGCTCCTCAACCTGGGCACACCTGCCACAGGCATGCTTACCATTACCTTCTGACACTGGTGTGAGAGCAGGGCACACCCTGCAGCCCAATGCCTGGGTGGCAACATGCTCACACGACAGCTCTGTCTGCGAAGCAGCATCAGAGCTGGTGCGTGCACGGTTCTTTGGGGCCACGGTCTTCTGCCGGGTGGTTTCCATGATTCCCTGACCACGTTGGTAGGGCAGCAGCACCTTTCCGTGCGGCCTGTCACGCCCTGTTAGCCTGGTTACTGTGCCCACTCAGGGGGTCCGCCCTCGTGCGGTGCTCCCCGGTGCCGCCCCGGGTGCCGCCCACCGGCTGCCCACGTGCTCGGTGCCCAGCGAGATTTGCTGCGCTCCTTCACAGCTTTTTGAGCTGCCGCGCATGCTGCAGGCTCTGCCCCTGCCGCCTCAGCAGCCCTCCCTCAAGCTGCCGGTGCCAGCAGGAGTACGAGGACGAGCTGGGTGCTTCCTCCGGCTTCGAAAGCCCCCAAAGAGAGCCCCTTGCCGTCCCTTTTCGCCTCCGATCCCTTTTTTCCCACCTCCGATCCCTTTCCCCAGTGCGGACCTACCCGCACTGGAGCTGGTCTCCTCAGCGAGTGGATATACTTGTTATGGGCAAATCACTAGTAATCAATAGTTTATTTGCTGAATTTTGCTGCTTCTGGTGATCACTTGTCTGCAGTTTCTTTACCGTATTTGTTAATTACTTCTGTTTATATGCTTTGATAATCCTCCCACTGAAATCAAAGGAAAGATTTCCATTGTTTTAATAAATGAAATGGTTCAGGCTCGTGTTCATGAAGGTATTTGTGATATTTACCCAATTCAGAGTCAAGATACAGGTTTAAAAAAAAAACCTGTCAGAAGAAATAGAAAGGTTGTTTAAGTTAAATTAAATTACCAGATGAATGTCCATGCAGTCTGAATTCTTGTGTGCCCATCTGGTAGACTCATTTAAACAGAAACTAAAGAAGAGGAGATTATGGAGATTATGTCATGAAAGAATGCCTGCACACAAACAAGGAACAACTAAAGGTTTTTCAAGTAGCTGTAAAGTTGCCATTCCTTGCTTCTAAAGTCATTTATGTCTGAAACCATATCTTTTCCATGCCATCCTCCTCACAAAAATGCTGGTGTTTTTTGACTTTGGTCATACTCGATGATCTCAAGGTCTTTTCCAAGCTAAATGATTCTAGGATTTTTAGGCATAAAATGCCCAGCACTACTTCTGTCGGGCTCCATTTTAGCAGCTCCTCCTTCCCACAAAGCCGAGGCAAGGCGGTTTGGTTTCCAGCCCTGTGGCACCAAGTGCCACAACATGAGCTGTAACTTTCTCCCCGGAGCAGACACCGTTCCGCCTGCACGTGCCATGCAAGCACTCCTTGGTCGAGAGAGCAAACCCCGTGAAAATGGCTGTTGAGACAGCTGGTCAGGCCACCCAGCCAGGAGGGCTTTGGTGAAGGCTGAGCCGACCACACGAAGCAGAGCAGCATGAGCAGAGCAGTTGGGAAGCACCATGGCTTCATTCAGGCTGATGGTTTTACAGTGAGAGCACGCTGGGAGCTGGGGGTTTGTGGGGTTGCAGCCTCGGGAAGGTCTGGCACCCCAGCCTGCTGCCTCCAGGAGCTAGTTCCATTAGTCTGCTTATTCTAAGATTCTTTCATTTGGTCATTTTACTCGCTTTTTTATCAGCCTGCCCCAACAGGAGTATCTCAGTTACTGCTACAATGGTAGCATCTGCCTCCAAATCCTGATTCTTCATCTGCTCTTTCCAGTACTCTGCCTATATAGACACTGATTATCTGACATGATGAGAGTGGGTGGCAGTAAGAGATTGCTCCTTCTCTCCATGAAACAGCTTCAGCATCTAGAGAAAATGAATATTTTCCTTTGAGTGTTTATGGATATGGAGATAGCACTGTGTTACTCTACAATGTGATTTTGTCAGAACAGTGAGTGTAAGAATACGATGGCATGATTCCCCATTCCTCATCTCTTGGTAAGACTGGTTGATGTAATTCAGCCACATGGAGTACGACTTTACTGCTTCACCAGACACCTTGCAACACTGCAACTAGTCAGCAATAAAATAGCAGAATACAAGCGTTGCTTATGAAAGCCTTTGCAAAATTTACATTTAAAGCTTCTAGAACAAGTTCCCTGTGCTCTGGCATGGTGTCACAAAACCTGAGCCCAGCTCTGGGACTGACAACTCAATGAAAAGCAAGGTGGGTAAATGAAGAAAGCCCTGAAGCTTGTCAAACCTAGGTGCTGTTGATTGCCTGAAGCCCACGGTCCCCAGAGGTACGGGATGTCTGCCAGTGTGATGCCTGGACATCAATGTTCACACCCTGGGAACTGTCAGGAGAAAGACTAACTGACATCAACTTTGATAATGGGCACCATGAGAGAAGCAATCTTGGCTGACCAGGTTCAAGACCATTTCAACTGCTAAAGCTCACAGTCAGCACAAAGAAGTGTTGAGTCCTGAAAACTTCACCTTGGCAAGCAGCAGTCTAACAAAAGGTGTGTCAGCTTGGCCACTCTTACCATGGGTTCTCCCAAATTAAACACGACTGTGGCTGCGATTAGAACAAGAAAAAATGCTTCATCTCTCTGCACTGAGCCCCCCACAATGGAAGATCATTGAACGGTAAAGGCACATCAGAGTTTCAGTTCTGCATGGCTCTTGTGTGTCCACATTGCAGCTGGTGGTAACATCAAGACATGACACTGGAAAAAGCCTCAAGAGGAGATAGAGTTTGGGGGTCTACAAAAAACCCTGACCTATGCCACTTGGCCAAAATAAACGGATTTTCATCACAGCTCCAAGAGGTAGAGGGCACCTGAGTTGCATGGACAGGCCCTGCAGCACAGCCTGGCTACGTGTTGGAGAGTTTATGACTTATAGACCCCCATTTCACTCTCCTTCCCCTAACTCCTACAGCAGGAGCTACAGCGCTGCTGGACATTAGAAGCATTGAGGACACAGGAGGGACTGCCCTTACTCACTGCTCCTCTTTGCCTGGTGACACCATGGCCAGCAGCTCAGAGCACTGATTGCAGGAAAGCTCCTGTGCTGCTGGCCCAGGGAAAGTGACCGGGATGGGGATGGGGACAGGGACAGGGAACTGTGGTCCTGTGAGGAAAGGGCTCTCACCAGGCTCGGTGCTTACAGGGGTTGTGAGAGAATCAGGTGTGCTTCCTGAAGATGAGAGGCTCAGAGGATTCATCTCCCAACTCTAATAAATGTCTGCTGGACCCCTATAAACTCTGCTGACTTAGAGATTTCTCCAAGCTCGTTTTCCCTAATGCTCCCTCTGCTCCCCCACCAGGGAGCAAGAGACAGCTCGTTCCTGATAAGCACCTCCAAGAAACTCACGTTCCTGGAAACTCGGGAGTGAGAAGGCACCTCTATTTTTCACAGCCATGGAGCATATTCCTTCTCTGAGCTCCTTCTGCTAAAAAAGCAGGCTATTGTTGTGTCTCTGTTTGGCAAGAAAAAAACTACGAGTGATCAATGGCTTGGGGTTGCTTTTTCCTTAATGACTGCAGTTGCTTTGCTCTCATAGTGTTTTTTTAGGGATATTGTTTACTCCAGCTTCAGCCCTGCTCAGAACACTTGGAATTCAAATAAACTGCATTGCATTGCATTTTCTGGCAGGCACCCAGTGCAATGAATTTCAAACTAGTGTTTGATTTTGTCAGCTACAAGGCAGAGAGGCATCTCACCAGTCAAGACCGATTCTTCCAGTTGCTACACAGCACGATCCCATGAATTTGCTGCCAGTCACATCGCTGAGGTCACGTTATCCCTCAGTAAATGTACCCTGAAAACATGGTAAAGTGCAGATGGTGATCTGCAGAGTTAGGAGACTTTGAACCTGTGGTATTTAATACCTGGAATTAACTGTGGGTGTATCTGCTGACATTTGGAAGAAAGATAAAAGATTTTCAACCTTTAGGGTGATTCACAAAGACTTAAAATATTTGGAGTTATTTGTGGTTGCAGATCTTAAAAACATAATTGAAAAAGTGTTGACCAGACATGACTTTTCATTAATTATGTAGACAAGAAGAACAAATGAACATTTTGAGGTCAAGAGATCTTCCCAAAAATATGATTCCCACCCCCAAAAAAATTGATGTTACATATATTTTCAAGCCAAGGTTTCCCAAAGAGATTTACAACATGCTACCTGATGAACACGAAGATAAAGTATCACTCAGACGTAGTAAATGCTCTGACCCACGCACACCCCAAGCTATTTAATGCCAGCTTTAAAGGGGGTCCTGGCCAAGGCCTCCTCCCTCCCGCTCATTTTGCATACAGGAATTAGCCGGAGCCCCCCTGGTTCCTTACATGCTTCAAGCAAGTCTCCTGCAGCACTGAGACGCTTCTCCTTCCCCTTCCTCTTCAGAAAGAGCCCTCCCGCCCAGCAGCCCGATTGCCTAAATCTTCATGTCAGCCTGGAGACTGGAAACAATACTGCTATTGCACAAGCCGACCCCCAAAACATTGAAGGGTTGTGGCTGATTTCTTCATGAATGGTCGTCCTGTCACCAGAGCCATGAGGAAGGCCAGATCCCCGCCCCACGCCCTGCCTGCCACCCTACAAAAGCCGGGTATTTCTGCTGCAGTGCTCGGCAGCAGGTGCTGATGGCATTTGCCTCTTATGACTCGTCACCCAAAGAAGGTTTCCCTGAACGTGCAGTCACCATCCCCATCGGACCCCTAGGCTTAGACGGATGGCCTCAAAGTGGCACGGCATTGCCTGGCTGATCTCACGGGGGGCAGCTCAGAGGGCAGCATGCCCCTCCAGGCACAGTGGGGGCTGCTGGATGGGGCTGGAGGATGCTGCTGACACACTCCAGCTCTGCCCACGACCTGGGAACAAGGGGGATGCTTCGCTGAACATGAGACCACCGCACTGTGAGGGGCACCGCTCTGCTGCTGCTTCCTCAGGAGAAAGATTTTTCCAATGCATGATGGCTCTGTATACTTGAAGCACCAGTTTGGAAACACAGCATAGGGTAAAGCTGTGGTATTTGTGTCATTCAGGGTGTTTTATCCTTCAGCTTTGCATTGATGAAGTTCTTTGCTTCAAGAACAAGGTACTTTTATTTGAGACACCCAGCCTAGGACTGTGGATTATGGACCATCAGGATCCAGGTGCCACAAAGGGAGATGGAGCTCAGCCTGGCAGAGGAAGAGCTAGTGATGGTTTGAGCATGCTGCATCTGCAGGAGGCACCTCTGAGTCTCCTGGACCTGCATTTCCCTCCCTTTCTGTTAAGAATGGCAAGCATTCTGGAGTCCAAGTAGCATTTTTAAAAGGTCTTCTCCAACTGCACGCACGTCCCTGTCCTCTCTAGAACTGTTGCTTTGTCCTCCCTCAGTTTTCCTTTGCCTAGTCATATTTCCTCCCTTTTTACCTTTCATCCCTCATTCTCAGATAGCATCTCACCATTTCTTCATCCTAATGGTGCTCTTACTCCTTCCTTTTCTCTCCCGCACCTTTCTTAGCAACTAGGTCCAGTCCTCTAGTCCAGGGAGAGGAAGCAGAGGGAAACTGCTGGGCTTTTCTTCTCATTATTACTAATTCCTGCTCTTATTCACCCTCTTCCCATCATTGCCACTTCATCCAGCTCTTCTTCCTGCCCCATCCTGCCATTGCTGTCCCATGACAAGACTTGGATGACCTCCCTTGGACTTTAACTTTCCTTTACATCATTTGCTCCCAACCACACCCTCGCCAACTCTCACCTCCACACCAGTGCCCATTTGATTACCTGGCATCTTTCCTCTTTTCCCTTCATTTGCCCTGCAGCTGTGGTCTATGTTTCAAACTCACTGAAATAGATCTCACCTTTGCCATGGACTGCTCCCTCGTTGGTCTGCTTGACTGCGATATTGGTATCTGCTTTAGCACTGCTCTCTGTGTCTGACTGGTCAATACCAGCATCCTCTAACTCCCCTCGGTCTTTTTCCTGGGTATCGTCTTTCACTTGCTCCCTCTGGAGATGACTGTTTCTGTGTCTCAGTTTTCTTCATCTTCTGCAGCCTCTCTGAAAGCTGGCATTTCTTCTCGCATCATTTCACAGCCCTCCTGCTCTCCAGTTCTGTCTGCTCTTGCACCCACTCCCTTCGGAGCATTACTCTACATCATTTTCTTAAGTCTCTATTTTTGCCTGCTTGCTTCCTGGCACCCACTGGCTCCACCTTATCAAAGGCTTCTCTTTTCACCTTTCGGACCTCCCCTAGGTGACCATTGTCAGCCTCTATCATCCTTCAGCCTTTCTCCCGTATAGACCTTCTTCACGTGACAAATTGCTGAGAAGGGCTGGTCTCTGCTCAAGGCTCATCTCTTTAATAGGGCACTCAGCTCTCTCATTTCTGACCCCATCTAAGCAGAATGACTCCTCTTCCTTCAATCCTTCCTTCCTCCAGCCCCAGCTTAGAAAATGGAGTTGTACCATGGCCTGTCCAGGTTGGGACACTCAGAAAAGTTCACTGGAATTCATGAAAATTGTGAAGTGAAACTGGCTTAATAACTTCAACAGAGTTATCTTCACTTTGAATGAGAATGTCCATGCAGATGGATGGAGATGAGATTTAACTAATTCTCTTCACATTTATGCTTCCAAGTAATCTAGATTACCTCTGCAGGCACCCACCTTTGAAAAACTCTCACCACGTCATGGTCATTTCTCAGCAGTCTCTAGTCGCTGGCTGTTGTATGTCTTTCCTTTCTCTGCCTGTAGGCACTTCTTGGAAGGGTTCATCTCTTTTCTCCTGCTGTATAACAGCCCGCAGAACAAGACCTTAATCTCTGTTGGGCTCTGGCAGCACCAGAATCAACAAGGTCTATAGGTGCTGCACCTCAGTGTCAGGTTTGCGCTGGGTGGCAGTGCCCCATCCAAACCGTACTGCAAAGGGAACGGGCATCAATTTTCTGGCAGGAGAAGAGGCTGCCTGAAGGAAAACTGCTGCTGCAAGTAGGATGCACAACTCTATTTCCTCATATTTGGGATACTTGGCACAGAGGTTATGAAAATAAAGGACAATCAACTCTCTTCTAGGGAAGTGGGCACAAAGATAATTTTGATGCAAATTCTTTTCAGAAACCAATTTTCCCCATGAGGATGCTGGCATTTAAATGCATTTTAAGAGCTAAGAAAAAAGCTTCATTTGTTCTCTGTTGCCAGACAGGAACACGGCATTTCAGGTTTGTCCCAAGAACTTCCTGAGCAAGTGGATCTGTCGTGTTAACATCACTCTTAGTTGTGGTTAACTTCTGCCAAGTGCCAATATTGCTATGAGTCTAGCGATTGCTTTTCAGCATGCAAAAGAGAGGAGTGTTTTGAATAGGCAGTCGGACTTACCTTCACTAATAAACCATGCACTAGTTGAAATGGAGATAAGGCTGTTGTTTTGAAATAAAATAGGCAGAAAATGATTTCTCATTTCTTTTTCATGAGAGGACACTGAGCCACTTACTCTGATTCAATAGGTTGATTTTTTGGCCACCCCTCTTGCATTTTGCTTTCTTGAGCAAATGAGCAAATGGTGTAAAACTGAAAGAACTGGGTCTTCACTAATCAATGGTGCCAGCACCCTGATGGCTAACCAAAGGAATCTGTTGCATTCAACACTGAAGTGATTTCCAATGGGTCCATTACAGAAAAGCAATTTTCAAAGTGTCTCTAAATTGAGGTGGTGTGAAATTAGCTATAGGACAAACAGGAGCTAAGAAAACTGCCCACTAGAACTGCTCAAAGTCTCTAAGAGGGCTATCAAATGTAGAGGTACCACCTCTAGTTCAACGAATCTCTCAGCTGGAAATCACTGCTGGTCGGACGAGGACTGTAGGGAACAGTTTTGGCCATTGCCAAAGACAGGACATGGATCTAGGTGAAACTTCAGTGTGACCCAAAACAGACATTTCTGTGTTTGTGATGCGAATTGCCACTATGGAGAGCAGCTGCTCTGGTCACCCAATGTCAGTAGGAAGTTCACACATGGAGGAGGTGTCAGCACCTCATCCCACGCATGTACTCCAGGAAAAGAACCTAAATGAATTTGCACCGAAGATATCTGAACCCAAACTGTATCTCCCTGGCTCATAAAAGAGGCCCATGAACAATGCCTGTTCTGAGGCAAACACCCTCTGCATTGTGCAGGGAAGGTGGCTATCCTTCCTCCCAAAATACAGCTGAGGAAAGCTGCAGACCATGCTATGGTTTGAGCCAAGAACGGTTCCATATGAAGTCTTAGTCCTGAGCACATCCATAAAGCAGCTAGCCAAAGCTAGCCAGCTTCCAGTTATCTACTTAACCATGACCTGGCATGACCCAGAGTGGACTTAAGCAATGCTGTGTATCTAATCAGAAAGCACCGAGAAAGCTCCTTCTGCTGCAGCCCATTGCTGTGCAGCATCCTAGTAACATGGCACACACCCTCATCCACCCCTGTTGCTCTGTCACAGCCTCACGGAGAATTCATTCGGGTTCCATATTGGAGACACTTGACCCTGAGGCACTGTGGGGTTTGGGTCCATATGCTATCCAAAAAGCTTCCTACTACTGCAGCGTAATGATTGCGGTTGACAACTTAACACCTTGGTACTGAAGCACTCTCCACTGCAAGGCAGCAGGGGTTTGGGTGCCAGAGAGAGCTTTCTTCAGAGCTTGTGTGAGACCCAGATTGCTAAGAGGTGCCCAGAGCATAGCGTCACGACCCACCATGCAGGAATCAAGCTGACCAGCTTCTGGCCTGCAGGTACGCAGGGACTGCGCTGGGTGCCCGCTGAGGCTGGGGCAGAAACATGAGGCAAACGCTCCTCTCGTTCCCATTCATTAGTTTCCCATAAACCCGAAGAAAGTCAGTAGCATCTCCAGGACCACAATGGTTCTTGCTCTTGGTACAAGGATTCCGGACTTTGATGTGCCTTAGGTGATGATATTTAGATAATTAGATTGTGCTGGGATCAGACAGGCTGGGACCATTTAAGACTCCCGACTTTGAGGTTTTATGGCCTGGAGAGCTGTCACGCTGATCCAGAAGGATTTCCTTGGCAAAACAGGGAAGAGAGAAGACACGTTTCAAGCCCTCGACTCCAAGGGACTTTGTAAAAATTATCTTCCAATTCTAATTCACTTACAAGACATTAAGCTCCACCTTCTGGTGAATGGCTAAATTGCAGGAAGAGACAATGCTCTACGTCAAGTAAAAATTGTGCAAAGTTTTCAAGACAATAAAGTAGGAAAATGCCTTAACTACACTTGAAATATTTGAGGAGAATGCCCTGGCCTTCATCAAAGTGTCAACAGAAAGTTGTTTTTAACCAGTTTTAAAAGGTATTGTAGTGTTTTATTTCAAGTGGGTTTTTTATGTTGGATTCCATTTTCTTCACTGGGTGTAAACAGTCACACTATAAAATAAACTTTATGTTTCAGCTATCCCTAACGAAAACAGTTTGGAATACCTTGTTGCACAAAACCTTTCAGTATTTTGTTTTTTAATTTTGTTGAAGTGAACAAAAATACATGTTGAAATGTTAAAGTTTCTCTGAGGACAGGGGATGCTTCCTAGGCAACATCCCAGAGCCTTGAAGTTTTGTGTTGCTCATGGCCAAACACTTCTCTTTTCTGCGCCCTGGAATAAGTGCAGAGACCAGCAGATATTGCTGATGTGGGGTTGCCCAGCTCGTTGGCAATGTCTGCCTCACCGACTTCCTCCCTTAGATGCTGTTAGGCAAAGATGTAGGGAATCGAAGCGTGGAGGCCAAACCAGAGCGCCAAGTATGGATGGCATAGAGATACAGGCAGCAGAATGAAGTGCTCAAACAGGCAGCTGAACATCTCAATCTGGACCATCAGCCTGGGCCTCTCCTCTCCGGTGCTTCTCCCCACACTTCCTCCTGCCATCTGGCCCAGCCCAGGCTGCTCTACCTGGATCAGCCTACACCCATCCTGCAGCCAGGGAGCCCTGGCTGCCCGGTCCTCTGGCCACAGCTTCCCCTTCCCAGGGTGTGCCAGCAGCCAGGAGGTACCAGGAGAAGGTAAAGGGCCACCGGGGTGAATCCTCCTGCACTGTGCTCACATAAGAAGGTAAGGGCACAGGGGAGAGGGAGCGCTGCTGCTCGGCACAGCCTCCCCTTGCCACTTCTTTCTCCCAAAACTGTGCTGTTGGCTTGGAGCAGGGTCAGTTTGTCAGGGTCAATAAGATTAAAAAAGCAGGATGAAGAGGTGGAAAAGAATGAGGAGGAGAAGAAGAAGGAGCAGAAGAACTAGAGGGAGGAGAAAGAGGAGAAAAGAAAGAAGAGGATAAGGGTAAGAAGGAGAAAAGGGGAAGGAGAGGAGCAGGAGGGAGGATGAAGAGGAAGGGAAAGAGACGGAGGAGAGAGAAGGAAGAAAAGCAGGAGAAACCTATTTGATTGCTGTCCTTGAGTGGAACATATTAAGTAACAAACCAGTTTCCACAAGAGAAGAAGTGTTTCCTAATGCACTTAGGCAGCCCACAAAAGACCTGTTACAATGCATTACATTTTGCCAGGGCGATAGCACTGACAGCTTCTACGCTCAGCCACGTTGTCAGCTTTCCATTAATAGCACAGTGCCTGAATTCAGCCACGGCATGTGCATGGGCAGCTTGGCAGTGGAGGGCCGGAGGAGAGGTCTCTCAGCTGCCTGTTGGCCCCTGGAGAGGCCAAAAATGGGAGCAGGGTAGGAGGAAGAGAGGCACTGGGATGATAGTTTTGTGCCACCCATCCAGGGTGCAGCAGAAGCCAGCAGACATGCAGGAACAAGCCGCTCAGGAGATGCCTGGGGTCGGGCTGGGGCCCCACTGCTGGAAGGGCCAGCGGCTGTGGGATCCCCCTCTGTGTGCGCACCCAGCCCTGCTGTGCGGCAGCGGTCACCCACCTGGCTCCGGCACTGGGGACCAGAGCTTCCAGCTGCCATGGTTTTGCAACTCACTTGGTAATGCCACTGCAACTGGTGGCAGCCCATCTCGTCACACCTCTGTGCATTAAATCCTGCCCCATCAGTAAATGAGTTCCTGAGCAACTGGGCCGTAGCAAGCAGGGACTGTTTCAATGAGGAAAGACACACAGGTAATGCTGTTGAACCAAGAGCTCAAAGCCCATCTAACCAACTACCCAAATAACTTAATCTTGCTATTTTAAGGAGTTTTCTCTCTCTTCTCAGTAGTGGGAGTGAGCACACACAAACCAAAACCTGCCCCATAACCATCAAAGGTCTAACCACAGGCTGGGGAATGGGATGACTCTAAAAAGATGTGGAAGAACATGAAGAAACTGGGAGACAGCCCAAGAGGGGGCCATCTCTCTCAGGATCTAACCACGGTCAAGTCTTTTGGAAGTACTATAACTCAAAAATATTTTAAGGAGGGATTTGAAGTTGAAACTAAGTGGATGTAGGTGTTACAGGGTCCTCCTCCAGGTACACACAGCAACAAAGGAGAAGTCACAATGGCGAGTCACCTGCCCAGTAGGTACAACCATCTCACTGTGTTAAATTAATTTGTTTGAAAAGCAGGGTAAAAACAGAAGGACAAGAGCTGCTGTTGCTTCAGAGTGCTCAAGCTCTTGCATCATCCATGATGCAGACTCCTGCCCTTTGTGAGTTTTCTTTCTGGCACATACTTGTTTCTGGCAAATCTGACGAGCAGTTGCAGTGTTCTTACAAGAAGGTGAGGGGTTTGTTTGTAGGCTGTGAACACCCACAACACATCTCTGCAACGTGAAATGATAAACAAAGCAGCATCCTTGGGAAGAGTGTGTTTTCATAAGCCACAACTTCATAGCATCTAGAAGACAGATTTTCAAGATGAATCAGTCTTCTTTCGGTTTGAAAGTGAAAGATAGATATCTGGAGCATGCCAAGATGATATTTGGAAGGAGCAGCACTTAAAAATACGTTATCCAACTGCTGGCCCGGTCCGTGTATAATACACACGCACTTACACACATGGAGTGTCAGCTCATCATGAGATTTTTTTACCACTGCTGCTCCTAAAAGCCCTGAGGCTCTCTGTTCCTAGCCCATGAGAGGGAAACTAACAAAACCTAGGCAGTTTTAAAGAGCAATTTGGATGTGTTTTTTGGAAGGTAGGAGGAGGGCTAGATCCAGCCGTCCCATGGGACACTGGGGCTGGACCTTGCAGCCCATCTTCCATTACACCATATGGACTGCCGTCTGCACTGCCTGGTGCCAAGGACTAAAAAAGGCCTTGTCCTCACCACTCCTCTCCCTGCCCCAGAAAATCCACGCTGAGGTAAAAAATTTCCTTCCAGCTAATTAGCTTCAGTCATTTCCCCATCAATACCTTCTGACTGATTCCCAGAAACAGGCCATCCTTCCCGTCCTGCACCCCACCGACCAGCAGTGCGTGGGGAAGGAGGTGACTCTGTAAAACTGCGCCTCTCTTGCTGGAGAAGCTGGAAGATGTGGGCAAATGAGTCAGGGCACTGTGGGGAGCTGAAGGATGCTCCTGCGGTCCAGGAATGACACAGCCCTGGCTTACAGGCAAGCAGATGCTCCCTGATGCTATAGATATTGAGCCTGGTGCGCAGTACAAACTGTGCTCACAGGGACCTGACTGCAGGATTTGGGATGATCTCCAGGGGCACCACAAGCATAAAAACCCATTACAGCTGTCCTCCGTTCATCCAGTTAAGTTCCCTGAAAGAAGCCAGCCCTTCCCATGCCGCCGTGGGCACCCACAGCTGGCAAAGCTCCTGGCCTTCCTCCCCTTGCAGCCATGCTCCTCACCAGTGAAGCAGCCACCAGCTGCCCAGTGCGGCGAGACAGGCAGGTCCCCATGGGAAGCGGCTCATCAGCAGGTGACTACGGGCTGCAGCGCAGCACGCCAGTGCCCGACCTCGCAACGGGGGTGTGGGTTTAACACCGCCTGGACCCTGGCACCACGGAAAAGCTGCGCAGTTACTGCTCCCTGTCTAGACTGCTTTTATAAACTCCATGGATGGCATTTCACTGTTTAGCCACAGTGACTGTGGGGGAGAATTCAGTTCTGGAAGGTCTCCAGCCCGGGTCTGTGGTTCTCATGCATGTGTATCTCAAAATGTGTATATATAGAATGAATTTGGAGCTGCAGTCTTCCCCACATTATTCCTCTGGGCAGCTGACACAAGCCAGTTGCTCACTGACAGCCCAAAGCAGAGCAATTACTCATAGGCTAATGGGCTTTGCCAAAGTAAGATTGTTTTTTTCTCCTCAAACATCATTAAAAGAAGGAAACCAAGGTATCAGCACCAGGAAGAGGTGTTGTGTGGCTGGGATGTCAAGCAGTAGCAAAATAGTGCGATTGCTGTGGGTGGTGTGTTGCAGCGTAACCAGCTGCTTACAGGGGAAAAATGGGACGGAAAGGAGAGGCTGAAGACTGAGTAAGAAGGAGGAGGCCGTGGTCTGCTTGGCACCAAGGCCAACAGCCAAGCTCAGCTCTGACCTCTTGCTCAGAGACCCGTTGGCATCAGGGATACAGTGATTGAAAGTGATACACCAAGGAGGTCACAGAGAGGCCTGAAACTCATTATTTCCCCAGTTAGGGTGAAAATAGTGGCACTTTGGCTCTGCTGCCCGGGAATTCAGCCGCAATGCTGTCTCCTTTACTGCAGCATCAACAGTCCCTTTTCTTTAATCCCCCCATGCACTAACACAGACGGGACACGACTCTGATGAAACCCTGGCAGGTAACAAAGAAAAAAAAACACAAACAGAGCCACAAGATTACATGAGGACAGTCTCCAAACCAAGCAAAAAACCTGGAGAAAACCCAGGTACTCCTTCGATTCACCCTACGCACCCCGTGGTAGCTCAGCAAGAGGCAAAAGTCAGAGAGGGCTCAGCCGGCAGGGAAAGATAACAACCCACAAAAGGCTGTAGCTGCCCTCTGAGGTCTGAATCCCTTCCCAATGATTACAAAGATTTACAGGGTTGACCACAGGCTTTCAGGTGCCTCAGGTGGGTGCCTGCGGTGCCTGGTGGGGCATGGGGGTGCAGCAGGGGTGCGTGTGCCCACGGAAACACCTCACGGCACCCCTGCCGCATCCTGCAGAGGCGAAGGCAGCCCGCAGGCCCACCTCGCCTGGGAAACAACAAGACTGGCACACTCTGGTTGTGACTGGTGCCTACTGCTTTCCTAATAAAAACTCTTTATATGACCCACCAAACACCCCCCCAAAAAAAAAAACAGATGAAGCTGTGACATACAGGAAGGGACATATTATTTTGTGTGTGTGCAACCCCGGGTCCCTTGAACCATTTTCTCACCTGCCCATGGGGGATAACTGGGAGATGTCTGTAAGCAAGGACTGCCCTGCTGTCTTGGCTGCCATCCCCTGCGTCTTTGGGACCCAGTCACAGCGCCCTGGTAAATTCTCAACAACCCTTTGCTCCCCAGTCTGCTAAGGCACTCTTACCCTTCAGCAGGAGAGACTTATCCTGAATTACTGCAGTTGTTTTCCTAACCGGCTCACACCAAAGACCTTTGAGTTACAGCAAGGGAAATATCAGGGGTTGGACTTGCACCATACTGTAGTTAACTGTTTTGTGGCAGCTGCCTGAGGGCTTTTTTCTGCCCTGTTTTTTTTTTTTTTCCTTTGGTGCCCCAGTCATGCAAGGAAAGTGCCTCCAAGGAAAGAGGCAGAAGACCCCATATTTGACACTAAAGTAAGGACGTGCAATGGGCACTAGCTACAGAGTAGCTGATGTGTCCTCACAGTTAATTTACCGCAAGTAACTTGTTCCTATGTCTTTATCTTTAGTTTAAGATATATTTATTGCAGGAAAAGAGCTTCCCCACAGAGTGATAGCCAAGAACAGGCATTTTACTTTGCATTCACATCCTCCTTTATCTTCTTTGTGTAGACAAGGCCTGAAGTTCTCTGCTCGGCTTTGCCAAGAAAAATGCTCTGTTCCTGGTTCATGACGTTAGGTTTTCTGGTAGTGTCCCTGGAGAAGTGGCAGCGCAGGGGGAGGAGAGATAAGCTTTCAGCAAAAGCCTTACAGCTAGCTGTCATAACGGCAGCATAAGGGATGAAATCTCTTCCTCTAAGAATTATTAAGCACTGCAATCCCTCAACCCTACTGCCCCTTACCTCCTCATTTCCTAGTAAACATACACCATGTTTAAAAGATAATGCCTTAACACAGTCCTCATGCATTGCTGAATCCAGCCCGCTTTCTCTCTGCTGGTGCTGGCAGTCTCACTGGTGAGATGCATGTGTTGGGAAGTGATGCTTCAATTTGTTTTCAGAGTTTTAAGTCTAGCTTTTCATTGTCTCATCTGCACCATGCTTCATATCCGAGAAGGAAATAACAGCTCGCAGTGATACGCTTGGCAGGATGAGGCCCATGTTCTGGAGCTCTCAGCCACAAGATTTTGGTATGAAGTTCATGCAGCTGGAAAGAGACGTTCCTGGCTGCTATTCCATCACTTTTCCACTGGGCTTCATGTATATATTTCTTCTGAAGAGATTGCAGCCCCTACTGGGGCTTCTCCCTTGCTTGCAAAGCACCTAGGCAGGGATGGTGCACAGATGGCAGACTGTAAGAGTGAAAGCAGAGAAGGGATTGACCCTAACCTGGAACAGTTTTACAAGGAGGGGAACATTTTAGCTCTAACATGATTTCTTCAGTGTGCCAAAATGCCAAAGCTTGGAGTGCTTCTTCTCTGCTTACTGACCAAAACAATCCCTGTGGTCCATAAGGCACTGTGAGGAGATGACCAGTTAGTTAACACCAAGCTACTGTGACACTGAATATCTGAATTCACCATGTTTAGGCTGTGGTAAAGGCAGCTACAACGTGGATCTGCTTTTTCAAAACAAAGGATACATATTATTGTTCCTTCACCCGACCCAAGGGCAGGGTACAAGACTTCATCGGTAGAGATGAGTCAACTAAAGGCCTGGTCCAGAGAGATGCTGATTACCTGAAGCTCGTTCTGTGGTTCAATGGGAAGCTCCAGCTACAATGGGTGGGTAAAAGTCAGGTCTGGATGACTAATAGATCGAATATCCAAGTGCCCTGCTCAGGTTGGGAAGTCCTAGCCTGCAAGTGAGCAAAGCCTCACAGGGCCAGGCTGTGGCCCTGCACTGCCCTAAGTCTTGAATTTCCACCAAGAGAGTCGTCGTATGCTGATGCTGAGATCCCACAGGCCTAGTTGCCTTCTCTGGCTTGCTTGATGAGCATATGGATCATCTCTTTCCCTTAAAGCCTCCTCATAAACAACCAGTCAAGATATTGGGAATAAAGTCACGGAACAGAGGGTTGGGGGGAGCTGTCTGCCAAGGCGCTCGCACACTCCAGCTTCCCAGGGTCATCCCAGGACAGCTGCAGTTAGCTCTGCAGTGCAACAAGTTAAATTGCTCACAGATTTGTCTGCAAATAGCTGCTTCAGGACCGATTGCTTAGAAGGAAAATATTTTAACAAGCAATGAAAAGCAGCGTATAGCTCTTTAAACAAACAGGCTTTACCGCCACTTGTAGGAAGGTCTGTTGCAGCTCCTTAGCAATGTCCCAAAGCTCTGGTGTGGGCACAAGCCACTTTCCCAGCCTGTGGATGGGTCTGTCACACCCTCCAGAAAGCCTGTGGAGGCCCTGTTCAACCAGATCCGACCCAGTGACACTCTGCAGGGTCCACCCCCAGCCCCACGCTTTGAAGGGCAATCCCAAAGGCACTGTTGAGCAGTTGGAAGTGAACACTGAGCTTAGCCATTCTCGTTATGGTCATCTCTTAAACCAACACGAACAGTAATCTAATAACACAAAAGGCACCCTCAGCCTTTTAATATGAAGTACTGAATATGCACACATGCCACTCAAGATGTCCAAGTGGGATGTTAGTTGTACTAGCAGTACCCTGTCAGCAGTAAAGAGAAAGCACAAGTCTTTACTATTCTCCATTCATCGGCATCATACATTTGTTTCTTCGGTATTTATCTATACCAAATAGGACATAAAATATGAATGCCGCAAAATTCAGAAAATCCCATACCAGCCTCAGCTCAGCCCAAGACTAACCATCAGCCTTATCTGTAATGACGAGAGTGCGTCAGGAAATCACACTATCATACTAAGATAGCAGAAAAGAGCTTAGCTTGGTTCTCAGCAGACTGTGGCTTTACAGATGTACCAGAAAGAGAAAACGAATACTAAAGAAGTATGTCTTCCTCCAGTTCTTGTGGGGTTTGCTACTCCATAGATTTAATGAGAGCCTGCTTTCAGACACTTACTGACGTGATGACTTTTGCACAAGTAAGAGGGAAGGAGGAGCGGGTGCTACATATACTTGCATCCTCCATCTTTTTTTCCTTGTTTGATGAGTTTCATGTTATGGTTATTCGTCAAAATGGAGATCAGAGAATTAACAGCTAAAGGCCTCAATGCTTTACATACAATGTTTTCTTGGCAGTGATACAGGTGAAGGACAGTTGGAGGGCAGCTATGTCCTTCAACACAACCCATGAATTCCTGTTTCTTTACAGCTAAAAAGTAATACTGCCACATGCCCTGTGCTAGAAAGACATGAGCGAGACCTTGAGAGCACCCCCATAACCTTTGCCAATGCTTTGATCCTTTACTCTTTACTTTGCTTAGCCTGAAAGATACCGACTACAACACTTTGACAGATCAGATTTTTCCCCATGCACATTAGTTTCTCTTCCCCCTCAAACACGGACTGGCACAGGGTGAATTTTCTTCCATGACTTTTCATTCCAGTTAATAAGACAGTAACTACTGAAGTAATCATTTTCCTAATGATTCTTGTCCTGCAGGAAATTTTATCAGAATAATAATGTTAAGATGAATATTTAAACACTGGGCCCATGCTATCACTGGAAAAGGTAGCATGTGAAGAAATACCCTTCAAATTTAACTAATTTTAACTATGTCCTGAACATAACATTGGAAGTTCACTGTTTGTTCATGGAAAACTACATTTAACAAAAACATTCCACCTCCTCTAAATATGCTTTGGCTTCTCCATTAATTCTGTAGCTCAGGCAGTAAGCAAAATAATAAATTTTTAGTACGTGACACATACTAAATATTTGAGGATCAAGTGTAGATGCTGATACGTAATGGGAAACTTGCCAGGCTGGTAAATATTAGGACTAATTTCCCTTTTAGAAAACTGGAAAGCAGATTTTTTTTTAATGTTATATGAAAAGAATAATACTTACATTCTACTTAAACACGAGGAAATGCAAGACTTGGTTGCCCATGCCATCTGATGTCTGCCCTATTGTGCATTTTGATCAATGCTTAATTATAGCAATCTGATTCTTCAGGCTTTACACATGTGTGCTTAGCTATGCTTGTACCAAATTACATAGCAGCCTGCAGGTTATTATCCCATAGCTTCTGCACAGATTGTAGTAACTTCTGGCTCAGAATATAAAACATATTAGGTTTTCTTCCTTAGCAAAAGCAACTTAAAGCCATTTTTGCATCCATCCAGTTGGTTATTCTCAGTCTGTCCACAGCAGTTCAGCTATGCCAGCGCCAGGTGTGGTCCAGCTATAAACCTGATGAAGGAAGTGAGACATTAAACATAACCTCATGACTTTGGAGGATGTCTACAAATCCTGACTTAGCAAGATTAATCTTAACACTATTTCAGCAATGGGATTTACATTGCAGCCCCACAAGCACGGATATGAGCATTACCCAGCAGGCATCAGACTGTGAAGAGCTTCTAAGCCAGCTGTGCTGCAGAAGAAAACATGGGGCAGCTATGCCCTGCTTAAATGGATTTTTATTTGTTTGCAACTTATATGAAGTTTGAACTGTCATTCACCAATGATCAGAGTATCAATTCTTGGGACTAAATTTCTTTTTCACAAAAACCAAGGAGTCTGAGGAGACATATCTGAGGTGGACTCTTCCAGCTGTTTGAGGTGGGTTTCACAACAAATTCCAGTTATGAACTACCTGTGGCAGAGAGTGTTCTGCTCTGTGTTAATGGGGGGGAGGCAGGGGGAGGACAAGTCCAGCATATTTTGTGTGCTACTGCAATAAAAAGTAATTATCAAGTTGGCATCTAGATGAGAAAGCAAAAGGTTACAGTTCTGAACCCAAGAAAAACGGTATTATGGTTGTATTTTTAGAGCAGTTAGAACCATTCAGGTACGTGAGCACCCTGACACATTTCTTCATGATAGCACAGAATGATGGCTCAGTTTCAAAGGGCACCCAAGAATACACTGTACTGTATTATATTTGTCGGGGTTTTGTCAAATCAAATCTGATGGAAATTAACAAAAAGAACAATAAAGAAGGAGAGTGGCAAATAGATGAGGAATAAGGGAACATTAATGGAATTTTCAAACAAGGATGTCTAAATTATTGACACGTGCCACAGTTTAATCCGTTTTAAATGTGTTTGGGGCAACAAAGCGAGTCTCAGGGCAGTGGAAAGCGTGCATTTCTAGTAAGCCACAAGAGCACAGATTTATGAATGTATTATAAGAATAGTACTAAACCGAAATATTGCATGGTTAAATTTTAATACCCAAGAAACAACTGAAAAAAGTTGTAAGTGCACATTTAAGCCCCCTTTGTGTACTATGAAACCAAATAGGTCTTTTGGCTTTTTTTTATTTCACTTTGCTTTAGATCTATGGAATTAGTGGTGCAACAGCACAGAAGCAACAGAGCTCTGACAAGGATTCAGAAACCAGTGATGCTTAAAACAGCTCAGCTTTAAAAAGGAATTATCTGATGTGCTGAAGTAAAATCTTGATGCTAAAACAGACTACGAATGTTATCATCCATGAATGTTTAATACACGCAAATGATATGACTAAAGTGAAAGAAGTGGCCCAAGTTTTACAGTTTGCAGAAAAAAAAATCACTTGCGCAATTGTTTCTCTGTGCAAATGTTAACTAACATACTGCTATCATTCTGATAAATCAGAAAATAAAAAAATGAAGGTACTCAGAACTATAGAGCTATGGTAATGTCCCAGGGCTCCTATACTGCTCTATTCACTCATGGGGAATAAAAGGTATAATGTATATACCAGCTCCTCCAAGCTCAGGATAGGTGCATCCCGAAGAGCAAGAAATTGGGCAAGGGAAGGAAAGCTGCATCGCTGAGCAGGGATCTTCTGAAAAAGCTCAGGTGGAAGAAGGGAGTTCACAAGATGTGGAAAAGGGGGCTGACAACTTGGGATGAGTACAAGAATGCTGTCAGGGTATGCAGGGAAGAAACCAGAAAAGCCAAGGCAGCTTTGGAATTGAACCTGGCAAGGGATGTAAAGACCAATAGGAAGGGTTTCTTTAAGTATATAGGAGGCAAAAGGAAAACCAGGGAAAATGTGGGCCCGCTCTTGAACGAGATGGGTGCTGTGGTGACGGATGATGCAGAGAAGGCGGAGTTGCTGAATGCCTTCTTTGCTTCTGTCTTCACTGCTCGGGCCAGCTCTCGGGAGTCCCAGACTTTGTGGGTAACAGAGAAAGTCTGGAGGAAGGAAAACTTTCCCTTGTTCCTCTTCAACCAAGGGAGAGAACAATTAAGTAAACTGGATACCCACAAGTCCATGGGGCCTGATGGGATGCACCCGTGAGTGATGAGAGAGCTGGCAGAAGTCCTTGCTGGGCCACTCTCCATCATCTTTGAAAGGTCCTGGAGAACAGGTGAGGTGCCTGAGGACTGGAGGAAAGCCTATGTCACTCCAGCCTTCAAAAAGGGCAAGAAGGGTGACCCAGGAAATGACAGGCCAGTCAGCCTCACCTCCATCCCTGGAAAGATGATGGAACAGCTTGTTCTGGGCGTCATCTCCAAACATCTGGAGGAAAAGAAGGTTATCAGAAGTAGTCAACATGGATTCACCAAGGGGAAGTCATGTTTGACTAATCTGATAGCCTTCTATGATGGCGTGACTGGATGGGTGGACGAGGGGAGGGCAGTGGATGTTGTTTACCTTGACTTCAGCAAGGTTTTCGACACTGTCTCCCACATCATCCTCACAGACAAGCTTAGGAAGTGTGGGTTACATGAATGGACAGTGGGGTGGATTGAACAGTGGCTGACAGATAGAGCTCAGAGGGTTGTGGTTAGTGGTGCAGAGTCTAGTTGGAGGCCAGTAACAAATGGTGTCCCTCAGGGGTCAGTACTGGGTCCAGTCCTGTTCAATATATTCATCAATGACCTGGATGAAGGGATAGAGTGTACCATCAGCAAGTTTGCTGATGACACAAAACTGAGAAGAGTGGCTGACATGCTGGAAAACTGTGCCGCCATTCAGTGTGACCTGGACAGACTGGAGAGTTGGGCAGAAAAAAACCTGATGAAGTTCAACAAAGTCAAGTGTAGGGTACTGCACCTGGGGAGCAATAACCCCATGCATCAGTACAGGTTGGGGGCTGACCTGCTGGAGAGCAGCTCTGTGGAAAGGGACCTGGCAGTCCTGGTGGACAACAGGATGACCATGAGCCAGCAATGTGCCCTGGTGGCCAAGAAGGCCAATGGCATCCTGGGGTGTATCAAGAAGAGTGTGGTCAGCAGGTCGAGGGAGGTCATCCTCCCCCTCTACTCTGCCCTGGTGAGGCCGCATCTGGAGTACTGTGTCCAGTTCTGGGCTCCCCGGTTCAAGAAGGACAGGGAACTGCTGGAGAGGGTCCAGCAAAGGGCTACAAAGATGATTAGGGGATTGGAGCATCTTTCATATGAGGAAAGTCTGAGGGACTTGGGTCTTTTTAGTCTAGAGAAAAGAAGACTCAGGGGGGATCATATCAATACTTATAAATACTTGAGGGGAGGGTGCCAGGTAGAGAGAATTGTCTTTTCTTAGTTGTGCCCAGTGATAGGACATGAGGTAACGGGCACAAACTGGAGCACAGGAAGTTCCATCTTAACATGAGGAGGAACTTCTTTCCTTTGAGGGTGGCAGAGCACTGGCACAGGCTGCCCAGAGAGGCTGTGGAGTCTCCCACAGTGGAGACATTCAAAACCCACCTGGACGCCGTCCTGTGCAATGTGCTGTAGGTGTCCCTGCTGTGGCAGGGGGGTTGGACTAGGATGATCTCCAGAGGTCCCTTCCAACCCTGGCGATACTGTGATACTGTATGTTTCGAACCTAAGAACAATCGTGTTGGAAAAAAGCTTAGTATTTCTGCCTATTGGAAAGGTTTATCAATTTTTTTTTTAAGTATCGATCTATTTTTTCAAAGGAACCTTGCAAGGTAGTGTGCAATGCTACGAGTTATCTGTGCTTTCAATTGAATAGCAGCATCATTTGCCGCCCTCTGGTGTAGCAAAAAAAGAAAAAATCACTTATAACAAAACGTAACTGGAATATACCAATTGAGTAAACTGCCAGGATTTCTTAATTTATAAAATAATTAGTAAACCTCACACGCTACCTGGGGTACAAGGCCACCACATTACCAAGAGAATGGCAACAAACATAATTAAAAAGGTAGGTGATAGTGCACGTCTACAGCAATATTTTCCGTATTAAGTATAACCCATTCATAAGTAAAATAAACCATCTTAGCACAAAGCTTTGCATGCTTTTTCTGTAAGAGTCAAGCTTGGTTCTTCTTTTCTTGACTCATTTATAATTAGGCCACCAGCAGCAAGCCTTTCTCCTTGCACCTGCCATCCTCATACTTCTCACAGTATTCATAAATCTTAGATAACATCATTTCAGTATTTTTAGCTAAACAGTCATTAAATACTATATAATATCTATTCTATTTTTTTAATCAAAAGTGCATTGATGTGCTACTCTACGGAGAATGTACAAAGCTACGTTAACTAGCAGGACAAAAGCAGGTGAAATTCCTTCTTCCCAAATACAACGCACATCATGTTGGAAACCGTTTATATTTCTCAGACTTCACACTATGTGAAATTAAGCTACAGAAACTCAGGAAAATGAGCCAGAGATCACAGTGGGAAGCCCAGTTAAAGCCATACTGCTTGGATGTAAAATGAACATAATGCAAATATCAAGCCAATTTATAAAGAGTACACTTCATCTTTCTATCAGGATAAAAGTTAAAAACAGATGCATCCCAATAGGACAAGTAACGAACTTTTCTGAGGATGCTTTACCCTTTCCAATACTAAAATGTAAAAAAACTCACTGTCTTCATTGGTTTTAAATATGCTTTGGGATTTAGGAAAAATACCATAGTCCAGAAACTTACTCTTCAATGTCTCCCAATTATCTTCCTTTGGTTTTCTCTATTTCTTAAGGAAGCATTTGTAATGTTTCACAATCATTACTTAGTACGGACATGCTAAAAACCTTTTCCAACCACACTAAAACAGAGGCATGTGTTTAACTGGGATTCGAGCAAGTATACCCAGCAGAACCAACAAGTTCACTCACCCCGTAACACCGACTTGTCCCTGAAGGCTGTTTGGCCTTTATAATGAAGAGCTGGCCTGCAAGGGGGCATTAATCTTTATTTATGTGTCATATATTTGTTGCTCACGTATTGAGTATTGAGAATATCCATGGATAGAGCTAATTGTTAGCAGTTTATAATCTAAGAAATCTTCCTTGAAATGTGTTTTAAGTTCTAATTTGTGCAGGAGTGGATTATAGAACCATAGAATGGTTTAGGTTGGAAGGGACCTTGAAGATCAAGTTCCAACCCCCCTGCCATATGCAGGGACACCTCCCACTAGACCAGGCTGCCCAAGGCCACGTCCAGCCTGGCTTTGAACACCTCCAGGGATGGGGCTTCAACAACTTCTCTGGGCAACCTGTGCCAGTGCCTCACCACCCTCAGAGTAAAAAACTTCTTCCTAATATCTATTCTAAATCTACCCTCTTCCAGTTTGAAGCCATTCCCCCTCATCCTACCACTACATGCCCTTGTAAAAAGTCCCTCCCCAGCTCTCCTGTAGGCCCCCTTTAGGTACTGGAAGGCTGCTATAAGGTCTCCCCAGAGCCTTCTCTTCTCCAGGCTGAACAAACCCAACTCTCTCAGCCTGTCTTCATAGGAGAGGTGCTCCAGCCCTCCAGTCATCTTCGTGGCCCTCCTCTGGACCTGCTCCAACAGGTCCAAGTCCTTCTTATGTTGGGGTGATTAAGTTGCATAGTTTCTGTTTTTCCTTCCACGTAAGAGATTCAAAACTTGTCTTCACAAAACATTGCCAGTTTAGTTTCCAACCCATTACAAAGGCATCTGTATTGTCACTCCAGCTCTTCCCGTTTCTGAGTCCCATCACTGAGGCTTCAAGCTCTTTTGCCATCGGTCAATTAACCACGGAATTGCTGTCTGATGAGGTGTCAGACGAGACACGTTATGGAACTACTCATGGGGCAATGTGATAAAGTAATTGATGTTTCTGTTCGTTCTTCTCTCTGAACAGAGCAGCTATGGTGTATGTAAGGCAAGAGAAACGGGAACATCAGCTTTCCCAGAGGGACTCACCCATGCCACCCTTTTTCACTAAGCACGTTGGCTACTCGCATAGGGAAAAGGCAAGTTCCTAAGATTTGGTCATAGAACAGTTTTATTAACAGTAACAGGAATCGTGCTTGATCTAGATACAAATTTTGCTCAATTTTTGTGAGACTGCATTGCATGCCTACTAGGAAGTGCCTGAAGTCGGTTAAGGAAAATCTGTCAGCCCTGTTCCTCAGTATATGAGGTGCTCTTCGGATTACCTGCTGCAGCTTGCATGAAAAGTGAAAAACAGCTGTTCCCCATGAAACTTGCAAGCAAAATTTATTTAGGACCACTTGACCCATGCCCTCATCTTAGTACATGCAACAAAAATGGAAAAATGCTGTCTTTTAATTCTTCAGAAGATGGACGTACTGACTTGAATGCGGCCTCAGGAACTTGCATGGGCTTTCTTACTTTATTACGCTATTATGAATAGCTTAGTTTTATAAGACTCAATATAAGAGTGTGAGAAGTTTATCACTCAAAAGTTTTGAGATCACCGATTTAAGAAACAGATCACTGGTAAGCTTGCATACAGTCTTAGTAGGATCAGAAAAAAATGAACTTTCCTTTCCAATGGTAAAAAAACCCAACAAGCCACACAAAAAAGAACCCCACCTACAGTTACAATGCTCCACGTGAGAAATAAGAGCACTTAATTTCTCCAAGCAACACATCTCCCCAAGTTTTACTTTGAGGTCCTCGCATTCATTAGAACTCAAAATTTATTTTCACTACAAGCGATTAGAAAGCCTATTTTAAGTGACAAATCAAAATCAACAACAGTCCAGTATGCAGTCTGGTCTGAGATTGTGTCACCTCAAGGCATCTTACTTCAAAGTAGCAGTGAGCAACCCTTATGTTCCTCTTGGGAAGAGTAGAGAAATTTGGAGAAGTCATCTGGCAAAACAGTTTAGCTTTTGCCAAGCCTCTGTATCACCTACTCCATGTTAACAGTGTCTAACCCCACAATACACTTGTTTATTATAACATAGAAGAAAAAAAAAATTAATCGCTAGATGACTAGAAAGCATTAGTTAAAAAAAAAGAAGCTAAATTGAATCAGAGAGAATCAAGGCTTGGTACAGGTGAGAGGAAGATGATGGAATAAAATCGTATTTAAAGAAAAGTAATTTTTGAGTTTTAAAGCACTACAGCAATTAACTTATGCCGTACCACAGATCACCCGATGCAATAAATGCCAACAATAAATCAAACGCTTTGAGTGTCAACAAACTTCCTCTCTCTCCTCAAAACACAATTTTGGTAAGCAAGGCCCAATCAGTCAGGCTGGGAAAATGCTATCTGCAAAGTATCCAAGACTTGCACCTCGGATGGTTGCACTGACACGCTTAACACTGAGTGACCAGCACTCCTTTAGAACAAAGGGCTCTTATTAGCAGATTACCAAACAAAACATTAGAAATGCCCAGTAAGCTTTATTATCTTCCATTTAAAAAAAATCCTAACGGTTGTACAGTTAAGAGAGTCGAAGCCGTCCAGAAGCAGGCGTTTTACAAGAATTCTCCCCGCCAGAGTCCTTCGAGGGACCACCACCGCAGGAGGAGAGCGGGGGGACCAGCAGGACGGAGGGCCGCAGACGCCCACGCTCCCCGGGGCAGCTCCGTGGACCTTCCCGCGGGTGTAGGGGCTCGGGCTTGGGCTCGGCTGGCCGGCAGGCGCCCTCAGCGGAGCCCCGCAGCGCCGCCACCGCGCCCCGCACGGAGGGGCGGCCTCTGCGCTGCCGCCGCTGGCTCCGGCCAACCCGCCCCTACGGCACACCGCCCCGGGGCCGGAGCCGGGGCAGGGGCAGGGGCCCGAGCGGGGCGGGCTAGGACTCGTCGGGCTTGTCGGCGGGCGGCCCGCAGGGCTGCAGCATCTTCTCCATGAGGTTGAAGCGGACGCGCGCCTTGCTCTCGTTCTCGGCGATGGCGAAGTAGTTGAGCAGGTCGAAGTGGCCCATGTAGGAGCAGTACGAGTCCCGGTGCTGGTTCACCAGCCACTCCCACTTGGTGGTGTCGGCGTGGCCCGTCCCGATGTACTTGGACTGCAGGTGCTCCAGCTGGCTGTGGATGGTGTAGCGGTCCGTCATGGCGGCGGCGGCGGGCGGCAACAGCGGAACGAAATGGCGAGCGGAAGTGACGTCCCCTCAGGCCAGGCACCTTTTCCGCCCCTCCGACCGGGGCGCGGCGACCATCTTCCCCTCCCGACCCTTGGGCCGGCGCCGCTTGTTTACGGCTCCGCGGCCCGCTCCGAACGGAAAATTAAAAAAACAAAACAAAACAAAACAAAACAAAACAAAACAAAACAAAACACCCACTCGCCACCCCCAGGAGATCGGTGCTTTCCTGCCGCGGTGCACGACGGGAGCGCGCAGGCGCGCCGGAAGGGCATGACGGGAGTTGTAGTCGCGTGTGCCCCTAACCCCCGCCGCCCCCGGGCCTGCGGCCTGGCCGGCACGGCAAACGCCTCAGGGCCGCACCGCCGGGCGCCGCTCGTCCCGGCGGCTGGCGTTGTCTCGGTATACACTGCGCTTCATTTTTGCTTCCTAAACAGGCGACGCAGGAAGTCTGGCTCTGGAGAAGGAAAAAGGTACCAGGAAAAGAGCCAGGAGGTGCCTGGGGCAACCCAGCCCGCTCCTTTCCCTCATCATCCATATGGAGAAAGGCTAAGGAAGCGCACAGCGTTGGTGGGGCCTCCCAAAATAAGCAGTTTGGGGAGCTGCTCTTACACGCAGCTGAGGAAAAGGGCTATAGGTCCCGTGTCCGTTCCTTGGTGAGGTGCGGAGCTCTGAGTTACTTTTCGCCAGGCAGGCTTTGCGGTTGAGCAGGGTCAAGGGATTTAAGCCAAAGTTAAGTATTCCTGTTGTGAAAGATTGTTTGACAGTGCAGGTAGTATTTTAACTTAATGTTAAACTCACAAGCAGATATAAGCCCCACAGAAATGATAAATTGCATTGCCTGTCTTCTTCGGTCAAAATGGAGCTTGAGATAAATTCAGTCATCCACCATGTAAGTAGTCTTTCTTCTCCAGCTCTCTTTGAGAGCTTACATAATGTGGGGTTTTAAATACATTAAATGATTCATGCTTTCATATGATGGTTGTGGTTTTAATTACTTGTTTTAAAATAGGAAGGACACATTGCCAGAAATTTTCCAATAGGACACTGAGCTATTTCTTTCTGGCCTTGTAAACACCCTGTAGTCAAAAGAAATCCACAGAAATATTCTGTGAAAACCCAGCTGATTCTAAGCCCCTTGTTTAAAAGTGAGCATCTTACAAAACCAAGGACACAGAAAGCAACATCAAAACAATGTCTTGAAGTGTCCTTACGCTTTAGTGCAAAGTCCTAAATGAGGACTATAATTTTTTATCATTATTATTTTTACGAGGATCTGTTGAGTCATTGCTATCAAGGTTTACTTAGCAGGAAGCAGTTTACACAGCTGAATACAGCAATTGCATTCTGTGGTGGCTTTTAGAGAGACCAAGACAGAAAAACCAAACAAACAACTCAGAAGTGCGCGTGTGTGTGTGTGTGTGTGTGTGTATATATACACACTTGTATATAGAAAGACAAAGACATATTCTGAAGATGGGAAAGCTGAAATTTCTTTTTTAAACAGTATCTATATAAAGAGCAGAATGGTATGAAGGACGCTAACTTTTGACAGATGTTCAGTGCCAACACAATTACACGTAGGGCTGATCTCAGAGCTGTTTGCAAATTATCATCTTGGAAACTGTAAGCCAGGAGATGTTTTTTGTTTTGATTAAAATAATCAATCAGTTTTCAGAATAGAAAAGATGACCAGCAGCTTTTCCATCTCTTGGAGCTGTTGCAGGCATTTCTAGGAGTAAGAGTTGCATTAAACCAAACAGGTGTTAGCGTTCTAGTTTAGAAAAACACCCTGAAAGGGAAGTGCAAACCTGCAATTTTCCATGAGCTTGCTGGTGGGCCACATAAAAACACTGCATTCAGGCATCCAGAACTCTGGGAAAAGATGTACAAAATCTTTACTGTATATTGGCTTTGATGAAACTCTGAGAGTACAAGACAAGCTTACCAATACTAGGAAGAAAAACTTGGTAGTAAAATTACCAGCCAATAGCCAGATAACAAATATTTACAAGTAATTATCTAACTTCAAATTTCACCTGAAAAAAACCCAAAGTTTCAGCTGCCAGCTTTGAAGAATTACATTTAATTATATGAAGTTTATCTCCATTTCTTCTTCCACACAAAAATAAAATCTGTTGTTTGGCCTTGATTCTCTTGTTAGATCCCTGTGAAATGGATGCCTGCACTTGGGCACTTTCATTTCAAGTTTAGGAATACAAGTGACTGGGGAGAGGGAGAGGGTGTAAATACGCATGCATGGACAGATGTAGATTTTATAGAGCGAGAATTATCACTGAGTGATAATACGCTTATGCGATTAGCATTCCTGAATAATTTAGCATTCTAGGATATTTCAAGGTTTTTGTACTGAATACTATTAAATATTATTACCAAAATATTTTACATTTGTCTTGGTCTCTGAAGTCATGTTGATAAGTAATTAGTGTCTGAAACAACCGATGCTTACTTATGGAAATCACATAAATGTGTTGATTTAAGTGCTGAAATAATCTATTTGGAGATTAAAGCCGTATCGCTTCAAGCCAAAATTCAAACGGTCGAGACCCCAGGAGCGTGTCATGAAGCGCAGTGGCCACTGGATGTCAGGGTTGGACCTGCAGAAACTTGTGTTCCGTCGAACGGGAGTTGCTTGCTCCTCCAAAATGAAGATAACGAGGGTAGAGGAGGCAGGTAGACCAACAAAGAAAGAGTGACAGTGGCTGTCCGCTGCAAGATATAACAGAGATTTTTAATTTCCTACGGACTCTTCAGGTAGAAGAGTGAAGACATAAATACCTCACAAACAAGGGGATGCAACGATTTTAACAGATAAATCCAACACGCACTCAGAAAGGTGATAAAATGGAGAGGCATGCCGTGTACTTTTCAGAAAATCCTCTGTTCTTCACAATATTGATTTATCCTACAAATACAATTTCAGAGTAAGAAAAAAAAAATGTTTGAGATTGCATTAACTTGGAAAGAATAGCGCTAGAAATTTAAAAATTATTAAGAAGTTAATGTCTTTATGTGAGAAATTACCTTTTTTGTTAAAAGTATGCATTTTCTTTAGAAATGTGTTGCTTCTACTGTAACAGCATTCTTAAATCATTATTTGCAGAGGTCACATTAACAGTTAGCATTTTTAGTAGGCCGCAAAAATTACTTTTCTTTACTTGCCTGGTCTTTTTTTCCCCGAGATTTGCTGTGTCATCACATACACTGCAAAAGCCTTTTTGTAATGTATGCAGTTTCTCAAATGCTGTTATAGGTAACCAACATTAACGGCCTCAGGAAGTCCTTACTTTGGCCCTGTAACAGGTGGAAGATCTTTTTACTTCTTTTCTCAAAGGTCCTGTGAAAAACTTTTTTCATAAGCACGTGTCTTTCTCCAGCTTGTTTTGCGTAAGGTCCTCTAATTTCCTTCCCTTGCAGTCAGAATTGTGATTTTGCTCCAGTGAAAGAATATGCCTTCACACTGCAACTGCCTGCAGCCTTTGGGGCTGCTTCTGAGATGGAGGAAATACAGCCCCTGCAAGCACAGTTAACTTTTAAACATTCTTCTCTAGACCGACCGCTAGAAACTATGTTTTGCTATTGCTTTGATTTTATAGTGTGCAAATACCCAAATATCTGAAAGCTTCTTTTAGGGTTGTGCTTCTGATTCTTCGCCAAAGCTGGAATAAGAACGTGGAATGAAGAAATGGGAAAAGAAATAATACCGTGTATACTGCCATTGAAAGCATACACTTCAAGCTGCTGTGTATCAATGTTCCTATCTGGAAAAGGGCATCATATTATTTGAAATCACACTGCAACTGAAGAAATTCACTGCTGAAAAATTATTTTAGCCTGAGGTTCAGGACAGGCATCATTTAGTATGGGGCAGTGCCACGCTTAGGCTTTGATGTGTTGTGGTGTATGAGAAGTTGGGACAGGGGGCTGTTGTACTGAGTGATTTGCAGTTTGCTGGAGATGAAATGTTGGATTGAAAATCATGAACTCTTTTTAATGTCAGTTTCAGAATTTTTAGGATATTTTTGTTTTGTTTTCATTGCATCACATGCTGCCAGAGTTATGCACTAAGCTTTATTAAAACTCCCTAAAGCATTTCTAAAATAATGTATTCTAGAGCACGCTATTGGTACGTGATGGCAGAGTGAAAACTTAAAGGTCCTGATCAGGTTAATTGCCCCTTCTCTGTCAAACTGAGCAGATCTGTGACCTGCACTAATGGTCCCTTGCCTAGGAGCAGCTTATGGATCGCAAAGATTTGTTCTAGTAGCTTCACACTCCATCGCTTGTGTGTGAATATTATACCATAACACACTACTCCCTCTTCTGTATATGTTTGAGTACAGCTATGTGCCTTACGTTTGTACCACAATGTAATAAGCTTACTTTAGAGGCCATTGAGAATTTCCTAGCGTGTTGTAGGAGCACCCTAAAAGTAGAGCCACAGTAGGGGTCACTAGCACAGCACTTACAGAGGAGACTCTGAAGTAATGTGATGATCTGAGAAATGTGGTGCAGAGGGAGAAGATGGAGCACCTCTACCAAGAGCATAGCAGGGGTCTGGGAGAGGCAGCTCTCGCTTGCCGTTTGGAGGGAAGTTTTCTATTCCAAAGCCATCACTTTGAAAATAAAAGCCCCTCCACTAATGTGATTAGTTACTGCTTCAGGCTAAAAATAGAGCTAATAATAGTCTGCCAGGTGAATTGAAATTGCTTGTATCCATATGCATTTTTGTAATGGGAAAGGTTTGTTCTTGTCATGCATTTTGCAATAAAATGAAGTAATAATACTGAATGCAACAAAACTAGGGAACACTCCAGGACTATCCAAGATGCAGCTGTATTCTGCCCACACTTTTCTTTGGGTGTCTTTCCTTCATTCACCCCAGATAAACTGTCTCAGCTAATACAGCTATTAATTGTGTTCAATAAGGTATATGAAAGTAGCAATGATGAAAGATGCATCTTTAAGTAGGCCCTAGAGAAGATATCAGAAACGTACACAAGCTTAAATTAGAAGAAATTGATTTGACCACTGAGCAGCTCTGTATATCATTTCACTGTCTTTCTATGTGCAGGGAAGAGTAAGGACAGAGGAGGTGACTTTCCTTTTTTTAAGTCTGACTCTTGAAGCTGCTTAATGCAGCTGTTTCTTTTTTTATCTGCCACATAAGTATCACATTTTAAAAATACTAATTTCTTCAGAATGGTACTTAAAAATGTTCTGTACAAGGAAGCCTATCCGTAACCAGCCTTTTCCCCCGCCAGCTTCCCCCCTACACACACGTGCACAAGTATTCATCATTTCACCTCCTGCTCTGCAGTAAGCGCAGAGGACATTGGGGTCATCATCCTTATCTCCACAAAAATCTATTGTCTGTATGCTGCACAAGGGCAAAACTCATCTGTTAAGGCACAGCGACTCAGTTCATAAAAGTAAAAAATAACAGCAGGAGAAGCGTGGAGTAGCTGCTATCAGGGAGTCATCAACTTGTCTATTTGGTGTGTGTTGTACTAATTCATGTTACGAAATTTCAGGCTGTGGAGTGCTTGTGAGGCAGACAGCAAAGGAGAGAGGGGACAGCAATGGATATTTAGGAAATTAGCATCATTACAGAAGGAAGAATATAACTGTTCCTTCTGTGCATCTGTAGGAAAAGGCAAACCAGTAACTGCCAGTTGAACTCTTGTTTCCCAACTTGGGTTGGGAACTTCCTCATTTGAAATAAGACATGTACATAAGCCTTTTGCATTCACTGTAAAAGTAAAGCTTTCACTAATAAGGCTGTGCAATGTATCTCACTTTCAGCTTTTTCAAAGTATTGTTGTTTATTACATTTAAGGCAGAAAGAACATAATTTTTCACAACACTGAGCACCATATAGAAATGTGTATGTTCAAAGCACAGCTCTTGATAACTCAAGATAAATGTCTTCTTGCTTGCTGGTTTCATTCTTGGGAATGTCTTATTTGTCACAAGTTGAAAATTGTTTAATTTACCAGATCCTCAAAATTAAAAAGCAAACCCAGAGTGTTGAGAGTTGGCAAGGAATAAGCCAGGCATTTGTAGCCAGGATTGGGTAATGTTAATAAGGTATGGTGATAGCCATCCCATCTATGCATTTTGGCATGTGATTTAAAAGCTTGAAAACGAATTGTGGATTTTGGAAAGCAAACATATGCAAGGAGTACAGCAGAAAGATTTAATCTGGTTTAGACTGTAATATTTCTCCCCACCTCCTCAGCACCGTGCAGCCTGAGAAACCTTGAACTGGACAAAATCCAAAAAAATCCTGGAAAAGTATTGTCAAACCCAGGCACTCAGAAATCACCTGAACATGGAAATTTTTAAGTAAGCTTTTAAAATGGTGATTTTTTTTGCTGTTTTTTTTAAGTAACTTATATTGTTCGCTTTCTTTTTTTTTCTTTTTGCATTTTGAGATTCCGTATTTCCCTTAGTTTGTATTTGCTTTTCTCCATAAATGTTTGAAAATATTTATTTGTGTATATTTTTAATATATATATTAGAAGGTACTCAGTTTAGAGTTAAAATTAAAGCTGAAATGTTCACATGCTCAAATGGTTGCAGGGACAGAGGCTTTAAGAAAAGCACCAGTCATTGTGAAAACTGTCGGTGGAGGGGCTGTGATCTGGAGCCCCACAGGATGTGCGTGGATTGTGTAGAAGATGGCTGGTGCAGCTCTCAGAATAGCTGTTGGGAAGAATAGACAATTTGGTATTCACATACAGCTGCGTATTGAAACCCACTTTTAGCGTACTGGAAAAGCCTTCAGCATGAAATTAAAACATTTGCAAACCAGAACTCTGTGTTCCCTTTTCCCTATCTTTTCTGCCTCGTGTAACTTAATGACGAGCATCTCTTGGCTAAGGCGTTCTCCTGCAGTGTTCGTACTGCAGTTCACCCAGTGGGCCCTCATCCACGGCCTCACGGTGGGATTATGATAATGCCAACTACTGGCGGCTATTGGTGAGGTTCACCTCTGGGCAAGGGCATAAAGATACCTGGTTTTGAACAAGACTAATGGGATGTATTTCTGACAGGCAGAGAGAGGGGAGAACCAGTGGGTTCTTCACTTTCAGCTCCAAATGCAGCCCAGAGGTTTTGTCAGCAGATGTTAAGGGTGAGGTATTTCAAGTGCTAAGACCACTGGCAGCAGTCATTCATACTTGGCACCTCAAAAGGATCAAGCCTGAAGGGTCAAGAAAGATTATTGTTGGTTCCAGATGTACCAGCAAAAAAAGTCGGCATTGCGGGAGCAGGCTGGGGCAGAGATTCCCATGTCAACGTGTGCATGACTGTGTGACTGCCTGTAGCAGGCGTGACACCTCCACCCTTGTCACCCTCAAAAATGTAGGAAACTATTTGCAACCCGTGAAAGAAAAGTCAAAGACAGTTAAAGAAATTCATCCTCAACTACAGCTGCAATTACAGCAAGTTGCTGGATGATTTTATAAGCAAGGGATGAACGCACAACAGTAGCAACAGAAAAAGCTATCAGAAAGAAAATCTAATCTCTTTTAGTCCAAGGACCACGAACACTGATCAGTGTAATCCCATGACAGCTTTTCTCTCCCCTATTTAATTAGTTCCTTGTGTGAAGATGAGCTGAAGATTATTTTCCTTTAAAATGCATTTACTCTATCTCACATAGGTAACTGCACATGGAATAAAGGCTCCACAATCTTTTCCATACGTGGGTGCCTGCTGAATTTATCGCCATGAAAAGGGCTGCTCTGACTGACTCAGCTGCAGAACTGATTTGTCCTGCCAGTGGAGAACAGACTTGTGTAGATGCTGAGTCACAAACTCGCTTGCATAATTGGAAGGATAAAACAAGCTTGTCGAGTGACTCAGTTTGCAATTTGACACTCATCTCATTCCAAAGTGCACATGCACCTGTATTTTGGGATAGCAGGGATAGTTAATTACGGTTTGAATCATTTCAATGGTACCCATGGAATGTCTCCTTCTGAAACGTTCTGCTGTTCAGGTCTCTCTCCCGTAACCCCCTGGCCAACTGTTTCTTCTTTCACACAGGGGAAAGAAAAAATCTGTTTTCCTTCACTGCTAAAACCAGTCACCATTACCATCCTAGCAGATCCTCACATGGAGCTTAAGTCAAAATCCCAGCATCAGTGCTTTTCACCTTTTTTCAAGGGACCATTATTACCCTATTCAACGCACTTAGCAATAAACTATTTCCAATGGTAAGTTAGGGTTAGGAAAGAAGGTGGATCTTTTGTCTATGTGTAGAATTCCAAAACAGTGGCATAGAAATCAGAAGCCAAAATCTTCCTGCAGATGTAGGTATATTGTTTTGATGGCTGTTTGTGGGAGAAAAAAACTGGGCTTTTATCTCAGACGATCTGATGCTCAAGAGGAAATAGGAAAAACTGCATTGAGAGAGAGTAGTTGGTCCAATGCTCTATCAGCCAAAGAAACAGAAACATGTAACTGTGCTTTAAGAAAAAGCTAGCCATAAATCTAGAGGAAAAAACAGTGTTGAGGGCAGTCATCTACTTTATGGATGTCACTGTTTCCTTTCTAAAACACACTAGGAAGTGCAATAGTCTTTCTTCTGAGAACTGTGTAGTATCCCACAAGCACTAACTCTTGACGGCTGTGCTAAGAAAGGAGAATACTAACCCAATTGAATAGACGAGGACGCTGGCACAAGCAGCAATGAAATCCCTTGCCAGAATCCCCACGCTGAACTGGTGGCAGAGCCCGCTCCTTGCTGGCACAGCACTGCGCCCATCGCCCAGATGTGCCTCCAGCTCTCCCTGAAGACTTTTCACTGACTCAGCTCAGCACACACCATCGCTAGGTGAGACTTGTTTATGACTGTAACAGTCTGCTTTGGGTAAATTAGCCCTGTGGAAAATTTTATTGTCAGTTAAGTTTCTGTTTCCTCCTACGTCCTTGAGCAGTCTCAGCTGAGCCTACACTCACCCTGACACATTTCTTGCCCTTCTTACACTGTATGCCACGGAGCTCCTCCGAGAGCTGCATTTTGATTTATACACAGAGATAATAATATATTTTGCTCCAACAAGTTCTACCCCTTTTATAGCAAATCTGAAAACTTTCACTTTCTTACTCAAACCAAAATGAACTTCTGTTTGCCCAGGATGAGCCGGGGCAGGGGGGAGGTGGGGGTGGTAGTGCGTCTGAATACACTTGTAAAGTACTTCTACCAGTCTGCTCTGTACAAACAACAACTTGTACGTTGGCTCTGACGATATCTTTTCAGCTTCTTCAACGCAACCTCCACCTCAGAAATCCCACAGTTGTTGGCTATGAGGGGGCTGTCTCAGTACAAAGGTCACCTTCAACTTACGTCTTACAGTTTTCCCCTGGATGTTGTTAATGGCTTGTGAAAACAGCCCACTTTGGGCTTAGACAGACCTTTGGTAGTCGTTTTTTTCTAAGAAAGGTACTCTAATGATGGTACTCCAGTGGAAAACAGATGAGTGATAGTACTGGGTTTGGATTGCTACGCCTGTATCTGGGTGTAAGCCCCTACTTCCCCAAGGTTTGGGGCATCAGAGTTGGGAATTTTGTATCAGCTCATTAGGAAGCTGGGACAATCACAGGTCTGCTTGTAATTTGCAGTTGTGTAAGTATCTGAATTCTGGGGGCTAGTCTGGGCTTGTCTCTAGGATCTGGGAAGCATTTCATCAAAAATACATGTTGTAACTGCCAAAACCAGCTGCCAGAGCATTTGTATAATTAACTTCACTTTGCTTTCTGGTTCTTGTCCTGAGGGCATTGGCCAAAGGACACACATGGTCTATTCACTCACCTGGACAACATGATTGTTATTTTTCGATTCTCCTCTGTACCAGTATCAAAACAACCCACTGCCTTTCCTCCATCTTACGCTTCCTGTATTTTTGTATATTGGGCCTGTCTCACTTGATGCCATGGTCAAACTTCCATTGACTTCACTGAAAGCGGAGTTTGGCAATTAATTTTAACTAGCTTAGACTTCCTACTAAGTAGCACACAATATTTTCTATGTCAACTGTATAGCACTCACACCTAAGAAATTATTTAAGGGAGAGAAGTGGAAAGGTGGCTGTATAGAGGTATAAGCCTTAAGAGAAACAAAATATCTGTCAGAAAAAGGCAGAGACATGAAAAGACATGTAATCTTCTCATGAAAGGAGAGGACTAGCACTCAGGGGATTTGGATGCAACTTCTGGTTAGATCAAGGCTTCCTGTACACCTGTAGGCATTTTGACACTTTCTGTGATTTCTTTCCCATCTATAATACATGGGTAGCAATACACATAGCAGTATTTTTAAAGTAATTGCTTGCAAATTGGTTTAGAGAGCCTGAAGTGCAACATAGTTTATAAATGTAATGCAATATTATTATTGTTGTCACATAAATTGAAAACCTAGCTTAGTCCATCAACTTAGTTTAATTGTCACCAAAGCCACATGAATGGCAGAGTTTCTAACATTACCTGGAAAATCATCTTGCAAGTGAAAGAGCTGTCCTTCAAGAACGGGCACGTCTATCTCCTTTCATCTTCAGGGAACAAGACTCTGAAAACTTCCACGTAGTACAGGGTGGAAGGCTGATGGGCACATTACTGGGTGTGTAAGAGAATTCGGATGTTTGCATCTAATCAATGTGTCTTACGACTTGTAATGTACTGCAAACACTTGTTAAACTGTTAAACTGCCTGATAGAATTCTTCTACCAAGGCATAAACAGCCTGGATACACCTCAGCACCTAATAATCCCGTATCTGTTTGGCAATGTGTGCTGTCAGGCCGCCAGCTGGTGCCAGGCGAGCGCGTTTTATGTCTTGCACTGACAGACAGAGCGTAGGTAGGTTGCTCTGCCCAGACACCTGAACGAAGACAGAGTTGTTTTCAAAGAAAGCTACAAATGGTTGAGCTGCAGATACGTATCATTAGAAAAAACAAATCTCTGGAAAATCAACTCAGTAGATTGGTAACCAAGACAAAAATGAGATGTAGGTGTGTTGCAGTGAGAATGTTGACCAATGAAGAGCTGGCTTTGCTGTAGCAGCTAACGAGCCTATCTGAGACACTGTTCATGCAGTAACGGGCGCTAGATGGTGGGACTGGCTGCACTTGCACTGCGGGATTTAAGGGCTTCCTATTTAGAGGCATCTTTCAGTGCTGAGATCTGGCCTCTACGGCTGTTGATTTTGGACCACATTAGAATCACAGATTAGTAGAGACCTCAGGAGTTATTTTGTCCAATCTTCCGCTCAAAGCAGAGTCAACATGATTTCTGATCAGGTATCTCTGGGCTTTGTTGAGCCGGGTCTTGAAAATCCCCAAGAACAGAGATACCGCAACTTCTCCTGTTCCAATCCTTCATTGCCCTCAGAGTGGGGAATTTTCCTTTATATCCTAGTGGAACTTGCCCTACCTCAAATCATTGGAAATTGTTTCTCATTCTCGTACTGTACACTTGGGTTGTACCATTAATCTCCTCTTCAGTACTTTAAGGCTGCTGTTAGGCCCCCAAAATCTTTTCTTCTCTGGGCTAAACAAGCCCAGTTCCTTCAGCCTCTCCTCACAGGTCACGCACTCCGAGCCTCTGATCATCTTGGTGACTCTCAGCTGGACCCGCTCAAGTTCATCTACATCCTTCTCATACTGGGAATCCCAAAACTGTTGACTTACGAGCGGAAAAGAAAGGGAGCAAGGGCTCTTCCTATACCTGTAATGTACTTTCTGTGTCATGTAGCTCTACAGCAAAAGGGAGGGTTACTTATCTGCTTGCTCTTTCCCAAGAATAAGCAAAGCATAAGGCAGCAGTGAGAACATTACTCGGGTTTCCAAACCTCACATCCATACATTCTCACCAAGCAGAGTAGACCCACAAATTGGCTGAGATTTTAAATTGCAAGAGTAATTATGATCTTCTCTGTGACCGACAAGAGGCTAAATCCTACGTGGAGAATCCAGTCAGAGGGAGACAGAGGAATAGACCCATATAGGTAAAGGGATAACCTTAAGAAAACTGTATATTCCAAGGTGGCTGGAGATGGAAATGTAGGGAATCTGTCACCTCAGTGCATCTTTTGGCTCCCCATGTTTGCTATGGGGAGGGGACTGCACAGCATCAGTTGAGCAGGTGACCTGACCCTGTTGAGGAATGAAGGGGGGAAAAAAGTCCCTGTAAAGGATTATCTTACACGTAATTAATTTAACTGTCACTAAAGCTGCAGATATGGCAAGATTTCAAACATCACTTGGAAAATTTTCTTGCCATGTCATATAATAGAAATATTTTTCATCACAAATTGAGGTGTCTATCACCTGTCATCTTCAGGTAGTGAGCATATGAAATTTGATATGCAGGTATTCGGTGTGTTATTTAGAATGGAAATGAAGTATAGAATCGCTTCTCTGGATGTATTCTGAGCACCGATTATTGGTGAACTTTAACAAAATTTGCTGCTGGATATTTCAGGAGATTAATATTGTTTCTCTGTTGTTGAATTATTTTGCTAATTATACTTGATTTTAAATCCACACCAAATTGGTATTTACAGCAATTTTGTATGCTGTGGAGTTAACATTAAATGTGAACAGTATTTTAAATTATTCTGTATGTAGGATCTTCTCTTGCATAATTATATGTTAGTTGGGTTTTCTTTTATTTATCATGTTGTAAAAATTTATTCTCTAAGACCGAAGCTGTATTTAACATCATTCCTACCGATACGTAGCCGTTACCGGCTACCAGGTTTGCAGTAAAACCAATGTAGCCATGTAGCGTAAGGGTGTGTACCATTGCTTTCTGTGCTTGTTCCCCAGCTATGTAGGATTTGTCCCAGGGGACCATCTGCTGACCTTGGCCAGAAGCAAGGGTTAATTTGTTAGGCATGGTACAAATGTGTATTAGATGACATATCTTCCCAGAAACAATTTTCTTTCAGTAAAAAGATGTGTGAATTCACTTCTCAGGATTAAAAGTGCAGCTACCTAATTTACCTTAAAATATTTTTGATATGATATTAATAATAGGTTTTCTGTACTCTCTCAAAATTTCACCATATCATTGTAACTGTTTGTTAGCTTAATAAGAAATACACACTTTCAAGCTTTGACTTGAATTTTGGAGAACTGACTTACCCCATCTGAAGCTGGAGTCTTACGTTTTAGTGTATTTTAATATTTTGTATTTTAGTACATATTTAAGTACACCTTAACACATTTTCATAAGATTCAGAAAATGAGGCTAAAATAAGGTTCAAGAAGTCACCTAATCCATTCTCCGCTTCAATTTAAAATGAGCCATACCTGAATTATTCCCAGCAGATATTTATCTGGCTTAAAACAGAGGCACGGCCAGGATAGGATGCATCGCTGAAGCTGAAAATATGAGGAAGAAACAAGAACTGAACGTGTATGCACAGTGCAGTCCTCCTTATCTGCCATAGTAACACACCACCTACACAGAGGTGCTACTTGTAAAGTATACAAATTTTTCAGACCAAATAATTCTCTATGTTGAAAAATTGGAATAGGGGCTGTGTGCTCTGGTTTTGGTTCATCCATTGGGATTTCCCCATCGGTTTGTTCACTTGGCTGTGAGCTGAGCAAACGAAAAGGTCAGCACCTGATGCTGTCAAAGATCCAGAAGTTAAGGGATCTGTGTAACAGTGCCAATTCCCACATCCATCCGTGATGGATGCACGGTCAATTCATTGGAAATTAATAGCTGCTTCACCGGAAAATACGACCGTAGGCCCCGGCTGCTGCAGAGTCTCTCCCCCGTCGCTGCCTCCGAGCGCAGAGCCCGCCGGGCAGGGCTGGCAGCGGCTGCGACTCACCCCGGACTCCAGCAGATTTGGTCAGGTTTGATCTTTCTGTAACCAACGGCCAAGGCAGCTGCATCCATCAGAAGCTGGTGGCTTTATAAAAACAGCGCAGGTATTACACTGCCCTTCTGCCTTACTCACTTGCGTGTATAGATGCTTCACGTGTAGAGATACTCCGTGACCGGGGTAAATGAGAAGAGACCTGCGGGCTCCCCTGGCATTACAGTAAAGTTTCTCAGTGCCCCCGGTGCTTTCTGCTTTTGCATTTCTTAACTATGAGGCCTGAAGTGTGGCCGATAGCAGGTGCCTCCCAGAATCCTGGGACACTTGCCACAGTCGGCAGACAGGTTTGAAAGATAAAATATAAGCCTTCGCTTTTCTTAGGTAAGTTTTGCGAGTTGGTTGACAAATACTCCTCTACCTTGACACGTACCATTAATTTTTAGCTTTTTCTAGCTAAAACACTGCCCTGTAAAATGCAAACATTAACACTGACTTTGTTTCATTTCATGGAAATCTGTCACGCTGTTACTGTGTCACGTATAACTTGCCTGTGCACCATCTGCCTTGCCATTCGCAGAGGACTCCAGGCAGCAACTGGTTATGACTGGGCTGTGAAATGTATTGCTCCCTGGCTGTGTGTTCCCAGCTAAATGATCCCAGATGATTCTTCCCTCGCCTTCAGCTAACCAAAAAGCTCTTCTTTTTCTTCTTAGATCCATAACACATCACTAGCGTGCTGCCCTTGGATAGGTCTACTGTAAAAGCATTTAGATCCAGTCACAAAGCCACCTGAAAGGTCTCCAGGTGTGCAATGTGCCTTTGGAGGCAGGTAGCCCGCACGGTAAAAGAACTCGCCGCGCAGCTTCTGCAGGCTCCCCGCTCCTTTCTGGATGAATATTGTTGTATTGCTTGTTGAAAAGCACCGGCAGCATGAATAAGGTGATCCATTAACATGGCTGTGTAAAATTTATGCTGACACAATTCTAGGATGGAATTGTTCTATTTCACTGAAACTTGGTGGGTTTCAGTAAACAACCCCTTTTCTCTGAATGACTAACCATTTGAAAAGAATGCTCTGAAAAGCTATCAAAATGTTCTCATTTTCCAATGGCTCTCTTTGTGAAGGCCTATTTATTCTTTACCATACCCTTCTAAGCCTTCTAAGGCTTTTAATCCCTGGATGTTCTTACCCCTTGAGTACTTCTGCCTTCACACCTGATACACAGCCTGGCCATTTTCTGCTCAGAGAGTAGTGATGTGGGAAAAGCAGGGCGTGTAGGTTTTGGCAATATGAACTAGTATCTGCTGTTACCGGGACTATACCCAAAACTGAGTGCCTGCTACGTGTCTTCCTGGCCTGGCTTTTTGATCCCTCTTGACCACCATCAAGATGTCCTTGTCTCTGCTCTGCCAGGTTACAAAGTGCTCCCTATAGTGCAGAAGCTAACTGCTCTTAATCTGTGGGCACGCAAATGTACAGAAGAGATACCTCACTCCTGTCTGATAACAGCCGTTAGAACACACATTTTTACTGAAGTGTAGAAATAGGGCTAGGTAATACTCTTCATTAGGCCATGTGACGTGACAGGATCCTTGTCATGGTATACATACGGGCTGTACTCTTGCATTCAAAAGCTGTGACAGCAGCAGAGAAATCGAGTGGCTTACTTGATGACCAAACAAGTCTGCAGCTCCCAGAAATCGGTACTGTTCCATCAGCTCCAGTTAACTATGTTTGTTTATGTCCATTATGTGAAAATATTTCGCATTTGTTCATTTATTGGTTACTAGCTTAAAAAAACATGCTGGCACCTGCCGTCATCTCCTGAGTCAACAGAAGTCCCAGGGCTATTTCCCGTCCATCCAATCTGGCATTTAATAACACCGTAACTAGATTTGCAGCTCTTTAAGATCTCATGTATGGGTAATGAACCTTCAAAGCCGCGCACAGGTGCCAAGTTGTGGTTCACAAGGAATTCAGGGGCATTACATCCAGGGCTGGCTTTGCATGCCTTTCAGGCATAATTGGAGAAGAATGTTAAATCCTTTCCTAAATAAGCAAGAGAGACGGCCCTGGCATAGGGCATCCTCTGACTCCACAGCAATTACATCTGCACAGCTTTCAGCACTCCATCCTTTTCTAACAGCCTTCTTCCTTCCTAATGAAGGAGAGAAAAGGAAAGCAAAAAGCAAAATATCTGCAGGGCTCAATATGTAGAGCACTATGTTATCCCTCGTAAATCCAAATAACTCCACGGGCTTCAGCAAAGAATTAAGGTGGATTTAGCTAGCTGTGGAGACACTTGGCTTCTGAATTCTTTTCAACAGTCTGTTCCTCATGCAGCCAAGGAGGATCTCTTTACATCAACAACGTTTAGTGAAGAACCTGTTCTGTAATGTCGGTAGCTTTTGTCCGAGGCTACAAGGAATGTGAAAGACTCAGAGTCGGAGTGTTTGATAGACCTTACTCAAGGTGGAAGTACTGCAGCTGAATGCTCAGTTTCCCTGGTAAATGAATATAGTGAAAGAATTCCTAGCATCAGTCTGTCATTGTCTCCCTCTGCTCACCTTGGCAATTGATAAAACATTTAATTTCAAAAGCTCTTAATGATCCATGAGGTTAAAAAGAAAAAAGTTGGTATTAATATGAAGTTATTTGTCCAGGACCATGTGTCATGATTTAACCCCAGCTGACAACCAGGACCACGCAGCCGCTCACTCACCCCATTTGGGATGGGGATGAGAATCAGAGGAGTAAAAGTGAGAACACTCGTGGGTTGAGACAAAGACAGTTTAATAGGGAGAGCAAAAGCTGCACACGCAAGCAAAGCAAAACAAGGAATTCATTCACCACTTCCCATGGGCAGGCAGGTGTTCAGCCATCCCCAGGAGAGCAGGGCTCCATCACGGGTAATGGTTGCTTGGGGAGACAAACACCATCACTCCGAATATCCCCCCTTTCCTCCTTCTTCCCCCAGCTTTATATGCCGAGCATGATGTCACATGTTATGGAACAGCCCTTTGGTCAGTTGGGGTCAGCTGTCCCTGCTGTGTCCCCTCCCAGCTTCTTGTGCCCCCCAGCCTGCCCGCCGGCTGTGAGGAGCAGAAAGGGCATTGACTGCTCAGCAACAACCAAAACCACCAGTGCGCTTCCAACAGTATTTCTCACCCCAACCCAACACACAGCCCCGCACCAGCTGCTAACAAGAAATTTAACTCCATCCCAGCTGAAACCATGACGCCATGAAACAGTAATTTCATGGATTCAATGTGTGCTAGGTTACATCAGACCCGATTCAAGCTTAAAAAAGACTCATTTGTACGGCACATCCAGCAAAGCGTACATGGATTTTACATGTGCCTGAGAGCTGGCTCTGTGCTACAGAACTCGACTGGTAGAAATTTGCTCTATTTTTAGCTAAAAGTTTCACATGTGTCAGTTATTATAGATCGACAACACTATAACTCCATACTTGAAATGAGTACAGGTGTTACAGGTGCCACCTGTTCTGTACAAATGGTAAACCTGAGACAAACATAGGGGTATTCCTATATAGTAGATGAGCACGGGGCATCAGAAGTGAAAATACAAGTCATGTGGTGAAACTGCTCTTCCCCAAAATTGAGATCCCCAGAACTCCCAGATTCCCTGAGATGTAAGTACGCGGTAACAAAGAGAAATCTGCACCCACATAATTTCTAATTTCTTGGGCTTTGTAAGCAACTCAGTCGGGCTATTCCGTGATTATCCTGGTAGGCAACTTGGTTAGGAGCATCAGGCAGAGAGACGAGGGCTCTCCCTGGCACGGACAGTCCCTCTGCTCTGCAAATTGTCCTTGAACTACCGGGCATCCTCAAGGTGTTTGAACATACATGAGACTCCAGATTGTTTACATATTACTTTTCATTCACTACACATTTATGAGCACTGAAAGTAACTACACCTTTCCTCTTTCTAGAGATGAGGAAACTGGAAGTGAAATGTGTCTCATCCAAAGCCATCACTGAAGATCTAGGTTAGGTTTAGAAGTCTTTAAGGAAAAAAAACAACTCTTCAGGGAAAAAAAGAAGTAAAAGGGAGGCTTCTTGCCTCCAGAGGTATTGTCCACTGTATTGCCCAAGCTTCTTTAAAAAAATTATTGGTATCAGTGATCCCTACACTAATGCATTCTGCTTTTATCTAGGTAAACAGAGTATTTCCTTTCACTGGTAAATGACAATTTTTCATTAGATGTCTCTCATATAGTGAGAGATAGCACAAAGTGAAAAAAAATTAATTTGTTATTTTTGTAGCCCTGTATGTAAGGCTGCTCAGGACTCGGGAGGATAAAATGACGACTGAAAATTCTAAATCTCTTTCATGGGCAAATCACTTTTCTCTGCCTAATCAGTTTCATTATCAATCGACAGTGTTCATGTTATTACAAAAGTGACTGAAATGAGCATAATAATCCAAAACAAGTGTCTTTTGTATGTATGATGACACGACAATCTTTTCATATGACTTATCTGGTTTTGTTTCTCGTAACACTGTGCAAATGAGCACCCTTTGTAGGATCTGGCAACACAATATGCTCAAGCACTTCAGGGTCCGTGTTGTCAACGGTGATTTTTTTTTTTGCTACCTATTCATGTAGCTTAATTAGCTAGCTGTCTCTGAAAGTTTTCAACCTCCTTTAACCTCGTCTAATCTAGGTGACAAAATTTATGGAAATAATAAAGTCCTCTCACTCTCCATTTCCTTTCTTAGAAGGTTAATAATTTAACAATACTGCTACTTTGCCTGCTACTCAGCTACTGAAATTGTAACTACAGTCTCTCCTAAAGCAGAGGAGACTTGCCACTCGTCTATTTGGTCTTCCATACCCTCCTCACAAACTATAGGGAAGATACCAGATGTTTCTAGACGAGCATTTTGCTCTTGACTGGCTCGTCAGACACATCAATCAATGCACCCATAGCTTTGCCTGTGCTGCGGCAAGAGCGGGTTAATTTGTAATTGTTGTTCCATGCCAGACAAAGCAGAATGTATCTTTGATTACCCGTGAAGTTACATTAACACGCAGCTTTATTTTCAGCTTCACTTGCATTAGCAACACGAAAGGCCTGTTTGTTTTCTGCGGTTGGGTGGCAAAGAGAAAGCCGCCTGCCCGCCCGCCCCTTGGGGATGCCACAGCCAGTCTCACAAAGCAGCAGCTTGGAGAAGAGAAACCCCCCTCGTAATTCAATGCCTTCAGGTAGTTTTAGAGGACCGATGGGACCCACCTACCTAAATTCAGCTCCAGCATCGAGGTCTAAGGGAAAAATCCCAGCAAAGACCCCACATGGAAGAACCCTGCAGTACAGTCTTGGATTCTTCAAGGAGAAAGAGCCACTGTGTCAGATATATTTTTAACTGACTGTTAACCATAAAACCTCAAGTCTTTACCTGTTGCTTAAGTTTTTTTCCTGACACAACAACAGCATAGAAAATAAGGAGGGAGGAAGTTTCCTAAGGCTCTGCAACTGTCTCCATCATGACAGAATTTCCCCCGGCGTACCCAGGATGGGACTGATGCAATGTGAGAGAAACTTTGGAGCCTTGCTGTAACTGGCAATGGCTCAGGAAAGCACAGATGCTCTTTCAGCTCCTACCTGGCACCAACAAAAAGTTAACTTTTATCTTTTAAAATTTCCTGATTCAAATTATTTCCAATTTTTGTGGTGAAAGGAAGAAAAAAGTCCGAGATGTTCAAGAAAAGCAAGAACTTCCTATGTCAGAAAGACTTGAACAACCGACTTGTGTGGCTTATTAATGTATGTTATTAATGTCTATTAACAACTGTGTGGCCAGTTTTGTTGTGGGTTTTTTTTTTTTTTTCAAGTTAGAATGACGGGGAAGGTAGTTTTTTTCCCAGGAATGGTCAAAGTTATCAGAGTCGAAGTAACTGCCCAAAACCAGGCTAAATTTCACCCTCACCCTGAAGCACCGTGCCAAGAGCACCCCTTCTCTTGCCCACACCAAGCAGCAGCAATTTCTTTGAATTACGTTCCCAGAAGCTCCTTCGACGTCCGATTTCACCATGCACGTCTCAAGCCAGCGGGACGGGACGGACGTCGCTGCACCAAACAGCGGTGAGGGGGGACGGGGAACGGGACGGGACGGGACGGGGCAGTCTCACGGGGGCGCCTGGCCCTAGCTCCCTCCTCAGCTGCCCCTACGCCCCCTCGGTTTTAGCTCCCTGTCCGCCCCGGGCCTCACCGCGCCCCCAAACCGCCCTCTTCCCCGCTCCATCCAGGCGGCGGGGGTCGGAAAGCCCCCGCTTCCCGGCGGGGGAAAGGCAGGGGCGTCCACGGGGACGGCGGCAACGCAAAGGGCAACCCCAGCCCACCCACGCTTCCCGGCACCCACGGGGCGGGCTTTCCCCCCGCTAGGAAGTGGTGCGAGCCCAGCGCCGCCCCGAGGGGACGGAGGAGGAGGAGGAGGAGGAGGAGGAGGAGGAGGAGGAGGAGGAGGAGGATGATGAAGGAGGAGGAGGAGGAGGAAGGGGTCACGGCGCGGCCGCCCCTCCATCCGCCCCGCGACGGCCGTGATTGACAGCCCGGCAGGGCGGGGGCGGCGCTATGTAAATCACACGCCCTGGCAGCCAATAGGCGGGCGAGCCGAGCGGCGGGGGCGGGGCGCCCCGCGGGGGAGGAGCGCTTGGCTCGACGGCGCGGGCGCTGCGGCGGCGGCGGCACCTCGGGGCAGCGCGGACGGGACGGGACGGGAGCGAAACGGAGCTCCTGCGACGGGATCGGCCGCGACGGGACGGGCTGCCCTGCCCGGCGGTAAGTGCCTGCCGGGATGGGGGAGGACGAGACAGCTCTTTCCTCGGGGAACCGTCCGGGATGGGGCTCCTTCACCCCGCGCACGTCGCCCTTGGCTCCCGGGACGAGAGCCCTGCCGCGTCCCCGAACGCCGCTCAGCATCAGCCGGGGGCGCCGGGGCGCCGACCCGGTCCCGGAGCTGCTGCGGGACGGAAGGCTGCTCCGAGGCCGGGCTCCGGCGGTGGCGGTGGCGGTCAGCCCGCCCCTTCTTCCCCTGCCGTCCGGGGGAGTCCCGGTGCGCGGCCGGTGCTCGGCAGCCAGCCCCGGCCGGCGAGGCGGGAGGCGCCGCCGGGCTTTCGGGGCGCTGTGCACCTCGGGTTTTGCGTGAGAGTAAACGAAACTGCCCCGTTTGAGTCGAGAAGGGAAGTCTGAAGGCCGGAGGCAGGAGGGACGGCAGGGGACGGAGACGGGGCTTTTGGGTCCGGAGCTGCCTTTGGGTAGCTCCACTCCCTCCGAAGGGGCAAAAGGGGTTTTTCGCAGGGTGAGGGAAAACCAGAGGCGCTTTCAAATATGAGTTTCCTCGTCCAGTCCCAACGGGTGTCTGAATTTCTCCCTGCCTTGTTTGTCTGGCTTAACGAGTAGTAACATTTCATTCATAGTGCTCATCTGTGGTTATGAAGATGCTCATATGTAGTTACGAATAGCTCCAGAGCAGATTTTGTAGAAAATTGGGTTTCTGTGCAAAGTATCATAGCTTTTACTCCTTTCTTGGGCATCAGCATGGCCAGAGCTGTGAGCGCGTGCAAAAGTTAGCGTTCTTTGATTGCTTCCTATTAATTGATATTCATTTCCTTTCTTGCCAAGAAGAATTAGTACTTGTGTATGTGTGAGATAACTGCATGTAACTGTGCGATACCAGGGAAGGAAATGACTAGAAGAATGACACTAGCCTAAAATGGACATTCATATTTCTTGTTCCTGTTCTTCAGATGGTATTTTGGGAACTGTTTTTTTACACTGTCAGGGATCAAAACAGCAATATGTGGCTTTTTAAGACGAGAATACAGCTAGAAGGATGCTGCTTTCCTGCCAGTGGTGTTACTCACTATTTAAATAGTTTTGTATGGAAGTGGTGAGACTACAAGACGAGCATAATTTTTTTAATTCAAAACAGACCACAGTTCTCACAGACAAACAGACTAAAGGTCATCCTTAAGAAAGGATGGTTTAGATGCACACCACCTCTCATGAGCTTTTTCTCACCTCATTTTTTTTTTCACTGACTGCCTTGTATGACCAGTGCTCTGAAACTGAAATTGCATGTTAAGTAATATGGCAAATGTATCTGGTGTTTTGGTGGAGACTAAAACTGCAGGTTAACCTCTGTTGTCCTAGATTATGATTAGGGGATTGGAAGATCTTTCTTATGAGGAAAGGCTTAGGCACTTGGGTCTTTTTAGTCTAGAAAAAAGAAGACTGAGGGGGGATCTTATCAATACTTATAAATACTTAAGGGGAGGGTGCCAGGTAGATGAGAAGAGTCTTTTTTAAGTGGTGCCCAGTGATAGGACAAGAGGTAACGGGCACAAACTGGAGCACAGGAAGTTCCATCTTAACATGAGGAGGAACTTCTTTACTCTGAGGGTGGCAGAGCACTGGCACAGGCTGCCCAGGGAGGTTGTGGAGTCTCCCACACTGGAGACATTCAAAACCTGCCTGGACGCCGTCCTGTGCAATGTGCTGTAGGTGTCCCTGCTGTGGCAGGGGGGTTGGACTAGATGATCTCCAGAGGTCCCTTCCAACCCTGGCGATACTGTGATTCTGTAAGAGATCTTTCATGAAGAAAGTAAGCTCGGTACGTAAGAGCTCTTGAGACATTAAAGTGGGTATAGAGTGATAACAGTATCTTCTGGGCACTGCAGATAAACATGATGCTATGGAACACAAGTGTGTATTTTATCAGTCTTGGAGATTTCTGGTGCTGTGGGATTAGGCTCCGTGTCTGACACCTTCCATTATACTGTAACAGTAACCAAGATCTGCTCCGAAAGGAGAAATGATAATTGTTGCTGGTGCAAAAATAATAGGGAAGAGAATCTGCTGGGTGAAAATGTGCACCCGAATTGCTCCCCAGGCTCACCTGTGTGAGCACCTACGCTGTGCTGGACAGGCAGTGAGACTGGGAGTGAGGGCACTGAACAGATCATGGAAATGCAGGGCCATGGGGAGACTGTAAGATGTTACGTAGTCCATTTGGTGCATTGTAGCAGAGCACCTAAGCCAGACCTGAAAGAGGTTTCTGTAGCCTCTCTCTGTCCTCTATGAAGAGGATCCCACAGTGTTTCCACAGGGAAATGGTCCAGTTTTCAGCTAGTTGCAGCTAGTGTTTCACACATACATCTCATGTGTGAAATGAATGGATTACTTCATGTGTTTCCGATGTCAACACAGGGAACAAACTGATTGTTTCTCTTTCTATAAACTCCTTTTACAGATTAGAGCATTGTGTCTCTCTCCCTGGTCTTCTGCGTGAAATGTACATAATTCCCTCAACTCCTCTTTCTCCAGGATTGTATTTTCTAAACCATTTGGAGGCATTGTCCATTATCCTGTGACTTTCTAAGTTTGATAACTGAGTAACTATTCCAACTGAGGCCTTACCTATGCCAAGCAGAGAAAAAACAGTCCATCCCATGCCATCTCTCATATAAGACACGGGCTTTTTTACAATTGCATTATATTGTGAGCTTGGTTTTTAGCTCACAATCTGCTATAACCCCCACCGATCCTTCCTGCTACCAAACTAGGTATTCCCTACTTTCCATCTGGGCAAATAATTTCTTCTAAATGTACCATACCAGGCTCGTCTCTATTGAATGGCATTTTATTTTTGTTAGTACTTCTCTTACGTGCCAAGATCATCTTAAATTCTCAGCCTTTCTGCTCCCCTCTGCTGCCAAATGCTCTCTTCCACCAAATTCCAGTTTAGTGTCACCTGGAGGCTGTACAGGCTGTCGTTTGGCTCCACTCTCCGAGTTGCTAATGGAAAATATAGATAACCTTCTAGTGTGACAGAAACCCATCACAGTGTTGGCATATTCCAAACCAGTTCTGATGGTTAGAAGACAACTGCTGTGTCAAATACGAAGGTGCTGGAGCAGATACACTTTCCATTATCTTTTATCTGGCTCACCAATTTTCTTTGACTCTTTGTTCATCCCTGTAGTGCAGGGATGACAAAGCACTGTGCAGAAATTACTAAGGCAATGCTAATTTGATCCAATAAACTCATCTCAGCACGAAATGTGGGGTTACCACTTTTATGCAGTTTTGCAGAGAAGCCATTTCTGGTTACACGTGCATTTTGGGCATCCCCCCAAGATGTGGCCCTGGCGTGAGGCATATCTGGTGAGGAACATCATTCCCAGGGAGCGGCAGCGCTGCTTCTGCCTAGGGCTGGCGCCTGGGAACCCCCTCCTGGGAGGGGGCTCTGTCTGAGGGGAGCAACGCAGTTCAGTGGTACATCTGTTTTGATAGCTTTAGCTGATTGTGTTGAGCATCTTGATATCTCATCTAGCCTACCACATGAAGTGTTTGGCACTTCTCATCTAGACCATATTTTTGTAGTTTATCACAGACGGAGTGATGTCACATGTCTTGGCTTCAGAGGGCTTATCACGTGTGCAGCTTTTGCTTTATCTACTATGACAGTTAACGCGTTAATTGCCACGATTATTCTTGACAAACTCACGTTGACAAAAGTCAAGGAAGTTCTGGACACTTCGGGCTTTTCCTGCTATGTCTTTCCTCTGTGCTGCATTTGTGGAAGTGACAAATCACTTATTTTTTGAAAGCAGGAATAAAGCTTGCTTGAGCTTTGCATGCCCAGTCAGGATCAGATTCTCTAAGTACCACTGGCCAGTGTATGCCTAATTGTATCCATATCTTGTCTCAACTTCACTGGTTTGAAGAGGTCTGTAAAAATACCCATGGGCTAAGTAGAGTACAGTAATTGCTATAAAGCCTGCCAGCGCCCGGCGTGTCCTGGGGCTGAGGCTGTGGGCGTGCATGTGTGGCTGTGGGGGTTATTTCCTGATTGAACTATTTTGGTCCAGTTACAGTTGTTTAGATTTTTTAGTAGGACCCAGAACTGAGCCTCATGTGTGCTGGCGCACATGAACAAACACCAATAAAACACCCTGTATTTAATCTTAAAGGGATTTTTTAAAGAGTACTCGATCTCTGATTGTAACACTGTATTACAAGCTTTAAATATGTATGTATTTTAAAAAGTAATGCTGTTGTGCTAATTTAAAAATGTCTGTAGAACATGTTGCTTCTGACTGATGATCACATGCAACCTCATATTTCTACTTGGATGCCAACTCAATGTCTTAATCACTTATAAATACCACTGTGTGGTAGCAATAGTAGTTATATAAATGTGGTATGTACACAGCTATTTCGCTGAGCCGATGTGTTTCAGGGAAGCCGAGGTGATTAATTAGATAATGTATATACTCACGGCACTGCAGCGAACAGCACTGCATGTGAGTGCGTCGCCTGATTTCCTTGCGCAGTGACTCATAGCGACGCCGAGCTGTAGTAATTGCGAATAAATGCACGGGTGGCTGTCTCACTGGTTATGCTAGTGGCATGGCTCTGTCTTAAGCATTTGCCAAGCCCGTGGAGGTACAGTTCCAGCTCCCCTTGTCTCCATCCAGGGCAATTTTACCTGAAAACCTTAATTTTGCCTATGGGAGGAAGACGGGCACGCTGCAGTAGTCAGCCTACAGTGCACTGAACAGAGAGCGATGGTGGGATTGTTCCCCCCCCCTTGGGTAAAATACAATCCCGTGCATGTTCATCTACTCTTTGTAATGGCTCTCTGTTTTTAGCAAACTGTGTACGTTAAAATTGGTCGGAGTCAGCTCACAGGTCTCAAGGATTCCAAGGTTTTAGCAGGTTTTCACAACCTGCAGTTGCTAACTATATATTCCTTTTCTAGCATCCTTAGGAAAAGGAAGTGGTTAAATTTGGGGTGTGCATTAGACTTTCCTGTCCTTAACCTCCATTTGTATACAGAAACATGACGACTGCCGGAGAGAGTTCCCAGTTTTGGGAGGGTGTTCAAACAATGCACCTGAACACCAACACTTTTCAATGAGCCGTGTAGTGAAGATGGATAAACTTTTTTTTTTTTTTTTGTACAGCCTGGGTACAGGCTTCCACAGCCATGCAAAAATAAATCTAGTTACAATTGCTCGTTAGTGTGACTTGTGAGAAAAACGTCAAGAGGAGATATTGAGGATCCATTTTATCGTCTATCCAGCATTGAAAATTTGTCAGTGGTGATCCAAAGCTCCCCAGTGAAAATTTAGACAACTCAGTAAATAGTAGCAGTCAGTCTATATACAACAGGCTGTCCTCTCCGATGCAAGAATAATGTTTACTTAGTATGTGCTACTGTGTAGTAACGTTAAAACTCCAGATGTTTTTGTCAGTCTCATCATAAATATGTGAAAATGCAATGCATATTATGTGTGCATTTAATGCATGCCAGCAGCTTCTCCTAGTTTTCATACTGATGTCTGGAAAATCTGATAACCAGTCTGTGGAAAACACGAAGATGGGTAACCTACTGAATAGCTCTGGGAGGTATGAGGTGGACCCTATATCCTTGAATTTATAATATGCTGTTGTACAAAAATTTAGAGTTACTTTGTGTTAAAGAGATTGAATACTGGTAAAGAAACTGGCATAGGGCAAATAAGAACCTCCAAAGCTATCGGTATTCATGCAATTATTGCCTCATCACTTCAACTGAGAGGCAGCAAACTATTTGAATGTTAATTTTTCCCCCTAGGCCTTTCCTAGCCTTTATGGTAGGAAAGGAACCACTGGAGACTTGAAGATTCTGACAACTGCAGAAATAGCCTGCAAAGAATGGAGCCATCCCTACATCTCTGCGTATATCGGCTTATAGTAAATAACTTGTTGTGGTATAAAGAAAGCAGCTGACACTTCATGCAAGCTTTTGGGAAAAAAACTGCCCCGAGACATTTGCAACTGCATACAGTTCTCCCTAGGGTGACTGAAAGCATAAAGGAGGTGTTTTGCTGTACACAGGTTTTTGACTACAATATGATGCGGATAGTGTCTAGTAGTCTGCAGGTACATTTGCGGCTTCTTGATGGATTTCTGTAGCTTTATAACTGGTGTTCTCTGTTAACCGACATATCATCAACCCTGAACACATTTTGTGTATTTTTAAACGTTGCCCAATCCAAGAAACTCCAGAGAAGATAACTTCCTTTCGGTGAGGCTACAAAAAGATTTGGAAATGCTGATCTCTGTCATAGATGTTAATATTGGAGCAGAATATGTGGACACGATCTTAAAACAACTCCAGAAGACAAACTGTCCTAATCATTAGATTATGATTTTTGGTGTTTCCTCAAGCTCTTCTAGATGAGAAGCAAGAAAAAAGAGAAGTGATTTGAGAAATTCAAGCCTGCTGTTCTACCAGTGATGGACATGGTTGGGGAGACAGGGATTTGGTCCGAAAAGATAATGAGCGCTCTGCTATGAGTCAATTAGAAGCTCTTTTGGAAAGAGGAAAACATACTGTAAACAATAGTCTGTTTTCCAAGTTAATATTGTCAAATCCATTATTGGAAAAGATACTAGGCAAAATTATTAAATCTGCTCTAAGACAGTTGTTTCCCAAACAGAAAGGTACTAGAAAATTACGAATAAATCTGAGACACCAGCTCTTAAATGAAGGGCTTCAGCTGCATTCAACACATCTTCTTCCTATACGTAACGCAGATTGTGCAATGGCAGCGCCCTACTTGCCTTGTAACTGAGTGTGTTCGACTCAGCCAGTCCGAGTGGATTTCCATCAATCCTGCAAATGGCCTAAATGGCCACAAGCAGCATGGGAAGTTACTGGAATGTGCTGACACACTCTTGGCTATGAAGTAATTCTGCCTGGGAACAGGTTGTTTCCTAATTGTTCACCACTTGTTTCTTGTGTCACATCTATCACGTGCTATGCAGCCAAGAGCAGATGTCATTCAGAGGCAGGGTGAGCCACATGTGTTCGTAGTGGGGCACCAAAGGACTTTCCGTAGTGGAGCGGAAAAGGACTTTTACCTTCTGAGGGAGAGACGAATTGTTGATAGAAATTATTTTTAACTGGTTTGCTTTGAAATATTTGTTGTTCCTCCATTAGGCCACTTCAACTGAAATAAATGCTTTATTTTGTAAGCTCCTACTCAAGGCTGAAGGGATTACTTAGTAGACTTTTGGTAATCCGCAAGCTGGTATTAACTAATGGCTGCCTGTTATGAATGTTGTAAAAAGAAAAAAAATGCACATTGTCTTCCTTCCCAGCTGCTGGTGATGAAATATAGATGCTGTGCTGAACCTGCTGCTTTATTTCACCATTTGTCCCCAAACTCAGTGGTGTGGATATACAAATGTCAAAGCTTAAACAATTATACGTGTGCAACTTGTTTGTTTCTATAGAAATAACTTTTCATCCTTTCTCAAGTTATTTCCACTTAGATAACAGGCTGCAGAGTATTAGTGCAGCAACGGCAATGTATGCTTGTAGTGCTATGCACAGTGTGCTCTTACAGCTAAATTCTGTTACTGCAAATGGCTTCTCACGGCAAACGCTACGTAGGTCAGGACTCCTGTTTGTATATGGGGCTAATGGAAAGGGGCTTTACGTGTATGCACAGTTTTTGACTTTCAGAGTGGATTTCCTTTCCTGTCTGAAATCCCATGCTGTGCAGAGCTGTGTGAGGCTGCAGTCTTGCTGCAACAGGGCAACTTGTGTCCTTCTCGTGCATCACAGGAAAGCTAATCATAGTGGTGATTAATACCAAGAAGTAGCATGCTGACATGAAGAGATGAATACTGAATGTGTCCTCAGCTGACTGTACTTGGTGGACACCTGGCTTCAAAGTTGTAACCTCTGCAGTCATTACCTGGCCTGTGTTTCCTCTGTGTGAGTGCGTGTTTGGGTGTACACACATGGACTACAGAAGGAACTTGATTTTTAGAAGGCCAGATTTATCTAGTGCAAAAATACAAGCATGGAAGTACACGTTCCAGTTTGAATATACATAGTATTTTAAAAGAAAGTTAAACTGACACTTAATTTATTAAAACACACACTCTTAGAATTAAGGTATTTATACACTTTGGGCCATTACTCCAGAGTAAAGAGTAGTTGGTGTCTTGATATTCTCATGTGTTAGGTGTATCTAAATAAACTAGTGCAAAAAGTTGAATATATTTATTTGAATGCATGTTCAAATTAGCAATCTTTTGACTAAAGGCTGAATAATAGAACAATTTAGACCGGACCTTTGGAGGTCGTCTAATCCAGCCCCCCTGAAACCATACATAGGTAACTGAGGTTGCTGAGGGCCGTGTCCAGTTGAGTTTTGAATATCTCCAAGGATGCAGATTCCCAAACTTCTCTGTGCACCTTTTCCAGTGTTTCTGAAAGTTTTTTTTTCTCCCCCCCCCCCCCCCCCCCCCCCCCCCCCCCCCCCCCCCCCCCCCCCCCCCCCCCCCCCCCCCCCCTTACTATCTGTTTGGCATTTCCCTTGTTCCCACTTGGGTCTGTTGCCTCTTGTGGTGTTGCTGTACATCTCCATGAAGGGTCCACCCTTGCATTAGGTTGTCAGTGACAGCAACACGACCTCCCTTGAGCTTCCTGTTTCCCAGCTGAACATTCCCAGCTCTCTCAGCTTCTCCTCATACATCACGTGCTCCAGCACCTCTGACCATCTTGATGGCCTCCCCCCAGTGTGTCCACGTCTCTTGCCCTCAGGAGCCCCAGCACAACACAGCACTCCAGATGGGGACACTGAGGGATCACTTCCCTTGACCACTTTTGCTACTCCAGCCCGGGATGCTGTTGGCCTCCTCTGCCACAAGGGCGCATTGCTGACTCATGTTCAACTTGATGTCCACCGGCACCCCAAGGTCCTTTTCTGAAGAGCTGCTTTCTAGCCAGGGAGCCCAAATTCTGTGCTGCACTGGGCCCTATATTAAGGGAGAGGTTGCCACTCATTTTAAAGAATGAGTGCTGAGGCTATCCTTAACAACTAGTAACGTACTAGGTATTAATGGATTGCTGTTTTAATTACAAGCAATGCTGTCAATGTGTATGTAGGTGGAAACTTTCCTGAGTAACAACAGCATCTGATAGAGGAGGTCAAGTTTTGCAAATACAGATCCGTTAAGCTGGAATTTTTCAAATCGCTGTTCCCCTCTGCTCTCCCATGCTTGTTTGTTCATTTGTTTCAGCTGTTTAGTGTCAGTTCTGTCCCTGACACTATCAAAGGAATGCTTGGAAGTTATTGTCCTCTCTTGGGAACATCTGGTTCCCCTTTGTTTGAAATGGGAACGTGAAATGGGGAAAGACCTCTGTGGTGGCGTTGCTGTTTTCCTCATGAAAAATTCCTAAAACTCTGCCAAATTGTGAGTCTCTCAAAGCAGCAGTTTTGCAAATGGCCTAAATAAATTTACTGTGTTCCTTGAGCAAAAGGTACTCAAGAAAGCTGAAATCTAAAAATTTTCGTGAACCTCACAGATCTCTTTGGCCAAATACCGCAAATGCTAACCTACAGAGTAATCGAGCATGCTCTGGCATAAAGCTGAATAGGTGTCCTCTGCAATTTGTGGTGTTTGTGGCCTAATATGATGCTGAAATACAGGCAGAAAGTCATTCTCTTCCTGTCCTCCATCCTGCCCAGGCTCTGCAGGTAGATAAGGAAGAGCATCTTGAAAATGTGAAGATGACATGGGAAGCAAACTAGATGATGCACTTTAGTAACAGAGAGAAAAAGACAGGAGTCAGGGAGAATGAAAGAAAGTCTTTGAGTTTGCAGGACTGTGAAGTCAGGCTTGAAGGGACGGCATCCATTTGTTAGGACAAAAGTGTGATCACTTCAGCTGTGGAGGCATTACCCTGATGGGTACAGGTCCTCAATGCAGAGTTGAAAGATCCTAATGTTGACCACCTTAAGCGTAAGTTTTGGTATGCAGTGTGAAATAATGTAGGCTTTTAGAGCTACGCACTCAAACACTGGGAAACCCCATGTTGAAGGTTGTCAGCGCAACTGTAATTTCATCCCTCCATTCACATTTAGAATTGGATTCTACTGGATCTGCTGGACCACAGAGATCGTGGGTGATGCTGTACGTATCATTGGAGATGAGCTTCTCACAAGTGGCCTTGATCCGTGTGTTCATTGACTGATGTCCAGCTTGCTACTTCGTGATCTTACTCAGCAAAGCGCCCAAGGCTTGCAGCAGTGACCATAATCAGAAGGAGCTGACTTCTGAACATATCAGGTACAAAGAACTGTGCTTCAGGTGTCTCAGGTGGGCATCATAACTCATCAAGAGTGATAGCGTTATCCTTAATCAACTCTGGGCTGAAACCTCTGTCTGTGGGTGGGGCTATTAGATCTGCCCTCCCCCAAAAAAGTGTTGCAAGTTTATGGAGCTTTCCAGTGATTCCACAGGAGAAATCCCTAAGGAAATGAACAGTAGTAACATAGTAAATGAGATATCTGTCCATGAACTGAATGATGAATATTAAATTTTGCATGGTACAACTTTTATTCAGCTCATACAGACTGTAAGCAGAGACTTGGTGGAAGTGATAGGACGTAGGCCAGTGTTTAATTGCGTGATATTCCTGTGTGCAGGCAACATTGTGGTGCAATCTGAGGCCGCACTTGACAGGTCCTTGCTCTTCTTTTAATGCTTCGCTTTTTGACCTTTCATGTTGTATTAAAAAAAAAAGTGCGATGTTTTCACAGAGATGCTGCAGAATTAGTATACACATGAACTTACTACAGCATTAGTATTTTCATGTTGTGAATTACCATGTATTTGCTTCTCCATTCCTTCCTATTTTTATTTTATCTAACACCTTAAAATAGTTCTGGGTGCGAAAGACAAATTGCAAGTTACACTTTTGAGGGTAGGGGGAAGGAAGGGTAGACCTATTCCTACAAAATTATGAGTCTATTATGCAGTAGCTCTTACTTAGTGTGGTTTTCTTTTGTGTTTTCTTTGTCAAGCACAAAAAATAAAATGTAATTAGTGTTGAGCCAGTTGTCAGTCTGCTCTCTGTGCAAGGCTGATGGAATTTAGTTTTTCTCAAGTTCGAGGAATGGTAAGCACAAAGGCACCATAGTCCTGCACACACATGATTTAGTTTACACGAATGGCACCTTGCTGCTGTGGACTGTGCTTTTACATTGTTTACTGTTTCCAAATGTAGATGCTAAATACAAAAAGGATAAACTGCTGAACACAACACACAGCAGTCTGAGGATCAGAGTAGAAGTGGGAGGCTCATCAACTCTGGGGAAGCTGGTAAGAGTCAGGAATGCGGTCAGATGAGCAATGTGACCAGTTTTCAGAGCCACATCTACATCTCAGGTGAAAAGCATCTCAGAAACAGTTAGTGAGTAGAAGAGATCTAAATAATCCTGAGATTGCATGATGCCTTTATTTGTTCCCTTTCCACCATGCTGTCTAGGAAATGGTTTGCTGTTTCCAGACAGGAAGGGTAGATGTCTCAGTGTGTCTAGGCAAACTTGGCCGCACAGTTTTAAAGCCAAGTAAACCTGACTTTTAAGCTGCACCACACTTTTTTTTTTTTCTTCTTTCCTTTTAGATGAGGATTTTTCATCTTGATGTTGTGGCATGAGGTCAAAGTCTTGATTTTATTATTGCTGAGGGAGGAGGTGGAAAACCTTTCATTTCCTAAAGCTTTCTCTATATGATTGAGTTGAATCTATGTGGCTTATGTTTTAAATTCAAACGATTATCTTACATGTGTGGATTCCTGAATGAAAGCTCCTCTCTCAGGACCTTAATGTACTTTCTTGGTTTACACTGCTTGTAAAAGAATTGGTTTAAGTTAAAATTAACTTTTTCACTTCAGTGTAAATGTGATCCTAATCAGGACACTTCTCAAGACCAGTATATACCCCCAATGAACTGTACGAGCCCAAGAGGCTGTGTCTGTGATGGAATCTTTCCCATCACCTCCCTAACATCTTTAACACATCTAACAATCCCATGAAACAGATTATAAACTTGCAGTTTTAATTCACATTAGATCGAGGCCTATTATACTGGGTATGTACACATGTGACTTTTTTTAAAGTAAGGAAAGACAAAAATGAATTCTCCAAACACAGAGGTCTGGAGGTGTCCAGCTTGGTGCTGCTTCTTAACTTGGTTATCTTTCTTATTAATTTAAATGAGGTCAGGCAATGTACCTCTTTTGTGATGGGAAATTTTCAGCTTCCTGCTTGCCATAACACTTGCTGCAGGGTTCTTGCTGAAGCTTTCAGATTTCGTTTTCTGCAAAGACTTTAGGTCTAGAGTTTTAAGTAAACAACATACTTAAAGGAGACATATATTCTGTTATCACGTAACTGGTCTGTACAGATTACTCATTCTGCGGCTTTTTAATGAAACTTGTAGTTAAGTGCGTCTGAGGCAAACACATACAAAACAGATCCTGATCTTTAACAACAGTGTTACTTTATTCCTTCAGTAGGATGTTCCCATCATACAAAAAAGAAGGGTTAGGTGGATGGTTTTACTTAAGAAATGCTGCTATCACTGTGCTGTTTTGTTTGATGCCTGGTACACTATGATCAATGATAGCATCTAGAGACCCTAGGCTCGCTCTTCCTTTTTTTTATTTTTATTCTATCTTGGTACTTTCCACACTATTTCTCAAAAATTTTCTTTCCCAACTGTATTGGTAAATACCATTTCTGTTTCTGAGAGACTTCCTACTTTTCTCCCAGGAAAAGCAAGCTTAGAATGACAGAGGACTTGTGACATTTGAGGCCATTGATGCAATGAAGGGTCAAGATCTAGAGGAGATTCTCGACTGAGCAGTGGTGGGAAGCGTTCAGTTATTAACACATCTATGCATACCAGTAGCTGAAGGCTTCCTATTATTTACTCAAGAGTTTGTTTTTTCCTCAAAGACTGGCTTTTTTGGAGGGTTGGGGATTATCTTATTATTCTTTTGGATTTGTCTTCAGGATTTGTTGTCTTCTCTCTTGTACTTTTTTAGTTTCTAAGCTCTGTAGTTTCTAGAAGAGTGTTCTAGCACCAGAGTTCTGGATGTGAGATCTGTCACTGCATAAAATACTGTGAACAAATTTAAAATCTGATATTTTGGGTTATCTTTGATGTAGTTATCTATGTTGTAGTTATAACTGTGATGTAGTTATTAGTTATGAACTTTCAACCCTTGTAAACCAATATTCTATTCACTTTAAACTTCTTTCCTGCTGTTCATCTGTTTTACAGGCAGGATGAAAGACCGGCTAAATGAGCTGCGTGAATTTGCCAGGGTACACAACCAACAGTTTTCTGATAGTGAGGATGATGAAAATTCACCCCACGATGTTCTCCTTTATGAGACTGATTATGCCTTGGAAATTCTTCATAAAGACATACAGAACATCCGGACAGAAAATGACCTCCTAAAAGAGGATGTCAAGCGGCTCGGAAAGCAAAACAGACGCTTCCTTACTTCCATGCGCCGTATTAGTAGCATCAAACGAGATACTAATTGTATTGCCAGAGACATCAAGGCCCGTGGAGAAAGCATCCATAGGAAACTCCAGATAATGAGAGATTTCAGCGAGGATGCAGTAACAAAATACGGGGCTATGTCTGTCATTGCCAGGGTAGCGAAGAACCACTATGTTGACCTCATGCATGCCTTCCAGAAAGCTATGTTTGAATACAACGCAACAGAGATGAACCAACGGGAGAATTGCAAAATTCGAATTCAGCGGCAGCTAGAGATCATGGGCAAGGAAGTTTCTGGCAACCAGATTGAGGAGATGATTGAGCAAGGCAAGTGGGATGTCTTCTCTGAGAATCTCTTGTCGGATGTTAAGGGGGCTCGCTCAGCCTTGAATGAGATAGAGACACGTCATAAGGAGCTGGTGAAGTTAGAAGGTCGCATTAAGGAAGTTCATGAGCTCTTTCTGCAGGTGGGCCTGCTAGTGGAGGAGCAGGCGGACACCTTTGATGTCATTGAGATAAATATGCAAAACGTTGAGGACTATGTAGGAGACGCTAAAGAGCAAGTGAAAAAAGCTTTGGAATATAGAAGAAAACATCCCCTCAGGACAATCCTCTGCTGCTGCTTATCCTGTTGCAGAAGGTGACTATCCCACTGAAGCTATCACAGACTGACTTGAATGTCTTCAAAATGAGGCGTTCTTTCCAGTGACTTTTCTGTAATGACAACCCCGAGAAATGGGGGGGCTATTTTGCAGATTTTTTTGTTCATTGCCTTTTTCCAAAATGTGCTGAAGGCTGTTCTATTTGGCAGCTGCTAGAAATGTTGATATAACTATTTTTAATCTATTTTTAATTGAAATGTACTCTCTTGCTGTAACTGGAGGTACAAGACGATCTCTGCAGTACTTGTTTCAGATAGGCAAGAAAGAGGAATGAATGATGGGCTGATAGCCTAGGGAAGATGAAAAATTTCAAAAAGTAACTTTATTCTTATTTGTCAAAGTGAGTCTGCAGGCGGTGCAGCCTTACTGCCTGGAGTGACACAATACACCACAGAATCAGGAGGTTTCAATCTTAATTAGTTTGGAGCCTGCTTGATGCAAATACTTGAACAGATTTTTGCTCTGTTCATTTGACAAAATACTGAGCCTGTTAACAGGAGCAGGACACAGAACTAGTTTCTATTTCAACTTGATTTCCATCTGTCATGAATCTTAACAGAAGTAACTGCACCTTAAATTATAATATGCACGTTTTGCTCCATTTGTGTGCAAATGATTGCTTTTCTCAGTTTTGAGTACCCACAGCTTTGTCAAGGTGGCTAGAAACACTGCAACACTGAGGCATCTGACTGACTTTTAACTTCAGCCACTCTCTGTACCCTTAATTTCAAAACTGCCATGCTTTTTTGGCTTCTAATACATTTTTCTGCCAATTAACACTTCAGCCAGAAAAGATGCATGCAGTGGCCTTCTGCAGAAGCACCCACAAGAAGACAACAGTTGGGGGGTAAAGAAAGCCTTTTAGGGTTTCCTGTGCTGGCACATACACACAAGCAGTTTTAGTGGAAGGATTATCCTGTCAATAGATTTTTATTTTTTTATAAGCATTGATTTAATATGGATTTTTTATATATATTTTAAATAACATGAAGGATTAAAGCTATTAACATTCCATTTTACTGGTGTACAAAAACTAAGGCTTTTCTCCCATTAAGAGGAAATCTCCACCTGGGAAAGAAAATACACATATTTCTTCAGTACACCTGAAGAAGAAAGAAAACATTTTAATGTCATTTCAGTGCACTTTTCAAGCTTAAAATTAATCTCTCCTTTTGTGTAAGGGGAGTCTGCCCGCAGTAGGTTTGAAATACGAGGAGGGAATAGAAAATTTGCAGCCCTGGAAACCACTGAGCATTGTCAGTGAAGCATGGATTCATAAGGTCTGGGGAGTGATTATAGCTCCTGCTTCTGGAGGTTTTCCAACTATAATATTTCTAAGTGGCTTCCTGATACACTGTGATCTACTGCTATCCTTTGAATTAATGCAGGACATTTTTTCAGAAGCTAGTGACTTTTTTTTTTGTTTTTAAATCTCTGATCCTATTTGTACCTATTTTAATAAATATATTTAAACATTTCAGATATTTTTCATTTGGGAGTTTTCCTCGGGAGATGCATATAGCCATCTTCCAGCACCAATCGCAATGAAAAGTTTCCCTTCTGATCTTTTGCACACAAATTTTATGTGAAAAACCACCCATACATTTCTTACTACTTGTATTGATATAACAAAACAGCAAAATAAATTAAACTTCCAAGCTTTCATATCCTAGTGGGAAATGTTTCTTTATCAGGCAGGCTGTTTTACATGCATAGAAGCTAAATGGAGAACTCTTCTCAGAAATGGAAAGTCTCTTTCGCTGAAGCGTCTGCCTGTGATAACATGGAAGAGTGAGGAACACTGATCTTCTAAACTAGAAGATATTTTGATGTTCAGTGATGTCCTGACGATATCATCATTACGCTTGCCTGAGTACCTCCCCAACAACCCAGTGTTCAAACTTGAAGTGGGAGAAAGGAGGGTGTTCTGGCACCATTACCGGTAGCTTCGGTGCTACTCAAGAAGACAAAGTTGTTTACTCCGTAGGTACTGCCAGTCAGTGCAATGGAACAGTGCATTTGTAGAGAAACACCGTAAACCTCCAAGGGCCAGCATATGGGCATAAATCAATGAAGAATAAAATATGTATTTCATTTCGTCTGCATATTGTTAGCACTCACCAATGCTTTTGATAAAAATGTGTATGTGTTTGTTTTTGTTGGTTTCTTTTTTGCACATATTTATGTCTACAAATTAAATAAAAGATTTAATAAGAAAAACTGAAAATGCAGAGTGTTGTACATTGAATCAGCATCTCTGAATAGTTTCTTGCACTGCTAAAGTTTAGTTTAAAAGTTGCTGGACTAAACTCTGAGTTGGTGAGAGGAGATTAAACAATGCCTAAAAAAACCTCCTCCTAATACTTGTTGCTACAGTAAATCAAATCTGTTGTATATTGCGATAGGCTTACAATTTTTCCTATAAAAACCATGAAAAATGAGTTTCGTACATTCTAAGATGATTCTCTACTGCAAGAAAAAAACAAATTTATTCTGGGAGTTCTGAGGGATCTTGATGATTTCATTAGTAGATATGCAAAGCTCATATTCAGATCTTTAGTCCGATTTGAGGCACAGGGAAGCAGAGTGAAAGCATGAAGAAAAGGTAATTGTAGACCTTCTCTCCTGACTTAAGGCCGTTGCTGCAAGGAAGAAACTGAGAATTATTGAAATACCAGCTTGAGGCCCTTTAAAACTATTTTTAAGTCGCATTGTGAATTACAGGCACTTAAAAAATGACTTCCAGTAACTGAAGAAATCATTCCCTTCCTTGCAAACGTGTTCATTGCTTAATACTACGGGGGGTTTTGTGTCCTCCAGTTGTGTAAGAACTCAAATTTCCCCAGCCCATGAACTTGCCTAGTCACAGTTAAACAGACTTCTGAAAAAAAACGGATCTCCCTATAGTTGCAAAGACTCGTGCCACACAGGATGAGTGGAAGAAGATGATAAAAGTAGCTTGGTAATATGTCAGCATACTAATAACAGAAGCCGCGGAATGGGCATCTTCATGCTTGCTAAGGAAAGCTGCCTTTTCATGCTGAAAGTCAGCACAACTGCGGAGATGTGCACAGCATATTCTATGGGTGCGGTGGTTTATTTTTCTCTTCCCTCATGTGGCAAACCCTATAGCTGGATTTGAGGGGCAGATAGTTAAAACGTGAGAGGGGCTGCTGTAGTTTTTAGAGTTGCTGTTACTTTGGGTTTGTTTCCTACTGAAAGCAGCGGAAGCTTCACAACCACTGCCCCCCTCCGAATCTCAGCCCTTTCTGAGGAGGGTAAAGAAGAACTGGAAATGAGGCACACCTTGCTCCTTCTAAAATGTAACAGAGCATTGCATAAATATAAAAGAGCAAAAAAATCCCCTGTTACAAAATACAATGTTTGGTATATAACAGTGAACTTCCTGGATATGTGTATGAGTCTCCATTTAATCTTAAAGAATTTTTTTTTTTTTTTGAAACATGGATTTAATTCTAAAGAAATGGCACTGGAACGACTGTGACCTCAAAGCAAGGGACCCAGTATGGACACACCTACACACTTGAGCAGGCATCTCTCTGGCACGTCTTATGAGAAACTTCTTGAAGTAAAGGTATAGCTCTTACTTTAAGCCCCAAATATCATCTTTTTCTGGAGGCTGAACTAAGTAGCTAAGCTAAACTGCTGCTTTTATATTTTGAATGCACAGCCCAAGTTGTATTTTATAATTTCTCGAAAACAAACCAGGTTCTCTAGATTTTTGAGCCACGGGAGATATTTGGAATTGATCTGAAAAAGGAAAGAGCTACTCATGATTGTGTTTCTATCTCTAGGAAAGTATCACTGATATGATGAAGGCAGGAAACAGTATCATTTAATAGATGCTGTACGCGGTGATTACAGTTAATCTATTTCTGACACAATGTGGTTTTCACATGGAGCCATGGTATTTGTTTCTCTCATATGTGAGAAGGCAGTAGGAGATCTATCTTCCACATTTCTCGCATGTTATATAGTGTCTTTGTGATAGCTGAGCCGAAACCAGTAACAGCCAGTGGAATTCAGCTCCACTGTCACACCTTACCGTACAGCGCATACATTGTTAGGGAACAAAGTCTTAACAGGAAAAAGTAACACTTTATGATGTTTCTCAGAAATAATGTTAGGTGTGAACAGAGAACAAGTTAACCTAACTGATGATATTTCTCTACTCAATACTTCGCTGAAGGGCACAGCCCTACTGAACGGGGAGCAATGCTAGCTATGGTATGATGCCCATTTCAAGCAAATGATACGGCGTGGTAAGTTCCAGCCAAAGAGTTGTCCCTTCGCTCATGGGCTCCAGTGTGTGAATAAAACTAAGGAAAAAGGAGGTGTGAGTTTCACATCTGTTTTTCATGTCTGCAAAATGTTAACAATTCACTTTTATTGTACGTGAGAAGCGTTTTCCTTCACAACCATACCAAGTGTGCTGGGAGGTCCCTGAGCACCAGGAGCTGAAGAGGTTAGGCACCACCCGCACCTGCAAATTCGAGGCCCAGACCCCTTATGGAGGGCCACCTTCAACCAGGGTCTCTAACAAGCAAGCAAGGGACGTGCTCCTGCTCTGCTTTGGGGGAAGCAGACGGCCTCTGTGTGCCTCCTCCGGCTCGCCGGAGGCAGACTGAGTCCGGTGTCCTGTGCCACACTCAGCACTCTTCTCTCGTCCCCTGGGGGCAGCCTCAATGGCGGCAAGGTTTGGTAGGATGGGGGACGTCCAGTTTCTCCTCGGGAAGGGATGGAGGATGTCCAGTTTCTGCTTGGGAAAAGGGGCAGCGAAGGCGGTGGGAGTGCGAGCCGGCAGGGGAAGGCTGGTGACGGGTGACGGGGCGCTTCTCCTTTCCCCTCCTGACAGGGAGAAGATGGGGTAGGTCCCAGCGCAGGCCCTGACTGGGCACATTGCAGTAGGCGCTTCCGTAGGCCGGGCGTGCGGCGGTGATTGGCAAGACACCTTTCCTCTGCGATACTTCTAACTGAGCATAAGACGACTTTCTCTGGTTTCTTTTTCCTTCTGTTAGCAAGGGCAGACGCATACCAGGTAACAACTGGGCAGGAACAAGTGGAACGGCAGTACCCAACACCGGTTTTCCCAGCAGAACCTCTCCGTTGATATTTCAGCGGGCAGCCTCGCCTGGGGGGGGGGGGTGGAATTGTTTTCCTTTTTGGTGGCCTCAGCCTTATCGCCGACGCTTCTCCACAGCTCTCTCACCGCCCCGACGAACCACCGCCGGCACCGCCGCCCTCCCCGGCTTTTCCCGCCCCCCCCAACTTGCCTGAGCCGGCGGCGGCGGGGGGCCGGGGGGTGGTGGGGAGTCCGCAGCCCCCGCACTCCGCAGCCCCCGCACCCCCGCGGCGGCCCGGCCCAGCGCCGCCCCACCGCCACCGCCCGCGCTCTCCCCTCAGGGGCGGGACCGCGCACCTCCCCCCCCAACCCCCCCTTCCCCCTTCCGCTCCGGCCCTGGCGCCCGCCGGAGGCAGGCCGGCGGGGGAGGGACGCGTCGCGTTGCGTTGCGGCCCGGGGAGGGCGAGGGGCGCGGGGCCCAGGCCGGAGCAAAACACCCCGCCAGGCCGGGCCGGGCCATGCCCGCCCGCCTCCCGCTGCCGCCGAGAGGGGCCGCCCGCGCGCGCCGCTCTGCGCCCTCCCGCGCTGGAAATAAAGGCGGGAGGCAGCGGCGCGGCAGGGCCTGGGGGGAGGGGGGCTGGGGGGGGGCGGGGAGCCCCGCGCTGGCCGGAGGGTCGCGGGCGGGCGGGCGGGGTGCGCGCGGGAGCGGGGCCGCATATGTAGGACCGGCTGGGAGCCGTTCCTGTATCTGCACCAGGATGGCCGAGTGGTTAAGGCGTTGGACTTAAGATCCAATGGACGTATGTCCGCGTGGGTTCGAACCCCACTCCTGGTAAGTGTCGCTTTTTTGGTTTTTTTCTTCTTTTTTCTTTCCCCGGCGCCCCGTTACGTGCCGGGGAGGGTGCGGTGCCCGGCAGGGGCGCGGCCGTAGGGAGCCGGCAGCCGCCGGGCCGCGGCGGGAGGCAGCGAGGGGCGGGGAGCGGCACCCCCGCCTGCGGGGCTGCCGAGCGGGGCTGCCGGCGTGAGCCGGCTCCAGCTGCGCCGCGCCGCCCCGCCCCGCCCGGCCGCTGCCTTAAACCACCGTAACTTTCGCTTAAAGTTGGTTTCGCAACTTAATTTTTGAAGACTTTTATTTTTATATATGTATACTTATTTTTATTTTTGCGTGTCGTTGGCAGGCCGCTCGGGCGGGCCTGGGCCTCAGCGGGGCCTGGCGGGGCGGCGGGCGGGGGGTGACCGGCGTTGCCCGGGGGCGGCGGGCGCGCTGCCCGGTGAAGGCCCCGGCCGTGCGGCCCAGGCAGCCGGGGCGGGGGCCCGCCACCCCCACGGCGGTGGGTGTCGGCCGGGCGAGGTGCCGCCCCCCCCCGGCGTCGCTTTGCCCTTGTGTCGTTGAGGGCCGGTTCTCCTCAGAAGTGCCGGACGAGGGAACCGCCCCCCGGTCAGCCATACCTAAACACCGCGCGGCGAGTTCCCCGCCGGAGGGGCGGCCCTCCCCGTCGGTAGGAGGCAGTAGGGCCGCGGGCCCGGGGCAGGCCGGGTGGGGGTAACGCTCCGGCTTCGTCGGCTACGGGGGGTGACTGTCGCTCTGAAGCGTAACTTTGGTGGGGGTTGTGTAGCTTCCCCCCACACACACACACACCGTTCCAAGCGCTTTGAATATTTTGAAGTCCCTATGACAACCTGTCACAGGGCTTTTACAGTGTTGTCGTGGTTTCACTTCGGGCAGAGTTAACTTTTTTATTAGCAGCTGGTGCGGGGCTGTGTGTTGGGTTGGGGTGAGAAATACTGTTGGAAGCGCACTGGTGGTTTTGGTTGTTGCTGAGCAGTCAAGGCCCTTTCTGCTCCTCACAGCCGGCGGGCAGGCTGGGGGGCACAAGAAGCTGGGGGGGGGCACAGCCGGGACAGCTGACCCCAACTGACCAAAGGGATATTCCATACCATGCGATGTTATGCTCGGCATATAAAGCTGGGGGAAGAAGGAGGAAGGGGGGGACGTTTGGAGTGATGGCATTTATCTTCCCACGTAACCATTACCCGTGATGGAGCCCTGCTCTCCTGGGGATGGCTGAACACCTGCCTGCCCATGGGAAGTGGTGAATGAATTCCTTGTTTTGCTTTGCTTGCGCGTGTGGCTTTAACTCTACCTGTTAAACTGTTTTTATCTCAACCCTTGAGTTTTTTCTCACTTTTACTCTTCTGATTCTCTCCCCCATCCAAACTAGGGGGAGTGAGCAAGCAGCTGTGTGGTTCTAGCTGCCGGCTGGGGTTAAACCATGACAAATGTGAAAATGAGGGTAAGTACCGTGTGCGCTAGGGTTTGGGATGAGGGTGTAAAGGATGTCTGCGGGTGTCAAGCCTGCTGAGGTGTCCCTGGCTGACCCTGGACAGTGGAGGCAAGGCAAACCCTGCTTCTGGTGGAATGGTCCCTAGTGCTGGCTGCACCCTAACCTGTGCCAGGGGTTCAGCTAAAAGCTAAGCAGAATGAGTAAGCAGGATTTTCAGACTAACCTCCTGGCTTTGTTTTATTTAGCAGGACAGATGTAGTTGTTGTACATATTCCAATGTTTAATTTGCTATAGCATGGTTTTGTTGTTTGGGTTGGTTTTTTTTCAGGGGGTAGTATCATTATGTTCCAGTGTATTGAAAGTGCAGGAAGTACAAATCAAGTGCAGACTGACACATTTTAAAATATTAGTGTTTGCCAGAGCATCTTGGTCTAATTCTAATACAGGTAAATGTAGTTGTTTTTAGCGTCCCTGTTCCTGATAATTAGAGTTAAAAAATTATTCTAGACTTTCAGTCCAAATATATCCTGTGATGATACAGAGATCAAATAAAGGATAAACTCTCAAGAGAGAGATAATAACTCATGGGCCTTCAATGTAATATGAAATAGAAAGTGAAATATATTATATTACATGCTACATAAGGTGATCTGGTGTCACAAATGCAGACATGGTATAAATACAGAAATATGATAGTCAAGAGGGAGTTATGGAGAGAAGTGTGGTCTGGCAGTGAATTTCTAGGAAATGCAAGTATGTATATTTTTTGACTGTTCCCACGGTTAAATTGTAAATGCAAAACTTTTTAGAACTGTTTATTTAAAAAGCAGTACTGCCAGTTTCAAATGTTTTATTAAGTAAACGTTCATTACTATTATTCATTAATGTACAAATTAGTAAATGTGGATGCATGTTTGAATGTACCTTTTACCTGTAATGCTGTAATGGAAAAATGCTGCCCTTGGAAACCCACATCTTTGCATACGAATTGGGTAATTCTGCTTATGTGCTTATTTATGAGCATGTTTGTACATAAAATAAATGTGCATGTAGATTTTTGTGGATGTGGTGCTGATCGTGTTGAAAAGTTGGTCCCAGCTATGTCAGTTACAGGGTCAGTTAGTGGCAACTATTTGGCATTGTGAGAAAGCAAAAATAAAAGTAAAAATACAATTTTTACAAGAACAGTAATAACTGACAAAAAAAAAGGCAGTTTTTATGATAAAGCAATATAGAAAATGAGAGTTCTTGGTTAGAAAGGTTTCCGTTGGAGGCATAGCCCTTTTCTGAAGAGATTTCTTTTGCAGAGAACTTCCCTCGGTCCTTTGGTGAAACTGTGTTCCCTGCTTCTTATAATGGCTTGTTAGAACAAGTGCAGATCTGCAACAGAACAGAAGATTCTTGAACGTTTTCTGCTCCAAGAAATATCCATAGAATCTACTGACAACAAGTTATGTCCCAACCCCTTCCTACACTTCTCCTTAAAGAAAAGGATAATCTGCTGGGGTTATTGGTTTCTCTTCAGGTGAAGTGGCAGGGTGGCGTAATGTGTTTTAGTTCAGAAGGTGACCATGATTTTGAGGCAAGATTTTTGTTTTATCAAGCAGGTATTTCTCTTTGGTTTTTAATAGCTTCCTTGTTAAACCTTCCTGAATTATTGGTGGTTGCCTTTGCAATTTGACATTCTTACGTGCACTCATTATACTCTGGCCTTTAGTTCAAACAATATTGCTTTCCATTGGACTCCATTCTGTGGATGAGTTGTTTTTCCAGAAAGGTCATTATCTGTAGGATCCTTGCCTCATTTGCTGAAGAAATGACAAAAAGTATAGTGACTAATGCTAGAAACCGGAATAAAAAGAGCTTCGTATGCAGACAGTTGAATGCTACCCTGATGAACCAGGGGTGTTTCTTTTGCCACTGCATTTCCTGTCTGATGAGAAGCCAGACAGTTAAAATAGATTTTTCATAAGCAATCACTCATTTTCATGTTCCTTGTTTTGTGGTGTCCATCTTGAGAATCTCAGTCTGATTCGCAGAAATGCAGAACTTCTGCAAACACAGGTGAAATCAATGTGTCACCTGTATTTTAAGCAGTTTCTGAAAAATTTCCTATTATATGTCACAGTTACTGGAGATATTTGACATTAATCTTTCCGTACCTCAATTTCCCATTGCATAAAATAGAAGTAATAGAAATACACCATCTGCAAAATGGGCTGCTATGAAGTAAATTCCTTCTCATTTGTGAAGAATTCAGGTAGACACTTACATAATCTGGTCATGTTAGACAAGCCCATGAGTAGAATATCAATGAATTCGGAAAATGACATGAAATAAATAAGGTGCGGAGCCACACTTTGAGCTGTGAAGACCTTGCAAAATTTTGAAGAACTGGTTAGCCAGCAAGCACCTCATGATATGTGATGAACAAGGTGGGAGTCGTATAGGAAAACAGCAAGCCATAGTTTATCTCAAAACTATGTATCGCTTCATAAACAGAAGGCGTATAACAGAAGGCATAAACATAAATCAATCAGAAGGCAACCTATTGGTGAAATATTATTGAGGTGATATTTCAGTATAGTTTAATCCTTTTTAAAAACTTCAGCAGCTTTTTTTTCAGTTACATTTTAGTGTGTGATGGAAGCATATAATTTATTACTTCAGTTAAACCATTTTCCCGTCATTCCCAATGACTAGTATCTCACATCGAGGAAAAAGGTGTAAAAAGACTGTGAAGTTCTTGGTCTATTGGATAATGCTGTATGTAGGATGATCGATAATCCCTCTGTTTTACCTTACAGAGTTTGAATTAGTCTGTAGTAAGAATCAGTCTCTTACATTAGTGGGAGTAACTGCATGTAAGGTACTTGGTAATTCTTGAATTGTTCTCGTTTTGGGGCCCATGTGGTTAAAAAAAAAAAAAGGGGTAACTCGATTTTCTGGATTCTTGTCATTCTCGGAGCGCTTGTTTGAAAATTACCACTATATAATATAGACAGTCGTGTCAATGTTTATACATGTGTCTTTATACAGGTTCATTTTCAACAGCTGCTGGGCTGTTCACCTGCTGACTGCGTCAGATCTTACCTGCAGTTGCTTAGAATCGTTTCTGTTGGACTCGATAGCCGCAGCAACCAAGTGTCACTAGCAACGTTGGCTAATTCTGCCTCCTCCTCCAGGGCATTACAACACACACTCCCAAACAGATCCTTGCAACATTTTATTGCTTAACTATTTTCCTTGGGTTTTGATGAGGAAAAAGACGACATTTTCTGCTAGGTTAGTTCAATCCAAGCAGCAAGCTCTGGGGAGTCGCGCTGTGGTAGTACAGGGAGCTCGGCCGCCCTGACTGCGGCGTTGACAGAACGGAACAAGGGTCTGCATGTCACTTACTGCAGTGCAAAGCCCTGCAATTGACTTAAAGTGCTGGTGGAGGTAGGTTTACTCTTATGACTGACAGATGAGCCCTGCACGTCTCGCCCCCAGCATTACCCTGAGTGTTGCTCTCCCAGAGTTAGGATGGCCTAACAGAGCCATCAGAAGAGACCAGGCGCCCACCCTGCAGCTGCTCCAGTTAGTGGCTGGCGTTTGAGCTCAAAGCCACCTTCACTGGCAGAGCAAAGGGCAGTAGCTTTGCACTGGAGTGAAGGGCTGTGGGCACGCGTTCCCTTTTGCCATTTCTTCTCATCAGGAGGAATATACGCAGGCGGTACCGCTTCACATCAGCACAGCGTTATTACTGAAGGGTATTTCTGAAAGTGTTAAAAGACTGGTCTGTCCACTAGATCACCTCCACTTTGGGAACGTTTTCCCTTGTGCTGGCTTTGCTATGGTGGCAGCAGCCTCTGGAAGAAGGACAGAGGCGACAAGTCATAATTTACACTACAGTGGCAAGGTTCACCAGAGCACATCCTAAATGAGGTGTGCTGAAACCCCTAAAATGAAGGCAGCATAGTGCAGAACATTGCAGCTAATCTTAGGACATGGGCTTAAAGCGCACTAACATGCATTTTTCTGGGATTTTTTTGGTTGTGTTAAACTTACCTGAATGAATTGATTTTTTTTCTTCCTTCCAGGGAGGAGTTTTTGTCTGAAGACCATGAAAAATGCATACACTCTTCTGGAGATGTGTTTTGTTTTTTTTTTTAAAATGTGCAATTACAAAAATGCCTTTCTTTATCTAATGGTTTTATGAGAAGAATGCATGTCCAGATTCCTTCATTTTTCTTGATTGCTGCTTCTCCTTCACCATCTGCCCAACTGTGACCTTCTTTCTGGGTTGGAAATGGTACAGGATCTGTCCTTCAGACCTCATCTGCCTCATTTTTAAGCGTTTGCTGAGGTGGTTCATGCAATTCTTGGCAAGAGATCACTCCCTGACCATGTGACTCGGTGGATTTGTGACACCTGTCTCTTGCTATCTCATCATGTGTTGCAGACTTTTTCATATGAAAGTCGAATCACTGGTGGGAAGTATGGACCGCATCAATGAGTTCTGTTTTGCAGCTAATCCATGTTTAATGATTGACGTGCACGTGTATTTTAGTTTCACTTGTCCTGTCTTAGAGCTCTGTTGCTATTTTCTGTCACACTCCCACCTTTTGCTTTTTATGTGCATACCAAGAAACAGATCCAGCTGGTCTAGCGGTTAGCTGCTGCTGAAAGAGGCAGAGACACTGTCTTTCCCCTGCCCTGGCTGTACTGCACGTTCCCACTGCTTCCCTCTTGTGTCCCTCAGTGCTTGATTGTCGAGTAGTATGTAACAACAAAACAATTAATTTCATGTTACTTGGATCTAAAATTAATCTCTGAGATTATCTCACTGTAAGAATTTTTCTGTGAAGTGTGACTTCTCTGAAGAAGTCAGGAATTCGAGACAATTCCTTAAGTGTTTTGGGCTCCCTAACTTAGGCACTGCAGATCCATTAAGTGGTTGTATTCTTCACAGAATGGCAGAGGCTGGAAGGCCCCTCTGGAGATGGTCTCGTCCACCTCCCAGCGCAGAGGAGGGTCAGCTTGAGCAGTTGGGTTCTGAATATCTCTAAGGATGAAGATTCCACCACCTCTCTGGGCCACCCATGCCAGCGTTTGACCACCCTCACAGTAAAAAAAGTTTTTTCTAATGTCTTAAAAACAAGTGTTTTCTTGCATTTGTGACGTTTCCTTGCATTTAAGCTTATCTCAGACTTACGGATCCATCTGCTTGTAAATCTTAAATGATGTTATGTTTTCTCTGTGCTTAGATTTTTGTTCCTAAACATCCCAAGATAAAATGAAGGAATTACAAATGCCACAACGCATACGGGGACAGCCGCTGGATACATGGGTTTGCTGCCATGTGTGTTTTACCGAGAGCTCTATTGAGAGCAGGACAAAACCCCTGCAAAGATCGAAGCAGGTGCTTCATTTTAGATACTGAAAGTGATTTTTTTTTAACTTTTTAAATCCAAATAAAGACCAAGAGAGTGCAATATTTGGTTTGTAAATATGTACAGTTAGTTTCCTGTAAGAAATGAGCACCTGTGTCTGGTTTCAGTTTATTGGAAGTCAGAGTCCTGTTAGAGCATCACTCATTGGAAGACCATTCTGATGTCACAATTAAAGTTCATGATCTGCAGGTTAGACTACTGTAATTTGATCCGAGGTTTCCTTTAAAATTATCTGGGAGCTATAGCATTAACAAATGACATCTGTCTATTGAGTTGAGGGAAGGCAATGCAACTGATAGCACTCACCTTCATCCAGTGCTATTGTCTGGCAACCCAATAACTACAGGTAAAAATTCCAATTCCTGTGTTTACGTATGTGTTAGTAACTTCCTGAACAATCTTTGCTTACTGGCTGTGGCTAATTATTCCTTGCCCTAGATGCAGAGGCTGCCTCTGAATGAGGAATTGGAAAGCGCCAACGTAGTTCAGAAATCCCATTTATGTAATGCTTTCCAAATCCTTTTGTTAGTATATTCAGAACAGAGATAACTTTAATTACTGTGACTTCTATCTTTTATCATTGTATTTTATATTTTATTGTTTTGCAGGATGCTTTGCTGTGAGAATAGCTGATTTCTTGGCTAAATGCAGTTTTAATCTTTACATAGCTAGCTTAATAGCCGTGGTTTCCACAATCTGTATTTTGATAGCACTATGACAGTGCAGGTTATATATATGGCAGTTAACAAATCCCATAGTGTTCCGTGACTGCAAACAGACTGAGACATGCCCAACCTGTTGAACTGCATTCATTCAGGTTACCTGCCCCAAAAGTTATTTTGACACATCAGTAAAGAATAAATGCTGAAAGCAACTGGATCCAGTTTTTGTGATGTCTCTGCCTGCCCAGACCCTCTGAACAAACTATTTTTCTATGAAAAGGAATTATTGGGTAAGACAAGAATTGTATGGTATAAATGCATGAGTCAAATTTCTTTAAGAGGAGAAAGCAGTTAATGCCTCCCAACAGACAGTGCAGAGAGACAGCATGGGTGAGGTAAGGTTTCTGTTCTGTATGAAATTGTTAGGGGGAGAGCTCGGCCATCAACACAAGAAAAAGCATCCGTATGACACAGAAGGTAGGGTGACTGTATCCGGCTGAAATATTAACAAACTTGAGAGTGTTATGAAAGATGAGATAAGGATGCGGTGGGATTGGGCATCTCAGAACTATCATTAAAATGCTGTAAAGCCAAAAGTTGTTGTGGTTGGAGATTCTTTTCCTATGCGTGTTTCTGTTGGTTTTCTTGGTAAGCTGCCTCGAAGAGGGGTTTAAGGAGAGCTCCGGAGCGCTCCTGGTGTAGGTTGGGCTCTGCAGAGACTATGTTGGGAGGTCGTACGGTACATGGTGGTACCCACAGCCCCCAAAAGGAGCCTCTATGGGTCCTTCAGAGCCAGAGTTAGAGACTGCCGCGTGTTCACCTGGAAGTCCTTAACAGAATTGTCTCCATAGCTGGGAATGGGCCCAGACTGTCATGTTAAATGATCTCAGAATGTTTTATTATTTTTAACAAAAATTATTATATCAAGGTAATCTTAACTGTCAAACTGGGATGTGTATACTGTGCATTGTACATTGTTTCCCTTTATGTACTGTTTGTCATTAACAATCTTGGCATGACTGCTTCCCAGGTAGTAAATATATTCTGGCATAATTAAAGCAGTTCCACTTCCTTCGCAGGCAAAACCTCAGAGATGGTATCTCTGGAGGGAGACGCTGGAACTGACCGAGAGGTTGTGCTAGCTGCTACTTATCTGTTAAGCAGTACGTCAGGTACCATCTTGCTGAATCGCCATCCCTGACCACCTCTGTATTAACATTTACAGTGACCTGCGCTGGGCCATAGTTCATTACTTTGGCAATTGTAAAAAAGAAAAGACTGTATTTTTTCATCTTATTTTTTAGCTCATTTTATATGTTCAGGTAAAAAAAAAAAAAAGAGTCAGAGAAAGCAGTTTGAACTCCTGTTTCATCTATGTGAAAATCCATGTAAAACTATATAACTTAATTAATTATTAACAAGGTAGCTGACTTCCTTTAGCAAGGTATCCATATGGGATGCACTTCTGAGGATATACCCAATTAGCTCTGCTGCTGCAGCCAATGTTTCTGGACATAAATTCATGGATACTGATCCCATTGCTGCCACTGTGTAAGCAGATTGTCTGTCACTGAAGTTTTGGACAGGCACAGAAGCCTGTTTCTATAATTAAAGTTGTAGCATCTGCACGATAGTTGTACACTTAAAATTACCGTGCCTCAGCGTCACCTTGCTTCTGATCGTCAAACCCGCACAAAATGAAAATACGAGCCGTTCAGGCCCGTAAAGAGTACAGGGTACTGCAGGGCTTCGAGTACAAGGGCATGACTACAATGTTCTTCCTATCTCAGAGGAACGTTGTACGAGGCATCTTAACGTTATGTGATGGGAAAGGACATAAATCTGTACGGATAAAATGAAGTTATGTATGAGCAGTTTGCCTCTACAGACGAAGAGACACAGGTTGTAAACTCCTTGGAAAGCCCGTCTCCCGTGCCACCAAATCGTTTAAATCATGGAGTATTCTTTGGGGAATATTAGAGCTGCAAAAACTAGCCTGGCCGTAGCTATGTAAGGGATAAATTAAGTACAACTTTTAACTCTTGACTGTTTGGAAAATAAAGGCCCAATCTTCATTAACAAGGTTGAACTGGATGATTTCTTTTGGAAAAATATTTGGATCCTTTTTTTCTGTTTTACAAAAATATATGTATGTTTCAGGTGACTGCTGCCTTCTATATTTGAGCCTTTATTTGAAAAAATATTTGAGGATAACAAATCGTAGTACAAATATTTGGGGAGTACCTTGTTTATTTCCAGGACAAATATTATTAAATGGGTATGACAGAGAACCATCCAAAGATTAATTTTACCAGTAACAGAAAAACTTTCTAAAAGGAATGCTTCTCATCAAGCATAATCATACCACCTAAACAGACGTGATTTAGCGAGACAACTGACCGTAAATCTAGCCTAAATCTAGACCGTAATCTAACAGAAACTTGTATTCCTCAGTTACTCAGATGGACTGTGGATTTAATTTGACAACTTACTTTATTCACACTAAACTCTGTTGGGAGTGAAATAGTATTCCACATTGGTACCTTCTCGTGTGTTCTGCTAAGTGGCAGTGTGTGTTTTATAAGTGGCTGTTGCGAATCAAGATGAGCTGGGAAGAGAGTCTGGTCTGTACCCAGCCTCCCGCTCCGGGCGGGCTGTGACAGCACTGCGTGGCTGGGGGGGAAGGATATTTTGGGGGGGGATGATGGCTGTGCAGGGGCAGCCAGGATGCCTTCCTGGGGCCGTGGGGCTCGCGGTGGTCCCACCGGGCTACGGGGGCTGGGGGGTGCCTCTGAAGCCACCGATGCTGGACTGGGCCCTTCAAAGCGGTGTCGCAGCACTTTCCACCTCCTCTTCTTGTACCTTTCTGCCTACGCCTAAGAACTGCAGCAGGGAGTTTCGTTCCTTGAGCGCAGTCTTGGGGAGGGAAGCAAAAAAAGCAGTGTTTGGCGGGGGGCAAACGGGCTGTTTGTGGCGAGGCGGTGTCACGCCACGCAGCGGGTAGGGGCCCTGAAATACCAACTGCGCGCTGAACATCTCATGGAGGCCTCCCGCTGCAGCAGAGCCCGGCCTGCCGGGGCGCAGCGTGGGGTGGGCGAGTGATGCTCAGCCCCCGGCAAGGGCAGGGCCCACCGCTGCCCTCCTGAGGTGAGTGGGGATGGGCACGGGCCGGCCGGGGCCGGGAAAGCGGGCAAAAATATACATCCTGCACCGCTTCTGGGAGGGAATCCTGCCCCTCCGCACTGCGTTCGTTGCCTGTCAAAGCATTGGTGTATCCTTTCTGATACCTTGTACCAACCCCCAGATGTGGTCGGTAGGTGCGGAGGTGACTTTAGAAAGGAATGAAGTGGTTTACCATCGGCAGTGCTCCCTTCTCCGCAGGTACAACCAATTCTTGTGTAAGAAGCGGGGCAGAGCCGAGCGGGGGCGGGCAGGCTGGCTGACGGCACTGGGTGCTTTCGGAGTTACACCTCTGTATGGTTCGGTTGCTGAATCATCCCCCCCGTTTCTCTGTTAGGTGGCGGAAGGGTATTTCTATCAGCGATTTACATCAGGAGACAAACACCGTGGTTTAGCTGCCATGGCTGGGGAGAGCTTTCCAGGCAGGCTAGTGGGAGAGGTGTGATTAAAACCCTCGTGTGCTTTATATCGGTTCCTCATTTTTTTCGTATGATTCTGCTCTCACCAAAGTCAACGGGAGAACTCGCCCGTTTAAATGGTGCTTTCACCGGCATGGCTCGCGTTCATTTTTGTTGTGTCGATCTGCCCTTCGTCTTTTGCCCAGAGGCCACCCAGCTCATGGCTGGTGGACCCCCTCAGGTGCAAGAAGCAGACGGCAGGGGAGTTTAAAGGTGCTTCTGACAGTCCAGAAGTTTCATGGTCGGTCCGGATGGCCCCAGAGAGCTCGGTGGGGGAGGGCAGGCGGGGTCGGGTCATGAGCAGAAAGCACTGTTGAGCTTCCAGCCTTACTGAACAGTTTCTGGTTTTCAGTTCCTTCATGGGAGAAAGGAGCAGCGTGTGGGAAGGTGATACTGGCAACATCGCCTATGATTTGGGGTCGCATGGCCACACGTCAGGGGCTCTGAAGGCCGCCTGTGTATGAAGACTATTGGCACAAAGTCTGGGAATCGTGCAGAGCTTCAGGCATGTCCCGCCTTATGCAGAGCCAGAGAGCAGCCCGAGGGCTGCAACGAACCAGTCAGACTCAACTAAAAGTGGAACTATTTATGGGAGGTTGTCTGTTTTCTCTTGTGACTCGTGGATGTTGTCTCTTGTTCACCCAGGCTCTGAGCCCTATCAGTTTGCACTTAAATATAGCTTTCCCAGGTTTTCAAATCTGCTGTTTTCCCAGAGGAATGTCTGTTCCTGGCATGTAGCCCTCCTTCTCGTTTTATCATACTGAAAATCATCTCACTCCCTGAGTGTTGGTAGCTTCTGGTAGATGACCAGCAGCTTAAAGGTTACTGACTACCAGACCTCTCCTCTCTGCCTTCAGACCGAGGGCGCCGTGGTTCATTTGATCCTACCCTTTCTGGTGCCCTGCGCCTCCGGTTTCTTCATCGCAGCCCTTGCCATGATCCTGAAATATCTTGCCAAGTAGAGAGCGATGGAGGAGGTTTGCCTTCCTTGCAGTCTGAGGCAGGTGGTACCGGCAATCACGGCAGCAAGTGCATGCGGAAAGGGTGGTGGTGCGGCATGTGACGCCTACGTGCATCCAGTTCTCACATGCCTCATCGTCACGGACAATGCCTAAGCGCGCGTGCCAAAGCTGTCGAGATCAAGTGCTGTTGTTGCATATACTCTCCAACTGAGCCAAATACTGTACTTGCAGGGCAGTTTTCTCAAGAAAAATCTAAAGGATTAGACTAAATGATATCCATAAGTGACATTTTGAATACAGATGCACAGCACTTTAACTTCATAATTAGTAACTGATATAGGTACTGTAAAACACAGCTTTCTTGCAAGTTTTTTTTAAATAGGAATTTAATTTTCCATCTTTGAAAAAACTTGATTCTGTATGATTCCGTTCTCAAACCAAGCCTCACACTTGCGTAACTTTGTGAATCACTCAGAACTGCAATACATTTATACATTTGTTACTGCAAGTGTGCCATGGCTAACGACTGACGGGTAATTCAGCTGTTGTCTCTTAAGTTCTGTTATTGTCACGTCAGGTCAGAGAGATCAAAGGTCTGGTATTTTAAGGGATTTGGCACTTCTAGATAAAAACATTTTGCATTCCATGCATGTCCAATCTCTAAAGATAACTAGGGAGGAATACGGTAAAAACCTGCTATCTCTGTGGGAAGGGTAGTCGGAATGTAATTTGTATAATTACCTTGCATGGTAGTTCTTTGCATTTGTCAGCATAACTTTATTTTTGTTTTCTGCTTGTTATAAAGCCTTTTGCACTTATTGTTTGTACTGATTGTATGAACATTTGATGCCTGCTGCTGTGCAGATTTTGTCATTGAAACAATTGCTTCCTGAGCACTTCAGTACTTCAGGCAGAGTCCTATCAATGATTATAGCTTTTGGGGCTTTAAAATGAAGTAATTTTAACATACGGTAACACTACTTGATAGTTTCCTCTGGGAATCCCACCCACTGTGTCAGCTGCAAACAACTGTGTATGTAAGAATGCTGTTCCCGTGGCTTAAATACCTGTAATGCTGTCCCACCCAAACTAACCTCAGTGTGACAGAGACTTCTAATCCACCAACGAGATAAGCGATGGAACTATATGTTACTGTCCCTCTGATTTAAAGGTATTTCTGCCAACCAAGTTAGTATTTAACTTCCTTTATTTTACTTTTAACAAAAATCACATAATTATAAAAAAGACAGGTGTTCAGTCTGTTGTACAAAAGAAACGCATCGCTGATTTGCTCTGAACGGGTGGCATAGAATTCTGTTAGTGCAATCAAATAAAGTACAGAGTGTGAAAGGATACATTTTCCTAAGTGAAGGAGAAAATTGGCTTACATTAGGTGAAACATTAATGGCAATTTCACTAAAATGAAATCTTCTCAGTGCTGCAGTTCTGTCTAGCTGCACTTTAATTTTAAACTAGAAGCCATCCCAGCAATTCATCCTAGCATGGTAGCAGGACTGTTTTAAAAAAGTATCAGTTTTATCACGCGTGTGCATGGATCGCAAAATTCTGGAAGTGTCCCAAGTTATCCCATCATGATAATGCAGGATGAGACTCTTTGGATAATTTCTTCCGTAACGCTTTTCCCCATCATTTCCATATTGCTGTTGCTAGCGTTTTGTACCAGATGCCGTTCTGTCATGAAAGCAACAGCTTCCTGATTTTTTTGTGCCTGAAAACTTGTCTACCTTTCCTAAGTGTATCAGTTGGTCCGATAAAATCTATTTCACATTTCTTCAAATCTTGCTCCTTTTCTACCATTAGGCCATCCCGCCGACATTACTGTTATGAATACCTTTGTATGCTCCCTGCCCCAATACTCCATTAATGTTTCTGCTTAAATACGGTGCTGTCCTTATGCATGCCGGATGTGGTTCAGGGCTATCTTATTCATTTGAGATCTCCACCTCTTGGGGAGTCTGACTGCATTTTTATTCCTATGGAAAGTATGTAAAAGTGGGGTCAGATAATACTACTGCAGGTGGCTGGCCCCATTGCCTACACATACATAAGCAGAGAGAGAGAAGGCCTGCTCCAGTTCAACAAAAGAATAGGTATCTGCCTTCTCTGTAGAACTGGACAGAAACCAGTGCGTGATAGGTATGAAAAATATGAGCTTGTTATCAGCTGATAATATTGCTGTTTCTCTCCCCTCTCATAAAGTAGCAACCAGATGGAGGGAGACAGTGGCCCTTCCCCTGTTTGCAAGGGGACTTTGCTCTGTCCTGGGCAATCCGGGTGTTTGACAGCTCTAGGTTGGTATGTGAAGGTGGGATTCTGCTGCCTAAATGTAGCCCTGTGGTGCCGCCGGAGATGCCTCAGGTGCCTATAGGTGTCTCATCAGCCCCATATGTCACCTCTTCTTGGGTGGCTAAATAGGACTGGATACCAATGTGTATGTTACTAAATCCTTTTCCTGTGTCTGAAAACAAGATGCAAAGACAAGAGCAGTTTGAAGTCACCACCACTGGTTTTTGTTGCCTGGATCCATTCAGCCACCTGCTCTGGGCTCTCATTCTCGTCATACTACCTCTGCGGTGCAGCGTTATGCTTGAGTAGGTATATTGGTGGCCAAAAGGGGCAATGCTTTTACTTTCTTTGCCCTTGGCATCACTCTCCCGCCGCTCTGCTTAGCGCTGAAGCTTAGTTCTGCTTTGGAGTCAGCTGAAGAGCAGTGCTGGAGAAACAGAGCCGGTAGGAGCACGCAAGTGAGAAAGGAAAGTGCCTGCTCAGCTGGCAGCTACCCTCTGGCTCAGCCCTGTCGCAGAGCTGCCTGGTTAGGCACCCGCTTGTTGGTACAACCTGCAAGTTGTCTTGTCTTTGGCTCTACAAATCCAAAGTAATTGAGCTCTTCAGGAACAAAAAGTGGATCGCAAAGGCTGTAAAAGGCAAATATTGTTTGAAGATAAATTATGCGCAGTAAAAGGAGCTGGGGCTGTGGAGCTAATTTCCAGGGAAGATTAAGTGAATCAGAAAGCATCCTTTTGAGGATTCATTGCAACATACGTTCTTTGACAAAATTCTTCCCCTTGAGCCCTCTGGCAATCTGCAGACCTCCCCATACTAAACCTAAGAGCCTTCCTGTAAATAATAATTGCTCTGGAGGCAATCTGGACCTCTGTGAAAAGCCTCTTTGTGCTGGTCTGTGAGGGCTGGAAACTTCTTAGGAGCAGAACTACGGATGCCATCAGGAACAACTTCTCCAGCTGGTTTGTCTCTCTGATGGGAGAGCGAGTGGCTGGCTCTGCTGGTGGCTCTGAGACCCTGCACCCCGCAGCTGAGGGAGACTGGAGAAGTCACTAGGGCATCTGGCAAATGTAAAGCCTTCCGCAGTGTTTGGGGCTCGCCCTCCCTAACCGCTTTCTGCCTCTCCTGGTGCAGGACGGTGGATGGTTTCCAGCTGAACCAGTTGACAGAAAATTCCTGCTAAGGAAGAAAAAGTAGAGGCTTAACTCTGGTAAAGACTCCAGTGATGGGCTGGGGTCAAACCTAGTACAGCCAGGGCACGGGCTGGTGCTACACCAGCGCGCCTGCTGTCTGTGAGGGATGCAGAGATGCTTCTGCTGCTGTCAGGCCGGGGGGTGGTGAATCAGGGATCCTCACTGCTTTCCCTGGTTGTTCCCTTCTCACTGTACCGAGCGAAGCTCAGGGAAAAATCAGGGCTCAGCCCCGAAACCAAGTGAGCATGGTTAGTGTTTGGAGAGGAGACCCAGCAAGGAGAATGCGTCTGAATCACTTTACCACCCACGAAAATACTCTACAAATAAAGTTGTGTTGTTTAGTTATAAATTTCAAGCTGGAATGGTGTAATCTTGAATGCGTATAGGAGAGAGCACCCAAAAATTAGTATTACATTAAGTATTAGTGACAGCTTTGGCTGAATTTGAAAGCGTATCTTCAAGGTGAAAAGCAATCCTCGGATTAACAGGGTTTCTGGATTAGCCCTAGGACTTGTAGGCTTCCTCAGGCATTGCTGAAAAGGTTTTGTTTTCCTTCATTTTTCATATTCGCATTTGGTAACGTTTCTTTCTCGTTGCTAGTGTTACCGCGCCTCTGTTTATTGGTTGCTATTCCTAAAAACAAATCCAGGCTTAGGCTTTCGTGGGAAAAAGATGTGGAGCAGGGAAAGAGAGGAAGGCCCTTTGGAAGATTTGTGGCATTTGATAATGTTACAAATGAGGCCAACGGCTATTTTAAAAAGAGCTATTCAACTGGTTTATTTCTGGCAGAAATGGAGGAGTCCGAAGAAGCCCTCACCCGCTTTGATCTAAGGCTCAGGGTGTTCTGCCTGTTGTGTTTCTCCCTCTGTCATGTACTTTGTCTTCTGCGGGTGTCAGCGGAGGGTTTCATAACCCACTGCTCGTTTCACTCTCTCGCTCTGAGATCCGGGTGCAGCTTTGCACTTTGCCTCCTTATAAATAAATCATCAGTTTTCTCAAATGAATCATCTATTGTTCGAGGTGGGCAGAATATTTTAATGGGATCTAAGTTAAGAATCATAATCTTTATACGTTTGGTTTGTATTTTTGACCTGCTGTAGTTACAATTTATGGCCAAGGAGGTATAAAGAAGAAATAGGACAAAAAGCCTAGCTGACCTGCAGTTGCAACAGAGACACGCGGATCCTCTGTAGTTTTATTCATGACTCCTGGTGTAACTGTAGGATGGAGGAGTCACATTCTTTGGCACTTGAGGTGCTGGGCACTGCTAAAACACAGGACTGAAATGGCCCAAAGCTTTTACCTGACAAGAAATAACAAATGGAAGCAGGTAGTAGAGCAGAAGGAACCAGTGAAATGTTAGGACGCGGTGAGACGCTTACGTGCCCAGAGCTCACCCAGGTTCCTGGCTGTATCAGCTGGTCATCGCAAAGCTGTTCCTGCTCCCTGCAGACCTTGCCACAAACACAGCTGGAGGCAGTCTCACTTGCAGAACATCTACCTCGGTATTTGTCAGCATGGTGGGCCGTGGACATCTCGTGACATACATCTCAGGGCCTACTGTTTTAATAGTTCTCTCTGTGTTTGCATTAAGAATGCATAATTGAGGCTTCGCTGATCCTTTTTGGCCAAGAAGACCCCTTTGGGAGGGGACCTGGGAGACATGCAAGGCTTTGCTTTACTCTCTTTTTTGGAGTGGGACCTCCAGGAGCAGCCAGGCACCGTGTTCCACACTCAGAATAGCAAAGATCTTTCTGTGGAGAAGTAAACTCTCCCAGTTCCCGAGGAAAGAAATACTACTAAATAGTACCGTGTGGCCTTCAGTGCCACTCATATGACAGGGAGGACACATTTCAAGATACAAAAGAGAGAATTTAAAGATTGTTTAAGAAAAAGTTAATGAATGTGATGGATTAAACAGGAGTAAAAGCATCTCTCCTGGCCAGTGCCACCAGCTTGGCCGAGGGTGGGTTGAGAGGCAGGGTCGGCTGCATTGGGAGGGCAGAAACACACAGAGGACATAGGGGTGCCTGGGATTGTAGTGTCCCTGGCTCAAACGGGATGTCTACGTGCTCGTTGAATCCCACCCAGAGAGCCCAAGGAACGTGTCTCAGGGAGTTTAATACACACAAACACTTTAAACAAACACAGTGACGAAGGGAGGGAGGGGGAGCCTGCAGGGGTCTTTGCTGGGAACTGCGCTCTTGTAATTAGTAACTTCGGCAAAACTTTCCCGTGAGCATATGCATCCCCAGCACATCGTGTGCCCACTGAAACCAGTTTTCTACTGCACTCCACTTCTTCGTATCCCTTGTCCGGACCGTTTCTGGTCTGATGCTGACAAAATGTTGCCAGCTGGTGATTGCTACTTCAGAGCAAGGACAGATGATTTCATATTTCATAACGAACGTTTCACAGGATTTGCTAAAATTAAGTTTCGTTCCCAGCTAGCTTTCTCAATCATACAATTTGGTTTACTGTCGTCTTTTTTTTTTTCCACGTTCACTGCATCGTATTTCAGACTAGATTTAAACTCTGAACTTGCCAGAGCTCGGATACATTTGTGTTTTAAATGTACATTGGTCCTTTTAACAGTAGTTACAGCATTTACCAGATCACATTCATAGAGTTTTAAAACATACCTTCTGTCCTGGGCCAGACACAAGCTCTTTGGGTGAGGGACTTTGTTGCTCTGTGTTTACATACTGGTGAGCTCAAAGGCACCCGATCCTGACTGAGCGAGCCCTTTGGTACTTCTCTGCTATAAATAATGCCGTCATCCTGTACCTGGTAAATGTTTTTAAGATGAGCCCGTAAGTGCTTGAAGCATAAGTGCTCGGGTATTATGTTATAATTATGTTATAATGGCACAGTATAGTGGGTACTCTCAAAAAGATCCTTGCTCTCACACGGTTGGAAATTTCTCTGGAAATGTTAGTAAGGCTTTATTTTCTGAAATGCAAAGTCCATGTAGAAGTTCTTTCCCAGCAAGGACAAACTCCAGCATTGCTCCCTTTTCAAATGCTTGGCCTCTGCGAGTCACCTCCAGTTAGATACATCAGTGATGTATTAAGGGGTTTTGTTGCTCCCTCATTTTCTTCCGACACTAACTCCAAAAAAGGCTTTTTCAGAGCAGGAAAATGGTTTCAATCATCTTTTCATTCAGTTTTGTGGTCTCTTTCTTCGTTTCAGTGATTAAGGACTTGGCAGGGCTGGACTTCTCTTTTGGTTTGGAAGATAGCTTTGGTTTGGAACATCCCAAAATAAATGATGTCCAAAAGTTTCCTCTTTGTCGGCTGTGATTTCAAAGCAATTTTCGTGGCTCAGTTCAGGACTGCCTAATAGAAGAAAATGGAGCAATAATTACTGCCTGCAGAGCTTCTAGCACAGCAGTTATTTAACTAGCTGCAAAATAATTTAAGGAACCAGCAAAAGTCTCTTAGAAAATTTCTCATTCCCCGAGGAACTGTGTACTTTGAGCCAAGTGCTTTTCCTTGAACTGGGCACGTAATTCCCATGGCGCTCGGGTGGCAGCTGCGGCCCCAGCGTGCCAGGGGTGGGAAGAGCAAGGGCAGCGTGTCCAGTCCTGCCTGCCTGAGGTGTGAAGCTCACCTTGGGTCAGCGCTGCCCGGCGTGCTGGGTGTCGTGGCACCCCATTGCTTCTGGAAATCTTATCCGCGCGCTCCTTTCGAACGCTCCCAGCAACATAAATCCGAGTACTCATCCCTCTGGGAAACCCGCGGCGCTCACTGTGTTCAGCCCTCAGTCTTGGCCCCGGCTGCACAAAGCAGACAGAAGGCTGCCCTAACGGGGCGGCCAAGATTTCCTGCTCACGCAGGGGAAATTTCGCAAGAAGCACAGCCAGCACATCGCCGGCCAGCCGGCGGCACCGGGAGCGGGGTGGCCGGGCAAGCGGCCGATCTCTGCCCCACGCCTGGCTGGGGACAGCCCTACCGGTGCCCACTCCAGGAGGAGCTCAGGAGGGGGACGAGAAGCTTCAGTCAGGAGGATTTAAACCATTAGCTGAAAGAGCTTTGACTGTACCTTGCGATAACTGACCTCGTTCGGGCTGAATTTTTGTAAAATGAGTGTGAAAATGCGAAGCGGCACAGAGTGAGATTACCTAGGCAGCACAGGGATTCACAAATGGGCTTTGTGAGAAGCCACAGCTTGCAGAGCTTCTCCTTCCGTTTTACGGGTGTAGCCGCAGAAAACCAAGACACTGCAAAACAAACTCGTAACTAACGTCTTTGGTGGGTATAAAACTTTAGTTACATGATTTATTCTGTTGACTAAAAAGGGCTATTCGTTTGCTCCGAATTAAAAATTTATATACGCGTTTGTAACATTCAGATCTAGTGTTACCACAGTGACTTTATTTATTTTAGATAAAAGCCAAGATCCTTGTCATTTCAAGGAAAGAAAAACCCGCTTAGTGGTAGTAATTAAAAGTTATTTATGCTTTCAGCGCATTAACAAAACTCTACATGTTTTGGAAATAGAAGGCTAGTGGTAACGTTGGAAGCCCGTACGGAGTTAGTTAAGAGTGGGGCTTTCCGGGGGGTCCAAGGGCACGCTCGCAGTGGCGGGTATGGCAAAACCTGGTCAAGCCTTCTCCTGGCCATAGGTGGCTCATCCATGGTCGGGAAGCCGAACGTGTGAGGGTTTGCTCCGGGCAGTGAGAGCTCCTCTACGCAGCTTCTAGACTGCAGCTGGCTTGCAGCTGGAGGGATCAACGGTGAAGCATTTCAAGCCTGGTCCTTGCCTCAGTCTTGGTAACCACCCATGTCCTGGTGTGAGTCAGGGGGGCAAAAGCCACGGGCTGACAAGTCTAGCCTACGGAGGAGTTTAATTGGATGGAAAGTGTTTAGTTGGTGGGAATGTGGGACGCACTGTCAGTAGCTCAAGTTTTTGCTGGTGCTTTTGGTGTCCCAGGGGGTGCCATTATCCCAGTAAAGATGTTAATGAACGGTATTTTCCAGCAGAGAGATCTTATTAACACTTGTGCAATCTCGTATGTAAAATCTTAAATTCTATTTCTAATTAGGGAACTTGATAAGGGGTCAAGTACAAAGCATCCATGTTGATCATTTAAGAGGAAATGGCAAAGAAACAGGGATGTGTACCTAATAATTTGATGTAAAGTGAAGCAAACAAATGTAAAAAATAGTGAACATTTACGAAAAATTGATTTGTTTCATTCCTCTTTTGTGTTTAAGTTGGTTTGTATTAATTCCATATTGGGAGGTTTCACACGTAGTAAAGAATTACTTCTTAACTTTGGTGAGAATAAACTGCGTCTTCTCCCACTGCCCACCCCTAAAATAAAGACTTACGAAGAAACATCCTTTCCGTACTTTCCACCAATAACTGTTTTTGCAGAGTGGTGAGTGCTTTCATTTTTAAAGTGTTTCCAAATTGTCTTTGTCCAATTATCATACTATTTCATTCAACAAATAACACCCATATGATGAAAGATGTTTTTTTTTCCCTACTGCAAAGCGCGAACCAAGCTACTAAAATTAGGCAAGTTACCCAAGTTTATGTGTTGTGTTAACACAGGAACCTTGCTTCCTATTCTACCCCCAACTGATAAACTTGCCGAAAAACTGTGCTTATTCTCTAATTGTACAAACATTACGTATTTATGTGTCTAGCCCGCAAACAAACCTATGCCAATATATAGCATAGGCTATTCGAATGAGAATGGAACGGCACTGAAAAAAATAGCCAGGAGTAAAAGAAATAAACAGAAAGGCTAAATAAATAAACAGAAACCAATTTGTGTTAGGAGTGACTTTGACGAACAACTCACATCTGCCCTTGCAGAGGATTGCCTCATGGTGTTGGCCAAAGGTTCCTGTCTTGCACTGGCGTTTTTGTTGATGATGGTTTTCTTTTTTTCCAATCCTCTGCTGCAGTTAAGAGAGTTATGTTGGAAGGGTAAATTGATTACTATAATTGTTCATTAATGCAGTCTTATTTAACGTACTTTTAGAGGTTATATTCTTCAGAATGATGATAAATTATGGTAGCTTCAATTAATGTCACTGCAGCTAAAGGGATGTCAGCATTTCTATTAATACAGTGCAATTTTCTGGGGTTTTATAACGAAGCTATAAAAAATTGCTGAAACTTAAGATACAAGGTCCCAGTGTATTTTATCCACACAATATTCCCTTGAATCTGATCTAATCAATAGATGTATCAAATCTAATGAGATAAAAATAGAGTGGAGAGAATCTACTGAAGATACAGATCCCAACTTGTAGAAATGGAAGTACGCTAAGGGGAATACACTGCTTTCTGCTGAGGTTAAAGAGAAAGGACACAGAACGGTGATGCAGAGACAGTCAGGTGGACCTGTGGCGGTGCAGGTGACAGGCATTTTGCTCGGAGGGCATCTTACACCCAGGCCTCCTGTACTGGTGACGATTGCCTGCTGCCCTCTGCCCCAGCCCGTCCCTCTGGCTTTCTCTGCCTGCTGCCCCCTGATGCATGGTGAGCTCTGGGTGGCAAAACGGGCTTGAGTTTATTAAGATACTGAGTTTATTAAGATACGTTACAGTGCCTGCCACAAACGGGCTGTAGTTCTTGGAGGAGTTCGGAAGGAGCTTACACACGAAGGTGGCTGAGCTTGGAATAAAAATACAACCTAATGCTAAAATCAGATCCCAGACTGAGGCGTTGAGGGTAGAAAATGCTCTCCCACCTTTAAAAATTGTGCTAGGGCTGATTTTAAATATTCTGGTATCAGATAATTAGTTGAACAACAAAGATAACTCTAAAGCACTTAGATTGCAGCAAAAGAAAGGGAAAGGAACAAGCCCACTCTGCCCAGCGTGCTAAACACTTTCAAAGCTACAGCCAAACGAGTTGTAGATAAAATTGACCCAAGCTTTTAAAAAACCTTGGTTATTTTCCTCACGAGAGAAACGTACAGGGAGAGAATGTTTATTTAATATGTCTTTTTATATATTTTTCTCCTTGGACAAGAGATAACGAAAATAGTAGGGGACTTGTACTAACTGATTAGCGCAGTACGTCAGCACCGAAGCACCAAGGAGCTGTTATTTGAGTTCCACTGCAAGTCCTGCAAGAAAAAAAATGTCTGCTGAGTGACAGCCTGCCCGGTCTGTTAACTGAGAGTGACAGCACGATGGGGCATGCGGAAAGGGACAATAAAGGTACTCCACTTACAAAGCAATCTGTTCGGTATCATCCCATGTCTTTCTGAATATGGAATCGTTTTCTGAAATCATGACAAAACACTGATGAATGGGCACACGCTTTATTATAGCAGTCAATCTCAAGGTAATGAGATACGTGAAATTCCTAGTTATATCTTAATCCTATCAATTATGAGTGCATTCTAAAAATAGAAATGCTAAGAACAAAGAAAAGACAAGGCGGCAAGGTAAGATGAGCTCAGAGCCTCACAACGGCATTGTTTTCTTGCGCTAAGGAATAAAGTATTTATTTACTTCGGTCAAAGTTCAAGGGCTCCATATCTTCTCAGCGCATTTCTTCACAGTTTCTTTTTCTGTATTCCCCTTATCTTTCCTTTCTTAAAGTTATCTAAGGGTTTCATGAACCTTTCCTTTCTTTTCTTAATTTATTCTGCGTTATGCACAAAGGTAAACTGTGCCACACAACTCGCATGATATTAATGGTCTGCAGCAACCGAGATATTTGTAGATGAATGTAGGTTTTAGAGATACAACTGGGTGGAGGCTTTGTTGTTTGTCTTTAAAATTGTGGTAGTCATTATTTTCAAATTCTGCCGATCACTGGAATACAAAATTAGAGAGACCTAAAGCGTACACATGTACAGAATATTAAAGATTAGAGTGGGTTTTTTTTTTTCCCCCCTGATGGACTTGTGCCTAAAGACCCAGATACAAAAATTATAGCCCTTGTATTGAGAAGCCTACAGTCTAAATAACTAGCTCGGAAAACTCAGGCTTTGATCAACAGCTGAGTGAGGACGGCTCTGGAGAGGGGCATGTTTGAGACACACCAGGAAAAAAATTCTCCTGCTTCCCTGAGGTGGTGTGCAGTCTCGTTATTCTATTACCCTTCTGCTGGCACTCTGCAGTTCAAAGAAGATAATGATGCTACTTCTGTCTAAAACAGAGAAAAAAAAAAAGAAAAAGAGAAGAAAAGGAAACGCCATCAGGTTAAACTGAAATGTGTTTCTTTATGAGAAATAATTCGTAGGTGCTTTCAGAGTAAGATTATAAAAATCAGGACCTTGGGCTTACACGCGGAGATTTGAAATAGGATATACCAGCTCTCTGCTCCTGCTTATCAGCTTGACTGCAGCTTTTAGCGATCAAAGTTATTGCTACCTGATAGCGGTCTTTGGGTAACCTCTGTGAAATTACTGATGCCCGCAGTGCAGCCTACAAAAGAAAGGCCTTTTTTTCCTCTTAGCGTTTCCTCTCATCAGGCAAGGGGATGCGGTGCTTTGGGATCCCCGGGCCCCGCACCGCTATGAGGAACCCAGCAGTGAGAACTGACGATTTTCGTCTGTGCTGACTCCTGAGCGGGCACTGGGTTACGTGGGCCGGTACGTCTCTCGCCCTGTGTGTGGACGACCTGTATGAAAAGCAGCTGGGTTACATCTGGATTCCGGGCTTCCAGCGGCTGGGTGGTTTTTCATCACGGGGCGTTGAAAACGCAGCACGCAGAGGGAAGGCGCGGGATGGGGCGGGGAAGCCGCCTGTTCAGTCAAGGGCAAGCGGGGCAGAAGGCAAGGAACGAGCGGTGCTCCTCTGACCACGAACGTTATGTTCGTAGCACGGGTTTATGAGTGTAACGTGAACAGACAGCCATAAGCACAGACCGTACCTTTCCGCCCGAACCCGCCCAGCGCTGCCTGGCGGTGAGACACCGATGGGTGTCCATATCGGTGGTTTTGTGGTGTTTGTCAGCCGTGATCTGCAATTCTCAGCAGATTCACAACTTCAGTCATCACAACACTTTGGACACTTTATTATTATCTCTTTGCAAGTAAGACCCATTAATGACTTCACGCAGTGGTTTGGATTAAGCAGATCAAGGATGAATTATCTAATTTGCACCAAATCACCCAGGAAATCTATTGCGTGATCAGAACGAGGCATCTTCATCTTCGGGGCTTCTTCGAAGTGCAAAAATGTATTGCAGAATGTGCGAGGCCCTGCCTCCTGGGGTGCAGAACGGCAAGTCCCAGTCCCTGTTACACACGTACTGCACAGATCAAAGCTTTAGGAAAAAATGCTAAACGCAGTTAGAATTACGGTAATAATAATTTACAGGTAGCTTGTTTTGTTTCTTTGAGGTATTTCTTTTTTCCTTGGGGGAAATAGTAAAGTATGGGTAAATATCAAAGTTAGCTTAGGCTAAAATATACATTGTTTGTTATTATTATTATCTGTAGCGCCTAGCAAACTCATGAGCTGTACAGTGGTAAGAAAAAAGACTTTAGAAGACGAATCTTCCTCATTTCATTACTACCAATTTCCATTCTCCTGGAGACACAAATGAAGCTGTCGCTGAGCCTGGGCTCCCTGCTTTCTTCTGGCTGATAAATTCCGCACCTTCCTTTCTGCAGCCTGGTGGCCAGTGTCTGGGTTTGTTATTAAGGCACTGAGGTACTCGATGTTGGGAACGCATCTAACCTCGAAAACGTTTTGGGCCGGAGGGCTGAGGCCTGGCGGGTGATGCCAAGGAATTACTCAGCTATAGTGTCTCTTCGATACCGCCGAAACTTCAGACCGACGCTTACCAAGACAAATAAGGAGCACGTGTCCAGCAGCCTGACAGTGCTGGTGAGGAAGGGCTACCTGCCCGCGCAAATATGAGTATGTCCATTCCCAAATCGCAAACGCAGCAATAACTTAATTAGCGTGAGCTAAATATTTTACTAACTTATAGGTCTGTTCGTACATTAAAAAATGACTCCAGATAAGCCGCATGCGGCGCAGCGCATCCATCCCGGCCCGCCCCGCTCCCGCCCCGCCCCGCTGAGACCCACCGGGGACTTCGGGCTGCCACGCCACCCCCCCGGGGCCACGCGAGGACACCCGGCCAAACCGGGCGAGTTTCGGCAGGGAGCTACGTCCTGCGGCTGAGCGGGGGTCTGAACCCCCCTAAAAGCCCCTCAACTTTTGTCACGCTCCCTTGCCGCGCCGCTTCGGTGTGTTAACGGGGAGCGGCGGGGCGAGCGCTGCCCCGCAGCGCTGATTTTGGGAGGAGGGAAGAAAGGAGGGGCGGGAGCGCACGGGGAAGGCCCCGGGGGAGGGGAGGAGAGGAGCGGGGCCGGGGCCCCCCCCGCCGCCCCCCGCCGCCGGACCCCCCGCTGCCTGGGGCGGGGCCCTCGGGGGCGCGAGGCGGGGGGCGGGGCCTGGGCATGGCCCCGCCCCCTCTCTCTCGGCCCCGCCCCGTCCCGGGGCCCGCGGCGGGCGCAGCCCCGCCCCCCCCCGGGCGAAGGGGCCGCGCAGCCGGGGCGGCTCTCCCGCTGCCGCGGCGCTGGCCCGGCTAACAAAGGGGGCGCCGGGGCCGAGGGAGGGGCCGCCGCAGGGCCGGGCCGGGAGGGGCGGAGGAAGAGGAGGAGGAGGAGGAGTTGGGGGGACGGCAGCGGCTCGCACAGAAAGTTGTGGGTCCGCCAGCGCAGCGCCGCGGGGAGGAGCCGGGCCGTAGCCGGGCTGGGCCGTGGGGAAGCGGGACCGCCTCCCGCCGCCGTGTCCGAGGGGTGAGTGGCGGCGGGCTGCTGCCGGCGGGTGCCCCAGCGGCTCCGGGAACGGGGGCCGCCCCGCGGGAGGGGACGGCGGGCGCCGCGGCTGCGGGAGGAGCGTGAGAGGGGGGCAAAGTTTGTTCCCCAACTCCGAGCCGGTAAAAGGAGCGGGGGGAGGGCGGGGGCGTAACGCCCACCGGCGGCCGGGCGCACCTGCGGGGGGTGCCGCTGCGGGGCGGCGGGGGAGCGGGCGGGACGGGGCCGCCGGGCGAGGGGCGGCCTCGCCGCGGGGGTACCCGGGGGCCGGAGGCGCCTCTGCGGCCGCGCACCCCCGCGGGGAGGAGGTGCCGGCACGCCCGGCCGCCCGCCGGGTCAAAATCCCCGCCGGGGGAGCGGGAGCGGGGGCGGCGGCGGCTCTGCCGGGGCGGCCGGGCGGGCGGGGAGCTGCCCGGGGCCGTCCCGTCCCGTCCCGTCCCGCGGGGCTCGGCTCCCCCCCGGCCGGGAGAGGGGCTTCGTGAGTCCTCGCACACGTGTCTCCCACGCCCCCGGGCCGGGCGGAGGAGCGGGGCTCCCTTGCTTTGCCACCCGCCTCAAGCGGGGATGTCCCGTGTGGTGCCAGCTGGGCGGTGGGTGGTGACAGCGGGCCGTGTCCTGCCCCCCTGGGGTGCGCGGGTGGGCACGGCGTGCCCTGTCGCCCGAGAATGGCCGAAGCTTGGCTTTCGTGGCTGGGGATTAAACTGGCCAGCAGCACCCCTCTGTGCCAACTCACTTTTTAACTGCCGTTAGGCATCCCTCGGCAGGGGCACAGCAGCGGGTGGCCGGCCGCCTCGCCGAGCGTGGCTGTGGCCAGCAAGCCTCGGTCCTGGGCCGCGGCTCCCATGCGGGGTCATGCCTGGTGCGGCCCGTGGAGTTACGGTGCCTCTCTGCTCCTGGTCCTGCCCCGTAGGTGCTGGTGCTGAGCTGAGACCCTCCATGGGAACCCTCTCCTGATGGATTTAGGCTGCGCCCGTGGCGTTCCCCAGCCCGCGAGCATGGCCCGCGTCTCCGACCAGGAGGAAGGACCTGGTGGGGGACACAGTGAGTTCAGTGACATCATTAAGTCCAGATCAGGTAAGCTGGCGAGAGAAACGGCGTCTTCGTGTTTTCTCCTCTATGTGTAGCTTCTGACATCACCTTGCATTTTTAAGCGGCACGTTTTCCCAACTTTTTTTTTGGCTGTATATTGGTAGTACAGTGAGCGACTGAGGCTGTTCGTGCAGCTGTCCTACAATTAAGTAATAGTAATTGTAGATCTCTGGGGTTTTTTTTTGACAGTGTTAGTCAAGTCTGTTTGTTTGGGATCCACCTTCTGCATGATAATTACCTCTGCTTTTGTAAATAACCATGTGCTTAAAGTGCTCTTATGCAACCTAGCGTTGGCAGCTTTTGTGTTTATTCTCAGATGCTGAAAATGGCAACTGTGGCCGCAATACTGCACCTCCTAAAAGTGCATCGCGGTAGTACTCGTGCAGTAAATTAATGTGCTTCCTCCTTAATGTAAAACAGTTGTCTGAGACTACTCACTCAGGCATTTCCTCTAGCAAAACATTCATGTAACAGATCCGAAGGTTATTGGAAAAACGTGGGGTTTTTTTGGTTGTTGTACGTTTCAGACTTCTGAGGCTCTGACGGCTGCTGGGGTGGGTAAGGAGGTACCCTCATCTTAGCAGGGGGAGAGCGGAGGTTTTGGAGGGGCAGAAGTCAGTTGTTTGTACCTTGATAGAGATTTGTGCTACATCCAGAGACTGGATGCTCGCTTCTCTAGCCTCAAAGGCTCTCTTTTCTTTCTTAAATGGAAAACGCTCCTGTTGTCAGAAGACTTTCCTTTGATATCTGAAACCTAGCAGTGTGGATTTTCTAAATGTTCCATACATTAAAAACTGTAGCTCTTGGGTTGGTGGTGGTTTGGTATGTCAGATTATGTAGGATGAGGGTTTGAATCTGGATTCCATTGGTGTCTGAATAGTTTGTTTCTTAGACCTCCTCTTTCTGAGGAACAACACCTTTGGTGGAGGCAGTCTTCCTCTTGGCTTCTGGAAGTTCAGTTTATGAAACAAGAATGCTTGTGGTTTTCCAGCTTGAATTCTGTAGTGCTGGTTTACATTTTCTGCTGTTATTCTGAAACCTCTGGACATAAATTTATTTGATTATAAGCGTGCAGTTAGCACCTCTATAAACGTTTTGAGTTTGGGGATTGCTTGCAAACAGTTTGTATGCATATATGTACGCAAGTACTACAGTTTTATAGGATGTCTGAGGAAACATGGCTGTATTTGAGGTTTTCCTTGGATGAACAAATTGTACAGTAAGTTCTGTTGTTTTGGTTATGGCAGACGATTGTAAATCTCCTGTTACAACCGCTTAACTTTCTTCATCTCTGTTAATGAGAAAATGATGTATATTCTAATACTCACAAGGTTAAAAGACTTGTGCGTTAAATTAAAAATAGTGAGTGAAGATTGATCTTAAATAATTCATCTTTTCTAAATAACACACCGGTTTGGATCTGGATGTGCGATTTCTTCAAGTTAATTACTGTACTACATAGCTCAGATCTGAACCATTCCCTACAAGCAAACCTGTGGGAGGGATTTCCTAATGAAAGGGCTGAAGTTTCCTGAAGTACAGACGGCAGCAAATTAAAGGCTGGTTGTCAGGACCGGGGGAAAAAATATTATAAGCTATGCTTCCGTTTTTTCCTAGATATCTGGAAAAGAGAATGCTAATTTTGATACATAGAAAGAAAAACTGAGTTGTGTTTTGCTGGGAAGATTTCCCCAGCACGGGATGTTCTTTGTGCTATAAGTGACTGGAGTACAGTAGAAGTGTTATGTTATTATAACTTACTAATATTTGGGGTAGCTAGGGGTCTGTTTGGGTTTTGAGGCTACAGAGAGCAGAACCAGTCAAGATTTAGGATCTCCGCTTTCCTTTCTTGTGTCATAGGAAAAGACTGTTACTCTGTTTCTTGCTGCTCTGCAAGTTCATCGCCTGTGATATGGGAAATCTCTAACACTTTGATTAGAGATAGCATGCAAATATTCATTTAGTATTTTCACCATTAGTAAATAAAATGCAAAGCCTGCTTCTAGTGGGTGAAAATCTTTAAGTGATTTAATACATCATAAGTGCATATTATTCCTATGCATTTTTAAAATAAGAACACCGAAAACAGTTTATTCTTGTAAATAAAAGAGAGAGATATGTGTAATGTCCTGCGTAAAGATCGCTTTCTCTCTCTGCTCTCCTGGCCAATTGTCTGTCTGTCTGTCTCTTTCAACATGTTGCTCTTCATCTTTTTGGACCAGATCACCGAGCTGTCGGGATATTGTGGTTATTTAAAAACATTCTTCTTCTAAAAGTGGTGGTTAAGATATATGGCTCGAGCTGATATTTTGTTATAACTTGGAAAACAATGATCATTTGGAATGCAAGAATCTTTCGGAGGTCAGCCCTTAACAGAGAGTGGTACTGGTAAAAATGTTTCTAAATATTTGGATACAAATGTAAACGTTAGTCTTTAGCAGCCTGTCAAGCTGAATATATTGTCTTTTTCTAGTCATTGCTGCTTTAGTTACACTTCCCTTGCTTTGGGAAAGTGGGAAGCAGCTAGAAGTCCATAAAGGTGGCACTGTTAATACAGTGAGTGGTTATTTAAAACTTGAGCTTTAATCTAAAGTTACTCTTATGGGACTGCAATAAGACACACGAAGCTTTACTGCTGCACAGGGCTGTGTGGTGCCTATCTTTGCCTGTTTTTACGAGCAAAACTAGCTATGTAATTTTTTTCTTAATGACTTGTAATTGGGAAGCTACCAGCCTACCACGTGAAGGGTATAGGAGAGCAATGAAAATTAAATCCCAACCTACCATTCATTTATTTGTTGCTTGTGTGAAAAAAGTGTGTGTCACAGGATTTCACAGATGGGAAAAGTAATTTTGCAAATATCTAATTCATCCTTTGGGGAGTTCAGACTGAGAGGATGAAGGATAAAATACTTTGAATGAAGATCCCTGTATGTTAGTGGTTATGTTGAAAATGCGTTTTCTTTCAGCGGTCAACAAGAAAACTTTCTATGGACATGCTGTATGCTGCAGCTGTTGTAAGTGATAAATGTTTGATTATCCAAAGCAAGAGAGTTGCTTTTTCCAGTAATCTCACTTTTGTGGCTTATGATACTAAAAAAAGAGAGAGAGACTTCTTTCACTTGTTCAATTAATACTTATTATATTCTGGTTTGGATGTGGCTCTTCTTTGATTAGTTAGTTTGTTCACACTGTTCTACATGTAGCTACAAGTTATTTTTGAAGGCACATCTTCTGCACTTAGAATAGAATATGATGGTGACCAAAGCTGCCTTTAAAATAACTGTTGGCTACAGTAATTATAAGAGAGGCCGCCTCATGTTCGCAGAAGAACCAAGCATCTTTTTGCCTCCCTTCCTCCTGCACCAGTGGTGGATGCTGATGGCTCTGAGTGTCTGATGGTTAAGGGGTAGGATACTCGTTCCTGGATGGTTACATTGGGTTTATATATTTATAATAAGCATTTATTTACCATTTTTAGCCTGTGCTATGCTTGTGTGTCTACATGAGCGCTTGCTGTGGAAAAGCAGTTTTCCCTTTTTTGCTTCCCTGTAGCATGAAGTAATGTATATGGAGCTGATTTATATCTTTGAAAGACATCTTGTGCAGATAGGTGAGCTTTTCTCTTTGCAATAGCTTTCAGGAAGGAATGCTGTGGGATGATTGCCTTGCAGTGGTGAAAACAGCGTTGTCATCACCGGGCTTGAAGAACAGATGAGTCTTCGCTATGATTAATTATGGAAAAAAGACAAACTCACTTAAAATCTGTCATGGTAGCTTGGAATGGTAATATATAATTAAACAGTAAGACGTGACAGGAAAAACATTTCTGGAAGATTACTCTACGCCTCTGGTGCATTTTAAGATATGAGTTCCTGTCTAAATTGAGGGGAACTTAATTCTCCTCATCTACCTTTCATTTTTAATTATATTAAATATATTCGGCTGAAAGACTGCTTTGAGAAATTGTAACTTATTTTTGGAGTTCTTGGGCAAGGCTCGTTCTGAGAACTGCTGCTGTTGTCTGTCTGTCCCTATGAAGCAACGCTTACTTGGCTGGCAGCCCCCTTTGCTCCAGGATCTCCCTGCCCTGTGGCTCCACGTGTTGCCTTTGGAACCAGTTCCTTCGGTCGTGCCTCTTGCCGCCAGATCGCTACGGGCCAAACGCGCTGCTTCTCATTTGTCGTTTTGGCTCCATTGGTGTGAAATGGCCAGGAGTCATTGCAGTTGCAGGCAGACCCTTGGGATTTGTCGAGTGGGCGTGGAGTTGGTGTGGCTGGTTTTGCGTTCTGTGAACTCTTCAGGGGCATTTGTGCAGGGTGTGTGCAAATAAGGTGTTAAAGCCGAGCGTCAAATTTGCTGCTTCTTATTTCTAGCCACTAGAATTACTGTTTTTTCAAAACTAAACCTTTAGGTTGCTGTAGCCCGGTTCCTTTCCATTGTTTGTATCGCCTCCTTTTCTTGGGCTGTCTGCTGGGGACAGATTGGATGCTGCAATGAAGACAGTTCTAGGGTATTGCTTAGCGTTTATGAAATGGCAGATATATAAGTACCAGGCTGGTTTCTTCTTGTCTCTTGATTGGTAGGTGAAGAAATAACATATGCTGCTCTGTGTGTTTGAAGCACGACTTTGCCTTGGAATAGAAATTGAGGCTCCTCAGGGAGGAAAAAGAACTCCAAACCATAAAAACAGCCCATTGATTTGCATGTGCTCTGCCAGGAAATGAAGACATAACCCTGGGCAAGAGCTGCCATATGAGGCACAGTGTGTCACGTGTTAAGTGTTTCTGAAGAGGTCTACAAGTCGGGATGGGAAAAGACTGGTGGTGTGGGACCCCTCCCTCCCACCGCTGAAGATGCCATGGAGAAGGGGTGCCTAGGGGAGGGGCAGACTGGGAACAATGTGAAGTTACCGGCTCTGCCTCCCCTAGCCCTCTCTGAGGCTCTGTCCCTTTCTCCCCTCAGGTCTGGGGGAAGAAGGAAGACTCTCATACGGTATCGTGAAAATATTTTCACGTGCAAAGAAATTCTCAGAGTTCACAGCATTGGGCAGCTTAGCAAAGAGTTAGCTTTGCTGTCTTAGCACCTCTCAGTAACTGCTCCCGGTTTTCCTACTCACCTTGACAGAGGCTAGCAGAATGGCTTGTCCGCAGTGTGTGTGTTGGGGTTGACTCTCGTGAGCAAGGCAATACTGTTATTAACATCTTTTGCATGCAAATAAGTAGGGAGATGGACTGGAATGGTTAATTCGGTGTAGGTGTGGGCGGGCAATGGGAAGAGCACGTGGGCTTGAGCTGAACTCGTGTTGTTTCAGGACAGTATAGGTGCTCTGCTGCCAGGTAGCAGTACGGATTGGTGTGCTCAGAGCCCACACGATCTGCTTTTCATGCATTATACAGTATCCCTCCTTCAAAGGAAAATGTAGAATTAGAAGAGTGCAGCTGTTCTCGCCCATCCCGGGAGCTGAGAGGCTCCTAGCATGAAGCTGGGGAGAACGGCATTTATTTGGATGCCTTAATAACAGTCTGAAGAATGAATAACAGGGTTTAAACATCGTGAGGTGGGAGGGAGGGGTTGCATTGTCTGACTTTTTATTGCGTTGATGAAAGAATTAAGTTTTAGTGCTCCGTACTTTGTCAGAAATCTGTTTTATGTCTCCCTCCCCTCCCCCAGTGTGTTTCTGGAATGAAATGGGGAAGCAAGCTGAGCCATAATTTCAGAAAGTGACAGTATATCCTCAGAAGAAAGCTGGGAGTTTTAAAGGTAGCAACAAAAATAACAGGCTAAGGAAATAGAAGAGCCCTCTGGCATCTGCAGCTTTGACAGAAGACAATGATACAGCTCTGTTGCAAGCTGTAGTTTTGGGAATGAGACAAGAAACTACTGACTTGTAAATATACACAGCTGCAAAGTCAGTGAAACATCTGCCATCAAGAAGGAGGAGTCAGAAACTGCCATTTATTTATTTATTAGGATGACATCTTTGGGCCTCTTCTTTGAGAGGAGATCCAAACCACCTGATACTGCCTTTGGAGACAGTAAAAAAGAAAAACTGATTTTGATCTTTGATTATTGGACCGGAGTTGGGCTCAGCCCTGAGTGGAGCCAAAAAAACCCACCAAAACCCAAAACCCAAAATACAAACACTTGCAGTTATCACTTATAGGCACCTACCAGTGGGACCAGCAGGTTAGGGCTGGTATAGAGTCACTGGCCATGACTCCAGGTGTGTGTCCGAGCAGCCGGGAGACTCTGATGTGGCTGTGGAGGCTGGGCCAGGCTGGGCACTGGTTATTGGTGGGAAGGCTGCCAGAAGATGGTCAGCCGTAACGGGGAGGGTGCAGGCACTCGCAGTTCCTTCTGCCAAGGGCAGGGTTGAGTCTGGGTGTGTTGTAGGCTGCGTTTTCCCTCTGACTGTCTGACCAGCTCTGGATGTGAGTCCCAGTGAGGCAGGAGAGGCTGGTTATCAATGGGGACGCATCTACAACCGTGGCAGTGACCTTCTTGTGAAGGTTTCTTATGTTCAGGATGTGTTCACTTTTTAATAATTTGCATTTTTAGATATTCATTAATCTGTTGAGTACATGGAACAGATGCATTAAACATGTTGAGATGCTGGTGAGGAATAACTTGAGCATTGCCTAGCTAGCTCCATTGGTAATGAGACAGCTCCTGTACTGGGGAAGCATTTTCTAGCAGCTTAGCCCCTTTTCAGGTGTGGGGGTCTCCTGCTGGGTGTGGAAGAAGTGGTGAAGAGCTGCTGAGTCTTTAGCTGGTGGGAGATAAAGTGACTGTGTGTTTCTGTAAAAGACCAACTTCTGTCTCAGAAACACAGCGCTGGTAGGAAAGGATATGGCTACATGACACAGATCAGGTATGTCGTCTTAAGGGTATTTTGTTGATCAGTACAGGGGGTGTGCAGCAGTACTTTTCAGCCATAAATTACTGGTAATGAAGGTCCTTTCTGGACTTCAACATCTTTCCCCCTCGCTTTGTGGAAAATCAGGAGGACCCGCCATACGAAAACTCAGGAATTTTGTAGGGTAATTAGACAAATATATAAGGACAGTCACTATCCTATGCATTTAGCTGTGGAGTAACATGCATTTAAGCCATAATACAACATGCTTTGATGCGTCTATGTAATTCATTCCACAAATAACTTTAGTTACTTCCTTTGTACTCTGCTTTTATTGCCTAGCATCAACTGTGGTTTTTGCTCCCCTCCTAATTTAGAGCATGGCAGAGGACCAAAGGTGGAATATGCTCCTAAAATGTTATGTTACAAATTATTGATCAGAGAAAAGTGGTGTGATGGATAAGTTCTGAAATGTTTTGCTAGCTTTTTATTGTTATTAATTTACCATGCTATTCCAGATGAGCAAAGAGGAGTAGTCTGTGGACAAATAACAAATGGAGGAGATCTATTTGGACATGTTATGGGAGCATGCTGGGAATAGGGTGAAGCCTTCTGGTTTGTATGTTACTTTAATAGTTATGTTATAAAATTTGATTGTATTAAAAGAAGAGAATAAATAAAGTAGTATTTAAATGCCAACAGACTAAGACCCTTCTATTCCCTCTTTATAGGCTTTTACTTCTGTTATAACTTAATAATGAATAACAGCTATGGTCAGCATAAATAATTTCCAGAGAGAGTTCATTGCTCTCTTTTTCTGCTTTCTACATGTACGTCTTGTTCTTGGATGAGGCTTCTTGTGGAAATTCACGGGAACACATTGTGTTAACGCAGTGCCTCTTTCTTGAGAAAAGACTTTGTGGAAGTTGAAAGTCTGGTAGTGTCCTTCTGAATATAGTTTTGCTCTCTCTGGGATGGTGGTGCATAATCTTTCTACTCTGAATGCTTTTCCTCTGTGCTCAGGAATTTTTCTCTTGGACCTGGCTATAGTTACCGATTTAAAGCTTGTTGGTTTGATTTACTGAGCTTTTTTTAAAAAAAATAATCAATTTTTAGCTAATTTAACACACTGTTCATTCAGAATAGAGTTTATTAAGTTTAATCTGAGAGTTATTAAGGGTCACAGTACAGATGTGAAGTTTTTGCTCTGGTCTTTCTACTCAAAAAAATACATTTGTACGCTTTATGATCCATGCAGAGGATAGTTTGTCTGGCAGAGTGTCAGACTTGTGCAGTGCCCAGGTACTTCTGGGTGAGGATGCTGTTTCTCCCTGGTGCACTGAGGATGGGAGCAAACAGCCCAGGCTGCTGCTGGTTCCTGGTGGGCTGTGGACCACTAGCCCTGTTGCATCCTTGGGATTCTCTGCTCCTGCCTCCGACTGTTGCCTGGGTGCCTCAGACGAAGTTCCCCCCCCAACTTGAACATTACTGTTGGAGTATTGAGAAAATTCAGGACAAAAGGATGCTTTTAAAAACACCCAACATCGCCCGCTCTGCCCTGTTCTGTTTTCACTGGATGTTTAAGAATTTATTACAGCCATGAAACATACTTCTGGAAGACTATGTTGCTACCTTGATAAGATAAGTCTAATGTGTACTGAAGTACACAACCAGCATGTCCAAAATTGAACAGAAGGAAGAGTTCAAATGGGGTTGTGCCCATTGTCACAAATGTCGTACTGCTCCATGTGTGTTTTTTCTCTAAGGCTATTGAAACTCAATTGAAGTTCATTATTTGCCCTCTGAATGTTAACAGAAAGTTCCTTCTTGATTACAGGAAAAACAGTATTAAAGGAAAGGAGACTATAGGCTGTCTCTGCTATCTGTAATTTTAGTGAGGTGCTTTACAGAGTCTCTATAGATGCTAGGCTTCTCACCTTGCCAGATCGCTCTTTCTTCTCTTCCTTTCCCCCCAGTGAAGAGCAATGCATAAAAATATTGACTAGGGGTGCAGTTTTAGCAAGAAGCTTCAAATGCTCAGGTGCCTCATACCACTACTGGGAAAACTTTTTTTCTTCTATTTATGGGTATTGGGAAACTGATGGCATCAGTTTGTGGCATGTTTCCATGTAGATGCTTTTCTTGGTCCTTTCTGATCCAAGGAAAACTAGATCTGTTCAGACTTACAGAGCTGTTGAGATGCAGGGGAGGAGTAACTTCTGCATCAACTGTGGTGGTGTCTGTTACTTCTCAGTCCTCCAGCAGAACCCCTCCTTGAATGACACCTCTTCAGAATTCAGAAAAATGCCTTTTTATGCCAAAAGGATTAATGTACCGTCTGCATCTTTCTTACAGGTCCATGTGTGCTTGGCAGGAGGGAGCACAAGAACCCGCTATGAGGTCTCAGGACTGATTTCTCAGGGTCTTTATGTAGACCCTCCTCTAGAGAAGTAACACAGGGACCTGAGAAGAACCAGATTTTAGATTTCTTATTTTTTTTATCTGAACCAGCTGTTTAGAAAGGTTTTCATTTAGCCTGTAATGAAGTAAATAGTTCCTAAAACTTAGGAAACTTGAGGTTAATGAATTCCATGTAAATTTGTATTTTGTTGTTCATGTTTGCTTTAAGAAGGGAAATAATTTCCATACTAGGTCATGAAGGCTGTTTGTCTTTCCAAGCTAAGAATTTCCTGACTTCTTTGAGGCCTTCTCTACCTGTAAACTGCTGGAGTGGGTTTTCTGTCACTATATGGTAATAACCTCCTCTTCTCAGCAGGCAGTGTTAAATATTTCATCATTGTTTAAGGATAGTAGTTACTTTGCTTACATAGTGAAAAGCGGTCTTGGGTGTCTTCATCTCCATGAAGAAAATGCAGAGACAGAACCCACCTTTTTTATTTTTAAAAACAAAAAAACCCCAACCCCAAGACCAAGTCTTACTAATTAAAAATCCTCAAATTATCTCTGGTTTAAAAGATCATTCACTTTTGAGCAAGGCATACAACACAGTTGCAGTGTGACAGAGCTCTTTGCATGTCATGGGGTACCATATCTGTAAAGAAAGGAATTTGGGTTCACATAAACATCTTGCTTCCCTTAAGTGAGGGAGTGGAATGGAAGGAATGAGCAGTAGCTGCTCTCATGAAACGGGTTGCTTTTTGGGGGGTAATCATGCCTTGATTACTAGTTTGGGAGTTGTATTCCCTCTTGGAGAAACAGGGAAGTTAATGCCAGGAATGCAGTGGGGAAGGTAAGGTCCTGTGGTCTGGCCTGTCTGAGGCATCAGGTGGGACAGAATCTCGGTGGTAACAAGTGCCATTTTCATGTGTCATGCAGTATAAACCAAGCAGCCACCAGAATAGAAGGACCGAACTGGAAGAGCATGTACTGGACAGAAGCAAACTCTCTGCCCATCCAGCTCCTGTTAGCACTAATGCTGGTCTACTATCAGTTGTGAGACTGGGATATTTATATGTCTCAATTTGAGCCTCCATGTTATAAACATAAAATATGACAGCTTGCTCTCTGCCTGAGTGTATAAACTTGCCTTGCTGCTGTTGTGGTTTGGGCCAGACTAGCCACTGAAATGAGTGACGGATGATCTCCCCAACCTCTCCCTTCAGGGAGAGAAGGATGAGTGAGAATGCGACTTATGAGTTTAAAAAAACTAAACTACTTTAATGAAATAGTACTAATAAGAAAAGAATGAAATACTATATACAAAACCAGTATCAGGCTCCCAGGATTACAGTTACATCACCAGCAGGCACTGGGAAAGTCCCACACTGGACTCAGCGATGGGTGGGAACTGGATTCAGGAATCCACAGATTGGGATCAAAGGCAGACAGTCATCTTTGGATGCCAGCCATTGAAGAAAGAGAGTGGACCCCTTTGATCCCTCAGCTTTTATATTGAGCATGGTGCAGATGGGATGGAATACCCTGTTGGTCAGTTTTGGGTCACCCGTCCTGTCTGCATCTCTCTGCAGGTGTGACCCTTCTAAGCTCTTCTGCATCTGACCCTCCAACGGGGCACATAAAGTGAGCTGCCTTGGGTGTTATAGCAATAAGTATAAGCAAGAGCCTCTCTGCATGACATTCCTTGGCATCAACTATGAATATCAGGCCTTATCACTCCGTAAGCAGATACTGTCTGAAAAATACGCTGTTAATTTCAGAGAGGTTAGTTAGAAGAGACTTAACTGAAAAGTAGAATTACTGAACAGAAAATTGGTTCTGTTTTACCTCAGACCAGGACATCTGTATATACCTGGCTGGGCTGGCAGAATTTGGGGTTGAAAGAAGATGCAAAAATCCTTTGGAGTAACTGTAGATAAAATGTGTGATCTTGAGTCTGATGAGATGTAGTCTGTTTTACACAGGAAAGGTGGTGTGGCACATACAAACCAGAAATTCATGTAAAATGTGATGACGATATAGAATGGCCACCTAGCTAATTTACAGCCAGAGTGACTTTGTAATTGTTTGTGGCATTGATTTGTTATTATTTATCTTGTCCCTGGGGTTGATTTGTGACTGAATGAATAACATTTAAAAATAGATGTCCTGTTCAATTCCAAGTATGAGGATAATAATTTTTGAACATGATATGTGGTTAAAAATAATTACCCAAAATAAACTAAAAAGGCCCAAACCTTGCTTTTAAAACAAAAAACAGCCCATCCTTTCTTCTCAGCAGTTTCTTTTTTCTCTGTGTGTGTGTGTATGCTCTGTTCCTCCTCTACCTTGTTCAGCTTCATGGGTTTTCTTCCGGTTGGAGGGAGGCTGCAGTGACTGCCTTAGCGTTTGCTGCATGGCGTTTGGGGGGTAGAGCAAAAGAGCCAGAGAGGCTTTTTTCCTTGCTGCTCTCACCCCGGTACGAGGGAAGGGTGGAAGGAGGACCGGTGGGGCAGTGCTGGCTCCTGCTGCCCGGGGAGGTTTGGGGGGTGGAGGGGGGTGCTGTGTGATGACACCTGGGGAACTCCCCTGCTCCTGTTTTTCAGGCAGCATCTCCTCTGCACTGTGCACAGAAGGCAGTTCGATGAGACAATCTGAAAATCTAGGGATACAGGTGGAAAATGTTATAATACTTTTTTTTCCTGCTGAACTTTGTTGCCTCTGTGGCTTCACCTCCCTGGCCTGGCAGGCATTTGCAGGGAGGGGAAAAATGCGTTCCTCAGGGAATTAGCTGCTGCTCTAGATGATCTTCACAGAAGATAACTCCAAGTGAAGACAGAGTTGTTTGCAGAGCTGCTTGTGTGAATATTTGCACAGAGAGAGAAGGCCTAGTGGAAAATGATCTGAGGGCAGTAACTACTCAGGCCTAGATCAGAAAATGTTTTGAGTACCTGATGAGAAAGTCAAGGGCCTGGTGCCACCTGAGCAGCTGGGTAGGGAAAGAGACCTTAGCTATCTGCAAAGGGCCTAGACATTTTAAGCCACCTTCCTCAAAACTTAATTGAACACCTACAGTTTGCCACTGAGGTTGGTGAGCGGTTTGCGAGGGTGCAGAAACACTGCGTGGCTGGAGGGAGCCACTAGGCCTCTCTTCAGCTGGGGCCCATGCAGCGCCCTGGTCCTGGGCCCTGGCCAGGGCCTTGGCTGTCCAGCACAGTGAAACACCTGCAGGGGTCACTTCTTCCAAAACACAGCCAAGGGAGGGGGGGAAGAGGGTTTTGGGGTGGTGCCCATCTTTCCTGTAATTGCCTTTTAATTAGAGCCCTCATGCTGACTTGTCACTCTTGAAATGCCAGTTCAAATTTTCAAAGGGTTCAAACCGGTGACCATTACCCTGAGCAGCAGGCTGTGGTGTGGAGTGAGATGTGGCCCATTCCTGACATGTCACATGGCGACAAAATGTGCCAGGAGGAACGTGAGGGGCCAGAGAGGATTGAGGGCCTGCCTTAATGAGCCAGGCAAACCTCAACATGTTCTGGGGGAGAAAGTGTCTATAAGCATTTATTCACTAGAGATGTACTGCTTTATGACTGTGTCTAAGGCTTAAGGCCAGAAAGAGGAGTTAAGAAGCTTGCACATCTGCTGAAGCTGACACTGAGACATCAGTACCAAAACTTGGTGCTTAAAGATGCTGGTCTATGCTGGAGAGCAGGCATGCAGTGAGCCGTCATATTTTTCCCAGGGGAAAGATGTCATAAGGTCATCAATCAAGAACTAGAAAAAAGGAGTGTTGCTCTCCCTTTCCCTCCCAAAAATAAAACAACCAAACCAAACCCTTGTGTTGCTGGTATAAGCAACCATCCGGCCACCACCCCTGTTGATGGTGGCAAGAACATAGCATTATCATGATACACAGCTGCTGTGTTGCAAGGGGGGCTGGCCTGTGCACAGGGACAGTTCTGGTAAAATTTTGGACAAACACACACAGCAGGAAGAAGAGGGATTTCATTGCTGTAATAATTTACCCCAGATGAGATAATGATCCTGTAGTTAATGTCAGTGTCACAGTCCAAATTGTTGAGATGTCTAGAAAGAAGGGGAGCTTAGGGCTGTATATAGAGGGGAATTATATCACCACGTAGATAACAATGGATCCTTTTGGCAAGAAATTGAGTCCCTCTTTGCCTGGAGGAAACATAGGGGTATATGTCTGGGGAGCTGTTTCCTTGGTTTGCCTGGTGTTATCAGTGGGTGCTGAGCTCTGATGTGGGGTATGCGTGGTACAGAGCTGCTTAGCTCGGGCATCTGGCATTGAGGTGGCAGGTGTGCTTGTAGGGGCACTATGCAGAGGTGTCCTGATCAAATGTCTCCTAGCTTTATGATTTCTGCTTTGCATTAGTTTATATGGTGTAGTCAATCACGTGAAGTGAATGATGTGGTATGCTGTGGTTGGCGCAGTTGAGGTCTGATTCTTGGTGACTTGCTGGGTGAGGTTGCTGTCATTTCCCACAGGAATCGCGTGCAATGCGTGTTGCTCCAGTAAGTGCAGCTGAGGGAGGTACCTGCCCCACAGAGGAATGCGAGTGTGGTACTTATGCTCCAGGGCACTTTCACATTGCAGTAGCTCCTGCTTCTTGCAGCTACTTTAATGTTGCTCTTGAAGCTGTCTCTCACTGTTTCGCTTGATGCTACACCTAAATTAGGGGTTACTGGGTTAGGTCAGGGATCAGTCTAGCATGTAATGCCCGCTTCTGAAGTAGAATAAATTTTCTTCAACAGGAACTGGGGTAGAAAAGGAAGAGGAGCACGTAATACCTGGTGGATCCTGTAGTTTATGGCTTAATGAATAGAGAACATAATTCAATGCCAATGAGTTTGTGGTGTTCTGGGCAAAACATCACATGGGATGTACTGGTTTCTTTGCCTATTGACTGGGCAGAATGCCTTTAGCACTGAGGCAGCTAGCATGAAAGCAGTGAAGGGTCCCAGAAACTTGTGTCTATTGTGGGCATGCCCGGTTTGCTCTTGCTTTTTGTCTGCCTCCAATATGATGTTGAAGATGTCCTGGGCTGTTGCATTTACCATTGAAGGATTCAGTGACCTTAGTTTAAGTGATTAAATTTAGCTTCAGGATGAAATATGTGGTTTATAGTGAAGTTCTCTCTGTTGTCCAATTCTGTTGAACAGGGCCCTTGCAGAAAGTAGGATCCACCACAAATCTCACCACTGGGGCTGGCTAGGAAAAAGTAATTCATGTTGGGTAATGTACTTGTGTGGAGGTTTTGGTTTTAGCGTGATTTGTGCTGAAAAAAATGAAAGCTTGGAGTTTGCTGCCAATTGTTGCTTTGGAAGTCCTGATACGTCCTTTCCTCCGCTGCACTGCCCTGCTGTCATCGGGGAGAGGGGAGCTGGGATGGAACAGAAACCATTAGCCAAGTAGTGAAAATGGACTGTCTATGTGATATTCTAATAAGTTGACTGAGAGAAATGAGGACTGCTTATAAATATTTTGCTCTTTTATTTATTTTCCACACTAGTTCTTGCCACATTTTTTTATAGCTTCTTATTTTGGCCCTGCAGTCTCATGCTTTAGCTTATACTTTTGTCCCCATATGATAAAAATACATGAAAATGTAACATTCAGTTGAACTCCTTTTGCTGCCTGGGGAAAGAAGGAAGGGGTTAAAGAACATGAGTTCTCCTGATGTAATGCACTGTTGAAAGACTATAATGTACTGTAGTGGTCATCTGAAACAAAAAATTCTGTGGCCTAGGACTAGTGCAACTTGATTATGAAAGTATTCTGTATAATTTGTGTGGGTATAGGAAGGAGGAGGGAAATTGTGAAATGAGTTGTAACTCTTTATACTTGTTTCTTACAGTTTGAAAAGTCTTTCTTCTATGGGTTTGGGTCCTTCTGTGCACAAAACTGACACCTTTTTTCCCTTTATACCAAAATGCATACAACTGTTTTTTTTCGCTTCCAGTGATTTGAGGACAGAAGGCAGAAAAAGTGGTTTTTGTTCCTCATAAGATATTATGTCTGTCTGGTATTCTCATTTGCAATAAGGCTCCTTTCATACTATTCCAGCACTCGAAAAGGACCTTAACTCACTGTCCTATTAAGAACCTCTTGTGCTGCCAGAAAAATGTAAAGAAGCTGTACACATTTGGGGCTCAACTCTGATCTACGGTACAATGAAGAAAAGGAAATCGTACATTCTTGGCTCTCTCGAATTTAGCAGAGCCAAAAGGTTATCAGCTGACAGACTAGATGAGTTGTAATTATGATAACTAATGTTACTGGAAGTCTTTAAAAAGCAATTGAATTAATTATGTTTGATCTTGGTGAGAATCTGTGGCTGTTGGGATGGATCTTGATCTGGATCTATTATCTGGGATACAGTGTGGTGTAAGGAAAAATAATGTATGTGAATTGTGTGAGACGTCTTTTTATCTGCTTTGTATCTGTATTGTGACATACTTAATAGAGAATATATTTTTTTTCCTGTTCTTTTTATTCCTCTCCTTTTTGGATGAATAAATTGAACTCTGCTACAGTTTGGAATCTGCAAGGTATCACGAAAGCCTTTTTCAAAGTCTGGCAAATTGTAAAATCTAATTTCAGTGAGAATTAGTGTATGACACAGAGTTTGTGCCTGCTGTGTAAGGTAGATATAATTAAAAGAGTTATAAAACCTGTTTTGCAGACTGTTATTTTTAGACATAAGTATTCAATTAATACACAAAACAGGAACAAAAGAGAATTTCTGGTTAAATTACTATTTTTTTAACTAAGGCATCCTTTAAATATCTTAATCAAGCGGGACAGGATAAAGTCTTTATTATATATAGAATTCCCTCCTTAACAGTCTTTAGACATTTTTTCTAACCCCCTCTGAAGGACTTTGAATGACAAGAGTACAGCTGAGAACTGGGTGGGTCAGCCAGATCATGCCTTCCAGAGTCATCCAGTTCATTACAAATAATCATCTGCTGTTTACTTAAATATCGGTAGCACAAATAGGTATCCTGCTGCTCTACCATTTCAGTGCAAAAAAGTGCTCTGAACTTTTTGCGAAGTAAGACCAAGCAGGTTTAATTATATTTCAATAATGAGGTGTGGTGTATTAATACAAGGTGAGTGGATTTTTCTTTGCTAAAAACTTATCAAGAGCTGATCCTATTATTATAATTTGTCTCTTTTCATAATAAGCAGAACTAGTTAAGTCCTCTCAGCTTTAAGTAATTTCTTAAAGTCCTATTTCAAATTTCCTTCTGTAGAATAAACAATTAAATTCAATATGGATAACCACATACTTGATTTTGAAAAAGATGACTTATTTTCAATTACTGTTGAAGTAAGAATATATATGCAAGAGAGACTACTTTTAAAGTGACATCCTCAAGGAAAATATATTTGGCTAATGTAAAGCTAGGTGAAATAATGGTGCAAAATACTACCTTGACCTTGAGTTCTTTGGTTTTTAATCTCTAAAATGAGAAGGTTTGCCTCTTGATGACAGATGAAGAATGTGAACAAAACGGAATCTGATCTTTTATTTTTTCTTTCATGCGTACTCCTGTCTCCCAGACTGTGTTTAGTGTAAAACAAGCCTGTCCGTTCCCAAACTTATTTTAGCTTTGAGCTGATGCGTGTGTAGTGCTTGACCTGGTCATCAGCTGTGGAAGATGTGGATGGCTATCTTTAGCCTTGCTTAGCTTCCCTGCTTAGCTGCATGTCATGTCGTAAACTCTTGTGATGGTCTTTCAGTGTTTTTTTGTCAGTACTTGAGGAATTCTTGAAAGATAGGATGGTCGCCTTTCCCTCCGCCCCCTTGAAACTATTTGTATAGAATATCCTGATGTGATTAAAAATATCAGGTCTGTCTTTGGATTGTTGGGTAAAAAATGTAGAAGCGCTAGTCAAAGGGAGCTTTATGCTCCATCTGCAAGGAAAATGTTGGGGTTCCTGCTTTATTTTAGGCACCTAAATAACAAGCGGTAAAAGTGTCCTGGGATGGCCAACATCACTTGCTTTTTCATGGGATTTTTTTTTTCCCCTCTCTTAGTTGAACTTTGTCGAATTCTCATAAAAAGTTGTAGAACTTGACCTCGCATTTCCATCCCAGGGCAGAGCGTTAGTGCAGTGAGCTAAGCACAGACGTGGCTGTGTAGCTACAGAAGTGTGTTCCCTTATGGCAGTTACTCAAGAATATCTTTGAATATTTATATGGTGAATTAACACCATAGTGTAGAGGAGGTTTGGCAGAAAATCTTTCAGGATCTTGCAAGCTGCTCCATGCAATGTTAGTGGTTTCTTTGCAAAAGTGCATATTAAAAAAAAAAAAGCACATATAAAATATGCTGAATAAGGATGTTGAGAGTTTAATCTGGCAACGTGGGATTTTTGCAAAGGCATCTTGTTTTATGGATTGTCGTTTATTCGATCAGCCCTTTATTTTCAAAACTGCTTACACAGGAGAAAACTTTGTACTTCCTTCAATGAATATCTGTTTCACTGAAATTCAAGTAGCTGTATTTTATAAACCTTATTAAAGGTTTTTCATAAATTGCAAGTTGACCTCAGCTTTGATAAATCTGTTGGTCTGTTCTGAGTTGTGAGTGGCATTAATGATCTGAAGAAGGAGAGGTTCTCTCTTTCCAGTTGAAGTGAAATACTTCATTTTATGGAGAGATTCGAGGAGTGCTCGCTTCCTTTCCTTAATTTTTCCAAGCTGACTTTCCTCTTAGAATGGCCTTGTTCTCCCATGGCAACCTGCCTGGGCGGAGGGGGAGCCTGTGTTGGGGATGAGGAATAATTCACTTTGAAGAACAAAGTTTGACAAATCTAGAAGAGTGATGGAGATTGTAAAAGTCAGAACAACAGGGCTGGCTGTTAGAAATGACTTAATTTACAGCAGCTGTGGTGTTGCCAGGTGAAATTCTTCAATTGAGTAAGGGCAGAGTAATTCCAGCTTAGCACCCACTGGGGCTCTTCCATGTATGGGTCACACCCGACCCAGGGCTCCACATCACCTGCCGGAGGATGCGTCGCGGGTAACTCATGGGCACAGCAATCTGCTCAGTAAAACACCAGCTGAGCTATGTAAGGTTGAGGGAGAAATTATCTGTGCATATCTTTTCAGGTGGGAAGGTGGGGCCAAGCTTAACTGTCTGTAAGCAATTAAAATTCATGACAGAAGGTCAGGATATTACACCCTCCACTAGTCATTTCTTCATTAACCAGACTTATGCAAATATAACACAGTCTGTTAAAATTTAACCTCAAGAGATGACTTCTCGGCAAGCTTTCTAGTCTACAAGGATTGGTGTTGATGCATAAAAATGGGGAGTAGGTGGAAATGCTTAAAATGCCTTAGAAACCGCCTCCAACTTAATATAAAAGCACAATGGCTGAAAAAAAAAAAAAGCAGTTTCTACACATCACATGTGAAGTGTTTAGTAAGCAGTTGTGTGCAGCGGGCATTGGGCAATGGAACTAGCTGATAGAAGCTGTGTGCTTGTAGTGTGTTCAAAATACCTGCTAATGAATGTGTATCCACTTTATTATTTAAGAATTGCCTTGTTTTGTTTCATAGTTAAATGTAATCTAAGTACTGGATTTTAGTATGGCTAGGCTTTTTTCCTTGAGAGAGGTGTTCTTCTACCCTTCTACTACTAAGTCCTCCCCCCATCCCCTTTTTGTTTCCATTGAGAAACGGTAGCAGTGAAGAAGCAGCTGTAACTCTCCATGTGTATAGTTTTCCTGAACGTGGTTCCTCGTTGATGGAATTTCTTCGACCACTGAATTGCTTTAAAAACCTCCTAATGTCAGTTGGGTGCAATCTGTCAGTAAAGCCCACTGCTCATAATAGTTCATGTATCTTGTTACCAGTCTGAGGGCTGTGTCTTTGGTTTCTTAGGTGAATGACTCCATATATTTTAAAGGTTTAACCTTTTTCTTGATTATGCTTTTCGGCGTATGCAGCTTCTAACATCAGAGCCACCATATCAAACAGATCTTTTATCCTGTTAAGGGAGGCTCTTCTTTAGGATGTGCATCTGGCTTGAAATGTGAAGTGCTAAAGACCTCTTTATGCTATCATTATAATTTTGGGACACCATACCACAATGGTAGCTATTGTTTTGGGTTTTTTTCTTTAAGGAATTGTTTTCTCTGCAGATGAAGCCTGTTTATACTGCAGAATAGTGTTGGTTTTTTTTCCCTTCTCTCTTAATCAGAAGGGAAAACTATAAAATCGGTGGCGTCTTTGCTTCTCTTCTGCGCTATTGACTGTCACAGATCTCGGGCTGGGTTATCCATAACTCGGATCTGTGCCTTTGTCAGGGGAAATATCAAGAATGTGCGGGAAGATCACCCTTGATCTTTAGCACTGTAGCTTAGACTTCTTCAAGAGAGCAAACAAAGAAATCATAAAAGAAAACAAACAAACAAAAAGCTTACCCTGACTTCCTGCTCCTTTCTCTGTTTTCTCACTGCAAATACGGACTGATGCCTTCAAAATTGAAAGAAGGTAGAACATTTAAAAATTATGTTCCTATAACTTGTTTTTTGTTATAACCAGTTACTGGGTAGGTAAGAGTCCCCTGTGACTAACTTTGAGAGAGATTTCTGCTAAGTGGCAGAAATGGCTTAAATAAAATACCAAATACTATGTATGTTAGCCCAGGAAAAGCAAGGTGTTGGGTTGTACCCACTGAAGGTATTGTAAGGGTCAGGGAATGGAGATGAGAGAGTTCCAGGGAAGAAAAGATTGTTCCTGAAGAAATGGGTTTCATGAGTTTCAGCCCTTGGGGAACGACTTATTTTAAAAAATGCTCCTGTTCCTGCCCCTCCCTCTCATAAAAATGAACGGTAAAGTAAATAAAAATGTGATTACACACTTCTAGCTTGGGTGTTTCTTCCTGATGTACAAAAAGCACAGTCACAAAATAAGGCAGTGTTGTTAAGTGATGGAGCAAGATGCAATGGAGTTGGGTTTTTGCCATCTTTGTTGTGTATGTTTAAAGGCAAGAGACAGATATATGTAGATGTATATGCCTGTGTGCACGTATATACATAGACACATATATATTTCCCTTCTGGGGAAGGAAATGGTGAAATTCACCATTTGGAAATGGTGAAATTCCTGAGAAATTATGCAGCCCTTTCAAGTTGAGAATAATTATGCAGCTGTGTGTGGATCTGAGATTTTTTGTTAGAAGTCTTTCTAATGAGGTGTTTCCAGTTGGTTGCTTGGGAGGATGGTAAACCCTCTGTTCGTACTAAAGCGTGTGTCTGTGTTCCCTCCATCACGTGCTGGGGTGGGAGTTCTTGCAACCTGTCCTGACCCCCCCTACATACCAGCTGGTGGCAGAGGCAGCTTTTCCACCTCCAGCCCGAGTTGTCCGCAGCTAGCAAGGGTGACTTGGAGGAAGTCAGCAACAAGGGCACCTGTGCACACTTGGGAATACATCATTCACATGGCTGTACCACTCTTAGGGGATGGATTTACCTCCTTGTCACATCCAGACTCTGCAGGGTGGGTTCCTGGGTGCTGGAGGTATAGGAAATGTTGAAACATTGAAACCCTTGAATGATAACAATTAATAGAAATGTGATGATTTGTATTTTTTTTTTTAGACCATCTAAAATATGATATAAGAATTGGTGTACGCTGCCCTAAGGTCCTTTGATTTTTTTTTTTTGTTGGTCTTCTGAGTTACCCAGAAAAACGTTCATAAGGGAGGGAGAGAGATTCAGAATAGAAGTGGCAGACAGAGGACGTTCTTGCTGCTGAGTGTTAGCTTTATGTGGTCAGAGACTTCATGTGCAGACAAGACAGAGTTGCATCTCAGGCAAACAACTGAGGGAATTTGGATATCCAGCCTCAGTGGGATAATATTTGTTGCCACTTCTTTCCTGCTTCCTCGCCACCCCCACGTCATCCCCCTTTCATGGCCAGCTCTGATATCTCAAATGAAAAGCAATCTCAAACACTTCTCATAACTATTTATGGACATTGAGTTCAGCTACTCTGCATGCTTGGTAAGGTTAATTCCCAAGGTTTCTCATGGGTGTCTTCATTTTCTGACATCTGTCAGTTTCTTTTCTATGTAAGCAATGTCTGGGCATTGGCATCTGGACTCTGGAGATGCAGGTAGATTCACTGTTTCCTTACGACTCTGCTGGAGAAAAGCTGGTAACTGTTTTTCTACTTGGTCCAAGATATACTATGTCTCTTCTGGTGGTCAGGGTCTGAATTTGGAAATTCCTAGCTATTTTTTCCTGTCCTTCTGTATGTTTCTTTTTCCTTCCTTGTCTGTGTACTTTCTTACTTGTGTATGTGAGTGTGAAAGTTGTGTTTGAATTGCTCAACAGAATGAGCAGGGATAGTGGTGGTTTCATGAACTTGGTGGAAAATCTTAGTTTCGCTCACAGCAAGAGGTCCCCACCCAGCTGGAGAGGCTTGTGCAGTTCTGTGCTGGTGGCTGCGCCAGGCTTGCTCCTGTGAGCTTGGCTTTGTTGAAATCAAAACTTAACTCAGCCTCTAAGCATCATGTATATGGTTTCCTTGTGGTTTCTGTTTGTACTGTGTTGTAAGTTCACTACCGTATGCCCCACTTTTTAGACAAGAGCTAATTGCTTTAGGATTTTTTTTTTTCTTCCACTTCCTGCATGCATTGTTCATAAACCCTAATCAAAGGTCTGGCAATAACTTGTTAATGCAAACATGAGACACACAGTTGTTCTAGTCTGCCTAGCTTCCACTTTCGTAATGGATTTTGTATATAGACACAAGGGATGTATATATGCGGTGATCCATCCCTCCCCCTCTTTCTTTGACTATCGTTTTCTGCTATTTGCACTGTTCCAGTGCCAGAAAGGGAGGAGAGACGGACTCTAGAGGACTAAAGTCTCTGCAGCACTTAGCTGGAAGGTACTCGGATATTACAGTGAGGCTGTCTGGAAGAGCTTCAGATGAAGGAGATCTTGGAAACATGTTTTCTAACCTGGGTTATGTTAAAAGACACTTGGCTTATTCCAAAATAATTTTGAGAACTTCTGTTCAGGCTGACAGTGCTGAAACACTTCTACATTTCTGTGAGGTGGTTGTGGATGAGATTGCTATTTTGTACTTGCAATGTTTACTAAGCTGTTCTAACATTATCCTGATACGTGTGTTGGTTTTCTTTTTTTTCATAGGATGATACAGCACTCTTCAGAGTGCAATTTAATATCCATCAAATTTTTTACAGGTAGTGAAGAAAGCCTGTTGTTGCTGGCTGTGATTATAGGCTACTGCCAGCATGATGGAACGGGAGCTTCTAGGGTAGAGCAAGTTGAAGCATATGAAATGGAAACTTCCTTACTTTTGTAGTGGTATTAGCCATGAAGCTTAATGATAAAGTTTGACCTTTTTGCTTTCAGAAAAAAGCCTGGCCGGTGCTGTGAAACTCCTGATTCCTGCGGGAGCCCTGTATGATTTCTGTAAGCGGCCGGCTAGATTGGAAGCACTTACTTTCTCCTCCATTTCCACCTCCCAAGCCCTGTGTGGTTTTGGCATTGCTGCTGCTGCTTGAACCTTCCTGCTCCCCAACAGCAGCAGAACCTGACCATGCTTTGTATTCTCCCAAATCATAACAAATCTCTTGGCTGTTCTGTTCTGCAACAGAAGATGGGATTTAGGTGACGGGAAACATACAAATAAACTCTGTAATCTGCTTGCTGTGTCTGTGATCCATCCTTGGGCTTTGAGGAATGGGTGGGCTGTAGTACCGGTGACGTCCAGATGCTGTGGTTCAGAAGTGATATGTGAGGAATTCCTTCCTGTCGTCACCGCTGCTCTGGCATGGCTTCCCAGCAGACTTCCTGGTTGGAGCAGTGGTTTTAGTTTAGAAGTAGGCTGTTGTTGAGACTGGTTTTCTGAAGCAGTGAAACAAATGGCAAACCAACTACATCATTAGAGTGCCCTTGGTGTTTTTGGCTGGAATGGGCTGTTGAGGGCATGGGGAATTGTATGAATGGTCATGATAGTAAATGGGAGAATGTCTGGCTGTTCCCGTAGTAGTCACAAAGTTCTTGCTGTCTACAGCTGGACACATAGCCATGTACCGTCTTCCTCGTTGTCTCTGCCAAATACTGAAATACAGAGTTTGAAATGTGTTGGAGCAATGCCACCAAGCTCCCCAGGGAGGCAGTGAGGGCTGGGACAGGCCCTGGGCGCTTCTCCGGGCTTGTTTGTTAGATGGAGCTGGAAAAGCTCTCTGTGGCCAAGCTGGGCTTAGCCAGAAACCTTGTGTTTGGGGGTGGCTATGAGTCATGGTCTATCTGTCTGCTGAAATGGCACTGCAGGGATAAGTACAAGTTAGATTTACTGTGACAGTGTTCTTTCTCCTCATGTTTGCCTGTACCCGCTTTTGTGTGCTGGTGGGAGGAGTTCAGTGGTCCCACCTGGTGCTGCCCCAGGGCATGTCCTGTTCTCTGCTGCTTCTCCATCCCAGCTGCCTGATCTTGCATGCAAGACACAAAGTGGGGGGCAAACAGTATTTCTTTTCAGCGTTCGTAGGGATCTATGCCCGCGTCACTGGGATTGTACTGGAATGCAATGAACTGGTCTGCCTCATTGATTTTGACCCTCCTGATGGAGCGTCAAAAAACTGATGAACAGTTGTGTAGCTCAGTGGTAGAACAAGGCAAGGAAGACGAATTTAATTATGGCAGAATGGGAGGTACAAGATTGTTAGTGTGACAGCACCTGATGATCATGTGGGAGTGAGAAGACTGAATGAACTGCCTTGTGATTTGCTTTGAGCTGATTTTTTTTTTTTTTAATTTCCTCAGCAGTAGTGAGGTTTTTGTTGTTTGCAGGAGGAGCAATTGAGTATATGGAGGCAAGTGGCGAGAAAGATAGGGGGTGGAAAACAGCAGGACTGGGGGCGGTTAGTTGGATGTAAAGGATTTATGGTCAAAGTAGATTTCAAAAACACTGCTGGGTAATGTAGCTGCTTGACTCTGTGGTCATTTGACTGCATCTACACCAGAGCTACTTTCCAGTGATCCAGGGCCTCACATACATTCAGTAGCACAAGTTTTATCAAAGGTAGATTGTTTTTTTTTTTTTGTGTTAAGTAACATTGCAAACAATTTAATTGCACTTGTATGAAGTTCTGTTTCTGAACCTTGCCACCCTTCTCATAAACTGCCTTACTTATCTTGCAGTCTAAGCTGTAACAATCCTTATCGTGGGGATCCCCCTTTTTCCTATCATGTTTTATGAACCTAATACATACCGGGGGGGGGGGTGATTTTTTTTTTCTTTTTTTCTTTTTCCCTGTAGCTGACCTGAAGTACTCTTGTGATTAAAAAGTGATTTTTGAGACAGACTTCTGTTATAGGGAGTGGAATGTGTCAGAGCTCAAAGTGATTTTTGAAATAAACCAAACAAAAGCACCTACCAGCAGATTTAAGAAAATAAACAAAAAATAATTATTTCTGTGATCGTGATACAAAGTAAAAAAAAAAGTGAAGCAGCAATGCAATTATATAATGCTGCATTCATACAACGGTCTTAAACTAGTACAGTTAGAATGAGGGAACTGTGCATAAATAATAGAAAAGTTTATATGACAGTATAACCATGTGTGGGAATACTACAGTTATATTAAATTATTGGTAATGAACACAGTATGTCTGATTGAATACAGGTGTTGTAGAGAACTGCTTAAATCTGGGGCAAGCTGAAGGTAGTGTAACAAATAGCCTGGAGGGCTGCACACTTGTGTTTGTGTTAGTGAATTACAACCGCCATACAACTTGTTTCTGGGTTTTGTTTTTCTTCTCCTCCTCCTCCTTTATTTGTATTGGAGTTTTACCAACCTATAAAGACTTTTTTTTTTTTAAAGTACGCCTCTAAACAAGCTTAATACAACTTGCGTCAGTATTAGCTTTGTGAGTTTAAAGTGGCTTTTGGTGTTGACAGTGCTGCATAGAGAAATGAGGCACACTTTTCAGCAGCACCGTGTTGTTGCTCGAGAATGAAGTTAAGATAGGAGTGAAATAACCTTACCAGAAAATCTACTCAGTGCTTGGCAGCAGCAACAAAAGCGAGTAGGGTATTAGGAAAGTTGAGACAAAGTAAGGAATGAAAAAAAAACCTGGTGTGCCATTTGGAGCACTCTGCTCCATGTGCTAGAGAGACTGTGGAGTTATAAAAGCCCATTTGCTGAATGGAGTGAGGGTCCTGAACGCACAGGGTGGTGTGTGGTGCTCCAGAATCTCAATCTATTTGCTCTGGTGTAAAACCCCTTCTTCAGGGTTACTTATATTACATCATCGTGTGCTCACAGTCATGAATATACTCACTGCATACATATTATTTTAAAATACATGAAAACCGTAATTGTTCAGTCAAACAGGGGAGGGGCGCGCAACACTAAAGAATTTGCCTTTTTCCCCTTGAAGTTAAAGCTTTAGCTTTAAAATGCTTTTGTAAAAGTAATGTAAAATTTTATTTAACCTCTGATAAGGTTCTTCAGTAGATGTCTTCATAACCAATAGTACAAAATAAGCGAGGTGGAGGGCGTCAATGAATGGCAGAAAAGCTGCGGTTCAGACCATGGCTGAGAGTGTGTCCCTGGTCACACTTCAGGTTTAAGGCATGATGCTTCAGTAAGGTGACCCACATCGTTGTTCGTATAGTGCGTGCGTCTGTTTTTAAACCTCAAAGTGCTTTAAAATCAGCTAGTAAACATGTATATTGTTGTCATTAAATATTTATGAGAGAATGCTACATTGTATGTGCTGCATCACAGTAATTCTGAAGCAGGAATTGTGTCTTGGGGTTTAATTTTTCTGGCTTGGGAAAGTGTGTGATTTGCCAGTCAGTCTTGCACAGGAAGACTTCTTGGAACTTACTGCACCTGTGGCCTCTATCTCAACCTTCACATGTGATTTAACCTTTAAATTCAATTAATACTAGGTTAAGTTGGTGACAAAAGCCATACGGGTGGTGGCAGCAGTAGCAGATTTCAGGCAACATTATACCATAGTACTTTGAGAGATACAGATGAAGTTTTTGAGACTGGTGCTGTGTAATTGCAGGCTACCTACTGCACAGTGTATGCTGGCTTTGCTGAGGTTTCTGGGAGTTTTATTATGATTTCTTGGTGGGTGGTGGCATTTGAAGAATACAAGAATGCAATCCTTCTGTCCAGTGGAGCTTTGGTAATTACTCCTCCGCACACTTGAGCTTAAATAACTGAGCCCAGTGTTTTCCATTTGACCTGGCAGAAGCCTGCAAAGGATACACCCAGAAAGCTTGCTGAAAATTTCTTGAAAACAAGTGAGGGTGTAAACTTGCAACCTTTTGCTGGCTTGCAAAATTGAATCATTTGCTACCCCTCAGCTGCTTGCCACTGCCTAGTCCTCTTCCCACCGCGTCTCCACTGATGGTACAGTTTGTGTGAGCTTCCCTTAGCTAGCGTGGAGCCGAGTGAGGTGCCTGCTAATCCAGCTACCGCTTGACCTCTTCAGCTGATCTGTGGGCTGGGCTGGTCCCCAGCCTCTGCTTGGGAACCTGGGCAGGTGTCTTGAGATGGCGCACTTTATTTGGGAAAGGACCTCTGCTTATGAGTTTGTGTGTATGGTTACTTTTGGAGAGGCTGGCTTTTTTTTTTTTGCATTTATTTTGTAGATGTTTTCTCCCTCTAGGTAACAGTTCAGTTGTACTGTGTGCTTTGTCTCTCTTCCACACTTTTCTCCATCTCTAGTCCCTTGATACACAGAAATGCTGTGCTAAACTGAAGAGCCCTCCTTCTGAGAGCTTTAATTCTGTTTCTGTGGCCCTAAGAAATCAGGTTGATGCTGTTTGTTGCTTTACTCTTTGTTCTTGTCTCATTCCCATTGCCAGTAGGCAGTGCAGCGTGGTGGCTCTGTGTTGCCATAGCTGCTGCATGATGGTCATCTGTAAACTGACCTCAGCCTCAGACTAGTTTAATAATCAGTTATTTTGCAGGTTCCAGTAGGTTCAATATTTAACAAAGGACATGGTTTTACCTCATTCTTTTTCTTGTCATGCTGATTGGTGAGAGAGGGGAGAAAGTAAGCCATTAATTTTAACAGTAGTTTTAATGATGCGCTTCTAGTGTCTGACAACTGTGATGCACTGATTTTTTTTTTTTTTTTTAATACAGTCTTTGTAGAGTATTATACCTACCGAAACATCTGATGTTGGAAAATCTATTGAAATATACTCTCTGGCCTTGTTGCAGTCTTGGCAACCTTAAACAAACACACAATGATTTGCAATTTGTAGCTGTTAAAAGCAAATCAGCGGCTAAAGGTTGTGAACTGGTGTGTAAGCTTTTAGCGGTAAGTGCAATTTAATTATTGGGACAAATTAACAAGAGGTATAGTAAGTCTGCAGTTAGCTGGAGGCTTTAAAGACGATTGAGCTGGAGCATATGTTTTGTGTGGGTTTTTTTTGTTGTGTTGTTTTTTTTTTTTTTTTTCTTTTGGTAAAGGAGTCTTTCATGAAAGTAAAGCCTCATACTGTGGCAGCCGATTAGGTAATTTTCAGATGGGTTTTCTGCAGTTTGAAAAGTGTTGAGGCCTGGCTCTGGCACAGTGCAGGAGAAGGAGTAGTGTGGTACCCACCCTCATCACATTGGGCAGTGTGCGGTCCCCAGGGGCCATGGTGATGCTCCAGCACGCTGGGCTGGATGCACGTGCCTGAGCTCTGTGCTGGCTCCTGCACACCCAGTGCAGCCTTCCTGTGCTGAGATCAGCAGGCATGTTTTGGTTTTTTGTTTGTTTGGGGTTTTTTTTGTTTTTTTTTTTTTTGACGCTGATAAGGGCAATGCTATTTTGGAAAGCGGGGTGCTTGCCTTGGGTTCTTGGCAGGAGACAGGTTTATCCTCCGGGGGTTGGAGTGTTCAACTGGAGATGCATATGTATGGATGTGTAACTCCGTCCTCTCTCTGTAATTGCCGTATTTTTTCTTAAATGACTAACTCCAGTCAGCACAAGCAAGTTGAACTTCTTGTATGTATTCGTCAAAATGTGCTACTGGACAAGAAGCTGCTTGCAGGAAGGCTGTCCCTGAGATGCTTACAGTCAGCTACATAACCACAGGGAGCAGACTGTTTTTCCCCCTGCTTAGTTTTAGGGTGCCTCTGATAGTTTCTTGCTGACTTTTAGCTTTCTGTACTAGGAAAAGGCAGCCTGTTTAGCTTAGGGAGCTCTCTACAGTACCCTTGCTGTTGAAGGAAGGAATGGGGACACTTGGGGTTCCTAATGCAGGCTTTCTGCAGATCCCTCTTTTCCTAATGAGGAAAACTCCCCATCGCCAATATGGTGACTGTAGGAAGTCCAAAGGACTTTGTTAACAGCTCCTGCAGAAGGCACTGGAGCAGCTCTGCACAACGCTGTCCCTTTCTTTGCCTGGCTGTGGCTTTTAGTTTTGGAAAAGGATGAATAAAATACATTGTTGCAAACGGGAAGGGAAGTAGACTGGCTGGGAGGCAGAAATTTAATGCTAATTTAAAAAAGACTGGTAATACATATGTATACTTGTGGCAGCTCAGTGGCAGTACACAAATAAATAGTGTGCTCTAAACGGTACAGCTGAAGAGTTAATGTCTTAGAGGGTGCTACCTGATCACCCGCGCCTTATCACAGGGCATTAAAAAAGAAAAGCAAACTTCTAGATGTTTGAAGCTGCAGTTGTTGGTGGCACTCTGCTAACCACTAATGCCTCAGTCATCACTCTGACTGTGCCGCTGTTGAGATGTGCCTGTGATATATTTAACTGTGATTATCTCCCCTCCTTCTCCCCCAGTGGCAAGAGAGGAGGGTTTTAGCTTTCAGGATGAAGGCTGTGGTTGCAGTGCTAGCTGGTAGAGGTGTCCTCAGCGAAGGCCTGAAGGGTTTGGCAAGCAGCAGGCCATGTGCTTGCTCCAGAGCTGCTCTCCAGGCTTCCTGGTGGGCTGCCTTTCCCCTCCGCCCAGCCTGAGGCAAGTCCCAACGCCTCTGCACAGCCCTGCTTGGTCTACCTGGGGAGAGCCGGGAGGGTTGGCCGCTCCTGTCGGCTCAGCAAGGTCTGTAGCTGTTCAGAGCGTGTGCATGTGTATGTATAGGGAGTGGATAGGAGGGTTGCATTTAGAGCTTTTAGTCCCTTCTTCATACCATTTTGTGGTACCTAAAGTTAGAAGGTGGTTAGTGCTTCGCTGCTGTAGCTGGTGGACAGGGAGGCGGAGGCTCCTTCCATGCAGGAGCTGTCTCCTGTGGGGCTCCGAGTATTTGACATATTGACATACAAGCTTTGGAGTGCTCTGAGTTGTCCTTCTGCTGTTGACAGGATTGTTTTTATTCTTTATTGGTGTGTACCCTGGCTAGAGTTTGTTAGCAGAAGTATGTTTAACTCACATAAGCCAGAATGGATACCTATGGAAATGTGCTCAAAATAAAATCTACCTACATAACTGAAATTAAGAATGAAATCCTGTAGGTTTCCAATTCCTCCCACCTACATCTTCTAGTTTGAAAAGAATGTATCAGAAGATACTTTCTAAGGAAAAATCCCTGTACAATTTAGAAGAAAACTTTAAGATGTTTCTGTTCTTGGAGGTGCAAACTGACATTTGCAAAATGAGTGCCAGGAAAAGGTAAAAGTAAATTGTTTTATTCATATACTTGCCTAAGCCATTGCTTCCCAAGCTTTGGATTGCATCCTGGCATATGAAGGACAGGGGAGAGAGATGTATTTTTGAGACAGCACCTTTTCCTGATGCTGCAGAGTGTACTGAGGACAGTGCTTTTGTCCTGGGTGGAGTTGCCCACCAGCAGCTCCCACAGCCACTTGGCTGCAGGGCTGAGCCCAGGCTCCTCAGTCTGTCCCACTGGAGCAGGGCAATGCCTGCTACCAGGGCAAGGGGTATTGAGGACTGTCAACCACCAGCGTGGCTGCTTGGAGGGGCCGGGACGGCAGACGCAATGGTCCCTCTTCTATGCTTGTGCTTGCATGCTGCCACTCGGGGTTTAGCGCAGGGGTCCTGCTGAAATACACGTTACAACCCAGCATACACAAGCACACAAGTGTTGAGCCGTGCATCTGTCATAAATTGATTGGAATTTGTTTTATAAAGGTGCCCATGAATGGGCAGGAACTGTGTTTCAGAAGGTATGTTCAGCATCTTAAATGAGAAGCAAAATGCAGAAGGCGACTACATCTCCTGCGGACCTGCTGTCGCTCCTCTGGGCTGCTGGAAACAGGCGGCCCAGGATGTTTTGTGAAAGGGGGTGCTGGTTGTGTGTCGTGGTTGGGTTTCACAGATACAACTAAAATGTAAACAACACGTTCTGGAAGAACAGTATGCTCCACAGATTTTCTCAGTATTAACATTCAAAATATTCCCTTCAGTATCTATACAAGAGAAAAAGGGATACCCCCACCCCAAGGATAAAAGAACAACTTTGAAAAAGAGAAACGAAAATTGTGGAGATTTTTGAAAGGTGTCGTGACTTGTTATCTGCAGTTGCTGCTGTTGCTTCTTTTGCAGGATGAGTCAGTCAGTTATTTGCAGCAGCCACAGACATGCTGTTTTACAAGAACCATGTCTGTTGAGTGCAGCATGGCTGAAGCGTTGCACGCTGGAAGGGTTTGGTGTTGGAGCTGCCTGTGTGAGCACTGAGAGAGTATGTGTGTTATCTGTACTGCAGTGCTCCAACAGCTGCCCTACTCAAATCTCTGTTCGTCTTCCACAGCAGCGAGGGCAGTTACTGTAGTGCTAATTCCCTTTTCAGGTGAAAGCTTTATGCTGACATGGACCTGCTGTCTGAAAGGAAGTTTCAGTAGAAATGCTAAAACTTCTTCGTTATCCATCTGAAGTTGCTGTTGCTGTGGGTTTCCTGGAAGTAGGGGCTGAACTAATGACCAGTTTCCACCAAAATGCAACAGGCCGTTGAAACATTACTTTCCATTTAAGTTCCTGTCATTGTGTGTTCAGCATCCTTAACGTTGCCCTCTAAGCTCTCTTGTTTGCTTGCTCAAGCAAGCGTTGTGTGGTCTGCTAATTCAAAACATGTTTGTCAGGCCAGCGAAAAAAGTCCTGTTGTGTTGTTATGGTGAAATAAAACATCCTGAACAAAATTATGGAGTGTTAATGTCCCACAGCATGAGAAGCACTTAACGAGAAGCTCATTATAACAGTGTTATAAAGGGTAAGGCTGGAGAGGTACCGCAGTGAAGCCTGCAGAAGAGTGTGTTCCTCCTCTAGGAAGGAGAAGGCTCTTGGCTTGTTCATGATGGAGAAGGAAGGTGAAGGAAGAACTCTGTATCTCCTTGTTCTGCTCCCATAAGAAATCCTCTAAGCTGTTTTTTTCCCTGCTCCCATAAAACAAGCCTTTCTCTGCAGACTTGTCTGGAAGAGTGGAAGTTCAGAGCAGGGTTAACCAGGGCCTACTTGGAACAAAGCTAGAAGGAGGGAGGCCGTGAAAAAGAAGCCAGTTTCCTCTTCTCAGAGTAAGGCATTCAAGGTTCTTGGAAGGCTCCCAGAAGGCAAAGAAGAAATGGAAACCAATCTCATTCTAGACTGCCTTGCATACAGGGGATTTTTATAATTAAAGGATGTTGCCCTCCGCTCCCATTATTGTTTGCCTCTGTGAACTTTAATTTTACTTTGAACCTGGTGCTGACTTCATACGTGCTGGGGCTGTGATAGAGAAGTGATCTTAAGTATTTATGGGCTCACCTTCAAATGAAGGGATACAGTTCTCTGTTGTTCTTGCACCCCCCGCCTTTTTTCCTTTTTTGCCTACCTTTATGCTTTTTCACTCTCCTGTTCCCTGCTGTGTGGACTGAGCTATTGGTTGTTAGTGTTTCGTGTATGAAGTGCGGCATTCAGACCTTCTCTTCTAAAAGGACTGAGTTGGCATCTAAGCTCCAGTCCTTCTGAAAACAGTTAAAGTAAGCTTTCACGTGTTGAGCCTGGCCTTGTTCTTCTCCATGCTTTGTAGTACATGGGCAAGCATAAAACCACGTGATTTCTACTTACTAGACTTCTGCTTAGTAGAGTGAAATACTTCTGTTTTCCCACTGTAGTTTCAGCTGGTCTGTTTGACTGGTCTTTTTTATCTTATATGATGATAAGAAGACTAGGCAGCCAGCCAGCTGCTGTTGAACTATAATAGAGCCAGTGGTATGTACAAAATTTGATTACTGCTGTCAACACCAGAGTGAATAAAAGAGAACACATACTCCAGTTAGAGAGCTGCTAAATAAATGGCCTATTGAGTTCAGTAGTAGCAGGAAAAAGACCATCTTCTCCTAATGAATGAAGTGGTTTATAGGTATAGAGTGTGCTAGTGTGTTGAACTCTTAAGTTTAAAAAAGCAAAAAATCCTTTTTTGCCTTCTTTGAAGATTGCTTTCCTAAAAGCTTCCATTTCTCTCTTGCTTAACAGCTCTTGTGGTTAATGCATGGATTTTACACCCAGTACTTCAGATTTTAGCAGAGGCTGTAGCTTCACTCTTTAAAATTTAGCTTAAAATACTCCGGCCATCTTAAAGCTAGCTTCTTTGCAGATAGAATTATTAACATTAATTAGTTTCATCTCCGTTTAGGCAAGAGATGAACTATGTTTAAATTAAAAGCAAACAAAAAACCACTGTATTAAATTAATAAATATTCTCAGCGTATATTCTTATTGAAATGTTGGACTTTCAAAGTATAACTAGCAGTTAGATAAACGTGGTTTCTCTAATGTACACGATGTAGTTGCTGATGGCAGGCAGAGCTCTGAGAGCTGAGGTTCTCTGGAAGCTCTCTGGTGAATGAGTGATTTCCCTCAGCCCCTCAACTTCATGTTGAAGTTCAAGAGACTGATGGAGGGCTCAGAGAGATTGGTGTTTCTCTAGCTGCTCTGACTGACCACGCACCCTTTCTTTATTGAGGAGTGGGAAACACAGAAGTGTTGTAACAAACTAGCTAACTCCTGAAACTTGTACGTATCCTTCAGTCTTGGCAGTCTGATGGAGAGAGTCTTAATTCATTTGTGTAAGAACCTTATCTTGGAGTGGCAGGGACCAAGGTGAGATGAGGTGTTGGAGCAATAGGAGAGCACTCTTAGGGAATGCAGACCAGTCTTGTCAAGACCTGAAAAAAGGGAGCTCAGTTGCTGTTGGTAAGACTTCTGGTGTACGTGCATGGCTAGCCACTAATTGTCATCATACGCTTGGCAGAGTTGTCTTTTTGTTTTGTGCTTGTGAAGTGCTTGGCACAGTAAGGTTTATATTTGTATTTGCTGTGGCAAAATACATCATTGTTTTTTGTTTCTAAAATAGGAATCCTAGATTTAAAACTTTATTACCTTTCCACATTGCTCTTATTTGCATGGTCCACAGAAATGTTTGGATACAAATGTCTGATTTAGCCCCCTGAATGTATGGTTGGCTTTATTCACGGAAACAAAACTCCTTTTGTGTGAGTCTTTCAGGCTTCAGCTTTGGGAATTCTTAAAACTGGAAAAAATCTCCAGCCAAAAAAAGTAAGTACAAAGTAAGACCAACTCCTGCCCCCAATAAAATTTGAAGAAAAATCTTCTCTTGATCCCCCCCAATAGCGTCTGTCTGGTATATGACACAGTAAACTGTCCCAACTGAATATTAATGAAGAGATGAGAGCTATATTTAGAACAGTTGTCCGATAGCATAATACGACGAGACAGATGAATCAAATAGCATCTGTCTTTCTGCTTTTGAAATCAATTCTCCTGTGTACAGCTCCTCTCTGGTTGTAGTGCCTCTACTTCTGTGTTAAAGATAATCTGTTGCATTACTTTTTTTGTGACTATTGGAATACAGTTCAATATCCTAAAGCATGTAATCTGGAGTTGCACATCTTTTCATAACTACAGAATTCAGAGTCCTCTCAATTTGATTATAAAGTTGGCAACAGGATGTTGAAGGTTGAGGGATTGGATTTGCCTTCTGTATCGGTGGTACACGCAGTTTAAAGGTCCACTTGCAAAATAACTCTGATGCTATCATAGCCTTGCATTATTAACCTTCTTTTTTTACTGGGCTCTGGTCTGTCTTGTTTGGAATTACTGCACAGTGGAAATGGCATGCCTAATCAGAGTTTGTAATTTTTGACATGGAGGTTTATTTGTAGAACTCCCTTTTTATGCTGCAATCTTGTGCTAAAATTTTCTTGTGCTCTTTTGAAAGGCCATTAAAAAATGTGGGTGCTTGTCTTGCAGAGTTGTTCTGGTTTCATTTCTACCAAACATGTGGGAAAAGTGTTATGGTAATACTATGAACTTTTTGTAGAGTAAATGCTAAAAATATTTAGGATTTTTAAAATGAGTATGGTATTTGACCAGAGAGGTTGATTTGAACAGCAAAGGGAAATTGTCATCTTCTTTCCTGTTTTCTGTACGTAGAATTTAACTTGCCGGTGTTTCGGAAGCTGGAGTGTCCTCCTGTTTTCATAAGGAGTAGCAAAGCAGTGTATTCATCTGTTTTGAAAGAGAAAAGGAATCTCAATTAGCTTGAAGTCTGTTACTTGTTTACATGCAGCCTTTTAAAAGGTTGGTTTCCTGAATGGTTTTGTCAGTCACTGAGTGGCTGAATATGTCAAATGCTCTGAGGAAAACCAGTGCTTCCCTCCCCCTCGAATCCCGGCATGCAGTTCTTGCGTGGGTACTAGCGTGTACTTCCTCTGCATCTTCACTTTCCTGTTTTTCAAAGAGTGAGCTTGATCATGAGCGTTCAAACATCCAAAAAAGTTGTGTGGAAAAAGTACAAGGTTGCTGCACCTCAGGTTACCAACAGGCAGACCTCTTACCCTCCGCCAGGTGAGTGCATGCTTACCTATGTTTTCAAGGCTGTGGTGGATAAAAACATCCAGCCATGTGGGTCTGGTTTTATCTCCTACACCTGATGCAAGCTGCTTTGCTTTACTTTGTTCAAGTTTGCTGACTCTAACAGGAGCAGGTTGTGGAAGGCACGGCAGGAAACAGTCCAGGGAAAGGCTGTTTTCTGTGGCGCTGCTCCGTTGCAAGCGCTGTGCGAGCCCTGGCTGCGCCACACCTGCAGCCGCAAGATCCTCTTGGTAACTAACGCTTGTGTCGTGGGCTTCCCTTTCACCTATAACACGTTAACTTTTTCATGGCGTAAGTTTTATTGCTGTTTTGTCTGATTGAAAGTCTTAATGTCCCCGGTTTTCTTAAACTATGCATTAACTTACTGTGATTTCAGTATTTAGTTGTGTTTTGATTCTCTACAGTTCTGCTCACTGTGTCTTCCCAGACTTTTGAATGTACATACTTATAAGCAGTGCCTTCCCCCCTCACGCTTTTTTTTATGCACTTTGGTGGTATCCCCAGGGAGCAATATTTCCTGTGATTTGGAAAAGAATATGTTTTGGGGAGGTGTGATTTGGAGGAGAAGAAATTGGGAATGTTTCTCTTTCCTTTTCTTTCTGCCATCCTTTCCTACCCATCCCTATTGAAATTTCATGGATCGACTATTCCGCTGTTTTGTGACCAGGGCCAAATAATATAGGTTGTCATGGAAAAGACGTTTTGACAATTTCTAGTACCTGTGAGTGTACTGTTTAGATAGAGTAATTGACAGATGGGGGCTGATTATTTTGTGAATTGGTGTCAGAACTTCATGGATGCAGAACCTGCTGATCAGTAGAGAATTTGGTCCATTTGACTTGGCTTTTGATGTGGATTTTCGTTACAAAGCTAGAGTCTGAATATGGGTTTTAAAAGGATTTTTGTTTCTCTTTCTAAAGACGTAGCACTGTAATGGCTAACTTTAGAATAAAATGATGGGCTGGGACTCTGATCTTGTGTGTTTGCTTCTAGAACAATGAGGTGGATTTGGATATACGCCAGTTTAGTTGAGAGCAGAAACTTTTCCTTTATGGCCCAGTCCGAACTCTGTTAAAACTGACAAAAATATCCAGAAAACTCAGTAATGTGAGTGGAGTTGCTTCTGATTTGACTCTGGAGAGCTCACTAAATTACGGGTCAGAGACATCTGTTGTTCTTCAAAATCTGCATGTATTCAACCTGCTAATGAGGTGCAGCTGCTCATTGGATCACTCTTGGAAAGGTAGAAGTATGAGAAAAGCAGTTTGCTTGGTTTTCAACCTGAGCCATTGTTCTGGATCTGTGTGTATCAGTGTGGTTTTTTTAGGACTGTTTCTTGGATTTTTTTTTCCTTTCTTCTTTTATTGTTGTAGTTTTAGAAGAGCATAAACTTGGGGCAAGTGTTCTAACCAGCCATGCAATTAACTGGTGAACACTGAGGTTGTGAAACCTCTAAAATGTTAATCTGTGAGATAATAGGGGAGATCAATCTCTTTGGGGTTTTCTGTTTCAGCCCTTCACATGTTTTTAATGTGTAAGTGCCAGTGTGTGTACACAGATAATATTTAGTGATGTTTGTGTGTCTGTGGATGATTTCTCTGATGGTGCCTGCCCTAACTGGGGCTCGGCTAAGGTGTAAATCTCCTGGTTGAGTAGCAGCTACTTGGTTGTTCAGGTGCTTTATATGATTGAGCAGAGGGTGCTTAGTGACTATTTCTTAAGGCCTATCTAACTCCCTGGGAGCCCTCTGTTTTGAAAAGCACGTATATCGTGGCTGGTATATTGCAATTACAATTTTTCTTAATCCAGCAGCAGGATTTTTCCAGGAAATTCCTTGCATTATAATCTTCCTAACTCTTCATAAAGTGTAGGACTATAGATTTTTCTTTCCAGGAGGGTGACAGTCTCAAATTCACTGTCATCTGATCACTCTTTTTTTATTTTTATTTTTTTTTTAAACTATGTATTTGGAGGCTTTGAGGGACTTGTGGCTTTGGGCAGTTCTTAGAAGGGCTTGTCTTGGAAATGCACAGAGAAGAGGAGAGCAAATGGTTTGAAAAAAAGGTGGAAGGTGAGAGACATGGAAGGGAAAACAAGAGAAAGAAAAGCTGAAGGTAAAAGAAATTAAAGCGGGTGGAGGCAGGGGAAGCCTTTCTCCTGTTGAGAGGACAGAATTTTCAGTGATGCAGTACTGGAAATATTCAAGCAGGAAAAAAATGGGTGGGGAAGTTGGGAGGGGTATATGTGTGTAATTGTTTCTTCTTCATGTCCTTTGCATTTCATACAAATGCAGAATGTTAGTAACAGAGAGACTTGAGAAGTTTAGGAAGCACCTTGTGTGCAGCTCTCTGGCTAGAAGGTTTAGCGGTGATTTATTCGCCTGTAAACACTGCAGTGTCAGCAGAGGTGCAGCTTTGGTTTTGTTGGTTGGCTGCTTGTTGTGAGAATTGGTGGGGGCTGGAGGAAGGGAGGTTGGAGCTCATATCTGATAAAGTATGTGAATGTACATGACACAGTTTAGGTGAAGCCAAAACGGATAAGACTCCTCACTCCTCTGAAGCCTAAACAACATGAGCACGTTTAGTCAGAGATTGGCTTATGGCCTAAAACATACTACATAATTTAGGTCACCTAGTGGGATGTCCTTCTTCATAAATGTCTAGTCTCTCTTAATAACCTTTTAAGCTCTCAAGTCGGTGATAGGTGCTGGGAGTGTGGTGGCACTGGTAGGCTGCATGGTGCCTAACTGGAACCAAAGCTAAATCTTCCTCTAGGAGGGAAAAGAAGAAGGGATCTCGTACTTTCTTCACCTGTTCAAACAAATGGGCTCTCTTCTTCATTGCTGTTCCATGTCATGGGAGATAATTTATATTCTTCCAGGAAAACTTCTGAAACTGTTCTAGGAAAACTATTGGGCTACTTTGTGTTTATATTTATATATACATACTCTACTGGTGTAGCAGTATTTGATGTGATTATTTTTTTAATTTTTTTTTTTCTAATTCAATTGCCTCATTACCCAGATGGATGTCACCCTGTTATTTGAGGAGAGGCTACTTGCCCTATATTAAGGAGGCAGAAAAAGATTCCAGTTCTGTGAAACCTTTTCAAAACGTTTGCCCTGTGGCCCTGTTTCTATAAAATGTCAACTCTTGAAGCCAATAAAGCACTCTGCAGTTATTGAATAATCTATGTTAGCATCTTAGCAATATGCCACTACATAGTATTTTGTTATTTTTTGCATACAGTTGTCAACAGAAGCAAAAGAGGTCAATTTACATTTTATTGTGTGAGTTAATTGTTGGGCAGACCCCACCCCAGTGATTAAAAGGAGTGTTACTTATTTATAGCGGTAGGAAATAATGACAATGAGATGACTGAGGCGTTTTGCAAACCGATAGTTTGAGAGCATATCTTTTGAAACTTCGCTTCTGTTACCATTTGGGTGTCCCTTCTTGCTCTGATAGCCTCCCTTTGGAAATCCTGCGAGAACTAGCCTACAAATGAAAAGCTTCCTTTCAGGTGGGAAGGAATTTATCTGTGTTCCCACAAGATACATGCACTGATAGCAGCTTGAAATCATTTAATCATGAGACCACAAACTGCTACAATAGTAAAAATAATATTTACTGCGTTGTTCATGTTACTGTAAGCCCTGGGTTCGTCAGTTTGCTTAGTAGAGCTGTGCTGGACCTCAAATCTGTTTGATTTGAAACAACTCTGACTTTTAAACACATGAAAATGGTGTATTTCCTTTTTGGCAGCAGATGATCAAGGATGTATTCTGAAATACAGCATAGGTGTAGATGAAATGCATACTAACAGATCACGTAGTAATTACATTGTATTGCATAGTTGCCTTTTGGGTCTTTACATGAACTGATTTTTCAGGTTCTGAAGGACTTTTTTAAAAAAAAAAAACAAAAATACTCTTCCTATATATATTAAACTATTAAATACACATGCATACTGAAAAAGTGGAAAATATTTTCCTGTTGTCGTGTAGTACAGTCCCTTTTGTAAACCGTATGGGAGCGTTTTGCTGCTGGATGCAGGCCGTGCTCCTCTGCATTGTGTCGAACGGAGCGCTGCCCGTGACTCACTTCTGCCGTATGGAGAAACCATGTTCCCTCTGGCCGGTGAATAATCTGCCGCTGGTTCACTTTTATGTTTTCACTGAAATGTTCTGACCCTTAACTGGAGGGCTCCATATGCTTCCTGCCCTCGTCCCTGATGAATAGGGCAGGAATTGGCAGCAGCATGGTCTGCTATGTGACCTAATTTGTGTGGCGTCTGGGTGGAGCGCGCTCTAATCTTCGCTAAGCGAGCGGCTGAGAAAGCGAATTGCGGTAATTCCCTGGCTGATCCTTCCAGCGGGTAAAAAGGGAGTTTGTGCTGCAGGGGAAGGAGATGCCTTGTGCTCTGACACTTGTTACGTGCCGAGATGAATTTCTATCTAAGTGTTCAGAAAAGCAGCGAACAAACGGTTCAAGGGTTCTCCGCAGAAGTTTGGAAATGTGGTGCCTGACTTCTGTGCTGTGCGGGGTGACAGTTGACAGCTTTCCCCTTGTGTCTGCCCTGGCACGCAGCAGTGTGCACTGACAGCTTTCTGTAATATTTGACAGTTAAAAGAGCATTTAGTATCGCTTGTGCAGATGGAAGCAGGATGGTTGTATCTATCTTGCTAAATTTCACTACGGTGTGGATTTTGTACTGCAGTTATGAAATATCTCCTCTTTATTGAGATAAAATATTTTTCAGGCTTACTTAACTGTTCTGGGTCTGCTTAATTTTAAATTAGAGCCTGGGATATTCTAACTTATAGTATATAGATGCGGTGTTCGGTTGTGTGCCTGGGGTGCAGAGGGCTGGGCAGATACTGGAACTGTGACCACGTCAAAGATCACGTATTTCCCATTGTTCTGGTAAACTGGCTAAAAGGAGGAGTGCATCAAGTTTTTTAGCTACGCGGCTAACTTAAAGGAATAGTGTGTGATGACCAGGTAGGTCCTGTCCCTGCCTGTCCCCTCTTGTGCTAGTGACTGGTTCCAGCCCAGCGCTTTTGCGGGGCTGCCCCTGAGCTGTCCCCCAACACCAGGGCTACAGGACTGCCTGCCTCAGGTTGAAAGAGAGCATCCTGCTGGGCTTCCTGAGCTGGTGAAGTGGAGCCTTTAATATCACTTCTTTTTCTCTTGGCTATATTTTTTTCCCCTGCTAGAATTGTACAGCTCAATCACGTTGAGCTTCAGATTATTTTAAAAGGTTCTTAGCTGGTTTAATACCTTGTAAAGCGAAATATTTTTAAAGCAATTCATAAAACACTCTGGGCAGCCCATTGAAATTAACTTTTGCTCCCAGCTCAGCTATAGTAAAATCAATATTTACTTAGCCTTGTGACCTAAGTCCTCTTATATATAATGAAAACATTTATTTCCACTGCTGCTTTTAAGGTAGCTAAGAGATAGTAAAGTGGATACTTTCTGAAAGTCGAACAATAGATCCCCTCTAAAGCTACTTTCTCTCTTGTACGTACAGTCCATTTATAGATTTTTGTCAAATTTGTCAGGCACGCCCCTTTCTTAAAAGTTAGTTGCTATTTCTCCACTTCTGATGTAGAAAGCAAATAAATAAGATTATGATTTTTTTTAGTTGCTGGAATTAATATAAACTTGGAATTGAATATTTGAAAACTAATCTGTATAACTAAATAGCATTTAGTTTCTTTTCTCTGTTTTTTTCTCTAATATGTCTTGCATTGTATTTTTTTGACTGAATAATTTATTACTAATTCTTGTTGTAGTTTTCCTTTCAGTGAGTAAGTTTTAAGCTTCATCTTGCTGATGACAATTTGAGACTGAAGGTTATACACTGGGATTCTTAGTACTGTGGAAAAGAAAGGCGGAAAATGCTGTCACCTGATGTCTCACCATCATTCCTATATCTGTTGCCATGAAATCTCATGGGAGCATTCCTTATCTAATCTACAAGCTGTAACTCCAGTAGCTTAAAAAAAAAAAGATTCCAAGTGTGGGCTACACAGATAACTTTCTTGTTGGGACATGCCTCAACCTTTTGTTTGGTAATCTTGAATGCATATAGAGCCTCCCACAATGATCAAGCTTATTTCTCAGTTTAATAAAAATGAGAGAAAGTATTGTTGATAAACTTCAGTACCAAATGATGACTTACTGATAGTGGACTTTGCTGTAATAAGCATACAGTAAATGTGCTGGGCAGTTATGTGGAAGCAAATATTTTATCCTTTCTGGTTTTGACTTGTGGATAGAACTGATTATACAGAAGTTAATGTTAGCATCAAGAGTTGCAAGTGCTAATACCTAGACAGGATAAAACCAATTGCAGTATACGTCTTGTGTTTTCAGTTAATTCTGATGTAGTTTCATTCCTGCCCTTAATATAGTCAAGTGGTATATTCTTGAAAATTATCAAGCAGTCTGGTATTCCCACTTTAACGCACAATGCCAGCCTTCTGTTGGAGGTGCTTTCAGTTTTGAGTAATTTAGCTATCAGTGACTAAGGGAAAAAAGTGCTTGTTTTAACCAAGTCATTTTATTGGTTTTGCAATTGAAAGAGAAACTGAGATATTGCTGACAATGCAAGATACGTTATCCTTCTGAGATACTTCATTTTGGCAATGGAATAATATCAGAAAACAGTGCTGTTGAATTCATTGTTAGAATCAAATGGTTTGTAAGTGATAGTGTGAAATACTATAATACACTTTTCTTGTATGTAGAACATAAATCTTGTTTCTCTGTTTGGTTTATTTTTGTGTATTTGGTGGTTTGTTTGGTTTTTTTGTGGGTGTTTTATTATTTTTTTTTTGTAGCAATAAAAATAACTTCAAGAGTTTGCCCTCAGGAGTTGATCTGGAATTATTTTATGGCCAGGTAAGATAGTTTGCTATCTTAATTTATGGCCAGGTAAACTAGTCTGCTATCTTATCTGACATTCTTCCCTGAGCTAAGGGGAAAGATTTTTTTTGTATAAATTGCAGTAAGTGTGCCTCATTGCAGTTAATGTTGTCTTTATTGACTCTGCAAAACAGGTTTGCTGTTCAACCCCTGTGGTGGGTTGACCTTGGTGGCTGCCAGATGCCTGCCCAGCTGCTCCCTTACTCCCCCCTCAACTGGACAGGGGCAGAAAATAAGATGGAAAAGCTCATGGAATGACAGTTTCACCAATTTCAGTCATGGGCAAAGCAGACTTGACTGGAGGAAAATTCATTTAATTTATTGCCAATTAAAATAGAATAGTATGGTGAGAAACAAAGACAAAAATTAGAACACTTTCTCCCTACCTCTCCACTTCTTCCCAGGCTCAACTTTACCCTTTCATTCCCAAATCCATGTCCTTCTCCACCAATGGGAATGAAAAAGCCTGCTTATCTAAATTGTATCTTCAAATAGAATTGTTTTTTTAATTTGTGAGAAAAGCTGGCTTTTCTTGGCAGACACATGGAGTCAACCCTCAGCAAGAGCATGAGCTTAAAAACCTATGGTCCAAAAATTTCCAGATGGTAAAAATGGACTCTTGGTCTGAAACAAACTTACATATATCTGAAAATAATTCAAAATACGATTTAGCAAATATGCCAATGCTTGTGGGAGCAAGGTTTGGCTGACAGTGTTTCCTTGTACCTTCCTTTGTGGTGTGTGACTCTAAAATCAATGCGAACAAACCCCATGTTGAGACAAGCAGACTTGCATTAAATATTTGCAGCATCTTGGAAACAGTCCTGATCAGCTGCTAAGCAAGTGCAATGTTCTGCTGCTCTGTGTGTAAACACTACTCTTGTTTTTAATGGCATCAACTGAAGTAGCCTGCAGGAGCAGTAAGACTGGTTTACAGCCAGCATGAGCAGAAGTAGTGGTTGTTTTCTAGCCCCTTTTGCTGAAGTCCTGGCGTGGCATTCCTTATTCTTGCCCCCTGCCCTGTCTCCCGTCCCCTCTGCAGCGTGCACAAAGCTGCGTGCCTTGAAACTGTCACTTTCTGGGGTGATAGAGGGTGAGTCAGGTCACAGTGCAAAACTTACACGTTTTAATAGCATTGTCCTAGGGAATATACTTGAACACTATGCACAACAGAGTCATCACAGGTAAATAATTAGCTATTGTTTTGACCGTGTTAAGGCACTCTTTATCTGTAAGATAGGAGACTACTTGACTAGCCTAAAAATATTCACTCTAGCCATTTGAAAAAAAAATAAATATATCAAAACCCACCAAAATCAAACAACAGAACCAAACATATCTGTGTCTGGAGGAGAAAAATAAGTGTTCTTCATCAGCTCAGTAGTTTAGCATGCCACAGCCACTGCTTCCAGTTTGATTAAAAAGGGGATGTGGCACTATGAATAAATCTGTAGCCATCTTATTTTTTCATACTGTAGTTCGTGGGAGCAGAGCAAAGTTGATGCTAAAGTTGGTAGAAGTTCCTGTAAAATGGCTCAGCCAGCCAGCCAAGCAACAGGTGGTGTGGGAAACGCTTTACTGGCTTAGTAGAAGCTCTTGAAGACTTCTAAGGCAACTAGATCATTTCTGATTGACTTGTTTTATTATTGACTGCTTTGCAGTGGAAGAGTGCTCTCTCATGTCTAATAAATCACGGAAGCTTTTTTCTTGTTTCTGTCTTTGTGTGTTCACTCTCCTGTCCTGTTCTCATGCCAGCATAAGTGAATTATTGAGCCTTCACTTTTGCAAGAAACAAACCAAATGTGCAGTTGAGGAAGAGTTAAAACAAAGTTCTGAAATGGTAACTTATGTTGTCAAAGAATTGTTTTTTTCGGGGAAAATTCCCTGGTGTAGGTAAGTGACACAGTGTGTGTTTTTAACTTTGCACAAGTATGGTATTACTAATAGTGTGGTGTGTTTTTTGTCTGACCTTCATCTTTCCTCCTTTTCTGTTATGCTTAAATACCTTGTTGAAGTTCTGTGATAAATATCTTCCATTTCTCAGGCTTGTTTCATACACTCCTTCCTCATGTTACTATAATATGACACTTCTGTATTTATGTCTTAACTTTAAGATTTTGTGTCTTAACTGATACTGGCTTTCTGTCTCTTTCCCCCTCCCCAAATTCCTTTCTGCTGTCCTGTGGTTTGGAGACTGGCATGATTCAGATGATGAACCTGTCATAGGGTTGAAGATGATACAATAAATACAAACATCCATGTTTCACCCTTGTTCACTCTTAATCTTTTGTAATTATTCTTCTCCCAAGAATGAGTGTCCTCACATACTGCTTTCTTGCATGACTTTTTCCACTCTGCTAAAGGGAGAGAATAAAAGGTAGAAACTCATACTATTCTGGAAGATCTCTGTTTTTTTTTTTTCAGGGATGTTCATGTCCAGGAGGTGCAGGTAGTACAGCTTGGCAGCTGGAGTTCTGGGTCATCTTCTAATATTCCCTTGCTGAGCCCAAATTACACTCTGCATTTGAAGGGTGAGAAGGCTGGTAGTCACCCTTCGTTCCTGTTCCTTTTTGCAGCCATGTAAAGACTTGAGGAATAATAGTGAAGCGTTGTGACGTGAATAGAAAGAGTGGAACAATGTGACTCTGATTATAGACAAGACTAAAGCTTCTGAGCTTTAATTTGTTTAGTTTTTGGCAAGTTGTTTTTTTCATTGTATACTTACTTCTGCGGGACTGGAGACAAGCCTCTTGCATGTAGAAGGTTGTAATTAAATGCATCAAAATTCAAACTAGCATAATAGGTTGCTAAGTCAGCTCTTAGTCGCACTAATTCTTTTGAGAGCAAAAATCTTCACATATATTCCCCTTTCTAGCCTCCTTAGAAGTCCTCTCTTTGACACTCTTGTGATTCTTCCTTTATACTCTTTCCTTTCACTCAGTTTTCACTTGGCATCTACAAAGTTTGGGGCTTCTGTTTCTGAATAAACAGAAGTCTGCAAAAATCTTGTGAAGCCAGTCATGCCAGTTCATAGTTGGAGTAGAAAGATGCTGCAGGATAAAGCCAGGAAGCCGTAGTCAGGTCCATACTGCCTTTTTAGCACTAACGGAGCCATTGTTAGCTGGGCTGTATAACTTTGAAGAGGATGACAACAATATTTAGTAGAATAACTGTATGAAAAAGGGAAGACTGTGTAGCTTCTGGCTGCTTGAATTACCCTTCAAATGTGAATTTTCATTTCCAAGGCTATTGGACCGTGATAGTGTTTCTTGTGCTGTTTTACCAAGTAGCAGGTAGGTAGGTGACTGTGACATTCAAAATGCCTTTGGTCCTGCTACACCAGCTTGCAGATGTGCGTCCAGTTGCAGGAATTCCTTCCTTGCCACTTCAATGTGGTAGGCTTCACAAATAATTGGGTTTTGTAAATGATCCCTCTTCTGCCACAGGTTGGTTGTATGTGTCAGCAGTGGACAATCTGAAATATGAACAGTGTATTGCAGCTTGCTTTCAGACAGCAGTGTGCATGAATTCATGTGCCTTTCCATACATTGTTACTACTGTTTCCCATTTCCTTGCTCCTTTGCAGCTTAAAAAGTCTTATTTCCTTTTTTGTACCACTGCTTTGCTTGTGTGTTCTGGTTAATGAAATATTCTAACTTTTAAAGAGTAGCCTTAATGTAGAAGTAGTGTGGAAAATCAAAAGTGATAGGCAACATCAAATTAAATTAGAGATCTTCAGATATGAAGATCTAATCCATATTATGTAAGTTAAACTTCTTATTGCATTGCGGATGAAAATGTTTGTGGTGTTTCTTAAAAAAATCCTAAATGGTTTTGTGATTTAGTTTTTGGGACTGTTGTCCAAAAGAACAAACAGCTGTAGAAAAATCTTGGAATAGCTGTTTAAAATCAAGCTGTTTAAGGTCTTCAGCTGTATTCATATTACAGTAGCTTAAGATGATATGTTAAAGCAGAGCAACTTAAAAGACCTATGTAGGTGGGAAATGGAATCTGACTAAATTGCAGGCATGATAACATTAAGTGTCACAAGTATTTGGCAATTACAATGCAGCCAGACTCTTGCTGACTTTTTGAACATCTCATGTGTTCATATCCTCCTCTCTGCTTGTCTTTGAAGGCAAAAGTACTAATTATCCCCAGCCAGTTTAATCATGTAATTTTTGCCCAATATATACATCTGTGTATCGTTGCAAATTCACAAATTGCTGTGACCTTGAGTAGGATTAAGAAAAAATGCCTGCCAATGAGCTAAAGAAGTTGCAGAGTATTCCAGTTTCATTGTGCCACCCCCTTCTGGGCTGCTCCTCTCTGCAGGGAGAAACCTTGGTGAAAGGCTAATTCAGGGCTAATATATACTCAGCCAAGGTCCTCTGACCTGTTACCACAGTAAGTTCATGTGGAGAATCACCGGAGCTGCTATAAGTCTCTGTTTTGTTGTGTGTGGTTGTTGGTTTTTTTTGTGGTTGTTTTTGTTTGGGTTTTTTTTTGGTTTTTTTGTTTTTTTTTGGTTTTTTTTGGTTGTTTGGTTTTTTTTGTTTTTTTTTTTTTGTTTTTGTGGGGTTTTTTTTTTGTTTTTTTTTTTGTTTGTTTTTTGTTTGTTTTTTTTTTTCTTTTTTTAAAAAAGATGGCAGTGTGTGGTGCTCTTGGAATTGATCAGGCAGTAACTCAGAGTGCACCCGCAAAATAGAAAGTCAAATGCTACAGCTTCTCTCAAATTCTATCAGTCGTATTGCTCTTAATTTTGTCGTGTGTGATGGAGTTAAGACTGGCAGAAGTACTGAAGTTGTGGTAGTTAATGATGCAGAATGTTGAAAGTAGATTTTTTGCTTTTACTTTTGTAGAAAAGGATATAAAATTGAGTTGAAAGTACTTTTAAGATGCATTTCCCACTCTCTCCCCACACCCAGTTTGTAGTATACAAAACTAAAGATTCAAAAGCAAGTCATGTGAGGACTATAGTGTCTTTAGGAGATTACCTGTGAATTTTATTTTGTAGTTGTATTTCACTGTGTTCATACCGCTTGTTCTTTCTGTGATGGTAATCTTATTTTAATGTTTCAGAAATAATAATCTTCCTTTTACTACTTCCGTTAAGGTGTTACTTTTATTTGCATAACCTGAAGAGTGTGAAATGCGTTGTTGTTTTTTTAGGTTATTTTTACTACCAAGCTTTGTAGTTTGCCATAAGTTAAGTGCATCATTTTATTGAGAGTTTGAAATTCTTGTAAACGTGTAGGAAGTTTAATTTGTTATAGTAGCTTTCTCACTCAGAGAAGTGCAATTACATGTTAAATAGAAAGCAAGTTTCTCTTAACCCCACTGGGGAACGACATAAAAGAGTTTTGCTTTTCTTTGATAAAGAGCCAGTCTTTTTGCGTGCTTCTGGGATTGCATCCCTGCCTTATACCCATGTCCTTTCTCTCCCTCATTTGACCCTTCACCTCTGAGCAATTACACATTAATCCAGACTCTTTGCAACCTGCTCCAATGTGTTGGAGCAATTGGGCTTTGCTTCACCAGAGCTGGATGGCACCTGGGAGTTTTTACACGGGCAGGGCTGAGGAAACTAATATGTGGCTGGCTCTTGGGAGAGCTGGGGATGTGCAGATAAGGTGCTAGCGCCCAGCCTCAGACTGGGATGTCATAATGAACCCTGCCTTTACGCACAGGTCTTGTTCTAGCTGTGCTTATATTGTGTATTTCTTTTGGGAGATTTGGGAAATATTTGTTCAGTACTAATTGTTTATAGTAAGAAACACTATTTGGTGCTACTTGCAAACAATTTTTCTTTCTGGGGTGAGGGCAGGGGTGTGAAAGTCTTGGAAAAAATTCCCCCTTGCATTATGTGACCCAGCAATGGTGGTGATCTGGCTTTTTCTGGGGTGGGGGTTAAGTGCTGATCTTACTTTTAATCAAGTATGACACTACAAAGGCGTAAGTACTTTTATTGATTACAATATCTCAGATCAAATGCTCTGAGTTTCAAGATAAGCCTTTGAATTGAGGAAATGATTGTTTTGTATTGCCTCAAATGCTTTTGTCTGCTACACAGGTTGTACTTTGTATTTTGCTTTTGCTCTGCTGTATAGCCTCCCTCTCTTACTGGCAGAAGGAGTTGATCTGCCATGTAGTTACACTCTTTTCCTCGAAGTTAGTGAATTAAGCCAGCAAAAGCTCTTCTTTGACACAGCTTTGGCTATGCCAGAGGAGGTTTTGTTATTAGTGATGTCTATGCGCATTTTTCATATCCAAGCCAATATAGTTGTGCCAGCAAAACTCCATAGTGTATGCCTGTGTTAGATGCTGACTTATGCCCGTTGGTGGTAAAAACTTTTTTTCAGACTAAACCTTACAGTATTTCTTCCTGTGTCGCAAGCTAGTTTTCATTTTAGAGGTTATTCAAGGATACAAACGCCTTCTGTATGGAGGGAAATTCCTGAGCACTTGAGTTTAAATCATTGCTATCTAGTTAGGTCAAAGTTGCATCACAGGTCCGGTTTCAAAAGGTCTTAACACTGTTACCGAACTAGTCTCTTAATCTTCTGTGTTGGCTGTTTCGATATTGAAATTGGTCTGATGAACTGGTTTATGCTGCTTACATCTCTTCAACCTGGGTGCTTGCATTCACAGTCCCTGTTGGATTTAGCAGTGGGTCGCTCAGGGCAGCGGGTTACCCTAAGGAAGGCTGTGCCTGGTGTGGTACCTGCAGTGGTGTCCACAGCTAGATACCGTGTGCTTATACTTCTTCCATAAGCACATCTTCAGTGGTGCTTCCTCTAATACACCTTACTTCCCAGTGGTTTGCAGTTCAGGGATTTCTTCAGCCATAAATTATATCCATCTTTTTGTGGACTCTTAATTCCGTAAGCTCGTCTCTGCTTTTTTTAGCCTATTTGCACTGGTGCCCTCATTTGTCTTGCTTTCACTGGTGGTTACCATCATTAGTTTTGCTGCTCAGGCTAGCGATATTCAGGCTGCAAACTCCAGCCTCGCTGAGGTGTAGACACCACCTGCTCTGCTGCGGGGACATTGACCTTTGGTGAAACAGAAAGTCGGTGACTTGAAGCTGTTGTGCTGCCTCAGCTGGGCAGCTGCCTGCCGGGCAAGGGCTGTGAATCCTGAGCCCGCGTGGTGCCTGACTTCTTAGCACCGGGAAGGTGTGCAAGAATCCTTTCCGAAAATGCACCCAGGACAGGATTACACCTGTGAGTATGACTGATCTGCTGGAGTTGTTGCCGGAGGCAGCAGTAATAATCTGACTTGTAATTATCTGCTTTCATTAGGTGATCTTTCTTTTTGTGTAGCCAGTTTCTAGGAAGGTAAAGGTGATGTGTCTGTTCTGAATTTCACGTGCCCTCACAAAACCACTTGAGGTGATAGAGTGGCAATACCCAAATGCCACGTTTGAACAGGTTTCATCACAGTCCTCCTAAAAGTTGGTCATTAAATAATAAAAGCCCAGGGACTGGGGATGTGTACATGTAATCCTTTGCCTAAACAATTGGCTGCTAAAATCCCTTGGCTCAGGTTCTTGACAGGCTTTGAACTTCGGTGGCTCTCCTTTTGACTGCTCTGTTCCTGTATCTTCTCCAGTTTTGGTCACGCTGTTTGGAGTGGTATGTCCTGAAAGAGCTTTGTGTACTGAAGTGGGAGGTCTTCTGTGGGCTCACGCTGATCGTGATCAGCGGCTTGTGTGATTGCATAAATGCCTATTTTAATGCATTCCAGATATTCATCCTGCAGTTGTCAAACAGAACTTATAAACTTTCAGAGCAGTTAATCAGGGAGGGGGTTCGACTTTGGGGCCTAATTAATGATTAAGCTAGGGAAGGAAACGTGAGTTTAATTAGGATATAGGAGTAGCAGCGCCTTGACCTACTGCTTTTCTGATCAAATGACAAAAGAAAATTCTTATGTTTGCCAGAAGCCATAAGAAGGGACCATTCATAATACTTTACTCCAATTTCTCTTTTATTCTTTCCTCATTAAGGTGTCTCACTAAATACATGAATTGGATAAGACACCTTTACAACTGTGTTTCTTTTTGCCTCTAGAGAAAGAATAGCAATTTCTTCATGGACAGAGTGCTCAAATCTTTGCTTAGCATTGCGTTTTTCTGCACAAGGGTTCCCCCTTCCCCAGTGGTGCAATATTTCTTTTCCTTGGCCAGCAAAGGAATGTGACTGGGAAATGAAATATTCAGTTTATCTCAAGAAACAGACTTGCCTTTTGCTTAATCTTCCTTGCTAGGGCTGGGTGACAGTACAAAAAAATGTACTTTAGGTAGGTCATAAGAAGCTAAAAGCAGGTTAACTTATGGTGATTGTTTGTGTAGTGAACTTGCTGGAGTATTTTAGGGATAGAAATGAGAGTATTTGGTGTCATTTGCTCTAAAAAATATTTTTGGATTTAAATTATTCATCTTATTAATTCTTTTAGCTTACTTTTTTTATGTTTAGAACACCACTACACCATATGAATTTTACAGGCTTCCTTTAAACCTTCTACATTTCAGGTTTCATCTTAGTAATTACAAAGGTTAATAGGCTGAGGTAAATAATTTACAAGCGTCAGTGTGACTGATCATTGACGAAATAATGGAATAGCTAATGAAGCTCAGACTTAACCTGGCTGGAAACAAAATAAACAGTTTATGCTTTTTTAAACTTTATTTGCCTATTTGATTTCTGTAAAGACTGGGCTCAACTTTGTTGCTGAGATCAGTATGCCACAGTTTGAGTTGAGGAATACTTTGTATTTGGGCTTGTTTCCCCCCTGCTTCTGTCTTCCAAGCGTTGCCTGCCCAGGGATTCGTAAGGGTAACATGACTTGATGTGAGTTTTGGTTGTGAAGAATTGAAATGTGTTAGTCTATGGTTATAAGCTGGCCACAGCAGAGTGTAGAAGCTTTCTAGTGCGTAGTCTGTTAAGTGAGATTGTGTTAGTGAGCAGCTTTCCAGCAAGTGAATTTGTGAGCTTTAGATGCTGGCAAGTTTGTGAAACAAGAGCTTGCTTCCTTTCTCTCTCATTCCTTTTCTTTACCAAAAGCATGCTGCATGTTCTTGGACATGCTTCCCTCTGCTCAGCACTGGTGAGGCCACACCTGGAGTACTGTCCAGTTCTGGGCTCCCCAGTACAGGAGAGACACGAACGTACTGGACTGAGGCCAGTGGAGGGCCACCAAGACAATCGAGGGACTGGAGCATCTCTCCTGTGAGGAAAGGCTTAGAAAGCTGGGACTGTTCAGCCTGGAGAAGAGAAGGATTGGGATCAGGGGGATCCTACCAAAGTTTATAAATACCTGAAGGGAGGGTGTAAAGAGGATAGAGCCGGGCTCCTCTGAGTGGTGCCCAGTGGAAGGACAAGAGGCAATGGGAGCAAACTGAAACAGAGGAAATTCTATTTCTGCTTAAAACACTGGCACGCATGGGTTTGCCCACAGAGGTTCTGGAGTCTCTGTCCTTGCAGATGTTCTAAATCTGACTAGACATGGCCCTGGGCAATCTGCTGATCTGACTGGGGGTGTGGGACTAAACAAATGATCTCTGTAGGCGCCTTCTGACCTCTGCCGTGTGTGCGTTCTGTGAAAACGCTTTAAGGCAAAATTTCACTAAACTTCTTTGGAGCAATGCAAAGAGTGCTGGATTTCATATGGGTGGTGAAGCTTGCTTGATACTTGTAAGAAGACTTGAGGCATTCATATGAAAGTGCTGGAAGACTTTTTTTGATATTGCAGTGATTATAACAGTTAGGAAATTGTTACAGGTATAAACTATACATGTTCGTTGTGTTTGGGTTTTTTTTGGGGTCTAGGAATCTTGTTCCAAGTAACAAAGTAAGTGTTATGGCTTTTTAAAGATGCTTCTTTCCTGTTCTCTTTTCTTAATTGCTGAGTTAATTAGCACTGGAAAACTTAATTTATTTTTTTTTTTTGGTATTACCTTCCATGGATGAAATACAATTGTTATGTGTGCTATTTTTTGGGGGTCTTAAGACTGAATTTCTAAATACCATCAGAGATTTGAGCAATCAAACCCAGAAAACTAATACCTTGACTTTGCATATCTCAACTGCTGAAGTTGCTATGCTATGAATGTCTTATATACTGGTCTGCTAGGAAAGACTTAAATTCCACGGGGTTATAAATTCCATTTGTTTTTAAATAACTCTAGTCGGCATGCTGCTGTCACTGAAAGGGAACCTTTATGGTCTGTATTGGGAGGCACTTTGTTAACTTGCTTGCAGAAACATTTAAATAGCATTTATGTAATTTTTACATATGTTAACAGTGTACACTTTTTTGAAATCTGTTGATTAATCTATTTTCATGAGGAAAGTAGGATATTCTGATTATGCTTGTCTTTCAGTTTTTTTTTTTTCCCCTGCAAAACTGGTCAAATTTTGATTAACTAGTGGGAAATTTAATCCAATTTTCATGTCATAAAGCTAATTAAATAGCTACAGGTTGTGCGAAAATCAGTGGCTGGAAGAAGAGGCCTTGAATGCAGTGCCTTTACTAAAGAAGAATTTTTAAAAAAAATGTATAGATGTCTCTGCTGCTGCCTGATGGGTGGCCAGTCAGCGTCTGCATGTGAGGTACAATCTGGTGCGCGCCCAACTAGCTGTGGCCTGTACCGTGTGTGCTGGGATGGGGTGGGATCTTGCAGTGAGAGGCCAGAGAAGTTTTGGGGAGGAGCTAACTAATGTATAGGGCGTACTAATGTATAGGGAGCCAAGTATTATTAATCTACTTCGTAGGAAATCGGAGCATGTAGTAATATGTAGGAGCCAAGTATTATTAGTTTACATCTCAGGAATTGGCTTCTATTCATGAAAAGCTGTTGACCTAGAGAGGTTTAGAGTAGGAATGATGATGGACTGTGGTGGAAGGAGATTTGGGACAAGCTGGGGGGAGATGGATGGAAGAGCCTGGGAAAAAGATGGGCAGCTCTAAGAAGGGATGGATCAGGAAAGGTTTTAATATTTGGGAGTGAAAAGACAGAGAATAGGGGATGAGGAGTATTTGGGATTGCAGCCGTTGGGTTTTGGAAAAGGAAGATAGGACAACCTCTGGCTGAACAGAGTTGGGATAAAAGAGGCTCTGGAATATAGGAGGGGCAGAAGTTCAGTCTTGTGAATAAGAACTTCACAGTATGCTACTGTCTTTACCCGCCTGTCACAGAGAACAAAGTAATGTTATGTCTTTTGTACCGTGAACATTGTTTCCTGAAGATGTTCAAACAACGTTGTTTGTGATATCTTCCTGATTTGAAACTCTGCCATAATTAGTAAAGAGAGCTTGGCTTCCTTCTCTGCCTGAGCAATATTGCTTCCTTGGGCCTGCGCAGGGTCTCTGACATCTGTTGTGTCTCTGCTTCCTTCTGGTATGCAGATGGGCTTTTTGTGGGGTCGGCTCTTGTGTTATGCAGGAGATTACGCTAGATGATCACAATGATCCCTCTGACCTTATATCCCGCGAATCGCCTCCACAAATGCAAGTGAGCCTAATAATAGTTCTAATTTGGGCAGAGAAAAAAGAGCAGATGGCTAACACCAACTTGTGGAAAGCAATTCTGTTTTCTTTGTAACAGCTTAGAAATGCAAAGACCTAATCTCTGTTCATAACACAACGAGAGGTAGTAAATCTAGTTTGCGATTCATACCTTTTATTTGTGTCTGTAAACTTACTCTATCTCTTAAAGTGCCCCCCTGTTTGTGTGCTTAGAAACATCTTAATCACCAGATTTTGGGCAGGAGTTATCTACCTTTCTCTGATTCTCTTTCCATGTGCCAGTCATGCTGGTTGGGCCCTCAGGGAGATGGTGAGGGCATCTTCCTCTTCCTGTGTGTGAAGTTTGGCTTTTGATATCTATGGAGTGCATATAATCCAATCCACTCTCTATCACTGTAGAGGTATTTGCAATACCTTTATTTAATTTTTTTTTCCCCACAGTGCACTTGCAAATAGCTGAAACCCTTTGCTCTAACCAAAGATATTGGCAGAAATTCTTCCAGCCTCAAACCTTGGTGCATGATCACTTGCAGTTTGTGTAATATATGCCCAAATGTATTTGTATCGCATGCAAAGGCTTCCCAGGGCTGTCTTGCACTGGGAGCTGATGCTGCTTGGTTTGACCAAATGTTAGGGAGCCATTGCAGGCTGTTGGCGTGAAATGCAGGGTTGCTGGGCCCTGGCGACCCTCCAGAGTAGCCCCGTGTAGGTGTTGGGACACTTTCCCTCCAATTCTTGGTTTTGTATTGTCATCCCGTGAAAACAGGAGGGTCACTGGCTGACCAGAGTGGGCCGTCAGGCCCCGTGTGTGGTGCTGCAGCATTATTTGTGTCTCCCGAGAGCTTGCTGTTCTCTCTAGCTTCCTTTTAAACATCATTCCAATGCGCTGAGATGGACGGTGTGGCATGTTGGATTGCTTTTGCTGGGAGGTATGGAAACAGCTATTTTAATATTGCTTCAGCTGTGAGGATGCCTTCTTCTAGTTATCAGTTGCTGGGGTATTTTTTTATTGTGAAGTAAATACAATTCAGCTTAGACACACAGCACGCTTTTGTGAGAACCATGGGGTGGTCCTCATTACTCCTCTGTGGTGTCTTGTTTTTGATGGTGTCTGCTGCTGGGAAACACCAGGGAGTGAGGTGCAGGGTTTTTTTTAGTTTTGGTTTTTTTTTTTTGTAATGCTTGTATTTCAAAATCTGGTCTATACAGAGAATTTACAATTTGGGCAACTGCCTTTAATGTGGCAGTAGCTATAGGCAGGCATCAGTACTTTTTTTGTTAGAGACGCTATTAATATAACTGTTTTCGCCAACTGCTGAAGTTTGATGGAGAGAGAAGTAGAAGGAATGAAGAAAAACTTAGTGCTGATTGCAGAAATTAAAATTGCAGTGCGAAGGTGAAAGCTTACAAGTGAATTACTTGTTGCTGGAGCCATTTGTTCTACCATGGTGTTGCAAGAGAAGAAGGGATCTGCAGAACAATCTTAACTTTTGCTTTCTGTTTCTCTAAAAAACCCGCAACAGCCGCCTCCTTAAAAAAAGCCCAACCCAACCCAAAACCTCAGGGCTGCTTGTAAAGATTACTCTGTGCTAATGAAATCAGGGTCCAGTAGTCCTGATGAGCATCAGCGGTTCTTCTGTGAGCTTGGTGGTCATGAACTCTGGTGCTTTGAGGCTTGCTTGGCTTTTTGCCTCTTGCTAGTGGGGATAAAAACCATGCTGGTTTCCATCCTCAAATTTTAGATGCTCGTTTTGTGTCTTTTTATATGTGAATTAGTCTGAGTGAGTTTGACAAAAAGATAGTTACTTTCAAAATGCTTTTTCTATCCAGAAAATCTGGCACCCAGGAATACAGAACTTTCTCCTCTTTTTTTTGTTCGTGTTGTCAGGTTTTCGGATGCGTGCTAGTCCTGGGTGGGGCGGTATCTATGATAGATACTCTTGCTTGCCTAAAGGCTTAGGCAAAGGGATGTTGCTAACTTTGTTACATTCCAAGTGTCTTAATTGAAACCCACAGGCTAATTCCTTGTTTTATTTCTAAATTCCTTTGCTGAGAACTTAAATAATGAGGTGGGGAAGGCAAATTTAAGTCTTAAAATGGGAGATGACTCTTGGTAACTTGTGCTGGAACGGTTGGGTAATTTCTGTACTTTATTTGCCAATCTAGTCTGTACGCTTCTCCAGGGCACTTTCATTACAGTGCTGCTCTGCCAGCTGTTTTGGGTGTGATAACTTTTGTCTTTCAAAAACGAAATAACACAGTTCTGTCCTGTAAGCATGTAATGCATTTTGGGGAAAGCTGGCTCTCAGTATGAAGCTGAGGTTGAGTAGAGGACAAACCACAATCTGGTGAGGCTTTTGTTTTTACCTCTATTTTTAGATCATTTAGATTCCTTTTTTTTGCTCCTGAGCATAATATTCACAAGGCAACAGACTGAACTTGAACTGTGGTTTCAAGGTGCCCCAATAAAATTAAGGGACAATGTTGAGGGTGGAGGAGGTACATAAGGCTGTAAAAGTTGCTGTTGGGGGCAACTGGATGCCAGTACACAGGCTGGGAATCTGATCACAAGAGCCAGTTGTTTTGAGTGTACTCCAGTTGCATGGACATACATCATGTTGTATAACAGAAACAGGATTCAGCAAACAAGCATCCGGGATAGGAAGCTTCTCTTCTCTCTGTCATCACAAGAGTTTAATTCTGTGTGCGTGTGTGTGTTTAGGTTTCTTTTTATTTCCTCTTAAAGGAACAAACTGTTCTGACGCTGGCCATTACAAGTCCATTAAGTGACTGGAGGGCAGGCAGAGCCATGTTGGCCGGAGGAAACAGTCGGTAGGTGATGGAGCAGAACTTGGCCCCCAGTCAGTCCTTGGGGGGGGCTGCGGTGGTGTGAAAGGAAACGCAAATGTGTTTTTGCGACTTAGTGAATTTGTTTTTCACTGGGCTGTAACTTGCTGACATTCTTAATGTCTTGTGTGAGAAGCTGACAGGCTGGAGTACCGCGTGCTTTGCTGAATGGTAATATTGTTTTTTTTGACAGAATGTGGCTAATTTGTTATCTGAATCATAATGTCAGCCTCTGGGAGTTAGCTTTACAGACTCATAGGAATCTAAAGAAAATTAATTTGAGGGATAAAATAACTTGTCACTGTTGTTAACAAAGCACCAGCATTTCAGTTACAAATTTCATTCCAGGGATTTATAGCAGAAAGTTTGACACAACCCTAGCTATAATGGCCAATTACAAAAATCCTAGCTTCAGAGGCTTTTATAAAGCAAGCATGAAAGCAGAGTCTGACTGGCCAAGTGTCATCTATGGGTTTTATAACTGAGCAGGATGTTTGGAGAAGATGGGAGTCATGGGGGTTCTGATTCCTTGCTTAACTGAAATAGAAAGTTTGCTCTGATACTGAAGAGATAGTAGGGGTACATACATTCATATTCTTTCTTTCACCATTAAAGACTAAGTAGTTCCTGTTTATCAAAGTCATGTATGTTTTGGTCTGTTAGTTGTGGTTTGGTTCTTTATTTTCTCCCCCACCCCGCCTAGGAAATCCTCTTTTCAAAAAGAGGGGAAAAGGGGCTGGATTTTCAGTAAATGTCACACGTGCTACTGCAGTACCCACAGCAGGAGCACTTTTACAACCTGGACCAGGGAAGCAGCTGTAGGTGCAAGGCCTGCCGATGGAGTCCTGGTGGGCTGAAGCTGGTGTAATGCTTAGAAGAGCTGTCACCTCCTGCCACGTGCATGCCTGTGAAGGGGCTGAGCCCCCCAAGACTGGGGTGTGTACAGCTCCTAGCGCACAGGATTTATAAATCCATGACCCTTTTCATAACTGTTATCCTTTTACACAGTCAATATAACTATTTTTGGTCTCCATTCGTGCTTTGCCTTTATCATCTTAAGGAGTAAGCATGTTAAAGGACCGCGAGACCCCGAACTTTCGTTCTTTTGTTCTCACAGAAGCTTAAGGAAGGCAAAAGGCAGTCCCTAGCCTTAGGAAAGCATCCTGGTACATAGGTATGTACTTGGGGTTGTTGGCAGAAAAGTGACAGAGGTTACTGAATGATATTTAAACAGAGAAGGATGTTTAAATCTCAATACATTCAATACAAGTAGTATTTACAATTAATGTAAATGGAAAACGTTATCAAGAGTTGGATAGAGTCTGGGACTGAGTTTTGTACAAAGCTAGCTTTTTGGTCCAACAGTGGCAGTTAATAATCTAGTCTGTTCCTGTCTCCTAAAGAAAAAAACAACCAACCTTGGAGGGAAAAAATAGAGTAAATATATTCAGTATATTTTGAGTTTCAATCCTGACCCTGTCAGTCTCCTACGAGATGGGTACTTGGCACAGAGTATCCTGCTGGTAGATCCTATCTGTCTTTGATGGCAAGGTGCTCTATTTCCCTGAGGGAAGAGAGCAGGGTTAATGAGATCTTTTAGATAATTGTATTCCCCCAGAACAATACCTTGAATTTCAACGAGCTGTTTTAAGCATGGCCTGCTGTGCCTGCACTGTGTAGGTATCTTGAAGCTCTTTCAGAAAAATCTTTCTCTGCATTGGGCTGTCTTTGATTTCTGGTTGAGCTCGAGGTGTGACTGAGGAGTAGGCTGTGTTGGATCAGCTTTAGATGGCAAAGAGGAGAAGCACGGAAGGGTGAAACAATGGCTGCTGACTGCAGTGTTGCAGCAGACATGGACTCTTTGGCGTGCCCTAAACAGGTTTTTCAACCATAGCCTAAAAGGAGCCCAGAACTTAGGTTTTATTTTAAATTGGTATGAACACTTTCAAAAAGCTTAGCAAGTCTTTTAACTGTCGTGGCACCTCATTTCTTACCAATGTGACTTCTTCTCTTGTCTGGACTAAGCTGTAGGCGCTATTCGTTTTTCATGTCTGTTAGGTAAAAAACACCTGGTCATTTGTTCCATCGCTCCAGTAGCCTGTGTGTAACAGATTTATGGCTAGATATATTAGACATGAATGGCATCAGTTTCAGATGCATGTTGGGCCAGAAACAAGAAATATTGAGGTCACCTACCTAAGGAATCTTCTGGAAGTATTCTGTGATTTTTTTTTAAAAAATATATTTTATTTTTTTAATAAATGTGGGTTTTGTAGGTAAAATTTCACTGTGCAAGTCTCAGTTACTGCTGTCTGAGAGGTATGATCATTTAAGTAGTGCCTTTTAATCATAATCTGATATGTCTGCAGACTGGTTTTTTTGTTTGTTTGTTTTTCTAGTTCACAAAGGGCAACATTTGAGTTTCAATCCAGTTTTTTCTGTGGCTTTATCCTGGTGCAGGGACAGATTGTCTGAATGCCATGGTGGTGCTTGGAAAAATCAGTTCCAGCTGTCACTGAGAGGTTCTGCAGGAGAGCATCCCTGGCAGCAGTGTGCTGTGGGTGCCTGAAGCGTGTCTCGAGGCTGGACTGTCGAGAAGCACGTGGAGTCTTGAAGGCCTCTCGGACATTATGATCTGGGCTGCAGTTGTCAAACTGAGTTTGCCCAGTGGAAGGCACTATCTGCCTTGGATGTTATCTGCTGTGTGGATTTGGAGGTTAAAGCCTGTCACAGGCTGCAAGTGTATCTTTTCTTGGCTGCAGCAAGCACGCCTGAAAATCCACGGTGGGCCAACTTCCTTTGCCTGGTCTGTTGTCATCACGTAAGTCACCATCATTTAAGTGTAGATGACGAGGCATAGTCTCGCCCTTAGCACTGCTCGGTGCAATTTACCCAAGAGGTGACCTGTGATATGGGCAGGGCCGTGCTGGAGGTGACTCAGCCTGGTTTAGTGGGACAGGCTCTGCAAAATTGCAGGTGACTCCCAAACGGCTTCCTTAAACAACCTGGGAAGCTATCTGCTCTCTGCACAGACGGATGGCACTGCTCCTCCCTCTGCCTTTGACCTGTAGGTGTTTGCCTCCTCCTGCTGTGTCCTCCTGGCTGTCTCCTGGAGCCTAGGTAGTGGTACTTTGGTGCCACACCAGTAGGGGCATCTGAAGGGAAGGTCTGCTGAGCCCATCCCACAAGTTAGCTGAACTTGACTGTGACTGATCACACCTGGGTTTCTAACCTGGGTGTGAAACCAGGCTGAGGGTGGGTAAGGATGCGAGTGCTTTAAGGGTTATTCCAGCAGCTTTGCTACTGCAGTTCCTGTGCCGCGTACTGAAGGAGGCTATTATCTGCGTCAGAAGCTTGAATAAGGACCTTAGCAGCTTTTGGAATAATGCATCCGGGCAAAAAGGTGTTGACAAAGTCTGTTGATTAAAAGCCCATGGTTTCATAGGTTGCTCTTCACCAGATGGAAAGCCTGTGGATTCAATGCATCAGTACCCTGCCCAGGAGGTGCTGTGAGGCTGATTCTAATGCAAAGGAGCTGCTGTGGTTGCCAGCAAAGTTGACACATTTGTGTGACTCTGCAGGTACCAAAGTCTTGTAGAGGTTTGAACAGCTTTATTAACAGATTAGGCAAAAAATTCCCCCACTGACTCAGGATAGTGTTTAATATGATCTGTTTTGAGCACTCTAGGATTAAGAAGAATGCATATTCACTCATTGTTTTCTTCTTATTTTCTCTCTCCAGATGAACACAATGATGTACAGAAAAAGACCTTTACAAAATGGATAAATGCTCGGTTTTCCAAGGTAATGCTGGGTTGAAAGTACTACTTCATTTTGTTTGATTCACTGTTTAGAACAATATTGGTTACATATACTTTGCTCTTACTTTTGCAGAATATTCCTAAGTGAAATGTGTCAAAATGTGTAATAAAATCAGATAAAATACTGTAATGTTTGTTCCCTCTCTGCTTCCTCATGCACATAAACATTTGATACTACATGTCTTGTTTAAGAAAATGTGAAAGATTCTATTTGTTAATATATTATATATACAGTTATTTGCATGATGGTTTCTGTTTGGGTTTTGGTCCTCTTACTCTATACAGTTTATTTTTACATGCAATTTTCTGAGTGCATTACAGCAGATTTTGAACCTTAGTTCCTGTGTTAACTCCCAGTGTTGCTGAGTCAGCTTTACTCATTCAAAATACTCTGCAAACCTCCAGTTGAAGCCACCTGGTGTTGCTACTTGAGTCTTGACTGTGAAATTTTGTATAATTACTTGCTCATTTTGAAATTTCCTTGGCACTCATGCTGTACATTTCTTGTTTTAATTCTCTTTACTGACTTGAAACTTACTAAGGATCTTGTTTTGTGTTTTGGGATGAGAAAGGAAATGGTGGTTACTTTGGGATGCTATTTAAAGCCTGCTTTTCAGGCTGTTCTGCTGATAGCGAAAAACAACACTTTGCCCAGGAGCGCGGTGGCTGTGGGATGTTTCCCTACTTTACAGTTTGAATGTGTGAAGGAACCTGGGCTATTATTAGAGAAAACTCATGTTCTTTTTCTAGCCAGTATGGTGCCACAAGTGGGATAAGTACTAGTTTGCACCCTTAATGAAAAGGGGCATGCATGTGAAATCCTGAAAGTAGATATAAATATAGAAGGAAGAATGTGTGTGCGTGTTGGGGGTGGGTGGTTTGTTTTTCTTTTTAAGTAAAGCAATGACAGTGCCATAGCAATGAATGGCTGCCTCTGGAGCGCTGCCCTTCTGAAGTTCTTGGTCAGCAGCGTAAGGAATTTTTACCTTCCTTCCCTTCCTGTGCATCAGGAATACTGGGCAATGCAAAGCTTGTGGCTTTGGCTGGTTCATTTGGGCTTAGGTTTGTTTTGGTTTAAAGCTGGTAACCTACACTCTTCATCCAATGTGTTCTTGGCGAGTTTGCTCTTTAGAGGAGGAGTGTGCGCGCGTAACTGGTTCCTGTACACTCTGCTTTTGCCTGCTTCTGAGGGGAAACACAGCCCCGCGAGAGGAGGGTTAGGCAGGACAGGATCATGTAAGGAGTGAGAACGTGGTGAGAAAGGAAGGCCTGTTTGTAGAGACTCACCCCGGCATAAAGATGGCATGAACACAGAAATGACAGTGATACTGAGAATGTGCTACGTGACTGGCTTGTACGTGTTATGGGTGTTGTATTGAATTAGGTAAAATCGTTTTCAGTCTTTATACTTCTACAACCATGGATATATTTTATGAAGTTCCTTGTACTTTTACATTATGTATTCAGACACATCCTGCTTAGCTCCTGGATTTTCCTGCCACAGGATACAGTCAGATACTCATTGGGTTCGAAGTAACTCTGTAACTTCACGGCCCATTAAACTACCCGCAGCTATGAAAGACGTGTTAATGATTAACACGACTCGTATAAAAGGAGATACTCCGGACTACTGCTCGTCCAATTCAAACTGGAGCATGGCTACTTTGCCATGACATGACGCCGATTTATGAAGACTGGCATGTTCAGATTGCAAGGAAATTGCTGGTGTTAAGTAGAAATCAACTCGTGTAAGAAAGTCTAGTTTCAACTGTGCCTTGAAAATGTAAAGAGACTGATTTCAGTCTTATTGAAGTTTTTTCATTTACCAAGTCATTTGGGTTGTTTAAAATTCATTTTCTGTGAACTAGATTGATTCAGCTGCTTAGTAGGATAGAGAGATTTTAGAGGCTGGGTAAATATAATCTGACTCACATTGCAAAAACCAAAATGGTGACTGAGGAATTTTGTATGGAACCTCAAAGTTCCCTCCAGGAATTTTACTTGTCCTTCCATGTTAATTATATTGCAGCTGCTGTTCATTTAAACACATAAAAAGTAAACACATCAATAAATATTTGATCCCCTATAAACTAGTTTGGCATACAAAAATCCTAAAATTGCAATTGCGTAATGTACTCAAAATCGCTGAACTTGATTTAAATCAATTCAATAGGGTTTTATAAAGGATCTAGAAAGAGACCAATGTTTTTCCCTTCTCTGATCAGAGAATAGGTAGATGAATAAAACACAGTAAGTCTCTCGAGTGCTGTGAGGTACCCATATCTGCTTTGGGCACCTATTCAGTGAGACATAAGTTCTTGCTCTCGTTCACAGTACAGTAACTTGTGTTGGTGCGCTCCTTTCAACTGTGCTAGAACAAAATGCGTCTTATTTGCACATATTTCTTGAAATGAAGGCACAAGCACATTTGAAGTGGATTGAGTCTTAAGGTCAATAAACGCACTCAGCCAAGCCTCAGTGCTCGTTGTAGAAATCTTTACCTTAGCAGAGCCGTCCACACTACAAGTCACAAGCCTATGATGGTTGTGTAGTAAGGATATTTTGTTAAAATTAAAGGGAATAAAAATTGTCAGTCTATTTCACCAAGCTTTAACCAATAGGGAAGTTTGCATTCAAATAAATACTGATACAGAGCATTTCAGCATATTGTTCTATTAAGTCATGTGATGTTTTTCCTTATTGTATGTTTTTTCACTGCTCTGTTCAGTCTAATTTCAAGATTTAGCTGTTTCCCTATGGTATAGCCCACCAATTAAGGCATTTAGTTGTATGGGTAGTTAACGTATGCTCTTCAAACCCTGTGAAATTGTGTTTTCTATCCTTTTTTTTCTATCCCTTTATCCCATTCTATCCTTTTGTCATTAATACCAGTTCATAAATATTAATGGATATATTTTTAGAACACCTTTCTGTAATGCAAGAGTACTGTCTGCTGTGTTTACTGCAAATAAAGGTAAATATCAGAAGTAGATACTAATTTTCAGTGCCCAATCTGAGACTTCGGTTAGATTATCCAGAGGATTTGACATTTCTGTGACATCTTCATATAAACCAGAGCTCTTATCGAGTCTTATGATGGAGCTCAGAGGGTTCATCTCTTCTGCAAACTCAAGCAAATAATCTGAAGTATCTAGCTGTTTTTCAGATGGAGCTTGATCAGCATAGAGAAGGGACTTCAAGAAGATGATGCCTGTGTCAGCAAGGGCTGGGCTTAATCATGTAGGGAAGTCTCTTAATCTGACACACAGTGATTACCTGTAAAATTGTGCTTTAGATTATTCTGATCAGTTACAGGGGAACTCTTGACTAAAAGTAGAATTTGAATTCAGGTCCACAGGATACCTTACTGCTCCATTAACCATATGTTGTTATACATAGGTAAAAGGGGAGCGAACAAAGATTTTGCAATCGGCTCTAGTTTTGATTTTTCCAGACTTCTAAATAGTTTCAATCTGTATCTATTGGCATGTCATGCCAGCAGGTCTGGGACTTTTAGATCCATCATGCAGACCTCTGACACTTTATCTGATAGTTACATAGCATAGTGACTGGATACAACTCTAGAAGGTTTCTGGAAGACTTGATAGGCATGATGAGGGATTCAGGAGTCTTGTGTCCCACTTTAGACCCTGCAAGTACAGTTTTCTCTGCCCTGTTTTTTTTTTTTACTCCTACATTCTGACCCTGTTTTTATTTCCCCCTCACTATTACACTCTCACATGTCAGAAAGCTTGCCTGCCCAGCAAATCCTGGCAAATCTGGAGTTTTGATCACCCTGCCTGTTTCATTCCCACTTCTATCTTTGTCACTTAGTTGCTTACCCAGCAAGACCTAGTTTTTCTTGTTAAAGCTCCAGACCTGCTCTGTGTGTCCTTCCTTTCCCCTTCTCCCGCTCTCCATCTCCTCACCTTCCCAGCCCTTACAGGATTTGATGCTTGTGGGGTTGGTCCCATTTTTACATCTCTCTTTGTCTAAGCAGCTCTAGCCTTGCCCTTTCTTCATCTCCTTGCAGGAGTCAGTCTTTGCTGACTTTCATGTTGCCATTTTCCAAAGTTTACTTTCAGATTGGTTACTGTTCTCTTCTGTTTCTGAACTTGGCAGGTAGGGCCCAGTGTCAGCACAAGAAACATGATGCCCTAACTCTTAATTTAGACCCATGGAGTCAGACCTGTCACAGCCTGTTGGAGCTTAGTGCTGTCACCATAGAGGAAGTTCACAGGTCCAGCATGGGCAAACTGACTCTTCCTTTTCCCCAAAGAATAGCGTCTTGATTACATTTTGGAAGTCGTCCCACAGGGATGGTAGAAACACTTTATTTCTAGGAAGGCTGTGCTCTGCAAAAAGAACACAAAACCCCGGAGGTTCTTGTTGTATTCAGTGAAAAGGACACTGGATTTCCCTCCCTGCTCCCCCAGGTCATAAGTCCTGGGTATGGACGGCTCTTGAACAGAAGCCAGCTGGGGGCATTGCTCCAAGGTGTCAGGAACTGCATTCAAAGCCCTTGCGTGCCCGAGAGCTGTGCCTCCCTTCCCTTTTTGTCATGTACTCCCATCTCTTTCCAATCCAAGCTCTCAATTTCATTCTTCTTACGTACAGAAGCCTTATACAGTCTTATTCCTGCATTTGCAGCGTTCTTGTTGCATGTGTTTCCATGATCCTAATCCTTCAGGTCCTGTGCTGGTGCCCTGACATCTGCATTGGCCTGCAGCTGCAGCACTGGCAGGGCTTGGAGCTAAGACCCGCCAGTGTGGGTAAAGCCAGACCTCCCATGCTTTTACAGCATCTTAAGCTCTGTCCTGCTCTGCAGTCTTCCAAAATGCATTTAATTTTAGGGTTAAAGAGCAAAGAAGAGGCTGAAGTGCAGCTTGGGAGCGGACTGCGTCCTCCAGGGCTGAGCTCCAGGTCAGCCTGCGAGGAGGCAAATGCTCGGTGCTGGGGCTCCGGTGCGTTGTCTCTCCTGGGCTCTGACTGGTCCTCTCCCCTGGAAGGACACCAAATAAAGTAAAGATGAGAGAAGAAAGGGCAGTAGGCAAAGCGGTGAGCTATACTTGGAGTGCTTTGCGATGTGATGGTTTTATATGCCTCTTAAAATTAAAACAGTCCCTCCTTTGTTATACCAGGCATTAATTCATTTGTTAACTGCAAAGTCTTATCTAACTTTCTGGGGGGTGTGCTGTATAGAACTTTTACACCATTTTTGCTCCTTAATTTTCTCCTTTCCTCTAAGGGTTGTTTTGCCATAAGAGTAAATGTCAGACCCCATACTTCTGAAGACATTTTGCTGCTCCACTGCTGACTCTTAGCAAATGTGATAAATCTGTTTAAAGACAAAAGCATGCCTATTCAAGATAATTAATTTCACATGACCTGAGATACCTGAGGCCAAAGACATTTCAGAAGGAAATTTTTCTGGGAAGGAGGATTGTGGAGTTTAATGTATTAGTCATGCAAAAAGAGAGATCAGAAAGATTGATTGGGCAGTTATCTGTCCAAGGAGACATCACCTAAGATGGTCTGTAGTCCTTTTTCCAGTTCAGTTTTTGTGGCGCAAGCAAGGAAATACTTGACTGCTGGTAAAATATTCTTCAGTCTAACTGCTCCTGCTGTTTTCCACTGATGAATTAAACTGTAAAAATGTAACTTCACTCAAAGATAGCCAAAGCTTATAAAAAATTTGGCCTTAACCTGAGGAACAACTTGGGTGGAAAAGAATTAGTGTTTGTATGAACTGGCCTTGAAAAATTCAATTTTTAGTCTTTTTTTTCTTAACTGGATTACGTAGTCCCTCCTTCTGAGAAGAGGTCAAATAGGATGTGAATTAACCAAGATGCAGAAAAATAAACCTTTTATTCTCTAATAGGTTATGACATATCGTTAAGGATGACTAATTTATAGTATAAAAGCAATAATACATAGCAGTTTGATTTAGCTACAGCATGAGAGTTGCCAGTTTTCTGCTCTTCTCTCAACTGCTGCTGTTTTCTGCTCTAAGAACAGGGTGCGGGCAGCGTCTGCCTTGCTGGGCTTCAAAGTTTGGTATGGTAATGTGGACTGTAATTACTGCGGGTTTTGGTTAATGCTCTAGGCTTTGGGATACAGAGTTTGACTCTGTTTCATGGTCTCTGTTGTCATCCCCGTTGTTAGAGTGTTTGTGTGTTTGTGTGACCTTCTCAGGCACTACAGCTGAACCTGGTAGAGGCACTGAAGCAAATCTGTCCCTTTACCTGTTAATCGCTAATGACAACAACAGTCAACCCGGGTCAGCAGGAATATTTTTTTTTAAGGAACCAAGTTATAATCTGAAGTTAGCTGTCTTAAAAAAAAAAGGGGGGGGGAGGGGGAAGGAGGAAGAAAAGAAAAAGATAACCTTCCAGTTAAAACCTTTCCAGAAGAAATAACTGACAGTGATAAGAAGTATGGTCCTAACTGCCCCTGCTGGTAATGATAATAATGAGGCTTAATTGCAAGATGAGGTTAGTACTGTTACATTAAACATATTATAATAACGTAAGTTTATGTAAATGCATTAATAGATACACTGGGGAGAAAAAAAGATCCACAGAGAGTAGCTGATGCCTTGTGTTTGTTTCTCCGCCTTGCTATGTCTGATATTTGCTCTTATGTTTTCCCTCCTCCTATCATGTTGTCAGCCAAGTGTTTCAGATGTTCTGTGCATTGAGCTACCTTTAGGTTTTCAGCTTTGCTGCTCCTTAAACTTGCGTCTGTCATCTAGTAGAATCAAACTTTCCAGCATATCTCAGTGATGAGTTTCACTTCCCCCCTGTTAGTCTGGAATTTTAAATAGCTATTTAGTTGCTTGTAGTTATTTTGTTTTTAAGCACCAGTAGTGGTATTTAATTTTGTAAGGTGTTTTGCTCCTGTGATTGTAATTTTTTTTTTTTTTCACTTGGTATTTGAATTCATAGTTTTTGTAATAGTGTTGTGCAGAGATGCCACAACTACTCAGGCATATTCAGCACAGAGTAGAGCGTACTCAACTGAAATACATCTGTCACAATATAGCTAGTATTTATTTATGCTGTCCTATAACTCCTGCAAGTCAGTGGAAGGAGAATGGAAAAACAGTATCACGTTTTAATAAAAATACTTCTGTAAACAATGAATATAGTCTTAAATTAGAAATTGGCAAGATTATTTGTTGACATAGTTGTTTACTTTTTGCAATGACCTTTTTGCTTTCTGAAATTTTTCCCACATTGAGTTCCCATGTACTGGCCTCATGATGCAGCAGCACTTGACATGTCTCTTACTTTATCATGACCAATAGAGTGTAGTTCTTACTCCTTGTGGTGTTTGTAATCGAGTTTAAACTAAGTAGGTGGTTACCATGAGTTCCCTAGGAATTCACTTGGATATTACGAATGGTTCATGTTCTAGTTTAAGCACCCAACCTGTTCAATATTTCCCCCTTCTCAAGAAAAAAAAGGGAGAGGCGTCTTTGCAGCTCTACTACTATTTTGACCTATTTACTGAGCATCTTATTAGAAGTTAAAAATAGTCATCTGTTGGTTAAAAATAATTAACAAAAGTAAATTCTGACCTTTGTATAAGTGACATTGGAAGATCGGAAGAATCTGATGGAAAATCAAGATGTGCTACTTCCTATACCCTTTCAGGGTGTTTTGGTGTTTCTGAGGTGGCAGATGATCTAAATGGCAACCAGGACTTTTCCCAGCGCTGCTCTGAGCTGGCAGAACTCCTCTGCTGCATTCCCTCGGTGGCTGGTAAAGGTCATATGTATGCTTTTACGATACGCGTTACTTCCCTGGTGACAGCCAGCGTGCATTACTGTGAAACTGAGCGAACCTTTCATCCTGGTTTTAATGTCGTCACTAAGAGGTCTGAATCGGTATCACTGAGGAGGATGTGAAATAGAGGCAGCTTATCTCTTACTCTTAAATATCTTTGGCATTCATTCACTGGCAAAGAATTAGGTCTAATAATGTACCTTCAATAATTATTGATTTAAAGAACATGTAAATTCTCTGCTGCAGGTAACTGATGACATAAGAGAAAACAGCATATTTCTGGTTAAACTAGACAACCGTTAAAGAAGTTTTAATGTCTAACTTTGCATATAATTTCATGCTCAAGAACAAGATACAAAGAGCATAAATAGCTGTAAAAAAATGATAAATTTTGGTGTTAAAAAAAAAAAGATGAGGCTTTGTCTTACTGAGAATTTGTGACTCCCTTTAATTCTCTGTAACTTGGCTCAATTTGATACAGTTCCCCATTAGTAATAAAGGGACAGTTAAGAATGTTCTACTGTAAAATATATTCAAGGAAGGTTGCTGCCTTGCAGCTGTGTGTGGCTTCTGTAAAACAAACTGTAAATGTTGATGGCTGGTCTTTCTACTGTTGGTTGACTCTTAAAAAAAAATCTGGTCCGGATTTTGTTTATATTTTCCTCTATTTCCTGGGAACACTTTCTGGCAATGAGAAGGAATGATTTCTGCACAGTCATATTGGCTGGCCTGGGTGACCCTTCTTTGGAGGTAATCCTAGACGCACACAAGGAAGTGTGAGTCACCCTCTTAAACCTGATCCAGGTAGAGGGGCTGAAAGATGGCCAACGGGCATGTGAGGGTAGCTGCTGCGGCCGGGAGGTCACTGCGCGTGGGATCTCCTTCCCAAATGGTGCCAACATCTTGCCGGAACACGCAAAGCTGATGCCCGTAGTGACTGGTCTTGCCACGTATGGCTCGCATCTGGTCTCCAGCTCAAAGATCATTCAGAAACCGCTGCTGCTGCCGCCCCATGAGAGATGAATCAACCAAAAAGTGTCTTCTGCTGTGGATAACCAGCAAAAGTTCTTCTTTGTCTCTTCCCTCCCCTACTCATGTTAGCACAAAGGATGGCACCAAAATGTTTGTTGGAATAAAAGTCACGTGGTGGACTGGATCTGGTTCTGACCCTTGTGCATGAGCCCTGGGGTGGATAACAAATGCGTCACCGCACAAAGCTTATAGGAGCACAAGCAGGCCTAGCCCCAGCTTACGTACTGTCTCCAGCTTTCATTTCTCTCCTTTCTCTTACTCTGCCTTGCTTTCCTCTTTCCCTTACGCCAGCCCCTGTTGGAGGGAATTGGCTCCTTTCCTGCTGTCAGTGCCAGTTTAAAGCATTGGGGAAACCAGCGTGGCCTCTTTCTAAGTTAAGTCTGTTAATTATGTTCTTTCGTCTGTCTTATCAAGCCCTTGACTCTGCTACAGCAGCTCTGTGTGCAGCTCTGCTGGCAAAGCCCTCTCGGGCAGGCTGAGGGGAGGAGGTTTCTGCCAGTGTTGTTTTTTTGCTGTCGCAGCAAACATAAGCAAAGCTGAGAAAAACTACCTTCTGTTAACTGATAAAAGTGTTCAGCAGGCGGAATGTGAATATTTTACACCCTGAACCAGCACAGCTCTCCTGGTACATGGTGTGTCCCTGCCTGTCCTTTACACTATCTTTGTAGTATAAACTGGACCCTATTTTGTCTTTGAGAAAGGACCCATTATCTTGTATTTGTACAGTGCTTAGCACAATGTAGGCTGCTCCTTAAGTGCTTACCAACGCAACCGTGACTACTCATTTGCCCTTGCTAAAGGGCTCACTATGGTTTGTCTCTGTCACTCTCATAAGGCAAATACTTAAATTTCTTGATCCATTATGCCCAGGGATGGACGGCTGCTCCTCACAGGATGCTGGTGGAGGCTGAACTGCTTTGTACTTGTGTATCCTTTCAGTATGTAGAAAGTGAGTAAAATATTGTTGGTTCTGAAAAGGAGAAATTTAGATTGGCTTAGCATGCTGTGTACCAGGCAGGACTCTACAGAGAGAGAGATACATATGCTTTTTTTTATTCACACGCACACACACAAATAAATATGCATGTCAGCAGTAGATCTGTGGGTACAGACTTCACCCCCACTCCCAACCCCCCCCTCCCTGAAGTCCAGATTGCTTTCTGGAGGTTAGGAGTGAGTGGTGTGGGTGTGAGCAGGGATGGCAGAGGAAGCAATCTACAGATCCCCGTGCCTTACCCTGTAAGGTAGGAGAGGACTTCTGCCCTCCCCTGGAGCAGCATGCTCTGGCAGCAGCACATCAGTTTCCCCCAGCACAGAGCTGGTCCCAGGGCTGCCCGCTCCACCACAGGGTGGCTTGGGCCAGTGCTGTCTCCGTGGGCCCATCAGGTGTCCTGCGGTGGGATTCAAGGTGGTGGGTCAGAGTCGGGGCTCAGAGTCCTCCTGGCCCTGCTGGAACTTGGTTTGGATTAGGTTCCCTGACTAGAAGCTCAGGTCCAGCCTTGACGATCATGTATCGTGGTTCCCTGATTGTCTCTGCACTGCCGCAGCAGCCTCCCCCAGTGGGCTCAGTGATGGGTCCTACATGTAAAGAGATGGGGTTCTACAACTGTTTTCTCACAAGGAGGTGGGCCCCTCACCACAAGAAGGACATTGAGGCACTGGAGTGTGTGCAAAGAAGGACAACGAAACTGGTGAGGGGTCTGGAACACATGTCTTATGAGGAGTGGCTGAGGGAACTGGGGTTGTTTAGCCTGCAGAAAAGGAGGCTCAGGGGAGACCTTGTTGCTCTCTACAACTATCTGAAAGGAGGTTGCAGAGAGGTGGGAGTCGACCTGTTCTGTCAAGTAACAGGTGATAGAACAAGAGGAAATGGCTTCAAGTTGCACCAAGGTGAGTTTAGATTGGATATTAGGAAGAATTTCTTTACTGAAAGGGTCATCAGGCATTGGAGTGCGTTACCCAGGGCAGTGGCGGAGTCTCCATCCCTGGAGGTATTTAAGGGTCATGTAGATATGGTGCTTAGGGACATGGTTTAGTGGTGGGCTTGTCAGTGTTAGGTTAATGATTGGGCTAGGTGATCTTACAGGTCTTTTCCAGTCTAAGAGATTGAGTCTGTGATGGCGGCAGCCTGGCCTGGCTCTGGGCTGTCCCGTGCCTGGCACAGGAGGGCACGCATAGCTGTTCTGCCAGCATCGCCCCAGAGCTTTTCCCTGTCTTCTCCTGGGAAATGGATGTATGGAACCATCCCTTGGGCTGCCATTTTATAAGATTATTTTCCTAGCTCCTTTCTAAGCTTAATAAATTTTGAGTCACAGAGCTGTCAGAAGCTGGGACATGTAACTGTTCTGTCTGGAAAAGGAAAGTAAAAGACTTCCTGAAGCACAGCGGGTTGCTGTCTCACTGCAGCCCAGGAAAGCCGGGCGGCACCCAGCTGCGCTCTGCACTGGAGGACAGAGCAGTGATGTGCCTGGTTGCAGACCATGTGGCTCGGATAGCAGATCCTGTGTGGAAATGTGTCTCCAGGTGTGAGGAAAGCACATAGAATCATAGAATCAGTGAGGCTGGAAGGGACCTTTAAGATCATCAAGTCCAACCGTTAACCTACCCTGATTTAAAAACACCCACTTCTAAACCATGTCCCTAAGCATCTCATCTACCCTTTTCTTAAACACCTCCAGGGATGGTGAATCCACCACCTCTCTGGGCAGCCCATTCCAATGTTTAATAACCCTTTGAGTGAAAAAATGCTTCCTAATATCCAATCTAAACCTGCCCTGACATAACTTGAACCCGTTGCCTCTTGTCCTATCACTTGCCACGTGGGAGAAGAGGTCAGCCCCCATCTCTCTAAAACCTCCCTTCAGGTAGTTGTAGAGGGTGATAAGGTCACCCCTCAGCCTCCTCTTCTCCAGGCTAAACAACCCCAGTTCCCTCAGTCGTTCCTCATAAGGCTTGTCCTCCAGACCCCTCACCAGCCTGGTAGCCCTTCTCTGGACACGCTCCAGCACCTCAATGTCCTTCTTGTAGTGAGGGGCCCAAAACTGAACACAGTACTCGAGGTGAGGCCTCACCAGTGCCGAGTACAGGGGGATGATTACTTCCCTACTCCGGCTCACTACACTATTCCTGATGCAGGCCAGGATGTTGTTGGCCCTCTTGGCTGCCTGGGCACACTGCTGGCTCATACTCAGCCGGCTGTCCACCAACACCCCCAGATCCTTCTCTGCCAGGCAGCTTTCGAGCCACTCCGCCCCCAGTCTGTAGCACTGCATGGGGTTGTTGTGACCCAAGTGCAGGACCCGACACTTGGCCTTGTTGAACCTCATACCATTGGCCTCAGCCCATCTGTCCAGCCTGTCCAGATCTATCTGCAGAGCCAATCTACCCTCAAGCAGATCAACATGCCCCCCCAGTTTAGTGTCGTCTGCGAACTTACTGAGGGTGCACTCAATCCCCTCATCCAGATCATTAATAAAGATATTAAAGAGAACCAGTCCCAGCACCGATCCCTGGGGGACACCACTTGTCACTGGACACCAACTGGATTTAACTCCATTTATCACCACTCTCTGGGTACGGCCATCCAACCAGTTTTTTACCCAGCGAAGGGTACACCTGTCCAGGCCACGAGCAGCCAGTTTCTCCAGTAGAATGCTATGGGAAACGGTGTCAAAAGCCTTGCAAAAGTCCAGGTAGACAACATCCACAGCTTTTCCTTCATCCACTAAGCGGGTCACCTCATCATAGAAGGAGATCAGGTTTGACAGGCATGACCTGCCTTTCACAAACCCATGCTGACTGGGCCTGATCACCTTGTTCTCCTGCATGTGCCGTGTGATGGCAGTGAGGATGATCTGTTCCATGACCTTCCCAGGCACCGATGTCAGACTGACTGGCCTGTAGTTCCCCGGATCCTCCTTCCGGCCCTTCTTATGGATGGGTGTCACATTTGCCAAACTCCAGTCGGCTGGGACCTCCCCGGTTATCCAGGACTGTTCATAAATGATGCAGAGTGGCCTGGTGAGCACTTCCGCCAGCTCCTTCAGTACCCTTGGATAGATCCCATCCGGCCCCATAGATTTGTGCACCTCCAGGTGCTGAAGCAGGTCCCTCACCATTTCCCTTTGGATTACAGGGGCTTCATTCTGCTCCCCATCCCTGTATTCTAGCTCAGGGGTTAGGGAACTCAAGGAACAACTGGTCCTACTGCTGAAGACTGAGGCAAAGACGGCATTAAGTACCTCAGCCTTATCCTCGTCCTTAGTCAATACGTTACCAGCCTGGTCTACTAGAGGACAGAGATTATCCTTAGTCCTCTTTTTATTGCCAATATATTTATAGAAACTTTTTTTGTTGTCCTTGACAACAGAAGCCAGGTTTAGTTCTAGCTGGGCTTTGGCCTTCCTAATTGTTTCCCTACATAGCTTCACTACCTCTTTGTAGTCCTCCTGAGTGGCCTGCCCTTCTTTCCAAAGGCCATATATCCTCTTTTTTTCCCTAAGCTGCAACACTAGCTCCCTGCTTAGCCAGGCCGGTCTTTTTCCCCGACGGCTTGTCTTCCGGCACATGGGGACAGCCTGCTCTTGCGCCTTTAGGACTTCCTTCTTGAAAAACATCCAGGCTTCCTGGGCTCCTTTGCCCTGGAGGACTGCCTCCCAGGGGACTTTTTCAACCAGGCTCCTGAAGAGTCCAAAGTCCGCCCTCCGGAAGTCCAAGGTGGCAGTTCTGCTGACCCCCTTCCTTGCTTCTTCCAGAATTGAGAACTCTATCATTTCGTGATCACTGTTGCCAAAACGGCCTCCGACCATCACATCCCCCACAAGACCTTCCCTGTTGACAAACAACAGATCCAGCAGGGCACTTTCCCTAGTTGGCTCTTTCACTAACTGTGTTAAGAAGTTATCCCCAGTACCTTCCAGGAACTTTCTAGACTGTTCCCTCCCTGCTGTATTGTATTCCCAGCAGATGTCCGGCAAATTGAAGTCACCCACGAGGACTAGAGCTCGCGACCTTGAGACTTCTCCCAGCCGTTTATAGAAACGGCACCCACATGGGTGGGAGGAGGCGGTGCGAGCAGAGGAGGGGGCAGCACATGCACAGTGCCTGCTTCTGTTGCAACAGCAGCACTGTGGGCTGGTGCTGTGCCCCGATGGGACAGCTGGGGCTGCCTGGGTGGCCGCTGCCACCAGGTGCCTGCATGTCCCTCAGGTGGGCGTGGGAAGCTGGAGGAGCAGGTTCCCAGCCTTCCTGGCAGGTGTGCTGCAGCGGAGGTGGTGATGGGCTTGGCGGGGTGGGTGCTGCAGCCCTTTCTTGGCCAACTTCAGTCACCCTCCACTTGCAGAAGCGCTTCCTGGGAATTGGCTTTCTTCCTGTAGAGAGCGTTTTGCGAGACTTCACTGAATACAGAGGCTTTGCATCTTGCTGTGTCTCTGTTTTGAGGAGGGTGGATACCTTAATAAACCAGAAAGGAGTAGCTTAGACTGCAGAAATAATTTAATACTCTTCTGCTGACTCTTTAAACTGACAGCAAGACGTGGTGCTCTGATGGCCAGTGAAATGGAAAAACCATTCTCCTGAGAAAGCAAATCTGAATTATTTCCACTATCACAGCAGGGTGCATTGCATAGGGCTGGAACGTTCCATGACCTGTCGAAATGAATGACTGAAAGCAGGAAGGAAGTCATTGAGCTTGTTTTCATGTATGTGAAGTGAGGGAATGGGAAACAAAGAAAGAAGGCTGTATGCTCTCAACACCTTGTTGCACTGTATTAAATGAGGCATCTTTCTGCTTTTTCAGCAGATCCAAATTTTTTTTTTTTTTTAACTTTTGGACATAAGGCAACAAATTTATTGTGGATGTATAGCTGTAGCATTCTCAGTTTTGGTGTTATCAGTCTGTTATACATGTGTTCGTTGTTTTAGTTATATAATTGTAACTAATTATACAATTATAAAGACCTTACTCCTGTAAGGCCTTTGACACTGTCTTCCACAACATCCTTGTCACTAAATTGTAGAGATACGGGTTTGATGAATGGACTGTTAGATGCATAAGGAATTGGCTGGATGGCTGCATCCAAAGAGTTGCAGTCAACTGCTCAATGTCCAAACGGAGATTAGTAACAAGTGGTGTCCCTCAGGGGTCCATATTGCAACCCGTAGTGTTCAATATCTTCATCAATGACATGTAGTGGGTTTGGGTGTGCCCTCAGCAAGTTTGCAGATGACACCATGCTGTGGAGTGCAGTTGATTTGCAAGAGGGAAGGGATGCCGTCCAGAAGTACCTTGACAGGCTTGAGGAGTGGGCCCATGTGAACCTCATGAAGTTCAGCAAGGCCAAATGCAAGGTCCTGCACCTGCATTGGAGCAATCCTGAATATCAGTACAGGCTGGGGGATGAATGGATTGAGAGCAGCCCTGCAGAGAATGGCTTGGGGATACTGGTGGGTGAAATATTGGACATGAGATGGTAATGTGCACTTATAGCTCAGAAAGCCACCTGTATCCTGGGTTGCATAAAAAGAAGCATAGCCAGCAGGTCAAGGGAGATGATTCTCCCCATCTACTCTGCTCTGGTGAGACCCCACACTTCAATGGCTAGCAGGTATTTGCTTTTACAATGAGCGTTTGAGTCATATTGCATGCAGTGGGACCTCTGTTAGCTCCTGTCTGCGTTTCTGGACACAAGAACAATTTCCTCATGCCCTTACCAATCTACTTTTAGTATCTTCTTTGTGGTGATGCAGACCAAACTTAAACCAAATTTTGCTGGTGTTTGTGGTAATTCCACTGTGGGTCACCTCCTCCTGTTATACACCATAAACTGTACAAGGGGCTTCCCTATGTTTACTCCTAGGTATGCCATGCTTTAAAGGTTTGGTTAAGTTGCTACGCAGCAGGGAAGCATCTGAGTCATCTGTGAAAAGTGCACGTGCTAGGAAGAAAGCCTTGTGCCTTACTGCGCTAGAAAAGATGTAGTTGAGCTCAGCAAGTGGCAATATGTAATGTCAGAATGTTATCAAACACTGATATTTAACGAGTACTCCTATTTGGTATTGGTCTGATAGCTACATAGCTTTCTATGCCCTTTACCTAAGTATGTATCAACATCTGTGTATACACATTTTTAAGCATGACTTGTAAAAGTAATTGGAGAATAAATTTGTCTGAAAAATTAATTGCAAAGCTTATTTAATGTCAGAAACTGGGGCTAGCATCTGTGTGTTTTAAGAAGTGACCTGAGTTATACTATCATTCTCACCACTGTTTAGCTGGTTGATACTATGAGTTAGGTACGTTCCTGTGCAGCAGATTAAAATATGGCTCTGCAGCTGTTCAGCTCTGATTTCTTGTGAATAGTTTTTGTAGTATCAAATCTAATTGAAGTGGACATTTAAGAAAAACCCTTATGAATTTTGAGGAAAAACAGGTATTTGCCAGAAAATGAGGTTCAGTGGCCAGTTCAGCTCTCTCTTTCTGATTTGTTAGCCAGCATCTGGCAATTACTACCAGCTGTCAGGGCAGCAGGAGGCAAGTGAAGGTAGAGGAGATCTATGTCAGCTATTTCGTGTCATGTAAGATGGGCCTTTGACAGCCTTCTTTCTGAAGAGCAATATTATAAAGCCAAAGTGATAGAAAAAGGCAATATTGGAGTTTTAGGTACTATTTTAGAAAATATTTTTCTTCTCAAATTGGCACTTCAAAGGGACACTGAAAGTAGTAGCTTAAGTGGTCTCCTGGCAGCCAGCAGATGAATATTACAAAGCAAATGCACTTACTTAGTTGCTGACTGCCCGTGTCTTCTCCCCCTGCCCTGTAACACTTTCCCATGTTAACTTTCTGAGGGTCCAAGAATAAATAAGATTAAAAAGGAGCATGGAAAAAGTTAACATGATTCTGCTGTCATCCAGCACCATTCTTGTACATTCTTGTCCTTCCACCCCCAAAGAAAATGAATATTAGAAATGTACAATTTAGATTACCTCTGAGTTTCCCATTTTGCTGCTTTTTCCAAGGTAGAGAAAATGATTAATTTGTTTCAATATATATTACACCTTTTGATCTGCTAGTCTGTGTAGAAAAGCAGCAGCTCCTTACACAGGGCTCAATTCCAAGTCCTTTTTTGTTTTGTCTTTTTTTTTGTTTTTTACATCTGGGAGAATTTGTCCCAATAGCTTCTTTCTGAAAAGCCCCAGTTTCTTCCTCCTTTAGATGCAGCATTCTTTCTCAAATGACTACTCAAACTCACCAAATTTGTTTTCTTTTCCATCTTTGAGTGTTAACATATCTACCCTAACATGAGCCAGAATGCATTGATTTGGTTTCTCGGTACCAGACTGCTGATGCACAGAACCATAGAGATGGGGAGAAAAAAAAAAACACACTGAAGAAGGGAAGGGGGGGCTTCCTGATCACTGTCACAGTCCCCTAGCTTTTATTTACTGTATTCAGTACCAAATAAGAATGAAATGAAAGATAAAAAGGAAAAAGTACTTTTTTTTCAGAGAGGATCTGCTTAAACGCTGTTTTTATTACTGCTTTTGTTTCTTCTGCAGAGTGGGAAGCCCCCAGTTAAGGACATGTTCACGGATCTGAAAGATGGAAGGAAGCTTTTGGACCTTTTGGAGGGTCTGACGGGGAAACCTCTGGTAAGAGAAATGTGTATGGGTCGTATTCCCATTTATTAAAAAAACCCCAAACCAGCAAATAAAAAAAACACACAAAACCCAAACTGTGGCATGTGATTTTTTAAAAAAAAAAAATTATTTAAAAACCTATGTTGCTTGTAGTGTCTACTTGTTCTCTACAGTTCCAGTGAAATTCCCATGAACGCCACTCATGGCAGATATAGGGTCAGGCTGAAGTTAGCTGTGTAACCCTCTCTTGAGGGTTAACATACTGTTTAGCAAACCACGTAAAACCAGTGGTGTTATTCACACAGTGTATGTTTTTAATAGAGATCTTTTAAAGGTCTGCTTCTGGATGATCTGGAAGAGCAGCCTTTAGCTGGATACCTGTGGGCTTTTCCTAATAAGCTCATGAAAGATCCCTTAAAGAAAAATGAAAGAAAAAAAGACAGCAGCTAGTAGGCAATGCAAAAATCTGCATCTCCATTGAAAAATCTTTTGTGATCTACAGATAGGAAAGGGCTGAAAACTGCTCAGGTCTTGTTTGGGAAAGTGTGTGTGTGTAGTTGAAAACTCTTCCCCTGCTAACATTGATACCTCTTCAGAAAGATATGTGAAGTATGGTGAAACCTGTGCCATCACTTGGGATTAAATTCTTGATTTCATTATTTACCTCAAATTTGTTTATTGACCTTATGGGGAACCTTCAGCCATTTAAAATTTCACCTTGCAAGCTTGCCTTGTTTTTTAAACATGCAGGTCACTAGTACTTCTAATGATTTGTGGTCTGATTTGAAGTATACTGAAGACAATAGTACTTTTTTGTTTTCTAATTCTGTGGATTACAGTGTTCCAAGTTCAGCTCTGTGCTCTTGTAGTATGATCACATTCTGCTGCAGGAGTTAAACTGCAGTCATTAAAAGCAAACGGAGTGGCAGATATCGTCAAAAGTTGCAGTGGTCTTCTCCCACCCCCCGATATTAAAAGGAAAGGAAAGTTAGGAACTGTAACTTCTTCCCAGTATGCAAAGATTTAGCAGGCTTTTGGTGCCAGAGAAACTAAGTGCTGCTTGTTCCCTCTTGGGAGCCAAAAAATTTCAACTACACTGGCAAACGTTCAAAACCCTCAGATTTTCCCCAGGAACTCCCACTTTGCTGTTGTATTGCCAGTTTATAATTTTGCAGATGCTGGGAATAAAAATGCTGGATTTACCGAAGATGAACTGAGACACGTTTTTAATCTAAGGCTTGTTCTGTGCCTTGAATTGGGAAATAATGTTCTGACCAGTTTTCATTTTGAAATTGTTGTGGATGATCTTGTTTGGTTTTTGTTCCTACTTAAAAAAAAAAAAAAAAATTGAAATCTGCAAAAAAATTAAGACAAATTTCCTGTTGTTTGCTCTATCATTTATTTTGTTTGGTCTGTAAGTTAATTCTGATGTGAACAGATTGTAACTTTTTTTTCAGCCTAAAGAACGAGGTTCCACACGAGTACATGCCTTAAATAATGTCAACCGAGTACTGCAAGTCTTGCATCAGAACAACGTGAGCATGCTTTTCCACAACTTTTTGATGGACTCTTTAATTTATTCCTATGTGTTAATGAGTTAAAAATGCAGAGAATAAATATTTTTTGGTACCTAAAATGAAAATTCAGCTAGATGGGTAAACTGTTCTCTATTTTCCTTATGTGATATAGAATTTTAGTGTCTGGCAAATTTGTGAAATCTTACAATGCTATCTTAATAATGGTATTAACTAAAATGTGTTTTGTTGAGGTGCGTTCAGCTCCCAAAATAAAAGTGACTTTAAGCTCTGCTATGCATATCTCATGAACCTGGCAGGACAAGAAGTTAATTTCCAGTGATGATGCGTAACTTATGCAAAAATCTGTAAGGACATGACAGGTTTTGTGTCTCTGTGTTTTTTGTGTCCTGCTCTCAAAATCCAGGAGGATTTTTCTATTGACATCTGTCAGCTCTGTGTCAAATCTGTACTGAGTGTTTCTAATTTGGAGCTTTGGTAACTAATCAGAAGAACAAACAAACCAACCGCAATCCTTCTTTAAGAAAAATGAGAATAATAATAGTTTGGTTTATTTTGTTTTTAAGTTTTTACTGCCTGGAAGCCAGTAGGGCTGTATTACAGGGATTTTATTTTCCCCCTGAAGAACAATTCCCGATAAGCATTCTCTCTATAGTTAGAATTTCTATTTGCGAATGTCAGGGCACTAAAATAATAAGAACATTCTGGCAATAAAATACATCTAATGCAAAAAGGCACTGACATATTTGTGTAAACTGCTGATTGAAGAGTGATATAAGCATGCTGTATAATACTGCAATTTCCTCTCTGTGTTGGTGGACTAGTGTCATATTTCTAGGAAGTAGCCAAAGTTAGTGCTGGGTTCTTTGGGGTTTTTTTTCTTCTTTGAGGTACTGTAAATATTGAATAACTTTTTTCTAAGGATAAGTAATGACTCCTTCCAGCTTGAAATGGATTTATTTTATGAAGATAATAAATGAAATAATATTGAATTACAATAATTAATTAGTTCTTCCTTAAGCTGACAGGATCTGGGTTTCTATAAGTAAACAGGTGGTGTTCGTTAGCTGAAGGTTGTTAAGGTCACGTACATGATTTATGCCTACTGTTTAACCTCATTAGAAAGTGTGTGTTAAGATGAAGGGAAGAGGCATCCACTGAGAAGCTGTTGTGTTCTGTTGCCTGAGAGTTTGTGGGCTATGCAATATTCATAACTTGTGAAATAATTTATAAAAGTGTTTAAATATATATCGCAAGGATCAGACAAGCCTAGGGTGTAGATGTTCAAGTGATCCTGTGAACCTCACCCATCTGAGCAGAGTGGTTCCAAGTAATGAATTTCAACTTTTTTGATTTGTGGACCAAGTTTTTTAATAATAATAATATTAATAATAATAATCCACTGGAAATCATTCCATATAGCCACTATCAGTCTACTGTCAGTGGTACTGACTGTCTACTGTCAGCTTTCTTTTATTGATTATCTTTGCTTAAGTCTCAGTAGTCCACTCACCGTCCTAGTGGATTGCTGGCTGCATCCTGCAAAGCATTGGTTTAGTTCAGAATCGTGGATGTGTGGAGTATTTTCTTTTATGTATGGTGTAGGTAGCAAGAGAAATGCATTATTATTATTATTATCATCATTGTCATCATCATCCTGCAATTAAAAAATGGGAAATGTTTTTTTTACCCATTCTCAGGAGTGTTTTTCTTCTATTAGAGGGGAAAAAAGCTCTTGCAATGTAATTGTTATATTTGTGTTCCCTTGACCTTTAGTCTTGCTTTCTGCTCCTTCTGTTCTCAAGTATTTTCCAGTGTGTTGTTTAATGATCCACACTGGTGGTTCTTTTGGCCTGTTTTTGCCTGTTTAATTTACAGTTGTCTTAAAACACATGCCTGGTATTTGCAAAGAGTATTGCTATAAGATTCTGTTCCAGCTGCTCTAGAAATTGGGAGAGGACAATCCACAAATCCACAAGCTTCCTTAGTACTTTGAAGTGTAATTTGTGGTTCCATGTTAATCTCACAACACAGTTTTAATTTGGTTCTCCTAACCAAGAGACCTATGGGGAACTGAAAATTGTCAAGATGATATCTGAAAGCAGAACTGAAGCCACTTGTGATTGTGTGATAAGAAGAAAAATATTCATAGAATACCATTAGATTCTTACATGTCAGCAATATCATCTAAAACAAAATGAAACTTTTTTCTTGTCTCTTCTGTCATTGTCTCTCTACATGTCTACATCTCTACATGGATGTCTCTCTACATCCACTGAGAGCCAGAGCATAGTCTCTGTTACTGTCCTGTGGTCATCTATGTTGTTTAATTGCTAGCCAGCTCCTTGAGTTTTTTCTCTATGACCATTTCTGATCCCAACCAGATACAGTTCTCAGAGTTAGCGTAAGCTGGGAGGTGTTTCTGGTAGGCACTGTGGACAACACTGTTTTGGAGCAGGGGTGAGAAAGGGAGAAAAAGGCTTCCCTATTGAGGTGAAATGCACTGTGCCGCTTGCACCTGGGCTGGAGGATGCTCCTGGCTCAGGTTATTTACCAGAATGAAGCCCCACCATCTGCCCTGTGTGGGAGTGCGTAGCAGCATCTGCTGTATGTGTACATACACCCAGGGAGGTATTTGTCTCCTCTGCCATAGGCAGCTGTTCCTACCCCAATTTCCATAGGCATGGTGGTGACTAATGCAGTGTGCTGCCATTAATTCCCTCTAAAAGGTGGTTCAGAGTTAGTGCTGCTTTCTCTGTGTTGACTGAGTGGAGACTTGATGCCCCATTTTAGTTCAGACTCTAAAGTAGCACTGAGTGAGTATCTGATAGTGTGCTCTAAGCTTTGCTTCTTCTGAATACTTGATGCAGGAGTGGGTAGCTTCTCCTGCCCCCTCTCGCTTACTAAAGTAATCTCCTTGTCTCTCTTTTCATGTTTTTTATCTTTTTAGTGGTCTCAATTAGACGGTCACCAAGTCTATATGGAGTCCTATGCATATAGGAAACTTGAAAATTTTATTTTTCCCTTGAGCTTTTGATCTCCTTGTATAAACTTGTCCCATTTGGATGCTGGTTCATGCAAAGGATAAACCTATTCTTAATTACAGAGTTTTCATGGTTCTGTCATCTCTGAGTGTGTCTAGGAGCAGGGACTGCTTAACTTTTTTTTTTTTTTTAATATCAGATCCTTCATGTTTTCATTTCTATTGGTCAGTTTTGACTGCTGGTATGCATGTGTACATTAGGGGAGAGGATAAAAGTTTTCCAATGGAGTATCTTCTTTGGTGCCATCTTTTGTCACGTTCCTTAAGCGTTTATGACATTCAGATAGACAGTACTCTGTCACCTCTGGTTCTCTTTTTCTGACTACTTTTTATTTCATAGCACTCGAAAATATGTGGCTGGACAGCCAGGAATATGGGGTGGGGTTGCAACGTGAAGCTGTGATAACAGTGTTTAATATAGCGTTGATCCAACCTCTCCAGGTGGAGTTGGTGAATATTGGAGGAACTGACATCGTTGATGGAAATCACAAGCTGACGCTGGGGCTGCTGTGGAGCATTATCTTGCACTGGCAGGTGAGAGGCTGCTGCGAGATCTCTTCCTTTCCAGGAATTGTGTGCATCGGTCTGCTGGGATTCTCACAAACCTTCACGGGGTTTTGGTGGCGGAAAATACTGCTTCTATTTTGGGCTGGTAAATAAAGGCAGGCCAGTGTTTGGTTTCTGATCTCTGTCTATTGGCTGCCTCCTGCGACACGTATTCTCGTATGTGCTCAGTTGTACTCAGTCTCTCAGTTTAGTTCCTGCTGGTGTTAATTGCAGAGAGGCTTTTCAGGCTGAAGCACTGTGTTTATATTCCTTCCTCAAGGCTTTTATGCACTTCTTTTAGCGGGTGTTTTTTTTACTATCTAGGTAGCTGTGTTGGGCTTGCATCTTACAGGCTGCTCTGTAGGTTTGTTTCTCAGTCTCATAGATTGAATTGCTCCTGGTTTATCGAGGTACCTGGGAGAATCATTGAATTCGCTTGCAGGGACTTTGGCGGATGCTTATGCATAGTACCCAAACAGCAAACTACTTATGCTGGCTGAGCAGATATCCTCCTCTTGCAGGAAACATGTGCAAGTTGGAATTTTGGGGTTTGTTTGCTGGTGGAACCACAGCACAAGGCAGTAAGAAATATTATACCCCATGCTTTGTGTGTAAGCAGCACTGAGGAGAAGGGGGAGGATTGTAACGTAAGAGTAATGTGGCATTATTACATGAAGCATTACTGGTTCTTGTAATCAGTAGAGTACAAAGATGGCCTGAAGATTCCTATTCCCAAATTTTGTGTGAGGAGTTAGTTTGATTCATAGCTTTTCATGAGAAGACCCTTTCACAATTTGTGAAATAGCTTGATTCAAAGGTTTCGTCAGCAGGAAAAATAGAGACCATGTCTGTAAAGTGTAGTTGCTGCTGTCTTGCAGGTGAAGGATGTCATGAAGAACATCATGTCAGATTTGCAGCAGACCAACAGTGAGAAGATCCTGCTGAGCTGGGTTCGGCAGTCCACGAGACCTTACAGTCAGGTCAATGTTCTGAACTTCACCACAAGCTGGGCAGATGGTCTTGCCTTTAATGCTGTCATCCACAGACACAAGTAAGTGGCAAACAGCTTATCTTAGACCTAGTGAAGTAAGCAGCTTTTTTGCCATGTCTTCATGCTTGAGCATTTGACAGCTTCTAGCCTGTTTCAGTGATTCATTGTTTGTTTTTTTTATTGTGGTAACAATAACAGTGGAGGGATATCGCCACAGCCTTGCAAAGGATGGAGCCAAGGCAGCAGTGTAACTCTCTCAGTTCCTGTACATGCATGCACGCTTAGTAATTGAAGTGGATTTACATCCCACTTAGTATGCATCATACAGCAAATATGCTGAATGAGTCTCTGCGGGGGGGTGGGGTGTTGACCACCTCCTTCACCTGTACTTCCTTCCTCCTGCCCTCCCTCCTCTGCAAAGGGAAACATTTCTGCAGCTGGAATTTGCTGTATTGTTTTAGTAGGAAGATACAGAAGCTTCAAAATGAAGAAATAAGAGAAACAGGCTCTGTAGCTTTTCTTAGTTTTTGAGCGTATGTTGCTTGAAGGACAATGTATGCAGTTCTTTCAGGAGAGCTGTTGAGCAGAAGAATCAAAGGGTAATAGAATACTTCAGGTATCCTAGCGTATTCATTAGTTTGTTCATTATACTTTATAAGGAACGCTGTTAAAGCTTCTTTGCACAGATCTTTTGTGTTCTTTCTGATTATTGGAGAACTCTTTGGTAGTCTAAAGAAGTCATCATTACAGACTCCTATGAAACTTACCAGTTGTTTCTTTTTTTATTTAAGTTTCTTTGAGATCTGCTTCTGGGCAATCCATTCTAATCCAATGTACTTTAAATGAAGTCAGTTCAGTGCTTTGCAAGGGCTGACTGTTCTTAACCATCAATAACCCTTTTAACATGGTAATGGTATGATAATATCCAGAATTTAACCAGACCTCCTGGCCACCAGTTATCTGTCATGCCAAATGCCTTACAAACACCTGGAATATTTATATCCAGCAGATACAAAGTGTTCACAAAAGCGGATGTTCACTTTGAGCCTGCTGTTCTCTGCTCTTAAGTGCCTATTTAGCCTGTGCTCGCTGAAATACCAGGCCCGGTGATTTCAGGATGGGTCTGCCCTGACACACCTCTGTGCCTTGTCGGCAAGAGCTGGCTCGTGTTCAGCCTGCATGGATGCATGGGGAGCGCCTGCACCGCACTGAGGGCTCCTGAAAGTTTGGAAGGACTGTTCTGCAAAGGCAGAGCAATACTAGCAAAGGTCTCTCTGGAGTTTATCAGTAGTATTACCAAGTCCCTTCTCTGGATGGTGTGAGCTGTATTGGTGGTTTTCTTACCGCTGTAGTTGCCTATAGTGGCATAGTTCTGCTGCTGAACATGTGAAGCTTTGTGACGGAGAGAGCGTCAGCTTTAGACACAAGTGAGTCCTAGGTGACCTGAGGGAAGAAGGAGGAGAGAGGTAGCAAAAATGGCTTCAGGCTGTTTGTTGTCCTTGGGCGTTGTGACTAGGTGCTTGAGCTTTGCGTGATCTGAAGCCTGTGAGCTCTGCCGTTTTCAGAGCACTGTTAAATAGCAAAAAACCCCGCTGAAAACTTTACCTGAGTACCTCTGCTTTCCTCTGGCTTCCTAAACTTTCTCACTTACCTGGCTCTGCTGATCTCTGAGCCTTTTATTCCCTCTTCCTGGGAGCCTGGCCACTGCCAGAGTGTCAGAATTCGGTTTTGCTGTCCTTGAGCAACAGTCCTTTGGCCAGGGAAGCACCATTTTGCCCACACTTCTAGGAAATCTTGAGCTGGGTATAAATTTTGGTCGACTTTGAAAGAGAAGCTTTAAAAGGCATTTGGAAGGAATAAGGGGATTGGGGCAGGTTGCAGAAGTGGTAGGACAACAAAGCTATTTAGCTTACTTAGACAGTAGCGCTTCCCATCTGCCCCGGTTTCAGCTGAGGAGGAGGTTAATCTTCTTTCCAGTGGTTGTTGTGTTTTCAGATTTGGTATGAAAGGAATGTCAATAATGCATATTGGTTTAGTTGTTGCTAAGTGATGTTTATACTAGTGAAGGACTTTTTTCAGCTTCCCATAGAAGCTGAGAAGGAGCACAGACAGAATAATAGAATGGCCAATGGAATATTCAGTACCATAGACATCATGCTCGGTATATAAATGGGGGTTGTCTGGGGAGGGGGGAAAATCTGGGATCTCTGCTCAGGTGAGGCTTGGCAACCAATTCACTGGGCAGTGAGAGTGACTTGTGTCTTGTATATTCTTTTACCATTACTATTATTGTTATTGGTTTGGGGTTTTTTTTCCCCTTTTCTGTTATTGTTCTATTAAACTTTCTTTATCACAACGCATGAGGGGTGGGGTTTTTTTTCCCTTTTCCCCTCCTTTTTTCCCCTCTTCTCCCTATTGTTCTGGGGAGCAGGAAGGAGGGGTGAGTGAGAAGCTGTGTGCTCCTAGTTGCTAGTTGAAGTTAAACCACAATACCTACCTAAGGAGCATTTTCAATAATGATTTTTAAATTTAGCTTAATGTGACACTTAATGTAGGAGATTTTTTGTGGATCCCATAAAAAGTTTAGTAGCTTGCTTTCGTCTCTATGTATCTATTAACAATTTGTAGCAGTGCTACCTCTTGTCTATAACATCTAGTAACTTTGTAACACTTGCAGTACTTAAATGTTCTATTACTTTATGTAATTTTGTTAACGTTTTACTGTGCTGGTCTTGGTCTCTTTCATTTCCTAATATTAGCTTAGTTCTCCTTTGAATTGAATTCTGCTCTTTGGTATAATTTTCTTGCTCATAGGTAAATGCCTAGATTGCATTTTATTAAAATTTGTGTTATCACAGTGTGTGGTACATATACAATATGTTTATCGCAACGTGTTCTTCAAAGTAACGGTCTCTGCTAAGGCTTTGTGTAAGTCTATGTGGTTATCCTTGTTGCTTCTTGCACGGAGGTACGGTATTCCACTAGCTTCCGTCAGGATCTCCGTGTGTCTCTATTCCCTGCTCACCCCACCTGCCTTCTGGTTTTTTGCTTCTCAGACCCTGCTGGCTCATGCCCTTCCCGTTTCACAAAGTGTAATGCACAACAGATGTTAAAAGGGCACTCTCAGGTCAATGTGCAAGTGAATTAAGTATTAAAAGACTTAAAGGCAAGCCCGTCTCTTCCTCCCCAAGATCTATAAAGCACAGAATCAATAGCAGTGTTTTAATGAGAAGCCTCTATTACAGGGGAATGGGAAGTATTTTAATGGCTTTGTAGTCTTACAGATGTTCTGCTGCAGCACTGGGCTGATCATGCCCCGTTGGGGTAGGTAGGTACCACCAGGAGGGGACCCTGTTTGCTGAGCCTGCTCCGTGCTCTCCTCCTTCCCCTTGAGACCTGCTGGGATGATTTGGGTGGACGGCTGGACTGGAGATTTGGGTTGGTTAACACTAACGTGAGCTGAAGGCTGCTGGCACCATAAATCCATCAGCTCCTTGGTCTGATTCACATTGTGACTTTCATGAGCGCTTGTGATGCGGTGGGGTTTTTGTAGGTGTTTGGGGTGTTGTTTTTCTTTTAAATGGGGGGAAAAAGGCTGTGGTCAGGGTGAGCAAGCAGGGGTGGAGAGCACTGCTGCTCCTGGCTGTGGTGGTCTGGGGTGGTCACTGAGCCACATCACGAGTTTGGAATGAGGCTCCCCAGGAACAGAGTGACTCTTGATTCCCCAGCAGAGCCTGATGCAGAAAGCATGTAGTAACAGTAATGCTGTCCAAGGAATACTTGAAGAAAACTGATTCTGGAATAAATTTTAAGCAGAGTTTGTTTATTTTCTTGTTAGTAGCGTTTAATCTCTTGTTGCAGTCACTGAATACATGTATAAAACACGTAGAATGGAAGGTGGATGTTGCTGTGGATATGCAGTCAGTTAATTGATTTGTCATTGTCAGACTCACTCGTAAAAAAGGCGGCACATTTTTGCATTTATGCATTTGTGTATATGCACTTATGTTTATATTTTGTGTGTATGTTATATTACTTAGGTAGCTACCTTCATATCCATAACTTTGTATTCTGTATGGTATGGAATATTTTCTTCTGGTAAAATTTACTGCTTTCTTTCCTGCTTTGTCTTTACTTTTAGACCTGAGTTTTTCAGCTGGGATAAAGTTATAAAGATGTCCCCAGTCGAGAGACTGGAACATGCTTTCAGCATAGCCAAGAACCACTTGGGAATTGAGAAACTGTTGGATCCTGAAGGTGGGATATAGTTATTTTACTTGACTAGAAGCTTTTTTTATCTCTCTTGAAAGAAATTTCTTCTATTGACATTTACTGCGAATGAAAATTCCAGCAGTTTTGTGCAGTGATATTTTGTTTCAAGCCCTTATATTTGGGTTTAAAAGAATGTAAATTGTAGGGTAAGGGTACGTCTGTGAGTGCGAATGCTTCGGCTTCTTGAATGTTAAAGTTCAGATTGACTTACCATTCAGAGACAGTATACAGAAGGCGAAATTGGTACCCTGGCTTTGTTTTATTGTAGGTATGAGTTCTACTGCGAGGGTCTGTACTTTTCAGATGAAGTTAAAGTATTATGTAGAATGGGATAGTTTAAGAGCTTATGATTTTTAGTTCTTTATATATACATTGAGTAACAGTAGCTGGCAGTGCTGTAAGTACTTACCATGCAGGAATGCTTACCAGGAAACTTTTATGGCCCTTTTTAAAAATCCTGAGCTGTCATTCTGCTTTGAAGTGAGCCTCCAAAGATTCATTCTGTAAGACAAGCTCTCAAACGTTATAGATTCAAGCACCGCTTTCTTTAAAAAAAAAAAAAAGAAAAAAAGTGTTAACTGAATGGTTAGCACTCAAACTGAGAGATAAGTGAACCTGAGTCAGTGAAACTCTTTTCCATATCAAAAGTAAGAAAAAGAACTGCCCGATGCTGGGGGTGGTGATAGAGCCTAAATGGAAGTCCTTGTTTGTATGGGATACTGTCCCTGAACTGCATTTGTGCTTGGGAGATGCTCCAGAATAATTTTCCCCAAACAGTTTTTATTCCTTAATAACTTCAGGTTTGGACTCTTACTTCAAAAAGAACGTGCCTTTTAATGTGAATTCACTTCCAAATGTAAAAAAATTTCTTTTTAAAATTTTTTTTCTCCTTCATACCATTTTCAACATATTTCAAACCTGGCCTTTTTAACTTAAAGCTTACTAAAGGCTACTTAACAGGAGAGCTTGTGATTTACACTGTGTGTAAAGTCTTAACTTTATTCTAAGTAATGATTTAGAAATGCAGCCTCTTCATTTATTTTTCGCCATGTTTTATCTTTTTGATGCAGATGTTGCTGTACAGCTTCCAGACAAAAAGTCTATTATTATGTATTTAACCTCTTTGTTTGAGGTCCTTCCTAAGCAAGTCACCATGGAAGACATCCGGGAGGTAGAAACCCTTCCAAGGAGATACAAGCAGGAATGTGAGGATGGGGAGTTCAACATGCAGCAGGTGTGTTTGTCATCAAAGTCTGCCTGGCTTTTCTTGAGTTGTAATTTTAGCTGATCTTCAGGCTTGTCGGTTATCTCTGGAACATGCCTTCTGTCTTGGGCAACACAATCAGGAAAATATGAAAAATCATAGCATCTTCTTTGTGAATAACTTCAGTGATTTTTATCTTCCTCTTTTTCTTCTTTTCTGGTTCATGTACGAAATCCTGTGTGTGGAGGTATAAAGTTCTATCTATGTTATGCTTCTTTATTCTGTTTTTCTTTCTCATTTGTCTTGGCAATCTGGGAGAGGGTGGTCCAAAATCTTCAGCTGAGTTTGCCGCAGAACTTGTGGTGGCAGTGATGGGTTTTCGTTTGGGTGTGAGATCCACTGCCCTGTTAAATGAGCAAGATTAAAGTTGTCTTTTCTATCCAGGTTCTTTATTTTAAAATGAAAGTTCATTAGTGATGACTGTGGCCCTTCTCCTTAAAAATGTACCCAATGATTACTTTTAAAATTTTATAAAGGATTAAAAGGGATCTTACTTGTTCTATTTTTAGTATCATTTAGAAAGGCATCTTCTTTGCACTTCTAAGACATCACTTTTGTCTTGGCTGCCTAGGCTGTGGCACTTGAAGAAGAACAGGGCAGTTCTAGAGCAGAGACTCCCAGCACGGTGACAGAGGTGGATATGGACTTGGATAGCTACCAAGTTGCTCTGGAAGAAGTTCTAACATGGCTGCTGTCAGCTGAGGATGCATTTCAGGAACAGGAGGAAATATCTGGTGATGTTGAGGAAGTGAAAGAACAATTTTCCACCCACGAAGTAAGCTGCTTCTGAAAATTCATTTGTTGTTTTGTGTGTGTGAGCTGCAGAATTTCCATTTCCTAGTCCTTATCCAAAACTTGCCATTGTTTCTTTTGCCTTGTTTTTTTCTAAATTAAAAGCACCTCTAACTGAATGGGATGGGTTTGGTGGTTTTGGTTTTTTAGTGCTTTCGTTTTGTTGGTTTTGATTTTGGTTTGTTTTGTTGTTTTTGTTTTTGTTTTTTTTTTTTTAAAAATAATAACTGTTTGAAGGTGAAATAGGTCTTTTTAGGAGAACGTACAGTGGAACATGCTTTGAAACTTTAGTGTATTTTTTTAAATCAGCTTTTGGTAGCTGGCTCAATGGTGTCTATAATACAAAGACAGTCTGATCCAAGCTGATTTGTGCTTCTCTGCTGCCAAGTGCTAAAAAGCCTGGTCAGCCTTATGTCACTTGCTGTTAAATGAGGCCAATGCTGAAACTGATAAAAATGACAATTTAATTCAGTGGTCTCCCTGTTGCGATTAGCATAGTTTATTTCATAAACACGTGTTGTTGCTTCCAAATTATTGTTGTTTCCAAATTGTTTTGTTTTGGTTCTGTTCCAAGTCTGAACAAATGTTCTAATGCTGCTAAAAGTTTCAAATGTCATGTTAGATGTTTTAGTTTTCTCCTGTGTCAGCTTACTGTGTACAATTGAATTTAAAATCTGAATGCTGATCAATATGAAGAATTTTTTTTTCCTTGTGCTACAGTTTTAAAGCCATAAACCAAAGGAAGAAGTGTTCTGAATTTATAGTAAATATGTGAATTTTTAATGTTATTAACTCATAGGCTTCTATATGCTTTCCTGCGGTACATTTCAGATCTTATTTTATGTTTTGTTGGCCACAGGTAAGTTTCTGGGTTTTTTTCTTGGTGAATTTGTTCAAAGGCTGTCTTCTTACAAACAGCTTTTGCTCTGAGGTGGGCAGCTTTTTTTCTCTCAATTAGCTCTATTTTACTGGCTCCAGAATTTTTGTAGCTCAGACAGAATCTTCTGTCATAGAGAGGATCAGATCTGCCATGCTTTTGTGTTTGATGGTGCCAGCTCATTCTGCAGCACTGTTTCAAACATGACAATTTATTAGGACATTTACAAATTCATAAACTCCTACAGGAGCTCACAGATCATGGTGACGTGACTGGTTGTACCTTTTCCAGAGTTTTATGATGGAACTAACTGCACACCAGAGCAGCGTGGGCAGCGTTCTGCAAGCTGGAAACCAACTGGTGGCCCAGGGAAACCTGTCGCCCGAAGAGGAGTTTGAGATCCAGGAGCAAATGCTGCTACTGAACTCCCGCTGGGAGGAGCTCAGGGTGGAGAGCATGGACAGACAGTCCCGGTAAGTCATGCCGCACAACCTCTCCTAGAGCTGCAGGGCCGACCTCTGGTGCTTATTGCATCTCGGAGGGTTTGGTCTGCATCCATTTGTAAGATTTATTTTTTTCAGAAATAACTCTTCAGTTTGTGACATGAAATCCAGCTTCTTCATACTTTCCAAGGTGAAACAAACGAAATGAATTATAACTGGGTTTTTTTTTGGATTCCTGTATTTTGTGACTGTTATGTTATGCAAATGTGCCAAACTAAATATGTAGTATCTACATGCAGGAGTTACATAAATGTGTTTAAGTTCTTGAGCAAAGCACACAGTAGATGTGAATAGCTATGTGTGTTTACAAAACTAAAATGCACTTAGGAGATTATTTTTTTTTCCCCCTGCCTGTGGTTTATCAAGCTAAGAGCTGCACATCAAAGAAGAAACTGCATTTTGTTGCAGCTCTCAGCAAAGGCTCTGTTAGTGGCGAATCCCTGTTGCAAGAAACAATCTCCGATACAAATTCACTAACTTTTTTGATGAGAAAGAAACAAGGATGCTTAACTATGTCCCTTAGCTTAATAGTGAAAATTTTATTTGATAATGTCTAACTGGTTTATGAATGGCCTTGCTTCTTTCCTATAGGAACTAGAACTTTGTCTCTTTCCTTAGGAAGACTGTTTCTGAAATAACTCTGCCTGTGCTTCCCCCTGCAGCCTGCATGACATGCTGATGGAGCTCCAGAAGCAGCAGTTGCAGCAGCTGTCAGACTGGCTGACGGTCACAGAAGAACGCATTCAGAAGATGGAATCTCAGCTTCTAGCAGAGGATTTGGAGTCCCTTCAAAAGCAGCTGGAAGAACATAAAGTAAACCTTTTTGTCTGTTATGTAATATGTATGGGAGAAGTATTTGGAAGATGTGTACGTTGGTGGGTTCCTTAGTTGAGAAACTTGATTGTGTCAGAAGTCATCTATGGCTGTATGCTGAAGGGGCTGCATTTGATGTTTGGAAAAGGATGCTGATGGCATAGAAAGGTATTGGAAGTTTCTGGAAGTGCTTTCTTAACTGAACACTTAAGCACTGATGACTGCAGCAGAAACTGTTATCTTTGCTTCATGCAGGAAGCGAAACCTGTAGGGGAAATTGTGTCGCCCTCACTTCATGCAGGAAATGAGGCCTCTCCAGGTAAATTGTAGGTGTGAAGGACAGTATGAAATGTCCTGTGGACAAACGTGCTTTTAATGACCAGCAGGCATTGCTAAAGCATGCATCAGACTCGCAGATTAAAAAAAAAGCAGGAGCTAAAACTATCAGGAAGGGGCATCCCAAGCCACCGATTCCAGTCACTGCTCTTACAGGGGTCGCATCCTAAGGGGGTGCATAGACACTGCTCTCTGACGTGCACGACGTTTTGGAAGTGTTTTGTGTCTCAATTAAGTTTCTGGGTGGGAGTCCAGCTTTTCTAGCCTGCAGTGGTTTTTTTTGAAGGAGAAAGATGGCCTTTTGATACTTGTCATGGTTGCAGCTTTGGTTTTTGTACTCATTGCTGAGGTTTGACCTCCCCAGCACGGGACATAGTCCACAGTTCTTGCCCTGTGAGGTATTTTTAGTCTGTGTAATTTCCTGTCCCATATTTGCATTCTTTCCTCTGTCTTTAGTCTGAGGAGTTTGAGGCGTGTTGTTCATGGAGTAGCTTAGGATATTCTGGGATGAAAAGTGATATTTACAGTACTGTAAAGGCATATTGATCTTGCAGAGATATTTTGGAGGTAGGCCTTATCCGTGAAATCTGTTCTTCTAGCAGTTTTATGAATACTTAAATCTACAGATTATTTCAAACTAAGCAGAACTGTATGCTTTCTGCAGTTTTCAACTGTTGTTTTTGAACATTATGATCAATTATAGCACTATTGATACTTATGACAGTTATATTGTCAACTATTAAAAGACAAATGTTCTTAGTGATTTTTTCCCTGTTTGGCATGCCCTATGACACTTGCTTATTAAAAATAATAGCTTTTTATAGAAACACATAAGCTCTCGTACCTATAACAGGAGACATATAGAAAGTCAATGCAGTTGTCACATGATTCTCCTAGTCAAGTATGATGCATGCAGCTTAAAGCACTCCATCGTGTTTTCCAACATTTTAACAGAATGGTTTTCGGGTTCATTTCTAGCAGTCTTTTGCTTACATTTATTGAAATTGTGCAGTGATTCTCGGATAAAATCTGTGCTTAACTGTTGAATCTGAAGTACTTTACCACAGCAGTTGTGTTAGTCACTGTGGCCAAAATAGCAGTTTAGCAAATGTATTCAAAATTGATAACCTCAGATTTGTTCTTCTAGAGCCTGCAGAATGACCTAGAGACAGAACAGGTGAAGGTAAACTCCCTGACGCACATGGTTGTCATTGTTGATGAAAGCAGTGGGGAAAGTGCAACAGCTATTCTGGAGGAACAATTGCAGGTAAAATCATAGTTTGGGTTGGAAGGGACCTTTAAAGGTCATGTAGTCCCACCCCCCTGCAATGAGCAGGGACATCAACTAGATGAAGATGCTCACAGCCCCATCCAACCTGACCTTGAATGTTTTCAGGGATGGGGCATCTACCACCTCTCTGGGCAGCCCGTTCCAGTGTTTCACCACCCTCATCATAAAAAAAATGTATTCCGTATATCTAATCTAAATCTCTTTTAATTTAAAACCATTACCTCTTGTAATGTTATATACCTCTTTTTTTTAACTGTAGTGGCAGGCACTTAAAACCTTTGCATATAATTTTCAGTCAGCATTTTTGTGTTTAAAGACTATTTATCCTAGAAAGTAATTTAAAATAATATTTATTTCTTTTTTAGAAGTAATACTAACATAAAGAATTGTTAAATTTGGTCATGGTAAAACCTGCAAAAGTGGTTTGGTGACTTTCAAGCTTAATTCCTGAGGAGTCAAGCTGTTCACATTCCCAGAGACTTAGGCACTTTTGTAGTGTATTCTTTCAGCAGTTTCATTAAAATGGGAAGATGCACAGTACAACTCTTATTCTACAGAAGTAATTTTCATTAGTAAGTTAAAATCCGATGGGAAAAATATTTAAAGACGTGAGCAGAATTTGTCTAGGGAATATAGTGTGAAGTATTTTCCCATTTTTGTCAGAAGTTAGACTGTAACCTGAAGTATAGGGAGCATGAAACAGAATTTATTTAAACAGAATTCATGCTTCTTTGTTCACTCCTTTTGAAGTCAATCAAAGAGCTCACTGACTTCAGCAAGAGCAGAGATAAGGCCATAGGTGAATGCTCTTGAAAGTTTTCATCTCCAGCTTTGTGTGATACAGCAGTGGCGATTACTGGCAAGGAGGTAGCTATAATGTAGAAAGAGGTTACTGTGAGATAGAAATTATGCTTTTGATTATCTGATTTTTGAGTTTCCTTGTGAGGCTCCTGTATGTTCATGAGTGTTCCCTGCTTTTGTAGAGGCTCGGCGAGCGGTGGACAGCCGTGTGTCGTTGGACTGAGGAACGACGGGTCAAGTTGCAAAAAATTCAGCTTTTATGGCAGGAGCTGCTGGAAGAGCAGGTTGGTAGCTCTTCTGTTACCCAGAGTGACTGGTTGAATTGTGGAGGGGGAAAAAACAACCAAACAAAAAAAACCCCAAACCCCTTAGTAGGGTTTAACAGCACTCAGAAAAAAGCCTTGGAAAAACTAGGTTTGTGTTATTGTTTGAGTTCTCAGTGTTTCTTGAGGAGTAGAGTAGCTGTGCAACGCAAGAGAAGTATTTTCCAAAGTTTAAGTAGGAAAGTTTATAACTCCTTATAAAAGAATTTCCAAGGTAGTTTGCAAAATGGTCAAGAAGTGGGAATATCCGTAGTAGCAAAATGACAATTAATCACTAAGTATTTGGTGGTTTGGTAATCACAGAAATTTTCCTAATTAAGGTATATACTTCCAACATTGATACTTGTACACAATTTTGCAATCAACTATTCAATGGATACTGTTTTCAAAATCAGTAATAGAAAATATTTGGTTAATATAGCAAAACATGCAGCTCTTCTTACTTTGCTGAGTTTAGGCAAACAGCTGGATTGTGAAGAAGATGACACTGAGTTTTGTCTTGCTTTGATATCGCGCATTTTACATGTATACTAAATATACTGCTCAAAAAAAATAAGCTGATGGCATAAAAAATACAGTAACACAACTACGTGTTAGGTTTGCACGCCTAGTGCTAGAGCTTGTTTTGTGTCCCAGCTTAAAATATTTGATATCTTTTCCTTTGAAAGTTTTACTTAAATTGTTTTGTTTTCTTAAATGATGGTATTTGTCACTGTAAGCTATTGTTTAAACTCTGCTGTACACCCAGATTGTTTAGACATTTGAAAGAAGTAGAACAGTGCTGATATAGCTGTTGCTATCAGTTACAGCCTGGTTTCTTTTACAGGGATGTTTTGTCTGCATTTTTTTTGGGTTGCATATGTATTTCTCCCTGTCCCCTCCCGTATCTATTTGCAGTATATTGATAAGCTGAATTTGCAGCTCATATGACCTTGTTGTTATATGGATCCAAGGTTCAGATTCTGGTTTGTCCGATGTCAAGTACCTATTTATATATATTTCTTTAAAATACTGGGTAAGAGTATTGTACATATTGTACGTATATGTACATACATACAGAAAATTGTTTGCCAACACTTTCTGGCAACTCTTGGGCAAGGTAAGTCCCTGAGTTGAGAAATAAAGATTCCTCAAAAATCCTCACTCTGTATGTCAAGGTATGGATTTCAGGTGCTCTCTGTTTTGATGACCTTACGTGAACGTGTTTCTGTCCTCTTCCGCCCTTTTTTGTCTGGGGAAAAGTGACTACTCATTGACTATTACAGTACTGTTAAGAGTGTCATCTTATGTTGGAGTTTCTTTGCTATCAGCTTTTTTTAGTTTGTATGTAATTACGTTGCCCTGTAAAAGTGAAAAAAAAATTAGTGTTTATTTAATGTAGAATGTCAGATAGCGAGTAATGAGGAAGTAGAATTTTATTTTAGATAATTTAGATCATTCTATGTTTGCATTCGTTGTTCAACTCTGAACAATGCATTCATTACTAACAGGTTTGAATTACAGTTCTATGTCCTCAAGAATTATCAAGTGCCCTACAAAAAATTATGATTTGAAACTAATGAAAAATTTTAACACAAACACTCTTAATGCAAAAGTAACTAAAACATTTAGATACTATCATTTTACCGTTTTCACCCAACCAGATGGAGAGATGAGCAACAGTGATGCATCAGCCTTTTTGTGGCTGCCTAGAAAATTTTGGAAAACCACATTGCCAAGTCAACACAATTCTTACCACTCAGGAAGCAAATTCCTCAATCAATGCCAGATATTTCTTAGCACTGTGATAATTATATTTTGGTTTTCTAGGGAGTTATCTTTAACTGCTGATTTAGCAGAAATTAATTGAATACATTGAAGGGTTTTTAAGCTCCTCTTATGCATAAAATATGTTGGCTGGGATGCCAGCGTGATTTTTCCATAGAATATGTAGTGTTATAATTTTGTTTCTCACAGCCTCATGGCATTTCCACCACCATCCTTTTTGCTGTCTGTACACTTTGCATATTGGTTTACATTGGCAATGTAAACTGCCTTAACCCTTTGGCCCAAATGTTGCTGTAGTCAGTTCTGGGACAATGCCAAAAATATACAGCTAGACTGAGGAGCCTAGTAGCTGGTGTAAAGTGTGTTGTTCAAAGAACAAAAAGGTCTGCCTTGTTGTATCATTTTATTTTTTTATTTTTGAAGCACAGAGGAGTAGCAGTGTGCTGGTGGCTATGCAACTCAGATGGGTGTTCTGGTCTGTGGAGGTAGCTGTGCAGCAGCAATATGTTGCAACATAATATAAAAATTATAAAATCCTTCCTGATACTTGATGCCAGTTATTGCTGGAGTTGCCATAGGAGTGCTGTGTGACAGAAGAGAAGTGAGACCCAGCACAGATTTCCTAGGAAGTAGAAAAAGCTCAATACCCCTGAGTTAGTACTATCCAGAGCAGACGACTCCAGCTTTCAGCAGTTAATGAGACGGTATTTGCTGAAGTTATTTTGCAATTGGAAGTAGGTACAGTAAACAGGGAGGTGACTAATTAATGTCTGAGTCTTTGAATGACTGCCTGGACTAAAAGAGCTCTGAATTATCAGTGGTGTAGGTTCTGTGAGAAAATGTTTGTAATGGCTGGTTTTGAATCACAGAGGAAGAAGGGTGGAGAATGAAAGGAAGCATACATACCATTTTGATATATTTAATTCTAATATAAATTATAAGCCTTACGTCAGTGTTATGGTGGATATCTGGTTGCTAGAAATAACTTTGGGGGGAGTGGTGTGTGCTCTGATATATTGAGAAATGGTTTTGGTGAAATTGTTGTGCTGGAAAGCATTACTTAGTTGTCTGATCTGATCTTTTCTGTCCCCTTTTATGTACTATTTTTCTTAATGACAACTGAAATTCCTGCATTTAAATAAAGACTGCAGAACTGTGCTTTGAATGCAATGATCTTAAAAAAGGAATTGTCAATAGCTGTTTGACAAGCTTGGTATTTTCTTGTGCTGTTTTTCTTGTGATCTGCAGTGCTTACTGAAAGCTTGGTTAACTGAGAAAGAAGAGGCTTTGAGTAAGGTCCAGACAAGCAACTTCAAAGATCAAACAGACCTGAGTGTGAATGTTCGAAAACTAGCAGTGAGTATCGCTATCCTGCTCTATCCTGTCAAGTCTCATTGACTAAATGAATGGCAAATTACCAGTTTGACCCCAGTAGGAGCTGTAAATGCATGATACTTTGGAAGCCAGGACAGTATTCTCTCCTTGCCAGATTCTTTCACTTGAATTTGAAAAAAAGTGTACAACTTACTCCAGGGCCATTCCAGGGTGGCGTACCAGACTTTGAAACAGCTATCCTGGGTTTTTGACAGGCTTTGGAGTTTATTGCAGGCCAGCAGTCAGCTGTGTTTTCCGAAGCATGGGTTTGTGGTTTTGGTGTGTGGTGTTTTTTTTTTATTTTTTTTTAAATTTTTTTAATACATTGATGCAGCTTGTACCTGAACTAATCATTTGTAACTGTTACTCAAGAGATACTGCTGACTGCTCTAGGAGCTGCTTCAGGGATGTGCTCTTTTAATTTAAGACTGTCTGTTAGTGCTTTGTTACACAAGAGAACTGTTTTGAAACCTATGATGCATCTGGCTCAGGTAGTACAAGGTTTTTTTTGTCCCCCCCATGGAATTAAAAGCTAAGGGGTTGCAGAATACTAGAGTGTCACCTTGAAATGTTTTCTTCTAACTTCAGATTTTGAAAGAGGACATGGGTATGAAACGGCAAACACTGGACCAGCTGAACGAGCTAGGTCAGGATGTGGCCCAAATCCTTGGGAATGGCAGAGCATCCAGTAAAATCGATCAGGATCAAGAAGAGCTAACTCAGAGGTGGGACGGTTTGGTTCAGAAGCTAGAGGATTACTCTAACCAGGTACTTAACAAGGCTTTATTATTTTTTAGCTATTTATATGTCTATATGTGTGCAAACCTCATTGATACTGTCAGCAAAATTGCCCAGGCGAGTTCTTGGCATCAGGCTAGACAGATAGGTGAGTGCTTTTTCACATGGGGCTGACTTTATCTGTTGACAAAGCTGTCTGTGTTTTTTGGTCTTCAAAACCCCAAGTCGTTAACCTGACTAGTACTATTACTCCTTTCTCACACAGATTAAGCTTCATTTTTCTGATGAGTAAAGCAGGCTTGCCATGTATTATCAATCAATGCAAATGCCTTTAAACATTGTAAGAGTGCTGGGACTGGATTAAATCTGATACTAAAAGAAAACAAAGACAAAACCCCAAAACCCAGAATAGATAAATAAATGGGAGTCATACAAGCATTTATGCTCTGTGAGTATGATTTCTCATCTGTTGAAAATAGAGTAGTTGTTTGTTTGATATGTAACAGTGATAGCCAAGCCGGATTGTTAAATGTTTATTTTAGTATTTTGAGTGCTTGGTAATGTTTTTATTTAGACAGAACTCCCATTGGCTTCTGTGAGAATTTTGTTTGACAGTTTTATGACTCATATGTCCCTTTTTGTGGCACTAAAATGTTATTATGGTGAAGGCTGTGGCACTGATTCACGATCCATTTAGTGTCTAGTGAATAAGTTGTGCAGTCTGAGTAGGGTTCCATTTCAGCCATGTGGTTTTATTTGTTCTTGTGTTTGAATCAAAGCACTGGAGAGTACCAAATTCTGTCTTCAACCTTTCCCTCCCTCTAAATATCAAGCATATACTTAAAACTTCCAGGTTGATTCCCATTGGGACTTACTTTATAACCCATTAAAGAGTGTGGAAGGTGTCTATTGACTTGAGTGAGTTTTTAGGTCAAATCCACTGCGTATCAGCTCTTTCTGAGATCTAGGCTTGGTTTTATGGGGTATGAGTACAAAATATAGACTTGTTTGTTAATAAACCCAAAAGACCTTGGTTCTTTCTGTGAACCAAGTAATTATGAAAGAAAATAGATACAAGGCTTATTTTGTTGATTTTAGCTCACTTGGACTAGCATGAAATTCTAACTGAACTGAGAATTCTGATGTGTGGTTTGCATCTGTAAAATGAGAATAATGATGTTTTTCTCTGGAGGGCATCTGTGATAAAGGTGCTTTATGATGGCTAGGTGTGGTCCTTTGTAGGAGTGAATAATGGGCTTTTATGACTGATGAATAAAAGGAACTAAGCAAAAGCAATTTAGTTTGTGCTAGAAATGACATTTAACCCTTTTGCTAAATTATTTTGTATAGGTAACTCAGGCTGTAGGAAGCATAGGAATGTCACAGGTTTCACAGAAGACTGCTGTGGAAACAATGCCATTGAAGGAACAGGTAGTGGTTAAACAATCCAGACAGGAGCTGCCCCCGCCACCACCCCCAAAGAAAAGGCAAATCCCAGGGGACAGTGAAGCAAAGAAAAAGTAAGTATACGTCACTGCCATTTTCCCTTGCTCGCTAGATACTACATAGACTAATGACTCTTGGTCTTGGCTTTTGATTTTTCTTTTATGCAAGTGAGGAATACTTAAGTTGCTGTTGTGAGGTTGGGTTTGTGGAATGGGAAGGGAATGTACAACCTTGTTTGCAGAGCAACAGAAAGCCTGCGGCTTCCATTAATTTCAAAGGGGAACAGGGACGTTGTTTCTCAAAAAAGCAGGTTTTCAGTCCTTTGTACCTCAGTTCCATTGCTCAAAGATAGAATTGATTATATTTCTTCTGGAAAAACACCTTCTTATCTTTGGTTAAAAAGTGTTGTGAAAGTGCCAAATATTTTGATTTATTTATTATTTATTCCTAATCTCCGTAAAATATACAGGAGAAACTGCACAAAAGAGGCTCAGAGACCTATTCCATGTACCTGGTATTTAGTAATTAGAAAATATTACAGCAATGTTTCCTTTTGCAAGTATATCTGTGGTGGCTGACTGGTTTGCATGTTTAGAATCATAGAATGGTTAAGGTTGGAAGGGACCTTAAAGATCATCAAGTTCCAACCCTCCTGCCATGGCCAGGCACACCTCCCACTAGACCAGGTTGCTTAAAGCCCCATCCAGCCTGGCCTTGAACACTTCCAAGGATGGGGCATCCACAGCTTCTCTGGGCAACCTGTTCCAGTGTCTCACCACCCTCACAGCAAAGAATTTCTTCCTGATATGTAATCTAAATCTACCCTCTTCCAGTTTAAACCATTGCTCCTCGTCCTGTCACTACAGTCCTTCATAAAGAGTCCCTCCCCATCTTTCCTGAAGGCCCCTTTAAGTATTGGAGGGCTGCTGTAAGTCCTCCCTGGAGCCTTCTCTAGGCCTTCTCTACTAGGCTAAATAGTATTTAATAACACATGTTGCAGTGCCTTTATTAAATAGTATACCTAAAACGAAAAAATTGTTTCAAGAAAAATTAAGAAAGTAAATTCTGTATGCTTATCATTTTGCTTTCTGCGCTTGCCTGAGAAAATGAGCATTTCTTTGAGGTGTCACTAGTTTAAACCTTTGGGAGGTCATTTAGGGAGAGGATAGAGGGCTATGTCAAGAGCAGGGCGTTGCTGTGCTAGGCGATGTGCGTTTGCACAGTGAAGAAGAGTTGTTCTTTTTATTTTTCTGGAGGATGAATGGAGGTTTGAAGGGGTGAGGAACCTGCCCAAACTGGCTAGAGGACGCTGGTCAGATCTGAGCCCTGGTGAGGGTGGTGTGTGCATGTGGGTGTCCCAGGGCACTAATGCGGTCAGGAGCCCATTGGTTCCTTCTCTCTCTGTCTCATGAGATGCAGAAGCTATTTTAGACTTTGAAAGCAAAAGTCATTTGATCTGTTATGTTTTTCCCTAGAGTTCAAACTGTATTGAAGACAGTTAAAATAGTTTAAACTTTCTGATGCTTTCGCCTGATCCCAGTTACTTATGTTGAAATGAACAAATGGCCAGTAACTAGAATTTTGTGGGTTTTCCCATGAGAACTTTGAGTGACTAACAGCGACTTCTGCATTTGTTGGTAGACAATGTGTTAGGATTTACACTGTGTTAAGTAGTAGAATTGTAATATGGCCTGACTTGTGGTCTGTATAGTGTGTCCATCCTCTCAAGTTCTGTTCAGTATTGGTTAATTTGGGAGTTGGTGTTTTTTTGTTTGTTTTGATTTTTGGTGGTGGTGGGTTTTAGTTTGGATGCTTTAGGCATAAGAAAATTATGTGAATATAGACATGTCCAAAAATATTAAGCTATGAGCTAATCTTTAGTCAGCTAAGTGTTCAAAAAGTTTTGTCCACTGTCACTGCCATGAGTGCTCAAGCTGCTAGCTTTTTCTTCAGACTAAATACTGTTACAGACTTTTACAAAATCTAGAACTGTAATACTTGTCTTATTCCTGAGATTGTTTATTACTTTTAAAATACTCAGCATTGATATATCTTTTGTGACATACTTAAAGAAACACTAATAGTTTGCATGAAAATATGTATAAAAAAATTAAGAAAGAAATTGCACCATGCATTCATAATTTGTTCCCAGAGGCTAATATCATGGACATAATTTTTACTGTGTCAGATTTTTGAAAGTCTGTCTTTGTCCAACTGCCTGTGAGTAGTGATATGAGAAACTTGAATCTTGTGTGCAGCCTTACTGTTTTGGGATTGAGTAATGTACTGAACTGTAAGACTTCCGATTTTTAAGACAGAGTGACTGAATAGGGAAAAATGACAAAAAAAAAATGTCTGACCTTTTAAACCAGGTTTGATGCTGAAAGTACTGAGCTCTTGAACTGGATTTCAAAATCAAAATCTGCCATTCAGGCCACCGACATCAGAGAGTACAAGAAGATGAGAGAGACTTCAAACATGAAAGAAAAGCTGAAGGTAAAATGGGGAGATAGGGAGTGTTCCAGTGAATAGCATATTTTGTCTCTAAGCTAGCTGTCAGCTGGAGGTGTGGGCTGATCCACATGCTTTGTGGGAATTAAGTCCTTTAGTTAAACAGTTTCCGAACTGGACATAGATGGAAATCTCTGACCAGCTGGACACAAATTTTTGCTGTGTTGGGTTGCACAATCCACAGGAAATTTTACAAACACATTACTGATATCTCCTTTGGAGTTCTGATAGATGTCTGTCTTCAGGATTAGTATTTTTTCTGCTGGGCAGCATATTTTGGCTCCGTCTTTCACAGTTGGAGATAGACTTGATTGACACCACTGTTATGACTTTGGCAGACATGGGCCAGTGGGCTGCTCAGAGACCCCTTGAACCATGCTGTGACACTCTGCACACGCTGTACCACCCAGGGTCAAAAGCAATCCATTGTTACAGTGTTTGGACACATTGTCTGCTCTCTTAATTTGAGAGAAAACCCAATAGTTACAACTTTTATACAATATTACTGACCTGTAAGACAGAATACGTAATTTTAAAGGATCCTGTGGGACCCATGAAATAACCGTTTTATCTCCCTTCTCTTTCGGGAATGTGTTCTTGCCTTTTTTGGTTCTTGAGCATGCTTTGTTACTGAAGGCTTACTGGAGCTTTTGCAGGACCTGATAATTTGATTCTTTTGAAATCAAAGACAATACTTAAAAATACCTATAAGGAGACTCCTTAGTGGTGTAGTGCAAAATGGTGCCAGTAGGAATGTTTGGAATGGCAGTACTGTTGGAAATAAAAACCAAAACAACCCTCCCAATAGTTTATTTATAGAACTTTATGAATGTTTGTAGCCCTTTATAAAATAGGCTCCAAGACGATCACCAGGTTCCCATGAACAGCACTGTTTTTAAATGATTGGGCTCTGAGTGGGTAGGACAGTGTTTGTTCTTCCCAACTGTGCAAATAGATGCATGCTTCTGAATTTACTGTAGCAAGTCTAAACCAGAGTAATGACCTTGGACATTAGTTTTGAAAAGATTTTAATTTGGAGATACTTTGTTGTAATCTCAGAGGATATTGAAGTTGGATTGCTAGTGGGCTACAGCTCTTGCCAGCTGGACTTTTAGGGAACAGGTGGTTGTGCCCTTCTGCTGGGTATCTCAGTAGAGACTGTAGAGGCGAAGGGACTATTTTTTAAAAAAAAAAAAAGTCTTTCTTTCCACTGACTCATATTAAATAATTACAAGTTTTGATCACAAGTGACTTGTTCTAGCTGGTGTCCCAATATCTGATTTCAGATAGCAGGATCCTCAACCCCTTTTAACAGTGTTTTAGTCCTAGTGGTGTTGTACTAGTCTCTTGCTTGCCTGGTACTTGTGAGAGCTAACTCCTTTTGCATTCGTTTTCTGAACGAACAAAAGTAGCATGCATCTTAGAAGGTGCTGTAGCCAAGAAAACTGGCATGTGTTTTGGGTATTAGTGGGAAAATACATGTTACTGGTGGGGAAGGATGGGGACAGTCAAGAAAAATTACTCTCTGACACTGTATTCTTTTGGGGTTCACTTTGTAGGTGATCGAAAAAGAGAGAGTTGAAAAAAGCCAAAAGCTGGATGAGCTGAAACGGAGTGGACATGTTCTTTTGGATCAAATGGGAAAGGGTAAGCGACTTGAATGTTTTTCTGTTTTGCGATTTAATCAGGTGAGTTGCTGGGAAGTAATACTGAGATAGGCTACCTCCAATTAAGCATTGCAATGTATTCCTTCCCTCTCCCTCCATTTTTTTTCCTTCAGAGACACTGGGCATTGTTACTGTTACTAGTTATTGATATGTGGTTTGTTTCTATTAAAGATTGTAGAAAAGCAATATTAATATTCTTTGTTTAATGTGCGTGTGTGTTCATTTACAACCTTTTCAGGGTTATTTTCATTGGTATAAAAATAATTTCCTAAAATGGCAGTAACATGCTTTTGGGGGAAGGAGTAGGTTTAATTTGAAATTGTGTGGAGATTTTAAGTATAAAATTTTAAAATATAACTGCCTTAAAGAAGTGGAAATTTTGAAACCAAATTTAGGCTTGATAATCTCTATTTGTAGTTTTCTCTATTTCTGTAAGAACTGTCAGTATGTTTTGATGATACAGTTGAAATTTATGGTTCAAAGGCAAGAGAGAAGCCTACGTGCTTCAGAAAATGATTGATTGTCAATTAAAACACTTATCCCTGGAAACATATAATTAACATCAGTGAAAGTTAAATCTTTAAACCTTGCCAAAATCTTGTTTCGTAATATGACAAAACTCCATCAGTGAAATGTGACTTTCTCCATAAAAGAGCTGTTCATACCATCCAGAGGCAGTTTTTTAGATCTGCTATGTGCTTGCCTTCTGGTGAAGTTGCTATAAGCGGTAGCATTCAGACAGGTGAAGGGATGGTATCACTGTCCTACATGCTGACCAGCATCCCTTTCAGAAAATGCTGATTTCCATTGAATTTCCCAATGGTCACATTTTTTTTTTCCAGCCAGCCCCTTTGCCTGGATGCCCCAATCTGCTAAGCATCTCCAACCCTCCCCTCCTTGCCATCTACTACAGCTGAAACTTTTTACAGTGGGTGCCATTGCCCTGAAGCTGATGGCTGGAAGCTGCTTATTTGACCTGGAGGTTGGGTTATAAAAATTTTTAGCCGTTCCTTGTTTTCAAACCTGGACAGAGATCCTCCCTCTCTCGCTCTTATAAACCCCTCCAGCTGTGATAGGTCGTGGCTACGAAATCAGTATCTGTTGATCATAACAAGAAACGCGTAGTTCAAAAACTGCTTTGTATTGGCAAAAAACAATATGCAGAAATTTCTTCCCAACTGTTTGCCGCCTTAAAGTTTGGGATGTATAGGAAAATTAACCAATCTACAACCACTGGCTCTGTTAGGGTCTGCTAGTACGTTTTGCCCAGCTGAGAATGCCAGCCTTTCTCTGCAGAACCAGGCCCAGTGCGGGGTAATGCGCAGCACTGGCGTGCACGTGTATACACCCATTTCTGCCCCGGGGTGCGTACGGGCTGTGCCGTAACGGCAGCGACCGATGGTCGCGTGCATGCTTCTCTTAGGTGTCTGGCTGCAGCTGCTGTGCGTCTGTACCGCGGGTGTGCCGAGCGTGTGGCCAGGGCGCGCAGCACAGGGGCGACCGGTGGAGCAGAGCCTTCGAGCGCCCTTGCGGCGAGCTGGCTAGCTGCGCTGGCCACAGCACTGGGCTCCACTTACGCTAAAGCGGTGCGGCAACCAGAGCCCTCCATGTGACTCTCCTCCTTATGCCCCGATCTAAATGACAGAACCGTTACGTTCAAGTGACCCAAACATGTCTTATATAAAAAAAGATGGTACCCTGAAAGAGAGTTTGCATCAGAAACTTCCAAGGGCAAGAATGTGCTGTTTGAATGCACATTGCACTGAAACTTCTTCATATATAGCAAACTTGTCAGTTACTTCTGGCACGTGGGGAAATAAAAGAACAATGAATGGGTAGGAGGTCTGTTCACTTCTGCTGCTCAATGCATCCTCAAGTAGTGCATTGATTCGTCAAAAAGGTGGTGTCGCAAGTGCTCCATGTAGTCACTGTGAGTGGGAAATAACCTTGTGTTTTGTCATGTTGCTTTTGTAGTTATTCATATTACCTAGTTATTAATAATGTCTGCATGCAATGTGACATTGTTAGCCATTGCTCCCTCTCTCTCCCAAGCAGACAGGTTTTCCATCTATGTTTTCAGTGAATTTATTGCCGCCTTCCAACTTGCTGCTTCCCTCTTTCTTTGTAGAGTCTAAAATCACCTAAAAAAGTAAATTAACTGGAAGCCTACTGAAATAAAGTTTATTTTACTTAAATCTACATATCAACATTTAGACACAAATCATGATGGTGAAGAGTCATGGTAGTCGAGAGTCATCTCATTGTTATAAATTCAAATGTCACCAAAGGGAAAGAAGGGAAGTGGAATACCTCACTCTTCATTTTACTATTAATGTGGAAATAAAACAGTGCAACACTGTTAGTAATAACTACAGTTTTGTGGATAGTGGACTTGGAATCAAAGTGTTTTGCATGATAATGTGAACATGCACCTGCATCTGAAGAGAGGAAAGGTTAAATGCTTGTTGATCAAAATGCGTTGCAGTTAATATAACAATAATTCATGTAATCTTTTTAGAGGGACTTTCTGCAGTGGATATAAAAACTGTGATGGAGAAAATATTGTCAGAGTGGAAAGATGTGGTTCAACACCTGGAAGAAGTGACCAGAAAGATGAAGTACCAGGAAGATATAAATGCTTATTTTAAAGAAATGAGTGAGCTTGAGAAGATTGTGATTGAGAAGGATGGCTGGCTTAAAAACGGTGCTTCTTCAGCATCCCAGCCCTCAGCAGTCCTGAAAGACTTATGTCAGGTAAGCCTGGCAAAACTTGTTAATTTTGATTATAAGCTGTTAGGAGTACAAAACACCTCAGAGGAGCTTAACCCAGTCAGTAAGGTAACTAAAAATTTCCGAGGCATCCAGTGCACCTGATTTGACTGGAAGATTTTGGTACCTGTGTCACAGGAGTATTTAACGTTGTTGCCCTATTAATAATGTGGAGGAGCTGTGCTGCAGTAGCTTACTAAAATCTTTGTTGTTAACAAGGCAAGTGTGAGATTTGGTTTTGATTTTAATAATTCGCAGCGGGAGTTAACTCATCTTGTGAGCCTGGCTCCACGGTTGGAACACCTGAAAGCCACCTGCAAGGCACTCACCTCTCAGCCCATGCCTCCAAACTTCATTCAGGAGAGCTTGAACAGTTTTCTCGATTGCTTCAAGTTGACTCGTCAGAAACTAGAGGAACGTCACCAGCAGCTGAAGAAAGGTAAATATATATATATTTTGCTTAACGTAAGCCCTCCTGATACTTGCGTTCTGATTTTTTTGTTGTTTTGAGCCGATTGAAAACTCACTGAATTCTGGCAGAGTTTTCCTACTGATTCTAGGAGGCTTTGGGTCAGGCTGACAAAATCTTTTTATTCACCTGAAAGAGTATTCACATGACCTCCTCTGTGCACACTACAAAATATATTGTTCCATGGTGTTAAAAGTGATTATGCAAGGATGCAACATTCCTGAAACTACATTTAAGGAATTAGCAAAACGCTTTTAAGCTGGATAATATAGTTTGAAAAGCTGTGTGTCTCTGGCACTTACAGATATAAATAGTAATACTAGAAACGAAAAATGCAAGATTAAGAGAACCTTGTAAAATTGAAGTGTGCATGTGAAATTTATTCTTTTTCGTAGCTTTGTTGAGCACATTAGTCATACATAATTCCTTTTGGAAATTTAATCTTTGAAGTGATTTGGAATCTGGCTTGCTTTTCAGGCACTTTCTGCTTGGGTTTTTGTTACGTTAAAAATTTTATTATGAGCATTCAAACCAGTCGTGCTGGCTTCTAAAGGGTTTTAAACGTAGTTCACAAAATATGTAGCTCTGTTAATATTTTACAGCTGAATAGCAGGAGCACAGACCTATGAGGAGATTTTTTTCCTTAGTTTTCATTTTGTTTATGTGGAATTCAAGGAAGCGTTTTGCTAATGGCCACAAATGGAAGTGCATTAATGCTTTTTATTCTGGGTATAATAAAAATAGGCTAAATTGTTACACCATCTACATAATGTGTTGCACAAGGCCTGCATGCTTTGATTATATCCATGCAGAAAACTGTACGAATAAATGTATCTGTGTGTCACGCTCAAATTACAGGGTATGCTTTCATTCTTACTGTGAGGAATGATTATTTTATGACTGTTCTGAGTTCACATACTTTTCAATAATTTTACTGGCATTGTGTCTTTTGGTAGTTATTGCACGATATGACAAAAATACCCCGTATTTTTTCATGGCACACATCACTTGAGGTGTTATTAGCATATTTGAACCAGTTATTACCTGGTAAAAATACCTTACATGTTGTAAAATGTTAAATTTGTATTTGTGTATTTTTTTTTTGTATGATAATTTCTCTGCAGATTGTCTATTGCTAACAAACAGAGGGAAATGACAGTTCAGGGTTTCAGTTGTTTATTTCCAGCACAGTTTGAATTGCTGTAAGGTAAAAGAAGTTCCAGAGCTGTATAACTGGGAGAAATAACTGATGGCGGCACTTGAGCACTTGTGAACTTGGCAGGCTTTGACTGACAGAAGTCCAGCTCCTTTCATGTCTCTGAGCCTCTGAAATTTCCCTCGTGGAGCACTACTCAGTTCCATCTCTATGGGCATTTTTTATGGGAATTGTGACTTAATTTTTTTTGTCAATGGGAGGCTATCTTGACTATTTCCTTCTCCTTCAGGATGTGCTGCAGTTTAGTGGCAGTGTACCTATTTGCTTTTTACGGAATTCTTTTTTTTCCCCTTTAAATTGATCCTGGCTTTTTGAGAAGAGGAAGCTAGGTAACTAATTCTCTCTGGAAACGTTGACTCGCTCCTTAGTTATAAATGAAGTGATGGTTCTGACAGTAAGCTGTTGAAAAGCTACCTGGTGAGTCAGAGCAAGGCTTAGATAATTTTCACTTGTGGCAGTAATGAAATTGCTTAGAAATCCAAGGCCAGAGAATGTGCATACCACAGTATGGGTCTTACAGCTGAAATCCTGTTCGCCACAGTTTTCTAAATCTGACGTTTTCTTTCTGAAATGCCCAAGTGAGATGCTGCCTCCAGCCTGGGATTCCACAGAGGGCTGGCTCGAGCAAAATCTGAAATGCAGTCAAAGATTGCAAGCGGATACTCCATCCAAACTTTAATGCTCTTTTCAGTCTTCCCAGATAGTGTCTCTGTTCTGGCAACAGGCTGAAAGCGACTAATTTTATGTATTTTTGTGTGTGTGTGTATATGTATATATGAAAATGAAAAAAAAACCCCAAACCCGACTACTACACTAATGCATATTTTATGTATGTGTGTTTGTATGTAAAAATACTAGCTTATATAGTTACTATATGTAGTGTGTATATTTAACTTTATATGTAATATACGGCTATTGTACATGTTATACTTTATATTTTATATATAGTAGATATCTGTGTGTGTTTGCATATAAATAGTAGATATGTCTAAAACTTTTTAAAATGAAAAATACCAAATTGCGGGGATTTAGGCATGAAAAAGCCCAAGTACTATTGATTCCACCTCCCCGCCCACCCTAAGAGATTTAGGTGCTTATGTGTATAGGAAAATTCTAAAAATGGGATTGAGTTTTTAAATTTCTTTCTTTTTTTGGGGGGGGGTATAATCGTATATTTATTATTATAGTCTATATAATACATATTTATATATCATATCTATTTAATATTTTTAAAGGAAAAAACATTGCCATCATCAGAAGAGTTTTTTATCTCTTGGAAGGTCTCAGCAGGACCCAACGTACAAGGATATCTCACTTGATTTGTTGTTTCTGAATGATTCCGATAACTTTGATTATGTTCACATCTCTTACAATTTGGGTCTGGTGTCTATTTCCTTACCTTTTATTTTATTCCAATTCTCTTTTTAACAATTCCAGAGACGGAAAGCCAGCCAAGCCAGGACTACGTGGACTCCCTGCGGCGGCTGAAGGACACGCTGAGCGAGCTGGAGAGCAAGCAGCCGTCCCTCGCCAGTGGACTGAGCGACCCCAGTAAGGTGGAGAAGGCTCTGCAGCAGGCAAAGGTAACTCTTGCCTTCACGCTGAAGTGAGGATATTGCTTATTCAGCTGCTGCCATCCTCCGTTCTCCTGCCTTGTTTTCAGTGGGGTACCTAAAACGTTCCTCAGAGGGAAGCTGATCAGGCAGTGGCCGTGCGGGCTCCCTGACCCTGCCTCTGCCCTCCCGGTGAGGCTGTGGGGTGCAGGCTTGTAGTCCCCTCCTGCAGGCCTGCCCAGACACAGGGTGCCTGCCTGCTTAATCTGTCTCTGAGGTTCAGCTGGTTAGCAATTCCATCCCGTGTCATCCCACTCGGCTGTTATGAGAGAGTAACTGTACTCCTCTGGCCTCCAGGTTGCCTTTCAAAGGAAAACAGTGCTTACAAGCCAGAAAGGTAATTGATGCACAAATTCTAGAAACGATACTTTGTTTCCTATTATGAGCCTATAAAGTAGGGGAAAATCTGTGGATGGCAGTTGCTTTGTAAGTATCAGTTACTGGGGCAGGGCTAGAGTGATGGAGAGAATCATGCATCTCCAGTACTTTTTTTTTTTCTTTAAAAAAACATGGACAAATACTTCCCTGCTCCCTCTGCTGTCCCCCACTACTTTTGTGGAATTGTGCTTAATTCAGAAACATGATTTTTCCCTGTGTGGTGGCATAAGATGGCTGCAGATGACTCTGGAGGAGCTCTTGACCTCCAGTTGCTGGGTGGGGAGAGGCCATGTCTGTCTTTATATCCTTCTCTATTCAACAGAGAATGATCAAATAGGTATTTTTTTTTAAAGCCCAGTAAACAGGGGTGTTAGTGCTTTGTTTTTTTGAACCAGCAGATCAGAAGTTCCGAGTTCTTTGGTTTTCTCCTTTAATGTTGCTTCTGTATTGTTTAAAGTTGGCAGAGTTTTTCTGGTCCATACACTGGCTGAATTGCAATGGCATTTAGTCTTTGGAGGCTTGTCTTTTTCTCCTTCTGCCCAAATCCCTCCTCCCCCTTTTCTTCAGATACTAATTAACCTGAAAGGACATACCATGCCAGTGTGGGAGCTTTAAAGAGTGTAATGGGAGATAGGAAAAAGCCGCAGATGATGAGCCGCTTGTCCAGCTCCTTCCTCTGCACTGTAGCAGGCACTGATAAGTGCTTCAGACATAGACCCAAGCAAGGGATTGACTGAGCCTGTGGCCCCCTGCGTGGAAAGCTCTTGTTTGCAGAAACACGCATCCCGCTTCCCAGTCTCATTGCTACCTCACTGCCTGTCTTTTTAGAGGAAATGGTACACTTTATCCTGTTTCTTTCCTGTACATAGAACGTAAAATTGAGAACATAAACGTATCGAAAAGAAGGCTCTTCCTCATCAAAATACAGTAAAATATATGTGCACACATCCCACAATGTGCACATTGAATATATAGACTAATAAAGTTAAATTCATGAAATTAGTAATGTTTTCATGTGTTCATTCCAAATTTCTCTCTTAAACAAATTTTAAGGAGGCTAACCAAAATGACCAGTTTAATGAAGTGGCAGCATTTTTCATGTCTTGGCTTATATCTTCAGCTGTTATTTTTCCTTAATATTAGGAAATTAGCTATTTCAGCTCAAGTGACTCTTCATATCAGCAATGCCATAGTGAATATGTTCAGATTGTGTCCTCCCTGTATTGCAGCTGGAAGAATAGCTTTCAAAACTCAAGTATCTAGAGCTTTCATTGCAGCTAGAGGTTATAATAATTTTACTTTACAAAACTCGGAAGGACACGCTCAGCCTATTTGAGTGGGTTTATTGTTTGTTTTATTAATATAAAAAAAGTAATTGTGGCGGGAGTGAAAAAACTGACATCCTGGTATGTCTACATTGCAGTTGCTTTTGTGACTGCAGTGTGGTGTAACCATTGGTTTGCTAACTTGAGTGCTGGTACTGCACAGCACAGGAGAGGCGTAGGTGCCCGGGTGTGTGTAGCTTACATGGCCAAGATTTACAGCCCGTTCTATAATCTCTGCTACTGCACCAGTAGAGCAGCTGAAGGTTTTGCTGCTTAAAAGGTTATTTGGACATCTCTGCTGCAATAACTGCAGTAACTGGAGTACCACTCTTCACTGAATCTGTGCTCTGCACAACAAAATCTTTGACGTATTTGCACTTGTATGTAAGCGTGTACCTCTTGTATGGCTAATGCTTGAAGCAGACTTTTTTCTTTTTTCTTCTTTTTTTTTTTTTTTTTTTTTTCCTTGTAGGCAGTTTGTGAGACACTGGAAGCCCAGAAGCCCAGGGTAGATAAACTTGCTGAAGAAACGAAGGCTTTGGAGAAACATGCTTCTCCTGAGATAAAAAAAGTCTACACACAAGAGTTCAAGCATGTGCAGGGACACTGGGACAAGTTAAAACTCAAGATTTCCAAAGATGTTAAACTGTTGGAGGAAATTACGTCCAAGTTGAGAATATTTGAGGTAAAACAAAAGGATTTTTTTTTTTTTTGTTACATAACTCAGTTGTGTTAAAGCCCTTTCTTTCTCTGTGCTTCTGCAGGAGTCCAGATGGTACTGACTGAGAAGGGAAATGTTGATGGGCTCTAGTCTGGCAGAGGCTGGAAGCATATATAGTGTATTTGTGGCAGGGTGACAGAGGACTTTTACTGAGCCAGGATATTATTTTATCTTCTAATAGGGTTACTGTTCACTTAAAATTAGCATTTGTCTTCTTTCAATACCAGAAGCAAAGGTTATGCCAAAGCAAAGGGTATGTCAGCTGTGCTGTTGAAAGCTTGATCCCACCAGGGGCCGAGGGCCCGCTCTTGCAGTTGGTGTCATATACCCAATGCTGTACTGGTTTGACATCTGAAATTGAAATTCCATACCTGCTACAAAAAACCTGCTCCTTCACGTGGGGCTTCTGTCAACAGTAATAAAGAAATATTACAGCCTGTTAATAAAGGAAGTAAAGAAAATGCTTAGGTATAGTGAGTTTTCCAGTTCCAACAGATGGCCTCTGAAGTGTCAGGAAGATTTAAAGAATTAAGACTAGTCAGCACTCATATATTTTATGTATCTATGTATATATACACACACAAGATGAAATCCTCCATGACAGAAAATCCCAATGCTTTAAAAATGAAGGGACTAAAAGCAAGGATATTTAAAGGGTATTTAGATATTTAACCCATTGATAAAGAGGGGAGAGATAAGTGCTTAACTAACTTAGAAGAGGTCAACTCAGTATTTACTGGTTAGATGGGTTTCTTTGTGTTTGCTTTAAGTCCCTTCTCTAGACTATTTATATTCCTCTGGGGAGAGGAAAAAAATAATGAAAACTAAATATAACATGATTTAGCCCATGGCAGTATTATTGTGACCCAAAAGTTAAATAGGTACTAACCATTCTTCAGTATTGGCTTGAAAGTAGAAGCTGATCAGAGCAGTATAAAAGCCCAAATATAGTGCCATATTTTTTCCCCTAGACTAATGTTTGACTAGGCTTTGTCTCATATTATTTTCATTTTCATATTATATTTTAAACTTCAAAAAGCAAGAAGGTGCTTTTAGAGATTCCCTGTCTCTCGGGTTGGAGGCACATGTGCATTAGCTAACAGAAATCTGTATTTTCACATCCATTAAACATATTTTAATGCGTGGAATTATTTAAATTCTTTTCTGTTTAACAGTACGTATCATGCAATTTATCAACATAAGCAACTTGCTCTGTTCACCTTCTTCAGAACATTGGTATCATGCATGCACGCCACCACTTTTTCCCCAAAAGTTTATTTGAATCTTGCTCTCCCCTCCCTCTGAAGAAGAAAACTGTTCTTTTATTTGATAGTGGATTCAAACTTCAAACTAAGTGTTTGTTTTTTTTTTTTTTTAAATTTATTTTAAGCCAGACAGGATCTTTAATGACTACTCAAGTATAGACACGTGTTTGAACTGATATTTATATTAGTAAGGCCAGGTAATTGACTTGCATGATGTTTCAGTGAAAGTTCAACAAGCAGTTGCTGATTATGCTTTGGAAGTAGTAAAAGCCTCAAGTTTTGTTTTTTTTTTTTTTTTAAAAAAAACCAAACCCAAACAAACAAAACAACTGCAAACCTGGAATAAGTCATAGTAGGAGTAACAGATTGTAAATAAATTAAAAGAAGAGTGCACACCCATGCTTCTATGAAAGGTTTTACCTGGGGAAAAAGCCTGGAGGGAGAAACTTGCCTGTAAAGTGTTATTCACTAATTATTTGTTTCAGGACTTCAGCTGCTCCTAGCAGTGTGTGTGTGGGATGTGTGTGTATGAATAGCACAGGTATGGTAGTCCAGTCTAGGCTAATGAACTTGTAAATGGAAGCCACAAACCAGCCTATGAATAGCAGGAGGAATTGCAGGTTTTCAGAGGAAAAATGTGTATTTCTTTTGTATAACACTTTTGTGTAATACTGTTAGGGTGTATATTACCTGAAGCATGAAGATAAAAGTTGTCCCTGCCCTGCCCCCTCCTTAAAAAAACACGTTCAGGAATACGTGTACTTGTGCACCTACATTTGAGAGTTTCTGCTTCTAGTCTGGTTCCTTCAAACCCACCCTTCCCTAGCTGCTTGCAGCAGCTTGTGGGACGATGTGGAGCTGTGGAGGAGCTGATGCTGCTGGTTAGCGGGAGCTGACTGCCCAAAGTGAGCTGGCTTGTGCAGGAGTCTAAAAGAAATTAACTTCTAAGGCTTAGCCAAGCCCTTGGTGATTATTTTCCAGCAACCACCGACTCTAATTTTTCTCCTGACTTTGACCTAAATGTACAATGTTCTACCGTGTCTCATTCTCTTCCCTTCCCTCTCTTTCTGGTTATACTTACTAGTTATTTAGCATGACAGAATAAGTATTCTACATGTAAGCCTGCCTCAACGTAGTTTGTGCAACAAATTTCTATCAGTCTTGTTCTTCAAATGATTGAGGGTTTCCAGTTGTCTTGATTCTTTGTAGCTACACTGAGCTACTTACCTCATCAGTTTTAGCAGCATTTTTTTTCTGCCTTAATTCCTTGTAAGTGCAGAACTCTTCTTTTTCTGCACTTGAGTCGTGTTCAGTTGAGTGGTCTGTATATGCACCTACTTTCCTAAATCACGGCTTTAACTGGGTGAAGAACAGCTTCTGAAAACTGAAATTCTCTCTTGTGTTTAACTGAGAGTAGAGTACATGTGTGCAGTATTAGCATGGCATGTTTTTATTAAATAATCCATTTTCAGCTAAAGGTGAAGTGCCCTGTTCTCCACAGCTGTCCAAAGTGATGTTGGTACCACCATATATATGAATCACTTGCTGGTGGAAGATGTGGATATTTACGTCCATGGGAGTTTTGAAAAGCTGTGGAGAGCAGAGCATTGAAGCCATGTGCTGCTGTATAGATCTGAGAACAGAATTTTGTCCTGAGCAAGATGTTAAAAACTTTCCTGTTACCTTAAAAAGATCTACAGAAGTTGAAAAAGAAACTAAAGCAGAAGAAACAATAGAAATAATTATTAAATAATAGAAAATGGAAGAAATATATAGTGGTGTTATCTGTAGAAATACAGGGCTTACAGTGGGGGTGTTTTCTCATGAACTGAAATTTTAAGTACCCAGTTCCTGTGTTTTCTAAATGTTTCGTAAAGCTGTCAGTGGATGGACAGTCATGTGTTTATATTCTCTGATTTTTTGTTTTGAAGGAGTGGTACTAATCTATACAGAGATTGTAGTAGTCTAGCACTGTGTGAATAAAAATGAGGATGTGAAGCAAGTTGAATAAAAACATCGTGGACAGCATTGGACTGATCAGGATAGAACTTGCACTGCAGGAAATGTTGATATGGGAGACTGGGTATATGGTTTTGGTGCAGACTCTTAATGGGTCAGTACTGGAGATGTGATACCAGAGACACAAAATTAATTTGAAGAATGGCTGGGCAGTACCTTCTTGGTTAAGAGAGGAGATGAAGTGTCTGACAGTTAAAGAGGAAAAAAAAAAAAAATTAAGTGGGGGAGAAAAAAAAAAGTGAATGGCAACCCTTGGAGAACATGGTCATGTGTAACTACATACAAGTGTTAGGTTTATATCTAATGTTTCTTTCTTTCCTAATTCACCTTTAAAAACTGCCATTTCCCAAAACAGCGCTGGTCACATTTAGTTTCTTTAAAAGAAACTGAAAGTAAGTATTCTCATTTTAACAGTGAGCAGACAGGTGAACAGTGCTTATAATGTCCTTGTTAGTCTGCTGAGCAAGTCAGTGGCAGATCTGCCTGTAGGTCCTGCTGCTCAGGTGGCCCTTATGTGATTTTTTTATGTGACAGAAGCTCCCCCAAGCTGAAGTGTACGTTAGTGACATGATCTGTGTTTTACTGTGAGACTGTAATAATCATGTGAAGGGAAAAATAGACAAGACACGCTTTATCACTTTTGCATCTTGTATTTTCTAGAAGAAAATTTCCGTATCTTGTATTCTGTTATCATGCCTCTAATAATGCATGGCTTGCTGTGTCTTTGATTATGGATCACCTTCAGTTCTTTTAAATCTACTGCATGGCTGTACATTATGTGTTTTTTCTAAGAGCAAACAAGTTAAAATTCAGCACATTTGATCTTTGTTCCTGCCTGGAATAAATTTTATAAACTGATCCAATGTTTTAGTTTGTCTCTAAAAATTGTGAGCTCTTGTACATCAACAACCTACACCGAGTACTTGACCGTTGGTAATTATTTAGGTGTGCAGTACAGGAGCATTTACTTCATTAAACTTCTGTAGACTTGGCTTGGGATTCAGCAAGTTATTTAAACGTTTGCCTAACTTTGCAATTAATCCCATTTAATTCACTTCAGCTACTTGTGTAAGTAGCTTACTGTAAGCAAGCTAAATTAGGTATATGCCGAAATGCTTTGTCAAATGACAGCCTTTATAAATACGTATTTTTTTTACTTTAAGCCATGGTTCACTGTTAAGCCCCTGGGGTCTGTTTTTTGGAAAATGATTTTCAGGCTAATCAGCTGCAGGAAATTCCCCCAAAATAGAAAAGGAATGAAGAAAATGTCATGACTTTGACCTCTAATGGTAGCATTGGCCTAGAAATAAACATGATCTTAGTCTAATGTGTCTTCATTAGTGCAGACTTTTTTTTTTGAGAAGCAGTGTGTAATGTATTGATCTGGAAAGAACTGTTACTGCAAGGTTTTTAAGGAAACGAAGGGTTTGCTTGCTTTCTGTGACATGCAGAGTAGAAGATGAAGCTGATGATCTTTGACTCGGCTTCTCAATAACAGTGCTCTGTGATGGTGATCATGTCAGAATAAAAATATGCCATCTATTAAAAAACCCAAGCAAAGAGTCCAAAAGTATTGATTAAAAACTCTCCAACTGTTATTAAAAAATAGCAATCACATAACTCAGGTGAACCAAGACAAGGAAAAACTTTCTCTGTGCTCTAAGTTTGTGGTGGTTTTGTTTGTAAGGGTGATTGGGAACATCTGCAGCTTGCATGGGAAGGAGATGACAACCCTCCTGTCTCACTTCCCACCCACCTCATTACAGGATATAAGGCAAATGTTAGGCCAGATAACTCTGAAATTGTGTATGTATCCCCCCGTGTGCTGTTCTGGTGAGTACTGTAGCTGCTATTGGCCTCAAACAGCTAGATATTTTTTTTTAGTGGTTAGTCTAATCCTCTGTGGTATTTTCCTTTTGTGCCTGTGTTTCTCTGTAAGGTGAATGGCTTTCCCAGCATAGCTTCTCTCTGTCAAGTATGTTTAGCATTACCCCCTCCTGTTCTCCCCACATGTATTCCTGTAGGGCCCTCTCTTTTCCTTGGGGCGCAATATGTCGCTCAATTGTGGTGGGAGCAGTCATACATAGATTCTGCTGTCAGGAAAATGCTATCCCCAGCCTTCAGCCAGGTCCCTCATGTGAAGGGTGACCACATGCTTCTTGAAGCCATGCTTGCCTCCTGACTTGATCCTGGGTTTCTGTGTGATAGCCTGGAGCAGTGCAAGGTCAATTAAATCATGCTGTGGCATGGATGTAAGAAAATCACTGTTGTGAATTTAATTTTCATATAAATTTGAGAACAGAGATATCGGGAGGAAAAAAAATACAACCCCAAACCAAAAATGAAGACAACGGTAGTCCGATTTAAAACAAAGGCAATGCTAGTAGCTTGTAGAATATTCTTTCGGCACTGCTAGAAGTTGTTGAAATGCAACAGCCATACACTCTTCATCACTGCATTGTATCAGCTTTTCATTATTATGTTTGATTTAGGCTGATTCAAAAGTCATTCAGAAGTGGATGGACGGTGTGAAAGACTTCTTAATGACAGAAAAGGCTGTGCAAGGAGATACCGAAGGACTTCAAAGGCAACTTGACCAATGCACAGTGAGTTTTTCTCTTCTAAGGAATCTTTTGAAATAAATATTGACTAGCATCTCTTCTTTATTATTTTACTTCTATTATTAAATATTGTCCATGGCATATTCCATAAAGCCTTCCAGAAAAATTGTCTTATCTTTCTTCAGGGCACATTTTAATTGGCTTCTCATGTGTAGCCATAACACTTTGTACTTTTCAAAGGTCTTAATCATATTTACAAATGCTCATCTACAAGTTGACATTAGTTCCTCTGAAAATGTTTATATATTTCTCCTAATTTAGTGATTAGGGGATTGAATCCATGAGTGAAAAGTGCTTTCTGCATTAAAATTCCAAGGGCAATAAAAATAAGAAGCAAATAACTCTGATGAAACTCCTAGGGCTCAGGAGTTGTATGTGCCTTACAAGTAGGATTCCTTCCTAGCTAGTGGCACATAATGATCACAAATAGGTAGAATTTCATCTTATAGTAATTACAATGTACCTTCAAGTGTTTGTTTCTGGGAGAAGAATGAGTCCAATGTATGCCAGAAACATCAGAGTATTTAGTGCACGTAATCTTCAAACTTGCGTTGTTCCAGTGTTGACATTTGGCATGTGAGAATGTTTGCACTGCTTATGGCAAGCTGTATTTTGTTTTTCAGTTGCATAGTTCTGATATTTTGGGTCACTGAAGGATCGTTTTAAACAGTCTGATGCTGAACACAGCATCGCTCTGCTTTTTCATTAAAGTTTCTCTGGAATAATTAAAAGTTGCAAACTTACTGGTACCCTATAAATTATGTAATGTCTTGCTAAAGAGCAACATTCATTTTCTCTGATGTGTGCTTAGATGTTTGTCAATGACATGGAGAAGATTGAACCATCACTGAAAGAGATGAAAGAAGTAGAGGCTGCTTTAAGAGCTCAGCCTATCATAGGCATAAATACTTGGGCAAAATCTCGGCTAGTAGACTGCCAAACTCAATGGGAGAAACTGAGCAAACAGGTAAGTTCTCCATACACTGCTAGCGCTTATTTGTTATTGCAGCTCTTTGTTCGGTTGTGTGGCAGTGGTAGGATGGCGAGGAGGTGAAGCAGTAAAATAGTGGGACAAGTATTTTTTACTTGTTCCACTGTCAAAGTGGCTGAAATCCAACTTGGCCCAGTGAATCCTTCAGAAGTGCAAATATGTTAAGGGATACCTGTGCAACAGTAGTTTTGTTTGAATACATGCGCTTCTTGGTGCCTAAGAGTTCACTGTGCTCCTTCCAGTTTAATTGTTTGTAACTAAAAATTAATTTGTGCACTTTCCCTCAAGCTACTCTTTCTGGGGTGGGTTGGGAGGGAAGTCTGACCTTTTTCTTCTGTTGTTCCTGAAAACTGGAATATTCTGGCCGTGTGTAACTTCTGCCTGCTTCCAAGCAGCTTTGAAAAATAAATGGCTATAAATAGACTACCACTTCAGTCTGGTGTATTTGGTTGTTTCTTTTGGGTGGAAGCTTTCTGCTGTCTGTAAAAACATACTACTTAAGTTGCAATGCCTGGTGAGGATCTGTGTTGGAGAACCTTGCTGTTGATATAGGATCCAGATTGCCTGGGCTGTGGAAAGAAGCGAGTTTTTAGTGCTCTGTATCTAACTACATGATACTGGTGATCAGAAGAGGGTTTTTTGCCATCTGACTTTTTCTAGGGGTTGTTACCAGTTTACATGCAATGAGAAAAAAAGGTAATTTTCCTCCTTTCCTCACCTCCAGATTTTGTTGATCTGCTAAGAAGAGATCATGAGTTTGTGTGTTTGTAAAAGTAAAAGTCTTGTTAATTAAAAAGACCTGAAAATGTTTTGAAAGTAAAATGTTTTAACAAAAACTTGTGGTTTTTCACATATACAAGGACGTTTAAGTAACAAAACTGCTGTTTCTTTCTCCACCTTGGATTCTAGATCATTAGTCAGAAAAATCGCCTGTCTGAAAGTCAGGAAAAAGCTGTAAATCTGAAGAAGGATTTGGCAGAGATGCAAGAATGGATGACTCAAGCTGAAGAAGAATATTTGGAGAAAGATTTTGAATACAAGTCTCCTGAAGAGCTAGAGAATGCAGTGGAGGAAATGAAGGTCAGGAATACCAGGTCATTGTAGAGACCTGATTAAAGAGAAACAAAACTTAATGGCTTTGGGGGTTGACCTACTGTGGAATTATTATCTATGTGGAAAGGAGCTCAGGTCATGACAAGATTAGTGTTATTTTTCAGCTTTGCTTTGTGGAATTTTTGTTTTTTAAAGCACGAACTATAAAAGCAGATGTTCTGTTTGGCCACGAGGGGTAGGGATTTCATAATGAATAGCAGCTTGCCCAGCTGTTGAGCCAGGCTTGCTATGTATAGCATATTAAACACTAAGAATATGGAAACTTATTGCAGGAGACGAAACTTCAGAAACAAAGAAAGAAAAGGTGATGTTACACCTGTCTAAATTAGTGGTTGTGAAAAGATATTCTTCTGCTTCTAGATGTTGGTTGGGCTTGAGGTTCCTGTCTCCTAGATATAGTAACTCCACATTTAAAAAGCAGTTTAAAACAGTTCTGTTGTAAGGTTGTGTTCCTCATTTTTTGCAAACAGTGATGCTGGTCCCTGCTTCTCTAATTTTGGGACTGGTGGACAGAAAAAAAATGGAGAAGGAGGAGCTATTTTTGTCTCATTATAAATTACCTGTTGAATAGATAATTTTCTTGGATGTATGTACAGAATAAACAGTAATCTCTGCTTTTAAATCTGAGAGTTCAGGCGTATCTTCACAAATGTTTTGACTTGTATGCATGTTATTTAAATGAGTATGCACTACACTCTTACTTGGTGGAGCATAAAAAAAAGAGGATTTTTTTCTTCCATACAAGTGCTTTGACAAATCTGTTTGAAGTTTTGAATTGTTCTTTTTGAAAGGGCTTTCTGAAGTAGTCTTTAACAAGTGTTTTAATATATTCATGTCCTTTGAAACCATTTGAGATCACATAGTCTGACAGTCTGCTGAACATAAGCCAAGAAAAGAAAGAACCTTCTTTTCATTGCCAAATCTGAGAAACTTTGAGCACATTTACCTTTTTCAAATCCAGATTATATTCTGCGCTTTTAAATTTGGCAGATAAGTCAGTGAGCCATTAAGCTTACTGTAACACTTGCATATACTCTTGCATTTGCAGTAAGAATATTATGCTGGGGCTACTTTTAGGACTGGGAAAGAACACTATATTTGACGAGAAGCATTTTTGCTTAAGGTTTTGAAAAACTTTTGAGCTTGCCTAGTTTTGCTCTCATTTCAATGGAGAGTGGAACTCCTGCTACATTTGAAGGAGTAGGTTTAAGATCGGTCTAGGTGGTTTTTGATAATCCTGCCATAAAACGTTTCCTATATTTTCCATTCTTTGTCCTTCCATTAACTGTTTTTTTTTATTGCCTTACATTTAGAAGACCTCTTGAACAATATGTGCAACAATAATGCTGTCATGTACTAAACTCTACCATGAAGTGCAGTGCCTTATATATCAGAGGTACTTCAACTTCATAAAACTGTCCTTGAAACCTGAAAAGAGAGACATATGGACAGTGTCTATTTCTGGAACCCTCTAGTTGTCCCAACAGAGACAGGCTCGGACTGGTCTTCATGATCTGTCTTCCAGCTTACCCTGCTTCCTGAATTCTGGTTAGGGCAAAATGCAACAACTGATAATATGATTTCTCCAGGCCTGTGTGGTGGGAGTTGTACTGTGCTTATCCTGTATATTTGTTACCAAGCTCCTCTAAGTGCAGTTGGGTTGAAGGAATTCCTTTGGTTGTCCTTTTTGCATGTTCCTCTAGTGCACCCAACAGGTGTGGGAGACATCCCAACTTTGTAGTTGCATGTGTCCTGGGTAATTACATCATCTTTCCTAGCTAACTTTGGGAGATAGTGACTGAACTCTGAGTCTCATAACTTCTGTAAATTCACCCTACCTTTTTGTCTCTAATATGCTTATTTTTAGCAAACCTCTTTTTTTTTTTTTTTTTTCTGGTACATTTCTCTTTTTTGTATCTGTATGGTAGTGCATAAATAGCACTGAACTTAATCTTTTTTGCTTTGAGTCATGGATTTTTAATGAACATACCATAAATGGTAAATAAGTCTGTCTGTTTAATAAAATAGGGTTTTTCAACACTTAGTACCATCGTTTGAATTCCATGCAAGTTAGTGCCATATTTTGTTGTGCTCAGACCCAAGATTACTCTGGCAGCAACACTTCCAAGGTTAAATGGCTGGTCTTTGGTTTGAATGGTGAATAGCTGACCGTATGGCAATTGAGGGCTGATTGTGTCATACATTTATCTGGGCAGAGAGCAAAGGAGGATGTGTTGCAGAAGGAGGTGCGGGTGAAGATTCTCAAAGATAACATCAAGATGTTGGCCACCAAAGTGCCGTCTAGCGGTCAGGACCTGGTGACTGAGCTGAACATTGTGCTGGAGAACTACCAGCTACTGTGCAATCGCATCCGCGGGAAATGCCACACTTTGGAGGTAAGAATGATAGCTCTCAGCTTAATAAAGTGGAGGCAGGTGGCAGAAGAGGAATGGAGAAGGACACTGAAAATGCCCAATTTTTTTACTGAATCCAGTAGCTTCAGAATAAACACATTTTGCTGTGGCTCCTTTCCAAGATTTCTTTTGCTTGAGATTACATCCTTGGAATCCATGACACACCATCTAACTGCTTTTATAATCTGTGCAAATAAGTAACCTTGTCTCACAGGTCTGTAATCCACCTGTGTGTCTATCAAAATGACAAAAAGAAACTTCTCGGGGATTAAAGGTTGAAACATGAAAATAATTAAAACAGGTTGATTATGGTTTGCAGTAGGTTGTGCATGTCCTGTCTTTTGAGAGGAGTGGATGCTTTTTGTTACATTCTTAAATTGTTATAAGAAGCTGGATGTCAGTGGTAATTTTAACTTTTAGTTAAAAAGTTTAGAGACCTCTGTGTATTTTTCATATTTCTTTTTATCTTCCTGCTATAGTTGCAGGTTTTTCTGTCTAGAACTTACTGTACTATTGCATGGTTTTGAATATTTACTAATTGCCTATTTTACATGAATGTCTCATTAAGCTGTTCATAGGGTATATGAGCTATGCCTGGCATTCCACGCTAATTCATGTTTTTTTCTGTTGCTCCTAGGAGGTGTGGTCCTGTTGGATTGAGCTGCTTCAGTATCTTGATTTAGAAACAGCTTGGCTAAACAATCTGGAAGAAAGGGTGCAAATGACAGAAAATCTGCCTGATAAGTTGGATGCTGTCAATGATGCACTTGAGGTATTGTAGTCATTCTATCAGATTGGTAACTTTTCAGATAGCCCTGTTTAAGAAAACATAAATTCTACACTTCTGCAGAATACTGAAATATGTGTTGAATATTCTGATTCTTCAGGTTAAATGAAATTACTCTGAATTTGGAATGGATATTTGTAAGAACCTCCACCAAAAGCTGAATTTTGCTGTACATAATTGTGCCGTACTCGGTACCATGATAAAATTGTATGCTGTCTCCTGTCCTGTGTAAATGGATTAATTCCTTCCAGCACTATAGTTTGAAATGATGTGAATAGGTGAGAAGTGCTGTGAAGTTCAATTATCTAAAGCAAAATGACCACTGTATTTGCCTTGTACCATCATGGATTAAGCCATAACTAATTCATGCTTTTAGAGTAGTCTCAAGACATTTGAAGTATAAAACTTCTGTGCATGCAGCCAGACTTCCACCTCTGAAAATGCAGTATCATTCAGTGTCTTGACCTTTAAAACTGTCTCTTCTAATTAGTCCCTGGAATCAGTCCTGCGTCATCCAGCTGATAATCGAACCCAGATTCGGGAACTTGGGCAGACACTGATTGATGGAGGGATTCTTGATGATATCATCAGTGAAAAATTGGAAGCTTTCAATGCCCGCTATGAGGAATTGAGTCACTTGGTAAGAATTTGGGGGCAGGGTTTGAAGTAGACTGCATTTTTCAGCTCAGTGGTCTGAAATTATTCCTGTTAGATAGCTGAATTCATAGATGCAGGACTGCAGTACAGGAAAAGAGGAAAAACTTCACAATATTGTCAGCTGTTTTCAATTTGGCATAATACCCTAAGAGCAAGGTACTCTTTTTTTTCCTGACTTGAATCATGGTTTTGCTTTGCACACTTGCACACCCTTGCACTGTGGGGACCCCCTGGTATTTTTCCACATAATTTTGACAAAAAAGCAATTCCAGTCTCAGGGGGCACAGTTCAATACCTGAGGTCAATATTCCCATCCTAGTGCCATAAATACTGGTGAGCTGCTTACTAACTGTAAAAATGAGGAACATGAATAAGTGAGTTTTTCACTCTTTAAAATAGCTAGGAAGAAATCACACTGAAATAAGGAACAGAAGGAAAACATTCTCTTGTTCCCCATATATTATGTTGTCTCCTTCCTCTTCTCGTACTTTAGTCTAATCTTTTCTAGATTTAATAAATAGAGGAAGACTAGCTGTATTTCAGGTTGCATACATTTGTAACCTGTGTTCTGTATCCTGGTAATACAGGTCCCTGCCAAATTGTAGGATGGGAGTGTTTTTTCTGTCACTGCCTAATTGTAGTCACAGAGGGAACTTCAGTTCATCCTCATTACAGTGAGCAACATGAATGCAGTGCCCTCAGCTGGGGGCTACGTGCTGTCATTTAAGTTAGCATTCACAATTGTTTTTCTGTTACAACAATTTTTGTACGGCAATAAAGTACTATCTGCTTTGGCAGCTGCGGCACTGACACATTGGGCTGTTGACAACTTTCCACGTCTCTGTGTGTGTATATATGCACTCACTGGTCTGTGTGTGTGTTGATAGTGGGGAATTTGTGTTCCCATGCAAGAAGTGACATTTCAGATGAACTTAGAAGTTTTGCTGTTGAAGGGAGAGGCGATGGAGGGAAGGAACTGTGAACCTCTATTTTCACACTGTGACAGAAAGACAGAGTTCCTTGTTTTGAAAGAAAATGTGCAAGTTTACACATCAAACAACATTGAGCTGTAGTGTATTACAAAGTCCCCGATTCCCATTGGCTAGCTGGTTTTTGAAACTGGTATGTTTTTAACAAATACTTCCTGAGGTGGTAGGAGAGAACTGTTTTCACTATCCTGTATATATAGCAGCAGAACTCTCCTTCTATGCCACTGTCGGTTACCAGTGTAAATCACAGCAGGCTTCAAAAATTGCTGCCTTCTGAGGCTTGCTTCTGCTCTTTTAGACAGTCCTTGTGGCACAGGATTTTTTGGGTCTCCCCCACCTCATTTTGAGAAAGTTTAATACCATTTGTATTGAATTACTGCTCCATCTTGTCTTGCCTTTCTGTCCCACTCAGGCGGTGAGCCGGCAGATAGCCTTGGAACAACAGCTTCAGACCATGAGAGAAACTGACCACATGTTGCAGGTCTTGCAGGAAAACTTGGTGGAGTTGGATAGACAGCTGACATCTTATCTGACTGATAGAGTAGATGCCTTTCAGATGCCCCAGGAGGCCCAGGTATTCCATATATCTTTTCACTACAAAACATTTTGAAATATCTCATGATAGCGCTCAGCCTAGACTTAGTAATTCATTTCAGTCCTGTGCTGATGTACTAGGTGGTATCTTTTATAGTCAGAATTGTTTTCCTGTTTTAAGAAGGTTGCATTGAATAACAATCCTAACAGCTTTCAATTTAGCAAGCTGTCACCAGAGCCAGAATATTTAAAGTAAACCTGGTAAACTTTTACAGAGTGCATTTACTTCTGGTTGGTTGTAGGTGGTAAGCAAATTCCTCTTCCCTTCTCCAAAAGCAGTTTTGTAACACCTTTTTTTCCTGTTTCTATGATGTGACAGAAAATTCAAGCTGAGATTGCAGCTCACGAATCCACCTTAGAGGAGCTCAAGAAAAGCACTCGCTCTTTCCCTCCTGCATCTCCTGAATGCAGGTCTCCCCGTGGTGGAACTCAGCTGGATGCTTTGCAGGTAAAAATATGAGAGCCACACTAAGAATTTAAATGTGAAGAGCTCCTGATTTTCAACTACACACTGCTGTTATCAGCCTGCAAATTGCTTGGTGTGGTCAACTGAACCTCAGAAGTAAATAGTATATGCTTTTACATGCTTTCATTAGGAAACAAGCAGCATTAGATGAATTGAATAAGGAAGTCTAAATTTCATAAGTATCATGGGATAAATGCTGAAAGTCAGAAAGCCCCTGTATTTTAGTAGAATGGATATTTTGGAAGTGTATGATACAGAATTATAACTCTCTTGCATCTCAGGTGGAGATTAGGAATAGGTGGTGGAATTTGTCTTGGCAAATAGTGTTGCCATGTATACTGAGTTGGGGTGGCATGAGAGGCGAGTTAGAATCTGCAGGAGGGGATGCTTTAAGTGTTAGTTTTTTGAAGTGCAGATGCTAATTCAAAACGATCTTTTAACATAATATTCATTAAAACAGAGAAAACTCCGTGAAGTGTCTACAAAGTATCAGCTTTTCCAGAAACCAGCCAATTTTGAGCAGCGCATGTTGGATTGCAAGCGGGTGTTGGATGGTGTAAAAGCAGAACTTCATGTCTTGGATGTGAAGGATACTGACCCAGATATAATCCAAGCTCATCTGGACAGGTGCATGGTAAGTATGCAATATTCTTATCTCTTGCTTGGGGGTGTTTCTTTCTTGTGTGATTTTTTTTTTTTTTTTTTCTTGCCTAAACTCTCTCCTGAGGAAATTTTGCTTAAAGTTCTGATGGAACTGTTAAACTTTTTGCAAAACGCCAACAGAACAATTGATAACTAAAAGCCTCTAATCCTTCTGGATGAGAATGTGGACATAAAAGTAGTGGATTGTTGATCACAGGTGTGGTGGAATAGCTGAGTTTTTATAAACTCCCTTCTCTGGCTCATCCTCATGTTATGGAGAATCATCACTCCTGGGGCAAGTTTGCTTGGTTCTTAGTATCTGAACAAAACAAATACTGTACATAAGATCAATTATAGATCACAATGTTAGCCTTGCCACATGTGGTGATGTTATGGAGTAAACACTGCTAAATTACTGGGTTAATTCTTTTTTTTTTTGGGTGCAAATGAAAACTAGAATAAAATATGGAACATCTGGAGTCTAAAATCTTCTTGGCAGACATTGCTTTTAATCCATAGCTCAGAATTTAATTGCTATCTGACAGTCAGGTCCCCAAATGAAGCAAAGTGAAAATCTGCACTACAAATTGATGACAAATATACATATTTGTGTTTTTAGAAACTGTATAAGACCCTCAGTGAGGTGAAGTTGGAGGTTGAAACTGTCATCAAGACAGGAAGGCAAATTGTGCAGAAACAGCAGACAGATAATCCCAAAGGGATGGATGAACAACTGACAGCGCTGAAATTTCTTTACAATGACTTGGGGGCACAGGTAAGAAAAACAAATGTACATATGAACATCTGTCTGCATATAAATTCCCTTCCTTGTTGTTTTGATGTCAGATGATGTTTTAAGTTTGATTCTGAAGCTGATACTGTATAGGCTAGTTCCCACATCCAGGAGCAATCAGTTGAGAGATTAAAGATTACACATAGCAATCCTGTAGTTGTGCAAGGCCCCTGTGCTCACAGAGTGTTTCTGAAGGGGAGGTAGCCTTGAAGAAAGGAAGGTTCACAGAGCTTTCATCATTCAGGCAAAGATGGCCTGCTATTTGTTAGTTGTTGAGCACTGTTGTACATTCTCTTGTCTGTACACCAGCCTGCAAGATAATTTACTATCAGATTGTCATATGAAAAGTTTGAGTCGATGTATTTTTTTTTTTAAGAGATGTCGTGATGGTTTCTAATCATAATCCAGTTAAGGGTTGCACTCAGTATGAAATAGAAAATGCAGGCAAACCTATGTTTCCCATGAACTGCATTAAATATTGATTTGAGTAATTTTCTTAGTGATTCAAGCGTTATTTGTCCAAGTGAAGTGTTTAAAAATTATTAAGCCCTTAGGGGCCAGGAGAGAAATAGGGGCTTCTTTTTCTACCTAAATTAAGACAGAAGTCCAAGCAGACTCATGCCTGTTCTGTGAGTGAAGATGTGGGTAAGTGGCCAGATTATATGTTTGGAATATCTTGAAATGTGTCTTATTTTTATTGTTGTAAAGTGGAGAACATTCACGAACATGTGGATTCTAGTGGAACCTGTATATCTGTAACTCAGAAAGCATGTGGACAAGAAACTGGAAAAGGGTAGAAAGGCAGAGTTATTTGCAGTATAATGTTATGATTTTGTTTGTCTGAATTTATTTTTTTAGATCTTCAAATATTTTTTAGGTCTTCAAAGAGTGCATTATTTTGAATAAATAGATGCAAACACTAAGCTGAGACAGAGGGCAATTTTTTGAAATGTCAATTGATTCTGACTGCTATGGCTGGATTTATTCTCAAGTCTGTGCTAAAGTTTGACCAGATTAATTGTGTAGCCAGTGTGAAATAGAATTGACTATACTGCAGTAAAAATCAAATTTCCTATTTACTTTAATGAGATGTTTTCAAGGGCAGACTAGATTTTCAGTGAAATTTTTCTTTACAGCTAGCAGGTCTGTCAAAACACAAAAAGGCACTGAATTTTACCTGTCTGAGTGACTGACTGGTTTCTATATCACCTTGAGTTTCAGTTAAAAGATCATAATAAACAAGGTTTAAACCTCAATTTTGTGTTTACTAGCTATAAGTAAGTTGGTATGCAGGTTTCTTTGTCTCCCTTAAGTGTACCTTAATTTGAAATTATTCTAGTTTTATATATTGTGCTTTGTATAGTAAGATGCAGATGTTTATAAACAATTTTTCTTTTCGGTGTCCTTCTCTAATGCAAGATAATCTTCAGGTGCAAGGATTCTATATATTCTGCCGGATATTTTAGCTGGCCAGCACTTTCATTTTTGCTATCTTTTAAAATATAATTTTGTTTTCTTTTTTCCTTTTTATTTTTTTGTAGGTGACAGAAGGAAAGCAAGACCTCGAAAGAGCATCCCAGCTGGCACGTAAAATGAGGAAAGATGCTACCTCTTTGTCAGAGTGGCTAGCTGCCACTGAGGCTGAGCTCGTGCAGAAGTCCACTTCAGAGAGCTTGCTTTCTGATCTGGATTCAGAAATTGCCTGGGCCAAGGTAAGCACGCTCTAAATACCTGTAGAATAAATTTTTAACGTTATGGCAATACTATGTAGACGTGGCTGTGAATTTAAATCCCTGTAACTTGTTCCTAAATCTCTCACATCATGAAATTTTAGTAGATTCAGTACCTTACTGAGTCTTATCTGTTTAATCTCAGGCATCTTGCCTCAAACTTAAATGGCAGGTAAATAGTAAAGATAGTCTTACATATTGGGTATTAACAGGTATTTAAGTGACCTACCATATCTCTAACACAGTTCATAAGTATAATATTCTTAATTATCAGCAAATATAATTTTGGGCTGGGTCAAATATTTTACTAGTAGAGTAAACTGAAAGTTCATTGACATTTTTAATGAAAAATTGAGTTTGTAACTTTTCATTGAAACAGCTTTGTCTTCAAAATTGTGACTGCAAAACAAAAAGCTCCTGTAATTTCTTATTTTCTTTCATTTATAAATTGAACTTTTCATGGAAGCTTGCAAACGTGTTCTAATAATTCTGAAGCAAAGTATCTATTTTCTCACACTGTAGAAACTTGTATATGTAATAGTTGGAGTTAGGAATAAATGTCAGTTGATACAGTTCAGCAATACTGGTCTTTCCATTAATTGTTTTCCATTACCTTTTACTTTTGGAATAGGTCTGTGCACAATCTCAAAACATAAAAACTTACAAAATTAGAAAATCATCTAATTATAACCTGTTCTCACCCATTTCACTCAGGATTAGCAATTATTAGCACTACACTTCTGCTGCGCCAGTATCCCTAAGATTTCTTTCCAAACAAGCTTGTAAATACTCCTTGAAGTATACTTACTATACAATTGTAAGCAATGCAAATAGCTCATGAACTCTTACGCTGCACCACCAGGAGGAAAAGCCCTTTATGTTGCTTGCAAAGTTGTCCTTCCTGTCTTAAGGTTTTCTAGAGGCAATTTTAAAATGTAGTAACTTGAGTATTTGTTTTTGTCTCTAAGATAGTAAGTTATGAGTAAACAATTATTTACTTCACAGGTAGTAAGACATTCAAGGAACTCCAGACACTAGTTGTGATTAACTGCATTCTTTCACACACTGTACACTGACCTCAAAGAGCTTTCTAAATAGCCAGATGTTATCAATAATAATTAGTGATCTTATGTGTCAAAAGGTGCTATTTTCCACATGGAAACTATATAGTGATATCCGAAAGATGACATGTTACTTAATTTGTATATCAGTATTTTTTCTTTCAAAGATGATGAATTATTTTTTTTTTAGGTTAAAAAACCCCTATTTAAAATCTGAGATGACTTGGAAAAAATATTAGAGCTAAAGATACATATATTTACTTATCTATGTATAAGTAATATAACAACAGGTCTTCTGTAATACGTAGCAAGTGAATTGAACATATGCAGTAATGAGTGGTGGTGGTTCTCAAAAAAAAACCATTCAGCCTTGGCCTACCACTTTTCTCATTGTTGCTGACTGTAAAAGTATACTTTAATAGGACAAGATACAGAGAAATCTAAAATGTCTCTTGAAGATTGTGTTCTCTGTGGTGCTTGACAGTGCAGAAAAGAACCTTTTAAAATTGCACCTATAATATGATGTGATGCATCTGCTTTACCAACATAACGAAAAGGAACTGTGAAGATGTTATGAAACAACAAAATAAAAAGGGCTCAAGCTAAGTGTTCAGGACACTTACATGCATTGTGCTCTCACTTACTTCTCTCTCTCACAAAAGAGACCACTATCTACAGAGAGTGAGTATAAACAGAAGGTGATTCTAGTTGGTTTAATTTTTTTCGAGTAAAGATCGTCTATGACTCTGTTTGTTTCCAGTGGAGGTAAAAATCTGCCTCCCTTGCCCTTGGGAGCAGTGTGTAGTGTTAATGGCCCCTCTTGTTTCAGAATGTGCTGAGAGAGCTGGAAAGGAGGAAAGCTGATCTGAAGAGCATCACTGAAAGCTGCACCGCACTCCAGGCTCTGGTGGAAGGGAGTGAGACTTCCTTGGAGGAGAAGCTGTGTGTCCTTAATGCTGGTTGGAGCAGAGTTCGTACCTGGACCGAGGACTGGTGTGACACCTTGTTGGTAAGCTGCATGTGTGACAAATATTCAGCATAGTTCTCTCTCCACACCCTTGAAGCTGTTGCAGTTTTTACTTGTCTCACCTCTCTGTGATGTGAAGCTTCCATGGTGCCTTATGGACTTACAGGAATGCAGAATGGATAGCTGGTTACTCTGTAGATGGAGAGAGGAATTGTGAGGTTATGTATAGTGAGGAAGGCGGGAAACTGTTTTGCAACTGTTTTAGATGTGTTGGTAGTAGTTGCTGTTGCTCAGCGGGTAGGAGACGAAAATGCAGAGTCTGGATGTGAGAGTGATGAAAGTATGTAAATATCCCAGACAGACAGTTAACTTGACCGAGTGGAAATAACCTGCTTAGTTGTAGAGAATAATACTGTAGGTTTAACTTTTTTTTTTCCTCTTGCCTTTCTCTTACTCCTGGCTTCAGTGCTAGACTCTTCTCTGGGTTCTTAGTCTCCCTAGACTCTGTGGTGTAATTCGTCTTTTCTATAGAAAATCCAGCATATGCTTGGTGAACATCTTTCACAAATCTGTTGGTTTAATCTCTTCATCATTCCTCTGCACCCCCCTTTTATGTGCCATCACATTACATTTTTAATCTTTTGTCCTTATTTACAAATTTATCTCCTTGTACCTCTTCCCTGTTAACGTATCACTTTCTGTCTTGCTACACCAGTAGTGCTAGCCTTTTGTGTCCACTTGTTATTTAGCTCTGAATGCAATTCTTGCTACCCTAGTGCATAGAAGTAATTTTCTAAACAATCCTGAAAGGGGGCACCTACCACCGCACATAGGCTGAGTGGGTTATGGGGCATCCAAGCATTCATAAAACCACTGGTGGGTTTACTCATTAACTAGTAGTAGCTGATTCTGCCAGATTAAAATGAGGGGAAAGAAGACACCAGGTTATGGAAGTGTTGTTTGTTTCATAACAGATTTGAGCCCAGAAGTTGGATCTTGTGTTTTCTATGTAACTTGCTTATAAGATCATGAATTTATTAATGTAAGTAAAAAACAAAAGGAACTGGGCCAAAAGGATTGGTTTCCATGAGGCTGCTGTGTGTGCTGCTCTTCATTCGTCCAGAAAGAAATCTCTGTGGCAGCTCCAGCATGAGCAGAGCATTTTTGTGTCAATAGATTTTTCTTGAGACCCAGATGATGGCTGTCTGATGGACAATTGATAACTTCCTAGTGGTGTTCAGCAAAGCACTCTGTCAGCCTGTTGCTCTTTCAGACAGCCCATAACTGCAAGTGTTTAAGAGTATGCCGACTCTGAGTTGGGGCCAAGAGTGTCTGTCTGTCTGAGTAAATGGAAGACTGAGTGTATTATACAGCCTAAAGCTGCAAGTTTTGCTAAATGGACATGAAACAGTCTACAATTTTTGCTAGTATCAGACTGATGTTTTCAGATAGGTAAGGTATTTCTGTGTTGTTCAGCTAGTTACGACAATCCGCCTTCAGAAGCCCCTGATATGGGCTGAAATTGTGGAAACTTTGGTGAATACCTGGATGGTGAGCCCTGTGCATCCTGCCCAGTGCCTGTTGCAGGTTGTACTGTTCGTTTCATAATCCTATGATGTCCACAATAGGAGTAGTCATGTAGTTTACCCTTATTTGTAAATGCTGTGGGGATGATCTACAACTAAAAAGCTTCTAAGTTAAGTTCAAGTCTGGTGATGAATATTGTCCTTGTGCTGACTTTGTTAGGTTAAATTGTTCACTAGGTGAAGATATAAGTTTCTTGATGTTGACAGAGAGCAATCATAGGCCTTCTGTCTCCTGCCTCTCGTCCCTTTGTTTTGTTAGTCTAAAAGATCGAAGCTTAGCTACCCAGTTTTTGGGTAAGAAGCTTTGTGCTTAAGCAGGATCGTACTTCTTTGAATCTGGTAGCTTTGCTTTGTCACACAGACTAACGTGTTGTTTCTGCCTGTGGCACTTCATGTTACAATTTCTGACTCCATACGAAAGCAGACCTAATAAACGTGTCTACAATGTGGTGACTTCTTAAGAGGAAGAAAAATATTAATGTAATCACTAAAATAGCAAAACTTTACTATTGCAATGTGTAGGATTTGGTGTAATTCACTTTTAATTAAAAAAAAACCAAACATCCAACAACAACTGCACATAACGTGTACTGTTGTATCTGCTAGTGATAATTGAAAACAAATCGTGTTTTTTTCAGTCGACTGTTGAGATGTTGTGGTCTGGCTGTAATATTGTCATACGCTGTTTGTCTTTATTTAGATGGAAAAACCACATCAGCTGTTTGTTTCCCTTTCTATGAACTAGGAACAATAATATCGAAGGGTTTAGAATGAAAATTGAGTTCCTATAAATACTTGTTGAAGGTGAAAGGTACAATCTAATTTTCAGTGTTCCTTTCCAAGGTGTATCCATAACACTTTATTTCATTGATCTCTTTTTTACTCATAATGGTTGTTTTGGCAGGGTTTTTTTTTTGTGTGGGTGTGTTTGGTTTTTTTGTTGTTTTTTTTGTGGATTTTTTTTAAGTTTCTCACATTGATACTTTTTTTTTCATCTTTTTCCAGAATCATCAGAGTCAGCTGGAAATTTTTGATGAAAATGTTGCCCACATAAGTACTTGGTTGTATCAGGCTGAAGCCTTGCTGGATGAGATTGAAAAAAAGTCAGCAAGCAAAAAGGAGGAAACTGTGAAGGTAGGAAATGTCCCTGTCATAGAATCATAGAATCGTCTGGGTTGGAAGGGACCTTTAAGATCATCGAGTCCAGCCATCAACTGATGACTACCAAAACCACCACTAAACCATATCTCTAAGCACCACATCTACCTGTCTTTTTAATACTTCCAGGGATCGTGATTCCACCGCTTCCCTGGGCAGCCTGTTCCAATGTTTGACAACCCTTTCTGGGAAGAACTTTTTCCTAATATCCAATCTAAACTTCCCCTGGCGTAACTTGAGGCCATTTCCTCTTGTCCTATGGCTTGTTACTCGGGAGAAGAAACTGACCCCCACCTCACTACAACCTCCTTTCAGGTAGTTGTAGAGAGTGATAAGGTCTCCCCTCAGCCTCCTTGTCTCCAGGCTGAACAACCCCAGTTCCCTCAGACGCTCCTTATATGACTTGTTCTCCACACCCCTCACCAGTTTCGTTGCCCTTCTCTGGACACGCTCCAGTACCTCAGCATCTGTCTTGTAGTGAGGGGCCCAAAACTGAACACAGTACTCAAGGTGTGGTCTCACCAGTGCCAAGTACAAGGGGACAATCACTTCCCTGGTCTGGCTCACTACACTATTCCTGATGCAGGCCAGGATGCTGTTGGCCTTCTTGGCCACCTGGGCACACTGCTGGCTCATATTCAATCGGCTGTCGACCAGCACCCCCAGGTCCTTTTCTGCCAGGCAGCTTTCCAGCCATTCTTCCCCGAGCCTGTAGTGCTGCATGGGGTTGTTGTGACCCAAATGCAGGACCCGGCACTTGGCCTTGTTACTTGTCAAGTAACCATTTCTGGATTCTAGATGAAATGAAGTCAGGTTTGCTGCCTGGACTTTTTAAAAATATATTTTCTTTTCCTAGGGTAACCTTTTGTGTTCTCTTTCACTTCTTAGCGCTTAACATCTGAATTAGATGATGTTAGTCTGCGAGTGGATAACGTACGTGATCAGGCTATCATCCTGATGAATGGTCGGGGGGGTGTCATGCCGTGAGCTTGTTGAACCCAAGCTGGCTGAACTGAACCGTAACTTTGAGAAGGTCTCTCAGCACATCAAAAGTGCCAAGGTGAGGATGAGTGAGCCCCAACACATGCTTGGGGGCTCTATGCCAAAATAATGTAAAATACCTTTAGTGTTAGAACAGCACTTCTCTGCTTTTGATTCTAAGCGTAGATGTTTATATGTGAAAAATGAACAGACTGATCTTTAGACCAACTGGTTTTTTTACCACAGTAGCAGGTGATAACTTGATTTCCAAGGGAAAATTTACAAATAACTGTGTGTTATAAAGGTTCAGAAAAATGTATATATTCCAGTACATATTTATATGAAGTACAGAATACCATAAGCTGTGACTGGAAGTTTTTTTGTTTGTTTTGAGACCAAAATGTTCAGATTGAAGGCAGAAGCATGGTAATACCTATCAACACTGTGTCGAAGCTAACTCTCAGTGTTAGATGAAGCATCTCTTGGAATTTTTTAAATGGTGATATCTGCTGGTCCTACAAAGCGGTATGCCTGTTCATGGAGAGCTGGTTTAAATCATTAAACTGTGTGTGACAGCTCAGACTAAATTTTCAGCTTGAACAAAGTTTTATTTTGCTTTGCAGATGCTTGTTGGACAGGAACGACTTCCTGTCGTGTCAGAGCCCCGTGAAGTCAGAGTAGCTTTTCCAGACCTGGAAAAATTTGAGAGTGACATACAGAATATGTTAAGACTTGTGGAAAAGCATCTGGAGTTGAGTGGGGAAGATGAAAAGGTTTGTGAGCAATGGAAGAATTAAAAAACTGACTAACTCCCTTTCTATTTTGTCCACATGTTACATTCCTCCTGACTTCGAGGGGGAATTCTGAGAAAATCTTTTTAAGACAGGAGTAGAAAATGAAGGGAATTACTAGGCTGTTGGAAACATTGCACAATTTTCCCATACTTTTCCCATAGCTGCTGCCTCTTGGCTGGTGCATTGAGAGTAACTAGTCATATATCTGTCCGTATTTTCATCGTGGTTTTATATAATTCAGGTAGTGAACTTTGATTTTCATTTATCTTCTCTCTTCTACTTGAAGTAGCTGTTTATAAGGAATCCTCCCCGTAAACGTAATAGGGTGCAAAATTTTCTTTTTTCTTTCTTCATGTCTAACTGTTTGAACTTGTGTTGAAATGATTACTTAATGCAGCTGAGACTCTTGCTATGTATTTAGCAATTTGGGGCCTCTAATCTATTGCATTGGGTACATATTTTTTTCACTTTAAATTTAAGCTGGTATGAAACATTGGATCACAGTGCATAGGGCAGGTCAGTGGATGTTTTTTAGATGAGGTACAAATAAGGGTGTTGTAATGTGGCTCGTAGCAAGTCCAAATAAGAACTCAGAACAAAATTTGTCTTTTTCTAGATTCTTATCTAGGCTCTGCTATTGACCTGTGTAAAACTGTCTTTTCTTTGCATCTTGTTCACAATAGCCTTGCTGGCTACAAAATTGGGTAAAGTCCTACCAGACCACCCTATCTAACTTCCTTTTAAGCACATGATATATTATAAACTGAGCTGGAAAGCTGAATATAAGTCTATGGAAAATGGCACATATATGACAGAAAACAATTTTTACAAGGCCTGTATGGAAGGACCTATTGTTATAGAGCATATGCTTTCCTTTGTGCTGTTTTTATATATACTATGTTTTCGTTTTCTTGCTATTCTGTTCTGAACTTGCTTATTATTGTCAAGGACCATTTAGAATAAAAATGGAGCTGAAGTCATAACACCCTCTTGCTGTGGCTGCCTACTGCTGGCTCATTGAGTGAGCTTCCTGCAAGGCATCTCTTTATGAAGTTTATGGAATGACCAAGTTGGATTTTAGGATTTGGTGGTTGTGGAGGAGAATCTCTGCTTGAATTTGTTTGGCTCACGTTTGAATAATAAAAGAACATCTTGGTACCATTACTGTTAATATCTGAGCAGGTAATAAATTCATTTTGGAAACCATAGCCGAGCTTTCTGTAAATAATACAGACTTGTGTAATTTTAGCTGGATCAAGAAAGAGCTCAGATTGAAGAAGTTTTACAGAGAGGAGGGCAGTTGTTACAGCAGCCTATGGAGGACCATAAGAGAGAGAAGATCCGCATACAGCTGTTACTTCTGCAGAAAAAGTACAACAGTGTGCAGGTATGATTATGATAATTACCTTAGTTAAAGCTTATTTATGCAGTCTTTCCTTTGGTATCCCACTTACAATCTGGTTACGACTTTTTTTTCTCTGGGGAAGACTTAAATGCATGTAGACACAGTCTGACTCTCTGAATCTTTGCAATTCCAAAATATGAATTTTGTCATTCCAAAGTTTTGGGGGAGTAGTTTTGATTTTTAAAGTCCTTTTCACAGTTTCACAAAGTGCCACCCTATATGTGTTTACACAGATGGGTGCAGACAGTTGGCCATTTTCTTCACCTGTCTTTGCTGGCCCTCCAGCAGAGGTTTGTCTCCACCAGGCTGTGTGAAGAATGATTACATAAACGCATGTATACAAACATACTCATTGAGTTCTCAGCTGAAGAGGTTTATGTGAATATGAGTCTGCTTCTGAATTCCTCTTTCTTCCTATAAGAGGGTATTATCAGTGATTGTGGACTCTGGTATGTTGTGATGCTTTCATACATATTCCATATTAAAAATGCTTTTGTGTAGAACAAAAGGGATCTGTATTCTTATACTCCTTTTAGCTCAGCTGTTTGAATCATATCAGAGTTGGTAAGGTGAGGTGTAGCTCAAAGGCAGAGTAAGACCCTCAGACTGGCTTTGATTACGTCTGTGCAGATAAATAGCACATAGCTATTTAAAAAAATAAATGGCTACTATTACATATTTTGGAATATGCTTCTTAAAATGAATCCCTCAGGTATTTTTGTTTTTCAAATAAATAACTCCTATCCTGTTCATCACTTCCCTCTTCTTATATCATATTTTCCTAATACACTGGATTGTAGGAGTGCAGGTCATTTCAAAGGAGGCAGGTGGTGGAACTCTCCCCAGTGTTTTCCCAGTATAAGAAGGAACATGACAACCTAATGAAGTGGCTGGATGAGGCTGAGCACCGTCTGACAGGGCTGCAAGGTGTGGAAGATGAACAAAAACTACAGGTAAATGAGACTTTTTTTCCTTAGAGCAAACAATAAAGGCCACGTATGAGCTTTAGAGATTCATACATTAGGGTTTTATGGCTGTTCTTTTGACACCTTCTTGGAAAGAAGTGTTTTCAAAATGACAGCATTCATTTTTCATTAGGAAACACTAGTTTGGGACTTCTACATAGTCATCATAGGTCCAAAATATCACAGCCATCAGGCCCAAGTCTTAGAGCATGATCTGGGCAGTATAGTTGAATCAGGCCAGTTTCTTTTGCCAGTCTTGCTCATGGGGATTAGGCTTAGCTCTTTTTGATACCCTGGCTCAAACAGCCTGATTCAATGTCTGGTTGGTGCAGGTGTGATAAAAAGCCTTGTTTGAGGCTTAAACTCAGTGCGCCTGCATCCTGTGGCTGGGATATTGTAACTACTCTGACGCTGCCTTTCACTGCCTGAAGTGCTTAGGGAGTGATAACTACCCTCTTGTGATTGATATTACTTTACACAATGAAGAGTAATAAAAATGACAAAGGTTGAAGTATTTCTGATGAGAAGAGTTATGTGTGATAATGTGTGTGTGCGGGTCTTGACAAACAATTTCACAACTGATTTAATAGGATGTCAGGGTCTGAAAAAATTTACTGCCCAGAAAGCTGTATGTCTTAATTGTTGAGGATACAGATACTTTCAGTGGTTTTTTTTGTTTTTGTGTGGTTTGGTGGTGGTTGGTTTTTGTTGGTTTTTGTTTTTAATTTTATTTCTCCTTTTCATCCTTCAAAACACTTTAGCTGCATGGTAATTACATTAATATTTTAGGCAATAACAGTGAGGAACCTTGTGAAGCAGTAAGTAATTTCTTGGACAAGCTTGGGGGCTAAGCAATCTGTCAAGTACTTCTCTGTTTCTGCATATGAAGCTTCATAATTAAAACCAATCAATCTCTCTTTGACTGCTCTGTAACTTTATAACCCAGCACCAATTAACTTGGAGGCAGGAGTAAAATGCTCTGGTTCCCTGTGAGACTCACACCACAAAGTCGTGATGTGGTGCTCTTCATTCGCAGCTGTAGTGCTGTGTGGCTTCAGCTGCCTATGATAGCTGTAGACCTATGGCAGCTGGTCTGCTCTCCTCAGTCACGCTGGCTATTCAGCACCCGCTATGAAAGTAAACCTTTTACATCACAGAATGGTCAGGGTTGGAAGGGACCACTAGAGATCATCTAGTCTAACCCCCCTGCCACAGCAGGGACACCTACAGCAGGTTGCACAGGACGGCGTCCAGGCGGGTTTTGAATGTCTCCAGTGTGGGAGCCTCCACCACCTCTCTGGGCAGCCTGTGCCAGTGCTCTGCCACCCTCAAAGGAAAGAAGTCCCTCCTCATGTTAAGATGGAACTTCCTATGTTCAATTTTGTGCCCGTTACCTCATGTCCTATCACTGGGCACCACTGAAAAAAGACTGTTCCCATCTACCTGGCACCCTTCCTTTAAGTATTTATAAGTATTGATAAGATCCCCCCTGAGTCTTCTTTTCTCTAGACTAAAAAGACCCAAGTCCCTGAGCCTTTCCTCATAAGAAAGATGTTCCAATCCCCTAATCATCTTAGTAGTCCTCTGCTGGGCTCTCTCCAGCAGTTCCCTGTCCTTCTTGAACCGGGGAGACCAGAACTGGACACAGTACTCCAGATGCGACCTCACCAGGGCAGAGCAGAGGGGGAGAATGACCTCCCTCGACCTGCTGACCACACTCTTCTTGAGGCACCCCAGGATGCCATTGGCCTTCTTGGTCACCAGGGCATATTGCTGGCACAGATCTGCTTGTCTTTAGAGAAACTTTTTCAAATTATAAGCCTCCCATGCATCCCTGGGAAGCGAAGATGGCCCCAGGGTCTGTTTAGCTGTCCAACATCTGACCACTCTGTTGGGTCCCCAGTGGTCACTCCTGGTGTACTGTGGTACTTGCACACGAGCTCCTTGGGACTTGACTGATGCCATGGAATTTGTCTGAACGAAATGGGGATCCATGTGCATTTAAAGTTAAACAGCATTATTCAGTTGTTCTATTTCACCATCAACTGCTTTAAATGAATCAATTACTGAATTGAAAAGGGGACGAAAGTGCAGCTGGATGGTTCTTTGCAAATGGGAGCAGTCCAGTTGTGCCATAGATTGGTGTTTCTTGTCACTGTTGGTCATGCTGCAGGTTGACTGATCTTCTCTAAGGAAGATTGTTAGCCTCCTATAAAGTCTTTTTCTTTAGGGATATTACTGCAGCTAATCCCTAGCACTACTGGATCCATTCCTGGATTACTGCATTTTTGTATCTGGGGGCTGAATGCAGAAAATCATATAAATATGGATTGCCATAGCAATTACAGAGACTATTGATGGAGAAACATTATCTTTGCTCACAATTAGTGAAGTTGTGTAAAAATATCCTTATACTCCCAGATGTAGTTTCTAGTCTGGCTGAGTCAGCAAGACTTTTGGAAAGGGACCACAGCAGTTTTCATTACTGCTAGGAAACTCGGGAAATGCTGCTTTTGCTTCCTGTGCCTCTAGCTCTCTGATACTTGAGTGATAAGCCAGCCTGTCTCAGGTGACCTTGTTTTACTTTTATGGCTGGTTCTTTCACCTGCTTTACTAATTGATCTTGAACACCAAAAATGGTATGGGACCATACTATTTCTGAAGGGAGAACTAGTGCTCCCAAATAGTGTTCCCAAATATTATCATCGTTTTAGCTTAACGTGGTTTTTCCAAAATTTTCTTCAAGCCACCAGACTTGACTTGCCCTCAGCACCAGGGGGAACCCCAGTGGTGAAATTCTGCAGTAGAAACTGCCCCTCCCCAGTTGTTACCATCTATTCTGTGCTTGGAGGCCCTCCCTCCCTGTTCTTTCGTCAGTGGGGATGTCTAATGAAGGTGGGGAAAGGAGAACCCTGGATGTATCCATGGGGCCCCCAGACTACCAAACAGCAAATTGCAGTGCTTTTTGCTTATCTCAGTTCAGGACTGAGGAGCACTAAATGAATTCTTGACCCACTGGTGCGCAGCTGGCTCAGACACTCACCTTGATGTAAGGAAGGTGCAGTGAGCATAGGAAGAGAAACTAGGGTTTGAAATGAACAAACAGGGAGGGAAAGAAAAATTTCAGCCGCCGAGCTGGGGAGGAGACTCCAATTAAGGTTTTATGTAATACATTATTTACGTTTTTGTAGATGAGTGTGGAGGAGAGGACTTATTTATGGTGCTTGAAGGTCATATATATCTATATATTGATTTGCTGGAAGTAGCTGAATCATAAATATTCCTCATTGTGTATGCTTCTAGGGATTTTGGAGCTAATTGTCTCTGAAATATTGGTAACCCTTCTGCATAGCAGGTACTCCTGAATAACCCTTGTTTTACCACAAATCTGTTAGCTAGAAAAGCCTGCTCTGGAAGTTTGTATCTCCTTGAGTTCCTTTTTTTTTTTTTAACCTTGCTTTAGTATTTATTTAAATTGCTCTGTTCTGACTTGGCTTGGAATGAGGGAAAGGGAAAAATTAAACCTTAAATTGCAGAGGTAATTAGTTGACTAAAGTTCCTGAGAGATTTTTCCAGGTTTTAGAAAACTGTTTCGAAGTGAAAATTATTTTGCAGATGGTAAGTGAATTTGCTGTTGCAGGCACAGTGCAGTTTTTCCTATAAATGGAAACACAGACACCATCTTGAAGACTCTTGAAGTATTATTCCTATAATAAAGAAAACATGTTTGTTTGCCTGTAGTGCTTTTTATAGGGAAGGTTCTGGGTTATTTAAATATGAACCATTAGCTACATTGCCCACAAATATGTTGCTTACTGACTGCATTAATTGACCCAGAAGAACAAATAAAATGGACACAAGATTTTAGCTTTTCCTAGAAAACTGGCTATGAAATATTTTGAGTATTAGAGTGAAGGGGCAAGGAATGGTTAAAAAGTGAACGTTTCTAATAAAAAAGGTATTTATTTACACAGATGATAAGTGATGTGTGGTGATCTGAGATTAGACTGGGTAAACACTTTTGGTTAAAGTGTTTGTGTAGTTAAACATGCAAGGTAAATTATTTAATTTTATGTTAATTTCTTGGGCTGTATTTTCCAAAATCCGCTTGGAAGCAAGTCAGAATATCTCCTTGAGTTGAATCTTTGTAGATTTTGTTTCAGAATACACATAAAGGTAAAAGGGGAAGAAAATCTGAAACCAAATTCTGAATTGCAGATTGCTAAGTATAGGATGAAACAAATTTTTATTTGACCACTGAATAAAAATTATTTTTAGCAGCTCTCATTGAGGGGCCTTTTTTATAAAACATACACTAGTAACTGAGTGTTCCCATTTTTCCCCAGTCCTACATTCTTCCTAGTATTTAAAGAGAGACCAAATTCAATAAACGTGCTCTGTCACCATTGAAATTAAAGTAGAAAAAGGCTATTAAGTTATCCAGTCAGATCTCCTTCTAATAACATTTGATTAACTTTTTATTTGTGGGTGCTTAAGAAAAGAGTTTCCTTACCTGTTTTTCTTTTTCTTTAAAAGAAAAAAACAAGAAAACCCTAAAACCCAACTTCTGTGACATTCAGGTGCTTGACTTGCATGAGACAGTTATGTCAAACTTCTGCCTTTCTATTTTTTTAGTACTTTATGCTGCATTTTAGAAGCTGCCAGTCTGCAATGCAAGGTAGAGAACAGCTGAACAATTAAAACTCAGCTATAGTAAAGCACTGATGTGTTCATAACACTTATGTACATTCACCTGTAAGAAGGAGGGTTGTGAAAGGAGGAAACATCTCAGTGATGGGAGGCGGCTGAAGGAGATTAGTAATGAGGTGTGCTCTGTAGGAACAGCACCAGGAGGAATTCACTGCTTTGCAGAAAGAGCAGCAGCCTGGCCCAGGATGGTGCTGTTGGGGAAGCAGAAAGTTTTGATATATGTCAGTGTTAGCAACAAGTGGGAAACAAGTTTACTGCATGCCAACAGATGCTATTTAAAATCTTGTGCAAGTTTTTTTCTAATGGGAGGTAAAGCAATGTGTGTGAAGTAGAAAGATAATGAAGTCCAGTGACTATTCATTTGGGTGAAGTCCAGATTCTGGACTGTTGCCTGTGTGAGAACGGGACCTGTGGGATGACGGAAAGTTAGAGATAACACCTTGTGAAGATGTTGCAGGTGGCTGTGCTGCAGCAGGCATCCCGGTGTTTGTTCAAACCCAGGCTTATTCCACGCTGCTGGAAGAAAGACACTTTGATTTGCACAACCTTTGTCTGGTCTCTTTGGAGCTGGGGCCTCTCCTTCCACAGAAAACCATACCACTGTCTAAGCCTTGGGCTCTTGCTCCAAATTTCAGTGATGGAAGCTGACAAAATATATGCAGCGCCTCAAGAAAATGTTTGGAGGGCATCAGGGACCAATTTGTAACTATAGCATATGGAGTAGTTTATGGTTTTTACTGTGGTGCTTGCTTGCTGTACTGTTATGAAATCAATGCTGAGTATTTTATGATGCTTCTCTGTAATATCTGACTCGATTTATGCTTATGTGCCTGTGCATCCTACTAATTTGGTGTTCAATGAATGACTGAAAGCATACCATGTTTGGGGGTGAAGGTCTTGTGGAAGTACAACTGTGTCCCCAGTTTCAATACAGGGGTGACTGCCTACTTAATAAAACAAAACAAAACCCCCCAGACCAACGCAAAACAAAATCCTTAGGACCATTCAGTGCTTGAGAAGAAATCCTGAATGGCGAATACATTGACCATACCTTTTCTGCTGTAGTCCTTTTATCTTTTGAACTACACATGCTGCATATCTTAAATTCCAGTTAATTTGAGTGACATATTTGAAATGCTCAGAAGCATGTGGAGGAGGAAGATACACAGGTGTTTGCAAACAACTTTGTTAGTGGGGATTAATATTTTACTGGTTGTCAGCTGTGCTAACGATTTGCATGTGTGCATGCAGCCCAGACTAATTGCAAAGTAAAATTCGCTGGCTGAAATTGCTGTGAACACACATTTATTCTTTGCACTCTTAAGTGTATTCTCAGCTGTTAGTAAATCAAGTAAGTGCCTCTGTGTCTTCCTTGACTCAGATTCACTAAGTACAGGATGGTGGCTTGAATTCTTCAGTATTTGGAGGTGGGTTTACTTTTTCAGTGCTGATTTTTAAAGAACCAGTCTGTTTGCAGAGATGGTAGCAAAACCCTTTTGGACAAGAAACCTTTTCAGCAAAAAACTGCTTTCAGCCTTCGGAGTATCTGCTTCACCTGCTTTCGCTACCTTTGCCAGACATGGCAGTGTATAGCTTCTTGCAGCTGGCTTCCTAATGCTTCAGATCCAGGCCACCATTTACAACCCAAGAAAAAGCTGCATTAAATTACTGTTCTTGCTTTCTTATCTGCTAACGTGGTACTTGGCTAGATAGCCTGGTCTTACAGCCAGAGCAGATAACGATTGCCAAGCTTTTGAGGAGTTAGTGTCTCTTATTGCTGAAAAAAGCATATTGTGGTACTGGTGGAGCACTAGTTTATTTAAAAAATGTTTGCGAAATGTGAGTGGGGATGCTTATTGAAAAGGCTGTGGAGAGAAAATAAAGTCTGCCTCAGTAAATTGGCAACTTCTGGGAGTCCTTGATAATGAAGGAAGCAGACAGTGGATTGTAATCACAGCTAGATACAGGCTTGATCAAAAAGTGCAATTTCTACAAGCAGTAAGGATCAGGTGAGAGAAACAGCAGTGCCCTTCCCACTCCCTAGAGTTTTAATAAAGAATAATACAGCATCATTCTGAAGCATGATATCTACTGTTTTCTGACTTTTTTTATAAATATAGAAACAGTTCTCTGCAGGACTTGCAGCTTTCTGAATTTTATAACTTTGCTAGAAAGGCCTTTGTTTTGACTTTTAATGTAGAAGAGTACTTACTCTGAATATAGTCTACTGGTTTAGGATTTTTTCATAAAATTGCTTGTTCTTTGAAACGTAAAATGAACTTTCATGTTTTTAGGCAATCCCTGTCCAGCAGAGGTTAAAAGGCCACTTTGCCACAGGGGTTAGGACCTTGCCTTTTTCAGCTGAATACTTGGTTGAAATCAACAAAGTCTTGCTGGCCATGGCTGATGTTGAACTGCTGCTGAATGCACCAGAGCTAAATACTGGCATCTATGAGGATTTTTCAACTCAGGAAGATGCACTGAAGGTACTACATGTCTAAGCATTATATTCAGAGGGAGGAAGGGGAGAAGGGAATAATAGCAGAAGAAAAAAGACCACCTTAGCAACTGTGTAGCTCTATTGTATTTTTGCTCAGTATACACTGGATCAATATGCACTGAAAATTAAATAATGCGACAGTTTTGTGGCTAACTTTTCTTTCCATGCAGAATCTGGGTACAAAGTGGAGCAGCGTGGAAGCTGAGTGGGAGGGTGGGGGCGAAGAGTTTAACTTCTTTTGTTCGAGAAACTGTTGTGTTTTTCATCACGTAGTCTACATAATATGCAGAGAAACGCTAAAGCTAATCTCCTTACGTTCCTGCTTGGTCTCCTTAATACAGCTGCTGCTCTCTGTGTCGTGTAAAAACAATTGCTCACATGGGAAGAGGGAGAAAGGGAGATTCTTAACTTTTGTATGAAGCTATGTATGAGGCCACAAGACAATGGTACCTTCTGATTAGCAAAGTATCAATATGTGCTCAATTTTAAGCTCCCACTTCTCATTGTCAGCCAGTGGATTTATCTGTGTGATTAATAATGAGGAAGTAGTTAAGGATTTGCCCTTCTTCAAAAGGGGATGAAGAAAGTATGTTTGAAAATATGAATCCTGCTGTCGAAAGTGAATTAAGTATGTAGAAGTCTGAGTCCTGGTTAATTTTGAGCATGCAAAGGAGCACGATACAGAGATTCCCACAGAAAACATCCACCGGAGTTGGGAATCGTACGTGGTGTGATGCAGTGTAGGTTGTGCCCGCGTGGGTTGGGAAGCACAGTGGGGTCCACGTGGCCTTATATTTGAGGTAGTCAGGCTTTGCCTCTTGCCAAGAGCTAGGTCAGCTGTTTCTGCAGCTGTTATACAGGTCCTTTAAAAGCTTTTCAGAATTTCAGTCCACTTTTCCGACCTGCTTTTCTATATGCTATGTACATGCTTTAATTTTTCTTTTTTTTTTTTGGCATGGTTTTCAAAAGCAAATAGAGGAATGATGCCAGCCTTTGACAGGGTGGGTGACTCTTCTGTTTTGTTGATCAGATTCTTTTGTCTCTGTTTACTCTGCTTCTGTGCTCCCTTACGTACAATTAGGAGTGTTTATGTTAAGATGGGTTTAAAATACTTCATTTTGGTGCAGGTCTCTCATCTGACTTTGAAATTTTGGTGTATTCTAAGGATGTTTTCAGAAGAAGCAAATAGCAGACCATAGAATTTTTAGAAGTATTACTGTTTTAAATTAAAAAAAGATAAGTAAATTCCACTGTTTGCATGGACTGTTTGTTCTCTGAATACCAAGGCAGTCTTACAACAGCATCTGGTTTAACGGTATTTTCACATCATAGTTCAATGATATTTGAGATAGATTGCTTTAACTTTGTCATTTAAATCTAGAGCTTTTATGTGGCTTATGCTTTTGCAGTTCTGTGTGTATGGGAGGTTATGTGAAGCATAATAAAGTCACATTTTGTGGCTCATTCTTTGCATGAGGAAGGAATACATAGTGTCTTCATGACATGGGGCAGACTTGTTTAATAATGAAGATACTGCTGTTTTGATAAGTATGGTGTGCCTCTTTACATCAGGAACAGATTGGATATATAAAATATTTCGTCCTCTTCATAAAAAAAAAACTGAGGAGGACATATGCTTAAAAAGGTGTGCTGGATTACTCAGTTGGTAAAACTCATTTAATCTGTAAACTGCTGCTGCTGATGGTCACGTTCTTATTGTAGATACTGATTTTTTTGGAACAGTATTTTGAAGAGATTACTTTTTGGTCCTTTTTTTAAAAACTTCCTGCTGGTGTTGACTTTACTAATGGCTTGTGTTGTTACTGTGCTTGTAGAACATAAAAGATATCTTGGATAAACTTGGGGATCAAATTGCGGTCATACATGAGAAGCAGCCTGATGTTATATTAGAAGCATCTGGACCCGAGGCGATACAAATAGGAGATGCTCTAACCCAGTTGAATGCAGAATGGGACAGAATTAATAGAATGTACAATGATCGTAAGTGGTAAGTCAAGGATGTTTGGTTTCTGTGACCACATGGTAAATATTTTATGTACTTGAATATGAGCATTTTACAAATGTACTCTAATGATGAAGATAAAGAGTTTGGGAGTCATGAGCTTTAATATGTTAGTAGTACACAATAATTGCCAGAATTATTGAATGTCGAAACAGTTAACGTGCAAATTGCAGTTTGGGTGCTTTTATGAAACTGATTGTTTTTACTTTATAAGAAAGAATATTTTGTTTATAAAGCACACAATTTTTGCTTTGTGAGCGTATTGCAAAGCAAAGCTCTAGAAGAAAAATATTGAGTAGGACGTCTTTTAACAAAAAATTCAAGGCTGCTCTTGAAGGAGGGAGAGGGTTTGAAAGGATGTGATATTTAAAATACAGCACGTATTATAGTTGCCAATAATCTTTCTTGTAAGTAATTGAAGATGAGAGATGACCATACTAGAAAATTTTGTGGTTAAGAGAATAAGAGAATATTGAAATCAGTGCTTAAGAAAAATGTATTTCCTGTTTCCTTCCCACAAATATCAAATAGCTGTAATTTCACTTATGCCAAAAAAAACAGAGAAAAATAAAAATGAAAAATACATATTAAAAATAAAACCAAAGTTAAACTAAGCTTTGGTTTCTCCCCACCCCTTACAGAAGATGCTCTAAACTGAAAATGCTTTATTATCTGAACCAACTTTAAATGTTTAAAAACAGGCTTAATACCACTTAGTCAAACTTGGAAAAGTGTGTCGGAAAGGCATTTTAAATTGGAATGAAGTTGTTCAGGAAGTTACCACTAAGCTGAAGGTACTCACATTGCAAACAGCAGTAGACACTGAGATTACTGCTATGAAAAAAAACCTTAATGACTGAAAATGATTTTATGGAACTTAAATGCAAAGTCTCATACTGTATTTAATTTGCTTTTACAGTATTTGTGTTTTAAAGGTGATAGAAGGTAATGGTTAATGCAGAAGTTCTGTAGAGCATGAAGGGATGGCCAGGCATGTTCACTTGCTTTGTAGCACCAGAAATCTGGTATAAACACATTTAGTAGTGTATTTTGAAGAGCTGTCTTTAGGAAGAGTGCGCATTACATAAGCTGATGTTTTCAAGTCTTTCTCATAGCACTGGTGTATGTGTAGGAATATAAAAATTGGTAGATGGTATTGTCTAAGCAGAGACTTCCAGAAATTCTGGGCCACTGGATCAGTGAAGCATCAATATTTCTAATAACTCGGCAGGCACTGTTGTTTCACTGTTTTTTAATTTGAAAACAAATAGTGGTGCCAGCTAGGTACCACTTTCTGTGTTCTTGCTGGCTGCCTGTGCTCACCTGCCATATTTGGAGACAACTGCTCTGGAATCTGGTGCCCATCTGTATTTATGTGCCTGCAGCTATTTTGTTGTCTTCATAGGTATGATGTGCACTAAGCTTTAGTTATACCTTTTTTCTTCCTGTAACTTAATTGAAAAGCTTTAATTAATATTATCCTTTTTTAAGTATGAGTACAATTTCATTTACTACTTAAATTTGATTTCATTAAGTAGCCAGGGTTAACCAGAAACCTACTCTTCCTATTGAAAAAGATAAGTGTATCAAAGCGTAAGTTGACTGTTTATGATTAGCTGGCAAAATGCAACAGATTACCTCCTCAGTTGGTTCACTGAATACAAATTAATCTTGAACTTAAAGTTCAAGACTCTCAAGTCAAACTCTGACTCTCTATGAGAATAGTATTGGGCATGATTTTCACACAAAAGGGACTACTGGACTAGCAATTTAAGCAAACTGGTATGTAGCTTTCTGAATATATCAAGTGCTGCAATTTTAGTAGAAGGGTATACTTTGATTAATGAAGACAATATTAGTATCGATATTAAAATCCTGTATGTTGTCATTAGTACTTTTATACCCTTTCTGTTTCTAAGAAGATTTTTTTAACCAAGTTTATTCTTACTTTTCCTAGTGCTGCCCTAAGTATAAGCAATAAGGCTAGAAGACTCTGTCTCCTTAACAGTCTTTGGCTTTTTTCTATTTTGGAGTGGGTGGAGATTTTGACAGAATTAGGAGAAACAGCATCTGAAGTCCATGGCAAAAGATTGATTTAGTTTTCAGAGGTAGTAATGATTTTGTGATTGAGTGCCAGCCTAAGTAGTTAAGCCTTTGATAAAAGCTCTAATGCAGCCAAGTACAGGTTGAAGGAGAAGCTTTGCTAAGTACAGTTTCAGTGTTCAACTAAATGCAGTTGACTTCAGTTTGACATGAACATATGCGTGAAGTAAAATGGATGTGTGTTTTGTGTGTTTGTATGGGCTTGATGCTGCTTTGAGCTGTTTGTAACAATGCAGGTTTGCTCGTTCTGCTCCTTCTGCCGTGGACTTCCCCCCATGCTAAAAGTGTTGCTGACTTGGGAATGAGCTGTGGTTTGGAAGCAAGGGGATTCCTGTGGAGGAGGCAAGAAGTAGCCAAGTCTCAGTGCTGTAGCGACAGGACTTTGGTGTTTTTATCTTTCAGCTGAGGCAGTCTGTAGTGAAACAGCAGAATGTGCATCTGGCTCAAAACCGGAGTGAAACTTTGTGTCGTTCCTCAAAATACTGATGGAAGTGTAGGCTCACAACAGAAATAGCAGGAGTTAAAGCTCTGTATCTCAAAGCGTTCTCCTCCAAAGTTCTAATATTCTGGATTCTGAAAAAGTCACGTGTTCAAAACTCCCCAAAAAACTTTTACTTTGAAGGAAGTTAAGTGCTTAGAATATCTCTTCTCATTAAATGTGGAATGAGATACTATCATGAGACAATTTGTTCAGTTAAACTAAAATGTACCTGAGAAATAAAAAGAGATTGAGATTCAGGGTCAATCTACAGGTTCGTCTAGTGTATTGAATTGACTTGTGTGCAGGAAACTGAAATGGTAGAACTAGGAGGCAAGGTCAGAAAAATTTAAGTAGAGATTTTTAAGGCTTTCTTTTTTTATTGGAATTGGCCCACATAAAGAATAATAATAACAAAAAAGCCCTGTATGTGCCAAGAAATATGGATGTCTTGATAAAAATGAGATATAGTTTTGATGAAAATAATCTCAGTAGGAACTCTGAGATTGTTGAATTTAATTAGTGAAGAAAATAGATGCAATGGTAGCTCTTTAAAGTTTGGTTTCGGATATCTTTGATGTTATGCTGCTAATTTCAGATTGCATCTGAATATACACAGTAACCCTGGAGTCTTTGCTGTTGGAATTGTTTAAGACAAAAATAATGGGCTGCCGATGATATCTTTTCTCTGTCCCATTTAGAGGGTCCTCTGATTAGCAGGAGATCTGGCCTCCTATGTCTTTAAAGAACGCTATTTTTATTAGTTTGGAATGGGATACTGTCCAGTCCATTGGCATTGATGCAGATTTCACATTGTTTGTCTGAAGTCCTCTGTCTTTTGAGACATCCGTCCTACTTGCTTTATAATGCTAACCTAGAGTTAGCAATCAGCAAATAGAAAGCAAGCCACTCTCTCTCTGCCTTTCTGACATGGTTTTCTTATTTAACGTTCATGGGCTGTTTTTGTTAGTTTATTAACGCAGTAGAACTCTCCATTTTAGTTTAAAAACAACCTTCTGACTGTGATAATTCAGCCTGTTCCATGCTAGAAAATGTTGCCCTTCAAATTAAGCTACACGGTAATTTGAGGCTGCAAAGGTGATAATAATGAAATTCCTGGTGAGTTATCGTGTGATTAAATTGTGTAAAACCTATTTATGCAGGCCTACCGGTAATACAGTCAGTTCTATATGATCAAAATTACCTTTGCTTATATAATTCCAGGCATCGGCACCCCATGGTTTGTGAATTACAGAAGAAAAAAAAATATCTGAGCAATTAATCATATTTCATGTTCCACACTGTCTGATATCTGAACCATTTTATAATAAAGAGAAAGAGGATTCTGCAAACCAGTTTGATGCAGCTAATCAATCTTTATTTTTTAAGTGATGGAAATGAAAGTTTGCTTAGGACTGCCCTTTTTTTCCTTCAGCTGGAAGTTAGTGACAGCCTGTGCTGTTGGCTTTTACCAGCTGCTACTATGTCAGGAAGCCTTCAGTACTGGGGCTTGGCGAACCGGGCTGGATGCCTTTCTGTTTCTCAAGGAAAGTTTCTACTCGCCGGAGTCACAGCCTTTTCACCGAAACAGTTTGGATAATTTTTCGATGCTTTGTTTTCAAACAGTTGCTTTGATAGAGCGATTGAGGCGTGGAGGCAGTTCCACTGTGATCTCAATGACCTCTCCCACTGGATAACGGAAGCTGAAGTGTTATTAGCCGATGCCCGTGGTCCAGATGGCAGCCTGGAGCTGCAGACAGCTGGGCTGCATCAGCAGGTATGTATGATTTGTGCAGAAAATGAGCAAGCTGGAAAAAGTGTAGATTTGCATCTAAAATCCTAGTTTCCTATATAAACAAATAGATTTGAAATGAGGCTGTGCAATTACACTTTAAAAAGTGGTGACTCTTAAAAATTTATTTTTCAGTTGCAGGGAAGATCTCAACTCCTGCTGATAGTATGGGGTTTTTTTGACGACTCTTAGTATGGATGAGTTTGAGACAATTTGTTAATTAACATGTTGGCATAATTTTTGTTGTTTTTTAAGTTTTGTAACAGCTTTAAAAATACATTAATCAGTTAAGAAATCCAGTATATTATTTCACTTACTTTCAAGACATAATTAAAAAAATGGACAGTTGACAAAGGTCAACTGTAATTTAGCAAATTATTTTTTTAAACTAATGACTTTGCCAAGATCCTGGCCTTGTATAAGCAATCTAGAAAAAGAGAAGATTCCAATTACAGATGTCTTAGGTTTGATTGTTTCAGACTTCAGTTCTGGAATTTAATTCCCTGATGTCTTTCTAGGTCATCATTATGGAAGAACAGACTTTTCTGTTTAGCTAAATTACTTTACTTCCTTTTAAATAAAGAAAAGAAAACATAACTTTAAAGATCAGGGGTTTTTTTCTTTTCTTTTGGGAATAATGGTTATCCAAGAGTTAAGTTCTACCTAACATACAGTTTGTATTTTGTTGCTGCTTGGAGTTTTCTTCTAGGACATTTCTCTGCTATTTCTTGAATCATCTTATTCCTGATCTAGTTGCAAGGAAGTTTTTACTAACAATGTAAGGTTTTTGTAGTGGTTAGGGATATTTGAAGGTTTGATCCTGACATCTTCTGACTTCCTTTAGTTTCATGGGTTTTCTGTGATGTCTGGGGACTGTGGCAGCACAGCCATAATTATCCTAGCTAAAATACTCTTTAAGTTACAGAAATAGTCAGGGGCATAGGTTATGAAAAGAACTAGTTAAAAAAGTCGTACCATCTGTTAGCATTACTAGAAAGTGCTGTACATTAAGAGGAAAGGGATCAAATGTGAGTGTGGTTTAAATGAAGCACTGGATGCACTGGAGCACTAATGGTTTAAATGAATTCTTGTGATCCTAAGTAGTATTCGGCAGACTATTCTGTGTCATTATCTTTTTATGACACTCATTAGAAAATTGAACTAGATTCAACAATAGACTCTTAATAACTTAAATCAACAGCATCCAATTTTAAGTAAGATTGTTTAAGTGCCGGTTTTAGTAAAATAATACGCACCCGGGATTCATCCTGCATATTATGAGCCACAGATCAAAGTCACTTTAGGTCAGTAATAAAATTCTGTGTTGCTTTTATGTTTCTGACAGGAACTTGAAGAGGGAGTCAGCAGCCATCAGAGCAGTGTTTCAGCATTGAACAGAACTGGGGAAGGGATCATACAGAAACTGTCTGCTACAGATGGGAGCTTCCTGCAGGAGAAGCTGGCAGGATTGAATAGACGCTGGAAAGCAATCACTGTGGAGGTCATGGACAGAAAACACAGGTAATAAGTTAATCGGAAATTTGGACGTCTGACCAGATGCGATGAGAATAATCTCATTTAGAAGATTCTGGGAGAGATAGTGCATTCTATTGCACGCTGTCATTAATCTGAGTTTTCCTGACATTGAGACCTCTGTTTTGAACTGTCATCTAGAACCAATTTCTCACAAATGCGCCTGCAATTGACTGCTTAGTGAGCCTCTGGTTAACACAACCCACCAAATGACAACCACAGAATTTCTTTACTTACAATTTTCCTTTGTTATTAAAATAATTTCATTGCTAAACCAGACTTTTTTAGGAAGAAATTCTCAGCCACTTTCTCTGGTTGACACCGAACTGTAAGTACATTACCTTGATTTGTATTTCTGCATTGTCAGATACACTAATTGAAACACTTGTATTGTTCTTGAATTTCCACAATACTATAAAACTAGATTTTTAAGTCTGTGTTTGCAATGATTTAATCCACCTGACGAGGTATTTTCTGAACAACAGGAAAATCCAGTTTGAAGTAGCCTTAAATTTACTTCAAAAGGTCGAAGAGCAAGGTTGTCTAAGATAAATATACAAATTTTCAGTATATCTGGGAAAATAAGGTCTCCCCTCTGTTGTTACTGCTAAAAAATGTGTAAGGATAAATCCCTGGAATTAATATTTTTTTTAACGGAGGTGATATTTATGTAATTATATGTTTTTAACATCTCCTGATGCATTTAGAAATGTAATAAGATTTTTCTTAGTTACTTAGTTTGAGGAGTTCCATTAAAGCTTTGTGATTTACAGAATTTTTTGCCTGGAGGGTTTAGGGACATTTCTAATACTTTCACTAACAGTGGCGTTGTAGTGGCTTACAATGATTAGGCCTGAAGGTGTTGTCATTACTGTCACTGATGTTTAATGTTTTTCTGCAGACTTTTAGAAGTGTATTTGTGACTTTTGAACTGAAATGTATCTATTTTACGGTGGTAGTATTAATTTGCAAGTGTCTTGCATTTTTATGATGAGGATGGAATCCTTTGAATACCAAGATGAATCCTTTAACACGCTCCAACCACTGAAAAACGTGTCTGCTTCAGAATTAACGTAGGACTGACATGCTCTGTTTGGTGCAGAAATGCATGTGGATTTTTTGTTTTCCTTTTTAAGGCTAAAAGGAGAGAATCAGCAGCTGATAGAGTACAGAAAGAAGATTGATGAGCTGCGTTGCTGGTTGGAAAATGTAGAAAATGCTCTGGACACAAGATTTACGTTCAGCCATGAAGAAAACTTACGAGAATTACAGGCAAGATCAATTAGTGTGTATATGTGTATGCACGTGTATGTGTGGTGCAAAGTGTCAGGACCTGGCTTTTGGGGAGGGTAATTTTCACATTGTAAATAGCCAAAGAAATATTATGGTTGTGTGAGACAGTTTTGTGAGATTACTTACACAGGCAAGATGCATCTCGTAATGAAGTTTGGTTGAGTTATCTAGTCAGAAGATGGTGGCTATGTAGCAGAAAGTAATAAACAGATGTACTACTGATAAACTTTAGTAAGTGGGATTTCACTGGTGATGATGTCCCCAAGTGAACTTTATAATTGTCTAAACTTTAGCAAAAGAGCCGATAAGCTTAAAATGGTAAGTAAGCACCATTTTCCATTTACTGGGCAGCTTTAATACTTTGTAACACGTGTCAGATTTTGTTTAACCTGCTTTTTAAACTATAAGGGTTTTGGTCATTTCAAGTAACTTGGGTGCATATGTGTGTGTGTATTTTTCCCATTTATTTTGTGTCTGGATTTGACAACAAAATGTCTTTAATTTGTAGGATGCGTGAAAGAGAATTTTTCTGGAATGCTAAAAGAATGGAAGGAGTAGTCAATCCAACCATCCTGCTTGCTCATTTTTTAAAAATTAGAAATTTAAAAAAAAAACCCCAACCAAACAACCTCTGTTAGAGCAAATCAGATGAAAAGGCTTCCAAAAATTGTGTATAAGTGATGTAAAGTAACTGCAGTTGTTTGCCTAAAATTCTCGTGTCAGTTGAGTGTTGGCTGTCTGACTAGCATGAAAGTTGAATTCTTCTTTTCATCTGCCTTAATATAGGTGCCTGAAGTGAAAGGTAGAGCTGGTATAAGGGGGGAAAGAGCAGAATTTGCTAGAGAAACACTGTTAGGGAATTAAGTACCAATTTGGTTCTATGAAAGCCTAAACGGGTGCACAATTTTGGTTATGTATGTTAAGAAAAAAGTGAGCTTGCAATAGAACAGGTACTAAGATTGCTGGGCTGTTCAGGAGGGTGAAGAACCCATCTACAAAGAAACTCAGAGCTTGCCTTGTTTAGTCTAGTCCAAGAACAATGAGAAGGAATATGATGATGAGAATAAGCAAGCATAGGGAAGATGAGCTATTATTAAAGGCTGGTATAAGGGAAGTGGGAATAACAGATAACTGATCAGTCAGGAATAAATACAGTCTGGGAATGAGAAAGAGATTTCTAAATAGAGCTTCTGGAGTATCCTCCAACTAAAAATGTTATAACGGCTTTAAAGAAAACATTCTTTTAAGATGGACCCTTGAAAATGTAGGAAAGGCGCTATTTGGTATAGTGCCTGTTGTAGCAGGGTGCTCTGTTCAGCGATCTCTCTTGCAGACCTGTGTCCCTGTCACTTTACTATGCACGCCTCCATAATACTTGTGTAACTGATTAGTACAAAGGTTGGGGTGGATAAATATGATGTGTACTTGCTATTGTGATTTTTTTATTCTAGTGCTTTAAAGACAAAATTTGTGATTCCTACTCCACAGTGCTTGTGGTCTATGGGCAAATGATAGCACAGTTAATTTGAAGTCAGTGGGGATCCAAGCATAAGCTGCTTTTTGCAGGATTTGACCTGTGCATTCATGCTTAAAGAGAAAGAAGGCTGTGGGAGGTTGATCAAAATGAAGTTGTAAGGTTATGTTTAGTTTTTTAATACCTTTACAGTACATTTCCTTAAGAGGAAGTATATGGTAGTGATTTATCATTTACTTGTATAATGCATGTCAGGAGTGGGCCCTTGGTTTTTAATTATTTTTTTTTTAAATTAATGCAGGCAACAATTTTGATTGCTAATGTGTTGCCTTATGGATACATCCAGAGGTGATCAAACAGAAGCATTTTGTGACATGAGAATCAGTGTACATGATATGAAGCTGTATAGGTACTTTGGATATTTGCGGGTTTTTTTCCCCAGTTAGCAATAAATGTTGATAATTGAATACATGTTGGTATTTGAATAAATGTTTTAATTTCTAGATAGAGCATAGAAACCAAAATAGAAGCTTTTCTTTTATATATTTCCAGGGAAATTTCTACGTATCGGCATTAAAGGAAAGCTTCTTCCTTCCCTCCCTATATTTAAACATGTATGCATTTTGCTTCAGTCTAGAACTCTTCTATCACTTTTAGGTCTTAAGTGAAGAGATGGAAATACAGAGAGACAAACTGGAATGGCTGAACAGGACTGAACCTGAAGTGCTTTTGGATAAAAATGTCGATCTTCAGGAAAAAGAGAAACTTTCCGATTGCCTGCAGTCCCTCAATGTGAGGTGGAATAAGGTGTGCATTTTTTCAGCATCGGGTACCTGAAGTTGACAATATAGTAGTGTACTCAGAATGGTTCTTTTCCTTTCCATGTTTCTGTGACACGTACATCAAATGTCTTGGAAGCCATGCAGGTGTGTTCAGGAGATGTGCCCAAATCCATGTCTAAGTGAAAACACTGGTGACATTTTTTCCATCAGAATAATTTGTTTAGCTTAGGGTTTTGTTGATTTTCTTTTGTATTGCCTTTCTTTTAAACAGCTGGATCAAAAATATTTCACTTATTTGAGGCAAACAGTAATGTGTTAGTTTGAAATTGAGAGAATCACAATAAATCTTTGCTGTATAGGAAAGTTGGATGTTTGCAGCAGATAAGAGAAAAACAAAGCTGTAGTAAAGCTTAGTAAGAAAATCTTACCAAGTATGTCTGGGATTCTTCTTGAGTATAACTGCTGTAAATTAGAAATTCTAGCGTTCAATCTCATCAGTAAGCATGTAAGAAGAAAACAACTCGCTGGTTGGAGTAAAACCAGATTTTTTTCATGCAGAGCCTGGAGATCCAAGTGAAAAAGGAATAGAATTATTTGGGATTATATTATGGATCAGGGAGGTAAGAATTTATTAGGGAAAGGAGCTTTTGATAGTTCAGGGAAAGAAAAAAATACCTCTTTTTACCTACTCCGCTATGAAAATTGGGGATATTCCCTCCACCACCCCCATCCCCCCCTCGTATATTACATTTCCATCACTGCCTTTTAAAAAGTTTTAAAAAGCAAAGTAGACAAATTTATCTTCACTACAATAGAGTTTAGCGGTAACATTTTTTTCTTTTTAAATTAATTCCCTATTTCTCTACTGTCCTGTCACTGATGACCACAAATCATGCTTCACATCATCTTTCCTTCGAAATGTTGTCAAATAATGAGTCATAGCTTTGATGCTTAGGCAGTAAAATACATGTAAACAACCTGTCTACAACAGTTCATTTATTTCTCTCCAAGATTTAAGTAAGACACTGGAATGTATTGAAATAACACTCTGAGTACCCTTTGGCGTTTTTATTGTTTTTAAATGATACCTTGAAGAAATTCATTGAAATATATCTGAGGCATGCCATTGTAGCAAGCATGGTGTAGAATATTTTGTCTTCTAATAACTGATTACTTTTTTGCTGTTAATATAGGTTGTCTCAATTTTTTTATTCCTCTCTGCTGGGCTGTAGGTGTTCAGAGAAGTGCCTGACAGAGTGAGAGAACTGGAGGCATTTGTTGGGCAGTCTCATCTTGTTACACAGACAAAGCCTTCTGGTGAGTGATCAGTCCTTCTGTTGTGCTTAATTGTATTGAGTTTAAGTCTGTTTGCAGTCAAAAGTAATCCAAAAAGAAAAACCTTTCCTATGAATTTAGACAAGCGGAAACAAGAAATGTTGTCCATCGCCATACTTGGGGCTGCCTTCATGTTACTATGTGAGAGAGAACATTTGGTTAGGGAAAAAGTCACTCTGCAATTCAGGATTGGGGAAGTCCTTTGGGGTCCCCCTAAGAGTTTTGAACTCGAGAAATGTTTTAGTAAAGCTTAAGCCTGTCCTCATCAGGAGTCAGTGTACTAGGTACAGAGTAAAAACCAAAATAGCTATGTTTGTGACAACCTGGTTTCCTGTGGATTTGTGCGTTGTCGTCGTGCCTTTTAGTAATTAAGATCCACTAGAAGATTTCCCTACAGCTAATTATTTGTAAAATATCTCCTGCATGAAGTTCCCTGCAGCCCTATAAATAAAGGCCATTCTGCGTCTTTCAGCTCAGCAGGGACACAGATAGATCTTTCTCATCTGCGAGATACTTATCTTTCTGAATGTTGTAGGGGAAGCTGTCTAGATATGATACGTTCTTGTATCAGACACTGACACTGGCCATCTTTTCAAGTTGTTGGAGGCAGATTAGCAGATACAGAGTGTAAACAGGATGCCCAGGTCTCCTTTTTAGAAAAGTAGGTAAAAGAGACAGCCCTTGCCTGAAAGAATTTGCAGCTTGAACTTCAGTAAATGAACTCTTTTCTTTTTTTCAATTCAGCATCAGTAAACAAAATTGAGTGGAGGAAAACCAACTTTTGTTTAAGCTTTTCAGAACCTTGATTCAGCTTGTTTTCCTTTCATTCAGGGTGTTTGTGAAGTAAAGCTCCCGTATTTCGTTACTTGAGGCAAGTGTGTAACATTCATGCTCCAGCTTGATTTAACTTAGTGTTTTCTTGGAACTAGAACAAAACCAAACACAGCTTCTGGAGCGAATCTTACTGTTCAGCTCATTCCTCGCTTCTTTGCAGTGTCAGGTTAAAAAGATAGAAAGGATGGGGCTGAACTAGCGGGCATCTGTCCCTTCTTAGGACAGTTGTGTATTTCCAAGTCCATGAAGCATCTATTGCAGTAGCTTGGCTGACTTGTGCTTAAGTGAATTCCAAGCCAAGAGTGGACAAAACCTTTCTGACACATCATAGAAAAGTCAGGAAGACAATTTTAAATGTTTATCTTGAATGAAAGGATTGTTTTATATGATTAATGAGGGTCAATTCCCTTTTGTGGCAAACACAGCTTAGCTTTGCTTCATTAAATTTAGTGTCATTTTGCCTTTGCAAGTTTTCTTCTTGTTTGTTTTGTATTTAGGCTGAATAATTTGGGTGAGTCTTTGGCTTGCAATGAAATGATAATAGCCTTTGAAAAAAAAAAAGGAAAAGGAGTTTCTGATTACTTAGTTTCTGGTGGTTAAAATGCTTCAAATGCAAATTTTGCTGTGTTTTCTCTGTAGACGTTGTTGCATACTTACAGGAATTACAAAAAAACCCTGTAATTCCCAAAATTGCATATGTGGCCATGACTCTCTCTCTTTAACAAAACCCCCAAACTCTGTTTCAGATGTCCAAAAGGTGGTGCTAGTATCTTCTTCATTGGAAATTCCTGTTCAGACTCAGCAGGCTTTGGAACTTTCTGCACCTGCTGATCTGGATAAAACTACAACTGAGCTGGCTGACTGGTTGGTATTGATTGACCAGATGCTCAAGTCAAACATAGTCACCGTGGGAAATACTGAAGAGATCAATCGGACTATTGCACGAATGAAAGTATGTGTTTTTGTGAAGGCTAGTGGATTGGAAAATTGGCTTACACTTTAATAGCTTGTACATTCAGTAAAGAAATTACATGTGTTAAAAAAAAAAAAGAAACCAACTGCAGTAAATGCATAACCTGAAAATTACACTTTAAATGCTGTCATTATTACACTCTTTCTCCCCTCTACTATTTCCTGTTAATTCCTGTGTCCCTATGTGAGCTATCTGTGAGATAGGCACTGCTATTTCTTTTTTGTTTTAAACAAAGGATATACATAATAAGTCTTGAAAATGATATCTTTTGGGGAATGTATAGATAGCTTATGCCGAAGACTTTGGAGCAGCTTCGTATTTGCTTGGAGGGTGACCTTTATGATTCACTCTCTAGTGGTTTCTAATGAGTTTTGTTGTGTTATAGTTAGATGAAACTGTTTTCCAGAGACATGCTAAAATGATTAAAAGTTGTAACATAAATGCTTATGATGTAAATGTTTGTTTCTGTTGATAGCTCATGCTATGCTGAGCCATGACTAAGGGCAGTATTAGTGAGATGTATGCTACCATTAAGGTTCATTTTATTTGACTTGATATCAATTAACATGAGTAACTGTAGAGTAAACGCTGCAGGCTAAACAAGTGCTAAACAGTTTCTGTGGGTGTCTAACATAATCTGGAATTTGAAAGAATAATGTGATATACAATAAATTTAGAAACACTTTCTTTTAACTATAGAATACTTGTAATATTGGCTCCTGGTATATTATCATAGTGAAATAACTGCGTTTTTTATACAATGTATAGTCTGATTGTTCCTCCCTGTTCTTTTCCTTCTTGATCCCCCCACCCCCATATAAATGATTTTGGTAAGAGGAAAAGTTATGGGAGACTGAAAAATAGATACTGGAAAATATTCCGCAATGATTGTGGTAACTGTGGTTTGTATGAATTAACCTTCACCTCTGGATTTTCAGTAACTGTAATTCAGAATATTTTTGCTTTTTAAAGCAGTGCTATAATAGTGTGACAATTCAAGGGTTACCACAAGTAGGTGGCTCTTCTCGTCATTATTGTAACACATGCATGTTTTGTTTTATCTACAAATAATACAGATGATGTTAACTAAATTCTGCTTCTTAAACTTAAAAATCATATCCTAATTCTCAACAGATAACAAAGGCAGATTTGGACCAGCGGCACCCTCAGCTTGATTCTGTTTTTACATTGGCTCAGAATTTGAAAAATAAAACTTCCAGTTCAGACATTAGGACAGTGATCACAGAAAAATGTAAGTTTCTCCATCCTGTGTGTGCAAATACACTGTTTCCATGGCAGTAAAAAAAATCTGTGTATTTTTCTCTTACACTCTTGATTTTGAGCCTAGCTGTAGTTGAGTTCCTTGAACAAACTGAAAACTTAACTGCTAAGTGCCTTTCACTGTAACAGTTCAATGAAAATTCCTGGAACAAGAATTGTCACTTGTTTTCTTGAATGGCCGTTTTTTCAAGTACAAAGGTAAATATTTTTGCTGGGATTTCAAAATATCTTATGAAGAATTTGAGTTAACTGGCAGCCATGGACCCAGGGATCAGGATATTTTATTTATTGATAAAAGGAACTAATTGTGTATCTTTATTTTTGCTGAGCTATGATGCACTGGACAGTTAGCGAAAAGCATGGAGGTATCAACTTAGGACACTAACTTTGTGTAGGTACTTTTGAAATTTTTGACAGAGTTAGTAGAACTTTTAAGTCACTGATATGTACTTGAAGATTGAGTTGCCAGTTTAAAGGTCCTCATCCCCTTTGAAAATTTCTTTTGCTGGTACTTAAGGAAAGAAAACATACAACTGACACAATTAGAAACTAAGGGACAATGTATTCTTTGAACTCTTAAGCTTTGTCGGTTTCTGAGATTAGAAAATTCATGCAGCAGGAAATATCACAGTTAGAAGTAAAAATTGAAAGATATATTTCCCTATGTTCCCCTCTGCAATGTAGTTTTCCTTTATTTACATCTACATGAATTTCTTTGGTGTCCATAAGGCTTGCTGGAAATAATAATAGGGTGAGATAGAAAGCCCACAGAAATGTTGAAGGGTCTGTTGAGATGGCATCTGCTCTCTCAGATTAACAGAAGCTATGGATTAGTGGGGGCAGTAAGATCCAAAGAAATTAAAGCAACTTGTACGGCCTGAGTTTTGCAGCCACTCAGAACCTTGGGGTCAGGTGGAAACTTGGGTGAGGGTAGTAACTATGTAGTCCATGGGAATCAGACAACAAAGGGAGATCGGGTCAGTTGCGAAACATTCTTGATTCTTCAAACAAGGTGAACAAGGAATAAAGGAACTGTGCGTTGAAAACTGGAGTTCCCCTATAGTCATGCCCTTCCAAGGTGGGAACAGAGAAAGTTGTGCATGCTGCCACGGAGGAAGCTTCTAGTTAATACCCTAGATGTGTGTGAAGATTTTGCCATCAGTCATGAAACATTAAAAAACTGAAGGTTTTGTTGTTACTGACGTTTGTAAAGAAAAGTTTTTTCTTTGAAGAAAGGTGAAGCTCAGGACTGCTTTATGTGTCTTGCTGTTTAAACACTGAGGGGAATATACCAATGTCCTGCAAACTTGTGAGCCTGCTGTACGTTGTTTAATGAAGCCTAATTACTCACATAGTCAGAAGCACAGAAATAGAGAAAAGCTTCTTTCTCTGGAACTTCCCTCCAATTACTGCATGGACATTAGGAATTAAAAACACAGTCTCATCAGGAATTCTTTCCAATCTTTCTGACTTTGATACCAGACTGGTGCCCCTGACAACTCTTGCTAGGAACATATTGAACCCACTTGAACGCTGAGGCTACCGAGAATTTCACTATTTTTCTGTCCTGTTTTGGTGGAGACTGAAGAGAGCAGAAATATGTTAGCAGTGCAGAGAGTAAGGTTAACCTGGCCATTAATAGGGGGAAAAAAAATCAAGAAATACTCTTTCTGCAATAATAATACTACTATGTAAACACCAAATATCTATCCATTTCAATCAAGTTGCTATTATAGGCAGCTGTTTCTCAGGGATATTTTTTCCTTCCAGGTTTGTGGGGAGAGCCTAAACACTTAAGAGATTTGTCTCCACAGGCCATTAGCCAGCACACAGGGTTATAGCCTTTTTTCACTCCTGCTGGTTTTGCTTTTGATGTTTTGGTGAAACCACTGATGTCTCTCAGCAGCTGCTGGTTTCCTTTGAACATGCTCTTTATCCAATATAGTAACTTTTTTTTTTAATGAAAAAAAATATTATTGTTTGCTGTTGGGTTACTGAAGCTTTCGTCTAAGTTCTCATTCAGCATGACCTACCTCATGCCTGAAAATGAATCCAAAAGTTGCCTGTGGGTGGAAGTTGACGAATCTACATTGCACAGATTATTGTGTTTGTCTGCCAGTAATGCAGTTACTCTGACAAGTAGGCGTCACTGGCACAGTCCTTGAGAGCTTTGTGAAACAGAATATTGTTGAATGTATTAAAGTTAAGAGGTCTTCACAAGCAGATCAAGCATAATGGCTTTGTGTAATTCTAAAAGGTTTTAAAAAAAAAAAAGGAATGTGAAAGGTAAAGTTCACTTAAGTGGTTTTAGCTTAAGCACAACCTTTGGCATTTTTACTTCATGGAAGATTGATGTGACTCGAGTATCAAGTGTGTTAGTTTTCTAATCAAATTGCATACTTACTGGTAAGATAACTATATTGATGTGTTATATACTGCCTACCTGTTGCTGCTCAGAGTACAGCTATACTCAAGAAATCCAGGTTAGGTTTTTTTTTGTTTTGTTTGCTTTTTTACTTTTTAGTTCTAGTAATATAAAGTGTTCCCAATAACCATCATGATAGGTAATAGGGAAACCTCTTTCCACACCTGTAGACTTTCAAGTAATACGCTTTTTTATGGTCTGTAAGTATTAAGAAAAAGGTATCATGCTATTCATTTCCCTCCAAAGGCAGACTTACGGCTTTACCTGACACGCTATTTTTTTGTCCTAGGCTCTTGTCATGTTGTCTTTCTCACCCTTTGTTTGTTAAAGGTTAAAGCTCGTTTATCGATTTTCTGATGTAACTCTATTGAGAGAGCAATGGGATACTTGAAGGAAATGGGGTGTGATCAATAACTTCTCTGTTCTGTTGTGTAATCTGCATAAGCCTGTAGAAACCTGTGGTGGAATGAAAGTGCCAAAGTAGGTTGTTACTGGAGCGTTTCTACCTTGGCCAAAAATTTTAGTGCAGGTGCCACAAGACTGCCTTCAACACACAGTGGTCTGGAAAGCTTAGTTCACTTTGTATAAGCTATCCAGACCTAAAGTGTATTTATTTATTTATTTGTTTATTTGTACTGGTTTAAGTTGTAGATGCACAAAGATGACTTGCTGTATAGCCATCACCCTAAAATCGTGTTCCTTGGAGCCCTGCTACTGGTTTATCTCTGCAGTGCAGCTGTGGCAGATTTGCCTCCCACATGTATGTACTTAAAAAGTAAAATGATGCCTTTGAAATATTACAGAAATAATAGTTGGTACCTGTATGCTGACCCACTTAAACAAGAGGTAGCCAGACACCTGCGTCGTTCGTTGGCTTGTTGTGAATGTGTAAACTACATGAGGAGCTAAAATACTGAATATGGAAACTACTGTATTTGAGAATTAATTATATTATTGCCCCTTGTCCTGAGAATTAAGTGGTAGTTATTGGCTACGTGTTTGTTTGCCTCAGGTTTTTCATATTCTGTATTGTCCTCCACAGTGGAGAAGGTGAAGAACCAGTGGGACAACACCCAGCATGGTGTGGAGGTGAGGCAGCAGCAGCTGAAGTACATGCTGACAGACAGCTTACAGTGGGATGAGCAGAGGCAAGAAATGGAGCACCTCATGGAGCAGTGTGAGGTCCGTCTGCGTATGCTCCTGCAGGCCCCAAAAGAGATGCTTGCCAAACAGATTTCAGACAACAAAGTAAGACCCTCTACACTTTTTTTTTCCCTACCAGACTCCTCAGCCTATGTAATGCTACTGGATTCGGTTGATGTGTGAATGTACAGTTTAGCTGTAGGACTGATTTGACAATTCTGTCTCTCCTGGGGCGTGATATATTCTAAATTGTCTCTATTTCTTTTATATATCAGACTTCCTGAGAATCGCTTTCTGGGAGAGAAACAGGTGGCATGTGTGCATGTGCGTCTTTTTGGAAGTGTAGTTGAAATGAGTATAGTGTAGCATCAAATAAATGATACTATGCAAAAAGCTTGAACCTCAGACCAGTAAAATTTAATCGTATGTCCACAGGATGTAGCATGTACTACTTCATAGAAACCTATTAGCAGTAGTTTAGTAAATCCAGGAATGGACCAAGCTATTTAAAATTATCCTGAACTCCACTTCTGATGAATGCCAGGTGTATTCAACACTTTTTTTTTCTTTCCAATCCCATGCAATCTTTGCTGCTTTTCATATCACAGCAAACCTGCTGTGATAGATCAATAAGTCTGATGTCCTTTGTCCTGGTGGTTGTCAGAAAAAGGGCAGGCTGTAGGTGGCACAGGATGAGAACTAAAGAGACAAATCAGCGAGGAGGGGCTCTTCTCAGTGCAGTGTTTAGAACAGGGCTATAATAGAGTTTTAAAAAGTGTGTGTATATATATACACATCTATATATATTCATGAAGGCACAATGTAGGGTACAGCTGGGTATGGAAGGAAGCAGGGAGTATGATTGTGAGAATTCCTCACTGATCCATAGCTATTTCAGTAAACAGTAAAATTGCATGCTTTTCGTCATCTTTCTCTACATGAGAAGGGATTGGAAATGGACTATTTGGTCTGCTTTGCTTTCTTAAGTCAAAGTAGGCCTGTGCCCAAACATAATACAGAGATCGTAAGATATAACTGGACTTATATATATGCAAATATATTTTTTTCATTTAGAAATAATCTTGAGTTCAGGGTTCTGTAAAGTCAAGGCATCTTATGAATATCTTGCCACAATAAGCAAACACATCTAACGTATTTTTTTCATTTAAAAACAAAACAAAAAAAAACCATAAAACAATGAAATCAAATTCTCATGCTGCACACTTCATTTGTGGCACTTTTAGCTGTAACTTATATTCACTATTATCATAATCTAAACTCGTTCATGCTACTAATAATATGGAAGTTTTTACTTCTGTTGCCAGTAAAAAACAGAAAAGGATTTTTCTAGCATTTGGTGATTCTGCCAAATATAATTGTTCCTCACATATTTGTGTTTTGATTGATTAATTGTCAGGACACTTAGTATCTGTAGATTTTCTTTTTAAGATTTTTCTTCTAAGTGAAAAATATGCACATTTTTGTTTTTAAAAAAGGCAAAAAAGAAGGGTTTTATGATATGATAAAAATGCATAGTATGAAAAATAGTCAAATTTTGATTTTACTCTGACATCTCATTCTGGAATTGTTTTGTAGTTGTTAGTACAGGATTTGCATAGAGGTGACATCACGGTAGCTGCATTCAATGATCTTTCCAATAAACTTCTTCGAGAATATCGTGATGATGACACAAGGAGGGTGAAGGAAACCACTGACCAAATGAACACTTGTTGGGTTAATCTGAACCAAAGGTAATTGCAAGGTTTCACTCTATATGTAGCTGTTTGTGTCTTAAACTTGTATCCTGTGTATACGTGTGTAGTGCAGTCTCTTCTCTGTCTGCTTTCAGCAGCATTTAGGGCTACTCTGGATAATTAGTCAATTACAGTCAAGCTGTTTTGAGTTTTGATCATGGAAATTCCCACAGCTCACCATGGAAGGCTTCTGTATGACTTCTCATTTACACGGTGTTTTTTAAGTGGGATAAAAAAAAAGTACTTCTCTCATGTTTGGTCTCAGGTTTGCCTGTGGCTATTATCCTCTAAGTGTCTTTGAACAGTTCCTCTCCTCTTCCTTGATGCTCATGTGCTTTATGTTTTTGTAGTTTGTTGCTGTGCTTTCTTTCCATAAGGCTGTAAGTATTCAGCTTGGTCTTCCAATGCATTAATTCATTATGGCCTTTCATCTAATGGAAACTTTCCCTGAATGGGGCTGCGCTTTGGGTTCCGGAGTGTGACGTTTCTAGCACTCCCATCTAGAAAATACTTGAGCTGTAGGAACTGAGACTTACTTGAAACTTACTACTTTTTATTCATCCGCTATTAAGACATATTTGCAAATATATCTTAATGAAAAGATGGTATTTCCCTACGTATAATATTTTTTCCTGCAAGGTAATCTAATCTCCAGAGGAATTACTTTTAGTATTTGATAGACAATTAACATTTAGAATACTGTCTGAATCAATGCCTGCAGCTTAAAGGAAGATACGCTTTGTGGTTAGAGGGACAGAAGAGAAAATTGACCCTATGTATATGGGAGTGGGGGAGATGACAACCAAAGTCTGTATGTATGTGTGCATGTAAAAGGGGCAACTGCTTTTGTAATGAGATGTCAGTTACGGTAATGAAAATCCTAGGTAATAAAGTCTCTGGAGTTGATGTTATATTCTGGGAAGTGAGAGGAGGAGAACTTCCCAGTGGCAAGAAGTAGGTAATGAAGGAAGCACAGTAGAATGTCTTCGTATCCTTTTTTGAAGGAAAATGGTGGTTCTGTCATATTGTGCTTTTGATATGGCAGCTGGTTTCCTGGTTATGTCCATTGAGAGATGAGATACAAAATAGGCAAAACTTGATGTGGCTCATTCCATGTGATCATTAGAGAGAGAACAAAAATTTGTTAATCTCTAAACATTTTGAGACATAAGATATGATTTTTCAAGTGAGTAAAACATTTCATAATTATTCTATGTGATGCAGACAACTCCTTTTAATGGTTCTTCAGAAAACTTGCAGCAGACAGTAGGAAAGGCTCTGACATGTGACAAAACTTCCTTGGCTTTTTACTATTACTTTTTCTGACCTAGGTCATAGTGATGAGGTCATCTCCTGAAATGGCCCTTCCTGACCATTCATTTGCATTAAAATTAGGGACTGCAGCATTTTCACCATCAGATCTTCCTTTCTTACCTCAAAGTAAGCTAATAATCTTTCAAAAGATGCCCTTGTCATCGTGACATTCAGATGAAGTTATCTGGGGATGAAGGTGCAATTAAAGGGTTAGGGGAAACAGCTCCTTGTTGGATTAGCAGTAATAGTAGACTACAGCTCTGTAGTAGTCTCGTTCACATTCAAACTTTGCAGTATTTTGGCTAGAACTAGCATAAAACTGCTCACCACTCAGCAGATGACCAGAAAGAAGAGCTCCTGCCTGGAAGCCTCTAATTATTTTTGAATCTGCTAAAGTCTGGAATAATAAGCAATTGCATTCTGTTGTGTATAACTGAAGCTCCTCAGTTATCACTGGGGCTACTGTTTTGCAGCCTTGGGAAGATGAGTATCTGCTTTGTTTTTTAACTAGGGATAGAATATAAAGGAGAACTCTGAGAACCGGTGGGTAGCCAGAGTGTAGAGCTACTCAACATAACCCCATGAAGCAGCAGAGTAGAATTGAAAGGGGAGAATGTGCAGTGAAAGCACCTTTTCAAGGGAATGAAGGTTTTTATACTTGCTTTAAATGCAATAAATAGAAATACTAGTGAACCTTGAGTGACAAGGCTTACTTCATGTGGCAGATCTTGGGACATGCAGGGGGGTTGTACATGGAGCATGCCTGTGGCCCTATGGCTTCTATAAGCGCAGATCTGTATTTATAGAGTAATGCTTTAAAATACCAGGTTTTTTTCCCATGATTGGAGGTTGTGGGGGAGGTCCTTAGTAACATCACCTGGGAGAATGAATCCTGAATAGCACAAGAACACTACCAGGAAGACTGTAGCCATGGCATGTAAAGTTGAAGAAGCTTATTTTAAAACTGTTGGCATTAAGAGATTGATGCTCCCCAGCTTGATGTTGTGTAAATTGGATACTCTGCCCAGTGGCTATTTATGTTGTATTTTTATACTTTAGGGTGAAACTGTAGTAATTCTGTGTGGTTTGGCTGCCTCAATAATGGATTAAAGTTGCTGTCTCTGCTGTCTCAGATGTTATTTTCTGACTTTCTTTTGATCACACACTTGTAGGCATTGCGGATTTTTAGTTTAAATCTGAAAAAATAATTGGGTGCAACAGAAACATGAAGCAGTGCCATGAAAACTTAAATAGAGTTACAATTTTCTTTTTCTTCTTGGATGTGCCTTTGCTAATAGAATCTGCTTAGACCTTCTTCACTATCACTGTGTTAAATGAAATTAGCTGCATTTATAAAGGATTCTCCAGGTTCTCCTTCTATTTAATTCTTACATCCTGGAAGGACCCTCTGTTGTTTGAGGCTGTTCTAATTGTATTAGAATTCTTTGAAAATCTGAGTCATCTTTTTATAGCATGGGGTAGTTGTTAATTGCAGTACACAATTCTCCATCATTTTCTATTTTACATTTGTGGCCTTTACTTGGAAGGAAATGAAAGTATTTGCGTCCACTGTGTAAAAGTGTTGCTCCCTACTGCTATACAGGTCCTCTTTAAAAGCACCCATGTAATCTTAGAACATTGTAAATCTGTTGATTTGTTCTGCTGGAGCACGTATTTAGTGAAAGAAATGATTTTCAGCGTTAATTCAAATATCGTGACAGCAGTGGGACTGAAATAGAATTTCATTCTTCCCTTTAATTTCAGCCAAGCAGAAAGTTTGAGAAATTAAAACTTTCTGAAGACAACATTCTTCAATAAATGTTATTAGCTACAAAGTTCAGGTTGTCTCAATTCCCATCTAGTACATCAGTATGTAGACTTAGAGATCTGGGTCACTTACAGCGTTTCATCCTTTGGGGCTTTTCTTTTTCTTGGAAGGTCACCTTTATTACCAGTCTGTTCTTCCTGTTGTCACTCCTGTTCTTCCACCTTTGGCCTTAACCCCCTGCTGGGGAAGAAAATCCCTGCAGAGGGAGAGGGTTTTGAAGTCGGAGCTTATAACTGCTTTTACTTTATGTTTTTCTTGCAGATCCTTGGTATGCTCTAATTTTTTAGCTGGTGCTTGTTATCTTTTCTAGGCAATATCTATCAAACCATTTGTAATCCCTAGAATGCTATTTATTATTTTTTTCTGAAGAGCAGATGAAACATTCCAGAGCTTCAAGTGAGAAGCAAGAATGAAGGCTTCTTGTCCTGCTAGTCATTTACCAGTAGCCAAAACCTGGGCAAGCATGAAGTCAGGAATGATTCACACAGTCTTATTTTGGATAAAGCAATTATTAACAAGTGACATAAGACCCAAGTTCCTAAAGTGGGCATTGCAACACTATCTTTTTGCAAGTAGTCTCTAGAAAATTCAGTTGGTTATGCTAATACTTAGGAACGTAAACCTGGTAGAATTAGGGTTGCATGAGATTTTCTTACTGCCCTTGAAGGAAAACAGCTTTTTCTTGCATCTGTCTTTTCTGATGTGCTAGTAAACTGGAATACCTGCTTTGAAACGTCATCCTGAACACCTGCAGCTGCTTTTCTAAAAAGGATATTTTAACTACTTTTGAAATTCGTGATTCTAAACACAGTGATTCCCTAATACTGCTGAGCAGTACTGTTGCCACAGCATGGCAAGGAGGAAAGAAAGCCTAAGTAGAATAGGAGGAGGCAGAAGACACAGAAGTTTGATGGGCCTGTCTGGAGAAACCTGTTAAATTCATGTGAAAATATCAAATGCTGAGTGTTTTGGCCTTGTCTTACTTGAAATTAAATATCACTTTACCCCTGAAATCTTACAATACGGTTAGTGCGTGATGTGAGAATAAAATTGAACTTCCTACTTGTTCAGCAGCAGCAGTAGCCCTGTTGGGGATTTCTGTACAGTGTGCTGGTGTGGCATAGATTGTTTCTTTCTGTTGTCCTGATTTTGGGAAAAGGGATACTGCAGAATAAAAGCCTCAAATGGATGAAATTTAGCTTTTCATGCTTTAATTAACGTTGGTAATCAGAGCTTTTTAAATTGCTGACTATGACAGTTTCCCATCTGAGTTTCATTTCAATGACAGGGAAACAACTCTGTTACGCAGAAGTATAACGTGATCTTTTTTCTAGGAAATCTTTTGAAGTTGCTTACCAACAATATAATCCAACGGTTTTCTATGAGTTCCTTACACCTTAAAAAAAAATCCTCTTACAAACACAAACTTTTGTGTTTGTACCAACCAGAGATCTTTTGGATTGATTGAAAATTTGGACTATATTCTGCCAGTCATCTTTTAGATTTAAGCATGTTGAGCATGGCTCGACTCTTATGATGGCAGTGTGTTATTCTGTTTGAGTGACAGTGTCAAAAGTCTTGTCTTTTAGCAGAGAGAACCAGGTATTGACTTTTAATCCCTTAGCACTTTAACTCTTACAAATTTAGGGAAATGTTTCTGCTCACTGTAAAAGAGGAAGAAAAAAATCCCCCAAACCCTCAGTGGTTCTACTCCGTATGATTTTTATTGATGAGAAAAAGTATTTGCACTTTTCACATGGGAATAACACTTCTACCATCTGCAGTAGCAGAAGTCCATGATGGTAATACTCAAAGAGGAAAAGCTAGGATTTTAATTAATAACTTTGTTTCTTCCACATGCCTTTTTAAAATGGGCTGTGATATACATAACCAAATCAGAAAATCTGTGGATAGCTATAGATATAATAACCAGGAAAACAGTGATCTAAATAATGATAAAATAAGCTGTGACAGATGTGTAGTTTCTTAATAGAGATAACGTCTAGATTTCCTTTTAGTAGTTTCATTATGATGTATGTAATGCTGTATGTTATGGGGCAATATGTTAGGTTACTGGTTGGGCTAGATGATCTTACAGGTCTTTTCCAATCTAGGAGATTCTGTAATATTTTGACGCTTGTCTTGTTTTCAGAGCTGTTGATAGGCAGAATTTCTTGGAGACAGAGCTGAAGACAGTACAGGCCTCACATAAGGATCTGGAGAGCTTCCTCAAGTGGCTTCAAGAGGCAGAGACGACAGTTAATGTTCTAGCAGATGCATCCCAGCGTGAGAACACTGCTCAGGACAGTGCCTGCATAAGGGAACTCAGAAAGCAGATGCAGGTGAGAAACTAAATAATACTGCTGTTATTCATGCTTTTTCTCAATGGCAAATGTTATAAAGGAAAGCTATCTACTACTAGAGTGGGAAAACCTGCAGCCTGTTGGAAGGTGTTTAGAAACCAGTATTTTGGAAGTCAGGTGTGTGAAGGAAGCAGATTTTTCTTCCTAAGGTTTGAAATATGTATTTTTTGGGCAGCTGTGGCACTGAGGGCTCTTAAATGTCCTTGGAGGGTGACTGTATTCAGGAAGTGTATTAAACCTTGGAGGGTGGCTATTCAGGAAGTGTATACTTGATTAAACTAAGTCATGTTGTGTGATTGTCCAACCCAAACAATTTAATCTACTTCCCTCCAAGCAGGGCACTCCTGGGCTGCACTGTCTTCTGTCCCTGCTTGCCACCTTCCTTCTGCTTTTCCAGCAATCCAAGATGTTGTTGTGCTCGGGTCACCCCTCCTCCCTCTCCTGCTGCCCAGCAGCTGCCCAGCTGGCCTTCCTTCCTGTACAGGCCACAGACGGGAAACCTGAGAAATAACTGAGATCACTTACAGTCCTTTTTAATATATGGACACCCTATCTTGTCTAAAATCTAGAAGGGAGATCCCTTCTCCGTGTCTAAGAAGCATGGACTAGCTAAGCACCACATCGTCTGGCTGTTCCTGCTTTTGCATATCCCATACACCTCCTTTGGGGAGGTAGGAGGGAGAGGGAGGAGCTGGGTTCAGTCTGCACTAAGGGTACAGTCTGTTGAGGGAAAACAGGAGGAAAGGGTCTGGAGACCTGACAGTTCTTTTAAAAATTAACATCTTTGGGTCTGTGACAGCATCAGGTTGGACATCACTGGCTAAAAGGATTTTGTGTTTCTATTATATATGAATTTCCTTTGTCCTGTTTACCTGATGTGAACGCTGTTCGTGTGTCGTCTTTCTCCTGAATGTTTTAATATATTTTTTTCTTCAAGCAGATTGCCTCATTTAGCACAGTTATTTTGATATGCACAGAGCTGGCTGGCTAGATCCGTTTTTAAATACTGCACTCTGGGTTTGGAATAAAGTCTGTGGTCTAAATTCATGGGGTTTGAACAGCTTCTAATGAAAAAAAGTTCTCCTTTCAGTAGTGCTGTTAATCTGAGCATATCTACATTGAATTTAAATGAAACAAGACAGTTTAAAGTATCTGATAGCAAGCTTCCCACTGTAATCATAAGGAGGGGAACAATCTGCTGTGGAGCTTGTGTCTGAAGATGACCTGTCACTCACCAATGTTTATACGATTCTGGTCAGTTGGGTAACTCATCTGTAGAGATGTGGCTCTTTGTGAAATGCTGAGACTAGTCTGTAATGGCAACACCTAGAAGTTAATATTATACTTTCTATTGGCAAAACCCCCCAAACAAATAGTGTAGTGGAGGTGGAAGAGCTAAAACGAGGCCACAGGAAGCTAACAACATGAGGCAGTGCTGTGTGTAAATAGACTTATTTCTGCATTACCTTGCATTCTGTGTAGTCAATCGCACCAACATAAAGCTGGTATTTCACAATTTTCTTGGTGGCTCTATGCAGCTGTGAAGCACCTTGGTCATGGAAGGTTGTTCACCTTTCTTCACTGGGCTGCAGTCTGGTTACAATTGCCAGAGTTGTGCTGTGTGAGGGGAGAACTGCTGGGCAAGACGGGCTGCTGTGTGAAGAAGGTCTATAACCAGCTCTTGACAATGGCCATTGCCCTGGCTTGTAACCATTGAGAAGGCAGATGTAGGTGCTTGGGCACGGCCTCCCCTTGTTCAGCATAACATTACCTGATATTCTCCATCTTTTTCTGGGACTGTATGCTTCTACACACTGTACACATGAGGTTTAATCACTTAACTTACCCATGATTTTACATAATATTATGTGCTTTTTTCAACTACCAAAGGAAGTAGAGCATGTCAAAGATTGTAATAGTGTGATGGCTTCCGAAATGAACTTTTTCCCCCTACCATCTTTCAATTTCACTTTAAATATAGCTGAAGTCATTCATATCACGACACTGGCAAACACTCCAAAATCAACATTTCTGTTTTCAAATATTTGTTGAAATGAAATTTTGAGAACAAAATGAAGCTCCAACATCTGGCTGTACCTTAAAAAATTCAAGCACACTCCCTTGCAAGTTCTTAAACTTAATATCTGATTAAACAAATAAAATTTCCTGTTCTTCCCCTGTTAAGTGGTATCAAATAACAATGTTCTCTTTGTGCTTTCTTGAATATGTAAAGAAATATTTCTTCTAAATGGCTACAAGAAGAATGCAGGGCTTGTGACTTTCTCCGCTCACTGCTTGATTCAAACTTGTGTATTAGCTGGGAAGGAAAAAAGCAGAACTGAAAGAAGGCATGTGTGGACCACGGGTTCTGTCTTGCACAGAAGAGGTTTGAGCTCTTGCACAGTTATTTCCGAATGCCTCAATGTTTTTGGATTGTGCTGCTTCATAGGTTTCCTCAAAAGATATTTGGTACCAGCATATCAGCTAATGATGGAAGGTTAGAGCTGGTAGGTCAAAGGAACAGACTTGTGGTAGGAGACAAGAGTAGATATAAGCCAGGAGCAATGGAGTACAGGGGAATGGTTCAAACAAATGGTGGAGATAAGGAAAGAAGATGAGTCAGGCAAGGTGGAGAATACAGGTGGTAAGATTCTATATACAGAGTGGAACAAAGGCTCTCTTTCCTCAAAATGATGTCATTGGTGCTGGACAGATCGTGAACAAAGCAGAGTACAGGTAAAAGGGGTTTGCCTGAGGCCTGGTAGAAATATTGACTGAGTTCTAAAAATAAGGATGAAAAGGTTGTGTTAGCTGAATTGGATGGGAAGAGAGTTTCTAAATGTCCTGTATGAAGGACCTGCATCTGACATTCATCCCCTCAGATGGAAAGTGCCTGAGAAGAGGCAAACCAGTGTATAATGCACTGGCATCTAAGCTATGTGTTATCTAGGATCGTAGGAGCTTGTTGTGCTACCTGTAGTTGGTGCCTCCATACTGTGCTGATTGATGTGCTTGAAATGTGTATGTACCTGTTCGTGTGACGATACGCACATTAAACAATACATTACTTGTAATGGTGTCTACCACCTACTGTGTTTATAATGGCCTCCCTGAACCTTTGCTGCGGCAGCCCCTCTAATACAGGTTTAAGGAGATTCATCATAGCACCTTTGGAAGTAATAATAAATACCTGTATTGCACTGGGAGTGCCTCGCTGGTAGCAAAACACTTCCATGCTCTTGAACGTCCTACTGCCATCCTTAGATGGCTTAAGCAATTCTGCTTTGTCATGAGAAAAACATCAAAATTATGTTAGCTCTTAGGATTCAAGGATGGCTGGAAAAAGGGGTGAAGGCGCAACTGTATGCTTTTAATTTGTCAAAACCCTATTCTTCCTTGTCCTCATAAGTCATTCAGGAAAAGATTTTAATTGGAAACGGCCACTGAAAAGCATTCCTACTTTCTGGCGCAAGCGAAAATCCTTTGAGATACCTTTGACTAAATTAGCTTTAAGAGAGTTTTCATAGCAGAGACATTTACCCCCTGCGGTTTTTCCTTTTGTATTGGGTAATCTAGTTTTGAGAAGCGCCTGTGTGATTTATTAGCCTTTAACGTATGGCTGATATAATTAGGGCAGGTATCCCTCTGCTTCTCTCTCAAGATTTATAACACAGTCTGTTATTCACTCACTCTACAGCTCTGCCAGAGCTGCGTTCAGTCTGAGAGCGAGAGCATCCTTTCCCGGAGTGAGGGAGCAAAGGCTCAGTCTGCCGATAGAAAGCAGCTACTAGGGGAGAACAACTGTTGTGATACACTGGAGACGTCTTCCTGAAGGAATTCCTTTTTTGTTCCTGCAGCTTTCAGGCTTAAATTAATAATCTTTCCTGGCTATTTAGTGCACTCCTGAACGGTGGCAGACGCTCGGCTGCTCAACAACTTCATTTACCCTCTGCACAAGCAGAGCGGAGCGGTACCGGTTAGGAGAGTCTGTGAAGGCTGATATTTTTTTGCATTTGTTTTGTGGGGTTATCTGGGGAGAGAAACTTATGCTATATCAACCTCCTTTGCCTTCGAAACGTATAAAGCCTGTGGCTTGCAAAAGCAGTCCTGGAAGAGAGCATGCTCAGAAAGCTGGCAAATCATTGTCCAGTGACCGGGAGGAAATGATAGTTGCTCTTCATTTATAATGCAAATTCTGAGGTGCCTTCAGAAGTGTGGCAAACTTAAAATGATGGCTGTGGTGAGAACATCTCTGCAGAAAGTTGTGGTGTTGTTGCATCGTTTACAGAGGATGGCAGTTTCTTCTCCCCGTTACCAGAAGCTTTGTAAGGTAAGAAATATAAGCCCTAAATCTTGAGAGTGTCTAATGCTAACTCTGTTGTCTTTCTGAGATAGAAAGAAAAGAAAGTATGGGATGACTGTCAAAAGTATCTAGGCTATCTAGTGTGTTTTTAAAGCCTGCCATGCTCTCATGTGCGTCTTTTCTTAAAGAATGCAATACAAAAAATCCCTGTGCTTATCAGTGATACATTTTTTTCTTTTAAAAAAGTACTCTCTTGCCTACTGTTTAAGTGTCCAGAAGGAAACTGTTAATGTTCAATGATCTTTTGCAAAATACTCCCACATCTGCTTTTCCAGAGAAGTTGGTTCATTCTCGGTAAATGCAGTACTTTAACTCCTGGGTACCCATTATGTAGAATAACTGTGTTATTCTATGCCCAGTGTTTTTGCTTTTGAGCTTTATGAAACTTTTAATTAGGAATGAGTTCAGCAGACTAATATGTAGCCATGAAATTTTGCCTTCACTTGCCTGTATTTATAGTGTTCTTTCAAAGATAAAAAATATGGAAAAGTTGCAGGAAAAACATGTTGACATAGGCTACCACTCATATTGGTATTTTTGCTGTTACCTGTTTTGGTGGCTGACTATTTCTGCTTCCACTGAGACTGTGTTTACATTTTTTTTTTTTTTTTGCACAGGTTCAGTAGTTCAGAACTTTAATACTGTGGTAATGATCTAAGCTACCTAGTAAAAATAAATTTTTTAAGTAGGTTGATCACGCACCAGGTTAAAAAAATAAAAAACATTTGAAAATTTCAAACTGGTCTGTAAAGTCCACAAGTTAATAGTGCTGCAGTGTTGGTGTCTGTGTGGAATGGTCATACTGTGGTGTATTATTGGACTTTAATATAAGGATCCTGCTTTGTAACTTCAGAAAAATATAAAATTGGAGAGGTCTTCAGCTGTATACTGGCATAACCTTATAGAAATTCTATTTGTCAGCCTTTGACCTGTGTGTTTTGTTTTTTTTTTCTTGCTGCTTGTGATACTTTAAAACTGCCTGTGTTTTTTGGTGAAACTATGCCTGAGTTTTGCATACAAGGTGTATGAAAACCAAAGTGCGTGACCATATCTTGTTCTGGCGATAAAACAAAGCCACCATAAGTCATAATTTCTTCAATCTGAAATGTGTTTTTTATTATGAGAAATACAAAAATGACATCAAGTACAAAAGATCCCACCTGTAGTAGAGTTTGGAAGTAAGAAAAGGATATAATGCAGTATCTGGTTCATAACAGTGAAGCTTGTAGAGGAAGTTCTGGCATATGAGGGAAATCACATTGTTTGCAAATAGGAGTTTCAGTGTGCTCCTGTTTACAAAGCTGTACCAAGAGGTGTATCTTCATTAGGAAGAATGATAGACAATGGTTTGTGTACATACAAACTATTCTAACGAGCATGCCTCAGTTAGGCTTGTCTTTATCAATTGTATCATTAAACAGCCCTGTTTGCTTTTGTGAATATGGCAGATCCTTTTTCATTAATATAAAGAAATGGTTTTTAGTTGTCTTTTCATAAGAATTAGGAAATTAAAAGTGCTTTAAAACCACTTTAGCCACATTTTTGTGTATAAACTTGTTTGTAACAATGTTTGTCAAACAAGAACTATTTAGGGACTCTTGCAGTAATAATTATTTGCTAATTAGACTGAGAGCCTAGTGAATGGTTGGATACTTAATTTGTTGAGTTTCAATCTACCCAAGGGGTAGTAAAATATCTTCTCAAAGGCTGTTATTAAAATATATTTTCTGATTGAGAATTCATGTAGTGATAGCCTTGGTAATTTTTATGTATCTTAAAATTACATATTGTATGCTTTTATCTTTGTTAAAAAGTTTTTTTGGATTTCTGTGCTTAGTTTACTGAAAGTAGAATTGTTAGTCTGCCTGTAGAGTTAAATCAGACACTGATTGAGGAAAAAAGGAATGGTTTACAATCCCAGTCACTTCCAGCAGGTGTCAATGTAAGGCAATGATATATGGGAGTCTGGTGATGGAAATGTTAATACTTAGAGTTGAAAATGGTATGGAAATTACAAATTAAAAGCAACTATGACAGCACGTCAGGAAGGATTTATTTTAGTGCCCTGTATACTTCTGTCTTCGGAATTTCACAAGTTTGTACATGTCTTGTGAACTCTGTGGGTACACTAATACAGTTCAGTTCTGCAAAGACAAGTTGTTTACTATAGAGTATATGAATTACTGCATTGTGTACAGGGTAGTTGCTTCATGAACTAGTATCTAAATGTTTCATGTGAAGGGTCCTCTGAAGCATAGCGCAGTGCCAATGAAATAAAGATTAAAAAAAGTGCCAATGAAATATTTAAGACAAATTCTTGAAGTTGGTGTTTGCCTGTTTTAAACTGCACTGTTTGTAAAAGAATAAACAAGGCTTTATTCTTGAACTGTACTGGGGAAAGTCATAAGTGTTCCTCTTATTAGCAGCTTCCTGTAATAGTAATGCTCAGCATTCGTAGTCTTCATTCTGCAAATTTCTTCAAAGCAGAAACAAAAATAAACACTTTGGTGACATATCACAGCATTGCTGAAAAACAGGAAATCCAAGGTTTAGGACATTTCTTCTTTTGCTGCTTTTTCTTTCACTAATTCTTTCATACCAAGGTGAGTTTTGCCAGATGCAACTTTTCACTAGTATTGCTATTTGGTATTTTCACACGGAAATTAGTGACATACCAGGGCAAAATGTGTACACTTAGCATTGTGTTGTCAGGACAATGTATAATAAGTTTTGCTTTATTGTTGTTAGCAGCTTTGTTTCATAACTCTTTTGTAACATTTTGACGCTCAAAGCGAATGACCAGAAAAATGTTTTGTAGGGGCTGTCATCTGCTCTGTGTTCTTGCTAATGTGTGATTGTTCCTTAAAAAATGTCTTCTGTTAGTTGAATCCAACTAGCTCAGACAAGAATGAATTTAGATTTTTATTGAGAACATCAGAAATCATGGTAGATCACTGACAGATCTCTTCTGAGAGACCAGAACTACAATAGTACTTATGAAAATGAAGTAGAAAATTGGGAAGCTTTCTCTAACTTCCTGATGGAAATGAAAGAATAGTGTGTCTCTGTCATATAGGTAAATGATTACCTTGAAATATGTATCCTGTTTGTGGATCTTGACCATGATATTTTCGAAACACATTGCTAGCGTTCAGGGACTGGGGCATTCATCCACAGGATGACAGACTGAGGAACATAGCTCGTAGCTGAGAGAGTGCTTTCTCATTTCTTTTGTGATGATTTCTTGAGAAGAGCCCCCTTTAAAAATAAGTAAATAAATGTCAACTCCCTTCATATAAAATACTTGAAATCTCAAAACTAATTCAACATGAGTCTTTGCTCTTGAAGTGGTATGTGGTGATACATGGTAACTTAGGTGAGTTCTTGACTTCCTTAGCTGTGAAGAGAAATGGTGCATCAGAAGCACATATCTTGTGGTGCTTTTTTATGAATACGTAACCGAAAATGCAATTCTCTCATTTTCTGCTGGGTTGTTTGTGGTGGTGTTTTGTGGTGTGGTTTTTTTGTGTGTGGTTGTTGGTTTTTTTGGTTTGTGTGGTTTTTTTTTTTGTTTTTTTTTTTAAAGGCTAGTGGTAAATTTATAAAACCACAGGAAGTTAAAAGCACAGTGAATTCTGGAGTCAGCCAAAATCCTCTTTTGCTGTGACACTAGTGATTGCATTCCAGAGGACATTTACATTATGTTGAATTTTGAGAGTAGAAGCAAACACTCTGTTCCTATAAAATGTTGAAAAGATGTAAAGGTCATGGAGGGGTGGAACAAGAAAAATGTGAAAGGCTGTGTTGAGAAATGGGTAAGTTAATCCCGGTTCCAATGAATTCAACAAAGATGAGTTTTCTGATGTTTACATGACTTCAAGTTGATTTAGAAAATAAATCATTGGCACTTGATCACATTCAGGTATGAAATACAGGTAATCAAGTTTGGATGAAGAGGAGGCATTACAGCAGTGATGTAGTACATATTTATTCGACAGTAAAAGTGAGAATAAAAGTTAATTTTGGAATTGTGCCCTGAAGGAGGCTACTATATTAAGCTAGTTGTTGGTTGGAAAATGAAGCAATGCCTCGGTCATCAAAAGCATTGCTAAATTATGCAGATAGTTTCTTTTTTTAGATGAGAAAGTGAAGTCTGGACTGCTTGATATTGTTCTAGTAGTATAAGGAATGTTCTGATTAGATCTAGATCTACTGTAAAGCCTTATAGATAGGAGGAGATCAGAATTAAAGGGAACTTTGGATATAATGGCTGTTATGTACTGAAATAAAATGAGACTAAAAGTGCACTGGTGAAAAAAATGGCTATTTTGTAACAGGAGATCTAACAAATAATATCTAATGATAAGCATCTGATAGGTTTAGGATTTGCCTTTTTTAGAAACAACCGAGAAGTGTAAATGTCAACCACCCCACCTCCAAACACCCACACCCTGTTTGTGTTGAAAATGATTGTGTAGAAGAACTGGCATCCATTGTGATTTCATAAGATAGTATATGTGGAGGGGTGGGATGAAACATGACTTGGGTGTACAGTAGGCAGAACAGGGTTAACGTACAGCCGATGAAGACTTATGGAGCTTAAAGTGCAACAAGATAGCATGATGGTGTTTAGTGCCTGAAAGGACAAGAAAACCTTATCCTTTGGAGAAACACGAATAGGCTAAGAATGCACATAAGTTAATGATCATTTAAAATGAATAAGATGGACACAATTTCGTTTTGGATATGAATTAAAAGTTGGAAAGCTGAAAACTGGTGGGAGAATACTTGAAATTATAGGCATGTGGAAGTCTTGGGAGATGAAAATTGATTTTTTTACTGGCGTTTATTATAGAATAATCACAGCAACTACAGTAGCAATGGAAGGCTAAAGGGAGAAAGTTTTTAATGGCTTTAAAAAAATGAGGTAGATGAAGGCTGGAAATTACTATCCAGGAAGTCAAAAGGCATGAAAACTAGAAATACAGACAACAAATGAAATTCAACTTGGAAATATAATTGCTATAATGGAATTTAATTCTCCATTGGTATCAAATTGCATCTTTGTATGCAGTTTATTGGTGACATATGAAGATAATTAAGGGCTTTGGTGTGTACGCAAGATGTCAGATGTTAACTGTTAGCATGTTATGGATTGATTGCCTTGGGAGTTTTGGAGGGATCTGGTAAAAAAAAATGAACAGCATATTGGAGGGATATTTTCCTTTTTTGATAAACTAGAGAGAGATGAGATCCTATGAACTCCCATCCTCTTCCTGAGGATAGGATAAGCTGGTTCATGAAGGCAAGTGGCTGCCACAGATGCAGAGTCTGGTTGTGATTGGAGGTGGAGCTGAGAGGAATGGGCAGAATTTCAAGGAGAAACTTGTAGGTAAAATATTGAGAAGACCTCTCGATAGTGAGATTTTGGAGGTCACTAAGTCTTTTTTTCCCCAAGAACTCCTGTGCCCTACATCCTTAAAGAAAATGTTTTAGTAAGTCCCCAGGCAATGGTTTAGTTTAGTAAGCCGTTTCCAAGCATAAAAGAACAAGAAGGCAATTGTGAAGAACCAGCATGGATTTTAAGAAGGGTGCCCAACCCAGTATCTTTCTGTGAGAAAATTGTTGCTGTCCCTTTGGATGAAGGGAAAGCAGTTCTTGACTTTGGAAAGACATTTGACACAGTCTCTGATAGTGAAATTGGGGAGATATGGACAGGATAGATGAACGAAAAGGTGGGAAGAAAACTGTCTGGACCATTGGTGTTCCTCAAGGATTGGGACTGAGATCGGTACTGTTTAGCATTGTTATGAAACCGAACAGTGCGACAAAGTGCACCTTCAGCAGGTTTGTGAATGGTATCAGATTGTGGAGGAGCAGTCAATATGTTCCTATTCATTGTGGCCTCAAGTAGGACGAATGGACTGACAGGAACCTGATAAAGTGTTTCTTTTCAGAAAGACCCCAGAGCAAATTCTTGCACCTGAGAAGGAATAACCCAATGTACAGGCTGTGTGAGCAAGATCACAGCCATCAGGGAGAAATGATTATTCCTGTCTGCTTAGCACTCACAAGATCATGTCTAGAATACCATGGTTGGTTTCAGCCCCTCAGTTTGAGAGATACTGAGAGACTGGGGAGAGTGCAGTGCTTGGGGACTGGAGCACATGACACAGGAGTAGAGGTGGAGGGAGCTGGCTTCATTTAATTTGAAGGGGAGAAGGCTCCAGGGTTTTCCAAATGTTGTCACTGCCTACCTGGTGGGTTGTTATTAGAGAAGATGGAGCTAGGCTCTTCTCGGAGGTGCCCTGTGAAAGAAAAAGAGGCAGTGGGAACAAGCTGCAGCAGGGGAATTGGATGTAAGGTCAGCAATTCTTCGCAGCAGTGTAGCTGAGCATTGGAGTGTGCTGCCCAGAGGCTGTGTATTTCCATCTCTAGAGGTATTAAACTGTAGTGCATAAGGTCCTTAGCAGCCAGACCTGGCTTTGAAATTGGCTCCTGAAATTGGCAGGAGGTTTGACTGTGTGACCTCCAGAGGTCTTCCAACTTGAGATTTTCTATGATTCTCTGTGCTAGTGCCCTATTAGCTTAAGTGAAGACTAAAATAGTCAAAACTATAGTGCGACAGTTCTCAGGTGTGACTGCGTTGCCTACTTCCTATCAAAAGGAACTTCATGTTTTGACCCGATGTGAAACATTCTTGCTACTCCACTGAATTTTGATCTAAATCTGGGCCTGCTATGAGTCTGCTGGACAGCCATAGCATGTGTTCATCTGCAAATCCTTTTGCTGTAGTGTAAACTTCTGCATTTTCAGATGATGTTTTCAAAACTCAAAAAGAAGAACATGCCACTAGCCCCTTTCAGAGAAAGGTTGTGCACATCTTGAGTGATGAAGCTGACCTAAATGTAACCGTTTTGTTTTGCCATTTGTCTAATTACGATCAGTGCTAAATGAAACTATAATAAATGGATACTCTATTGTAAACTCGTTTTTACAGAAGACTGCGCTTTCTAGTCCTCTGTGTATGTATTAGGCTTCTCTAGAAATAAAACTGTTTCTCTGAGGTGAGAGAACAAGGAGAAACAAAATGGGAGAGGATATAAAGCTTCATAAATTTGGTATTTTTAACTGCTGCACCAGTCATTCCTATTTGCAAGCAGAATGCAGTTTAACAGGAGAGAAGATGAGTTCTAGGATATAACTTTTTTAATAGCATTTCAGTAGCATTTTGGAAGGGAGGAAAGGAGGAGAGAGGAGATGAGTGAAATATTTCAGGACATGTTTTTAGAATCCTCTTACATTTAAAGGCAAGTCTGATTTTTGAGCTGAAAATATTTTACTGTTGCAGTGAGGATGAAAATGAATATAAAATATGGGGTAGTTCTATTAAGGCATGAATGTAGGATTAATGGGAAAATTGACTTCCATGAACTTCACGTGTTTACAGGAGCTGGATCAATATTTGATATATGAGGCCATCTTACCGTAGTATTTTACCACAGTGTTTTTTGATTGCTGCCATTTTTCAGGGAGCAATTTTTTTTTTTTCCTCTTTCCCTTAGGGCTCAATTACCCTGCCCAAATTCATGAAGTCCTGAAGCAGTAGGTGCCTAAAACTGCATACCGCTTCACCAATTCCCGTCTTGAGAACTGACTGTCTGTCTTGTCTTCTGCTTCATGCAGATCATTTGAGCTAATTTTTAAGAGCCGTGCTCTCACTGTAGCTGGGAAAATAGTGCTCTTTGAAGCTGTCCTGTCACTGCTAGTCATCAGGGACTCTTCCAGACTTCTGCTCTTCCTTTTGCCTTCCCCTCTGTTTTTAATCAAGAGAAACTGCTATGAGACTTCATGTTCCAAAGTTGCCCTGCAAGCTTCCTATTTCATATCCACTGCTTGCAGACCTGTGTGGCTCTCTGGCTGGGCACTCTTGATATACTTTGCCGCAAAGCATTTCACTTCAAAGCAGAAGTAACTTACGCGGTCCTGCATAGCTGGGTAATTGAATGTGCGTGGAAGATGTCAATGGCATTCCTGATAATTGATGTCCTGTCTTGTGCTACAGTATGCAATTCTTCATAGTAACAGTGGAACTGAACTATATTTACTTGTGGTTTCTGGTCTTAGGCAAACAAGGTAGGTGCTGCAAGTGAAGTAACAAATAGAAATGCTGCTGATGCTGTAGATGCTCCTCAGTTGCTGATGAGCCTTGTATCTATGGGCGCAGTGTTGTGCTAATAGGGGAAGTTCTGGCTTCTCTGCAGTGGTGTTTCAAATTTCTGATGTGAAGAGAGCACCCTTCCTGGGGAGAGGCGAAGACTTTGGTTTTTAGTGCTTGCTCAATTCTTGGCATTTCTGCTGAGACTGCTGACCAATTAGTGTTTAATTGTGCTGCATTTTGGGATGTGGTCCTAGAACAGTCATCTGAGGTTGCTGCTTTCTGTCACCTGCCATCTTTGGACTCGGTTTGAACTATGCTTTTTTCTTTTCTTCTTTTTTTCTTTTAAGGAAGAATGCATTATTAACCCTGAACTAATCAGTCACCCTTCATGTTTAATTTTTAATGTTCCATATCAAGTACTGTAACTCTCTTGGTTAATATTCTGTCTTATTGTTCATTATAAAGAGAAGTATTAATTTGCTGCAAGTTCCAACACTGCAAACTAGTTGAAACAAATGTCTCTCTCATCTTTCTTTCTGTTATGAAAGCAAATTTTAAACTTCAGAATTTAAATGAAGGTTACCCACCTCTTAATGTTTGGGTTCCTTTGAGATTAGCATGAAGGCATAGTAAAAGTTAGACATTACACAAAATATTCACACACTCCCCCCTCCCCCCCCCCAACTATTTCTTTATTAGCAAGCACAACACTTCCCTCTTTTGGAAGAGGGGAAAAACGGAGCCAGAAAGAAAAAAGAAAAGCGTCTCAGTAGAATTTCACTTCTTTGCTATGTGTTTGCATCAGGAGCTAACAGCAGTCCCTCAGCTATTTTCACTGAAATAGTTATATATCTATTTGCAGGCCATTATCTTTCACTTCATATAGCCCAATAGCGCAGTGATAAATTAACTCTGGAATTTCTTCTCATAGCCCTCAGTAAGAAGAATATGGTTTTAAACAATTCAGCTGTTACCTGTAAGCAGATAATTTAGCCAAATAGCTGGATAGTGGAAGACTCTCATCCCTTATAATGGAGAAAAACATTGTTTCCTCTATATAAGGGTACTTCTAAATGAAAACAGGGGAAGTAATTGAGAGGTTTATTGTTAAGAATTTGGATCTGGGCATGACCTTCCATGAGCCCTGTCTCTCTTCAAGCTGATGTGATAAGGCCCTTACCATAGGCTTGGTTACAATTGTCTAGAGTTGGAAATCAAGTGGATTCTATGGCTTTTGGACTAGATTTTTTTTTTTAAAATGTTCATTTTGTCTAAACCCCCTTTTTGACAGATGACTGAGTCTGGTCATGCTGTTGCAATCAAGATTTCAGGCTGCTCAGGGGCTAAGGGATGAGGAGAGCACAGCAGTTTTGTCTGAGAGGAAAGCAAGTGTATTTACTCTCCTTTTCCCCTTTCCAGAGGTGTGGTAATGACCTCTTTCATAAGGAGAAACTAGCCCTCTGCCAGCAAAACCTGAATATGTGTTTTGCAAGCATTTCTGATGGTTGTGTGATGAAATAGGGGTGGTTCTTAGCAAATAGCATTAAAAATATTGGCCTTCTTTGAAATACGGTGCCAATAATTGTTATTTTTAATTGGAAAAGAATGCAAAAAACCCCCCACCCACATCCTCATGGATTTTGTGATTGTGGAGAAATGTTTGGAAGTTGTGGTCAGGTTCTGAGGACCAGCAGGCCTTATCCTGTGGAAAAGCCTCCTATTTAAACTATCATTTAGAAATACCTTTGAGTGGAAAAGTCTAAAATACAAGACTAGGTTGCTGTACTTTAGGAGTGCTTTTTTAAAGCAGCCTCCTAAATTGAAGGTACAAGCTGAAAGGTATTTCCAGGTATGGATTAGGGTCAATTCAGTAAAGGAAAAGTGTCAGGGGGAATTGGATTGCTAAAACTTAGGGCATGATTTTATTTCGACATTGCTGGTAAGTGACTGCAATAGGAGGGTAGAACTGTAGGCTGCTTGTGTAATACAACAGCTGATTGAGCTTGTCTATGGTTACCGACCTGTTCCTGTGGCATAAAAGACAATATTCATTTAGGAACGTGAGTAGCGGTTGGTACACACGCTGATCTGCAGATGGTAGCAGTGATCGGTAGTGCGTTTCAGTGGAATGATCTTTTAGTGCAGCTGAAGAGCAACTAATTTTTTCCATGCATCTATAACGAACGTCTACCTCTAGGTTAACAGGTAATCTCTTCATACCAGAAGAAACATGAAAGAACAGTTGCATGGAGATTCCATGCAACAAGTAAGCAATGGAAAGTGTGAAAACCAAAAGAAAGATGGTTTTGGTTAATGTGTGGTTAGTGTTTTAAAAGATAGTTAAACTTGGGAACAAACCAAAGTTATGCTTCAGTCTAAGAAGATTTTATGATGCACTGCATTAAGTATGTTAATCTTTAATATTCAAGGTTCGTAATCAAAATTTGAGGAGGCAACAAAGATTTTGTTTGTGAGCAAATACAGGCTTTAACATTATTGAGGTCCAGTATATTGTTGAGAAGGTGTATGTTCCCTTGAGGTTCAAGTTTGTTGTGCTAAAGCTTAATGAACATTATTCTAGAAAAAGACAGGAATTATAGGCTGAGCAAAAAAATTAATAGTTGCAAACCAGAAGAAATGAAGCCCTCTAACTGTGTTGCTTTTGCATATTTAATAAACTTGGTTGATAGCATGCTCACTGTAAGTCTCTTGTGCCAGGTAAGAGCAGCTAGAAATTATACCAGTCTATGTGTAAAAAAGCCTCCAGATGTTCTTTGAGGTGGCAATTAAGGTCTGGTTTGAACATAAAAGTGCTTGAATGTTGCACAAGTTTTAGCTTGCAAAAGAAGGGGAAACACTATTGCAAAAAAGATGGAAACAAATAAACAAGCCACACCCCAAAATAAAACTACTAAAAAAAGTAGTATTTCTACACAAGTGATATTTGCATCGCAATATATGCATCATATACATATGATTATGTTAAAAATTTTTTGAAACAAGGGCAAAGGAAGACTGTATATTCATAGAATATATCTATTTTTTCTTGTATGAAATCAAGGGAAATGAAACTTATTGGTAGTTGTTATGATCCTCTGAATGGCAGATCTAGAACTGAATACAAAAGCTTTTTAAACAGAAACTGGGGAATGTATAGGAAGGCTCTAAACTATATCTTTTTCAGGCTTCAGTCCAATTGCATAGGACATGTGAAAGGGAGCTGTGATTTAGATCATCTTAGAAAGCTCAGGGCATAAAGCTAAGTATAATCATTTGTCTTGTTTAGCATTGTTTAATTTGATTATAAAGTATGTTTAGATTTTATGGCTATTTTGGTACTGTCCCAGCATCTTTGCAAGAGATAAGTCTTTGGCAATGACATTTGTGTAGTGACTTAGGGAGAAATAAAATGAAATTAAAGACACTTCAGAAAGAAAAACAGCTGGCTTACGGTTTATAACGGTGGCATGAATTTCATGGTCTTGTTGTCTCACCTAATGGTGATTTCCTGGGATGGTTTTTCAAGTTAGAGTCAACACACTGTTAAATTGAGAGCTGGCACTCGGTCATTACTGTATTTGGAGTATTGAGGCTTCAGTCTGCAAGGGAGCCTGTAACTTTTACAGGCAAGGCGGCCAGAGTAAATGAACCTGTTGGAAAGACAAAAAGACACGTGAAAGAGCATGACTTGGCATAGAGCTACAGAAAACACTCATCTGCCCAGTTGCTGCAGCACTGTCTGTTTTGTTCTCATGATGCAATGTTTTAGTAGCTGCTTTAAGGGGAAAAACAATAGTTTGCTTTTCTTCAGAACAAAACTGCAGAGAATAGAGTTGCTCTCTGCTATAGGAACTATGTTAGTGTTGCTGCAGGAACAGAGTGAGAGACCTGGCTGCCTGAAGTAACTTTTCTGGAGAATTTTGCAGCTCAGAGAGCAAATGAGCTATGATCCCTAGTCAAATGTTGACAATTGTGTTGATTTTTTTTTAACCTTCCTCCCCTTCCCCCAGACCTCTAAAAGTTCCACGAATAGAAAATGAACAGGTCTTGTTTCTGATACAGGCCCTTTTCAGACTTTTTTTTTTTTTAAATTTCTGTGATTTGACTGTTTCAAGCAGCAAGGCTGTCAGGTTTTGCACAAAATACTGAGAGATAAAAGATCCTACACCTCCTTTTTGTTCGCTCTTGTGCTGTAAAGCTGTGCAGATACACAAGCCATCACTGCCTGTGGCTTTTTTTGTAAAGGAAAGTACACTTTAATTTCTCTCAGTAGAATAAAGGAGAACAAAGGAAAGTAAATAAAGTGCTATTCCATTTGATATTCTCTGGCTAATTTTATTCTTAATAATTTGATCACAGCCATAGGAATTCTGAATGCTGATCTCCCCTGTTACTGTAACTGGTTCCCGGCAACTTCCTTTGTGTGATTGTTTGAAATTAGTTTTCATACATTCTTCAAGGGAAAATGGTGCCTCCCCCTTCCCTTTCCTCACCTTTTCCTTCCCTTGTCACCTTTGTAATTGCTTGCCTGCCAAGTGTGCCAGTTCCAGGTCTGCCAACCCTTGCTTTTCGGTTTTGTGGTACTGGCTTCATTGATTTTACAGACTTTATTTATTTTTCAGTGTAGAAAGGAAGGAGAGTGGCAAATCAAGTTCAGTGGCTGCAGTGAAAGTCTTTCAAGGACCACCCGTGGCATGATATTTGGCATATGAAAAAAAAAAAAAAGCAGTGCTGTAGTCCTCCCAGGAGGCTCCCATTTTTGGGAGGAGCAATGTTACCTGCACACAGTTCTCTTGCTCGCAGCTGTTGAAATGGTGGAGTCTCTACATGGCAGCAATGAGGTGAGGTGCTGGTATATGTAACGGCAGCGGTCAAACCTGCAACAAAAATTCCCAGTTTATCCAAGAGCTTTTGTCTGAGAGACAATTAAAAAGCAAATTAAAAAGTATTTTTTTCTGCTTCCTTTTTTAAGTGAAAATGTTAAACGTATTCAAAGGCAAGCCAATCTTTCAAGTAAAAATGTTAAATGTGCAATTCAAGCCAGTCTTTTAACACCTGTTGCTCCAAAGCTCGGATGCAGTTTTCACAGTGCCCATCTGCCTTCTGGTGTGCTTGTCTGAACCAGCGTCTACTGATTGCTCCGGTCTCTTTGGGCCTCTAACTTGAGAAAAGCTCAATGGATTCAGTTAAAAATATGCCATACTTAGCATCCCTTATTTTCTGCATATGTTATATGAGATGAAGCAGCATCAGTTGAAGTAAAATGCTGGACTGTTAAGCTGCTTGTGATAACTGGTTGTAAATTGTTTTTACGTCAAATTTTTTCACGTAATCCAGAGGTTCGGGTTGTGGAGCTGGAATTTTTTGCTATAAAGACAAAGGCAAAAGTAAAAAATCGTAGTGGTAACCAGTAGTAACCAGGCAGATAGTCTGATTATTTCTGTAAAGATATCACTGTACCTAAATTACTTGTTCTGCCCTGGTGAGCAGAGAAAGGAAAAAGGCAAGAACACTAGTTATTTCACATAATTTGTGGAGAAGAGATTTGGTATCTAAAACTGGTATCTCTGGTGTCGGTGATTACTCCTGCCTGCCCGCCTTTAGTTGTAGTCTTTCTTTGCGATCCCCAGATCACCTTCTGGGTAGTCACCAGAGTGATACATCTTCTTTCACATGAAAGAAGAAGTTTACTTTCAAATTTAAGATCAGTTTTCAAATGCTCCCTGGCTAAGGTTGTGTGATATATTGGGAAGTGCTGTTCCGTAATCTGTCATTGGCCCTTTTAAACGACAGGAGTAGGCTTCATACTCTGGAGTAGTTTTCTAAATGTACACTTAACTGTTGCACTTTGTGGTTGTTTCATCTATTCGTTTCCCTCATTTTAAAGGCCAAGTTGTCAGTGAATAAACTTTTGGAAATGCTTCCGTAGACTGTTATAATGATCTCTGTTATTTCTTCTAGCTCCACACCATTCCTTAGCTCCCATCTGAAAAAGAAACAAAAAATCCCTTGCACAACAGCAATTAAGAGATGCCTGTGTTGCAATACAAATGTCTCTAAAATTTGGGTCACTTGCCAAATCTTTTCTTCCCTGTTATATAGAAACCAAATCCTTAAAATCTCTCCTAGATAGATTGATAAACTGTTTTAAGGAAGACCTGCTGTTCCTGCTAAGATGGATGTCTTGGTGGTTAGGTTGTATTGCTTTCAATGCTTATTTTATTATTTTCAGTATAAAATCTTGAGCTGTACTTTTTGCAACTGCAAATATCGACAAAATGGTCACCTGACAGTTGATGCATGGAGACACCATCTACAGATTACTCTGCAGGAGGGCAGCACAAACACTTGGGCTTTACTTTTTGAGGGAGGAGGAAGCCCTCTTTCCTCTTCTCCGTCAGTACTTTCCCAGCTGATGCAATGTACGTGTACATGTAGTTGTAAACATAATGTAAAATGAAACATTTTGTCACTGTGTATTTTGGAAAAACCTATTCCTGATTTTTCTAATGAAGAAAGTACCATGACTTCAAAGTAGTTGTATCCTATATCTTGTCCACTGTTACATTGGCTCCTGTCATCTGGTTTCACTAATGATTATTTTGAGACTCTGCAAAGTAAATACTGCAAAAGGTTTTCCTGTGGTACCACTGATACGTAAGTTCTTTTAGGGTTAAACTGTATATAGAGTATTAAATTGCACCACACCTGTGTGATCACAATGAAGCTATGCATAGAAAGCAAAGCTTCTTCCTTATCCAGTCTTGTCTGTCATGGTATTTTTATATGTGTGTGAATGAGTTAAGCTTACACAGTTCAGTCTGAGTGATAAAATGGATTTGATTTTAAATGAGAGACAGTGTTCTGGAGGTATATGATATGACTGCACCCAAAAGGGCCTTCAGAATTGCAAATTGAATTTAGCAAGAAATCTTCCTAAGAACATCTGCTCCTGATGATAGGCAAATATGTGCTAAATTTGCTACTGGAGTTCAGAAAAAGGTGTAATAAGTTGTGTGCTTGTGATTCTGCCCCAGCATTTCCTTTTGACTTTTTAATGTGTCAAAAATAGTTTTTGTTGAGGTAGAACCCCCGATTTTCTGGCTTGTGCATGGAAAGATAAATAAGCTATGTATGTATATAAGGGTCATATGATGTTACAAAAATAGCATTGGAGATGCACAAATTTAGGTTTAAAATAAGTGAGTGACTCTGGAGAATATTTCCCCTGTATTTGGGGAATTCACAGTTGTACATATGATTTCACGATAGAAAGATCAAGTAGACGTTTGAGGTGATGTTGTATCTTCATGTTTCTCATACAGAAAGAAATAATGTGAGTGGTAAGAAACAGTGCAGATAAAAGAGCACAAAGAGTGCTGTGTCACCTAACCTTAGCCCAATGCTGAGATCATCTATAGCTATGTCACTTCTTAAGTATATTTGTCTGGTCTGTTGTTAACGACAGTTTTTACAACTGCTTTTAAGACAAATTGATTCAGCTTTTTTGAGTCTTAACTGTTAAAGCATTTTGGTTTTGGTGTTTAATTCTGATGAGTAAATGAAATTTTCTTCTTTGTAATTGAGAGAAGTGTATTGTAGGGTCCTTCTTCAACTCACCACATACACTCTCCAGCTGTAAATTAAAGTATTCCCGTGGTAGTTGGCACTTATACATATATTGGAAGACTTGTGATTTCTCCCTTCTCATTGCTTTTTAGACAAATTGTCATTTACTCTGCTCTTTCCTGGATAATTTGCTGTTCGTTTAAATTTTTCATGAAACTCCACGCCCAAAACTTGATGCGGTTTGTCTGCTCAGACCTTGCTGGAGCTTAGCAGAATGAAAGGTGGTGTTGCTCTTCCACACATTTCTGATTAGCCTTGTTGGCTTACATTCAGCATGGGACCCAATGGTGCAGCACCCAGATCTTTCTTTGCAATGCCACCCTCTTGGTCATCACTTCTCACATAGCATTTGCTGTGTTGATTGGTGAGAGATGTGCCTTCTTTCTTTTTTTCCTAGAATAGTTCTCAAGATTGCTAAGATTTGTTTCTGGTTCTTATCTTTTTTTTTCCAGCAATTTTGTAGCTGCTCCCATCTTAGTCTTCTTTGTAAAAATCAGTAAGCTGACTTTTTTCTGTTATTCTGTTGTTAGTGAAAATATTCAAAAGTACTGGACTCAAGACAAGTCTCTGTGCAATCTCTCTATTTATGAACCTTGGCAGTGAAATGTTTACTCTTAAATATAGTTCTTCAGCTAGTTATGCTTGCATCTGGGACTGTCTTGTACGGCTTTTGACAATTAGTGAAGTCAAGATAACGGATACTTACTACCACTCCCATATTCCCAGGGTTTGTTATCCTGTCACTGAAGGAAATTAAGTTAGTCTGACCTGATTGATTCTTGACAAATCATGTTAGCTGTTGCTAATTTTCTTGTTGTGTTTAAGGTACTTATGATGTGCTTACTATTATTTCACAGGAATTGAAGTAAAGCTTTTGGACAGTGAATTCCTTAGCTCTGCCTTTAATTCCTAATTTAAACAAAAAATTATATTTGCATTTTTCTGCCATCTTTATGTTGGTGCTCAGAGATAACTACTAATAGCTCTTAGACACAACCTGTGATTTAAGTATTCTTTGGCAAATTTCATAAGATCCACCCAATTTGAAAAAGTCAAACTTACCTAATTACCCTTTGGCCTCTTCTTGGCAGTTGAAGCTCAGGTTTTTGCTACTTCATCTCTGTGGTTAAGTAATTATCTGAACCACAATATTCCTCATTAATGAGATTGGAAGCAAAGGAAAGTATTGAACATTCCTTCCTTCTCAGCATAATTTTTTTTAATAGCTTCCCTTTCCAGTCTTGTTACTGGTTTGAATGCAAATTTACAGTTTTCAAAATAATTTCATAGATAAATACAGGAATTAAGTTATCATTTATTGGCTTTGTATCTATAGATGTAATTAACCATTTCCTTAGTGGGATGTTTAATTTTAAAAATTATGTGATAAAACTTCTTTTGGTCATGAAAATAACAGCTCATCTTTGTGTTGTTAAGAAGGTGCATCTGCAGACAGTGAAGCAAGCTTTGGCAGGGCAGTATGGAACTGAGTCTAGAAATAACCATGCAAATAGTCTGATCTGAGCCTTAAATGTGAATTGTGTAATTTGAATGTTTGAATTTCTCTTTGTGAAAGGTATGAGTGGGGCAATTTTGCCTTCTGAAAAGAGAAGTAAGTAGGGCAACTATTTCAAAGTTGCTATTACTTCTTACTTCTTCCTGTTGTTCTTGTAAAGTACTGTAGATTTAGAACTGGGGTTAGATTTTTAAATGCATTACTGTTTTGTATGTACACTCTGCACCTAGCAGATGTGGGTACCCTGTTTTTTGGGGTGGGTGTGTGTGTGTTGTTTTTTTTTTTGTTTGGTGTATTTTGGGGTTTTTTGGTTGTTGTTTTTTGGCTGTTTTTTTTTTTTTTTACTGTGACTGAAAAAAATGAATGTTTTATTTTGCTGCTTGGTGTAAGGCTTTTTTTATAATCTAGACATACCCACATTATGTATTCAAGGAAAAGATCTTGTCTGGTTTGTCATATTCAAATGGAGACCTCAGTACAATCACGGAAGTTGTTTGGATAGGCTTTTCCATCCCAGTGAGACAGTGGCTCAGCTGCGTGACTGGGCTTAGCAAGCTTCCTCTAATTCAGCCTACTGAATAGTGAGGACCTGTAGTAATTGCCGTATGACTGTAGCACTTACGTGAGAAGTCTATTAGAATTTTTATATTTAGAGGTCAGAAAATATCCAGGTAGCATTTTACTCCTAGGAAGGAACAGAAATAAGTGGTGATGGTTTTAAAGCACTTTCAGTCTGCTTCTCTATTTTTCTGTGAAAGGAAAAAGAATGGGAAGTGGATAAGCATGGGAATAAAAATTGGGAGCAGGATAGTCCTCTCTTTGGGTAACTTGAAAATCAAATAACAATCAAGAGTGTTGCTTGATTTAAGTTTCTACGTGCCATATATGTTTTTCTTCAGTGTGTTTTCAATTTAACTCTGTAAACCCTCAAATAATTTGATTTAGTTGCTAGGCAGTGCATGTCCCTGCTCTCCTGTTCTAACATACTCGGACTTTCCTTAGTGTAAGTTATGGAATTAGTGTGTGTGTGTTAGACACCTTTATCAGGTTTTGAAGTGTCCGCTTTGAAAAGAACGGATTTTTGTAATGTTGGAAAGCAGAGAGCTATTTGGAACAAAGTCCACCTGTGTCTTAGGTCAAGGATTTGGCAATGTCCTCATACTTAAAGGTAAATGTGGAAATGAATTATGTTTAGTAGCAATGAGACCTACCTATTGCTCTTCCAAGAAAGGTCAATGATATAAAGGGTGTCTGTGTAGACCTCGCTGAAATTTTAATGCAGTGTCCGACTGGCACTGAAAAGTGGGCATGTGCCTCTGTTCCATCCTCAATGGGAAAGATGGCACTTTTCTGATTAGCAACAAATGTTCAAAACAGAGTACATCATGGAACACATGTCTTTGACAGTGAACGTTATGTGGAAAATAGGCATAGAGAAAAAAAGACCACAACAACTCTGTTCTGATCACTTTAAGCATGGAAAATTGAAGTAGAGGGAATTAAAAAGGATTATGAAATTGTACATTTTTTCCTTTAAGGACTGTGAAAGGCTTAGTGGTAAGTAGCAAATTGTTTAAGCAGATAAATGTTTGAAGGCACTGTATCTCCTTTTAGGTCTGTTTAAAGAAATTTAAAATAAAAAGCTACATGGTAGTTTCACAAACTGCGTTTTTCTGGAATACATAATACAAATTTGACACGCACAACTATTGAAGAAATTATAAAAAGAAAAACTAAGGCAAATGGTACTTCAACACAGAAACCTAATAATAATGAAAAAAATTGAAGACTGGTTTAATGATCTTTTAAACCAGAAATGCACTTGCAGATGGACAGAGAATATCAGCTTCTTCTGGGGTAGTCAGTCTATCTTTGATTTGTAACTTGTTAACTGTCACGGAAACTTTGTTTAAATTCAGTGCAGCTGTTAAACCAAGTGGAAAATTACAGGGAAATATATTTATCAGAAATTAATAAGTCGTTAACCTGACTATGCAAATACACTATAAAAAATCTTTGCTGTTTTTACACCTTCCTGTTGGGTGTTTTCTGCTTTCATCTGTTTTCTGCTTCACAAGCTGAAAGGCAATTTTTGGTGCATCTCAGAGGAGGTTAGTCTTTGGCTTGATTTTCAACAGGCATCAATTTTATAAGACCATAATACCTTGGAAAAGCTTATTCTGCTAAAATATGATGGCTGCTAGTTACTGCCACCTCTCATCCTGACTTGTATTGATGGTCTCTCTTACTCCGCCAGTTGTCTGTAGCTGTGTTTTACTTTCTGCTTGGGCTATAGTCTGCCTTCAGCCTCTGCGCTCACTTCGATCTGTGCTTGTGTAGTACTTGGCTTGTTGATGTTCCTGGCTATGGAGCTCTGGGGTGTGAGTGTACCACAAGTGATTAATTGTAAAAAGCTGATCATGCTTTGCTAAAGTCTTGTGCTTAAACCATTGAGTAGTACCAACAACAAAAACCTCTCAAAGCCCTTCAGTTGGCATTCCTTTCTCATGTCTGTCTGTGGTTTCTCTCTCTCTTTTTTTTTTTTTTTTTTTAATGGTGGGTGGATGCTTAGTGTCTGGCCAGGTTTAAGACAGTGGTTTTGTGCTTTCATTTTCTATGCTTTCCCTCCCACATACTCCTGTAACCATTTATAGCGCAGAAATTTGTGTCGTCTTTATTCTCAATGGGAGATGACATTTACCAGACTTGAGACAAATAACATTTATTTTCCAACTTGAGGTGGTCATCATTTTCTGCCTATCTTACTAATTTGTCTTGTTGAATTTTTGGCATCTCCTGTTGATTTAAAATTTGGTATGTGAACTCATGACTAAAAAGCTCAGCGTGCAGCAGTAACAATCCAACATGAAAAGCTTAAGAACTATTTAGGTCTCTTCTCAATTTAAGTTCCTCAGTTTATGGGCTAAGACGTAATTTATTGTTTTGCTGGTTTCAAAGAACAGTGTTAGTAATTATGTCTGAACTTGTTGAAAATAAAAATAAGAAGAAAACCAAGTCTTAAGCACGAGTATCTCAAATCAGCTCTATGATAAATACATGGGGTGTTTACCATCCAAATAGATGTAGGTTACTTCTGTTTGAGGTTTCGCTGGAGGTCACTATTTAACATCTGATTAATGAAATTTACCTTTTTTTATAATCATTCTGTCTGCCTTGGGATAGAGATTTATATTTTTATAGCTTCAATAAAGAATAATAAATTATTCAAGTCTTTCAGAAGTTAGGGTTGAATCGTTCTGTAAATGAAAAGCTTTTCCAAAACAAATAAACAAGTCACTTGCAATCATTAATCTAAACTAACTTTGCCTCCTTTCCCTCCCCTTCTATAAATTTTAGCTGTAATGAAGCAGGGCTTTTTACTGAGATGGAGTGGGTTAGCGGTTGCCAAATGTTGTCTGTCATGTCTACACATGTTAGAGTTCTCCTTCCTACTGTACCATGAAATATGGTGATTTAATAACCAAGTAGAGCTGTGATACTGCTGTGGATTAAATTGTTTGTCAAAAACCCTCACCAAAACAAAACCACCACCCCCAAAGTTATAAATAGTATTTAAATTTTGAAAACTTTTCATATTTTAAATATGAAAATAACTGTTTTCTCATTTAGAACTATAACTCTACAATTTTTATCAATGTGTGACATAAATACTCACACATGATCTTAAAGGATATACATTTCCAATACATGCACTTTCATATTCTCACTTTTCCATGCTTTTTTCTGGCCCACTGCTCCTGGCTTGTGTAAGCAAGTTTCTTCTTTCTTAAAACCTTTTTTTTGTAGGCATTCAGCATCTCAGATTAAAAAAAAATGGGAAAACTCACTACTTGGGCTGCTGGATGAGTTTCATGTGTGATAGTTCACCTACAAAAGCACAGGAGTTAGGTAACAGTCATTCCATAGTAGGTGACCTGCTAGCCCCCGTAGAGCTGAAGTCCTCACTGAAAAGACTTTTAAGTCCAGAGATTTCTAGGAATTTCCTCCCAGTCATGAAATAGTAATAGCGACAGTTGTGTTGGATGAAAGTAGATGCTAAACTGAAAGATTTTTGATAGATATTATTTTCCCTAAAATTTCTATAAAATTAAGGTTTAGGCCAATTTTTTTGTGTAGGCATACACACAACATGTGTCTTAATATGCAAAGCTTAGTTTAGTAAGATATAACAGTAAAGAACAAAAGAAAGGTGATGTAATGCATAATTCTATTATAAAGCCCCTCTATTCTGTATTGTTCAAGGTGTGACTGTACACAATGATTAAACAATTCTGAAGAGTTACCAAACTCTGGTTTTGGTATTTTTTGCTGCCTTTATGACATTTGTAAACAAAAGCCTCCACAATATTAAATTAAAAAAAAAAAAAGAAAAAAAAAGAAAAAGGAAATATGACATAAATACCGATTTGTCTTGATCAATGTTGCCTTTCATCTCATGGTCTGCTTGCTTCTTCAGGGCATTTCAATGCAGGGAAATCTGTGGGCGAGGGACTGAAATGATAAAGATCAGATGTGAAAGTGTATTGCACAGGAAGCCTGGGTGTGGATAGAGGCAAGTAAGCAAAAGAAAAGACAGACGCTTATTAATGGTGACCAGGTTCATGCCTGGAAGTCGACTTGATTCAGACTCTCTTTAGATCATTTTAGTATCACAACAGTCAAAGGGCTCCTGAAGCGAGTATTCCCTTGCTTGTAATGGGCATTAAATATGCAATGATTTTGTCCTATATTTTAATTTAATCTCAGATTAATTGTGTTATGCACTGAAAGGAGGGAATTTTTATGCTCCTTCTCTCTGCTTGTTCTTTATATCCTAATGGTGTAGCATTTGTAACGTATTACTATAGACTCAAGGTTGTGTTTGTGCTACTGCATGATGAAGAAGGATGGGAGGAAATGTTTCATGTAGCATTTAGTTTGTAAAAACATAATTTGCCACTATCATCTCTGTCTGGTGAGACTGGGAAATAATTTTGTTCTTGCTTGTTATTGAATGGTTTTAGTTTTCTGATGAGTTATCCATGATAGTATCTTGTCATGTCTTTAATGAGTAGTACTTATTTATGTTTGTCATAAGCTATGAATGCTATCAGAATTAAAAATAGGCTGTTACAAGACTGAGGGGAAAAAAAATCGACTGTTGTAGGTGTTCTTACTCTGCCTACCAAGCAGGAAAGTTAATTAGCGTCAGCAAGTCCTGATCCCTAGAGCTGCTCGGCATCGCTCCTGCGGTGAGAATGGAGTCGGGCACTGGGGTCTGTGATGCTCTTAGGGCTTGGGAAGAGAAAGATGTGGTAGTCTTCATCCCTCACATTCACATGGTTTTAGTTTCTTACGATGAAAGCTAATTTGTTACTATAGTAGCTTTTAAAAGCACGTTATTTCTGGTGGAGGAAAGAGTTTCCTTGTGAAACACAGACTCCTCTAAAGGAAATGAAGGTGCTCGTAAGACTTTAAATACATGCTTTATAATTCACATATGTATTTGTTTAGGTAAATACTTAGCCTTTAGCAAATGTGTGCTAGTGGCTTTATGTGGCTAAGAAGATAGTTTCTGCCTAGAGGTCTTTATTAAGTGAATGATATCTTTGGAGATAAAAAATAATTGATTTTTTTTTTCCCTGCCCCCCTGTTAAAAATCAAACTTTTAAATCAGTCCAATGATCATTTGAATCTTAGCATTTACTTTCAGGAAGTGAATGGTGGAAATGTCCTCTGTGTCAGTATGGCTTAATGAAACATTGATTGAGAATCTGCCAGCTTCCAATTGAAACTTTATTGCTCCTTTGCTTTATCATAAGTTTAATCACTAACTAAATAGTAAGATTTGATTTCTTTGCCTGTTTCTTAGGGTGAACAGTATACAAGTTTTAAATACTGTCTTTAAGTTTAAAATAATCTCCTAGAATTGTATCAGGAAACAATTATTTGTATTTTTAATATGGAGCTGTTGTTCAGGAAATATTTTTGTTGCAGTGACCCAAGTAAAACAGTAGTTCATCTGATTTGTCATCACTGTGTCTTCCTTGACAGAAATGTCACGTCTTGATGATTACCCTCACTTTTGATTGAAAGTTTGTAGCCTGCTGCCAGATAAGCAAGTTGATATTTGACCCTTTTTTGCATAGTATTGTTGGAACTTGAAAACAACATGCAAAACTAAGTGCTGCCTGTTCTAAGACAGGTAGAGCACAGAGAGAGTAATTAAAGGTGAGAGCTATATCTAAATGACATAACGTGTATTTTGATGGTTCCCGAAATGTACCCAGCACTTCATCTGTGAGGCAGTGTAGGTTGTAGTGTTGCAGAGCAGGTAACATCAGATACATGTCTTGGTCTGTTCCAAGGAAGTAAGAATTACTTTTGGTCTTTTCATGTTTATACTTTTGTCTATTGCATGCCAGTGTTTAAAAAAAATAAAACAAAGTTATTGGCTCTCAGCCAATGAGTTTGTTTTCATTAGAGCCTCCATAAAGCTTCAGTGGCTTCTCTGTTTCTATAAGTTTTCAGTAGCAGAGATGTCTTCAAAATCCCGTTTGCTTTCAGTGCAGTGATATTAAATTTTTAAAAGGGAGATGTTGCCAAATCTGTTTCTCCTATTTTCTACTGCCCAGTTGTTAAATTGCATCCATTGATTCTGGGTTTGGGTAGCAGCTATTCTGCCACATTGCTTCTCCTAAGAGTTGACGAAGGAGAAGGAGCTGTTAGCGTTCGGGTGGATTTTTCTACATCTTTTATTAATGTATTAGCAAAGCTTATTCCTGAATTGTGTATTTTTTCTCCTCCCTAGTGTTAGCACCTCAATTTGAGTCCTTTTGTCATTGTCTTTCTTGGTTCTTTACTCCGCTGGGCCGCCCCACAACTACCGCTGCTACTATAGCTTGCTTTGGAGCATGAAACTGGTGCAAGAATCCTGTCTGTCTCTTACACCATCCCAGAGACCTGCATCATGAAGTGATTGTGTAGATGCCTTCTTTCTTGCGATTTTCCCTTCTTCTGTGGATCCAGTGCTGGCTGATTGAGTTTCTTGTCATGTCATTACAGATCAGCTGAAAAATCAAAGATTGTTAGCAAACTTTTTACCTTGAGCACTGTGTTACAAACCACGATACATAGAGTTTCTGCAGTGAGTTCAAGTGCCACAGACATGGCATAGGATGTTCTTCAGAGAGTCCTAATCTCTGCGGGCACTAGACATATGGAAGCAGCCATGACACTCATGCAGAAAATGTGAATGGGCTTACAAAAATAAAATGGCTGTTTTAAGTAATTATGTTTTCCTAAATATAGATCAGCTTTTAATTCAGCTGTGTTTGGATGCATTTATATATTTTAAGCATGGGGGAATATTGGCTTTGCATGCAAGGTGGTTACTCTCACCTACGTCAGCCCACTCTCTCGATAGCAACCTCTCTTGTTGATTTAACACCACCTCAAGAGTTTACTGTGCCATGGCCTCAGGAAGTTGTTTGTCCTGATGCAAAGCAGCCGTGCCTGGCCAGTAGGCAGTGATGCTCAAGAAACCTTTTTGAACCTGAACAAGACCCGATTTAAAATCAGGTTAGAGGTTTATTTTTTGTTGTTTCATCAGTGTTTCAATGAGACTTTTGAAACATGCACTTGCAAAAATATTTATCTGCTCGAGGATGTTAATGGTGCTGTTGTATTTGCAGACACTTGTGAATAATATGTGCATGGGCATGTGTTAATGCTGGGCAGCTGTATCGGAAGATCCTTGTGTATTTTGGCTTATACCACCATGCATCTGTGGAAAGTGGCACAGATAGTTCGCTGTTGCTGAAGATGTAATGCTTAATCTGTTGGAAAAGCTAACCTGTCATAAAACTGAGTTCTTGTTAATGTTGATTCTTTACAGAAAAGAGCAAAGTACTAAACTGTAGAAGTTAATCTGTGGGATAAGAAGAAAACAAAACAAATCAAAGTAGAAATGCAGCAGGCATCCTAGATATTGTTTTCCACCAAATCAACAGGCTGATGTTTAGAACAAATTAATCTACTTTAATCCAGTTGCAGTTTTCTGTTGGCGGTAGATTAATGATTTTAATTATCATTATGTAGGATTTATAGTGCATGATAAGCATAGTGCTCTACAGAAGTAGAAATTAAAACCTGAAGAACTTGCAGTCTTAATCAAAGCAAGTGATAAATGTAGTAAATCCTGAATGGGTTTTAAATAAGCAGTGTATGATTCTTCACTAGGTTGCAAATGCATCGTTGGCAGTTTTTTTTATTATTTTCTTAGCAAGAGAGCAAAAATATATATATAGAAAGCAACAAGTTGTAAGTAGGAAAACAGAGCAGTGGAAGAAGAATCCTATCCAGGTATCTGTGCAGCAGGTAGGTGTAACGCTTAAACTGGAGATTGAAGAGAGTCTCTAAACAGTATGTGAAAGTGCTTTGAAAAGAAAATTGAGACATTCGATGGTCATGTTAGTTTGAGCACTAGAAGAAAGAAACTTTTCTGCCAGGCATATTGATTAGGTTGAGTTGAAACAGGATGGCCAGAAGGGAAGAGGTATTGCAGCTAAGACAAGAAAGAAACATGATGTAGAATTGTTTTCTAGCAGCTGATGAAGAATATATATACTTCATAAATAGCCTAGAGGGACGGAACAATATAGATTTAAAACAAGTCATGGTATAGTCATAGATAACTGAGAGGATAATGAGATCGTTGTTTATGGAGCTGCTGGGTGGAAATAAGGTGGTCAGTCTGCATAGTGTTACTAAAACAGCTTTTAGCCACAGCTTTGACCTCTGCGGTAACTATAAAATACAAATGAAGTAATCATTTAAACTATACCACTTGTTAAGAGAATCAACACAAGTCTTATCAAATACTGTTTGTTGTGGAAGATGGTTCTCAAGCCTTTTGTGCTTGAGAATAGAAATTCAACCTAGCAGTACCTGTCTTTCTTAGTCCCATTGCAAGCATCCTACATCTTGTAGCCTCATGTGGCACTGCTACTTTTCACTCATTTTACGTGAAGAATAATTTCTCAGTAAATTACAGGCTATTATGTGTTATCCAAATAGTTCCAAATGCTGCATGTACAAAGGAATTATGCTGTGCTAGAAATTAATGCATTTTATTTATCTCCCTCAAAGCTTCTAGAAGTAATTACTTCCAGCCCTGGTCAGCTAAATATTGAATTCAGAGCCACTCTGGGAGTAAACAACTTCTTAAAATTTAGGATAGTATAATTGCTATAGAAGTAAAATCTTTGCCTTTAAAATACACCCATGAAGTGAATGTCTCCATTTTTGTTGCACCAAAATAGTTTCTTTTTTTTTTAGCTCCTGTCTGTTTCTGTAAATAAACCCACAACTCTTTCAATATTATCTCTGTTTTTGTTTCCCCCTTTTTTCTAATAAAGCACCATCTGTTCAGTTGGCAAAAAAGTTGAGGATTGCATATTAACATCCGTGAAGAAATTTGGAATGTAGGCAGTTATAAAGATAGCAAGAACTATTGTTACTGTGATTTTATTCATTATTAACTCAATATTTTTTTCCCCCATATGAAAATGTCTCTGGCATTCAAATGACGAATTTGACAAGTACTGCAAAACCCACATGAAAATTAAAGAGTTGTATATAATTGCTGCATATGCAAAGAATAACTGTTTGGATGCATGTGGGGTTTTTTTCTATAGGTGATTGTACAACATTTAAATTCAGCAACAAAAGTTTAATGAGTTTCATCTTCTGTACAAAGGACTTCGTACTTTACCTGCTTCATCAGCAGAGCAGCAGAATCATTGAAAAGTTCCACTAAGAAAGGGAATGATCCTGAAACCTGTGGGAAGTTGGAGTGAGGCAGAGGGCTGGAGCTGGTAGCTGCTGGTCAGTGCCAGTGGGATGTGGCCGTCTGTATCCGCAATTCTGTTCAGATCAGAAACAGTCTCTTGAGGAAAATCTCTCAAAGCAGGCTTGTTACCTCCTTTTTGGTTCATACAGTGGACTTGGAGTGCAGAAACAGGATACTGTTCTGGATGAAACTGAACTAGAAGATGCAGTCCTGTGGCACACCTAGTATGGTCCAGGCAAACGGTTGGGAGCTAGTCTGAAGCCCTGAACACTGAAAGAGGACACGCGGCCCTCAGCTTAAATGTTTGCATTCCACAGGTCTGTTCTTCTTGTGCTTCTGTGCTTCCTGGTGTAGACGTGGCCTGTATCGCACTCTGGTCTGTCTGCTACATTAATCTGTAATAAGAATATTAGAACCACAGTCCTAGCAGTAGTTTTGAAACCATGGAAGTCAGAGAAGAGAAGCATTGCTGTTACGGCACTCTTATTGGGACAGCGTCCCAGAATCCTGGAGTCTTACTGAGGCAGGTGCTGTGCAAACAGAATAAAAATATGTTCCCTGCTTTGGCTAGTCTGAAGTGCAAAGTAGGAGACAGGTGGATACAGATAAACCTATGTACTTATTCAGAGTGGTATGGGACAGAGCAACCTTCACAGAACCACAGAATCATCAGGGTTGGAAGGGACCTCTGGAGATCATCTAAGTCCAACCCCCCTGCCACAGCAGGGACACCTACAGCAGGTTGCACAGGACAGTGTCCAGGCGGGTTTTGAATGTCTCCAGTGTGGGAGACTCCACAACCTCTCTGGGCAGCCTCTTGCAGTGCTCTGCCACCCTCAGAGTAAAGAAGTTCCTCCTCATATTAAGATGGAACTTCCTATGTTCAAGTTTGTGCCCATTACCTCTTGTCCTATCACTGGGCACCACTGAAAAAAGACTCTTCTCATCTACCTGGCACCCTCCCCTTAAGTACTTATAAGTATTGATAAGATCCCCCCTGAGTCTTCTTTTCTCTAGACTAAAAAGCCCCAAGTCCCTGAGCCTTTCCTCATAAGAAAGATGCTCCAATCCCCTAACCATCCTTGTAGCCCTTTGCTGTAACCTCTCCAGCAGCTCCCTGTCCTTCTTGAACCGGGGAGCCCAGAACTGGACACAGTACTCCAGATGCGGCCTCACCAGGGCAGAGTAGAGGGGGAGGATGATCTCCCTCGACCTGCTGGCCACACTCTTCTTGATACGCCCCAGGATGCCATTGGCCTTCTTGTCCACCAGGGCACATTGCTGGCTCATGGTCATCCTGTTGTCCACCAGGACTCCCAGGTCCCTTCCTCCTTGTTGAAGGAGATGAATAGGATAGATAATCATTTAATGATCTCATAAATAGAAGAATGTTACTTTCCACAGTACTACAGTGGCACACATCTGTTTCCTGAGATTTGAATACAAGGCATGCTTCTTGATCACTTGGGGAAACTTCAGAAAGACAAATCAGCTCAGAGCACGTGTCTGTATACTCAGTGCAGAAATATATACGCTCCCTGACCTGCCTTCTCGCCCTCTCTTGTGCCCCTTTATTCAAGCTTTGTGCTGATGAAACAAACTAAGTTTGGTGGGGTAAGTCTGAGCATCAGCTTCACTTCTTTTGGCTTTGTGGTTGAAGGGAAGAGACTATAGAGGTCAGAGGAATGACTCATTTTTTCTTACTGATTGTGAACTTTTATTGCACACAAAATATTAGGAAAGCATGATCGTCATGTTTAATATTTTAAGTTAGGAGGTGCTACAGTTATGGCCACTTATGTAACCTTAATTTGCCTCCCTTGTGCGCATGCATTATGATTCAGTCCTTAATTAAATGTTTCTGCAATCTTTCCACTCTTTCCTCTTGCTTCATTTAGTGTGCGAAAGCCGGTACTTGCTTAATGAACACCTGCTCAGTGTTTTTTCTTCCTTGTGGTTCAACGTGTGGCCCCATTCCTTTTTAGATCATGCTATGTGGAAAGCCTGTGCCCAGGCTTGAAACATGCAGAATGGAAATAATCTGGGGGGAATTTAGGTGACTATAAAGCTTTAGTTTCTCCTGACCCAGGGACAAAGTGCTTTTACTTACTTATTTACATATACATTTATTTAAAACCTCAGAAAAATAGTCACATTTTGGCACATTTTAATAGTGATGGTGATTTGATGGTGTCAAAACAGAGAGGGGACAACCCTCACTCTGAAGCATGCTGCTATAGCTATTTTAAGTACTATTTTTAAAATAGGGTGAAAACATTTTTTTCTTCCTCCTTTATTAGGAGAAGGGAAAAAACTGTAACAGTGGATAATTGTAGCTTGACTGGTGAAAATTTGGTGAAATGATGAGCAGAAGTAAAGAATTTATCATTACTGCAGGTAATGTTAAATGCTGGTTTTATAGCCACCTCTCTTACATTAAAATATTGGTTGGATGACTCTTCAGATAGCAAAGCTGGAATCAGCTGCTCTGTGTCAGGCTTCCAGAGCTGGGAGCTTTGTTCCAAGATTTATATGACAAGAAAATATGTAATTTTAAAGAGGCAGAAGGTGTAGTTATTTCACTAATAATTTGTATTGTACATTATTTTTGTACACTACAATTTTCACCTGTGTATACAGTTTCTCTGATCTGATGCTTTCTTTGAGCATGAATGCTTTATGGTGAAATAATAGAGCTATTACAGCTCTATAAAATACTGTTGTTCTTTAAAATAAACTTGAAACTGGAATGTCATTTGGCAGGCCATATTACCTCCTTGCTCTTTATTAACGCCTTCTACTTTGTTGGTTCTTTTTGTCTGAGCTTTAATGGACATTAGCTTTTATTTGCACGTAGCTATGTGAAGATAAATGACTAAATCAAGAATTGGAAAGATGAACTATATGAAGAAGACACTTATAAGTTATATATCAAATGCTCCCCTATGAAAGTGTTTTTCTTTATTGCAGATTATACTGTACTATTTCTGAGTGCTTTTTAAGTGGGCATTTTCTAGAAGGGGGATAAGAGAGCTTGAAGATGATGACATACTATAACACTTCTGTTAAAATAACAATTACATTTATCACTATATAATGTGAAATGCTTGAGGGAAGTGTCTGATAACCAGTGTGGAATCTCAGTTTAAGTGAAGCTGAAGGAAAATACTTGTTAAATTTTGTCCATCACAATCAGTCCCTTTTGTGTGGATAATATACTGACACTCTTGTTACTATAGTTCTTAATATTTATCTTGATTATTGAGTTTTAGTTTTTATTTCTGTTGAAGCGTGAAGCCTTTCCATAGTCATATGCTCCTGGTGCAAATGTAATTCTACTCGTCCTGGTCTTGCTAGATAAAACTTGCAGCAATTGTTCTAGGTATCTTTTTAGAAATGTAATTTCTGCACACCTGATAATGTTTCTGTTGAATAATTACCATTCTCTGCAAAGAAAGTGTGCTTATCTGTCCTTTGAATGGAAGGCTGGGGGTGACTTGAGAGGGGGGTAATTTGTTATTTTTTAGTATTTCAAACCTGCTGTTTTCACTGCAAAATGCATCTGCACCAAACATCCCATAATCTGGTTCTGCCATAGCTTAATACTGGAGATCAAAAAAAAGTTTGCAAGAAGAAATGTGTTTACCCTGTGACATAAAGCATCTTAATGAATTGATTTATTACTTTCCTGTAAGGTTTTTGTTAAATTTTATAAGGCAAAACAAATGATGTTTCTTTGTTTAACTCAAATAGGCATACAGGCATTATTGTCCTCATGTCAGCATAGCTATTTTTCTTTCATTCATGTGCCATTTGCATAGCAATAATCCATATAGCGCTCACTCTAGTGGCAATTAACTGTTATAACCACTTGAACCAGGAGATGCAAGAGCAGCATATATGGGTTTGTCCCGCTAGACCCTAGGGTTCTTTTCTTCTTGTAGCTTGTTATATGCCCCTATTTGTATGTAGGAGACCCAGACATAGACTAAGACCCTAAGGTACAAAGTTTAAAGGAAAATGGATCCTGCCCTCGTGCACTTTTGATGTAGCAGCAGATTTGGTGAAGAAATTTTTTTAATCATTAAATACTTCATAAGTAAATTAGGCAAAAAGAACGAAGCTATTTTAGTGTTTAAATTGTATGTGTAGAGAATGACAGGTGTGCATGACCATGTACAGCTTATGTCACTGGTGATGTGACATCACTTAAGTTGTGATGCTTTATAGTTGATCACTAATTATACCCAAGGACATTGCATTGTTAATAAGAACCAGAGAACCAGGCCATATATATATATATATATAAACTATGCTTAAGAACTTCTATCTGTGTTAATATGATTATTTTTTTTGTTACACATGAGTACATGGGAGAAGTAGGTAAACCTTTGTAAACATTTAATACTGTATTTGTTTCCTCATATGACTGAAGGCTTAGTGAAAATAGGAGGAAGTCATTAATGGGAATCAGTACCAGAGGTCTGAGCCTGGAATAGACCCAAATGCAGCAAGATAATCTGGCCTGGACTGTCTGCAAAGTCAGCTCGAAGCATCTTGAGTCTATTCTGAAAAAATACCCTGTGAGAGGAATTTCAAAAAGATATAGAAAAGATTTTTTTTTCAGAGTCATTTGTTCCTTGTGCAAGCACAAGAGGTGAAAAAGAAGTGAATACCCCTCCTCTTGACACAGACATTTTGAAATCAACACTGCATTCGTACCTGATGGTCCATATTTCAGAATTATAAATCTATTTTCATTCAGCCTGACCATATTATGAGTCACTAATTAAGAGATTAAGTCAGGTACTTCTGCCTGAGGGCATGTGGGCAAGACTGCTGGCTGGGAAGGCATCCAAGAATGCAGCTGGTTCGGGATGCTGGGGAGCAGCTTTGCTACCTGCGGCGTAGCTGTCTTGCAGCTGCTGGTAGCGGTATTCCAGAGTAAACAAGTTAATGTGGACGAGCAGAAGGGGACAGGTGTATCTGCTCTGTTGCAAATGCTTCTTCCTTTGAAATGAATCCAGTCTGAGTTTTATTTTGTAGGTGCAATGGTGTCCCATGGACTGTTTTTGTTTGATTTCAGATAACCCTTCTCTCCCCCCAAATTTGATATCGGCAAATAAAAATTATCTGTTAAAACTTTTCTTCATTCTGAGCAAGGCTGAGGGTCTCTCTCAAACTGAAATCCGAATAGGAGCAGTTGTAGTAAAGTAGGTACTACTATAATTAGGTATCTACCTGAGGACTTTCACGCAAATCTTACAGGGAATTGCTGAACTGGTGTTTGTGTTGTACAACATTTGTCCATCACTGGTCTGTGTATCCAACTATGGAGAGGTGGTAAATATTATGATAGCTTTTAAAAAAAAAATTACTCCAGTGTCCTGGAAATTGCAAACTAACAAATCTGATTTTTGTAACAAACAACACTGCTGAACACCATAGAAAAGAACAGAATTAGTAGATATCAAATAACTGTTGGATATTAAGAAACAGTCATAAGCTTTTGAAGAGATGCCATACCACAAATATCTATCAGAATTCTTTAAAGAGTCAGCCACTGCATAGAGTGATTCAGTCAGCACAATATGTTTCTATTACCAAAAACTATTGATGGGTCCCTATATAAAAAAGGGGAGGGGGGAGGGGAAGACACTGTTGTTGATTTTTTTTGTTTGTATTTAAAAAAGAACAACAACAAACCCCCTCAAGCTTTCATGGAATAAGAAGGAATCTTTGTTTTGGATTAGATTTCTGGATGAACTTTTATGGTTGAATCTATAAGTAAATGATTTGTGAAAAGAGAATGAATAGTGCAATGTCGACATGGACTCCTGGCATGTACACATGAAAGACAGCAAAAATAAAATAGACTGTGAAGAGATATAATGCTTTCTAAGGTGATTAAAATGGCATATGAAGAACTGTCAGAAGAAACAGTTCTAATTATACATAAAGAGTAATTGATTCTTAATTGGCAACACTTGGAAAAAAGATCTTCAGGGTAATTCTGGATTTGAGTTTACTGTTGATTCAGATACCAAGTTGTATAAAAGAAAAAAAAGCAAAGAAAATTTCAGGAATTTAAAGCAATTGATAGTTCCTAATAAAAGAAGAGAGAACAAAATGGAAAGCATTATTTATGCTACTGCATGCCTTTGGTAAATCTTATTACAGGATGCTGTGTGATTTTTTTTTTTTTTTCCCTTTTCTCCTTATCCTTAGAAGGATATAGTTCAACTGCAAAATATACTGAGAAAGGCAGGCAGAGTGATCAGATGTCCTGGATGGTTTTCGAATGGGATGAAAGTATATAAATTGTGATAAATTTCTCAATATGGAAAACCACGTGCCCTTACTCATCTCTCTGAAGTCTATAAACTCTTTGAATAGCAGGGAGAAGATGAAGAGGGAATGATTTGTTCCTTATGTCTCCTAACATGAGAAAGAGGAGGTATCTAATGAGGCAGCAAGTTATTAAATAAAAGGAAGTACCTTGTCATATGACAGACAATTAAATTGTAGAACTCATTTCTCTAAGGTGATATAGTGGCCAAATGTAAAAAGGAACTTAAAGTTTTTGGACAAAATCATGGCAAAAAAAAGTAGCCCATCAGGCTTATTAAACATAATGTTTGGCTACTGTCTGATCCCTGAAGCCCCCTGGCTCAGTAACAGGTAGAGACAGGGAGACTGTATCAAGGGCAGGATTCCTGCTGTTGCATACTGTCTCACACTCTTTAGCTTGACCTCTCGCAGCTGCTCTGAAGTTACGTTCTTAGCTGTGTATCCTGGTCTTCATCTTGAACCAGAAGACGGAAGCATCCCTTCACCTGTTTTGCCTTTATTCAGAAGCAAAAGTAAAGAGCAGTTTCCTTCCCAGTAGAGAGGCTGAATAGTTACTTACTCTTTTAAGTATTTGGTTCACTTCTTCAGGTTTCCCATTAATTGTTTTAATTACTTCTGATAGTATAGCACTATTGTCAGAGTGTCCTATTTTGATCCTCTCAAAATGCAAGCTATGGTTTCTGCTCAAAACTGCTTTCTGCCTTGAAATAGTAATTGGTCAAATTGAAGTCTTTTAGATTGCAGGTTTTTTGCCATGCTTTAGGCTAGGAAGCTATTTTTGTCCTCTGAAGATAAAAGGTGTTTCGATTGACATCTGTGAGCTAACCACCCGCAAAACAGTTTATAAGACAGAAGGGAAGGAGAAAAAGGATTTGCAAGGGTCTAGAAATGAGTTTACAGCATAGATGTGTAAAATGCTTGCACTGGCACACACAGTCAAATAATGAATTTTTCACTTGCTGGAGCTGCCCCATTTGTTGTTCCTTACATGCTGACTTATACTCTTAAATGAAGTTAAACAGGAAAGCTAACAAAACTTCTTTGAACTTGCTCAGTTGTTTGCTTTAGCTGGGTTGTTGTTTGTTTGTATCTTTTTCTATTCCCTCTACACCATACCAAGCTAAGAAATTTCTAAGCCCTCAATTGCTAGGTGGAAGACAGCCCGGTGTCTGTAGATCTCAGAGGACTATTTGGCACAGAGGGAAGGGAGAATGTGTGGATGCGTGCATGCACAGATATTTTCAGTTAATCCCTTCCTAATTGGGTTACTGCTGAGCTCAGTACTGCCAACGCCATCGTGAGTTTCAGAACATTTGCGCTTTTCCTCTGGGAGCATGTTATTAGGTGATAATCTCGGGCTTTTTTTATTTAAAAAGTGTTAAAGAAAAAAATGATAAAGGGAACAAAGTGCATCCAAAAAGCCCTCGAAACAGAAGACTATTAAGCTTTTATGTTTGACTTGTGGGTTTTGAATCTTTAGTAGTACTTGACATTTGTAACCCAATAGAATAACCTCTTTCTTTGAATTGCTGGAAATCAAAACTGAAATTGTGGCTGTTAAAAGCGATATTTAAGTCAAGTTCTGGAAATGCCAGTGCTCTCTTAGGCATAATTTAGCCCTATACGGATTGTATTCCCTATCTTCCATGTTCTTAGTAAGATATCTACTGGCTCCTCTGAGAAAGGCAAAGCAATGATTACCAGCGTGGGAATTTTCTAGCTATTGTTTTCTTTGTCTCAGTGGTTCAGACCCAGGAACTCATTTTTAATGAGCAAAAATTCTTCTCATAATCCTCCCATTACAGTTCAGTGCACGGAGAATGTAGATTTTTAAACTCATTCTTCTAAATGACAGCAGTTTAGTATTTGGCTAAGAAACTGCATAGGAAAGGAATAATGCAAATTAAGTAGGTAATCTAAATAGAATTTTTACTCTGGCAAGTGGTACCATGTAAATGAAAACAGTCAATTTTGTTTTGGCTTTATGATGAAACACAGCAATGGTTTTAATGTCTCCTCAACTATAGACTGAACTCAGAGACTCTGCATCACAAAAGAAAAGCTTCTCTGATTCCGATACTTTATTTAAATATGAATATTTTGTTGCAATTTGTGCATATAGCTACTAAGAAAGTCAAAAGTATAGAGACGTATCCCGTGTAGTAGAGGCTTTCGTTTGGCTTGCTTGAATAGCTTCTTGGTGAAATTGTATCCCTTTTCTTATCACAGTTTGCTTAGTTGTTTGTTCCTACCACTCCCATCAGAAGACTATGCTAGAATCTTGTTTCTCTGATGTTTAGAAACCTGCATGCTCTCTAAACCATAGTCTCTCCTGTATAGTTAATGGAAAGGAGCAAGCACCAGGAGAGGATAATTCATATTCAGTATATAGGAGCCCAACTTAATTGTTCTGGGTTGCTCTTTGAATGATCATTGTATTTCCATCGATTAAATAAATGGGCTGTTGTTTTAGGTTTTCAGTGTAAATCTTTTTGTTCTAGCCCAAACGTATTTATGGCCATTTTGTGGAATTACAGAAAGTGGAGCATGGTTTCATCAGTCAGGATTTCTTTTTTTTTAAAGAAAGAAAATAAAAGGAAAAAAATGGCAGGATTTAAACTTGGGAAATGTGATAGTTTTTCATCTGCATACTTAAATACAGCAGTGAAAATATTATCAAAAGACGCTGCTAACACCCATTCATTGTTTTATATTAATAAAATACCTTAAGGTAGTAAGGTATGAATCAAAAGTTAATCATGAGTAGTTCTGCCAAAAAGCAAATTATATGGGTTGTTGATGGTAATTTAGGAGATTCATCCAGGGGACAATATGAGAAAATATTTTAATTCAGAACATGGCCTGAAAAGATGTACACTGGTTAGATTTGTTGATGAGACAATGCTAAGAGATGTTATGAATACAAAGAAGAATTGGAAAATTATCCATGAAAAACTAGATGAGTTGAAGACTGGAGCAGTGCATTGGCGTTTAATTACACAAAGTGCAAGTTTTGTGTGCTGGAGGACCAACAGTAACATGCTATAAACTGAACAGTTGAACTGGAGATGTCAGTTGAAGATGATCAGGATGTTTTAGCTGATCATGTGGTGGTATGCCACCAATGTGATGCAGCAAAGATGACTGCACTTTTGAGGTGAATCAATGAATTAGAAATAGGAATGTTTTAATGTAGCTATGCTAGGCACTAGTGTGAATTAATCTGTTGTTCTATAGATAATTTTGATCTTCCATGTTAAAGAAAAATAGTCATACTACTAGTAATGCAGAGAAGGGTTACGAACTGAGTGGGAGAAAAGACAACTTGCCTTACAAACCCCTGCTTTGTATGTAATGCTGTAAACAGGACAAAGTTCACATAAAAACATTAGCAATACTAATGTGAGCAAGTTTTTTTTTAAATGAAAACAAACACAAACAAGCAAACAAAAAAACCCCCAAATTTTGCCCTTATTGAATAAAGATGATCAATCTGCCTCAAGAGCTTGAAATCCAAGACTGACCAAAAGAACGCATGTGAAGCTGCAGTTCTGGTGAAGGGTGGAGACTGATACCATGTGTGCTTTAATTTCACCTGTTTATTTCACCTGTGCTGTTATTTTCACCTGTTGAAGATCTGATTCTGACTTTGAATGTGAGCGTGGACTCCTTCAAATAAGAGACTTGCTTCTGCTTACTTAGTTACTTGTAGCAGAATCTCATCCTTTCATTGCGACCAGCTTTCTCAGGAGCAGTGGTGGGAGAAATGTTATGAAGAAGGGTGTCAAGTTGTCGAACTATGAACAGAAAAGAGATTGCTTACCAGTAAGATTTGTGTTAACTTGTAAATATTCTGCAAATTAGTTGTAGATTAAATAAGTATTTTAATAGGGTGAAATGTTGTCGCTTTAGACAACCTCTTCTAAAAAAGCAGTACATCATTTGATGTTTTTTTAAGTCTAGGTTCTGTGGTGATGTGAAACCAATTAAGAAAACACAAAATTCTGTTGTGTTAATCTCAGAGAAACCTGAGTACAATTCATCTTTCGCTGCAATATGAATGTGTGAAATGTATTAAGTGATAGCATGACATATTCTAATTTAAGCTTAATGTAATAGCCAGATTTTGTCAATACGTGTATAAACAACATTAAAAAAAAGTTGTGAAATCAAATTAAATATGGGAGTTTATGAATAGCTTGATTTCATATTTACTTTGAAACATATGCATGCAGCTTTTAATTATACATATTACCATATTTTATCTCTCTCCTTCCTTAAAGATACATGGATTTTATAACTACAAAAAGCTCTATTTCAAAATTACCAAAAATATGGTAAATAGTGCTTTTCTCAAGTACATACTGCCCTAGTCTATCTTCACATCAACTTCCACAAATTCCTCTTACACAATAGGTACTTAATACTGGTGGGACACTTAGTCCAGAAAGGATACCACTGGAGGAATTAAGCACCTACAACTTCAGCACACAGTTCACTTGCTGAAGAATATTAGCGAGAATAATATTAATGTTATGAGTCCAGGTACAGTGATAAAAGTATTTCTGGTTGGCAGTGAAATGGAGATTTGTCCTTCAAACTGTGCAAGGGAGTCACATAGACACAACAAAGGAGGAGTTGAATGCTTAATTACTGCTGTAAGAAATTGCGTATCTTGCACTGAAGACTCCCAAATTATTAAATGACTTCAGCTGACATTAATCATCCCTGCTAGACTGTGATAATCATTATAAATAGACTCTTGGTCCCTCTAGGGGTTTTCTCTAATTTCATTGCTGACTATATACAGGACCAGTGAGGAAAAGGCTGTCTGCTTCAGGGCGAATCACAAAACCGTATTTTTCACACATTGGCTTGAATACTTTGCAAGTATTGTACATCTGGATGAAATGTATATATGTTTCTTTCTCTCAATTCTTATTTTGAGAAGTATTTTAAAATGTATTTTTTTTGTTTCAAGTCTTGACATGTGGAATCTGAGTGTTCGCAAATAATTGAGTTACAACAATATGTCTCTTCGTGTTGTGATGCTTTTGTGTGATTTTGGTAAAGTCAACCTCTATTGGGATTGGTTTAGGTATCTTTAAAATGTGGGCATTTACAGAAAGCTTCCTCTAATATAAGGCTATCATGACAATGTGTCAAGGGTTAGTAAGTATCAAAAGATACTCTGGTTGGCTGTCTGAGTTTAAAAGTAAAGAAAGCCTTATTGGATCATTAATTTCTCTCCTATTTTCCTCTCTTCTGCGTTGTACTTAACAGAGCCCGCTGTCAACCCCTGTTTATGGAAGACTTATTCCATGGAAATACTGTGGCTAACATCTTCTGATCTGCTTCCTTAGTATTGATCGAGTTCTTTCCTGTTTAGGTAGATCTTTGAAATATTTGATAAATGGAATGCATTTTCACTTATTACTAATAATAATTTTGAAAAATCTTGGCCTGGATAGTAGATCATCTTTTTTCTAGTATGAAACCATAGACTGTAGAAAATCAGTTATTGACTGCAAAGGAGAAAGAGAGGCATGTCTTTGTGATGAGTTACTGAAACAGCAAGTTAATGGTGAAAACCAAATACGCAGTTGCTCTTTGAACAAGAGGTATACTTTTAGCAGTTAATGAGGTTTTTTTTATAATTATCATTTTTCTCCAGCAAAACTATGGCTGAGCTTCTTAAGACCGTGAAAAGTAGACTTAAAAGATTACTTAAGAAGTGAATGAATACAGGTGCGGGTAATGCAGTTGAACTTCTTTGCCATGGGAGTTCTCCAGTTCTTTGCTGCAGTAGAACTCCACTTAGTTGCCGTAGTTGCCTCCTCAGCTGTGTTCCTGAGGAAGACATCGCTTGCATTTGTTTGAAGCCATGACAGCTGGTTGGGTGTCTTTCCACCAAGGAATTTCTTTGAGAATGAGCCTTCTCATCAGGGAGTAGTTGGGCTCACTAGTAATGAGATCACTGCTAGGGAGTGGGCTCCTTATATGCCCCTCGCAGGCCAGATTACTGCATCTCTGGTCACATCCGCAAGCATCGCTGAGACGTTGGGGACTGGGAGCAAACCCTGTTAGTCATTGACATTCCCTGTCCAACCCTGTGTGTGCTGGAGAGGACAGCAGCAGGCACGGCACGTTTGCTCACAGAAAGACGCGCTGCTGTTTTGTTCTGTGCCGAGCCTTCTCCTGTGACCTGTGCTCCTTTCTCAGGGTGCCGTCCTCTTCTAGAGTGAGCAGTTTGTGGCCACGAGTACGTGGCAGCTGGAGCTAACCCAATCAACATGTCTTGATGAACCAGAAGTGCTCAAGTGCTCTCTTGACCAAATAAGACCTTTTGACTACTTTGTAATACCCCACATTTTTACTTTCTTTATTAAAAAAACATTAATTTCCCAATGAAAGCAAAGAAAACATTAGCTGCCTGTGAGTTGGTGTTGGCAAAAGAAGAATTTTAAAACAATACTCACTCCTGTGTTGCTTTCAATGCATCTAAATTGAAATAATACTGAGTAGGAAGTGCCAAGGATTTTAAGTCATCAGTGATAGATTGGGATGTTTATTCAAATCTAAATCTTTTGCCAAATTGGATTTACTTTTATGTGATGGTAAAGGCCAAATGAATCACCAAGGGTTGCACTGTGCATAGTGGTTTCATTATAGAAACTCATGTAAATGTCTCAGTCTGTGGACAGTTATTAATGCTGCTATAATCTAGAGGTCTGCATCGTGTAATGAAACAGATGCCTAATGGATGGTGTATTAATCGAAACTCTCCAAGGGCTAGTTTGTATCTTAGTCTCGTTTGTTTTGATTTTCATTAGGAAGCTGATTGTATGTGTGTGTGTCAGCATTGTGAAACAATGTTGTAAATCTCAGGTGGGGAAAGCAGCAAATACATGTTTTCAGAAAATAATATTCAAGGACAGGAATTTTCCATGTTGTGGAGTATCTTACGTCTTCTGAAAACTGTTTTTTGGGGACAGCATTGGTCAGCCTGCTTAAGGGAAATAAAACTCCTGATGTGACAGGAGTGAGTTCATGTCTGTGTAAACATTCTTTTTAACTAAGCTAGTTCTGATATTTGATTTAGGATTTTTCTTTAATGTCTGAAGGAATCGAGAGGAAAATTAAGATGTCTGTTGGTATAACAGACAATATATCTATTAATCCACTACAGCAGACTCACCAGACTTATTTTCTTGGAAATTCTTACTACCTGTACATTTTTTTAATTAAAATGTCTTCATTTCTTTATCTGAAATACAAAATTAATAACTGGCAAAGAACATGAAGTTAATTCCTTTTGCCCTCTTAAATGTATATTCCTTCTATATGAACAGAAAGAAGATATGCAATTAGAAGGGATCTCTTCTAATCAATTAGGTTGACATTTTAAGTTAATATTTGTAATTTTCTTGTAATATTCTTGCAATTACTGGAGTTTGTAGGGGATGGAAACTACTGCTGGACTGCCTGAGAGGTTCAAGTAGATACAAGTGGTGAGTAGGTGAAGCGAGCTGCCTTCCCTCTGCTTGTGTCCTATGAGTGAACCAGCTCTGGCCTTAACTTGGATGGTGGTGGAAGCTGACAGTCTCCTTCATTGCCCTTTTGAAAGGCGGGGATGGATTTGTATTTTTAGGAAGACACTTTAAGTAGCTGTCTTCTCTTCTACATGCCCATGTTGTTTGAGAGACTTGAGCACTTGCACAGCAGTGAAACATGCCAGAAATCCTCTGTGAAAACAAGGGAACTAATAAGAGACATAGCACGTTGCTTGGCTCATTCATGTTGCCTTCAGTTGATTCCTTCTTCTAGTCTTATGTGCATTCTTTAGCTTATAATTTATTCAGGAACTCGTTTCTGGTACTATATTTGTGATGCTGCATGTAAATTACTTACTATATTTATACCTCAAAAGATTTTGATATGCTGAAGGCTCTCATTCTAAGGCTTCCAGTTATTAGCATGATATAGAACTAGATCACAGTCATATTTTCTTTCAGAGTAAATTAGATGATTTCATAAGAATAAATTTCTATTTAAAGACATGTATTTCTTTAGACCAATTTTCTGGGGGGAAAAAAGTTAAGCATTTTATGCCTGAGTATTTGGCTGTTTTCCCTTAATTCTGTTTCTCAAAGAACCAATAAAGCTTTAATTCATAACATTTTTTCAAACACTATGAGTTTCTTAGTTATATGCACAATATGGATATGTTAATTGCTGCTAGTTTTGATTTCTACTAACATTGCCTTACCAACTAATTTTGAAAGGAACTTCATGTTATGAGTAAAATATTTTCCATTCATGTTCACTGGAAGTATTTTTTTAAGTGCCAAAAACCTGTGTCTATATACTGTATTGTTCTGTAGAAATGAAAAATTCCGCTTAATTTAGAGTTGGTGAATTATTTTGCCCAAAATTAAACTGTAATTATGTTTTTGTATAGTGAACGGGTTCTTAATTCCTTGGTAATGCTAGATTGTCGCAAATACAAGTTGTTTGCAAAATGAATGGTAGAAGTGGCAAGGCAACTAATTTACAGTCAAATAAGCTGTTACTCTATTTTTGCAAAGATGATTTTATATAGCTTGAAATTTCACACATTCATATGCAACACACTAATTTCACATAACGAACGATTTCGCATCATATCTTCATCATTGGAAGAATGACGATCTTAGTGTAGATTTGCCAAGATTTTGGTAACGTTCTTTTTAATTGCCTTATAGGATACTGTTTGGTGAAAGATACGATCTTTCAAATGGCATTTTCCACAGCATTTCATTTGTTAATTGCTTTCACGTGCATACTTGTAATCTTTAAAATGCAGTGTTTTCTGTAATAAACACTTCTACAACAGTTCATATGAATGTAGTTCAAGGAAGGGGAAGATGATGGCAAATGTCATCAAAAACATTGCTGCCTTAATTTTTTTTAATCTAAGTATTTTCAGTGTGTGGTATATTTAATGTGCATTGGTAAAAGCCTTGGCAAAAAATGCAGAATAAAAAAAAAAGATGCGGGAAATCTTCTCTTACTTTGAGACATTGTAAACTGCAAATTAGAAGTGGAGCATAGAGAGGAAAAAACTGGACTGGGCAATGGTCTCAGCAGCATAACCTAGCTTTGAAATCAGCCCTGCCTTGAGCTGCTGACGTGCAAAGCTCCTTTCCACTCGAAAAGGTTGTGCCGTTCTATGAAAGCTGAATTTACGTTCACTTCTCCCAAGCACAGCAAGTGTTGTCCCTGTTGTAACTCTACTGATGAGTAGAGTAGCTTGATAAAACTGTATCAAACTGATTAGTAAGTGAATAGTAATTGTCATCCAGCTACCTTTTAGCACCAGTTAACTGAATCTTCACGAGAAATTTATGTGGAAGACAGAAGTTCTATGTATTTTGCACATGGGGTTTTGCTTTAATATTGTGCTACCTTGGGCAAAGAGGATACCTGGTCCTCTTAGTGTGACTTGCATACAATTCTGCATCCTATCAGGCAGATACTGTAAACCCAGTATTGCAGGAGGAATGAAGAAACTTAAAAACAGGGTACATGAATACAGAAAGCAACTGTTTGGTTTGGTTTTGGTTTTGTTTTGTTTTTTTTTTTTCATCAGAATGAAGATAGAGCAGAAAGTTACTTGCACAATTATTTTTAATCTGTGTTCACTACTGCTGCTTTTACCATTAACATCCTTCTTGTAGAAAATGAGTGTTATTTCCAAATTTTTATCCACGTGTTTTCAAGAACACCTTCAGAGATGTTTCAAAAAATTGAAGGGTGGTCAATTAGAACTTATTGTAGTGGTTCGCCACCAGTGATTTTAAGTATTACAGGTATAAAACTGAGGTTTGGGGTTTTTTTTTCTTTAACTACTTTCCCCCTCTCTCGCCCAGTTTACATGATATGAAACCTTACCAATGAAGGTTTTTAAATTCTGTTGTGGAGAGAAAGGTGAGCTTCAAAATGGAGAGAACTGTGGATACTGCTGTTATGTTAAAATAATGACTGGACAAGTTGACATTTTAACCTTTTATTTCTAGTCAAAAAGCTGAATGAAATATGAGAATAACTGTCTTTGCCTGTTAATGGAAGAATTCACAAGGTCAATTTTTTTTCTGAGACATTCTTGCTAAATGGAAGGAAAACATAGCTATTTATGATGATAAAAGGTGATTTCCAACCATAATAATCTTCTGCCCATCTTGTTGAGCACCCATCTGAACTCAGGTTTTACTTATAGTCACAATAAAAGTAAAGCTTGTCTTGCTTAATTTCTGGGGTATGTCTGTTATCCCGGTAGTTCACTGCTTGCCACAAAAGAGACTGGAGTAGTGTACTGGTTTGACTCTACCCCTAACACCCGAGACCTTGTTTTCCTAGTCTCCTGCCTGGAGACTGAATTTTGCTTGTATTTTGATATTGTTTGTTTGAAAAGAGTGCATGCAGTCTTGTAGATATATTTTAAAGAAATAAATAATTCTCCAGGCAATGATTGAAGTCTCTTAAAGATAAGTCAGTCATGATCAATTGAAAGTCTTCACGTCAAATGTCAACCTAAAGGTGTTCAAAACAACAGTCAAAGAAAACATCAGCAAGAATAATAACAGTGCAGAAACAGATTTTGTTCATAATATATTTTAGAGTTATAAGTTCAGGCTCTGGCTTATCGCCAGCAGGCGTAAATTTCAAAGTGAGTCTATCCCCGAAAGTGGTCTTCCTAGCCTTATAAGAATTTTTTCCCTACAAAAGAATTAAAAGACATTTTTGTTGCACTCTAAGTCTAAAATGGTAAGAAGTAGCTATAGATCTAATCAACCCATCTTGCAATTAGGGCTTAAAGATAAGGGTCAAAACCTGAAATCTGGATGTGTGGAGGAGTGTTTAAAAATACTGAAGACAAAAACTTTCTGTACCTCCCCGATACACATGCTTTGTATATGTGTACACGCACACAGTATATTATATGTATGTATCTATATAAATACATATGTATGACACACCCCCTCCCCCACACACAGACTGGTGTAGGTGCTAATCTTAATGTCAGTCAGATTCAAAGTGCTTCGTGGTACTTCAAAGCCAGAGCTCATGAAGGATGTGCAGAGATATGTGTGGCTCTTGTATTTCTGTTGTCTGTGCACAGTGATCTCAGGCAAGAGGGTTGTGTGGCTAAGAGTAATCAATTGCTTATGCGAAATAACACAAGAATGTTGATCAACAATAACTTTTTTGAAGCGGAATTGCATGAAAATACAGTGTGTATATGCATTCTTCTCTGGGCCTGACTGGAAGGCTTTTTGTGGGTGTATTCTGACTCTGATATCAGATCCATTCTGTGACATCTCAGGGCATTACGTTTTGTGTGGAATGGCCATCTCTACTTTTCTGTAAAAAAGCGACCTCCTCAGCTAACTTAAACTGCCACAGAAATGGTGAGGTATGCTAGCTGAGGATGTGTGTCTCATCTCTTAAACACAACTGGATTTGTTTTTGCAGCAGGAGAAAGGAGGATCCTCTCTCTCAGAGGGACAGTCTGGTGTGCTGGGCCCAGTGCCCCTCCTGCTGCAGCACTGTGGGTGCTTGTGGGCTCACCTTCACCCCAGCTACCAAGTGCTCTACAAGCTGTAGCTTGTCTTCCTCCAGTGGGCAGTGCTGTCATTAGCAAAAGACCTGCTGTGGACCGCAGAGCTGGCTGGATTGCTTGGCACAACCATGGGCCTCACTTCTGAGACCTGGGGTTGTTTCCAGCCCTGGGTGAGGAATAAGTTGTATTTATTCGTATAGAAAGGTCAGATTTGGAGCTTTTTGCCACTCCACCCACCATGCCTCACTCCCTCATCTTTGGATACTTGTTGGGTGGAGGTGGCTGTGTTTGACATTTCAGAAATATTGATTGTTAGATGCTAGTTCAGAGAGAGAATGAGGAATGAAAGGCCAAGCTTATGCTACTCTGTTTTATGACTTATTAGCTGTGTAGCAGAGACTGCTCTAGATGTCTGCCCTCTGTCTCCTTCCCTCTCCTTTGAAATATGATTATTTTCTGAAGTGTTTGCTGGAAGGATTCTTATAGACAGATGTTAAGAGCAATGAAAGCTATTTTGAAATCCAGTCTCTCCTGTAGAGTTCTTTTCTGTCCAACAGAGAAGCAGTTTTCTAGCGGGATGACCAATGCCACCGCACAAGGCTCAGCGGAAGCAGTGTGAATTTTATGTCCTTCTGAAGGAAATAAAAGTCACATGACTGAAACACTGATTTGCTCCTGTCCAAGATGGTTTGCTGCTTGTGGGTGACCCAATAACCCATCAGGCTTCTAAAAAATGTATGACCTGTAGATCTTATTTCTGTATATAATACAGAAAGATTTCTGTATATAATACAGAAGCAAGCCTCACTTGGAAAGAAGGGAATAAGTCTCTGCAGTGCTGGAAGTAGGTGTATCATTGTCCAGTGGGTGAAAACAACCTTTTCTCTAGGTGACAGCAAACTCTGAGAAGGTATTGAATGATTACAAAGAAAGCTTGAAAAAAAAATAAGATGAAATATAACTTATCCTGAAGGTTCTAAAACTTCCTTTTTGATAATTCACTATAATTAATATTATTTTCTGGAGTAAAGAATTAGGCAGGGCTTATCAGATAGGTATGGTTCATAGTTCAGAAAAAAGGAACAACATATTACCTGTTCAGATGTGTTTAAGGTGTTCTTTCTTTTGCATGACATACATAAGTTCTTTGTAATTTTTAAAAAAGAAAATAGAAGGGTAAAATAATTGTAATTATTGAAAGTAGCTTCTGTTTGATGGCATGACACATCTCTGGTATCGTGGACATGCTTTTTCTGCCTCTGCCCTGCTTGGGGGAGGGTGTGTGTGTGTGTGTTAATCTAACATTTTTAAAGCATGCAAAATACCAGAAAAAACACCTGTCTAGCACTGATGGTACTAATGAAAGAGGAGGCATACTGCCTCAGCCTGTAGGGTTGAACAAATGGGCCTAGAAGACGGAAAGGCTTTCCCTCTAAGCTGTTGTACAGGGCGTTCAGGACTCTGCTGTGGTATGCAGGTACTAAGGAATTTATTGTGGGAAGCAAACTGATGGAGAGAATAGGGAGCCAGAACTAAAAGTTGAGAAGAAGGAAGAAATCAACTGAATGGTGATCAATACAGTGCTAAATAGCATTAATACTTTCCATGAAATAGACAACCACTGAATAAATACTGCATTAATCAGGAAACATGAGATATGTGATGCATTGAGGACAGTGTTTCAAATTTGGAAGCCTCATATTGTCATTTTGGAAATTCTATGGATTAAGAATATTTCATAATCAAAATATGTGGCATTAATAATATACCAATGTCACCCCCTCATTGGAATATATGTGATGATCTAAAATAGTAGAAATCATTTGTTTTTAAAAAGAAAGTGGGAGGAGAAGCAGCAGAAATATGAATCCTTATGTTTAATACATAAAGCATTTATTTCATAAATGGACAAAATACTGAACAGTTCAAATACTGTTTCCATTTAGCTGCACGCTCTAATGTGTGGAAGGTGAATTTTGGGGGTGGTACATTGTAAGTAGCTTATGAGCTTCAGAAGATATGATTGCATTTCAAACAATGCTTATTCTGTAGAATAATCTTCTAAAGCAGAGAATACTTTTTGTATCACTGGTGGTGGAGACTATGTTCTAAGAGAGGTCTTTTCTTTTTAATATTATTCATAAGCTCACGCATGAAATTTCCACAGTGACAAGGAACAATTGTTTCTATTCACTTTTTCCAGATTTATATTAAATGCAGTAGGAGCATTCAAAATGTTCCTTTTTTTTTTTTCTTTTTTTTTCTTCTTCTCATCTGCAATACCGGCTTTGTTTTGCAAGTGTAGTGTTCCTGCTTTGGCTCTTGACTTGCTTGATCCGTGGTATGACTGACTGGGGCTGCCTTTGCAGGTGCTCGTTGCCTCCATCTTGCATTAGCAGTAATATCTTTCTCTCTTTGTTGACAAAGTAATTATAACTCCGAATGGCATTCCCCTCAATTAGTGATGTGTAGGAATGCAAAATAGTCACTCTTAAGAGTTTGTCAACTTTAGCAACTTTTTCGCTGTAGAGGTCACTCAATAGGGTCATTCAGCTCCTCACAACTGTTGTTAACTTTCCTACCCTCTACCAGCCTGCACTGAAGGCAGAGGGAGGGCAGGAGAGGGGATGTCTGGAGGGGGGCAGGGGTGTTCCTGGGTTGGCAGTGCCCCATACCCTGGTGTGAAAGTGCTGGTGGGGCAAGGAAGGGGCCGAAACAGAGTTCAGCTCTGGTTATATTAAGTTTGATCATGTTCAAGGCAAATAGAGAGAGGCTATTTTTTCTTCTTTTTTTTTTTTTAAGCTGCTGTAATTAACACCCCCTCCTTCCCCTACAAAAAACAAAGTTGTTTTTGTGTGATCGTGCTTTGTGCAGCTTTGACTTTTGTTGAAACTGCTTATTTCAGCAACCAGCTAATGTGTGTGGAGTATAGAAATTACTTGATACCTGATTTTGTCTTGCTGCAGTGAACCACCTTTGCAGATCAGTTGTAAATTCATACATTTCTTACAAATGCTGATGTATGATCAGTTGATTTGGCAGTGGGCTTATGGCATTGGTAAATTCATTGCTTCTAACCAGGCTATATAGCAAAATTTTCCAGTAATAAGTGTAATAAAAAACATACTGGAGCAGGAACATATTTTTTCTTTGTGTTTTCAATCATTTCTATAATTCATTTTTATAACCTCCCGCAACACAGTAACGTGGTGTATAACAGTTTGCAGTGTAGCATTTTATAAAGGCTTGCATTTTTTTAAATCTGAACCAAGTAGAAAATAAAAAAACCCTCCTCCACTACTTCTTGCCTTTCCTTTTTTCTTTTAGGTTTCTTCCTTCTTTGCCCTTTGTCTTTAATTTGTAAATCAGTACGCTAGCTGTTTCTACTGCTTCATTTATTTTAAGCACCCTTCGTATTATTTCCATTTTTCTCATCTATCTTTTAATTGTTACAGTGCACTGCTGGTACTTCAGAAAATAGCTTATCAATATGTGAAGAAGATGTTTTCCTCTGTACTACTTTGTTACACACAGAAGGTCCTTGAGATGTCAGTGCCCTATGTAGCTCAGTTTTCATGTCAGTAGTTTGGTTGTAGCATGTAGCTCATTAAATAGTGAACTTAATTTGTTTTAAAACACAAAGAATAAGCATGACTTTTGAATTGGTTTTGAGTAATACACTACAATAAATAGACTTAAAAAATGTGTATATATATGTAAAAAAAAAAGATGCTTAGATCAGGTGGTTAAGACTGAAGAATCTGAACTGACACTATCCTTGTAATCTCCTTGTCTCATTCAGCACTTGCATTTTAGGTTTTTTAGTTGCAAAGAGCTTTACAAAATAAAACTTTTTTTAATAAAGATATTAAACATCCCAGGTAGCTCTCCTTTGAATTGCTCTATTTACTGATGCCCTCATGATGAGCATCAGCTAGGCGAGGAGGCTAAACTGTAAAAGCAGACAAATATATTTTCTCTAGTCCTTTTTTAACTGGAGAACTTTGAAGTTGCTGCTGTTGCTTTTCTCTACAATCAGTTTCAAAGGAAAATTTTTTCTGAAGGGGATTTGCATCACAGGATCATGCAGTACTGCAGGACTGTTAAAAAAACTCCCAGGGGTTCTCACAGTATTGTGAATGAATGTAGTACAGTAATGACTTGCAGGGTGTGGAGACAGACTGCAGCTTTTTACTCTTGTTGGTGGAGAATATAGATCTGGAATTTATATTAAAGAATAAATTGTTTGTAAGACACTTTGTGTCAGACTGAAGAGACCATTATTGTACAGCTGAGAACTATTAGGTGGAAATGCTTTTCTCTGAATTAACTTACATTGTCATCATCGTCTTCGCCTTGGTGTGTTCCCAAACTATGCTACTCCCATCAGTGAGAAACAGATTCCTATGCCTAAGTCTGCTCTCTCTCTTAAATCTGCAGTAATCAAAAGAGTGCAAAATATCTTTGTTGTATTATTGCGATTGGAGGGGTAACCTGCCTTTCTAAAACTCCTTTGGAAAGTTGGTTACTTGATGAGGTATGAGTAATTCCTTCTCCTTTTTTCAGTGCTGCAGGATGTCTTCCCTTAATTTCCAACTGAAGTCGTTGGCTGATGGCTGGCTGATGCCTTGGGCTCCTGCCATTTTGTACTTTTCCTTTCCCCATCATAACTCTTCTTTAAGTATCAGATCATGCTTATTTTTCTGGATAAGTGGAAGAATATTCTCCAGAAATAGTCTTGCTTTTAGTGATACTGGGCCCTTGGCTTGGATTCAGTTCCATCTTTTCTTCCTATTAATTGATCTCACTCCATCTCAATTGTCTCTTGCTTCCAGCAGCTCTAAGCGGTGGAGCTTTTAGCACTCTTTTAGCCCACGCTTGCCAGATGGCATTGCAAGGAATCACCATAGGTGTGTTCGGTGCAGTCTTCCAGTTTCGATCCAAACATGACTTACATCATTAGATTCTAAAGAGGCATTTGTATTCCAGCCTGAGGTCAATAACGTTCCCCAGATTCTACAGGGTCTCTCTTCCAGGGTCATCAATCACTGTGGCTAAACAAGGAAAAGGACAGCCAAGAAAACTCTGCTCAGTGGACATTGCACATAACAATTATGTTGGGGCAATTGAGATTTAAAAAAATAAAGGCTTAAACAGAAGCTGGTAAGAGAGGCAGATGTTTCTCATTTCATTAGTAATTCAGAGCTTAAGTGAACTAATTTGTATGTGCCACTTAATCATCTCTGTGTCCTTCTGTCAATACCCATTCTGTTGTCAGGAGACCATGCTTCCTGAACTTTCTCTCACTTGCTTGTTTCTCAAATTTAGCTCACATTTGATGTGCTGCATGGCCTACAGTATCCTCACCATGCTAATAAGACCATAAATTTGTCCACTGCTGGAATAAATTTGAAAGTATTTTGAAGTTTGTAAATGTTAAATAATGTTTTCCTTTGCTTGAAATATTTCCTTATTTTTTCCATTGCGGTTTATTACATTTTAGAGATTAATATTTTACATTTTTCACTTCCAAAAAGTAAGACTGGTAAGTAAAAGACTGCAGAAAATATTACATTACCTTTAAAAAAACACTTCTAATTGCCACATTTGCAATAACGCTACTGTTTGCATACCAGAGTGGATCTCAAATGGAACTTTTTACTTAAGATAGTTATGAAACAACTTCTCCCCAAAATACACCTTGTGTTGTTCTTGTTGTAGAGTTTTGAAAGCCTATGTGTTCTGTTAATACTTCAAGTTGGGAAGTAAATATTTGAGAAGTCAGTCAAATTGAGCATCTGGCATGGCTTTTTTTTTTTTTTTTTGTTCCAAATAATTTTGATAGACTAATAATTAAATACAGTAAACACAACTGTAATCTGAAAGGGTTTTTTTTAATTAGGTTTAATGTTTCTCATACTCTTCCAGTCATTCTTCACTCTAGAGAATTTCTACAGAGATTTCCAGTAAGAACTTCCCTCTTCCAGTGTGTCTGGCAGCTTCTGTTTTCTCAGAGGGGGATGCTTGCTGGAGGCTGGTCAAAGTGATCACTGTAAGAAAAGCATTTTTTTTCCACCTCTCATGGGATTAACCCATCATCTGTGCTTTCTGATAGCATGAGTCAACCTTCATCCCTCCTCCTCTGTTCTTAGAAATGACGGGAATCGATGGCTGCTTTATACAGGATGTTTCTGTCTGATTAACTGAATGGAGTTGGACTGGGTACATTTTGCAATTTAAGTGTTGAAAGGAAAGTTTTGCCTGTCTCAGAATATGAAAATTTAAACTGTGTTATAAGGTATGGTTAAAACTTGATCCAAAACAGGTTGATTTAAACCAAATGCACAGATGAGGGCACCTAAGAAAGTGCTGTGACACTCTTGGGGGAGAAGGAGATCAATAAAAATTCTTAGTTCAGTCTACAGCTGCTAATAAAGAAGTATTCTTGATGTCACTTTAGACGCGTGCAATGCTTAATTTGGGTCAGTTGTAGCATCCCTAGTGTACACTTCAAATCATATGGATTTTCAAGTAGATTTTCCCTGATAACTTCACTAAAGGAAAGATCAAATGGGGAGCTTCTGTTAATAAGACAACCTAAAGCCACAGTCTGCAGTTTTCCAGTATTCAGCATGTTACTGGCATTAGCCTAATAGGTGCAGATACCCCTGCGTGATTTACTGAAATTCTGTCTGTTACTGAAAATAGTCTCAGTAACAGGTGCTACGGGGAGAGAGCTATGAACGTAGTGAAGCCTGCTGCAAGTCATTTAGAAGGCAAAATTTGTATTCTTTCTTTCATTTCTTTCTTTTGCTTATTGTGAAACCTTAGTATATGCAGATGCAAGTGCTACACTGGCCAAAAATTGAAAAAGAGTTGTTAAATAAAAGATGCTGTGGAGGAAAAGGGAAGACTTTTTTCATGTGTTTAAATTGGGAAAGGAAACCCCCACCCTTACTCATTGGAACTGTGATTTCAAGAGCAGTTCTGGAGGTTCCTGCTTCTGTATTGGTACAAGACTGTAACTCAAGTCAGTAACAATTTGAAACAAGGACCAAATGATGAAAATGGCATCAAGATGATGTAGTTTACAAAAAAAAATGTTTGGGATGATTAACTAAAATACAGGTTTTATGTTTTAGATTGCACAGTTGTGCAACCTTTTTAGATTGGGAGTGCCCTCTATATTTGAGGCTTATAAATTAAAATATCAAGCAACTTATAGCAATGAAAATAATGATTATTAGTGTTTTTAAATAGAAGAAAATAATCTGGAGATGTTCAGTGAGAGATACTTACAAGTTCTTATAATGACAAGAGTACATTTCAGTGATCACTTATATCAGCTGCTGATGCTACTCTGTGTCAGTGTATGTTACTTCCCATTGATTGGTAGTGTGCTTTAAAGGATATTTTCTTTCTTTTCAGAGTAGTAGAGTACAATTATGGTACAGCTGATTGCAGACAGTTTCTGCATCATATATTCAATTATTCCATCTCAAATGCTAAAGAGGGTGGTTGTTTTTTTTTCCCAAAATGAGCAAAAATACTTGATAGGGACACAGTAGTTTTAAAGGTTAGAAGTTCAGCTCTTAGCTCCTGCAGCAAAATGCTTTTAGCATTTTTTCCATTATCTGTCTGGAAAATTGCACTGTTTCAACTTGTAATTTTTAAGTAAGTTTAATTGAAAAATGCATAATAGGTAAAAAATTTTAAAAATAGTTAAACTAAGCTTAATCTGGTTAGGCTGTTAATGATCAGCAGGATTAACTTCAACTAAAATAAGGTACCTTTAAGCAGAGACATGAATAATGAAACCAATAATGGTAAAGTCTCAGGAATGATTGAAAGGATTTTGCATAAACAAGGTGGTAATTTAACCTTAAATAAGCTTTTTGGGGGATGTAACATCTAAAATGGATAAAGGACTCTGTAAGAGCTATCCCTTTAATTCTCTTCAGAATCTGTAGGTTGTTACAATAGTTTGAAAGCGTGTGTTTCTTATTTAAAGTTAGCAATAATTACTTGATATTTTGCATATTCAAGAACATTGCATGGAAATGAATCCTCACAACTTGCGCTAGTCATATGTCAAATAATATTGTGGTTGGTTTCTGCCTTTGATTCACTGCAGATGTTTGCTAGGTTGATGTGCTTTTCAGCAAGAATTAGCTTTTCAATTTTAAATACTGAAAGTCAGCCAGTCAAGTTATCCCACAGATGAAGAAGCACTAAATTTTAAAGGAAGGAAATAGAGTTTTGAGTATTCATATACAAATGGTATCTGCCTGCTCTCTGGAATGAGTGTGCACAAAGCATTTCTGTCTCCCCAACCACACTCATTGCCAAAGCATCTGAAAATGCTGAAAGATAAATACAACCTCCTTGTAGAAAGACGGTGCCCAACAGAGGTTGTTCGATCACTCTTGTTATGAAGAATAGCACAGATGCTATCAATACAATGATTTTGTTTATAGGTTGAAGGTTTGCCAGCTGCGTTTTATTGCTTTAATATCTAACTGTCGGTGGATCTGATCTGCTTTTCCAGTCCTTGTGTTGATACATTAAAACACAGGGTTGCATTTTTGGAGAGTTCAATGTACCTACTTTTTAGTCATTAATTTACAATATCTCAGTTCCTGTAACGTAGTGATAAACGAGAAGTTTCTTGTTGCAGTTGTTTCAGCAGCTTTTTCCACACAGGATCCCCATTTTTATTAAAGCTGCTATACTGTGGACTGTTAAGTGAATCTGTTAAAGATGAAAATAGCTTAGGCTGATTTTTGGTGTTTCAAAGCATGCTCATACCTTGGTCCACATGGGCTTTCATTTAGAAAGCAGTACCAATTTTGCCTTTTTTTTTTTTTCATTTTTTAAGGTTTTTTTTTTTGTGTTGCTGTTGTTGTTCCCATGGATTTTTTGCAAGTGGATATTTTGAGAGCCATTAAAAAAATAAAAACTTAAAAAAAATGTTAGTGGTGTTTTAGACAAGGCCAGATGCTTGTCTAAGTATCCAAAACATCAACAGATGGTGACATGGGAAACGTGGTGCTCATTGACAGAGGTTTATGCAGCACGGGTGTGATGTTTGGATGTTTTATTTTCATTGTGGCAGGACAGCTGCATATCAGCATAACCGTCTTTTCCGTCCTGAAAAAAAGAGAGCAATAGTCAAAAGGGTCGTGTGTGTTCAGTGGGTATTGACTCTTAGCAGATCAACAGTCAGTACAATACCATGAATATTTGCAAAAGTATCAAAATGTAAATTAAATGTAAGAAGAAATCACAAAACTCTGCAAAAATTCCTGTTTTCTAAGGGTCAGGGTACTAAGTGTGTGGGTTTCATGTTTTTTTTTTCAGAATGTCATTGTCGAAAGGCATAAATCTTAATAAACAACATTCTTGTTTGGTAGGTTTTGTTGGCCTCTTCGATTGGAGTGCTTTGTTCTTGATATCAAAAAAATCTTTGGACACATTTTGCTTTCTTTTATAAGTCTTCTACCTTAGCAGCAGCCTCTTCAGACATACCGAAAATGTAGCAAACAAACCTAAATTTGGTATCCAAGCCTTCATGAGCATCTTATTTCCTCATCTCCTTATTAAATAAAAGTAGCAATAGTAGTAATTCCTCAATCCACAGATGTCAAAGTACTTTGCATGTGGTGATTAATTGCGGTAGTCAAATTGTCCTTGTTTGATATAGCTAAGTCTTGAGGATCAGGGACTGACCTATCACAAGATCTCACAACAAAATGATGTCAAGCACTGAAAAAGAAGCGGGTGTCATTCATAATTCTGCCTCCTCTCTCCTTCATTTCTTTTCCACATACCTTCACCTAGTGCCTTGTTTAACTCTCTGCCAAAGTGATGTGGCCGTGTGTTGTTTAGGCATTTTTTTTTTTGGAAGAGATGGAGATGTAAATTGTCAGATGAGCTTGTCTGGTGGACTTTTATCCTGATAACCTTATCCTCACTGACCTTTAGATTCATTTCTAATTATAGACTAAAATGTTTCATAATTGCATGGTTTTCAGACATTATTGCTTTCTAGCACAAAAGCTGGTATAAACACTGTTTTTCTTTTCCTGACAAATGGAAGTGCTTTTTTTATTATTACTACTTGATCTCATCTGAAATCAGTACAGCTTTCCTCCGCTTTTTTTGTTCTTTTAAGAGGTAATAAGAGGGAACAGCTAAAAGGGGTATAACATTTTCTGAAATCACAAAACATCCCTAAGTGTGCTTCATAAAGTAATGATGGTCATCTCGTCCCGTCCCCCCCCCCCTTTTTTTTTTCCCTAAAAATGATTCTGGTTCTCCATTCATTCCCTTTAGCAGTTTCACCAATACTATTACATTAAGTAACAAATCCAAAATTATTTTAGATGTGCAAGTACTTGACTTGCCATTTTCTCCACTAGCAAAGTGTTGCACTTAATGAGGAAAACAAAGTTTTGAACTTTCATTGAGAACACCGAAGCAGTCAGTTAAAAATCACTACACCCACTCCTTTATTTATTTATTTATTTATTTAATGAATGTAGCCCCTTTATGGGAGACTGACCTTTGTGGGTTTGCTAAAAATCCTCTTGCTTAGACTCAGCTGTAGAAAATGCAAGTGTTAATTTCCAATTCTTTTTTCAGCGAGTGTTTTAAACTCTATTTTATGTAACTTTAAAGACTAGTTTATCATTGTACAAAACTTGAGATAGCAGATTTGGTTGAAGAAAAGGTGGCTGGAAGTCTGGTGCTCGAAATAATAAAGGTAATTGTTGGACTCCCTTTATTTGGCGTATGCTTTCCTGATGCTTGAATTAGGAAGGTAACACCCACATTTTGTGGAAGGCCACTTTGTCAGCTTTCCAGATGCTGGAATAATTTCATAGCCAGGCAAGAGATTATCTGCATGTCCTGAAGCCAAAATAATTTCTGAGTGGTGGTAGTGAGCGTCTCTGTCTAGAGAAGTTGTGTTCAGTTGCTACAACCCTCAGGCATGGATTTTAGCTCAAGTTTTTACTTTTGGTCTTGGGGGGGGCGGGTGCCTGTAACATGTCACTTAAGAGGAAAGTGTTTGCTGCCTTAGCATGAAGTAACTGTGCCTTGATAAAGAAGAGTCCTGTTGGGCCGCTTAAACATAACTGGAGTACTGGCAGTCCAGGCCGAAATAGAGATGACCTCTGGAAAATGTCCTGTGCATCCAGGACAAGAGGTTAAAGAAAACTCAGTCTTGTGTCACTAACAAAGGCTGCAAGAACATGAGCTGAACTCCCATTGGGGCTCAGGGAAGCCATGTGGAAGTTTAACTTGAGAAAAATTTATTGGAGCCACGCATCACTGGGTCCACTGCTCGCAGATCACCTTTGCTTCAGATGAGCTCGTCTGAAGATTAAATGAAACTTCATAAATTCCTTTTTTGGCAGAATTAAGAGCCCATTGACCCTGTCAGATCATGGAATTTCAAACCTACTGCTAAGGCCACCAAACTTTTTTTCCCCTTTCACTGAAAGACGGTTGCGTGGTTGCAGGTGACATTGTAGAATAGAGCTTAACAAAGGAGAAGAACTGTCCGAGCTTGCTTTCCTTTCTCCTTTTCCCTCTGCTCAAGGTGATTTTAAATGCCTTTTGAGTACACTGTGTAATGGACAAGGCAGCAATTATTCCTTGTCAAATTTATGGTTACTTGATTATTTACATCAGCTGAAAGAGGCCAAAATCAATGGGAGCTCTTTTGTGCTAACAGTGGAACTTCATTTTATCCCTGTCAGAGACCTAATTTGCCTCAGCAACTGCTATTGTCAAAGTAGGGCAGAGCCTCTTTCCCTGAAGACCTTAGACTAAAATTGCTAACGCCGCTCTCCTCTCTGCTGTCCTCGACAGGCAGAAAACAGTCATACAGAGAAAACTAACTTTAAAAATTTAATATTAATGAATGATGCCTGTTATTTTCCAGTCCTCTGGAAGATAGCTCCGTCTCCGCACAAGTTTGTGGGTTTTACAGTTGAACATTTCAATGTTGTTGTCCCTCTTGAATCCCCCTTCCGAGAAATTAGTGTTTTTTGTGTTTCCATCATAGATCTTTTTTCCTGCTACTCTGTAGAAGTCTGCTGTACATATTAAGCATTATAGACAGAAGGTCTATCTTAAAGATATTTTGATATATATAGCAGTTGGACTAGATGATCGTTGTATGTTCCTTCCAATTGAAATATTCCATTCCAATTCCATTCCTGAAGAAGCTGTTATATATTTTGTTGGTGAATGTTATACAGAAATACTGCAGTTCACCAATTTTGTCAGCATATAACGTAGCTCTGAACAAAAGAGTGTTTGTGAGCATGTCTGATGGTGTAGCCTACGGACTACTTCAGGTTTTTTATTTATATTTAAAAATGACTGACGTGGTGCTGCTAGTTTATTTGTTCTATGTAGCAGGGCTTGAACCACCCCATGTTGGCATAATTTCAGTAGGACACCAATATGAGCTCAGAACGTCTTCGTTCAGTTTCAAATTCACCTGTTCCTTAAACTGTGATGGCCAGAGTAGGGCTTTTATCGAGTACCGGAAGAAAATGCACAAGCTGTTACAGGGGAGAGAGCCGGTGTTAGGAATAACAGGGAAGGCTGCTTTGTTTTTGGAAGTGTCTGACACAATAAAAAGAAGCATTTCTCATTTACATTGACTTTCTGGAGCTATAGAATATCATTCTTTGATGGGCTTCACTTCCTTGCAGGTGGGCTTTCATTTGTGTTTGCTTTAGCTTTGGTTATATAAACACGAGGCTTTGCTGAGATGCTTAATGCCTTTATGGTCCGCGGTCTCAAGGGGGCTGCAAGTACTCAGCACCCTTGACGGATGATCCAAGGTAGTTTTTAAGAAATCTGCTCCTTTACAAATCTGTTTTCTTTTATGCATAACCTCTTTTTTTGCATAGGTGAGAAGCATGGAAGGGAGAAAAACCACGTGTGCACAAACATGTGGATATTGTTTATTCCTTGGTAGTTATTAAGGAGTGTCAGAGAGCAGTTTGGAGTTGGTCTGTGATGACGGTTAGCACCTATGGGGAAATGCCAGCAACCTGAAGAACGTGTTCCAGGCTGGTACATCTCAATATGCCACGGTTGTTTTTCAAGGAAAGAATGGCTAAACATGAAAGGTCATAATTTTCACTTTGCGTTAGTAAGCATACTGGCAATTTGGTTTTTTGCTGTCGTTTTTCTTAAAGTAACCAGAGAACAGCAGTATAGCTTAATATTTGGACAAGTCACTTCCATTAATAGAGTGCATTTTTCTAGGTGATTGCAGAACAAGCAAGATGTGATAAAGAAGGGATTTAGAGAGAAATGCAGTTTGCACACTTGCCTCATTCTTTCTGCCCTGAAATTTTTATAGCTTCATTTTACGAAATATGCCAAAGAGGGCTTTTCTTCAGCTGAATAGGCTTCAGGTTTTTGCATTTTCTTCTTCCCAGTGTTCCTTCATTTTGCATGTTTTACAGTGAGTTACCTTTTGCTGTGTTGAACCCTTTTCACATTATCGCTAAATGGGTGATTAGGCCCAAACTTCTCAAGTGTAAACTCCACCACCACATGAGACGCATTCTGGGAACACGTATGGCTCTGGACAATTCAGTTCTCAGCCTTCATCCAGCTGTGTGCCACAGGTAGGGAAAATGCAAGGGGCAAGTGCCTCTGCCATTCAGAGCTGTTTGTATCTGTGTGTTTGAAATGTGTGCGCTCCCCATGGAGCCACCTGCCATGCCCTACTGGTGTGCTCACTCTTGGTCTTCTGTGTTGGTCTTCTGTAGAAAGTCTGTTTTAGTACTTATTTATTCCATACAGAGATGAATATGAAGTGGGTTCCCCGCAACTTAATGGAAATTCTTTTGTTTTGTGTGCTTCCTCTCCCCCTTCTCCCCTCATTGGAACTTTAAACATGCAGAAAGGGCAACAGGATTTGTTCCTACATAGATCAAACATTAGTGCATGTATAATAGACAGGTATATTTCTTCACCAGCATGACTGTCAAGTATATTGTTTCTTACTCGTACTTGCAGTTAAGCAGTTTTTATCTGAATCCTCGCGAAGTACTAACCTTTCTCTAAGTTTTCAGAATTCCAGCTTTTAAAAATACACAATACGAATCAATGTAAAGCAGTGGATATTTTTAAAATTCTCTTTTCCTCAAATTTTCCTGTATGCTGGCCAAAGTTTTTCAGTGCCAGCCAATTTTTTGTGATGCTCCAAAAACCAAAACTATTTTCAAGAGGTCACTACCTGATTAAAAGCCAATGCAGGTTGAGTTGCAAATACTGTAAGGTGACCTAGTGCTCTTGTGACCTTGTGAAGCTGATTCTAACCTTCATTCTATGCTTTTATGTGCAAATCTTCAGCTTCCTTCCTCCAGCACAAACTCAGGCGCTTCTGAAAAGTGGGTGGAGTCCTTGACTTTAAATGAGAGTTAAATGAGAATAAAAGCATACAATAGTTCAGTGGAAATGGAGCTTCTGACCAACATTAAACAATGAAAGCACTGCGTGAGTAAATGTGGAAAACCTGTTTGTTTCTTGTAAAGTAACCAGTAATAAAATGGGGCTAGGGAAGCCTTAGGCACTTTGTATTTAAATAAGCTTCTTGTTCAAGGCAGAGCTAAAGCTGCAGTTATGGATAATGCAGCTTACATTTTATTTCACGAGTAAAGATTATATTATCATAATTTCAATTGTAAATGCTCTTTACTTTTGTCAACAGGCCACTGATAAGATCTCTATGTGAGCCTCTTAGTTGACAAAATGGCACAGCATGCAGAAAGATAATAAACCTTCTGTGAGGAAATTTGGTTCAGTGCTAAATAACCTTAGTCAGATGGGATATTTCAAACGAAAAGCGTGCTTGCAGCTGTAGCACTAAGAAAAACAGCAGCAAGTTCCAAGTCCCTCTGTGTGAGTGTGCTAAGAGCCCCTGGCAGCCTCCCTTCTTGCACGGATGTCCCTTCCCCCAAGCACCTTATTTCGTGGGTTGACTTACTTCAGACTAAGGGTGGCAGTGCCACCTGAGAGCGGGACAGCAGCATTCCTCGCATGCATCGACATGTTGCGGAAGGCTGGCCTTTGGGGCCGGCAGAGATGGTAGGCACAGCCTGTTTTGTCCCTTTGCTCTTTGCTTTGGTTTTGAGCATATAAAAGAGGAGGATTAAGGCTTTCCCGTTCCCTCTGTTCCTTCCCTTGAATAAACAGATTTGCTCCAGTTTTTAAGCATTTTGTGGGTGTATCTTTTGAAACGTTAATGAATGCCAACAGCTTGTTGAGTTTGAGAACATATTGAGAATATTCATTCTAGTTCTCCTCCTTCCATCCCACAACAGGTTTGGGATTCCTGGAACGCAGCTGTTCCTAGCAACACAGCTAGGGGAGGCTTGATCTTTTTTTTTAATATTTGGGGGGTGGCAGGGCTGACTTCAGTAGTGCTACAGATACCAGAGGTGAAGTCTACAGATGCCACATCCATCTGCTTTTCTGGGTCTTGTACTGAGTAGCCTTTAGCCAGAAAATGAGTCTGGTAAACTGACTGTGGTTACTGGAATAAGTTATCAAATAGAAAGCATAGTTATAACCCAGGCATTAAGACAGACTGGTTTTTTTTGGTCACGTCCATCTGACCCTGCTGAGCTCATAGTTATCTCACAAGAATAACTAAGGTTAGAGTTTGGCCAAACGCCTTCCTATCTCTCCTTCATGTCCCACTGAAAAAAATTATACTGAAGGGCTGCACAGTATACTGAGAGGTAAAAGCAAATTAAGACGAACAAAAAAAGTAACTAAAAAAGCTTTTTTTTTGCTAGTTTGACACTTAAATAAGCAAACACGAATTTGCTACTAGCAATCACATATAGCAACCTTAAAAGAAACTGGATAGGAGCTGTATGATATGGTTTTGGAAAGTGCATCTAAACGGGTGCTTCTTATCAAGACTTTACATTCATTTCTCACTCTGGTAAATGCTGGGAATCATTCTCAGAGACTGAATTATGGAACAATTAAAAATAAAAAGGTGGAGAGGTGAAAGCAAAACAACTGGTCTAAAGCAAAGATGATAGGCCAGTCAGGCACAGCAACGAACACTTCTTGCTGTGGGAGATGCCAGAACGATCAGCAGCAAGACATGAAAGACTGCTCTCAACCATCCTGTTTCTTAAGACCATATGGTAGTCCCTTGGAAGCCCTTAGATAATGGTTGTTGGAAACTTTAATGTGGGGATAAGATTTAAAAGTCAGCAACAAGAAAACATACAGTGACTGTTCCCTTGATGCCTCCTGAAAAGTGAAGTCTTTTATTTACTGTTCTTAAATTTTAAGGGCTTTGGATGAGGCTTGTCTCTGCTTTCTGTAGTGCTTCATAACTGCCTTTGAATCTTATTTTCAGTCAGAAACAAAGGAATTTTTAACAGGATCTGTGCAATTTGGACTTTACTAAATTCTTTAACTTGAGGTGTTGCATTACAGTTTTTTCATTTTTTGCCTCGTTTATTAAAGCAGATTAATTAATTTCTGATTACATGCATGTATAAAAAGTTATCAATAGCAGAACTTTCACTCCTGCATGTGGAGATCTCTCTCTCATGTTCACTCCATGTGTTTGAGTTCTAGGCGATGAACATGACAATGATGCTTCCCATTTTTGTGTCAGCTACAAAAGAGAATAATTTAATCTCTTAATGGCATTGAGCATTTGCTGTCCTTGATCAGAACTAGATTTCTAAGGCTTTTTACATTAGCTGTAACACTGATTTATTAAGTACTTGCGTAACTTCACTTTTTCAGTTTAAAAAAAATTAAAAAATTTTCCTCTGTGTTCACTGGAGATAGAAGTAAAGAAATTAGGTATGACATAAAACAGAGAAGCTAAATAAGAAAAAATTTAAAAGCTCAGAAACAGAAAAACCCAATGAACCCTAAAGCTTCTAGTTTTTCTCCTCCTCTGATGCACAAAATAGTTGAAGTTCTGCTTGATAGGCCTTGAACACACAAAAATTTAGTCATGTTTATTTGCATGTTAGATGCGTTTAAAAAATTTAAGTGTAGCTTGCATTATCTGACAGTCTTAAAAGCTGTTTGTGCTGCCAAACAACAAATACCGGCATGCATTCAGTGGTTGTCATCAGCTGACCCTATAATACATATTTATGACTGTTTACTTTAAAGCTAATAAACCTATCCGTTTCATGTATCTTCTAATTCTTTACTAAGATGGATTATTATTAGGATTGTCTTCTATTCCTCTATCTTTCTACCTTGCTCTTCAGATTCTGAGGCTGGGGAAGATGACGAGTAAAAAATCAAGAGATAATAAATGAACCAGAACATGTCTTGTGGTTAGAAAGTATAAGTGTATTTGTTATGAGTGTGCTTAGGCTATAAGATCACCTTCATGTTTATGAGGAGCTTTGCATGAGCTTTTGCGACCAAAGACCAAATGTGATTTTCCTAAAAATTGTACAATGTGTATTTCTTGAACAGTCTCTTTAATTCTGACAGAGTATTCGAAGTGCTATAGTGACTTTGTGCGTTGTGTCTCTAGAGCCAAAAGTTGCTGCTGTGTGCACTGTATTTATAGTGTCAAATGTAACTTCAGCAGTGACATTGGAGCGAGGGCATGAGGTGGTTTTGTTGTTACAAAAGAGCTTTTTTTTTTTTTTTCTTTGCAGGAGTTTTACGTCCTAATCACTTGGTGGCAACTTGATTAATGGAATTTACCTTAACCATTTTTCTTGTCAGTGAAGCATTTACTGAATTTGGTAATAAGGAGATTAGTTGCTTCCTCTTTATAGGGCTTAATATTGAAAAGGGATTCTTCTGAGATAAATATGATTGAGAGCATTCATTTAGCTGTATGATGGACACAATGTAGATCAAAAGGAGACATAGATACATGCTAGGAAACTAAATGGAATAGAGTCATGTTAGTTAGCTGAAAATGCTTGAGGTTTCAATTCTGTCTCCTTAGTTTTGTCACTGTATTTCTCTGTAATCCTTGATAGGTATGCAAACTTATTACTGTGTCCAAATTCCTTCCAGGACAAAGTAGGGATGATGGGTGTCACCTGGCAGAGCAGTCACTGGGAGCTTACTCCAGGGAAAAAATGTGCCAAATATGCTTAATAGGATAAAGTTCAAAACGGAGAAAAATAGCAAGTATGAGCATACTGGGCTCAATTATGCCTTTCCTGTGGCAGAACTGTCGTAGGTGTAGGGAAGTAGTATGCTGTGGAGCACGGGTGCCTGGAAGCAATTATAAACTTGGAAATGATAACGCCTGCCAGATACCGAGGGACAGGCAGCTGAGCGGAGAAAAGGATTTGCTGTAACTTTTAAAAGATAGTAAATCTTCTCCCTTACTTGTCATGTGCATGGGAGGGTGGTGGTTTCTTACCCTTTCATTCCCTGTTTAGAAGTGCTTGCTATGGAGAGATGAGGGCTTTCAGCTGCACCCACAGCACTGTGTGACTTGCATGCAGGAGTTGTGTAAATTCAATTCTCTGCACTCTTGTCCCTCTTCTCCTGTCTTTGTGGTACGTTCTCCCATTCTCATATGCTTTACACAGCAAACTTGAAGCACCTCACTTCAGAAAAGCCACAATTACATTTTAGAGGGTTACTTTCTGAAACTTTGAATTGCTACTGTTCTCCCTTAAGGTGTTGCTAAGCAATAATTAGGTGTACCTGGCAGCTTTAGCGCTGTCATTACACACTAGATGTGGTAAAAAGGAATATCATTTATTTGTTTAAATTACATAACTACAGAGTTGGCTCAGGGGATCACTACACAGTTAGTGAAAAGAATGAATAATCTTTCTGAGCTACAACATTTAAACCCTAATCTTATGATGAGTTTTTAGTATTAAATCCCATGGTTTGTAAGTGAATTTAGATGAAGACAAGGTTGTCCTATGGTATCAGTCATACAGCTTTTAAAGTAAGCCCTCCATCAGATACTACTTTTCTTTATCCACTCACAGCAAAAAGTATAGTTCAGTTCAGTTGGTGAGGCACTGTGGGCTGCTGCTTTGATGCAGTATCCACAGCATGAAAAGTTTTAAATTAAATGTTAATGGCACATCCCTGTAGTTCAGGGTCATTGATCTTTTTTTAGTGAACTTTGAAAGGAAACAAAACCTCCACCTTTTTAGTAAATTAGAATGGTATACTTTGGTATTTCTTGCCAGATTAGGAGACTGACCTCCTGTGGTTTGATAGAACTATTTAGTAGATGTCTGTTTGCTATATTCACAAGAATAATTTTCTTATGGCTGTTCCACCATGGCATGTTAAAGTTGGTATCAAAACACATTTCCTAATAAATGTTATAAGAATTCTGACTTCATAGACAAAAAGTTGCTTCAAATAATACAAATTACATACTTTATATTCTTTTTAAATACAGAAGATCATCTTGCTAATGGTTATGCTAGAAATTCAAAATACAGTTGTTTTTATGTAGCAAATGCCTGCCCAGTATTCAGATATAGAATTAAAAATTCATGGCTGAAAAGCTTACAGCTGAATCAAATTCTGATATGAGCTTAGAGGTTGCATTGGATGGGGAGAGTCCAATTCCCAGTGGCTTTCAAAAAAAAAAAAAAAACCAAACACAAAAACCTCAAACCAACTAGATGCAGTTAATACTTTTCCTTCCTGCAAGATATGGCCACTTAGTTAACTGAGAATAGAAGACAAGGTATAAAATAGTAGAGCATAAAGTAATATACAGACACGTACGGCAAAATGATAAATTATGCAGCATAACTGTAATGGCACTATGTCCTTGTTAGGTACTTGAGTCTAATGCCATTGCTTACAAGTAAAGTAGGAAGAAACTGTAATATGTTATTTGAATGAGATTTTAATCCACAGATACTGAGTTAGTGCTGTAGAATTTAAGATGGTGTCTCAATTATTTATGACAAACTTGAAATCAAAATATGATTTTCATGGTCTTTCCACTATTTGGATTGAATACTTGCCAAAAACCTACTAAATTAATCAGCTTTTCATTGGTCAGTTTTAGTATCTTGAGAGATGAGTATCCTTTACCAAGCAATAAATACATAAATAAGCCCTTCTTCTTGTAGCAAATGATTTTAAAGATGTGTATTTAATTGTCACATATATTATGCATGGATTTAATGAGGCTTTTCTCGGACTAAGCTGTCAAGGAGCTAGAAAACTTCTCACCACAGTCAAGAAAATCTTAAGGAAAACTTCGTTTTCAGATTGGGCTGAAACATTGAAAGTCCTGTGTTTTTTAACTTGGGAAACTGGATGCTTACTCTGAGTGTAGGTTAATGCAGGCTCTAGAATCTTTTCCTTGGGTGTGCTGCTTTGGCAGTCTGTCATGTTGCATCCCCAGCAGACTATCACCCTGTTTTCAGTTTCACCCTTTTTAATAAAAATGTTAATAAGTCCACCTAAGACAACTTGTTTGCTTTGTTTCTGTGCAAAGAGAGCAGAGTTAAAGATGCTACTAAAGACAGAAAGACCACAAGGTGCCTTGTGGCTTGCTGATTGCCAGTGTGATTATTGCAAGCAAGTGCTGGTATCTTATAACTGAAGAGGGAAAACCAGGAGACAAGGCAGCTAACAGTCTTAGGAGGCTTCCCCGGTGAACTCTTTATAGACTGTCCATCAATATGAATGCTTTATTTAGTCACCAGTAATAACTAGGAAGTAACAACCTGATCATGAAATTGCTGCCTGGCATGAAAGCCAGATTTCATCCATACTCCCTGCTGCCTCCTTCATCCTGTCATTTAGAGTTAGGACTAAAACCCTCATGTTCTGGCCAGTCTCATAAGTGGAATTTAAGTCTCAGCATCTTGTACCGTAAGTTTCTTAATGGTTCCGGGCCTGAAATGGATGCCATGGTGGTACTTCCCTGCATACTTCCCTTTGGCATCTAATCTATTTTAGATATACTCCAAGTATGAGACACTACTGTGGATTTCTGTGTTCTGAGTACATTTGAAATGTTCTCCTTCTGGGAATTTCAAAGAAATTAAGACACACAACTTCTATTCAGGTCCAAAACATTATAAAGTCATGCTTGATTCATAAAGCTGAAAGCCATGTGTTGTCCGAACAAGGCCAGGTTGGATGCGGCTTTGAGTAACCTGGTCTAGTGGAAGGTGTCCCTGCCCAGGGCAGGGGGGTTGGAACTAGATTATCTTTAAGGTCCCTTCCAACCCAAACCATTCTACGATTCTATGAAAAATAAGAGCCAGGGGTGAAACCCACCACCAAACCACCCAGTCCTTTACTAATCTTTCATGGCAGTGCAACATTGCCTGTCACCAAGACTACATTATCTCATCTGGAATTCTAACAAATTTTATTCTTGAAATTTAAAGTCTTGTCTCATACCCCATTTTCTGAGGAAGGCCACAGTCTATCTGTGCTCACCTAATACAGAACTCTGTCATTGAATACGACAGATATTGCACAGGGCAGACCACTGTACGAGACTGGCTGATCCATGTAAAAATACCTTCCCAAGACAAACTGATACCCCTTAGTCTTAAAGAAAGAAATAAGGAAAAAGTCAAAACAGTGCAGTGCCTTGACTCTAAACTTTAGGAACTCTGCAAACCCTTTCATGTAATTCATAATCTTCATTGCAATCACCACTGTAACAGATACCTAATTGGTAATTTGGGCAATCGTATTTATGTCACTTTCGTGTTTTCCTGCCGCTTGTTTCTCTTTATTGTAAGGAGCTTGATTTGTCCATCTGTTGTGATGAATTCTTGGTCCTTGGGGTACTATATCATTTGAGTGATTTGGCTTCTGGCAGAGGTTATCAGCGAGGCTGTGCTGGAAGACCTCTCCTTAGTGAAACCATGGTGTTTGGTTCAATTGATAGCGAGCCTCAGCGTAGGACTGACCTTGCTGGAGCTGTGTGTTAACTCTGTGTTGTAAATGCTGACCTGCAGTAGAAGGAAGAGGGCACCTCTCTGTCCTGGTCTGATCAGATTGACGCCAGGTATTTTGCAAGGCGGGAGAAAATACCACAGTGCTTTTGAACAAGTGAATTTTTTTTTGTGTTCCTGCCTGAAGCTGTATGTCTTGAGTGAAACCAGGATGTATTGATTTGCTGTAACCACCTATTGACCTCTGCGTCCCTTACATCTGAGTCGCACAAGGGAACACTATTCTTTTTATGTTTTTGTTGTTACTTGTTGTTGTGAGTCACCTAAGATATATGTATGCTTTGTGTGTAACAATTCATTCACTCTTAAGGTTCTTGCTGCTGTTTATTTTTCCATTTTTCTTCTAGGAAAAAACTTATTTTGTCCTTTCTTTAGTTTGTATTCCAAAGTCAAATTATGCTTAGTATGACAGTTTTCTTGCATTTTTTTGCACATCGAGTATGAAGCAAATTCTTGTAGTGTCTTTGCACATGCTTAACCTTGTTGTGCAGATTAAAATCTGAAAGACTTCTATGTTTTCTGAAATTGAGCTTTAGAGATGTGTGTAAGATTATCTTCAAGTTGATCAGATATTCTATTGCCTCTGGAAGGAAAAATGTTTTTTTTTTCTTTTTCCTTACCTAGTTTTGGTTTCATTGATTCTGCGGGTTCACTTGTTTGCAGTAGCCTAACATTCAGTTACTTCTGGATTTATACTTGATTAAAAGTAGGGGGGGTTAATTGATTCTTTGCAGTACTAAGTTTTTAGATGTACAACTCTGCTATTAGTTTTATAATCCCTGCATTAAGTGTCTTGCTTAATGTTGAGGCTCTTAAGCCTGGATTTGCAGGGCATTCAGTTCAGAACCCACTCCTAAAAACAGTTGCTAGCAAATGTGATCGTGGCTGTGTGTCGCTGGCTGCTGTGCTGACCTTCCTTTTTCTACCATTGATAAAAGTGCTTTTCTGTTGACGGTCCTTGCATTTTGCAGGCTGTCATTAGTAACATTGCCAATGGCTATAAAAGGCTGTTAGCTGGTTATATTATTTTTATCCAGTTTTATGTTATTATTTAAGACAGGACAAAATGCACCAAATTGCTCCAAAATGTAACAAGAAGTTCCATTGCTTATGATGTTCTGCAGCAGTGCCTGGAATGCATCAGCAGTACGTTGCTCTCCAGTGTCTTAAATTCCCATGTGTGTACCCACAAGAGTGTTTTGGGAGTGTTTGCATGATCCAACATTGTTGTGTCTACAGAACCACTGTCTCTATATGTACAGGCTATATAAAATGTATGTCAACATAGAGCTTATTTCAGTTACTTTTATTTTTCTTCTACAAATGCAGAATTTCTGAAATACTGCAGTGTGCTTTCATGAGAAAGGGCCACTGAAAATGTTGTTATTCAGAACAATTTTCAAAGCTGGAAGCATTGGTCCAGCATTATCCGTGTGTATATATATATTTGATTAGCTTTTATAGAATTCTGCAAAATGGTATCTATCCACCTCAGAAGGCATTTACATTTGCATCTAATAGTATTGAAAGATCTAGAATGTATAATTTTTTTTATGACAACAGAAAATTGGGAAGCAGGTTATCTAAGTATGAAGCCTGAGAATAAACATAAAATTAATGTGTATATTTGAGTAGAGTCCTGGAGTTACGAAGCCTCATTATAATCCAGCCTAACACCCATTTTCATTTTATGTGCACTAGCACTTCTGAAGTGGATTTAAATGCTGTTTTCTTCCTGTTTTGCAAGGGTTTTTTTCTGCAAGAGCAGCAGAAACAAGCCTCTGTGTGTATGGGAATTGGGACCCCCACTTTGTGTCTGTCTTTCAGAAGAAGAGAGAGAGATTCTCACGTGGAGATTCTAGTTAAATCTCTTGCAGGATGATTTTACTTTCTCACTCTAATGTGTGGGGTTTTTTCCTTCTGTAAGTGGTTAATTTGGAAAAGAACAGTATTTGAACATGATTTAAGATACTGTTGCATTAATAATTGAGCTTTTTGCTTCTCTAAGCAGTAGAATAAATTCAGACAGTTTGTGGTTACCCAGTTGTGCAGTAAATCTGGTCTAGTTCTGCTGCCTTTGTTTGGAAAACTTTTCTCAGTTTATTTTGCAAGCACTTCTGCAGTTTGTGTAATATGCCCATATAAAACATACATACAAGCATCAAAGCACAAATAAAATAAGCAAAAATCCTGCTACTGCCAGTATTTTTATTTTTTTTCCCCTCCAGAGTTTATTCTTAAAATCCTGACCCATACTGGCTGCATCAGTATAATCCACTAGCTGAGAATAATTTTAAAGACAGTTTTCTCTTTGGTGACTGTTAGCACTTCATATGATAGTTGGGTGAAATAAAAAGAAAGTAAAAGCAGCATGTGATACCCAACATGGTCATAGAAGAAATAGTTGTAAAGGGTTTTGCAAGTGATGGATTGTTGGTTTGGTTTTAATTACACATTTTCTGACTTGCTGGCAACTATTACTGAAGCTCTTTCTGGCGGCTGAGTAATGTGCGGTTGTACGGAAAGCATTAATAGTAGCTTAAATAGGCCTTCACATGCACACAGGGTTTCCAGTGGGAATGGTTTGAAATGATTTCCTAGTAGCCAACCTTGGGGTGTCAGGTTTCCCGCGGGCGGGCGAGCAAAGCCTGGTGTGAAAACAGTCTGCCTGCACCCGCTCTGCCCTCTCCAGCGGCAGCGGGCGCCTGTAGGCTTTGTGGAGCACCGGTTGCTTTTACAGCTCCAAAACCTGTTCAGTGACTACCTTAGCCGCCTTTCCTTTTGGGAGGAAGGAAGAAAGGGCGAGTGAGGGCCCGGGGTTTCTGCCGCCTTGGGGGTGGCAGTGGTTTTCCAGCGGGGAGGCCTCCAGGAAGGGGGAGTGTGCTTGGCGTCAGAGCAGCACCAGGGCTGCTGGAAGGGAGGATGCTGATTACAATAATAAACAAATGCTGGCGATAGATTACCACACGGCTGTCAGAGCAGACAGGACCAAAGGAGGAGATCCCCAGCAAAGGCTTCAGAGGTTGCGGCAGGATCCTTTGCTGGAGATTGGGGTTTTTTTTTGCCTAAACAAAGGAAATGACTTTTTAGATTTCTTTTCATGGGCCTTGGCTGTTTGGCGGTGCAGCATCCCCTGGGCAAAGCGAAGCGGGTGGAGGGAAGAGGGCTGGAGGTGGCTTGGTTACTGCCATAGCAACACCAGCCCGCTGGTGGCCAGCTGCGAGGAAGGCAGGGAGAGGAGAGGTGGCCTCCTGTCTGGTCACGCTGCCGTGTTTCCTAGGCTGAAGTGTGCATCGTCCCATTCCGACTTCTCTGAAAAGCTGACTTTTGGTGCTTTCTATAAACAGAAGTTTCTCTGGGGATTTTTTTTTTTCCTGCTTCTGTTCCCCCCCCCCCCCCCCCTTTGTATTTTTTTCCCTTGAATGGAGCAACATGGAAGGACTTGCTCCTCCTCCCCGCCCTCTGCATCTACCACACAGCAGCGGAGGATACTTGCTCGGGGTAATTGAGACCAAACATTGAGCTTGAGGCCTGCAAGAAGCACTTGGGAGCCCGCAGGCCATTGCCGAGGTGAGCTGGAGGCAGTCCTGGCCAGGTGTGGAGAGGAGGAGATCCCCACAGCGCCATGGGGCCAGGTTAACCCCGCAAGGAGCATCGCCCGGTGTCAGCGGCTCACCCCCCGGTGCCCAGCCCGTGGGAAGGAGCGGGGACGGGGAGGCTGCGGCCATGGTGCTGCGGGAACTGCCCCTGGGGGAGCACAGCCCGGGAGAGGGGCACGCGCAGGAGCTGCCAGGGAGTTTTGAGACAGCGTAGGTGCGGAAAGAGAGAAACCTTCTTGAAGGCTATAGACCCTGGCTTGGAGGACGTACCAGGAAAATGTAGGCTTCGGAGGACGCTTAATGATGATCGGCCTGAACTTCAGCTTACGTGAGCTGCTGACAAAATTTGAAAAGGTATGATAAGCGTAGTTTTGTGTACTTACACCTCTGGAAAAGGTTATGCCTTTGAAAAATACACAATAAAAAGGGCAGGTTGGTGTTAAACTTCGGAGGTTTTCGTGTTGCTGTTAAGGTCCTCATGTGAACCCTGTGGCCTCTCAAATATGGAAGTCTACTGCTTCTTCCAATCCGCATTTCAGGTCATACAAGACTCGTTTTACAGCATGGGCTCTGATTGTGGTCATCTTCTCTTGTTTTTTTAATTTTTTTTTTTTTTGCAAAGGAAATGACAGAAAAGTTTGGACTTTGCTAAGTCAAGAGCATAAGGGGACTTTCCAGGATGCCTGTGACCTTACTTCACTATTGACATAAAGGAATTGCGCCGCAGTTTGCTGTTAAATTTAGTTGAATGTTATCTTAGTCAAACTGGTAGGTCTCATGACAGCTTTTATAAGTACTTCCAATGAATGCGCCACTTTTTTTTCCCATCGTTTCATCTGTTCTTTTATTCTAGCTGGTTACTCTTTCTCTTACCAGGACATTTGGTAACAGTAATACTGAGAGGCTTGGCTTTGCAGTGATTGCGTTGTAGTGAGAGACATGAGACCGTTCAAAACCAGGTTGCTTTCATCTAATTTGTCAGCACTTCCAATGAAATCTGGATCATCTGTTTGTAACCATTCCTAGGGTGGCTTTGTATACTGTATTTTCTTTTGGGGTTTTTTAATAACATTTCTGCATACAAACCTCCTGTGCCCTGTGTGACCAGAGTCGGTAAAAAATATATATAGTATTTTATGTACACATTAAGAAAAAACCCATAAATACTGTGGTCACAAGGCAGGAGAGCAGATTGTAAAGCCTGATTCTGTGGTTTTCTGTCCTAAATCTCTAAACTTCAGTATGTTTGTGGGTTTGTTTTGTTTTTTTGTTTTAATACAAATCAACGCTAGTCACCAGAACAGTAGAAGAACCTAAAAGTCTCAGAAAATAAAATTAAGCTACTTTTTTTTTGTTTACGTTTGTATAATGATTTTGGTTAATTTCAAAATCATAATAAGCCTGAATCCTCAGAAGACTGTTGTAAACTGGTTTGGATTTGTTGGTCCTTTTGAACTCTTGTATTTTTACTTTCCTACAGTAGCAAACTTTGGAGCTAATGAGACATAGAGTGTTTAGTATCCCACCAGCATGATTCTTCCAAAAGCAGTAATAGTAACAGCAAAAGGGTTTGTGACATGATTTCTACACTGTGTAGATCACTTTGCTCCTCTCTTGCCCCCAGTCTGTCAACAGGGCTTCACTCTCGTAATTGCTGCTGGTGCCTGTAAAGATTAGGACGCATGCTGGACTCTTTGAGATGCTTCATGATGTAGTTAAAATAGAAGTTTTGAAACCAATGTTTCTAATGTTTTTTGAACCATACGAGCCCTGGCATTTGCAAACTCCAGGCTCTCCCCTGTGATTTTGAATATTCCAGTGCCTTATTTCATCTCAAAGGAATTGATTGTAGCAATTCTCAACAAAACCAAAACTTGCAGGTCTCACAGCTCTGCTGTATTTTTTAGCTTGAAGCTTCCTGTGGCATTTTGTTGTCTACTGTGCTGAAATTTGTAACATGACATAGGAAGATACTTTGGTGCTAGAGAAGAAAATTAACATTTTAGTTGATGAACTTCAACCACAAATTCTAATCTGTGCTTATTTTGCAAGTTTTCTTTTTTTTTTTTTTTTAAAGCAAGTTCCCCTCCTCTCTCCCTCTCATGAATCCCCACACACCCATCCTGTTCTTCCTAACTGAGAAGTTTGCTGCCAGGAGAAACAGCGTTCTGACAGTGATCCTGGCTTGCAAGCTACTTTCAGCTTTCTGGGTTCATTAATATATGTTGCAAGAAGAGAATTATGAGTGCTGTTAATGTGGTCGTAATGCAGAAGCCAGATGGCATTTGCAGAAGCTTGCACGGCACTCCCTTCCTATGCAAAAGCAGAGTCGCGTTACACTGGAGTGGGCAGGGCTGCTTTGGCTTTGTTCAGTCGCAATTATGTGACTGCTGGAATTAGTAGTAACAGATTTATGATGCCTGCCCCTCAGATGTTGAGTCAGTGCCACGCGAAGAAGCCACAGAGGTTGTCGAAGGCAGGCTGGCATCCTCAGCCTTCCTAAGTGCATCATCATTCTTGTGATGAAATGAATCCTTACCCACACCATATGTCACCTGTTAAGGTACTATCCATTAAGTTTAAGTGCAAGCCAAGATAGCTTTTTGGAATCTTGAAGTGTCAGTGCAAGGGTTTTGGTAGTACAAGCAATTGAAATTTAGATGTGAAAAATATCCCAAAGTGTTTTTTCCTCAAAAAAGTTTTTTTTTCTTCCTGAAATATCTGAGAGCTTAAGTAGTAATTAAATTTCTGTCATATCTAAAGTCAATTGCTTTTGTGGATTGCTTTGATCTTATACTATAGTCCCAGTGGCTGTAGTGATACCCACTGTGGTCTGTGTACGACATTTTAGAGAGGTTTAATGTCTGTCTTTATACACACTTCTGCCACTGGTGGATTTATTATAATGGCAATTTTGCCCAAAGGTTTTGCATGTGTACTGCTCTTCTGAATGTGAATTCATTATAAACGGATTGCTTAACAGCAACTGCCACTGCAGGTCTCTGAAACAGCAGATGGGATGATCCTTTCTAAAGTTATGACTGTCCTCTGACACCAGAGGAGAGACTCCCTGGGTGAGATGAGTACCTGGATTCTTCAGAGACTTTTCTTTTTTTAACCACTTCTTTTTACAACAGCATCCCTCACTCCCTGCTACCCCCAGCATTTGTAAGGAAGAGAGCAATAGAAATCCCGTTTCCCTTTCACAATGGCAACTTTCATACGCCTGTATCATGCCCTAATTCTTACTCCCTTCTTAAGAGTCATAAAAAAGTGAAAATCTCTGAGTAAAGCAGAGGCTAAAGGGAACATCTGACCTAGCAGTGTTCCCAGAGGCAGTTGGCAGCAGCAGGTAAAATGTATCTGGTTCAACATAGACTAAACAATTTGCTATTAAAAAAAAAAATTAAAAAATTAAAAATCCATTCCTTTGCTACCTGCCGTGAGACCTCAAAAGAAAGATGTTCTGACTCATGCCTGTGGCTTTATAGTTATGTCCTTAGGTTGGCACTGACATTTTTGTTCCAGCCGTTCCAGCTGGAAGCGTTTTCTGCAGATACTTCGGTGAGCAGTCATCACCTTTATTCTTGACCTCTAAAAAAGGCAAGTGCAGCGTTTCTGTAACTGTATCTTTGCTGACTTGAACGTTGTCAGGGAAGGCAATGGGCAGTCATTTTTGTGGGACTTGCAATTCCCTGTACCTGCACGAAGTCTGGCTGTCCTGTTCCAGTCACAGGCATGATTTGTATTGAGTGGAAGAAGTACAAACCTGTCCCAGCAATATAGCCCGGGGTGACCTTTGCTGGGGAAAATGCAGTTCTTCAAGCTATTTTTCATTCATGAGGAGTCAACCTCAGTCCTACTAACTCCTCTTAAGATTTTTATGTTGTTCAAAAGCCACAGTGGTTTGCCTGTTCTGTGGCTTATACCTGGGGATTGAAATTACATAGCGGTCTGTTTGCCAACACAAAACGCTGCCAGTCTTGTGGCACAGCATCAGCGTTGGACCTGCATGTCCATTTCTTACAAGCCACATGTAGTTTGTGTGCCATAACTTGCCATCCATGCTTTGTGGTCTGGTCTTTACAGAAATTCAGTGGAATTCTGTTTCCTAATAACCATAAAAATAGTTAAAAATTGGGGTGGAATACAGAATTTTGCTGTGTATGGTGGGTTTAAAAAACATTGGAGTAAAATGTTGATAAATCCTGTATGTAACTGTTTTAAAAAAAATTCTGTGAAGTTATGATTTGGTATAGAATGCTATTGACCTTTTTCGTAAAAAAACTAAGTTGAGTTTTATATATAGGAAAAACTTGATTAAGGGATTTTGATGATAGAACCTGTAACGTTATAGGAACATCTGTTTATTTACCTTACAGAAGAAAATAACTTCCCTGGTTTAGATCTGTGTATCATAAAGCTCAAGTACTGTAGAATTCTTAATGGAGAGAATAGAATAGAGTAACATTTTGCATGTTATAAAATGCATTGTTTCTTCCACTTTAATTTTGGCATGGAAATGTGGAGTTTATTTCCACCAGTCACGTTTTTACCTTCAACAGAAGGGTTTGGGCCCTTTATAGACGAAAATATTTTGCCTGTGTTAATGGCAGTGTACCAATGAAGATGGTATAAACAAACACAATCTGAAAAAACATGAGTGGAGGTGAATATGCTGACAGCTTAGGGGGTTGCAGAGTGAATTAGAGGCCCTCTGGACTCATTCCAAAAAAAGGCACTAGAATGCCCATCATTGTGGGAGTGCTGTTGATTTGGGTTTTGGTTGGGGTTTTTTGGGGGTCTTTTTAAGGGATTTTTTTTTTGTCTTTGTAAAGGATTAATAATTTCAAAATGACAATTTTGTCTGCTATTGTAACTGTTTAAAATATCCTTGCAGTCTGTCAGGAGGAAAAAAAGAAAAAAAGTTTGATAGAGGTTGACTTCGGAGTTGGAGTCAGAGTCATTAAGTTTGATTCCGTCAAATCTTTGTCCTGTATCTTCTTTTACCCTTGGGAAGGCACTCTATTCTGCCTTTGGGCTGTTCCAGTAGCAACTTCAGCTGGAGTCAGCTACGTCTTTGGGTCCTTTTCAGAATCACCATCTATAGCATTATTGAGCGTCACATACCATATTTATACATTCTTTAAAGACACGTGCTCTTCAGTTGTCATTATATGATAATTTTGTATTTTTTTTGATTGAAATTAAAGCAAGAAGTAGGCTTCTTATTATGGAGATAAGCTTTAAAATCAGATCCAAACATAAAATGAAGGCTTGACTCCTGCAGGTAAATCATCTGCCATGAGAGGGGTAAAGAGGGAGAGAAGCAAAGAAGTCTAAGGTTCAGAATGGAGATAAGGAGATTTTGAAATCACCAGACCAAAGTGGAAAAGACAGGCAGCAGTTTGATCTTAATTCTTGAAAGGAATTTAAGGAAAGTGGCAATCTTCTAATAGCCTGACTGGAGTGAAGTAGGTATATAAATGTCAGCCTAGTTATTTATTCTCCTTTCTATCTTTCAAAACTTTGAAACTTGCACCTTGATTTATATATAGGATGAATTCTGTCATCGAATGCCTTTCTTTAAATTTAGGACCTTAATTCTGCAAACACTTGGGTATGTAAACAGATCTGTTGATCTCATACCAATTAATTATCAATCCAGTTTAACAGGTGTGTGCATATAAATATTTGCAAAATTAGCAAAATATGGCACCTCCATAGTAATACCTTCAATAATTAAGTTGATAAAGCTATGTAACTGCGGTTTAAGAAGTAGGAACTTCTTCTGGCAAGAAGTCCTTCTCTGTTTGTGGTGTATTTCTTTAGGCTTCTTTTTTCTTTGTTTGTTTTTTTTTTCTTCTTCTTCTTCTTTTGCTTTGCTTTGTTTTGAATGCACCGGGAGAGCACTCTGGCCCACATCCCCATTGCACTGGGCTAGCAACAACAGTGTTTCACGGCTGTGCCCACCTCTTTGTGTTGCAAAAGGAACATAATTTTTTTTCTTTCCCCCTCTTCTCCTGCATCCTCCAGTGTACTGACTCTGTGACTCTGGGTAGGGGAGCTTCCTTGTGATAATAGGGAAATGTTTACAGTGGCTTTTAAAGTACTGAAAAAATGAAATTGGATTAACTCTTATTAGACTTCATACTAGTCAGTGCCTGAGCAGGGATAATCAACTTTTTTCATCCCCTTTTGCCACACAGAGGACAATGGAGAAAAATACGCAGAATCAATGACCAAGCAAAAGGCAGGAGAAAGAGAATTAATAGATCAGGATGAACATGCATTGGGATGTGTACAGAGTAGATAGAGTTCTTCTTCCTGATTTGAAATAAGAAATTCTTAGGGAGGGCAACCACAACATGTTTACAAATCTCGTAAGAATTGAAAGATTACAGTAACACAGTGAGTAAGGAGATTGCTGTAATTGGTAGTAATCTTGAGACAAGATGGGAGCCCATCATCCTTGTTAGCCTTCCAATAGAGTGAATATAATATTCAATGCTTGAATAAAAATCTTGAAGATCTTTTATATCGTTATTGAAGGATAACTAACTTAACATGTCTATCTGTTGCCATTAGCCATCTTTCACATCCCACCTTCCTGCTGCACTTCTTCCATGTGCATGTTGATGTGGGACATGTATTTGGACTTCTCTCCCTCTTTTTTTTTTTTTTTTTTGGGAGCTGTGATGCACTGGCATTCATTAATATCAGTCCTGTCAGTTTATCCGTCAGCTGGCAGCGCTTTTTTTTCCTGGAAAAGGGAAATCAGAAAGAGAAGTTAATTAGCAAAGCTGATTCTTTGAACTGAGCTGTCACAACGTGGCCATCACAGATGGGACTCAAGAATGCGAACAGCAGAGTTACTGTGCCTTAATCAATGTAATATGGCTGGCAAATGCAAGAATCAAACCCGTTTTGAATGAAACGTTTTTAAACGTGTTTGCTTAAGGGTCCTTTCAAATGTAATCAAAGCTAGAATGTTTTATGAAGGTTCTCATTAGTTTCAGAATGAATATTGTGATAAGAGATCAGTTTGTTTTCAACAAATTTTTCTTTTGTAACCTTAAGGAGGCATAGAAATGGAATTGACATGGCCAGGCTTCTGTAGCACAGATTAGTGTGCAATTAAAATTGTAGCTGCTGTATGCGGTTGTGTCTCCTGGTGTTTGGATCTAAGCTGGTTTTCACTGGGTCTGCTTGCGTGTTGGAGGCATAAGGACAGGAGCTGCAAATGTTTCCAGATAAGCATCTGATTTGTTTAATGGATGACTATACTGTTTTATGCGGGTTGGTTGATCATCAGACTCTTCCAATTCTGTTTTTCATTTTAAATGCCCTTGTTTCTATCTATTTTCAGAATGGTGATTTTTATCAGGACGGTTTAAAAGACAGCAAAAGTGTCTTTTTATCTGTTTCATATCTGTTTCATTTTTATCTGTTTTCATCTGTTTAAAGTAGTTAAACCCAGGGCAAAGAATAGATAGTTGTCCAAAGTCACATAGTAGCTCAACTAGAGAGCCAGAACTTCACTGATGATTCCCTCCCTCCCTCTTGCCCCCTGCCCCTTTTCCCTCTGTCTCTCCTCCCCCCACTTCTCCAGCTGTATGCTTACGTCTTTTTGCTTTCTTCCCTAACTGAAGAAAGCTTTCATGCTGTCTCAGATTCATAGCTACTTTTCCACTCTTTCCAACTATCAGCTGTAGATGTGCAAGCAGCCTTTCTAAGATGCAGGACTACATCTTGAGGATGGGGAGGTACCGCAGGCCCCTCCTTTCCTGCTCCTGCGAACAAATGTTGATTACTGAAGAGTTGTCTGGGAGCATAAAAACCTTTAAGGGATTTCAGTTATTGAATTTCTTCCTTTGCAAAAGAAGTTTGTTTACGTGTGCATCAAGTTCCTGTCACAATCTTTGCTGATTAATCCCGTTGAGACAGCCAGTAGACCTTCTGGCTCTCCACACATTTACATTGCTCTACTAGAGTGTACATAGATGTGTGGATGCTAGAAAGCATTGGCGGTGATGCAGGAAGTTTTGTTTGCTCTTGTAATGTGTTTTAAAAATAATACTGTGCTCAGTCAGATGAAGGCAACATCTGTAATGTGTTTCTTTAGGCAGATGGTAGATCAGAGAATAAAATATGTTTAATTTCTAAGGGGAGGAGAAATGAGTAAGATGAATTGAAATCACAAGCACTTCTTTTTCTTTTCAGTGTTTACTATGAAATTCAGGTTAATGCATCCTGCTGTTTTATGTCTACCTCTCCATATATTGCAGGCCATGGTGTGCAGTAGTTTAATTGTAAAAATGTGCTTGTGGTAACTGTAGTCATTTAGCTGCTGTTCAAGGATAAAGGTTTTAGTTAAAAGCTTTCATTGCGTATGACCTAAAGCACTACATAGAGTTTGAATTTTACTGGGCTATATAAGGTTTCTGCAATGTTTTATTTCAAAGAGGAAAGAGGCAACATAGCTAAGTCTGACTGTGTGCAATTTCTGAGCAGGAAATAATTTCTAGTGCATTTGAAAATGCTGCACTGTGTGAAATGCGTGGGAGAAGAGTAGACAGTTGGTTACCTTCAGTGCTGCAAAAACATGCAGAGAACTTGGTGTTTATAGCTCTACGTCCTGTTTCACAGTCAAGAATCACTTTCAAACTTCTTTTCTCACACTTAAGTAATCTAGACCTTTTATAATGATGTTAATAGGGTTGCAGGTTTTCCCCTCTGCGCCTCTTTTCAGAGTCACCCAAGAAAGTCAGACTATGTGCTGTGTCCTAGTGCTTCGGCACGCTCATGAGAATAAGCTCTCCCTTCCTTTATTTAGAGAACTAAGATGTTTGGACTTTTTTGCTGATATTTCAGGACATCCAAGCTGAGATTGATGCCCACAATGACATCTTTAAAAGCATTGATGGAAACAGACAGAAGATGGTGAAAGCCTTGGGAAACTCTGAGGAAGCTGCCCTGCTCCAGCACCGGCTTGATGACATGAACCAGCGCTGGAATGACCTGAAGGCGAAGTCGTCTAACATCAGGTAAGTAACAAAAATGTCAAGGTATGAATGGGGCACAGTTGCTGTCTTCTGAAAGGCTTGAGAGAGATGACCACGGCATTCCAGTGAAATCTCCATTTTCTTCTGTAAAGGATCCCTAAGCACAAATATAAAAGCTTGGTGTGCTTGCTCACCATGCAGGCTTCACTACTTGTTCCTCTCTCTCCAGAGCTGCGCAGTTGTAACTTGCTAATCTGTACTAAATTTTCCAGAAAGTATGTTGAATCTATCCTCATTGTAAATTGATAGCAATGTCAATGAAGTAATTCTGTGAATCTACAATTACTGTGAGGAGTAATCAGGGTTTCGTTGTTGTTTTTGTTTCTTACCACTGAAATTAAAAATTTTATAGGACTTGCATCTTAAGTGTCTTGATCCATATTGGTAGTAAAGTTTTTTTTATTGCTGCTTATTCAATTAAGAAATATTTTAAAATACATATGAATCAAGGAATGCATTTTACCATTTTTTGACCCTACCAGTGCCAAGCTCACTGCCTGTTGGGGTGTAGTCATTGTTAAAATCTTTGCAATGTCATTTTGGAAGTAGGTGATACCATATTCATTAATGTGAATAAAATTCCACATTAAAATGAATTACATAGAAAAGAATTTCTAGAGCTTTTAATTGCAATTTCTTGCTTGTTAAATAAAGGAAACTGTTCTTTTAATAGAACAAGACAATGTGAAGCATTCATATGGATTTTCCAACGGGCAGAAAAATAAGTTGAGCTTGGAATTCAGGCACAAGAGTTTGAAAGAGTGAGATAGAGGGGAAAACGTGACATTCACTTTTTGTCTCCACTTACCCCATCACCAACCTGCTAAACAGTTAAGTGGAATGGGTAAATCAGCCCAATCAAAGCCCACAGGCAGAGCGTGAACCAGAGGAATCAAGTAGTTTGGTGTAGAGGCTTGCAGAGACTGGCCCCACCAGACAAGCAGTTTAATGCAAGAGCTATTAAGCTTGGGCTATTATGAGCTCTACTCACAAATAAGTTGATGCGAGAAGAAGGCAAAAACATGCTCATAAGATAATAACTTAGCAACTGTGGAGTTCTGTCAAGAACAATTCAGTTGCTTGGCCTTCCCTGGGGTTGCTCATAATTTGGGAGAAACTGATGGCGAAAAAAAGGGCCTTCAAGCCATTTAGCCTGGCCAGCTCTGAGTTCCAAGGCCGCAATATGGAGACAGCGATTGTGCAGTGAATGCTCAAGAAAGTGGGAGTACCAGTTCTTCTGAATACGGACCCATCTTTTCACTTCTGCGTAGATACGGCACGTGCATCCCACTGGGCAGCATTAATGTTTGCAATGTTTGTGTTATTCTGCTGGTACCTGCAATGCTGCAGAGCCACGTGTCACTGAGCTAGAAGTAGAAGGTAGGCAGAGAAGAGGATACTGGAGCAAATACGAGAGAAGTAAATTAACCTCTTAAATCTCACTTGCCACTGAAAGCAGCGCAGCATTTCTGAGTTCATGTATTTTGCCCTGTTATTTGATTGCAGTTCGCTTTTTTAACTTGCGCAAGAGTGAAGAAAGCCTTCATAGGGAAATAACAAAGCATAGAACTCATGAAGTCAGTGTGTTGATGTAGCTGTTTGTCTTCAACTTTTGCTTTCTTGGTGTACCTTATTTCAAGGATGAATTGGAAAGCAAAACTGTATGGATGAGTCTTGTGAGAACAGCATATAACCGTGTTAGATGCTAGGACTAATGATTGAAAAACTTGATTGTTTTGTTATGGGTTTTAGCTTGGGATAGTGCTTCTAAATTAAGGTTTCTATAAGTTTTTTAGAATATTTTCAGCTATGCGTTCATTCTGATTAAATTGATTTTTAGTTGCTGAAAGTACTGCTCTCCTTCAGGGACAGTATGACTTTTTCTTCATCACTTCATTCGTCAGAGCTGCTGATGCTAGTCTGTGTTGACTTTACTTCCCTGCTAATGTAAACTAAAGGGAGTTGCAAAGTGAAAAAGCAGCACTATTGTGACATATTTTTAAATACATGGAAACCACTTAAACCTGTTCTTGTAGTGGCTATGACACCACCTGAAAAGACTATACCTCTCCTTGAAATTGCTCACAGGCTTATTCACATTTCTTTCTTTTTCTCTCTTTATTATCTTATTCCCAGGAAGAAAACAAAGCTGCAGATTTGTGCAGGTCTGCCGTTTAAAGCCAAATGTTTAGGAGACATTCTTTTCTTCTGGGGCAGGAGGTGCAAGGGTGTTAGTGTTTGGAGGAGCGTAGAGGTAAAAGTACGGGAGAAACAGAGAAGGATTCTCTATATTTAGACCACCCACCAATCTCTTTTATTCCATGTGTTCCCTTGTTGCTCAGCAGGAAAAGTGTTATCTCCAAAGCAGAAGCAAAAACTGAGGAGGTCTCCAGCTGTGAAGAGAGCCTCTCAGGGTCAACAGAAGGGGAGTTATGTCAGAGTTCCTGTCCTTCTGGACAATTTTATTCAGCCTGGGTGGAGGAGGGTGCTCTCAGACTGGTCAGCTGGGTGGGAGCATCTGTGTTTTTCAGGCTCATCCAGGATTCCCTTAGGAGTGCTTCTGAATTATGAAGTGGTTGATGCTGGGGAATATTGTTGCTCCAACCAGTGCTCAAAACCAAGCAGTCATCCACTACTGACCTGTATTTTTATCAGAGCAGCTTCTTAAGCCACTACTTGACCTGGCAAATCCCCGGAGATTGCCAATTCATTTGTCACAGGAGCACAAACACCTGAAGCTTTGTTTGCAGGTTGCGTACTGGTAGAAGTATGAATTCCTAAACAAAGGCCAGAAATGCTGTCTTTGAAAGCAAAGAGGCCCAAGAAACATTTCAGAACTTCAGTATAGCTTATCGACTCTCTTTAATAATGTCTGTATGACAAATGTAAATGGTGATACTAAAACTTTACACTGAAAAGCAAACTGGAGCGTGTCGTGGGTCCCTTGCTCCTGTGCAGCATTTGCTTTGAAGGGGGTTTACTGAATGCATGAGTCTCTGCTCCCCAGGAGAATTGAATGCTTGTGTCTACTCTTTAGCTGCTGCTGCATCTCGCTTTTATTTTCAGTATTGCTTCTGATAAGATTAGAAGGGTAACACTCAGGAAAAATCCAGGCTGATATGATACGTTTTCCCCTGGGTATTTTTTTTCCTCTTAATGTCTTTCTGACCTTTCAAGAGCGAGGTTAGCTCATTTTGTGTTCAGAGAAGAATTCTAAAGTCCCTGTTAGCGTAGTCCATTTCCTCCCCACCCCATACTGCTCTACCGCCACAAGTTTAGCTTGCATTGGACTTTGAAACCATATGCTAGTGATATTTTGCTACTGTCAATAATCTGGCATGCACATGGGTACTCATTAGTGGTAAACTATAATGCATTTAATCTAGTATCATATCCCACATCATTTGCATTAATATCAAATTAGTTTTTTCACTTAATATTATTGCATTGTATGTTAAATTAACAGTGAGTCACTCTTAAATTGTCCTTTAACTAGTTACAGGAGGTTTTTTTTCCCACCCTTACAAATTCCAATTCATTTTGTATACAGGAATTCTGCTAGATAATTAGAACAGAATCTTGAAGCCTCAGAGAGTGCCAGTTTTTAGAGGTGAGAGCTGCTTAAATGTGCTAGATACAGTAATAAATCATGATGAATAGAGATTTCACTATCAAATGTACAGAAAGCTGTAGATCTGAACATTTTAGTTGTGTTTGCTTCTAGACATTCATGAAGATGCTTAATTTTTGTAACAATCGGTGACTCTAACAGCAAAACCGTAAATTCAAATGTGGGCTGCCTTGCCTTACATGAGAGGGTAACATCTCTCCTCTGCCTGATTAATAGGGAGTATAACTGTTTTCACTTCCAGAAAGGAGTGCTGGTTCTGAGTACCTACCAACTGAGGGTGACATACATGCAGTGCTTTGCAGCTTGGCATTTCTGAGGGCATTTTTGATGAGATGTCGAGCTCCTTGTGAAAAGGAGAAGGTCCACTTTGTACGTGGACCACCCTGTGCTTTTGGGCGTGTGCGCCCTGTGCATGGGTGGGGGCTTCAGCGGCCAACTATGGTGAATGCTCCAGCTGTGAAGCAGGTGCCTTGTGTACTAACTTGCTGTGGAGTTAATGCTGTCTGGACAGGAAGAACAAGTTGGTTGCCTTGCAAGTGGTTCTGGTTAGCGAGCATTAAGAAGTTGAACAGAGACCAGGGGAGCTGAGACAGTACATTTCACTCAGGAGTTGCTGGTCTGCAAACCAAGGCCGACAGGATGCTCTTCTCCGGTACGCGCATAACTGCAAATGCAATAGCTCGCTTGTAATTCACTGCAAGGCAGGATGCTGGCTCAGCTGTTTAGGCCTGGGATACGAGCAGCTGGCTTGAATTCAGTGTTGAGAGAATGGTATCAGTGAGAGCAATAAGAGACGATAGAAACCATGATGCACAACACTGTAGGCAGTAAAATGTCGCTTCTAGCAAGTACTTAAACTTTTTTTTTCCCAAGTAGTTACCTAAGCGTTTTCCGGGATGGAGTGAAGGAAAATAGTTTTTCATCCTAAAGGTAGTTGGTTTATCCTTTTCAGAAATGTGATTTTTTTCTTTCTTTCTTTGTATCTTCCGCCCCTCATACACTCATACTGACTGCTTTTTTGGTTTTTGCTTTGAAATTGTTGTTTACTGGTGTAAACTAAGTACATGCTGGTCTCAAATGAATCCATAACACAGAACGACTGCAGCAAAAGAAGGGTAGCTGGTCCCTGTTGAAGATTTCCCTGCAGCTGTGTAGGCACTGCAGGGAGAAGCCACCAAGTCAAGATGTTTCTGAAAATGATAGAAAAGGGTATTGTGGAATCTGGGGGTTTTGTCAATTAAACTGAGGAACAGATTCACTGTGTTAATTCCCAATTAATTCACCATCAACTAAAGATGATTTATTAAATAATTCGTGTCACTGGTATTTTCAGCAGCACAGGCCATTTACTGTTGATCACTGCTGGGAGAACTTGTTGCTTTCCCTGCTTGAGAGTCAAGGTCCTGGCATGAAAGAGTTTGGTTTTGCAGTGCTTTAGCTCACAAAATGATGCTTGTACTTCATGCACTGCAGTGGTGGAGTCACAACAAAACAGCATTTCTTTATGTTGCTTAGACGTGCAGTGTTCAAGGTTTTGGATAAGTTAAAGCATCAGGTACATATTTGTTCGTGTTCCCCCATTTTTCCCCTGCTTATTCTGATTTGTTATGCCAAATGTTTTGAAGTAGAGGGTTTTTTAACACAGAGTTGCTTTGCAGTTGAACACTTGAAACATTCCTATCTTAATGATTGAGCAATTTTATTTATTTATTGCATTCCCATGCTGGTTTTGCTATTCAGGTTTTTAAAGCTGCTTTAATGTTGTTTCACAGGGCTCACTTGGAGGCCAGTGCAGAGAAATGGAACAGATTGCTGACATCCCTGGAAGAGTTAATCAAATGGCTGAATGCAAAAGATGAAGAACTAAAAAAGCAAATGCCCGTTGGAGGGGATGTTCCAACCTTGCAGCAACAGTATGACCACTGCAAAGTAAGTTGCTTAAGTTTTATAGATGAATATGCTACTGTGAATAATAGAATGAAGAAAATCTGAGTATGGGAGAAATGATGAACACTTCCTAGTCATTAATTTCTAGAAAAATGCTGTAGGTCTCCACCACTTTTGCTTCCACACCTGCCGAGTAAAGCACAACTGAGATACTCTCTATGAAATTTCATCTAAGGGATTTCTGATACGTGTTCAGTCCAAACACATTTTTTTAATGTTTACTGACGTTTTTGGATTCCTACCAGGTAGTACTGCTGTAAAGCTAAGGAAGGTGTACAAAAGTAAGAAGTGAACAAGAATTGCGAAAGCAATGTTGAATGTAAATTCAGTAAAATTATGTAAGTGGCTTTCTAAATGTTACTAAATTGACCAGTAATAGCAGCCTTCCACCCCACGCAGAATTATGCTGCAAAGGTACTCAAAATTGTTTTTGAGAACTAAAACTTACCTATGCCTTGTACTGTTGTAACTATAACGTACTATTCCAGCTCTCTGGTTTTGCTAGTTCTGTTCCAGTTTTGTAAATACTCGAGTATTGATTCCTAAGTATTTTTTTTTTGACAGTAAAAAATTCTGTTGCATCTACAACATATCTTCATTCGTGCAGAATGTAGTCTGTCTCACCAACTCTGATCGGTAATCAAGTTTGGACATCTTTGCTATTGGACAAATTAATTCTAGTAAAGCTGGTTCCATCTTATCTTATTTGTTCTTCTGTATGGTGTGAACAGGGAAAGATGATAAATGCAGCTGTTTAATAGCTAATTGCATAACAAGTATGTTCCCCTCCACCAGCACAACACTGATGTCTTTTCTGCTGTGGTGTTTAGTGAGGGCAAAAATTGAATTTGGGAAAACACTTAGTAATACAGAAATACTCACTTAGAATACTGTCAGGAACTACAGAAAACGTAGCCTGACATGAGCAACACTTTTGAGACTTAAATCCAAAATAGAAGGGCTTAAGGAAATCTGCATATGTTTCTCTTTAATTTAGTCTTTTAAAGTAAAGTTATTAGCATAAACTCAGGATCTTTGTTTCTTGAGAGTTCATCTCTTCCTGTTCTTATCCACTTAAATCATCATGCTCTGTTTGTAGGCACATCTGCTGTGAATGTTTTATAATGATCAAATGGTGGATTACTAGTGCCAAAGAGCAATAAAAGGCTGGAAGAGATCCAAATGTGTTTTGAAGGAGGTCAGTGGGAGGTGATAGATCTCTGCAGGTCATTTTCTAAGGGCTTGTTTGTGTGTCATGCTAGATTCTAGTATATGTATGATAATAACAAATAATAATACTGCTAGTGCCTCTCATTTGAACATCTGAAATCGATTTATAAAAATGGTAGCTTTTATGCATCATTCTGAAGTAGAAAAATATAGGAGCAATGATGCTGGATGGCTAATTTGGGTCACTAGTGAACTGAAGCAGTGTGAAGGCGAGAACACTTCTGGGTTGTTTAGTCCTTGCCCTTATGTTTAAAGAATAACTGATATTTTGTTATGTGTTGAGGCTAGGACTGTAATATGTGCATTCAAGAGCTTTTAGAGATTATTCTTTCATTTTTCAAAAAGGCAACATTCTTGCAGCGTCACTGTGAATATTGGATAGAGATGTCCCACTCCAGTATTTAACGCAAGCTGTATTAATGGTCTGCAACAGCACAAAGCTAAAACAACCCTGTGCATCATTTGTTTTTTGTACACCTACGCAAGCAAGAGCACAGTATTCAATTGTGGCAATTTCTTAGATGATGACTGGACGATTATTTTCTAACAGTTATTTTGGTAGGGACCAAGAGATTCCCATATATCATGTGATGATACTGTGCCATACCAAACACGAATTATTAGCACATGGCATCTCACTTCCTATTGAAGTGTTGCTGAGGAAGGGAGCTGGACCACAGCTGTCCATTGGGTTGATTCTCCGTGGCAGTGCTTCACTGCTGTTTCTTAGCAGGAACTGTTCCTTCCTCGCTGAAGCTGCTGCTTACTAATAAACTACATCAAGCCGAAAAGTTGTGTCTTTTCAGGTAGAAAATGAGAACTGGAGGAAACAATACAAAACAAAGCCCAAAACCTTGCTACTCCTTTTAGAATATGTATCCTGTGTTAAGCTGAGAGTTTTCAGTGGAGATTTGAGGTGCAGCTGTATCAGATAAATATTGCAGACTTGATTTCTCTCTCTCAAGGATACTCCCTTTATTCCAAACTCTCACCACTGGCTGTCCTGGTACTTCTTTAAATTTCTTTACCTGCAGTTTTTCAAATGTTAAACCTTCTAAGCATTTCATGTTATTTGTAAGACTTACTTTTCATCAACTGCTTTTTGATGATCTCATGTTGAGCATCTGCAGCACCACATCAGCTGGCCTTGAAAAGGTTTTCCCCAGGCTTCCCTGAGCACGGGTCGGGTGCCTCTGCTCTTCTCTTTCCTGTAGTTTCACATCTAAGTGTTGCTTTGAAGTTGTCCTCATGCAAATTGAGCAGTTCAGTACCTCACTTTATCTCTACTTCTCTGTGATCCCTTAGCTCCTATTTCCAGCTTGCTTACCTGTTCTTGTCCTTGGTGGTACTTCAAAATGTAAGTGGTGAAATAGTGGCTCAGTTCTGTAAGATATGTGCCCATGATAGTCTCATCTCCTGCCCTTTATTTTTCTGGGTCCTCAATCCTTCTTGTGTCAGCGTTGCTTTTTGCCTCTTGTTATTCAATAATCATTCTCCTTATTAACCTACTTTTTTTCCCCTCAGATACACGAAATGATGACTTGTTTGCTTCAGCTTAATGGCACTGATTTTATTGCTCTTTCCTTCTCTTAATATCTCCCCCACTCAGTGCTTGGCTTCAGCAGTGCTAGATAAATAAGTACAGTATTATGTGACAGTCTGGGTTAGCTCACATTGTTTGTGTGCTACTGAGGTCTGTTTGGACAGGAGGAAATAAATGGTTTGCAATTTGATTTTTAAACTTGTTTTTGTTTTAAATATCAATCATTCGCCTATGCTTTAAAAACAAACATTACCTACAGCAATGTTAGTCACCTGAATCAAGGCTACAGATTTAGCTTGTATTTTCCAGATTAAGAGACATTTTTCGGGATGTAGCAAATATTTATAAATTTTGGACTGATTTTTGTGTTGTTCAGCCAAACTTCCATCATCTGCAGTAGTTCATAGTCTTATCACATACTAAACGCTGCACACAGTGAAGCAGGGAGCATATCCTGTCTGGGTGTTGAATTGCGCTGTCTTGCAGGGGGCAGGGCAAGAGGAAGCTTAAGTAAGAAAGCATGAATTTCCTATTTTAATTATTCTCAAAATTTCTTTGTCTTTGAGAATGGGCTGCGGTGGCAGTCCCAAGAATGCTGGAAAATTCATAAATGCTTTGGGACGCTGAGAGGAAGTTTAAAAGTACCTGAGTTAAAAAGTCATCTGTATGAAGTGTACCTATAGCTGAGGCTACATTAACACTCCTGATGTGTAGAAAACTCATCTGCGAAGGTACTGACACAGGGAATGGCTTATAGGGAAAAGAAAGTGAAGGCAGCTGCCTTTTTCAGAGTTTATTGCCAGTGTTTTTTCCATAATTCCAGTTTCTCACTGTTGCTTGTCCTTACCAGCTCAGGTTTTCCCTTTCGTTCTGTTCTTTCCCAGTCTTCCTTATGAATATTCATTTAGGATTTTAAAGTGTGTGATGCAAATTTTGATCAGCTGCATAGACCATGCAAAAAAAAAAAAAAAAGCAGCCATCAAAACCACCACCAACAAAAACACTACCCCACTCCACCCCCAAAATCCCAAAAGACTGCCCTTATGTGGATATCTTATCCTGCTGAAAAAGAAAAGCTACAAAAGTACCATGAAAAATCAGTGGACTGGTTTTATGCATGTGGAAATACCTAGGGTCATGCCTGTGTACAAGGGGAGGCGATGCAGATGCTGACACCTTGTTCTCTGGAGATGCGCTGAGAGCTTTGTATCTCGCTTTTCCCCTGGAAGAGTTCCTGACTGTAGCTTTTTGAAAATGTGCTTTTGCTAAAATACAAAGACTGCCTAAATGATATAAATCACTGTGGTTTAGCTTTCAGAGAGAGAACAGGACATTTCAAATTAAGCAGAAATGGGTACCCTCTCGCATAAATCCTGTTGGCATCTGTCTGCATAAATGAACAAATGTCTAGCTAATACTAAATAATGCATGCATCTTGGATCACAGAGATGCTTAACTTAGCTTCATTTGAGCTCAGAATGAATTGGCCAAGGACCCGTGAATGTTTGATTGGTAATTTTATGTCTATGGATGGGTCATTAATATTTCAGATATTCTTCAAACTTTTTGGGGTTGCTGTCTATGTATTTCATGTTTCAGATTTGGTTTGTCAAAGTAATCAAATGCTAAAAGTTGCAAGTATTTATTTCTATTTTACTTAGCTATTGCCACTTTATCAAAAGTGTTAGCATAGCCGACTGCAATCTGCTTTATAGTTGTTGTTATCCCTTCAGGGTGCCTGTAACTCTATTGTTCTCTTTACCAGCAGGAAAAGTCTGTGATGAAAAAAAGTTTTTTCTAGCCTTTCTCTGTGCTCTTTCAGGTACCTGCCTGACTTTGGGCAATGGGCTTATTCTTAAAATAATTCCCACTTAATTATTCTAGATTTGTTTTTCTTGGATATTTTCGATATTAAAATCTGCTTCCATGTTAGGATTTATTAACTGTAAGAATCAAAAGATGAGTATTATGACATTAGTGCTGCCCTAATCTACACTTTTAATTATAGTCTAGAAAGGGCTTTATTACTTTTTTACTCATCTCATCACATAAGACATGAAGCATGCAGAAAATCTGTGCTGTGTAGAGGTGGTCAGCTGCATTGCCGAAATACTAATTTTGACTGAGATGTGATCTGTGAGGGGATGAGAAAGGAGAATTAAACAGTCCGTGGCTGGGACAGGAGGATCCGTAGAGCCTTTTGCTTTAGAGGAAGAGCTGCAACTTGGTCTGATGGACAAGGGTGCGATTGAAGCAGGAGCTTGAACGTTCTATACCACGCTGCTGTGAAGTGGCTCTTCAAAGTAAGGATGTGTTTTCAAAAACTATATGCTCTATCAAGAGAAGAAATAGCCTCCCCACTAGTCAATCGGCATTACTGAACAGTTTGAGAGCTGCTTAAGTAATCTTGTAATGGTTAGGACCTTTTTAAGGACTCTTGAAGTTTTAAGTGGTCTGCATATTTGAGAATTCTGGATGTTGATTATGGTGAAAAAGAGATTGTACTGTACAAAAAAAATATATTGTACAAGGACAGTACAATTAATTAAGCTTTAACTGAGACTCTTTTCTTTGAGGTGTGTTTAGGAGGAAGAGGTGGAAATTGTGGGTGGGAATATTTTGTTACAGGAAAGGAGGAGCGAAGTTAATGCCTGAAGTTAAATGAGAGTTCTCAAGTGGACCCATATGACTTAAAGCCATTGCTTGCTAAGGATTTACTCAAACCGATTGTGTGTTACATGAGTGATTCAGGTCTATATCACTCCTGCGCTATTTCTCCAAAAGAATGATGTGTAAACAAAAGCATGGCACAAAGAATGAAGTGTTAAATTGGGATGTCAGTGCAGTGTATTTTTAACTTTCATAAAAAAAAAAAAATATGTTGCTTCTGGCTGTATTTCAGGTTGTTCCCAGAAGCGTGGTTGTCTTGTGATAAGTCAGGAAAGTTGCAATGGATCAGTACTTAGAATAATAAATAAGTTGGATAATGAAAGAACAAAATATTCTGTCACTAATGCAGAGTAAACCAGGTTGTCTTACTGTGGAAAAACCAATTGATAAGCACTTTTTCAGTACAATAAATAAAATATTTCTGTGGGGTTGCCTTTTTAATGCTGTCATTTTGGTGTAGGCATTTATCAGTATATACATCTCCTGTTGCTCTTTTCTGAGGGTCCAGCATCTCGTTTGTTTTAACCAAAGACTCCTGTATAAGCTTTTAAGGCCTCACTGGGTGTTTTTCAAAGTACTAAATAAAGCCTATTCTTCTTGAAGGTTTATAGTTATCCTCAAATATCTAAGAGGACATTCTGACATTGTTGTGGAGGGAAATATGTGTGACAAAAGTCAGGCTTGTGCTGCAGAAGCAGCACAGCAATCAGCATTTCTCTCTGTCCCTTAAAAGGCTGAGACGAGTCCAGTACCTCTTTCTCTGGTATCTTCCTGTCTTGCATCCCAAAAGACCACTCTGCTTCCATCATTATTGGTAGTAGCCCTAGTACTAATAGCTACTAATAATAGTACTAATAACTACAAGGTGTTCCGAGATTTCATTAGTATTCATGAAATCTCAGAACACCTTGATGCACTAGGATGTATCACACCATCTGTTTCCACTCCTGTGTCTTGAGCTAGAAGACCATGACTGGCTCTGGCCTGACCTTCAAGGGTGAGCCGTGTGCGTAGCCAGTGAAGGTGATGGAGCACAAGCATATTGGTGACCCATTTTTAATCTCTACCCATCAGACAGCTACTGTATTCGCTGCTGTGGCAGGGGGGGTGGACTTAGATGATATCCAGAGGTCCCTTCCAACCCTGATGATTCTGTGATTCTGTGAAGTACCTCTGTTGTTCACCTCTCTGCGTCATTCTGACTCCACTATATCTTTATGGAGGTCTAGTGAACGGTGTTGTGTGCGATACGTGTTGCATCAATGTTTTATACTGTAGTAAAACAATGGCTTTTTGTCTTGTCCTTTCTGATGATGCTCAACATTTTATTGGAGTTTTTTTTTAGTTGCAGCTGCATATTGAGAAAATTATTTCAGAGACCTGTCAGTGAAACTCCCAAGACATTTTTTCTAAGCTGGAACTGCCCAGAAAAGTGTTCAGGGATTTCAATCTAGTGTATGCTTTTTTAAGATCAGACGGTGTTTCAGTTGCATTAAAAAATGCTGGGTATTACCTGAAACCTAAGGACAGTACATCAACAGATGCTCCCATTCTGGGTCACAGAAATGGACTTGTGCAAGGAAATGAGACAGGACATTTCCCTGAATGCAAATATTTTTTTTGCTGAGGTCTGTTTTTCCAAAGGCAGAGAGCCAGGAAAAAACCCACCAGCACAGCAGCAGCAAATGTGTTTTTCCAACTGCAGAGAACTGCCAGAGAGCCACAATGATGCAGTTGCCATTGCCATACTTTTTCCAGGAGCTTTCGTAGCATGTATCAGGTAGAGCTGAAAACTATTTGTCTTGCTTATATCTTTCTCATTCTGAAATCAGTTTGAGATGCTTTCTGTATAATCACAAAATCTTCTCAAGTCTCCTTGATTTCTTTGTGATCTGTTTTGATAAATTGGACCAGTAAGAAGAAACATACTGCATTTAGCAAAGCTGTTCACTTGTCATTCAAGGTGTGGAATGGAGCTTGCAGGGATTACTCCAAATCTTTTAAGAACCTCTTTACATAACTGACACTTTTCCCGTATGAATTTTGTGCAAGTGCGAGAGACTTTTATCCTCTTTCATTGTGTGTTGTCAAAGGGCAGAGTCCCCTCTGCATCATTGTTTTGGAGAAAACTGAACGGGAGCATTAGTTTATGATGCGCTCCATGTGCTTAAATATGCAGTAAGAGAGACTGCTGTCACTTTAAAATCCTTCTGAAACTTTGTCTGCATTTGCAGACATGGGCTGGTGAAGAATCCGTTTTATTTTCTGTTAAGGATATCTTCATCTAGATCTTGCTTCTTGTTGCTGCAGGCAGACTCTTTAGGGGAGAAGTATATTTATTCCAGTTAACTCCTGAACTATTGGATCCTCATTCCCTTGTTATTACAGCCAGTAATCCACCCCAGGAACATCAGCAATAAATTGGAAAAATTGTGTTGTCATGGCAGCCGCCCACTCGTGTTTTAATGCAGATTCTTGAGATTAAAGGCTAGGCTTCAAAATGTATGTACAAAATATGGGAGGGAATGGATTTCTGCTTTTTCTCATATTTTGGTTAGTTTTCCCATTTTTGTTTTGTTGCTTTTTTAGAATGCAGAAGAAATGGAAAGGTAGGTATCAGTTCAATGGGCAAGGTGACCTCACAGGGGGTGTTTTAGGGTTGGGTTTTTTTTTGTTGTTTACAAGAACTCTTAACCTCAGCTATTAGGTGTTCCTAGAAAGTTACCATACATCTGTATCTTCTGACCTGAGTTTTAGTGAATTTCTCTTGTCCAGGGTGGTTAGTCTGAGCAGCTGGAAAACTGCTAGGAATGTTACTAGAAGCAGCTTTGTTTTCTGAAGTTCTGGTCTTTCAACTTCAGCAGGCAAGTGGTGCCTAAACCTAAAATGGTGCTTAAAGATTTGGAGCTTTCTTTATAGGAAAACTGCTGGAGGTTATGTTTGTGCTAACACAAGTTTCCTGTAAAGTTAGTTCAGTGTTGTGCTCCAGAAAGGTGTCATACTGGGTTTAGGATTCCCACTCCTACACTTTCATCTGCTAGAGGTCCTTACGTACTACTTACAGATTTATCCAGAGAGGTTAGTTTTCATGGAGAAAAGAAGATTGGGGTTTTTTTTAATCAGATTTGGAACCTGAACCCTCACCTTGTGAGGCCAGTAACAGGACTCCTGTGAGGCCAGTAACAGGACTCCTTTTCCAGCATCACTTAAAGTATTGTCAGGAGTTGTCCACATCAGAAGACTCAGGGTACTCTGAGCATCAATGGTAAGGTATAAGTACAATTCCTGGATATAGTGCAGTGCTTGATAGGCCTGCAATGTCTGCAGTTATTCATCACAGAGTTACTGAGATCACTTTGTTTTAATTAACAGTTTACTGCATTTTATTTAGCATGGTGTAATTTAGATAGAAAGTATTTTCTTGTGTGAGGTGGCTGTGACTTGCTTGTGGGGTTTGGGATTTTTTTGGCTTGTGTTTTGGTTTTGGGATGGTTTTTTAGGCACCTCTTTGTGGAAGGAGTGCAATGTTGTCCTCACAATCACCCATTTATTACTAACAAGCCATTTTACATGCTTGGTTGCTCGTCTTATAATTTACTCCTCCGTAATGCGTGAGGACATTTTAAAAGCATCCTGTACAAAACCAAAGATTTCTTGATGGTCCTGTCTTATTGTTTAATGACGATGTAACATTCTGTCAGGGCTAGTATTGAAGCAACTGTTTCTAAAGTGATTGCAAGCACCATATCTTAACTGGCTGTGGAGCTTTGTATCTCACTCTGCCAAAGAGAGAATGTGCGTGCAGTAACTTCTGTGACATGAGCAGCCTCTTCTGGTTCTGCAGTGAATGAAGATCAGTGTTAACTCTAGTTTTTGATTGTCAGAGATGCTGTGCTATTACTGACATGGGACTGTGCTAATGATAGATGGCTGTTGTTTGGGTATCCCTATATGCTGTTCCTCTTCAGGACAGATTTCAGGGGCATGTAGGAAGTTGCGTAGTCCTGCCGAACTTCTGCCCAATGTGGGCTGTAACTTAAATGCACAAGCATAGTCTGTAGTGAGAGAGAACACTTTAAAGGTCTTTTCAGAGAACTTAATAGCTGGTGATCCTAGTAATTTATTTATTTTACAGTATGATTTTCAGCTTTTAGACCTTCTTGTTAAATGAATGTGTAAATGGAGAGAAAAAAATATTTATGCCAATGTTTGATGGTATAACACAATAAACAAGTGATATTTCCCAGTTAGTTTCATAACATTGTCTTTGGCAATTTTAGTTTTGTGAACAAGTATTTATAAGCTTTAGACAGAGCAGTAAACTAAAGCCATAAATCATTAAGTAAATGTTCTGATAAATTTATTTTCACTTTTGTTTGAACTTAGAGTGAGTTTTATACATTCCTTCTATATTACTAAGTATTTTTAGTTGAAAGGTCCTAATATAGGTAATACAATAGATTAAAAAAAAACCACAGAAGCCTTCTCCCTTGAAGCATCTGGTTTGCAACCTACATACTTGAAGAAGTTATAAAATCTAAAGAAAAATGTCTTGATTAATGAAAGGACTATGCTTATGATTTTATAAACTGTCATTAAAAATGCGTACTGTTATAAAAGTGTGATTCACTTGGGTGTAAAATAAAATTGTCAGTACCAACTGAGACGTCAGTGATTGAATCAAATCATTACTTTTAATGGTATATTTTTCATTAAGTCAGTGAAACAGGTCAGCAAGAATTTAGGATTAGCAGTAATAGAAGAGAGAATAGTAAATGAAATAGATTTAAAGAAATTACTGGAACAAATACATCATTTTTCCATTAAATATTACTTCAGGTCGTCTTCTAAAAATTTCCCTTTTTTTCTCATTTGCTCTAGGTTTTATACAGTCTATATTCATTCACCTTGGAATCAACCTGATACGAAGTCTTTTTTTCTTTCTTTTTTTTTTTTTCTTCAAAGTAATAGCAATTTGTACATTTTCTCTTTTGTGGTTCCATCTCCTTTGAGTGATGAACCTGCCTCAGAGGACATAGGCTAGAAGTCTGTGTAAGCATTCAGTACCTTAAAGGGATCAGATTCAAGCCAGGAAAGAAACCCTCTAACTGAAAAAAAAAAATACTAAAAATAACATTTTGATGCTCTGAAAGAAAAGAGGGAAGACTGATGTGAAAATATTTTTATCATCAAATAAATGTGAGGGAGGGCGAGGGTGTCATTTTTAGATAATTATCGATGGTGTCTGACAGTTCTGCCCTGTGCATTCTCTGCGCGTGATTTTCCATCTAGACTTTTGAAGCAGAGAGACACTATGCAATGCTTCACGCTGACATCAGCGCTGTGGTTAGCGTATGCCATCATCCTTGGTATGGACATTTTCAGAAGTCTCAGTGCCTGATGTAGGAACAAGTCCCCAGGCTCTCACTAAAAAGGAGACTCCAATTAACCTTTTTTTTCCCCTGCTGCAGTAGTGACTCAGAACCCTCTAAACTGGGAGCCAAAATTATTACTGAACAGTCATAACCTAAATATTGTATCTAAGTAGTATTTTCTGAGTTTATTAGACTTTTTCTAGAGCTAGGTGCTTTGTAATCCTGGCAGCTTTTTGGTATGAATAAAAATGAATGAGAACTTGGGATGATATATATTTCTTTTAATTGTGAGGATTTAGGAAGTTTCTAGGCTTGAGTCATTAAAACAGGCAGTGCTTAGATTTCTCATATAGAGCACTATCGATCTGTTGATTCATTTTCAACAGCACTTTTAACATATGTAGAAATCTACATATTTTTCTAATTAAATACAGAGAAGGGAGATGTATATTCATCATAAGAATCGGAGAGTTCTATCTCAATATTTTAAAATTTAAGTCTGGTATGCTTTTGACAGAGACTTTAGCTCAAAACTGCTAATGATTTCAAGGTTAAGACAAAAAATACAGCTGACAGAAGCACTGTTTGGTTACTTGTCAAAAGTGCCTGGAGCTAGTCTACTCCTGTGAAGTTGACAGAAAATCCTATTTTAATTTTGGTGTTTTCTTTGACATTGTAAAGCCTGGTGATGCTCTTTTGGGCTGTTGGAAGAAAAAGAAAGCTGAAGGAGGCTACTCTGTACATAGGAAGCTAGAGAAGAGATTGCAAAAGCATGCGGGATTTGGTGGGTTTTTTTCCAAAGTCTTACTTGAGTGGCACAAACTGGGCTGTGTTAAAACTGTGCATTTGTTGTTTCTAAATACAAGGCTGTATTTACAAACGATAAGAGAGTGTGGACTTAATAAAAAGGGAAGGAAGAGGGAGAAAAACAAAAAGCTAAGAATAGTCGTATGTGGTGATAAAATCTCCTATATGGACCTATGCTCTCAGAATAATGACTATGCTCATAATGTCCTTGCAAAGTGAGCTTAAACTGGTGTTTGGGTCCAGGTTGGTTTAGTTGAACAACGTGCTTTTTATTCTGCTGGAGTTCTAGATGGGAAAATACATAATAAATTTCTCTGTGTATTTTGGCATGTTTTCCCACAGTTTAATTCCTGGTGTCTCTCAGAGGTTTTATAGCTGTCTGTTAGTTAGCCCTGCTTAACCTGCACTTAAGAAACTTCAAGTGTCGCTTCTTCCCTAGGCAAATATCTGAATACTTTTCTTCACCTTTGGCCAACAGGCATCATGCCCTTGCCCTCCCCTCTGTGTGAGGGACTCTCTGTCTGTCCAGAGAGACTGTGGAGTCTCCTTCTCTGGAGATACTCAAAACCCACCTGGATGCATTCTTGCCCAACCTGCTCTAGGTGAACCTCCTTTAGTGAGGGGTTTGGACTAGATGGACTCTGAAGGTCCCTTCCAACCGCTACCATGCTGTGATTCTGTGACTTGCCCACATCCACAAACAGATTCAGTTCTTGGCACTGCTTTTGCAGATTGAGTTGAAAAGGTGTAAATGTTGGATTCTGCATGTGAGGCCTTGGGGGGCTTCTAGAAGTTGTACAGAGTCGTGCACAGCCTTATACAGTAGTTTCATGTAAAGCATGATCAGCGTCTGCATGTTCTGTTTTGCTTCTGTGGCTGTTCCCAGAGCCACAGAGAAGCCGTGCCATCGGCTGGGTGCATGCACACCAACCCCACGCAGCAGGCTTCTTCCCCAGGGAAGAAGTAGGAGGCATAGGAAGTGCTGAAAATCTGACAGTTGTCAAGTGGCAAGGCAAATCTGTAGATCTCCATACTGCTGAGGTTTTAAAAAGTTGAGAAGTCCTGAATCCAGACGGAAGAGGGAAACAGCATTTTACTGGCAGAAGCATTTTTCCCTGCCGAGGAGCATTTAAAAAGTCTGTCTTTTATAGTTCTCCATTCTCTGTGAGATCCTGATGATCAAACTGTTTCCATTTTTCCTTTCATACATAACAGATAGGTCATATCTGTCCAGCAGTGCTGCACTGGTGCCTACGCTGGTAACAGATGAGTTTTTCAGTAAGAGAAATTAGCCTATGTAGAGATCTAGCTGACAGCAGTTGTAGTGCTACAGAAACTCGGTCACTTTCACATTGCTTTACTTTGTTCTGTTTAGATATTCTCTGTTTAGTTCATTTTTTGGATATGAGGAGGAGGATGACTCCCATACAGAATTTGAAATTCAGTCCTCCCATGCCTGAGTTAGGTACAGTCCCAGTTCTGGACAGCTGGAAGTGAGGCACTTGAAAGTACTCCAGCCCAGGTTCACTCAAGTACTGGAATTTTTTTCCTTCCTTAACTTAGAAACTTCCTTTATGGCACTGGTGCTTCGTCGTTCCTCATTTTAGTGCCACATTCATAGCTGTAGCATAACATTTTTGTGATATTTCCTGAACTTAGAAAGGAATGTTTTAGAATAAGCACATCGTTAATGCTTATGAGGTAGACAGTAAATAGATGAATCTACAAAACTGAAAAGCTGCAATGATTTTCACCTATTCTGTCTTATGGATGTCTTGTTTGGCTTATTCTCTGAATAATGAGGAAGTAAAGGAAATACAGAACAAATCTTTCTACTCTGACTGACATTAGTTATTCAAAGTATGAAGGACATTGAGGATGGAAAAGTACACAAGCTTATGATTAGGCTGCCATTGTCACTGCAGCAAAGCTGTCGTAACACCTTGACATTCTGATTAACTCGGTTTGCATCCTTAATGTTATGTGCACTTTAAGGGAAGCTATTACTTTGGTAGTGACAAAATGATCAGTGCTGGACATACACAAATATAAGCTAGCTGAAAAGATGCTTGTAGAGTTGTGTATACCTAATTTATATCCAATCTTCCTTACCGAAAGGCTGCACTGAGAAACTGAGCTAAAAGATCATAGAATTATAGAATTGTTTAGGTTGGAAAAGATCTTTAAGATCATCAAGTCTAACCATTAACCTAGCACAGTCAAGTCTACCACTAAACCATGTCCATAAGCACCATATCTACACATCTTTTAAATACCTCCAGGAATGGTTATTCAACCACTTCCCTGGACATAGATGAACTACTATTTGCAATAATAAATATCCAAGCCCAACCCACACTGCTTATTAAAGAATTAAGTCCTAAACTCTGCTACAGCTTTTCTTCTGTAAGCATTGGTAGAGGTGCCCGGTGATGTGCTATGATGGTACTAGCCTTTCTTGGAGAAAGGAGCCCAGTGAAAGGTTCCTTGAAAACTATGTCTCTGATACTCAACACTTAGTTTTGATAGAATGATAGAATGTTTTAGGTTGGAAAGGACCTTGAAGATCATCGAGTTCCAACCCCCCTGCCATAGGCAGGGACACCTCTCGCTAGACCAGGTTGCCCAAGGCCACGTCCAGCCTGGCCTTGAACACCTCCAGGGACGGGGCTTCAACAACTTCTCTGGGCAACCTGTTCCAGTGCCTTACTACCCTTAAGTGAAAAACGTCTTCCTAATGTTTAATCTAAACCTGCCCTCTTCCAGTTTAAAGCCATTCCCCCTCGTCCTATCACCACATGCCCTAGTAAAAAGTCCTTTCCCAGCTCTCCTGTAGGCCCCCATTAGGTTTTGTGTTTGTGTTTTGGTTTTGTGTTGTTTGTGTGGTTTTGTGTTGTTTGTGTGGTTTTGTGTTGTTTGTGTGGTTTTGTGTTGTTTGTGTGGTTTTGTGTTGTTTGTGTGGTTTTGTGTTGTTTGTGTGGTTTTGTGTTGTTTGTGTGGTTTTGTGTTGTTTGTGTTTTGGGTTTGGTGGTGTGTTTAGTTTTGTGTTTGTGTTCTGCAAAGATCAGTTCATTCTGTAGTGGTGCTTGATGTCTGCATGTAGGTAGTATGGGAACTAACCACATAGCAGCTTCTCCAACACCAGTGATGTGCAAGCAGTCAGCATTCTTCTCTGTCATGCTGTATTTGTGATGCTCAAAGGTGGCTCAGAGCTCGGATACAGCGGACAGAGCTGAGCAGAGAGGAGGTGATGTGTGTGGGCAGAGAGAAATGCGCCAAGGAGTCTGAAGCTATAAGGCAGTCATGCTTGGTTGAAATTACTCATTTTCAAAAGGTCAGCCTCATTTGGTATGATTTTCTGATGATCACAGAATCACAGAATGGTAGGGGTTGGAAGGGACCTTCAGAGATCATCTAGTCCAACTCTGCAGCCTTTCTGGACAGCCTGTTCCAGTGCTCCTCCATCACCAGGGCTCCTACCTCATTCAGCAGCGGGCCAACTTTTCCCCTAGTCTTTCTTTTACTACTGATGCACTTGAAGAAGCCTGTCTTATTGTCCTTGAGATCCCTTGCCAGTTTTAATTCCAAGTGGGCCTTAGCCTGCCTTCCTCATTGAATCCCTGCATACTCTGACAACGTTGCTATGTTCCTCCCAAGTGGCCAGTCCCTGCTTCCACATTCTGTAAACTTCCTTCTTCCATTTGAGTTTTTCCAGAAGCTCCTTGCTCATCCATGCAGATCTCCTGCCTCCTTTGCCTGATTTCTTGTACTCTTCTGTATGAGCATACAGATAATGCCTTCTGACATTTCTGGCTGCTGAGAGATTCTTAGTCCAGTGAGCATAGTTGCTTAGCTGTGCTTACTCAAACCCTTTTTTCACCCATGTCTTCCTACTTATGGTTTTCATGGTGGTGGTGCAACAGCACTGGAAGAGGAGGAAGCAGTTCTTTATCTCCACACTGGATCTAAAGTGGTGGACTAAACTTACATGAGGGAATGGCTGGTCTAAAACAGTGTTTAAAACAAACAAACAAAACCCCTTGGTATGTAAAAACAAAGGTACTTTTCTTGCTGGAAGAAAATAAAAGAACAAACAGAGCAGATGTGAATCACATTGCTTAATGCTATCCTGGAAAAGTTTGGGTACTAAGATAATGTGTGTGGTCTAAGAATCTATGTATTTAGCAAATAAACATGCTTACCGCATTTTGATTATACTTGTAGATGAATGTGAAGAGATTTCTAAGAAAGCAATTACTTCTTTCCTGAGTTAGAAGCACTGAAGCTAGAGCACCACATTACTACATATAATATAAATGAACTAAATCAGTGAAATTCCTTTACCATTTTTAAAATCTGTATTTATGGTGTACACTTTTTATTAAGGGTTTCTGGGGTAAGGGACCAGTGTGTAGGTGTCTTGCTGCACTGCTTGTTTGCAGGTTTTCACTTTTCTTTTTTTTAAATGGCTTAAAGTTGATATTTACATTTCTGGTAAATATTGTTAATAGTTATATCAGAATATTCTCTGTTATTCCTAATGGCATCCAGTCACTAAAACCAATGCTAGTTTTTGGGTTTTAAGACATTCCCTGTGTTGGTTCTTAGTGTTATTGTTTATACCTTCAGCATTTTACTTATTGTTTCTGTTTCTCTCCATACCCTTACTAGGTAACTTTGCCATGGCATACAGTTTGTTTCCAAGTATTGGGGACTGAAAATAGCAACTTGATTGCATGCATTTTTTTGCTTCTTAATGAAAAATCGTTTATGGTTTCAAATTCTTAGTTTCTAAAGAAAAAGAAATCCTGTTTAATAGATGCTGGATTTACTACATGTAAAATATTCCAATTCTTTGCCTGAAGACCTAAAAAAAAAAAGCTTTTCCTGCTGGAGAAACAAAACAGAGAAAGGAAATTAAGTGAGTGAATATAAGTAACAATTCTATGATTCTATAATAAGTTTTGTGATCTAATATGTCTGCCTTCTGTGGGAAGGTATTTGTGGAACTGAGTTAACTTCAATATGCCTTGCTTCACGGAAGTATGCTTTTAAGTAGTAGTGTCTTTCACTAATTGACCCCAAATTAGTGCCAGTTATATTAAATGACTTCTTTCTCATAAATGGAAAAAGACTCTGTAGTTATCCAAAAAAATGGTTAATGACAACATCTGCAATAGGATTCAGTAGGGCCTATTTTTTTTCCCAAATTATCAAGTAATCATTTTTATTGATTTTTTTTTTTAATCAAGGAATATGGTTGATGTGAACAGCTATTATAAGAACTTGTGATAGGGAACAATAAGGGAAAGATTTCTTTTTAGTGTCCATGGATGTCTGGAAGAACTTTCCCTGGATTATTTGAATTTCAATTTTTTTCTACTAAAAAAACCCAGTAAGTTAAAATCAAATAACAAACTCAGTTGGGTAGTAGGAGAGCACAACCCTGTAATTGCATGATTTAACACAATTTGCAAAACACTGACAATTTTCAAGCAGGTTTACCCAGTGTTTTTTATTAATATATGTATACTGACTGCCCAGCAATGTTTTAATCCTAGTTTCTTATTGGTAGGGTTGACTGAAAGCAGACATATTTTTTGGCTTATCTGCTTAGTTTAATTTACAGGTCCAGCTGGGTTTTCTGTTGCTTTTATGAGACATTGTTAGATCACCTATTTGAAAATGCAAAGACCTAGCAAGGCTGTTGTGTTGGACAAGTTTTATTTGCGGAGGCAGAAGTGGAACTAATAAAGCAATACAGACTATTGCGTGTTGTAAGAAGTTTGGATGTTCCTTGTTTGACAAGAGGCTAAAACTCCCAGCTTTTTAAAACTCCCCCACCCTTTTTTTTTTTTTTTTTTTAATGCCATTGCCTTGTATGGACATGGCACAGGTGTCAAGTTCTGCTTTCTCATGTTCCAGTAACTTCTGCTGGCAACTAGAATCAGCTGAAGGAGGTGACTAACCAGAGGGAAAGTCTTGTTGCCCTTAAGGTATTCCTTCCTCATGTCTCTCCCAAATATGCCTGGAGAATTGTCTTGAGTAGAATATTTCTCAGTGCTTATTTTTTGCCATGGTGGTTTTCTAGTAATTTTTCCCTGGTGAGCAGATGTTGGAAATACTGGCACATGATCCAGAGACAGGAAATTTTGGAGAAGTGACCAAAACCAGAGATCCAGTACAACCTGTCGTATCACAGTAACCAATTATGGAGTATAAGCTTTACAAAGACTCTATCAGTTTCGATAGTTTTGAAAATGAGAAGCTATAGTGGAAAAGTGGAGAGCAAAAAGAGATGGTGGGGGAGAGGTAGACCTTGGTGATGTAAAATAACCAAGAGAGAAATGATTAGGGAATTAGGGAGAGGTGAGCATGTAACACAAACCCTGAGTTAGATCGTAGTGCAAGCATAATAAGGAATTGTAGTTTGCCAGGGGAAAACTTTCTGGCTTGAACTCTGCTGATTTTGACTCTTTTTTTTCTTTTTTTTCCTCCTTTGAGCATCGTTTGGTTTACATGACTTTTGCAGCTGGTGCTGGTGACACAGCACCTCTGTTCGGAGCCAGTGTAGCTGCTTTTCTGCTGCCTGTCCCCAGGTCTGGTATTCTGCTGCACAGGGAGAATCCATCAGTAGAGGACAGATTGTTGACTGTTTAGTAATTATTCAGTTGTCTGTCTAGACCATTTGCTTCTGAAGAGAAACCAAAGTGACTGTTTCTAAGAAAAGAGTAATTAGCTTTGACAGGATTTCTGCTTCTGAAAGGATTTCCAGTAGCACTCCTCTGTCATGTTTGTATACCTGCATACACACACAACCAAACCCGAAAAGCAGAACAGGAACACTAGAGGTAGTCTCAAACTGCAACTGGTCTCTAGCATTTTGCTGCTTTAGCATTCAGCCGGGCTCTGGTGCCGGGCTTCCTCCTACAGAGGGGAAATATTCCTCCCCTTATGCAACTGTCAGACAGGAGATGCTCCTCTGAGACTTTTTGCAGTGATCTCACTTTTCTGATTATTTATAATTCATAGGTGATGTCATGTAGTACAACCCTTTATTTTGGATGATAGCAATTCATCAGTGAGGACTCTGATGTACGCTCGCACTAAGGCTGATCTTACGGGAAGCCTTTTTCAATTGTGACATGGGCATGCTCACAAAGTGCATCCGATCTTTGTATATTGAATGAATATTCATAGTTCTGCATACCACAAAGTTGCTCTTGAGTGTCTGGAGTTTGAACTGTAATTACTAAAAATCTTTCTCAAGACCTCTGCAGTAATATGGTAGATACTATTTAATAGTAAAGTAGCTTATAAGACCAAACATATTAGACTTGTCCCATTGATATTTGTTTGAAGAAATGCAGGGGAAATTTTAATGACCCAAAATGAGCAAAAGGTGACCTGAGTTTAACTGCTTTTAACAAGAACAATGCAGTGCCCATATTAATGTTGTTATACCATGTTAATGGTATTATCATCTCAATTTGAAGGAGGAATCTTATGGCCTGTTAACGCTGACAGTTCATCAGTGCTCAGTAATAATACAGGCTAAATAAAGCCTGTCTGTTGCTGGCAAGCAAAGAAAGAGGAATTTCTCTCTCATGTGGAAGAGGTAGATGGTTATCATTGCGTGGTGCAGGGAAGTAGCGCCAAGACACTGCAGATATATGTGGTTACTAGTGGCAATAGAATATTTGAGTGCTCTTGCTAAATTAAGTAATCAACCATTTAATGTACAGCAGATGTTTTGTGTGTCTTGTGTCAGGCTGGAGGCATTGTGTGTTTAGAAGGCATTAAAAAAAATTCTTTTTTTTGTTCTTTATCCCTCCCGCACCTTTCCCTGCGAGTATTTTCTGATATAAAAAGCAGAAGTTATACCAGTTGCTACCCATAAAGAAGAGATGTGAATTTGACACTCTGACAGTGTTTCCACCATAACCTCATTTGTTGAGGTTTATGTAACTGAGTAGTAAAACTTGTCCAAAGCTATATTGTTGTATGCTATGCACTGCACAGTTTCACAGTTTGAAGCTAATTAGAGTCAGCATTGAGAACACACATTTGCCTTGCTTCTTCAAAGGAGGTAAAACTTTGAAGACTGTGGAAGAAATGTATCTTCTGTTCTGTAGATAGCTCTAGAAAGCAGTTTCATCTGAAGTGGAAGGGTTCTTATTTTGATGATATATTGCCTTGTCTTGAAGGTTGATTTTTAGAGAGTATAATCTCTTTAAATGCCTTTGAAATAGACTCACTGAAATGCTTTATTTGGCATTGTACAGTGACGTTTTCCTGTGGGGTTGTTTGGGGTTTGTTTAAAACGGCATTGCATCTTTGCTGATTTCTTAGTGTCAGTTCCCTTTGTCTGGACACCAGTTGTTGTGTATGTTAGAATAAAGGTTCTGGCTTGTCCCTAAGTGTCATATAAACTGTTGTCCTGTTTCTGACAGGAGCCAGTGGCAGAGGTTTTGGGGACAGGCAAAAGAAAATGGAGCAAGTAGAGAGGGTTACTTTCCCACTTTCTGTTGATCAGAGATGTACGTGAATGCCCATGATACTTCTGTTGGATTACAGAATCCTCAGAGACTGTGACTTCAAGAATTTGAATCTGGGTTCTTTGTGAAAATCCATGGTGTGTTTTTCCCAGAGTTGCATACATAGTGAAGTTTATTCTAATTTCATATACTTAGAGGATGGAGAAATGTCTTAAAAATTACTGGCAATTCATTTTCATGCTAATTCCACAGATACCATCAAATCACTTTTGTTTTCCTCTATATAGGAAGATGCCTTCAGTTTTTAGATGCTTACAATATCCAACATTAAACAAATCCATTGTACTGACAGGAATGATAGATGTTTTTCACATATTTCACAAAAAATGGCAGAAGGTCTCTCATTATTTCTTTGGCATACATATCTAAAGCATCATGGTTGGTGAACTTTTTTTTTTCTTTATAATAACATTTTAATTAAAAATTATTCAGCGCAGTTCACAGATAGTAAAAGGTTGCTAGTCTTGTATTTTTATAATTAAAAAAACCCACCTGTGGTTCCAACAGAAGCCAACAAATTTGCCTAAAAAGAAGCAGCTGCTTTTAAGATGCAGGTATGAGGAGACTATTAGGGTTTCCTGCATATATGGTTTCCATTTGGTTGGCTTTGGTTTATGTTTTGGTGTTTTTTTTTAAGTGTAGTCCCGAGTTTTTAGATCACACGCTAATGTTAAAAGTCTAATAGTTCTTAGAAGGTTGAGCTTTTTAAAGCGTTTGTATCTCATGTCAGATTTTTGAATCACTTTTGCCATCTAGTCACTTGTAAAGAGAAGCCCTTATTAAAGTTGACTTCAGGTCCTGCTTAAGTGATCGAGACAGGAGAGGTGGTGTAAATTGATTTTGCTCTAGATGTGGTTCTGTCCTTTCAGCTAACTGTAAAAATATCTGAAATACAAAATAATTGTGAAGTGATTGCTACATCACAACCTGTCATCTTTCTAGTCTGCTAATATTAGTCAATGACAAAGCAATACCTGACCGCCTGAAAGGAATGACTGGAAACGCATTATTTGTTAAACTGTTGTTAAGTTGTTGGGTTCTTATGGGAATACATCTCATCAGTAGCATTTCTAAAACCAGTAATGAAGTCAAGAATAAAATGGGAAGTTTCAAATTGCTGTTCAGTTTTCTTTATCTCTGGATCAGTGCTTTGGCGTGCCTTTCCTGAAGTAATGTGCACATCAGTACTACGTAACCACATCTTTCAGCAGTGATGCAGAGCTCCGGCCTCAAATGTTTTTGCAGGGCAGTAACTGTAGGACACAAGTGGTTTCATTGAGCATACTACTGTTTTACAATTCATTGGGGCACAGTGGACTATTTTACAGCTGTATGTACGTGTGTGTGTGTCACAAAAAAACCCTGAAAATATTTCTGTGAACTGCATAGGTGATATGTAGGTGGCATTTTCTTCTCCAGTTTGTTTTGAACCTTGGCCTAGTGTTCAAGGGTATTTCACTTCTGAAGAGCTGTTATTTGGATCTGATCTAAAACAGAGGGTTTGATCATCTGTAATTTGTAAAGTACATCTCTGGATCATGTGTCAGTATTTCCAACATCTGCTCAGCAGGGAAAAATTACTAGAAAATTTGTTAACATCACAACTTGCTGGTTAATCATTTTAGTGTGAACTGTGTAATCTTCTTCTCCAGAAAAAATCGAAACCAGAAGTTGCATGTTAATTTCTTTCTGCCCTGTAAACTCAGCCATGACTTTGCTCAGAGTAGGGTTAAAAAAAAAAAAAAAGTTAAAAAAAAAAAAAAGCCTAGTCTTTCAAGGTTGTTGATACAGTGTGGTTCTTGTCTTTCCATAGTAAAGGTTGGTGGGATTAATTTTCCTTCACTAAAAGCACATTGTAGTCCTTTGATATAAAACTGAATGTGTATTTACAAGCAGTTTGGCATTTGAAAATTGGTTCCACTGCTAGCAGGATGAGTACTGCTGTTGTGTAAAAGTAAATACTTTTTTCCATCACCCGAAGAGTGGAAAGCTTCAAGAGCTTGTGTCTCTGTCAGACCCATGCTCTGACTCGGGCATTTTTGCTGTCTCTGTGGTGCAACCTGGATGAATTCTTATATTAAATCCTGATTAGGTATGTTAAACAGATATTTTTTTCTAAAAGCGCCGTTAAAAACCTTACTTTTTTTCCTGTGCATAGCAATGTAAAACAAGCCTGTTTTAATTTACTTCTTTTGTGTAGTTTTGTTCAAGCCATAATGATTCTCATGCCCTTTTCTAGCTGCCATATTACGACAGCTTTAGACCAAAGTTTGCTCAGTTAGCTTAGTAACTGGCTGGATGGGCAAAAGAAACGTCGTATTCTAGCAGGTTTTATGCTATTTTGTTTATATGATACTTTTTTTCCATTAAAAAATTAGAGCACATCAAACAAAAAATAGATTGCTGTAACTTGAACAGTCCTGGTCAATATTTTCATTGATAAGAGAGAAAGTTTAGCCACAGAAAGGATATTCCTCTCTTGGTACAGTGAAATGCAAAGTAAGAGCTGAATATTTAAAAAATGGCTTTCTTGAAGAGGGCAAAAAGACCTAACAAAGCAAGTTCAGTGGATATGTGTGAAGTGTGTAGCAAACCAATCACAACAGGGTTCCCCTAACCTTTTTTGAGAAATCCAGAATGGCTATAATTCTGAGGATTTTGGTAGTTCATTCAGTGGGGAATTTGTGTTAACACAATGAGATCTCTGTCTTTTCAGATAACTTTTGTGTAAAGAACAATAATCATATATATTTAGGAAAACTGTTTTGCAGATAATGTCTTTCGCAACAGCTCAGGGATGCACAGTATGGTATTTTTTCCAACATAGTTCGTTCCAAATTATAATTGGAAAAAAAAGAAAAAAAAGAGCTGCAAGCATTCCACGCTTTCCAGTTCCTAAGACTACGCTCTGTCAAGCCCTCCAAACTTCCCAGGGCAACCAAGGCTTGGTTGTCATTGACCTAGAAACACAAATAAAGTCTCATTTCAGTGGACTAGGAAATATGAAATCCAGTTACATAAGATTATTGGTGCTGGAAGACATATTAATGACCATCATTATGACTCATTTTTTGTAACCTTTGCTCAATTAAGCAGTGTCTCCCTTCATCCCTAGTTGGATTTAGATCCTGTAGTATCTCTAGGGAATGCATGACTTGCAGCAGTTCTTCCTTCAGAAGAGACTAGAGAGGTTCTTTCTTGGCAAATTATTAAGTGTATGAATAACAAATTTTATTTTAATTTTTAAGAAAATGTATAGCCTTGTACTCTTTAATTCAAGAATAGCTTTTTAATGTCTTTTTTGACGCAATCTCTATGAAAATTAAGCTTACCTCTACCATTACGATGTAGTATTGGATTCTTTTCTAGTGCACAAAGGAGTGCTTTCAAACTCTCTGCAAGGTCCTTGTAAGTTAAAACTTGCCAAACAGGCTTCAAAATATCTTTTTCTGATTTTAAAATGCCATTAGAAGAAAATGAAGAAAATAGCCTTAACCTTTTTTTAACTACTTTAACAAGTTCAGAAGGAAATCAGTTACCCTTTCTTAATTAAGGCGTCACCACATAAATACACAGATGCAGTTTGAGATTGTCAATGTATTAGTTTTTAAAATATTAGTAACAGCTTCATATTTCATGCCTGTAAGTCTGAACAGTAGATGATAAAGCGTCTTTCCATCTTCTATTTCTTTCGCTGTACTACTGTGAAGAACTTTGAGAATTAGTTTTAGATGCTTATTTCATGTAATGCATATTTATTAATGAGTATAGAGAGGTGGATGATATTTTCGGTGAATAGCCATCACCGCACGCACTCATGCCTAGACCAGACTTGGAAGGGAAATTATCAAGGGACAAATAGCCTCAGTGAAGAAATACCCCTATTCCCCCCCCCCCCCCCCCCCCCCCCATTATTTCTATTCTACTTTTATTTCTGGGTGGTTTTATTTATTTATTTATTTTCTATTTTTTGATAGATCAAAGGGAAAGTCTTAAGTAAGCTAACATTTATTGGCCTCTGGTAAAGGATCACCAGTACGTGTAGTCTAATTCTTTCTTTTGCCCACATCTGTGCTCTTATATTCCTGTCAATTTAGTTTCCCTGGGCGTGCAGTCAAAAAAGGGATTTTCTATGGATGTGACTGTGAGTCTGCTCTCACGCTGAACCCTGGTAGTTGCCACCCTATTTGGACAGTATTGCCACTACAGCAATAGAGGCAGCAAATGGTCAAGTGAGAGACAATTCAGAGAAATGCAACCTTTGTCACTCACTTTTCTTTGGTCCTTTTTGAGAAGTCTTTTGCAAGTGACATGGGATAAACCTCCAAAACTTAAACTTGTTTAGATTTTTCTATTAAAAAAAAATAAAACTGAAATACTCAATATATTTATTATGGAGGCAAACAGCTTCCCTTTTTTTTTCTTTTTTTTTTTTTTTCCTCTGCACTCTGATCTTTGCCTTTCTTTCCTTATTCTGGTGTTGGTTGCTGTTTTTCATTGATTATCTACACATGTAGCACTGGATCTCATCTTTGAAGTCCAATCTGCTGCACATGTCTCTATGTGTCTCCAGGTATTAATGGTCATATATTAGGCACAGTATTTCTCCATCATTATTTCTCTTGCCATATAGATTAAGTATGAAGTAATAAAAGGTAAATGCATGGTGAGATGCACCATCTCAAATTAAATATTGCTCTATGTTTGAATGTATTCTTTATCAGCTGGCATAGATACATTATAAAACTGACTTTCACATAGAGATATGTCCAGAGACCGAAATACTTACTTTTGAAATTTTTTATATATGAGTTATATTAAACAGTGTCTGTCATGAAAGAGCAGCTTTTAAACATGCTATGCTTATTTTCTTTCTAGCTGATTCTTTAATGATGCAGACAGCTGGCAGAGACTCGGTCACAACCTTGATCTCTGTGTCATCTTTATAAACAATTTCTCTTTCCATTCTTCGAGTTTTCTTAATCATCCTACTTATTCTCCCCATCCTATTATATGCCACGGATGATTTTTTCCATTTCATTTTAGTGTATAAAAGTAACAGGATTTTTTCAAGCACTGGGTGCAGAATAAAGACAACTAAGTAATTAAATGCTACAGGAGCTGCTGATTGGCACATAAAGCTACAATGTGATAAACTGATATGAGTTACAATAACGTGCATCTTTACTTCCTTGAAAAAGTGCATAATTAGACCTGATTTAAATATGTTCTGTTTTTAAGAAACATCCCATGTGTTTTCTTTGAAATTAGGTTTGCCTTCATCTGTTGGAACTATTAAGCTGATCTGCTCCTTGAATTATTCTATACAAGCCTGCACAATTCAAAAGAGGGGAAAAAGAAGCTGTAAATCAACAGTGCATAATTTTGGCAGCCCGCTTACTATGCTTGAAAAATAATTTTAAGATGCAATTGAAGGATATAGATGCTTACAGGATACACTAAACAGTGTAAAGATTCATGAATAGCAAGTTTTTCTAGCTTTCTAATTTTTCAAGGGTGGAAAAGGCTTCCGCTACAAAGCATTGCCAACAGAAATTTTGGAAGGCCTTGGTTTAGGCAAATTCCTGGTCTATAAATTCAGGTAGTAAGTTAAAAAATGTTACCTTTTAAGAAGAGTTAGGTTTTATATTAGAAATCATGCAATCTCTAATGAATCCTGCAACGCTGTTTGTAGTTGTGTCTTTGTGTGATGCTGCATAAACCATTTCAAGAGTGTAGTTTTGTGAGCCCCTGTCTGTCTACCAGTGGAAGAATTCTTTCGGGTCTCAAAGCAGGATTTTTTTAAATCATTCTTGGCTAGTATTACTTAAGGTCAGCTCTGAAAACTGTTTGTGTTGACACTGCATTAGCACACCAGGTTTTAGGTGTCCAGGTTTTTTTTCCCTTCCTTTATAAGAATCAAGAAAGTCTAAAACTAGTGTTCGTTTCTGCAGGAGTCTTTAAAAATCCATGTCCTTGTTTATGTAGGAAATAAGAATGAATGTGCAAATGCAATAAAACGGTTGGAAGCATAGATGTGGGATTTGGTAGTCTGTCACCTGTCGGGTTACTGAGGAAAGTGAAGCTTGCATTTTAGACCGTCATCCAAAGTATACAGTAAATGTACAATTTTGAACTGTAGTATGAAATATGGTGGCATGAATTACATTTGAAGTTGCATACAGCCCCTTTTTGTATGACCAAGATAGCTTTAAGATATCATTGTACTTTTATGAATATAAAGGAATATCATGTGGGGAAAAAAAATTGTGCTATGTGCTCAGTGTTCACGTTTTCATTTTGCATTCACATCTGCATACCCACAGGACTCCAAATGCTTGCATCCATGTGTTTACCTTATAAATGGACAGTTTTAGTGACAAGTTTTGAGATGCCTCTCAAGTCTTTTGCCATATCTTCACTTGCAGAATAAATATTTAATCTATACCAAAACTCTAATATTTTCTTCTAATTTTTTCCCAGAAAACTATAGCTAGCTACAGGGAAAGAATTCTCCCTCTGCCAAAACCTGTGCTATGCTCAAAGCTGTACGAATGCTTTAACTATTTTAGTCCTTAATGACAAACAATGGGGAATGAAGTGACACAGTTATATACTTCTCTACTCAGAGGTGCATCCATTCTGAGTAGCCATTGAGGAGGTATCTTTTGCAAAACTAAATAAAACACGAAAATACGTGATTGCACTTATTATATAAAAATCTTTACTCCAATAATCAAATTCAGTATTGCAGCTTTTATGTGCCTTGCTGGGCTTTTTAGGACTTACTTTTACTCTGTAGTGTTCTTGTAGGTGAGATTTTCTTCAGTCCACTCAAGACAGATGATATTTGAGCTTGAGATTAGACTTGTAAGTGAATTTCTTTTTTGGTCTGTTGCAGAGAGGTTTGCCTGGAAGGAAAAGAGGATATTATTGATATATTTGGTTATTCTTGCATTGCATACTCTCATTGCTGTTCTTGTTTACTGGCAGAAAGAGAGAGACAGGGAGATATATTGAGTATTGCTAAGAAATAAGGAATAAAGTTACTCAAGTCTGAGTGGCTATTCAAAAATTAGTTTTGTGTCGGTGGCATAAGAAAAAAATATATAAACTATAATGTAAGAAGTCTGTGGCATGCTCAAGATACTCTCCTTTACTACAAAATTATATCAGTATTATTATTTCATGTGTAAGGTTTCTTTCATGCTAAAAGATTTCTTTGTCAAGATATATTAATAAGGAATGCCATGGATGACTTAGAGTTGATGGGCTGAAGTGATAAAATCTTTGTGTTGTCAACCTCAATTTGAATGGCTTCAGTGCCAGGGATGCTGGAGGGGGACAGAGAATTAAATCCAGGGTCTCTTAGGTCAAACTTGATTGAAGTTTTATTGAGGGTGATCAGGAGAAATTGATGAATACAGTACGTGAAGGTAAACAGGAGAGACACAGTAAAAGAGATACGTCTCTAGATTATTTCTAACTGCTGAAATTGATTGGTAGGCTCAAAATCTGTCATAGCCTCCATTTTCTTGTATGCTTTGGAAATATTTGGGAAATTGCATGGAGGAAAAAAAGTAGTTCCAGACAGATTTCCTACTTCACACTGAAGTGAAGTATTCACCCCTCTGTTTCTGACAAAATCTTTGAAATTAAAAGTTAAGATTGTATTTTAATGATGCATCCACACAGGCTCTACTAACCAAAAGCTTTTTAAATGGGTAGTTTTTGAGCCTTGATTGCACAGTACTGATAATGGCTTCCTGTATTTCTTCTTTCCTGAATGAAATTCCTGCATAGAAAATGTTGTCATGATTTGTAAAATAAGGGTGATTTGGAAGAGTCTTATTCTAATGTGTGTTATGTGAAATTAAAATATTGACACATACTGTGCTGATATGAAGGGATTCTTCAGGAATGTTGCTTTTACAATACTTCAGTTTCTTTCTTACAAAGTAGGGCTTGGTTTTTAAATTATAATTTTTGTTTCTTATTAAACATAGTATATACTGAATCCTACATAGAATAAGGCTTATTCTTATTACCGCTATACAAAAGCACGTAGAGATAACGCTGTTCTGAAGAGGTTTTTGTATAAAGACAATAGTTAATGGTTACTGAAGATAGGACTGTATAATGCAAGTTCCTAAATGTAATGGAGGTTAGCATATTTTCAGTGTTTTTGTTGGCTTGTTTTTTTTTTTTAAATTTAATTAATTTAAATTTAATTTGGAGGAGAAGTAGAGTGAGAACAGCAGGATTTGGGAAGATGAGGAGGATAAGGGAATAAAGTGGGGGAGAAAGGGCCAAAAATAGCTAAATTCAAGAGTGGTTTTTTTGTTTGTGGCATTGCAAGACTTACTGATGGGGAGAATAAGGTAGCATTTGTGAGACTTTCATGGTAACTTTTTCACAATTTTCTGTAGTGGAAAGCACTCATTTTGTTATGTAATGTTGTGAACACGGACTAACTGCTTTTCTTGAGCTGGAATGGGGTCTGAGCAGATTGTGTCAGCAAAATGAGCCTTGCTTTTGTAATTAGAGCTAAAAAAATATATTGGAAAAACTAAGGATAGCATTTTAATAGGATTTAAAGTATCTTATTGTGTGTTTCTATTCATAGAAAGTAATACAAATAAAACATGCAATGCAGTTTCCTTCTAGGTAGGACAAATTTATACTTAAAAAATTGAATGGAAGAAGATGCTTTATAAGAAACATTACAGCTGACTACTTATGCCTTCTTTTTTAAAAAAAGAGTGGTTACACTTAACCCTTTAAAAAAACTCATAATTGCTGGAGAAAAAACTATGCTGAAACTAATTTCCATTAGTATGAAAACATCGTAAAGATAAATTGATTTTTTTTTTCTTTATATAAGGCTCAATTGTTTCTGCTTAAAGGCTCAAAATATTTTTGACTAATTTGAAGCACGTTTTTTCAGAATGCATTCTCATAATAAAAGTTCTGGTTACATATCTTCTAAGTTTTAAAAACATTAATAAACAGGAGAGACAAATAAGAGGTAGCATTTCCTAAGGCATGTAAAGTACTTTGCAATTCTTTTTAGCAGTATGAAATTATCTTCTGAAATTTCAGTAGATGCAATTTTCCATCATTCCAGCTACCAAAAAAGAAAAAATAGTCTGTTGTAGTAATCTATTATATATTAGCAATCCTGTTAACAGCAATAAACCCTTTAATTCTATTTTTTTTTGTTTTAGAAGTTGAATGTAGTAGTTTCAGTTTCTGTTAGGTATTTTTAAAACCTACCATTATCATCTTTGTTGTGTTGAGTTCTTCAAGTCAATGCTATAGAAATTACCCTTCTAGCCTTAATTAATTTCTTGCCATTTCTGTTTTGTAAAATTTACATCTTATCTTGCGGTGTGAATAACATGTTGGCTATTATTCACTCACTAGACAGGTCTGATCAGAGAGGTGAAAACAGAAAAAATGGTATAGTATCTGTTGTTCATAAGATCAAGTTACAAATGGCATTCTTCTTTCCCTTCCCAAAAGGCACTGAGGCGTGAACTGAAGGATAAAGAGCAAACCATTCTCAATGCTGTGGACCAGGCTCGAGTTTTCCTTGCTGACCAACCAATTGAGGGGCCTGAGGAACCAAGAAGGAGCTTGCATTCGAAAACAGGTCAGAAAATACTCTCTTCCAGGAATGGTTAAAAGGAAAGAAAAAGGATTTACATGTCTCTAATACCTATTTTGTATCCCAATTACTTGGTTAGACATCAGAATTTTCCAAACCACATCCTGATTGCTTTTATTTCAATGATTTAGCCTTCAAGTATTACTACTCTGCTTTGTAAGTACGTAGGTTTTCATGGAAGAAGTAGAAAAATCTCTATTTCCTTTTCCAATTTTTGACTCAAAACAAGAACAGTTCTGTTCTTTTCTTTTTTCCTTAACATAATAACATACGCACCTTAAATGTAGTCAGAATAGTAGTTCAAGGATACACATTCAAATGTATATATGTCATTATTGCACAGATTTACTCCACAAATAGAAATAAATTTATTCAGAGGTATATCTCATTAGAAATAAAAGGAATCCACTTTAACAAGGCAGTTATTACAGGATCTTAAGGACTTGAATATTAGATGAACTAAGGAATAAACCACAGCTATCCTAGAAACAATACTTGCATGGTATTTGTTGAGAAATTTGTCTATATCAGAGACCAACAAGGAGGTAATAATTTTCCTCCACCCTCCATAACCACAAAATAGAAAAATATACCAAATATCTGTGTAATTAAGTCCTAGAATTGTTTCTGATAAGAGCTAAAACATTATAAAATCTCACTTTTAATTACATAAGAATTGTTCTTGGAAAAGGTAGTAATCTTCTTTTACATAAATAACAGTTGCTGTAAGATATGACTAATTTACAGTTCTGTATCATTTACAAAATTACAATATAGCTGCTTGTATTGGGAGTTTAGTGTTTTCATAGAATCATAGAATGGTTTACGTTGGAAGGGACCTTGAAGATCATCAAGTTCCAACCCCTCTGCCATAGGCAGGAACGCCTTGCACTAGACCAGGTTGCCCAAGGCCATGTCCAGCCTGGCCTTGAACACCTCCAGAAGTTTCTTCCCATACATCTTCCTATACATCTCCATAGCAAACTTTTAAAGTTTGTTCAGTGTTATTTGTGTGCAAATTTTTATGCGGTTTCCTATTCCTTAATTCAACTTTGTGATAAAGTTTGAATAGCTGGTGATTAAAGGCAATGAACCATTTTTCCCTGTGATTAGTTCTGGTACCTTAGCTGCTGTAATGTCTCTTCTACTTCCTTTTTGAACTCTTGACTCCTGAAAACATTCTGTTTGTCTTTACTCTCAAACTTAGTTGATATATTGCTTCTCAAATGTTTCAGTTGGTCTAAATCACAAGCAAACTTGCAGTTGATAAATAATGCACGCTTTCTTTATATTTTCTCTTTCTTTCATACAAAACTTTTGAAGTCACAGCCTCTCCTCTCAAAAGCCATAGAACCACCCAGCACAAATGATGCCAATGCATAAAATGTTACCAGTGTACACTGTTCATTTTCTAGCAGGCATTGGTATGAATGATCTAGTGTTGACTGAAAGTGCAAGAGCAAACTTCAGATGACGAGTTGCATCATAAATTCTTTTTATGCAATCTATTATTATTATTATTTTGTGCTATACAGATGGCAGTGATAACAGAATAGCAGAGAATTTGATGACCATGGCAAACTGCATAACAATAATGTCCAGGCAGATGATCTACAAGTGATGTATGAGTGTCTCTTTTCTAGTCGTCATATTTGATAACCGATCAAATATACTCAGACTGGGAAGCTTCATAAATGTGCATTGAACTTATTTTCCTTTCAGTAGTTCCATAGACTTTCTTTTTTTTGAGCACGTGGTGTGTTAGTCATAGCTACCAGCCAAACTCCCACCCGTCTGCTCACTTAATTCCTCCACCTCAGTGGGATGAGGGCAGAAGATAGGAAAAACAGGAGTGAGAAAGCTCATGGGTCCAGGTAGGGAAAGATGCAGATCCCTTACAAACAGCTGTTATGAACCAAGCAGATTTAGTTTGGGGAAAAACTATTTTCATTTAAAATGAATATTTAATTACTGATTCGGTACTGGGAAACAAGAAGACAAACATTAAAACCACAACTTTCCTCATCCCTTTCTCAGGCTCAACTTGACTCCTTCATTCCTGTCTCCTTCTTCCCTTGTTATGACTGCAGGTCATACTCAGCCTCTTCAAGGAGGCAACAAGTTGTGTGAGAGGGTGGGAAGGTGGTGGGTCCATGGTCAGCCTGGCAGTTTCTCTCTGCTGCTCCTTTCTTCTGACATCTTTCCTCTGCCCCAGCGTGGGCTCTCCATGGGGAATATCTGCCCCACCATGGATCTGCTCCTCCTCCCCTGACCTTGGTGTTCCCTCTGTTGTTTCTCCTTTTTGTTCTCTCCTCCTCCCTCTCTGATGTTTTCTGCTGTTTTTTAAATACACTGTCCCTGAGGCACCAGTAGCGTGGCTGAAGACCTCAGCTGTGCCCTGTGGTGGGTCTTCTGGAGCTGGCTGTCCCCAGCCTCTCCTCACAGAGCCCCCCATGCAGTCCCCACTACCCGCAGTGGGCACCTGCACCCTGCACAGAGCAGTGTTACACTTTCTGTAGATTAATAGACTTTCAGGCCAAAAGGCATCTTTGAATCATCTGCTCTGATCTCTTATATATCATAAGCTGTTAAATTTCACCCAGGACTGAGACTAGTAAATTTTTTTTCTGACGAGTAATGCCATCGATCTCCAGAAAGCTGTGTCTCTGGATTTGAAGACATCCAGACACATACAATTTTTCTTCTGATTAACCATTTTCAGTGAAGGCTGTGGGTGCAGGCTGATGTTTGCTTTTAAAATGTTTATTTTTTTATTTTCTGTCAGCTTCTCGATCACTGGTATTCTCTGCAGTGGATTAAAGTTTACTTGTTAACTTCAGTGAAGTACACTTCATGTTGCTAAAGGGGAAGGATTTGAACATGTTTTTGGCTGCTTCTGTAATAGAAATGGCAGAAACTTTTTTTAAGAAACCGTAATTGCATTAATTGGAAATGGCAGGGGTGTTAGGTGGGGCAGGGTTAGCTAACCCGAAGAGGATAAAGGTTGTAAAGTAGCTTTCCATTTTCTTCAACTTCTCCCTTTCCATCCACGTTTTTCTTTCTCCGACTCCTTCCCTCCACCCCCCACTCCCTGATTGCCAAGGAGGGCATTGTTGCAAGGACGAGGAATGAGAGAGATTTAGGAGAAAACTGATAAGAATCAGTTTTAAACTTGACTGACCGAGACTGATTTTAAGGGCCTGTGCATACAGACATTCATGTTCCATCCAAAGAGAATATTTATTACAGGATGCCTTACAATAACCCGTTACTGTCTATAATGTTCTTGTTAATTTCAAATATATCACAAGAATGTAAGATTATAAGGTTATAAGCAAGCCTTGGTTTCTTCTTTCCCATGTTGGTCTTACGCTTCCTGTCTTGGCCTTCTACTGTACCACGTACTAACTGGTACATTCAAACACAGTTCTTCGGCTTCCAGGAAACTTCCTTCTAAGTTAATTTTAGCTCCCATCTGTCTTCTGATTTTGTTTTTCTATGTTTCGGTAGGGTGACCCCATCACAAAAAACAAGCTTCACATTCTTCTTGCCTTTGAGCTGCTTCAGCATCTGAGTGGAGCTGATTGATAAACCAGCAGGCCAGCTGCTGAATTCTATTGATGGACGGGATAAGGAAATTAGAAATGCTCACATTTTTAGCTTTGTTGTCATTTGTCCACGGTATAGGAGAAAACTTAGATCTGAAAATGTTAATTATAATTCTCTATGGCATAGTTACAGTTGGCTTCTTAGATCCCTGTACTGTTAGCAAGGTTACATATAGGCCACAGGAAACACGAAGGAAAGCGGAGATAGTATTTTCTGTCTCCAGGGTTCTATGAACCGATGATAGGGCTTTGCTGAAATTCTGCCCTTAAAATTCCACTGATGCAGTGAGGGAGTGGAGGTAATTTTTTAGAAGACAACATAAACCAACATCCTAGCAGATTACCACAGGGCACTACACTGATTTTCACGGTAAAAGTGAATGTTTCCAGGAGTCTACAGTATTGTCACAGTACTTCAGCAGTTTCTAGTTTTCTTACAGCAATCAGATTCCTAGCTTTGAAAGCTGTTATTTGGTAGCAAAGGTTGTTGTGATAAACACATCATTTACATTTAAGTATTTACCACCTGTTATCTCCTCTTAATTGAAAGTGTAGAAAACTCTATAAACCACATCTGTATTATAAGAGAAATATATTAATAGATATCAGTGAATTACATGCATATACTTTATTTAAACTTGTAGACACGCACCATATTCATCTGTTTCAGACATAAATAAAAGTCAAACTTCTTTGCTTCATGCCACTGAACACATTCAGATAAATTCTCTGCCGTTATTTTTCCTCTTAGCAAGGAAGATCTCACTGGAAATAGGGAATTAGTTGTTTTCTAGTGTATATAGCAGGCAGCATTTCTATTCCCAACTTGTTCCTGTCCTCTAGCTGTCACACACCACTGGAAAAATTTTTTGTTCTCTGCTATGCAGCTTGGCTGAGTATTGAAACCTTGAGTGTGAAAATTAGAAGTGCTTTGGAGAATGAAGTGGGTGTGGCCCATTGGAGGTCAGTGGAATCACACTCAGGAGCTATGTATGCTATTTTGACCATTGCTGCCTCTCTTTAAGTTGGAGCTCATTCACTTGTGACTTTTGAGTTTCTTCATAAGATAAGCAAAATGAGCAGTTAACCATGAGAGAGATTCAAACAAAGTATCTCTCTCTCTTTCAAATAGACCTCTTAGTCACCCCACAAGTTTGGTCCACCTGGGTACAGCCTTGAATTTCTTCCTTGTAGAGTCTACATGGTTGCCTGCTTGGAGTCATATTAGTAAAGTTCAAGGAAGTTGTTTCCATTTGTTGAGCGGTGTGGAGTGCAAACCCGAGAAGTTTAAAGACTGAATTTTTCACAGCTGAGTATTGGAAATAGGCCAGCCTGAGGCCATAGTGCGTAATTTTATTATTTTATTTCTTTTTTAACCATGAGGACCTCAGGATATAAGCAGAGTTATATTCATTCTTGACCTGTATGCTATGTTATGCCTGGTTTTAGCTGAAACACAGGATGCTTCCCAGGTGGAAGCCATGTTCTTAAAGTTTAACTGTTGCCTTGTTTTAAAGACTCCAGAAACCAGTAAAGCTTTGTCTGCAAGAGAATTTTCAGTTATGCTGCTAGGAACATAGATGACTGATGGATGTCAAAGGTTAGGACCTTGTCTGAAAGAAAATTCCTTTCTTACGCTCTAGAGCAAACATAGCTCAAAAGCATTGTAAATGAGCCTCAAGAAAACAAATTGGAAGTTGCAGAATATTAAACAAAAAGTGTATAGAGGAGAAAACAGGCTGAGGAAACTTGCTTAGAAGGTTCAAAAAAGTTCAGAACATGGATGTTTTAAAGTCCTGTGTTGTTGTAGGACACCATCAAGTCAGGGAGCCCTATCTTTTGTGCTGCCTGACTTGTCTATATTTTCTGGTTTTGTATTGTTTTGGAATAAAATAGATGCCTTTGTTTTGTTTTGAAATGCTGTTAGGGGATGTATATCTGTCTCCTGCAGTCTTGCTGAGAAGCTACCTGCCATATGTGCTATGCCAGAAAAAAAATCTTTATTGATCTTTGGAAGAAATAAAAGGCCTGTTACAATCTGCAGTTGAAATGCTTTGGAAAGAAACATAAGATTAATTCCTTGCTTACCTCGAGTACCTGGGATACAGTGGTGATAGCCTTCTCTCCATTAGTACTCCCCCTTCAACAGGAATTGGAAGAAGACATAGGAGCTTAGTGATGCTATAACAGTACTGTTATGTTTGGATTTTTCTGATTTTGTGGCAGGAGCAGGCTAAAATTGAATTCATACCTGCTTTATGTTCCTGGAGCAACAAAAACTTTGGGTTTCCACTGTGCAAAAGTATTGTGAACTTGCATTGCATCACACCATTTATTACAAAATGGTGGCTTGTTTTTAGTCAAAAGTATTATATGTCTTTTAATTATATTGACAAATTACACTGGTTATGATGGATAAATGCATGGTTCTCAGGATTGCTGTAATATTCTTTAGTTTTCTGGAGACAGATGCTATGGCACGACTTACTTATCTCTTTTAACTAGAAGCTATTTTCTCTTTGTTTCGTCCTTGTGTGTCTTCTCCACCAACACCCACTGGGAAATATCAACAACCATTATTAAAGGATATGTATATTTGCTAGCATTGTTCTCATTTGTCTTTATCTGGAGCCTATACTCTGAGCCCTTTCCAGAAGTGTTCCTCATGTATGAGGTTAACAGCTTTCATTTTCTCTGCTTTCGCAATTCTGTCTTCTGCAGACCAAAGGTAATTTGCCTTTTATCCTGCAGAGACTTTCTTCATTCACTCTTTATTGAATTTTTTTTTGTTGTTGTTTGTTTGAAGCACTTTCAGTTTTGATAGATGAGAACCTAAATGGGCTACGATGAAAATGCTTTTTCTTTGTTTTAACTACATATGCAATAGATATTTGAATAGCAGAAAAAGGTGACATACTGGGTTATGCCTGCGTGGCTGGGTGTTTGGAGTCTAATTGCTACATTTCCACATTAACTAGTTGCTGCTTATTCTTTAAACTTCCTATTCCCATCCCATCAGAACTAAGTTTTCTGTCCAGATTGTTAGAAACCCAGAGAATGCTTTTGCTGCAGCGATGCTAAAGACTTCATTGATAGCACTGCTTCTGATTCTCCTGCTTAGGAGTTTGACAGTGTGCCGTTGTGTCTGTTCAAATGCTCTGAAAGTGTTCCTAATGATTACGGTGCTGTGACACTCATTGTTTTTTGCTGCAAAGATTGATTGAACCAAGGAAGAGACAATGTTTGACATAATGGGAGAGAGAGGGAGCATGAAGTCAGCTTCAGTTCTAGTATATTATATTGAGAATCTAGCAAAAGTGAAAGGAAAGTAATGTAATTGTGGCAAGATGGGAAAGAGATCACTAGTTCAAGTCCACATAATGAGGATCAAGCAAAGTTGCTTAGAATCAAAACTCCTAAAGCCAGGAATAGTTTGAGATCTGAAATAAATTCTTAAGCATGAAGAATTTTCTTCACTGATAACTTTTCTGGGTAAGCATTCTCCACGTATGTAAGGTAGCTGTATGCTCTAAAATTCAGGCTTGAAAGCTTTCCTTCCATGGCACACTCTCTGCTAGAGACACAGAAAAGCCGTTGGTGCTTTCATTACTTGCTTTGTGACAAAACATGCTTATTAGAATCCAGTTTTTCCCCTACAGAAGCGGACTTTTTTTTCTGTGCTTTCTCCCTGACTGCAAGGTCAGTTAATGTCTTTCCTCCCTGGTAAACAGATGGTCCAGTGAATATAGGGTTTACTTACTTTCTGAGCAGCTGCTGGAGTGGAGATAATGCAATAAGTACCATTAAAAAAAGAAAGGGGTGGGGGGAAGTTGATCATTGAAAAGACTTTACATTAAGTGGGGACAAAAAAGCAACAACCGCTGTGTAGTGTTTTTTCACAGCAAAAAGGAACTCTGTCTGCAGGTGTGTGTGATGACAGACTGGTGAAACAAATTCCAAACTCACAGAAGGAAGCTCTCGCTGTTAAGACTTTTTTTTTTTTGAGGTTTACAATTCTATGCTATGCAACCAGTATCTTGGAGAGTGTGTTATCTGCTTGAAAAGTAGTGTTGCTCATGAGTAAGTTGAGTTTTCATGATGGAAAACATGAAGTTATACAAGATGTATTTATCTCTTAAATGAGTAGGTGCTGAATGGTTTTATAGCTCATAAAAACACGTGTTTTGCTTTATTTCCCTAATAAATGTCTTTTTAGGTCAAGTTTACAAGCACTTCCAAGGCTTTTATAAAATAAAGCAGTCTTGTGATGAATTAATATTTTTCAAATAAAATGTGTGGCAGATACCCTTGCACAATGACACTGATTTGACAAATGGTCTTAAAAGATGTTTCGGTTTTCAGTTCTGTTGGGATATTTGTATCACCCCAGTCAATCTGGAATTTTTTTCCCTCGCAAAATATGTAACTATCCCCTCCCAAAATATGCGACTATCGTATGTGTCTGTCATGAGTAAAGCTGCCTTGTTTTAGCTGGCCAAAGTCAGGCTGGTGTTCCCCTCTTCTATTCCTCTTTATTGCTACAGCCACATTTTTCCTTATTGCTTCTACTGGAGAGAGAAGCACTCATTGAATCTGTTGTGTCAGTACCTTTATAGACAATGAAAAGGTTTTCCAAGATTTTCAGCTCTTATTAAAGCTTTCAGCATGTTCCTTTTCAAGTGACTGATCATTTTAATTGACCTGCTAATAATCTAGTTTAGAACGGTTAAGCCCTTCCAACTTTCCACTCTTTTGTGCAGAATTGGTAGGTTTTGGCTCTGATAGCAGGTAAAGGATGATGCAAGCACATGATGTTGGATAAAAACGGCAGATTGCAGCTTTGCATATATGTAACTTCTACTTTGTCCAGTTTCTGGGTATAATGTTCCCTATATTCCCACATTCAAGGTGCCAACAAAGAAGGCTTCCTCTACTGGGTCTGCAATTTTCGGTCCCCTTTCAATGAAGCTCAGTTTCCCTCCCTTGTGTAAAGTGTTCCAACTCTAGGTAGTCCCTTAATCGTATGTAAAGTCCTGTAGCTCTTACACCTGAGGCCTGGTTGTCCTCAACCTATAATTGTAACATAGGTATCATAGGATACGTGTCCTGTGATACTGAACTCTGCCACTAGGGGCAACTTTCCTGCATGTTGCAATTCAGCTTGGCTTCTACGTTGTTCACAGTCCCTTTGTCACTGGACTGTAGTGGATTCTCATTTATCAATGGTATATTATTATTCTTAATGGTGAATAATTCCAAAATTACTTCCAGCAGCAACTTCTTTGAGATCTTTATGTAAGCAATTTGTAGCTGTTGTTGGGTTTTTTTGTTTAAAACAACAGTTTTTATCTGAAAGGGTTTTTTTTTCTTAGAAATTAAGCTTTATTTCTTTTCCTTTTTCTAAGATTTGTTGCAAAGTTGGGGTAAAGATCATCCCAGAACTGTGTTGTCCTATGTATGATGTAGTTTATTCTACTGTGAATTGCTGGAATTCCAGAGACAAGGTACAATTTATCAAAGCCTGTCTTTGGTCTTCATCTTTATTCTGGTCTGTCAGTATTGCAAATTGTGGGTTACTGCCATGTCTATATATCCCAGAGCTACATGCATAATTTATATCCTTTCGCATCTAGTTAAGCATTGCAGGTTTTTGTCACAACTGTTCCTCCCCAAATTCTTCTTCTCAAATACCCTCTTGCCATTGTGGTATCCCTAAGCCTGGCTAGCCCCTGGCTTTGCAAGCAGAGTGCGCATCAGCAGTGCTCTCCTGTGATAGCTCATGACATCCAGCAAGTCACTGAATTACATTGCTAAGATCAAAATTTCTTTTGGCCCGCTCAGCTTCACTCTTTCTTCAAATGGCTCTTTGGTTTTTTAAAAGAGCTTTTCTAATTCTAGAAGTCAAAACATGCTCTGCATCCTGCAGCTCAGGTATTTGTTTCCCATCCTTTGGCTCTTGTTGATTGTCCTTTCCCCCTGTTCTCCTTTGGTTACCGTTGGTAATCTTCTAACAAGATTTGAAAAAAACTTTTAAAAAATAATAAACAAATATGTGGAATTGGTGGGCAGAAACTCTGTTTTTGATCCAAACAACTCTGTTACTTTTACATGTTGGAAAAATGTGCCTGCCTTTCCCAGCAAGAAATTGAATGTATTCTAATGATTTCTTTTGTATTTTGTATTGGGTGCTATGAAATGATAGTTGCATCACCAGAGGCATAGTAAGAGAACTTTTGCAACCATAACTTTGACATTCATCTAGCCTTCGAAAAGCAAAAAACTTCCTCCCCCCATTTTCTGTATGTTCCCCTCTTGCCCTTCTCTCCCAAGTTACCAACGCCAACTTAGTCAGCTAAAATGATTTTAAAGACAGTGTATCGCTAAATGGAAGATTGTTTGTCCCATTTGAGTTCTGACAAAAATGGTGCTTTCATCTTTGCATGATTGTGTATAATTTATTCATAGACAACACTTGAATTTTAATCACAAGAATACTGTGACAAACCTTTTCCTAGGGTTTTATATAGGGGTTGAAAGGAGGCCAGCTGGCTTAGTTTTGGTGTATGCCACGTTTCTCACCCTTCTTTTGTTCTCTGGTTTTTGCATTATATCAAGTTTCTTCTGCTTGCTTCTCTTGCATGCAGAAACTGCAAGGTTGTTATGCAGAAGGGGAATCCTCTGAGACTGGCTTTGTTTGTCATTACTGAAGCAAATCTTCCCTAGTGAAGGAAGCTACCCCTGACGTTTTTCAGCAAGGCCCCTCTCAGCAGGACCTGCTGGGGATGTCTTAGGGTTTTCTTTTTAGCTTTCTGACTGTCTGGGTCTTGCTCAGTCTCAAATTGAAGACCCTGGAAAAGGCAGCATGTTCTCTTATTGATAGACTCCCTGACTGGTTTGCAGAAATCATCTGTTGTGGAGAAGAGATAAACCACCAGCTGACTCAGTTCTTGTTATCAAAGAAGGCTGAGGTATACCTATGGTGTGGAGTTCTGTCTGATGTCTTGCAGATTTACCAGGGATTGGGGATTTAAATATAAGCAATTTACTGAAATAATCAGTATCATTTTCTGTGACTACATCCTGAGGTTGTGTGTTTTCCCACTTTGGCTTTGCTTATTCAGTGGCAGCTGGTCTTTGCTGACATGAATGGGATTTCCATCGTTGTGTGGGATTTAGACCCGTAAGCCTGAAATTTCTGAGAAATAGTTCATCATAAGCTTGGCTCTTTTTCAGTCAACAGGATCATTGAACATTTTTAGATTTGCAAAACCTATTTTAAAAAGCATTTCAGGACTTTGGTGTTAACACAGAAAAATGGATGTAGAGCTGCAGAACTGCTCACCACGTGGCACTCAGTACACCTTGGGTTTACTTGGGCCTGGCTAAGCAGGGAGCTAGTGTTGCAGCTTAGGGAAAAAAAGAGGATATATGGCCTTTGGAAAGAAGGGCAGGCCGCTCAGGAGGACTACAAAGAGGTAGTGAAGCTATGTAGGGAAAAAATTAGGAAGGCCAAAGCCCAGCTAGAACTAAACCTGGCTTCTGTTGTCAAGGACAACAAAAAAAGTTTCTATAAATATATTGGCAATAAAAAGAGGACTAAGGATAATCTCTGTCCTCTAGTAGACCAGGCTGGTAACGTATTGACTAAGGACGAGGATAAGGCTGAGGTACTTAATGCCGTCTTTGCCTCAGTCTTCAGCAGTAGGACCAGTTGTTCCTTGAGTTCCCTAACCCCTGAGCTAGAATACAGGGATGGGGAGCAGAATGAAGCCCCTGTAATCCAAAGGGAAATGGTGAGGGACCTGCTTCAGCACCTGGAGGTGCACAAATCTATGGGGCCGGATGGGATCCATCCAAGGGTACTGAAGGAGCTGGCGGAAGTGCTCACCAGGCCACTCTGCATCATTTATGAACAGTCCTGGATAACCGGGGAGGTCCCAGCTGACTGGAGGTTGGCAAATGTGACATCCATCCATAAGAAGGGCCGGAAGGAGGATCCGGGGAACTATAGGCCAGTCAGTCTGACATCGGTGCCTGGGAAGGTCATGGAACAGATCATCCTCAGTGCCATCACACGGCACATGCAGGAGAACAAGGTGATCAGGCCCAGTCAGCATGGGTTTGTGAAAGGCAGGTCATGCCTGTCAAACCTGATCTCCTTCTATGATGAGGTGACCCGCTTAGTGGATGAAGGAAAAGCTGTGGATGTTGTCTACCTGGACTTTTGCAAGGCTTTTGACACCGTTTCCCATAGCATTCTACTGGAGAAACTGGCTGCTCGTGGCCTGGACAGGTGTACCCTTCGCTGGGTAAAAAACTGGCTGGATGGCCGTACCCAGAGAGTGGTGATAAATGGAGTTAAATCCAGTTGGTGTCCAGTGACAAGTGGTGTCCCCCAGGGATCGGTGCTGGGACCGGTTCTCTTTAATATCTTTATTAATGATCTGGATGAGGGGATCGAGTGCACACTCAGTAAGTTCGCAGACGACACTAAACTGGGGGGGCGTGTTGATCTGCTTGAGGGTAGATTGGCTCTGCAGAGAGATCTGGACAGGCTGGACAGATGGGCTGAGGCCAATGGTATGAGGTTCAACAAGGCCAAGTGTCGGGTCCTGCACTTGGGTCACAACAACCCCATGCAGTGCTACAGACTGGGGGCGGAGTGGCTCGAAAGCTGCCTGGCAGAGAAGGATCTGGGGGTGTTGGTGGACAGCCGGCTGAGTATGAGCCAGCAGTGTGCCCAGGCAGCCAAGAGGGCCAACAACATCCTGGCCTGCATCAGGAATAGTGTAGTGAGCCGGAGTAGGGGAAGTAATCATCCCCCTGTACTCGGCACTGGTGAGGCCTCACCTCGAGTACTGTGTTCAGTTTTGGGCCCCTCACTACAAGAAGGACATTGAGGTGCTGGAGCGTGTCCAGAGAAGGGCTACCAGGCTGGTGAGGGGGTCTGGAGGACAAGCCTTATGAGGAACGACTGAGGGAGCTGGGGTTGTTTAGCCTGGAGAAGAGGAGGCTGAGGGGTGACCTTATCACCCTCTACAACTACCTGAAGGGAGGTTTTAGAGAGATGGGGGCTGACCTCTTCTCCTACGTGGCAAGTGATAGGACAAGAGGAAACGGGTTCAAGTTATGTCAGGGCAGGTTTAGATTGGATATTAGGAAGCATTTTTTCACTCAAAGGGTTATTAAACATTGGAATGGGCTGCCCAGAGAGGTGGTGGATTCACCATCCCTGGAGGTGTTTAAGAAAAGGGTAGATGAGGTGCTTAGGGACATGGTTTAGAAGTGGGTGTTTTTAAATCAGGGTAGGTTAACGGTTGGACTTGATGATCTTAATGGTCCCTTCCAACCTCACTTATTCTATGATTCTATGATTCTACTTAGTGAATAGGAAGAGTGATCCAGAAATGGTAAGTGATCCAGAAATAAAGCACTGTCCTTGTTCTTTCTGCTTGAAGTGGTCCCCAGATTCCCTATTGCAGTTTCCAATAGGGAAGAATGATCTTTTATTTCCTTCCCCTGTGCCTCCAAAAATAAGAAAATGGCAGTAACCTGCCTTAGCTTTGCAGATATTATAATACATGGAAGCCAGGAATGGTTTCCTGTCTTCTGATCAAGTGCTATTTTATCATCAGGAGCGATTAAGGGTTATTTCTCTTATGGCAAGGTGGACTTCCTTCTGCCTTGTACCCGCTGAAATAAATTATCAGTTGACTCTGGACTTACTGACTGTCTTGAGCGTGTACCTCAGGAGCACTGTCTGTTTAACTAGACGTGAATAAGAGAAAAAATAAGCAGTGTAACTTTTCTTTCCCTCTACAGAGTTGACCCCTGAAGAGAAAGCCATGAGGATTGCCAAAGCTATGCGTAAGCAGTCATCAGAGGTAAAAGAGAAATGGGAGAACCTGAATGCCAGCGCCAGTATCTGGCAGAAGCAAGTGGACAAAGCATTAGAAAAACTGAAAGACTTGCAGTGTGCCATGGATGACCTTGATGCTGACTTGAAGGAGGCTGAAAATGTGAGGAATGGCTGGAAACCCGTGGGAGACTTGCTTATAGATTCATTACCAGATCACATTGAGAAAACTACAGTAAGTGTGAAACTCCTGTAATGCTGTTGTAGAAGGCCACCAAATTTGTCAGGCACGATTTGCCCTTAGTGAAGCCATGTTGGCTGTCACCAATCACCTCCTTACTTTCCATGTGCCTTAGCAGAGTTTCCAGGAGGATCTGCTCCATGATCTTGCCAGGCACAGAGGTGACACTGACCAGCCTGTAGTTCCCTGGGTCTTCCTTTTTACCCTTTTAAAAAATGGGGGTTATGTTTCCCCTTTTCCAGTCAGTGGGAACTTCACCTGACTGCTGTGACTTCTCAAATATGATGGATAGTGGCTTGGCAACTTCATCTGCCAGTTCCCTCAGGACCCACAGATGAATCTCATCAGGTCTCATCATGTTAAGAAGCGATTTGTCGTATCTTGATGGCTTTTTCTGTAAAGAGCAAAGCAAAGTCTTTGAGATTTTCGTTGCTGTGGAAAAACTGAAACATCTGCTGAAGTAATAGAGGCCTGCTGCCTGTCCAGAAGCCAAACGCTTCTTACCAGTAGGTGCCTTCTGTTCCTAGGCCTGATGAGAAAGATTTTGAAGGGAGGTAAATAATTGCATTGTCCAAAGAAAATGTTTTTTTTCCAGTTGCTTTTGGCTTGTTCCATGATGTTTAATCAAGCCGTTTATAGGATTGAACAATTAACTGCTCTCAGCAAGAAAGACATTTGATGCATCTTTTCAACTGTAACTAAAACTTGCATCAATTTTCTCTTAATACTGTATTTAGTTCCATTTGATTCAATAAACCTTTTTCTTCTTTTTAATCATTGTAATAGTTCTACTCTACAGTTCTAATCAGGTAAAACCTTGTACTCCTTTTCCTTAGAAGATACATTCCTTCATGCTTTGCTAATTCAATAATAGTTTTTAAATTGAATTTTTGTCAGCTGCTTAATACTGGAAAACTGTAGTTACTGAACACATTTTCTTCTTAAGAGCACTTGACGGCTGTGTACTGCTAAAACTCCTGATAGAGCGTTGCATTTTTTTTTTTTTTGAAAGAAAAGCTCTAAAGCCACTAACAACCTTATTTAAATTGTTTTAGGGGCTCAATTTGGATATGGGCATTTGGGTAAATTTCATATTTTGTTTCTCTAAAGATGGATATGATGGAGTTAATAAGAATATTGATGTGAGTGAACTTTCTTTGCTGGAGAACTCAGAGTTGCATACAGCTGTTTAGGCCAAGCTGCCATGTTGGGCAAGTCAGCACCATGTTGAGTTTATGGTGTCTTTTGTGCTGCTGAGGTGTTCGTTAAGCATAAATGTATGCTTCTTACTCTTTTAGGCTTTTAGAGAAGAAATCGCTCCCATCCACTTGAAAGTTAAAACAGTGAATGATTTGTCCAGTCAGCTGTCTCCACTTGACCTTTATCCATCATTAAAGATGTCTCGTCAACTGGATGATCTTAATATGCGGTGGAAACTTCTACAGGTACTCTTCTAAATGTATATAGTAGGTGGGGGGGAGGGATGCTTCTCACTCTCTTCTGTTCTCCTAAAAGATGCATTGTTACTATTTGTTCATTATTTCTGTCTTTAAGGTGTTACTTTAGTGGTACCAAAACAACAAAGGGAGCTGTCTTTCCTTCCACGGCTTGACCAAAAAGCTTTTCCTTTCAAGCTGTCTCACCAGCTTACTCGGGAGACTGCATTAGTCTCTGGAGACTAGTGGGAACTATTGCTGCACGCTTTTTTTGTATGTCTTATAGCAGTATTTTTACTGCATAAATCATTGTTACTGAAAACTGGTGTACATATTTCTGTTGTGTTTCGAGCTCCTGTGAAACCTGTTTTATTTTGGTTTTGAATGTTCAGTTTCTGCAGGGAATTTCAGCTAAAGTGACTTAAGTATTAGTAGAGCTATAACAAGATGTGAGCAATAGCACATTAACATTATACAAGAGAAGAGGGTATGCTGTGAGATTCATATTGCTTAGTTATGATTATTGTACTTAAATGGTCTGAGACAGGTAAATCAATGGGCCTGATTACAGTTCAAATGCATGCAGTTTTACAGTGCATGGTTTAATGAAGTTTCTTACGTCAGTTAAAGTTAATTTATCAATTTTTGCACTTTCTCGCTTTTTTTTTTGGTAGGAAATACTTACTGTGAATCAGCTCCTATTTATTTTGTTACCTGGTTTCTAAGGGTGATACTAAGTGTCTGAAAGAATTGGGGAAAGGGTGGAGGATCTGTCGCCTCTCTAGCTGAGGGTAGTGGGACTGAATTTTCAAAACCAGGGCATCAGCTTCTGGGCTAGTAGTTTTGAATCAGTCGCTCCTGGGAGGCAAAACTATTAACGTGTCATATCAGTTCTTCCCTTTTCTAATGTTATTTGGTAGTGGGTTTCTTTTTCTTTTTCGTGTTTTTTTGTGTGTTTGTTTTTGGGATTTTTTTTTTTGTGTCCTCTCAAATTGAGTTAACTAAGCAGCCAAACTGCTGCTGGGTGTGCTGATGCAGTTTCAATTAATAAACTGGGGGGAGTCATGTCAGCCAGAGAAGTGGTATCTTCCAAAATGGTTCCGTGCTGGAAAGGCAGCTGTGAGATCAATACAATCAAACTGAGACCTGCTGACTGTGGAAATTTGGACAAAGGAAGGGTTGGGAGGAGGTCAGAAACTTCAGCAGTCGGCTATAGTCACCATGAAACTACTATTGTTCGTTATCGATCTGCAGCACTCATACAAGAACACTGCAAGATAGGAACATGACTTTCATCAAGCAAATGAAAGAAAAAAAGTAGCCTTGAATAGCTGCATGTCAAATAAGTGCTATGACACACAGCTTAAATTTATTTAACTAAAATGAATGTAAACAAGTGTTTTTATTATCATGGCCCCGGTGTTACAAAGTAAATGCAATGTAAATTTTCTGTATGTGTGTTTACGTGTAGGTGTCTGTAGAGGATCGCCTTAAACAGTTACAGGAGGCACACCGAGATTTTGGGCCTGCATCGCAGCACTTTCTTTCCAGTAAGTTCTTTAGGTTAATACATGCATGTGAGATGTGATGGCTTTCTCAAACATTGACTGCTCTTTACTCCAGGTTTCCCTACGGCTTGAGGAACAGGAAGCTTCCATGTTTTTATCTACCTCCCTGTTTTTGTAGGACTATTTCGTCTTCATAACTCCAGTGACAATCTCACTGGCGTGCTTCCCTTGGGGATCACTGTAATATGTTGCTGAGTTACGATTGCACCCCTGGTTGCTTTATTCTTTGTCCTCTGTGTGCTGCTAGGTCTGACCTGTGGCTGTTCCAGAGTCTTTGTTTTCATAACCACCTCTTTCCTCAGTTTCCTTTCACTTCCACACTTGCTGGGATGATGCACAGGAAGAGCTGCCTGGGTTATTTTTTATTATTTTTTTTTTTATTAAAGGCTTCATGTCATACATTTCTGGAACTTCAAATAAAGCGGTGAGGAAAGCAAACCTGCATCACTTCCTCTTGAGACCCATCCTTTCATCTATTTCTGTTTATTGAAAATTTTAGAGATGTAAGCCTACAATGTCCCATACACAAAGAGGGCAAAAGCAGATGCTTTTGCTCCCTCATTTTCATTTGACTTATTCATTACAGGTAGATAGGTTGTGATTTCAAGATCCATGTTGATTTTCTGATGTTCTAGCCTATCTGCTATCATCAGAGTTCATGATACAAAATGTTAACCCAAGGAGCTCTCTGGTTTTTAATTGAGGGTTTCAGTAATGAATGAATTATTGCAGCAGTTGAGAAGTGAACATAAAAATGAGCGGCTCTGTCCCAGAGATTCTCAAGTGCTGTATGTCACTGTATAGCTAAACAGCTAATATAATTTGAAACAATAAATAAATCTTGGTTTTTTTCTTGAATTATGTGACAACCATGTTCTTAGTTTAAATTGACAACTATTTTTTCAGTAAACATCATGGTAAACAAGATGCAGTGCATTTAAAATATTACAGCCATTATGCAAAATAACGATTCCTGGAGCCACTTTGTCCTTTTCTTTAAACTGGCAGAACAAACAACTTTAAAAGTATGGGATTTTTTTGTTTTGTTTTTTTTTTTTTTTTTAAACCCTATTAGAAGTATTGCACAGTGGTGCCACAATGGTTTTGTAGCCCTTCCTATCTCAAACTTGTAACCTTGACCTGAACAGTACACCTATGTAATAACTTGCTAAAAATAATATAGATAGAGTGGTATTTTTGGCACTGTTGAAAAACACCCAAAAACTATTTGGGAGAGTAGTCAGTCTAGTCTGTGTAATTAAAACACACTAGGAAGCAACATAGAGAAGATGCAGTTTCCCCTACTTGAGCTGGTCTGAGAAGTTCCTGACTTCACTCCTGTGTCACTGTTAAGGCTGTTCACGTCTCCTCACCTGGACCAATGCAAATGTTCAGGTGACTGATCTGGAGACAAAAAAGACACCCCCCCCCCCCCCCCCCCCCCCCCAAAAAAAAAGGGTTAAAGAGTCCATAAGCAAAACAAGGAAGCGTGCCAGGCAAGGTTGGCTGGTTTTGTTTGCCTTGACCTGGATAATTTCCTCGATTTGGCTTACAGCATGCCACGACAAATAATTGCATTGACAAGACTGAGTGAGTGGTGAACTGGCTTTGTTGCTGGATAAAGCATTCATAGATTTATGTCTAAAGAGACTATGCAGTGCCTTATCAGCATGCCTCAGCCTTGCTTAGGGCATCTTCTCCAGGCTTAAGGGGACATTCAGTTTATGTTACATACAAAAGTCAAGCAGGGAAAGTTTCCAGAATGCATGTTGGCAGATACCACAAAGAACTAAAGCCAAGTACCACAGTCCTGCAAAACCAAATAATACGCTGTTGTCCATTTAAATTATTTGTTAAATACAAACAGTCTCCTTCCCCACACAAACTACAGAAGAAACTTCTTAAAAAAATAAATCTGTTTTAAAAGAGCTTGAGCTAGACAGAGTTACGGAACTTAATACCCACGTCTGTTAAGTGAAAGTCAGGGACAGTAACTTCAAACGGAAAGTAATAAAAAAATCATTAAATCTGGAAAAATGAAGGGTTTATTCTGACAGGTTGAAATAGTGCGTATTCTAAATCAAATTTTTCAAACCTTTTTATCAGCCATAAATGACTTCTAACTGTGAGGAACAAGTAGAGTGGCAGTCTGAATAAAATAAACTCAAACTCCTTAAACTGAGATTATGATATGTATGTCTCGTGCAAATCTTTATCTCCAAAGTTGCACTTCTGAATTAGAGGAGAGGTTTTTATCTGTGCTCATTTGACAGCAGCTATTTTAAATTTGCCTCACCTACCTGTTACTCTTCCTCCAAATCCTAATAAGAGACCATATCTTGCAGTCACACCGCTTTCAGCTGACTGGCTCCCAGTTGTCATTTAATCAGTAATTTGTGCTAGCAAAACACCTATTTCTACCTGTTCATCAGATTCATAGAATCATAGACTAACCCAGGTTGGAAGGGACCACAAAATATCATCTGGTCCAACCTTTCATGGGAAAGGGAGCCTAGATGAGATTATCTAGCACCTTTAATGCAGTGATTTCACCTCTGCAGTGTCTGGTAACGTTTCTCTACTAAAGAGACACAGTGCAGTGTTTAATACTGCTGTTGGAGTTCTTGGAACACTGATTACATGTATTCACCCAGACCATCGCTAGGGAAGCGCTTCAGAATATTTTTGAAGGCTAGCAAACAATATGACGTTGGCCCTTCCTAAAATGTCCTGCAGTAGGAGGCTGAGGTAAAGTAGTATTACTAGGCCACTACAATCTGAGATCCTTCTCTTGGCTGAGCTATTTTTCCCCTCCCATCAGTGTTAGGCAGAACTTGCTCTTTTTTTCAGTGCTTTTGAGAGGGAAAGTAAGTTCATTGCAAGTTAGTTACTGACCAGTAAATTTTACACATCCCTAATACTGATAAAGATGAAGAATCCTTATAATCTGTTATTCTTTGCAAAAAAATGGTTTGCTGTCTCCTACCTTTAGAAACAATAATTTGTTTTTTTGTGAAATTCATTTATTTTCGAAGGCCCAAGATCCACTCCTCCCTTGTTTCTTGTATGCTTTCCTCTCTGTTGTGTTTCTCATATGCTTTCTTAGAAGGATCCATGAACATCCATGAAGCGCTGACTCCACATGTTCCCTAACAAATAGCCATGGTCTTCAAGTGGCCAGCTCAAAGCATCTCTGGGTGGCGTCCAGCCTTACTAATACCTGCAGGCCTGCTAGTGAGTGCCAGAATCGATAACTACTCAGTTCAGTTTTCATCGAGAAACTGATTTTTAAAAAAAGAATGGGAATTTCATTTAGCAAAGTTTCGTGCAGCAAAGAACTGGCAATGTTTTTAGAAAGGTTGTTCCCAGAAAAATAGATTATGACTTGGTCTGTAATAATTAACAATTTAATTTATTATGTTGTTCAGTCCATGTCTGTATCAGTGTGGAATATCTATAGTGTGCCATAGCACATAAGTTGTACCTAAGCAAACTGTGGCCAGATATTTCTTCTTAGTTACCTGACATAATTAGCGTAGTAGTACCAGAGCCACCATACGTGCCAAATTGCAACACTAAAGAATGAAACTGTAGAGCTGATGGCCACCTTCATGGATCTGGTTGATTATTTTTTTTTTTTCCCCCAGTTATGAATACTTAAGGATTATTTTTTAGTTAACTGCCTCTATTTGAGCATTTAGCCTTTACTATGTTTTTTCTTTGCCAGGTAACTACCTACCCCTTTATTGCAAATATAATTTTCTTCTTGAAATAGTGATACGGAATTTTCTCTATTTTTTCCAGTGAATAATGTGGTTTACTTGGTTCCCGTAGCTTCCCAAATATTCTTCCCAGTTAATCTGTCTTTCAGTACATGAATGTTTCTTAAATTATTAGCCATGAAATTTTGCTTGGTCTGGGAAGAGGTCGCAGGCATTTAACTGCTCAGGAAACAGCCGGCGAGGAGCAGGTTGAGACCTGCCACTCTCTCTGCAGCAGCACCAGCCTATGGAGCTCACAGAGCTTGTAATTTTTTGCTGCGGCCTGAGAGGTCTTAGGGGAAAAGGAGAGAGTTAATTTGAAATGGATTTTTTTTTTTCCGAAGAGGGATGAGCTCTAGAGTGGGCTGTGCTTGCAGAAAATTACATTAATTGAGAGCTTAATTACCTGAGATCCAATGTGGATCAAAGCTGTGTCTCATTTTACCAGGTTTTTAAACAGGGGTGTTAGCACCTGAGAGTAGGTGCTCTGTCTTGGAAGTGTTGGCGTATGTATACAGTACAAATTCATCCCATTGTGATGATCAGTTATTCCTACCTGTTCTTTCAGTCTCTGCTCCTACAGTGCAGTGAAGTGAAGTGAGTGAAGTGAGTTTCTTCTGTGATAAAACCCTAATTAACCAGGCACTAGCCTGGTAATTTCTGGTAGGACATATACGTACATACCTATGGTTCTTCACTAAATAGCTACTTTTAAGTTGTGCACCAGCAATCCTGTTGGCCTGAACACTTTTTCCGCTTGTATCTTCTGGGATCTTTAGATAAGAAGAGTTGTAGTGTCGTGTATGACTTCATGCCTTTTGCAACTCAGTGTGCAGAAGGCTTCCTGATGTTATGGATGGTATCTGTTGATGTATCAGACTTGCCTAAAATCTGCAAAGATTATCGCAAGGAGTGCAAAGACAGGTTTTAATGCCTTTTTTTGTTGGTCATACAGTGTTAATATTAATTTGAGTTGCAAATAGGAGCTAAGGGTTGTAACTATTAAAAATAAGGTTGGTGTATCTCCTTTTTGTTCTGTTGCAGAGCATTAATTATAGTAGTGGAAGCATTTATTTTCAAAGCTTAAACTGATAACAATTCTATGGAGGTAGGAAAACCAGTGTCTCCATCTTCCCTGGATGGATAGCTTGCTTGCTCAGAATTTATTATCCTTCTTTGAAGTAGAATCACCACATTTGTTTTATTTCCAGCTTGGCATCAAATAGATGCCTAGAGTCACATTGATAGATTGCCGTTGTTTTCTCCAGCTGATTTTATGATTACTGAAAGTTGTCTGGGAAATATTAATTGTTCCTATTTAATTTGTTCTAACTGTTTTAATTGTAAAATAAATAAAATAAAGTTAGTTGGATTTTTTATTTGACACGTGCTTTCTAATACTTACCTTCTCTTTATTTTCTCAGCCTCAGTACAGTTTCCATGGCAGAGATCTGTTTCACATAACAAAGTGCCCTATTATATCAAGTAAGTTTGCCCAATTCTTTTTTTCTGTAAGCATAACAGAGGGTGTTATCACCATAACCTGGCAGAAAAACATAGGTACTACGTAGAAATGTTATCAAGAGTTTTTCTACATAGTGTTATGCTCCATATGCTATATATTTTCATGTTTATTGCTTTGCATACTGTATAATTTAGAAATATGTAAAAAGAAATCAATGAAAAACCCTAACTAAAATCCCCACTCAAACAGATAGGAAACAGCAGAGGTACTCCCGTGTAATACAGTATCGGTATTCAAACTAGGCTTGTTCTTATGCGTGGGCTCATCCAGAGTATAATCTGTAGAGTAAAGGGAAAAAAGCTGAATAATCGATTTAAAAATACAAAGTTATTTGCAGACACCTATAGCAGAACAGTGGTGACTGAAATCTGTAGAGCCCATTCATAATTTTGTGTAAAATTCCTTTGAAATTAGACATGTGTTGATTGTCCTACTGTCATTTTCTTTATGGAAGTTTTTATAGTGCTTGATATTAATGTATATATTGACAAAAATTGTACAAATACCTTGGTTACCAAGAGGAATGGTCGAGATACTTATTTTGAAAATAATAAGAAATACTTAGTTGTGGAGGTATGGAGATTTTGATGTGTTCTACTCGGAGCAATCCTTAACTTGGGGTTTCTCATTCCATCAGCATTTATTAATGTACTGTTTGCCAATACTATAAAGGTCAAAGATTGCAGCTTTGAAAGAGGGACAGCTTTTCACCAGAGGTAAATGAAATTTTTAGAAGGTACTGTGTATAGTAAGCCAGACCTGGAGTAGTTCATTTTAGGCTGAAGGAAATCTGTGTTAAAATGTTATCAGTTTGAGTTTGGAAAAAAAGTAGGTTTTTTAAGTCTGTAGGATGACTATGAATTGGACCTACAGATAATTCATTCTAAAAAAGCATTAGTGAGGACTTTGTACTATTGCATATTGTTCTGACATGAATCTGAGCACCACATTTTGTGTTCCAAACAATTTATGAGTGCTTGAGAGCTTTGGAAAGCAGGTAACGGTAAATCTATGTTGATCAAACCTGTTGTCATCGTTCTTGAGGTGTAACAATTGTTTTTAAACTGTGATATGAAGATTAATTTTTTTTAAGGGTCTGGGTAGGTAACTAGAAAAAGGAAAAACCTACTGCAAAGATCCTTGAATTCTCTATAAAAGCATTTGTGCCTCTGCTGAAAAGTTTTGCAGGAGGCAACAGAAAGCCATGACTCGCTGGAGGAGAGGTTCCTCCCTCAGCCCTGAGTGGAAGAGGAGAGGGCAAAGGTTGGATGTGGAGGCACACTGACTGCCCCGACTTGGGCAGCATGCAATTAAAATAATCACACCCACAGCAGTAATTCAAAGAAAATGCTGAAGTGTGAAACTATGGAGAGCAAGAGGAAAACTACCCTCAAACAGTCTTTTTTTTTTTTCTTGTGGGTATATCCTTAGTGGGTGTTGAAAGATGGCAATTCTTGTTCCTGCTGTACCTGATCAGAGCTGGTAGATGAAGTTGGGAGTGTTTACCAGGTGTGAGTTGGCCTGCGGAGGGGTCTGTGGAGCTCCCGGGTATGTTCAGAGTTGGAGGATAGAGATAGGATGGATAATCCTACCACCACAACAGATGGAACAGACTAAGATCAAAGCTTCTGATCTATGCTGAGCAAAGCAAAGATTTTTTTAACTTGAATATTTCATATGCATACCATTTTTTCATACTTCATAATACATTTTTTTGACTTTCTGGGCATCTCCCTTGCCCCACCTCAGCCAGAGTTCAGTTTTTGAGAAACCTTTTATTCTGTCATGACTAGTACAGACGAAAGTAAGTCTTTCCGGTGTGCACACTTGGTGCAACCCTGCAAGCACACAATGTGGTGGCAGAGCATCTACTGATACTGTGGACTTGCTCTGATAGTGTGTTGGCTGCCCTGGAGCTAGCTTGTGGAATGAAGCAAGTCAGGGCTGAGAAACAAACCTCAGCATCTCTCAGAAATTTTTTTAATGGTCTTGCACAGGAAGTTTGATAAAGGGGCAGGGCAAGCATAGGGCAAGTTGTCTGAGGGTCGAGGTCTTTACAGAAGCAAAGACTACTGGTTTATTTTGAGGATGGCTTTAATGAAGTCAACTTCAATGAATCCAACTACTGCATCTTAAAGAAGAATTTTCCAGTAATCTTCCCCTACTTACAACATGATACATGCTGCTGAAGCAATGTCTGGATTCTTGTGTCTTGAAAGAGAAGAATGATGTTAGATGTAACTGGTAGAATTTATTTATTTTAAAAAGCTTGAGGAGCAATACTGAGTTTCAGTAGCTCCCCAGTCTGACAAGCAGACTGACCTTGGCAGTTTCCTTCATTTCTTATTGTTTACTGATCTAAACTTCAGTGTTGGCAGCAGCTAGATAAAACACAGAGCTGTGGAAAATAAAGCAGAAAAGAGCTGATTCTGAGCTTCATTTGCTTTGGTATCATCAGGATGTAGAGTACTCTTAGCTTTAAATACTCTTTTAAATCTTCATCTATTCCCTAATTCAGATATAGTTTAAAGAGAGGAAAATGATGCTGACATAAAAACTTATTTGGAGTGATTAAATGAGCCTTTGAAATAGAATTCAAGAGAACTGTCAATAGGATTTAATGGTGGTTGTTTATATATAATGAAATTCTGGGAAAAAGGCAACGATTAAGTTAATTTTCTTACTTTTTTTTGTTTAGTTGTTCTAACCTCTTTGAATGAGGTGCCTTTGTAAAACTTAACATGAGTAGAAGGAACAGTTATGATGAGTCTCAGTAACTCTGTCAATCAAGAGCAATTATATTTACTGTTTTGTACAGCAAGACTTGTATGTTCAGAGAGAAAGTTTAAGGTACCAGTTGTTCATTTTATGGGATAAGGAAGAAAAACATCAGAAGGAGGAGAATAAAAGTATGATTCAATGATTGGTGGCTGAAAAATGAGAATTTTTAAAAATTGATTTTGAAAGGGAAATAAATGATAACTGAAATCAGACTACTTTAATTCTGAATAAGAACATATACGCTTCTTAGACAACCATAAATTCATACCTTTACTTCATTTAAGTTGCTTTTTGTGATTGTCCTTGAATGAGAAATGTGAAATATTGAGAAGTGACATCGCTGTAGATTATGATGTAGTTGTACCTCTGTTAAGATGAGTATTTATAAAAAAATTCTGCACTCTTTGCAGTTTTATTGCACAGAGAATATAGAAAAAATTAGGGAACTGCAGCTGAGAAGGCAGGAGGGAGCACTTTAGGTAGCAATGAATCTGTAAGAGAATGTCAAAATGATGCAAGATGTCTGTATTTTCAGATGAGCATCACTTCTTCTGTTTGTTTCCTCATGCGAGGGGTAACTTGCACTTGCATGCACAGAGAGAAGTGTCTTAGAGAAAGAGGTCCTTAGTGTGCTAGCACACCATGGTGGCTTTGGAGTGCTAATTGTTCTTGCCACCCTCTTTACTAACAGCTGGCATGTCTGCTCTTTCTGGGGGCATAAAGGAAGCATGTGAAAGATTAAAAAGCCAATGTGCAAACTCCTCTGTCCCACAAGTTCAGACAGAGGCAGTCTGGATTTGGGACATTTTGGAAAGGAGTGACTCTTCTGCTTGGCTGGAAGAAGGATTTATAATTCATTGAGCCCAGGTTTATCAAGGTGTGTGCACCCTGGGCTATGGCAGATATTTGGTTGAACTGAACCTATGCACATGATTTAGCCTGTCACTTTTCTCCTCGTGAATTGTCTTACTATGGAACCCAAAGTCACTAAACGGCTTTGCCTCTGATGTGGTTTTATTTGGTCCTTTTTGCCTCCTGTTTGATTTTTTTCTTAATGGTAATTGATAAAGTTTTTGTATTTCTGTAGTCTGAGTCTTCTTTCTTGTGTTAGAATTCAATCAATGAAAACCTGAATCTGTAAAATCTCGATGCTGTTAAAAAAAAAAAAACAAAAGCTTGGCCTTTCATACTTTATAAAAGAAAATGGGACTAATGAGCAGTATGGAGCAGGATACAGCACAGCAGGCACAATATTTACTAATGCACTTTTGGCAATAAAAGTGTGAAGTTTGGACAAAAGGTCTGGCAAACTTGCCATTGAATACATATTTCATAGGTTGGTTTGCAAAGGTTTGAGATTTAATAAGGAGAGTTTTCTGCTGTTGTTCATTTATAACTTTGAATCACACAAATAAGACATGCTTGGCCTCTGTAACAGAAAATGAAAAAAATAAAGCCTATATTACATAGCACTTCAATAAAAATATTCTAAAGAGAAACAAAAGAATAAAGGAGACATTATGTATGATTGTCAAACATCTTTGAGGAATACACGATGAACTGAAAGGAATGTGCAGAAAACATAATTACCCTGGCATTTCTCACTGTTGTTCTTTTAACTGTAATTTAATGTTCTTCAGCTGTGTACCTTTCAATGCTATAAATTATTAGATATTTGTACTGTGCAGAAGAAACAAAAGGGGGATACAGAAAGGGTCACAATGAGTTTAATCTCATGCAGGGCATTACATAGGGAGAGCAATTTCTTGGTGGAATCATTAAATTGATCAATATCAAACTCCATAACCACCCTGGTTACTTTTCTGTAATCCTGCAAAGAGGCTGGCATCACTAACATCTTAAAAATCCCATTTTATCACCTCCTGTATCATCTTCAACTTTATGGGGGACGGGAATAAAATGCTTTCTGCAGCTCCATTTTCTTCAAGACTCTTCAGCAAGTCTTTCCTGATGTTTGGTTTATTCCTGTATGGGGGAGAGGGGGAGAACTAATGGAACTAAGAAACTTAACTTTTTTCTTATTCTGGTTATATCAATAATCCCATTCTTAATCCATAATCCTTTCCCCTAGAAGGGAAAATAAAATATAATTTGTAGAAAGAGATAATACAGGTTTCAGTTTTTGAGAGTTTCTTCAATTACTAGTTCCTGTGCTGGTCTTCATTTTCTATTGAAGAAATGCAGTAGTACATTTTCTCTGAAGGGATTTCAAAATATCTGCATAAAATTGCTCCAGCAACCTCTAGTATACATTACCCTTGCAATGCATTATGCCAACTCTTTTTCACCACAAAACAGTTTTTTCTAATGGTCTTGAAAAAAAAAAAAGAAAATATATGATAACTAGATAAAACACTATGAGTTATTTATAAAGTTTTATTATGTTATTATGCCATTTGAAATTTGGCAAGAGCAGCAAAGTCAGAGTTCTGAGTGCTGTTGATTAATTAGTGATCAGTAAAGATCCTGATTTCAGTTAATGTTTTGTGCAAATGACTACAGGAACAGAAAGCCACTTAACATAATGCCAGAGTACTGTTTCAGTGTCTGCTCTTGCGCTGTTTGCCACTGATTATCAACACAGACATAGGCCTTGTCCGTGCTAAGAAATGATAAAAAGAGCCCACAAACCTGTCTCTAGTTTTCTTTCTTGTAGACAAAAAGCTCAAAAAGAATGAATTTAATTTCTTTTCTCAACTCCACGGGCAGCTTGAAACACCTGGAGATGTACAACTTACTCCATTCATTTCAACAGGACTGTTCTCTTATTTCTCGAGATCATAAGTTAAATGACATGCTAACTGTTTCTCAGCTCTTTATTTACAACCAGGAAGTGTTTTTAACAAGGATTATCTTTGCCAACTATAATTAGAAAGCTGCCAGCAAACATAATGGACAAGAAACAGATTGTAAGGGTAATTGTTTGTCATTTAAGCTTTAGAGCACTTCATTAATATGTAGGTTTTTTAAAATTTGGAATATTTTATGGTTATAAAGTTTACTTTTAGTTAGTGAAATTTACACAAATGCTTTTAGACTGTTTTTACACTGTTTTTTCATGTAATCTGTTCATGAATGCATGTTTTGTTCCATAGCTTATGTTGTGTCAGTAGGTTTTGGCAGAAGAGACCTGGGACACTCTTACTCTGAACAACTCAGTCTTTTGATACTAACCAAAAAAAATAATAACACTGAATGAATTCTCTTGTGGCTCAGCCAGTGAAACGCTATTAATTCTTCCCTGACTGATCCGTGTGGGAAGATGTAACACGTTCACACCACTTGAGATACTGTCCTGTAGACCAGCTCACTTCTGTCGTAGCAGAAATTCATTCTTACGCCACCCACTGTGCAGAATGAGATCTCGTAACTTCAGCTCCTGCAGGCCTTGAAAAGTTCTTTTTATCCAGTTCCATCCACATGCAAGCTGAATAATGAGTCCCACTATTGTTCACTTTCACTCAAAGTAAATATCACCTCACTTTATAAGTAGTTCTTCCTGAAGCTAGTGGAGTACTTGCAAGAGAAGGCGCTCCTTGGCATGAGTGTCACTGCGACCTGGGCCAGAACTGCCACAGTAGTTGTAACACAGAGGGAGGACTCTAGATTTGTCTGCTCTTGGTTAAATGCGTGGTTTGAGTATTTTCAGAAGTTCAGTGAGATGACTAAAAATGATAACTTTTTGTGTATTTTCACAGATTGTCATGTAAAATTAATTTTTTTCCATCTAACATCAGCATCATTCCAAAATTAGATTTCCATTACCTTCTCTGCAGGCTTAGTTTTCCATCATTGGGGGTTACAAATTGCTTTCTGTAGAAAAATACAGAAAGTGGCATTTCTCCACATTCGTAGCGGATAGTTGCTAGGATTTGCTAGGCTGAATTTTCTGAAGACTTCCTGTTGTCTCTCTGTGGTGAAAAGAATCCATTCAGTTCTACCTACTCGCCTCCTGGGACTTACCAGAATTTATGGCCTCCAAAGGAATCAAGCTGGAGCTCTCTTCATGGCGTAGTAAAATCATTTTGCCTGCACAGCTTCAGAAAATTACTGGAGCACTTCTGTGAGTGAATTGCATACTGCTTTAGTTGCTTACTGTGTTTTAGCAACTCTGGTAATCAGCAATTTAGCAATTTGTGATCCTTTGCTGTAGGGATGACATCTTTTACGTATACATGTGAAAGACATGCAAAGAAAGTGTGTCATCTTTTGTTTATCAATTTCCTTGTTCTTGTGGGTCTGATGTCTTGTGTGTCATTTGTGTTTACCAAGCAAGGTAATCAGAGAAGCAGGGGAACAAGCAAGTCTGCTTTTACTTACTGGGCAATGACTGACAGGCAGTTGTAACTACTGCAGTGTATTTTAGAATAGGTTGTTATGTCATGAACTTGCATAGAAAGGATCTATGAGATCCTGGTCCGAAGGATCTCCCCCAGTTTCGTCAAGTATGTCTCATCTATTACAGACATCCAGTGCTGTAAAGTTTCTGAGCACAATTCTCAGTGCTTGATCTGCTTGCATCAATAACACAAAAGTTACTGTAGCTACAGCAGAGAAAGATGGATGTTATTTCAAAGAGCTGCTTTACAAACCAAATCACCAGAAAGCACTTTGTCTTGCATGCCTCCTGTTTGGAGCGCCTAATAAAATGACTCCTTTCTCTGACAGTTTTATTTGTAGCATAGGAAGGTTATCTGCACACCCATTTTTTTTATCTTCCTGCGAAAATCAATTTGTGTGCACATAAAAGTCCCTGCATGTTATGGAATTGTTATCATACAAAACTTTGCATGAAGAAATGTCCCTGTTGAGACTGGTTCCTCCCTTCTTCCCCAGTTTTTTATCACTCTCTTTAAATTTACGGTTACTTTTTTTTTTCCCTCAGCTCTGTCCGGTGTAGTCTGGCTTTCATGTCTTCTGTCTCGAAAATGAAGCCTAGACATGGAATATATTTGGTGGTGGTAGTGGCACTGCACGTGACAGTGGAGTTGCTGCCTCCTTTGACCTGAACAGACTGTTGAGTCGGTGATTCCCTCACTCTAAGCCCATTCCTCTTTTCTGCTGGATCCATGTACGCGAGCGCTCAGCTATTACGGGGGGTTTCTTGCTCGGTGTTCTGGGATGAGGCTGGCATGATCGCATTCACCTCGTGTAGTCATTTGGCAGGTGTTAGATAGTACTGGCTTTTGGGTAATTACAGGCAAACCTGAATGAAGGGATTCTCTCTCGCCTTTTTTCCGTTCCCTCAGATGATGTTCATGGGGCCCCCTTGCTCACATAATCCTCCTGGCGGGTAGCTGCCACGTGTGGCGTGCAAAAGAACTGAGTGATAAGTTTTAAGAACCCATTAGTCTATACACAGTCTTGCACAAATGTGTTGCTCCTTCAAATGAAAGTAGAAACATAAAAATGTTTTCTGATCATTATGTTATTAGGTATGCATTTCATTTTCTGTAAAGAGAGAATTTAGCTGTTCAGGTATTTACTACATTAAATGGAGAAACAAGATGATAATGCAGGATACAGAGATTTTTTGGATATCTGCTTCACTTTTTTTCTGCTTCATGTTAAGCACAGAAAATAGGAAAAATAACATCATTTTTGCGTGGCATGTTGTCACAATTAAAGTGATTTTTAGTCTTTCAGATAAAACTGCTACTGAAAATACATACTTAAAGCATACAATTTCAATAATGAAACCATTGTTTGGTCTTAAATCTTGGAAGCCTGATTTAAGGGAAAAGTTTGATTGGTAATATCAGCTCATTAATTGCATATAGGTTTATAAATTACTTAGAAGCTGGACTCTAAATTACAATTAGATCTGCCCGCATCCTAATTAAGCATAACAGATACGTACTGGAGTATATCAGTATATTTCTGGAGGGGAGGGAGGAGGGGATAGCAATGATTTATCCAATTAGTTAACTATTTTTTTCTTCTTTAAAAAAAAATAAAAAAGAGAAAAGGCCTCTGGACCTGGAAGAATTTAACAATATATTACAAGAAAAAAAAAGAATTTCAAATCAACTTCTGCTGTAGATCCATTGTTTGTTTAGAGAGGCATTTGCTGCTAATGAACTTTTGCAGTTCTGCAGCACTTCCCAGGTGAGATCCTTGCAGTATCCCACAAATAAGAAATGGGTTTCTTCATGGAAACATATTTTTTAATGCCAGAAAATAGTGAACTGAGAAACCAAGGCTGCAATTCAGCAAAGTTCTTACCATCATGACTAATTTTAACATGATGGTTTCTAAGTCAGTAAACAGGATTTGACTCAGGTAAATTGCATGTTGTTTACATGCAGTGTTTGCACTAATATTCCAGCATTTAAAACACAGTGAAATGTATTTTTATATATACATATATTTAAAGTTTCTGGCACAGTACTGCCACCTACCTTTACCTTTAACCTAGAAGTTTGAAGGTGTTTTAGTTAAGAGCCTTTTCTCAGGAAATCCTGAGAGATCCTTTTTCACTTATGATGTTGACAGTAAAATCACCAGTCTTGTTTTTTTGGGTTTGGTGGTTTGTTCAGGGGACGGAGGGGCATTTCCTGGTCAGGGGAGTTGAGGTAAAGCAGTTTCCGTAAAACAAGCTTTATTAAACTGATCACATATTGGATCTGTTTCTACGAGCAGTCGCAATGGGTTTTGTCAACAGAAATTGATTCTAAATGGTCAACATAATAATGGTGGCATCCCGCTTAACGTGATAGTGCAGATATTTAGCAGCTTCAGCACCAGTTTTGAGGTTATTAAATAAGCTGATCAGTCTGAACCATTATATTAATTTTCTTTTCCTGTTACTAAAGCTGTGTAAGTTCTTCTTCTTTGTAATATACTGTAGGTTTTTTATATCGGGGTTTTTGAGAATGCTGGACAGTCAGTTGCCTTTACCTTGGCACAACCCCAAACACAGAGACATCCTTTTTTGTTGTGGTTGGCTTCATGATGATTTATTGGTGTGCCCCTTCCAGGGAAATAATTGTCACGCTACTTGTTTTTGAAATGACTTTTCTGGACAAGGATAAACATAGTGCTGTTTTAAAAGTGTCTTTCTAGAAACTGCAAAACCACTGATACAGATACTGGTATGCCTTAGCTTTGGAGTTCAGCATAGCAGACCACCTCATTTAGAATTTGAAACGTGAACGTAATTCATGTGATATTATTATCAAACTGAAACAAATGAAAGTTTTAGTTCAGGAAAAATGTGTTCAGATGTAAAGATGTACTTCAGTGTTCTGAATTGGGGAGAGTTTACTGTAGTATTTCAGAGTCAGTCAAGGTCTAATAGAAGATGTTGTTTTGATTGCACGTTGTATAAATCTCTCTTGTTCAAATGTAATCACGTTCAGGGCTTTTCCCTCCTTTCGGTTGTCTACTGGGGAATAATCACAAAGAGGGAAAAGAGGATTTATACCTCCTCTATTAGTAGGAAATACACATTTTGTCTGTGAACTTTCATGAAAAACACCTCACAAAGTTGTGATGGTGCTAGATAGATAAATGAGATTCATGGTAGAGTGAGTTAAGCCTAGTGACAGAGAGAAGGCGACTCTGGAGACCTAGACCAGACTCAAAGCTGAAAAGGTCACACTGGTGTACAGAATGTAAAGTGAGGATCGTATCCCCTATGCAGAGACCCAGCACACGCACTTTCCATTAGTGTATCTGGAGAGGTAATGTAAATAAGTGCCCTCAGCACTTACTTTGCTTGGAGCCTGCATCGCCTTTGTGGTACCTCTCCTGTCTCTGTAGCTCTTTGTGGCAGGGATCTTCTGTCCCATTTTGTTGCATCACTTAGGAGAAAATGAAGATACCTGTTGATCGGGTGTATGAAGTGTGATCAGGCTTTCCATTAAATGCATTACAGGTAAAGTTTAAGATTGTTGTGTGTGTTCTGATACATGTGTTCAGATACACAATGAAGTCTGAAATTAAACCTCAATGCTTTTTATTTTTCAGTGTTTTTACAAACATTTTTGTTGTGCTACAGCAGCAGGAAGTTTGGCATTTTTACCTTATTAGTGTACCTCTTAACTTCAGAATCAGAGTTCAACTGATACAGTCACACTTAGAATCAAAAGTAAATACTGTTAAAGATGAGTGGGCTATCGTCTAACTTACTTTGATTAAAAAAATCAAGGAGCTGAATGGCACAGATCATGTATTTTATTTAAAGAGCTGAGGGATTTCTTGCCACATAAAATACAGAAAACCAGAATATCTTTGGGATTTTGTCCTTTGCATTGTGTATGTATGTGCGTTGCCTGAAACTTTGATTACCTCATTCCTTTGTAGTCATGAGACACAGACAACCTGTTGGGATCATCCGAAAATGACTGATCTTTTCCAGTCCTTAGGTGAGTGCATTTCTTAAAATAAACCATTATGTGATGTTCATTCTATAAGTAAAAGCCTGCGTTTGTCTGCTGACCACATCCGAGTTGCCATGAACTGTGTGTAACAGAGCATGTCCCACTTTGCGATGAGACACACTTTGCAAGAGACCTACTGCCTTGATCCATGTCATGTTTATTGCCTTTCAGTAATTTTAATTCTGAACAATATGCTCTGACTCTATGCTTTAATACAGTATCTTGTTTATTTCTTTTAAATCCATGAGGGGTTGTCCAATGATGCAGGATGTCTGCGTGTTTAAAGCAGGATGCTAGTCTGCAGGGAACTAATTTTTGTAATAAATCAGAGCAGCTATGCTATCATTAAAGGCTAGGCCATCTTATAGTACAACTAGTTCAACACGCTCTGCTAACATCTACATTTACTGTGAAATCTCCCTTTCTAGGGAGTGAAAGGGTAAAATGCTGTTAAGTAAGGAAAGATATTACTATACCTATCAGTTTCTAAAATAGAGCTTATGGCTATCTGACTGTCCCTTTCAAAGCACTGTTTACAAAGTCGTGGCATAGAAATTATGGCTTAAAAAGCCTTTTTTTCTCTGTTATTGTGACCTTTGCTGACCTCTTTTTCTTGTATGTTGTCTGATGGAGTTGTAAATTATTTGAGAAATATGCTGTATTTGAGCACTTGTCTGGAAACTACTTCACACTGCATAGTATGTATGTAAAACTCAATTCTATGTTTATGTATTACATGTGCCAAGATAGTGTCAGGATTTCTGGTGCACCAATCTCTGAAGGCCCTGGACTGCCAGAGTCAGGAGGCTATCCCTGCAGGTGGATTGGACTGAGGTCCCAAATTCTCAGTTTTATTTGTTCTGGTATATCCTATTAACTCATTGCAGAGAAGAAAAGGGATATCAGACTTTTTCCAAAATGTGAAAATTTATATGTAAAGGAAACTTACGGACTCTTTTAGGACTGCTCATGTTTCTGTTTCTGATGTTTCAGCTGACTTGAACAACGTACGCTTCTCAGCCTACCGTACGGCCATCAAAATCCGAAGACTGCAAAAAGCACTGTGCTGTGAGTTTGGCCTTTGAGACGAATTGTTTCTCAACAGTACTTGGGGAAGGGAGGGTCAGCTTAAGCCTAACGGCATTAGTGTTTAACAAGGGACCAGAAAGATCCTTGACAGAATGTCAACCAATAAAGTGGCAGGAAGAATTCCTAATAGTAGGTGTCATTATTGCAAATGAATAAATAAATTAATGAAAAAAAAAAGCAGTCCAGCAGGTAAGTTGAAGTGGTATGCCCACTTAAAAGTACTTTGAGAAGTGATAGGAAAATAAATATTGAACCTCTTGACTATTGCGTGCTGTTCCTGATGCAAACCGGTGTGACATGATGTGAGCTACAATCCTGACCTTTGACATAAACTCAAATATTATATGATACTTTTAGAGTTTTATTCTGGGGTTTTTTTTTGTGTTTACTGCTGCTAGATAACTTTCAAAATATTCCTTTCTCACAGCAAGAGTGTCTTGTTGTGTGAATTCCAGTTAAAGAGGCATTCAGGCTGCCCAAAACATGAGGGGAAAGGGTACAGATCTGTATGGTTGGTTATGAGTAGTTGGTATTGCTGTACATTTTAATCACAAAAAGCTACTCTGACAAAACAAAATAATTATTATTAACAATAATAGCATGTGTGTATATATTGGAAGTGTGCGGAAGGGTCTTAGACAGGAAATAAACATGCATTTCTTATGGATATTGGTTCTTCTGCCCAGACCTGTGTTGACATTTATCCTTGTTCTTAAGCAATCTAATAATTCAGTCACAGTCCACTCTGAAGAGCACATAGATTTCATCAGCAGGAAAGGACAGGTGTCTACTGGGTAGGCTCAACTGTCTAAACTACTTCATTTCCATGGTTCATGTCTGTATCTCTAGTTTTCTCTTCTATATTTGCTAGATTTTTAAGAAAGCATTTGACATTATATCACAATTATGGTTTAATTCAATGGCAAGTTGCATGAGTACCACGTTCAAAGTTTAGCAGCCTCAGAACTGAGATATCTGGAGGCCTTGTCCTGGCCTCCGGACTCAGGACTTCTCTGATTCACACAGCAGGTATCACACTGGGGTTCTGGGCTCTCACCTGAGTCTCCTGGGCGCAAAGCAAACTCAAGAGTACTCTTTGGAGTCATCCTGTCACTGGTATTTCTGCATTGTTCTTGAGAATCGGGATGATAAAAAGAATATATGGTACTTCCAGGGGGGGAGCTGAGCTAGCTTGTAGCTGCTTAATGTTTATTTTAGAGAAATGGGGTTGAACTGATAGTTTAATGTAATACAGAAATTATTTACGTTATCGAGAGGGACAACACACAGGAAGACAAGAACAAAAAGCTTAGAAGGAAGTGAGATTTTGTGAGAAGGCAGAGAAGAGAGGGTGTGTGGAAGAAAACAAGCAGAAACAGCACTGGAGATTAAGGTGTACAAAAAGAAAGGAGCACACAAAAAAAAATTGTTGAGATGATGAGAATATGCATTTTAAAAATGATTAGGACTATGAAAAGAAAAGAAAATACATAAAGCCACAGATATACCAGAAAGAAAACAGGATGAAGCAGAGAATAAAAATGGCAATTGGACAATTTTGGAAGGAGATGTGGGTTGTGGATGAGTGTGAAGGGCCCAGATTTTAGACCTTTCGAAAGGTTTTGGCAACAGCTAGTATAAAAATGTTACACAACATTACTAAATTTTCTTGTTTAAACTCAGGAGTCCTTGCTGCAGAAGGACTTTTCAGCCCTGAGGGGTGTACAGTACTGCAGCCTGAGTAGGAACACAAGAGGGACAAAGCCATCCTAAAGATGCAGGCAAGGAAGGAGCTGCGCAAAAAGGTGTTCCTTCCTGCCCTCCAGGTGGTTAGTTTTCTTTCCAGCTTAGGAGACAGCAGCCTGATCTTGGCAGTAGCTTCTTGGCTGCACTTTGGATACATATTATACCAAATGAAGCTGTGCCTGAGATGGTGACTAGCTACTCCAAAATGCTGGAGTGCATCTATGCAACAGCACGAGCTCTTGGGAGTACCTCTCACCACTTCTTCATATGCTATGCTGGCTTCTCACAGAATTTCAAATCAAGTTTGAGATCATGGGTTCAAGGTCTTACATTTGGGAAAAAGCAGAACCTGTCCTTTGAAAGATTGTTTGATGGTATTGAAAGAAAAACTGTCTTTGGCACAACCTAGAGCTTCTCTGTGCAAGAGATACAGTCTCACCCAAGACTATAATTTCATCTCCCAGCAAGACTAAAGAGCATCATGAGCTTTCTGCTTATCAGTGCGCTGGTTACAGTGTATGTATCAACATGTATCTGAAAACCAATAGCAAAGTGAGAAACCAGAAAGCAAAGTAAAATTCTCCTTGTGCATGCTGCTCCCCAGGGAAGATGGAAAAACAGACTGCACATAATGGATGCTAATCACGCTGCCTATTTCTGACAGGCATACAGATTTTCTAGCGACCTGTACAGAACAAACTTCACTTTCATTACTTCTAATAGGCTTTGAGGAGGATCGTAGTTCCTGCTCGTGCTTTTACTGCAAATTATATCAATTTTTGTAATAACGGCAATGGTTAGCTCTCCTCATTCGCAGATTTCAGAAGTATCCTCCTGTCAAAGTGAATATTGTCTCCAGTTTCAGGGGAAGGAGGTGGAAAGAGGACAGAGGGAAGTAGTAAGAAGTAAGGAGAAGATTCGAGTTTGAAAGAGCTAGGAGTAAAACTGTCATGTCTACAGATCAAATCTGCCTCATTATTTATGAAACCATTTGCTTGCTCCATCTCTGTCTCATGGGAGGAGACAACAGCCAAAGAAATCTTTATTACATGCACATATTTGACCAAGGATTGGTGTAATTTGTGAGAACACAACGTTGTGGGTTTTTAAGAAAGTCATTACAGATAATGCAGAAAGCTAAATGCTACAAGAATTTTCTGTCCATGAACAGGAATTCATTATGATCTGACATAATTTTAAGACTACCTTCAAAAAGATGTGTTCCTTTTGTCAGGAGAATGCTGTTCCTTTTATCATTGTTTGCTTAGCAGATTATTTCTTGCCAGCGAAAAGGTCAAATTGCATTTGACTGACGATTCTTGGCCTGTTTCTGTCCTGTGAATGACTGCTGAGATAGCTGAAACATGGCATGTGCTAACACCTCCTCTCTGAAGAAGGGGAGAGTGGTTAAGCCTATCTAGAATTCTTTTCTTGACTTTTTTTTGTTGGTGGTTTTGTTTTAAGATAGGAAGTCATCTTCTGTGCCCCTGCTGTTCATTCTCTGGTCTGAGTTGCTTTAGTCTTCCATTGCATTTCCCGTAATTTTAACTGTGGATGGTTTTTAAAGGTGTTTAGATGTAGAATGCTTCAGAAAGGCTTATGTGCTAAGGCAAAGAAAATGTCAAAAAAAAAAAAAAAATCACTCAAAAATGAGGTCACTGTAAAATGTGAGAAATTGCTGTCACAGCCGCAGTGTGTGTATAACTGCAAAGGCTGTTTTGGTGAGAACTCCAAGGGCAGAGCTGAAGCAGGATGCACAGTCCCTCTTGTGCCTGATAGACTTTGACTTTGTAGTGAGGACTGGGAACAGAGTATTAGAGCTATGCAGGCAGGTTCAGGAGTGTGTGATTTGAGAACTGTGCTTTGGAAAACTTGCTGATGCCGAATCTAAGTCTTTCCCCAGTAAGAGTCAAAAAACCCATGGTTCTGGGGAAGTTTTTCCCTCCGACTCCCCACATCCCTCTTTAGAATCGGGCAAGTAGAGTTATGTTTCATCTTGTTCTGTTTTTTGGAAAGTAGATTCCTGCAGAGACTAATATATGTGTGTATGTACCTACGTGTATTTATTTTGCAGGAGGCTGAGGAAGGTTGCAGGTTGGAAAGAACAAATTCTTGATTAGCTTTTCTGTCTCAGATTATGTGAGGCAGACATACTGAGTGCACTTTTCCACTGTAGCAGAAGAAGAATGGGGCCAGAGAGAGCATCCTATGTTGCAGTTGTACTGGGCAGCTATGCAACACCAGGCCCTGACTATAATATTTTATTCTTGTGCAGCATACTTTAACTCGTTTTCAAGAAATTATATTGCCCCAGATACCGAAGTGTAGTACTGGAATGAGAAAAAGGAACAAAACAACCATGTGTATTCAGAATTTGTGTCACTGAGCTCCTCTAGGTGATTTAAAATTTAAGAATGCTAATAGGAATATCAACTGCACAAGGCTAAGGAACGAACATTAAGGCACGCCGGACTAAAAGCGAGAGCCAAGTAGATTTCCCTCAGCCGTTCAACCTTTTGCAGGAACTGCTATCATTATTCACAAGGTCTTTCTAATACAAAAGCTCCATAGCAATACCTGCCTATTTGCTGTGGGGTTACAGCAGCCTCAAATTTGCCATTAGCAGCTGCATGTCGTTACTTGCTCCTGAGTCAGTCTCTCACATCTGCTCGAACCATGCTGAATGACGTGGTTTCTGTTTATAGTTTTCCTTTGGGAAAGTCTCCTCGCTGCAGAAAGGAAAGAAATGACCCTTGTGTCCATTTGTCAGTTAACAGCAGGATTGGTCGTTCAGCGTGTTTGAGCAGATGCAGAATGGTACGGCAAAAATGCACTCAAAGCTGTATACAGTAGGCTTCATGCCAGCAATGGCATGTGAGTCTCAGGTTAGCTTTTCCCCATCTGCATAGACATAGTTTATTTAAAAACTTTCAGAAATGAAATGTAATGAGAAACTAATCCCTCTTTACATCAGCCCAATCCAGGGGTGCTGCTAGCGGGTACACCTTACCACGGCAGGGTAACTGCCCGCACCCAAAGTTCATTCAGCCCGCTGAGTACTGAAGTCAGCAGGGGTGGAACTAATTTCCTCTGGTTGTTCTCCATGAATGGTGGTGTCATCCAAAAGTGTAAGTTTTGCTTAATTTGCATTAGTGCAGCAGCGGAGTTTCCTTTTAGTGTGAACATACTGAAAGTACCTCTCCCAATCCCCTCTAGAAATGTGAATGTGAGATTTTAATGCCAGCAGATCGAGATGTGAAGTTAGCAGGCTTACTCCAGTGTCTGTTGAATTGCCATTTGCAGTGCGAGAATGGTTACATTAAGCCAAGCCCAAAGGCTATAACTTTTTGGCATTCCAAAGCATTCCAAGTTTTCACTGGCTTTAAAAAGGGCAGGTTTTGGGTGCTGTCAATCCTTTAGGAAGCTGCTTACCTGCTTTTAGCCAACAGTTAAGTACATTATAAAAACATGTTGAAAAAAAATACCCCCACCAAACTGATTGCAATAATTTTTGGGGGGGAGGGGGTTCCCCCAGTAAGTCATGAAGGAAAAGCATGAAAAGTGGCCATCTCTCCTGAGTGCCATATTTATGTGGTTGGGTAGCATGTTACAGTTTTGCACCTGGCTTTACCCCCCTTACTCCAACTCTCGAAAAATAGTCTGTGTTGCATTGTGGTGTAGTGTGTGGGTGGGTTTTTTTGTGTGTTTTGTTTTATTTTTTTGTTTTTAAATATGTCTGTGAGCATTTTCCAGTGTATTACATATTTTCCAACTACTGTAGAAGATTATGTTGCAGTGTACTGCCAAATACTTTGGCAACCTCAGGTCAAACAAGCGGTGAGGTGTTTTGCTGCAATTAGCAGTCTGCCTGTTTGGTAAATACATGGCTTGCATTTGTTTGCAAGCCCAAGAGATGGGCCTTTAGAAAAAAAGAAAAAGAAAATAAAATGCAAACAAACATAAAACCCTTGCAAGTCTGATGCTGTAAAGTTAGAACAGAATATACAGATGTCAGTGAGGGAGAAAAAAAGTAAGGGTTACAAGGTACTGTTTCTAATTGTACAGTGATGTTAGGAAGGGTAGATCGAGGAAATGGGATTGGGAATGTAACCTTTTGGCCTATAACCTTATCTTTTGGTAAATGCTCGTTGAGTTCTTGACAGAATTACTCGTAGTGGTTGGTGTTGTCTTGCTCCTGCTTTTTTCTGCTGTATTTATTTTCCAGCTCAAGCTAGACTTACCTGATTTGCTCAGACTGCCCTTCTGGGGTCCTTATTTAACATTATTGGTGCAGAGCAATTTACAACACATCTGAAGATTGTCATGTTTCATTTCCTTTGAGAGATGACATGTATAATGTAAATGTGTTACAGGCTCTCCAGAAACAGCTCTGTATGAGCTCAGAATACACTTCAACTTCATGTTATATATGCTGTAGCAAGTATATTGATATGTTGCAAATATTTTTTTTTGCTAAAGCCCTCACTTCTGACAAAAAATGTCACTGAGGATTATACCACCCTTTGACCTTTTACACCAAAATAAGTTTCCTCTTTTTCACCTTGTTTTGCAAAAGGAGTTAGAAGAGCTTATTGACAGCTTTTAATTTTCACCATGGAAACTCCAAATTTTCACAATTGCAATCACATTTCTGTGGTTTTGGGGGCAAAACCCTTGTCAAGGGCAAGCTGTAATAAAGGATCAAAATATTTTTCATGAAAGAGTAGCGTTTTTGTATTCTGGAAGACTGCAATAAATAATGTCCCTGTGTCCCCCCTGCTTTCTTTTAAACCTTAATTTAGCAACTGCTGTTCACTTAAACAGGCCTCAGTACATGCTTCATTTAGGAGAACATTGTTACCTAAGAATTTGCTTTGCTTTATATTTAATCAAAAGTGATAGTCATTTAATGGGTTTCTGCTTTATGGTAAATGCGAAGAATCCTCTAAGCCTAGTGGACTCCCAGTGTGTGTACATCTGAAGTTAAGATTCTCTAATTATGCAGACTACTTCGGTGGCTTTTTAAATGTTCTTCCGAGCCATGCAGTGTCATTATGGTGTTCATGTTGATTCTGTTTTTTTAAATATATAGTACCAAAATGCTGTCGGCTTCTCACAGCGAACAATTTTTCACTATAATGTTACTAAATGAGAGCTACTTCTTGGCAAATTGTCTGCAGCGTTTGCTACAATATGCACATGAACAAGTATTGTGAATGCTATGCTTGGGCATCTGTATTCATGCCTTTTTTTTTTTTTTCTAATCACCTGTTATTAGTGGACCTGTTGGACCTGAACACAACAAGTGAAGTTTTCAAACAGCACAAGTTGAATCAAAATGACCAGCTGATTGGCGTCCAGGATGTGATCAGCTGTCTCACTACCATCTACAGTGGACTTGAAGAGAAACACAAAGATATGGTGAATGTTCCTCTCTGTGTAGACATGTGTCTTAACTGGCTACTCAATGTATATGATAGGTAAGTAACAAGTCTTTATTCACAGTGCGTATCCCAGGAATTTAATGCTGTATCAACAAAGTATAAACCATGGAGACAGAATTGGTAATTTTTGCACACGTGACTTACCAAAAATGCTAGACATAGAGGACTGTTGTATATTTATTCTGAGTTACCTTCCTGATGAAATGTTCATGATAATAGAAAAATGATAAAGCCTTAAGAAGTTCTTTAATAAAAAGTTATATCTTTTGATAATTTTGACTCAGTAATGAAAGTGTAGTTGCTTGAAATGACATGTTTCTTATGCTGTCCTGCTCAGATACACTGAACTAACGTTACACTGCTTAGCAAAGAAACATTGAAAGAGTTTCAGGAAGTGTATATGTGAGTAGAGAACTGAATACGCTGCTTTAGCTGTGTTCCTACTGTAAATGTTCCAAATTGCCCAGATTGTTTGCTGTTTGTACCGGATCCTATTTCTGCCACAGGTGGGCACGGTTTTGTTATTTACTTCACACTTAGTTACTTGCATGCTATAATCCTGGCTGAGCTCCCTGTCCTGAATCCTCTGTCGAGTGGTGATTGTTTTGATCTCAGCACTAAAGCTTCTCTGATTCTGGAGGCTCAGTGATGTCCTGGTCCCGGCTCACTTCCAGCGCATGCAGGTCCTGCCTTGTATCACTTCTGAGTGCTGGTATTATGTGATCCACCTGCCCTGGTCCTGGCAGCAAAGCTGTATTTCCCTGGTGGATTGTAAGTTTTCCTCAAGAATGTTTCAGGATGCTTACAGTAACAACTTGTGGGTTTATTTAAATGCACGTTTGCTATTTCCAGAGAAAGCACTGAGTCATAGAGGACATGAAAAAGTCCACTCTAGCAGCCCCTTGTGGTTTTGGCCGGTCCTTTCTGAGCCCCCAGACACTTCTTTCTTCTGCTGAATGTCGAACTCTGACCGCCCTGCGCTGCCCCACGCTATGTCAGCCTGCATGACCTATGATCAGTATGTTTTTATTTAGTTGTGCTTTTGAGTTGTGATTTTGTTGCTCGTTTTTCTTAGCGGTGTTTACTGTTCTCATCTCCCTTCTGTAGTAAAAGCTGGGTAGAGACTTGGTTTCTATCAGCTCCTCCATTCTCTATAATGTTATCTCCTCATATTGCTTCAACAAAGGCATTTCAGAACTCTTCTGGAGCTGACTAAAGACACAGTAGCGCAATGCATGGGGTGGTCGCTTCAGTGTGTCTAATTGAATTGTGCTTTAGTTCAGAGTTATACACAGAGTTACAAATCAGAATTTCTAAGCTGCGTGAAGTTGGTTAGCAAATTTCTTTCCTTTCTCCCCAGTTGAAGATGGAAAGAGAAAAAGTATTTCTTGAGTAAAGATTGAAATTCTTATACCTGGCTTTGCAAAAGAGAGCTGTTACTTCTTGATGTGTGCATCATCTTCACTATGTTCAATCAGTGCCAAATTCTAACAGTTCATAGCTTTTTGCTTTTTTTCCCCCAGAGGATTACATACCAGTATTCCTATACTTTGTGGATATTTAATTTTATTTTTATTTTGAATATTGTGGTAGGGGAGAGGGAGTGAAGGAACAGAGTACAACCATTTATCATTTATTTGCTGGCTACCTATTATGCTTTGGCATTCAAATATTGCTGTTTAATATTGTGATGTGTCTGTCAGTTGGACTTCTCATCATTACTGCTGGAAAATTGGAAGGCCCATCAAATAATGACTGGGACTTCTTCCTGCAGTTATTTTTATTTTGCAGAGCTCTGTATTGTCGGTGAATAAACAGATCACTTGCAAATAGAGCAGTAGATAAGTGGGTTGCTTGATTTAAATGTTATTGGTTATTTAGAATAAGAGACTTAATAATGTCAGAGAATTTTTTGTATTTACTGGTTGGGTTTTTTTTTCAGATTGATCACAAATCCATTATATTTTCTTCAACTTACCTTTGCTGCATAACTTCAGTTAGAAGTCAGTTGTTTAATGTGTTCATATTTAAAATGCACATAGTGAGCAACAAGCCTTTCTTTCAATAACATTTCCTCTTGATTATTATGTTGAAAGCTTTAGTGTAGATAATTCTTCAAGCTGATAAAAGACTTTAATCTTCAGTAAAACTTTGAAAAATGGAGGATGAAGGTTTTCTGAGATAAAATTACCTTTTACAGTATGTTTCCTTGCTCCCCTTTCAAATCCACTCCAGGAAAAATAAGAAAAAAGCTGAAATAGCAGGCACCAATTTTGAGCTGCTTTTTTCTTTTTTTTAATTGGCCTTTAGGAAAGAACTAATTTGTGTCTTGGCATTTCCATTGTTTATTGCACTGGTGTTATACATATACAATGTTTCAAATCGTTAAACTGCCTACAAAAAGCATCTGTTAGTCACATGCTATTAACCTGAGATTTAATTACTGATTCACAGATTGATGGCAAACTGGTTAGTTTTTCAGACCTACCTACAGATGTCTTTGGCCCTTAAAAAGGACCAATTTATTTTTAGAAATAGTAGTCAAGTCTGTTGTGTTCTGGTATTTTCTGACACATCAGGAATGATTCATTCTTCAAGCTGAGTAGAGGAGAGAAACATTAAATGTACTCCGTGACTTTTACTTCTTCAAGGACTCAAAGGTGGTTCCAGGCAGCAACATCTGCCCTGTAAACATTTTGCAAAGTTAAAAGTTCCTTGTTTTCGTTAGTCCAGAGATTTATTTTTTAAATTAAATTATAAATAAACACATTGCACTTTACAGTGAGAGCTGTGAAGGTCTATGAAATCATTTGGCCAGGCCTGTGTTTAAATCATCCAAAAGCAATAGCTGGTGGTTATTGTTCTGGACTATATACTGTCAAATTTGCTAAAATCTCCAAAAGTCATTTATATGAAATGGACTGACAGCTTTCAGTACTAAAGTAATAACTCAACACCCCTTGAATGGAGTTGGCTTGGGTATTTTGAAGTCTGTCATACGTAATATACAATACATGTACTAATTGTGGGCAATGACTCATTATTTAAATCAAAATTGCCCAATGTCCAGAAAGAAACTTTTACAAGCACTGTTTTTAAAGTCTTGTAACATTTATCTGACTTCTTGTACTTCAGCTTTTAAATGTTCTTTATTTTTGTGATGTTAGGATACTTTTGATAACGCATTCTTTAAAATTTAATTTCTTTTGTGCATTGGTCTAGGAAGGATATCTATGGTATTGCATGTATGCTAACCTTTTCCATGTGATCAAAGCTGTCATTCACAATCGTTCTCTATGGCCCAGGCTTCCCCTGAAGAATTACAACTTTGTTATTTATTGCTGCACTTACACACCTGCCATATTCTAACATCAGTTTGAGTTAATATCCCAGGCTTTACCAGCATGGTAAGTTCAGCAAAATCTGAACTTCTGAGAAATGAGAAGGATGAGAGACCTGTTCAGTCAGCCTTAACTTTATGCCCTGGTTTTGACAGCAGCTGGTGGAAATTTTCTGCGTGCACTCCAGTTGCATTGCCTGTGTTGATGATCATTGTCTTGATTCATAGAGGACTCCGTGGGAGCAGCTCGGCAGGCTGTGATAGTACTAAGAAGTGCTCTAGGAAGGACTTGGCCCTCTGTAGGTCAGGAAAGTGAGCTCCTTTGACTCCGCTGTGGTTGATCAAGGGGAGGCATCTGTGGGGACCTTCAGAGATCTGCCAGACTGCCTCCTATTGCTGGGTTACGTAGGTAACTGATAACTACCATCCTTGGTAGTCCTTAATAGTGGTGTCAACACTGACCAGGCTTGAGAGCTCTTTGACAGAAGTCAGAACTGAGGGGGGCTCATCTTCTTACTTCTCCAGTTTTCGTTGCTAGTGCCTGACATCTTCATGCTGTTGCCTGCCTCCCTTGGGGGATATAGGTTTCCTCTGGACTTGGTATTGCTTATCTTGTTTTCTGTTGATTTGCCAGTCATCCTTATTGTGTACTCCTGTTTGCAGCCTCTTGTACTTTATCTTGTCCTCGGGCTGGCAACTTTTTGTTATCTGGCTAACTCCTGTGTGCAGCTGTGCCCATCGCTGTTTGCCCCTTCGTCATTCACGTTCTTCACGTACTTAAGTAAAGTGCTTATATATTATGTCTGGCTATGCCATCGCGATGCTACAGAATACTTGCATACCATTATTGGTACTAATAGTTATGTATTATTACGTTCAACAATCTGATTAGTACATTTATAATTCACAGGTTTCATAGGCCGCTGTTTTGACTATGGTGTAGACTGTGTTTGCCTGTTGAAGGACTTTTGGGTTCTAACTGTATTAGGATGTTACTTAGAGAAAGGACAAAGTTTGCATATGACAGTTGCATGATTATGGAACATTTTTGGAAATTTTGCGAAACTCATTTTCCTGGAAAGACATACCTTCAGATAATTTTAACCCTGCTTTAATGTCTGTCATTGAATTTCCTAGATGTTTGAGCAGAAAGATAAATGTTAGTTTAGATTTAGCATGCTGTTTTGCAACTGAGATGTTCCTGTGGCCGAGTAGTACTAAACTGTTATGTGATTCCCAAGCGTTCTACACAGCTTGTGCCCAAAGCAGTGAGGTTGGAATCATAGTTGTTTCATTTGTTTGGAGTTCAGTTGTTATGGGATTAGCAAGGGAACTCACGAGGTGGGGCTCATGTCCCTGTTATCTGTGTATTACCTGTTCTTCCCTCCCTCTCCTGCATCCTCTAATTCCAGTATCTCCTATAGTAAGATACAAGATAAAAGTATTCTCCCTTTCTCTTCTGATGCTGCAGCCATTTCTAGCTCGTTTTTTTCCTCCGTTTTTTTTTCCTCAGTTGCTTATGTTATTGTACGATAGTGACAGTCATCATTTTTTTATGTAAAGTAGCTCTTTGATACTCTCTGCATCTGTGCTGGATCTCTGAAACAGCTGAATGGTTGCTGTTTGCTTGGATGGAGAGTCCAAACTATGCAACAAAGTTGTATGTGCTCCAATCCCAATCCAACCTCTAGCATGGTACCTTCCCATGCCCTTGACCAAATGATCTAATTAACTGATTCCCCACTAAGCTAGTCCTCTCTGTAGTATATACTTTCAACAAACATTCCTACCATGCCTGGAAATAATGTGTACCTTCTTTTTAATGCCTTTTTTGGCAGGTTTAAAAGTTGCTTTACTTCTAAGTTCTGTGCCACCTCCTGATTGGCAGTGGATGAAGGTGCAACAAGGGGATCATCCCCAAGGCACATTGGCCACAGCTCGACTGGTGCATATGTGCAGACAACAGAATTGGCTACAAAACCAAGGATTTCTTTATTTCCTCCTTCCCCTTGCCTCTTTTTGCTCTCCCCTTCCCCACTAAAGCAATAAAACTCCAGTTTGCTTGGGGAATGAGAATAATGTCAGGATCACATTAAAAGGGCAATGAATCCTTAGACTTTATATTGCCTGGGGAAAGAGGGCTCAGATATATCCAGAGGGACAAATGGACTTTAGTAAACAAGAACAGTGCTTCTGACAAGCAGCTCTAATGTTTTTGCCATTTTTTACGTGAAGACAGGTCAGAGGTCAATAATGTGCCAGTTTTATACTGCCTTTCACTGTTGTATTGACTGAGAATGGGTGAGTTTGCTCTAAACCAGTTAATAGAGGTATAATGGTTCAGACTTCCCTTCATTAGGATCTGAGCAAAAAATATCTGAGCTGCTTAAAGTGGTCTTATCAGTTGATTTTGTAATGACAAGCATACTTGTATCGCTGTAAAGTCTATCTGAATAGTGTGCTGGCACTTAATTTTAAATACTTGACCCGTAAATTCTGCATGAATTCAAGCGTTAAAAAGTTTCCTGAACCTTCCCACTGTAAGACCCTGATTTTCAGATGTTGGTACATACAGCACAATTAGATGGTTGTGATGCCATTCAGATGGACCTCAGCAGGCTGGAGAAGGTGGACAACAGGAACCTCATGAAGTTCAGTGAAGGAAAATGCCAAATCCTCTCCCTGAGGAGGAATAACCCCATAACCATTACAGGCTGGGGGCTGAACAGCTGGAAAGCAGCTTTGCAGGAAAGGCCCTGGCGTTCCTGGGAGACACCAAGTCAAACATGAGCCAGTAACACGTGCTTGTGGCAGAGCGGGCCAACAGTCTCCTGAGCTGTATTACGAAAAACACTCCTGGCAGGTCAAGGGAGGGGATCCTTCCCCTCTGCTCGGCATTGGTGAGATATATCTGGAGTGCTGGCTTCAGTTCTGGGCTCCCCAGGGCAAGAGAGAGACATGGACAAATTGGAGCAAGTCCTGTAAAGTACCATGACAATGATTAAGGACGTGAAGTATCTGATGTATCAGGAGAGGCTGAGAGATCTGGGACTCTTCAACCTGGACAAGAGAAGTCCCAGGGGGATCTTATCAATGTGCATAAATACCTGATGGGCGCAGCAGAGAAGATGGAGCCAGGCTTTTCTCAGTGGTGCCTGGTGACAACACAATAGGCACAAACTGAAACACAGGAAATTCTGCTTAAACATATAAGAAAAAGGTTTTTTTTTGTTTTTTTTTTAATGCGAGGGTGATCAACAGTGGCACAGGTTGACCAGAGCAGCTGTGCAGTCTCCATCCTTGAAGATATTCAAAACTTGACTGGATACTATCCAGGGCAACATGCTCTAGCTGACTGAGCAGGGGCATTGGTCTAAATGATCTCCAGAGGTCCCTCCTAAACTCAGTGGTTTTGTGACTCTCTAAGCTGGGAAAAAAAACATTGAACTGGAAGCATCAATACCACAAAGTCTGTAGGTTTGGTAGGGTTTTTGTTTGGTTTTGGTGTGGGATGTTTTACTTGTATGTATAATTCCAGTGCTAATATTTAGTTGTTTCCAAGGAAGAGACTGAGGGGAAATACGTTGCTTTTTAGAAAAAGGTAATGTTGCAGGCTTTGTAATTCTTATAATTTACTGAGGTAACGCTTTTTGTGTGAAGGAAGTTTTTCACATTTCTTGTAACAATCTGCAGAAACCTGCAGAAATTTGGAGCATACACATATACGCTCTGACCTTTTAGCTGCAAGGTTTTTTCTGAATTTCTGCCTTTAATAAACAAATGCTCTAGTCAGTCCTGAGTTAAATCAAAACCAAATGAATGTTCTGCTTTGTTTTTCCATTGAATGCAAAGTTAAAATGCAGACAACCCTACACAGGAAAGAATGCTGAAAGAACTTTTATCAAGGTTGCAAAATGAGCCATTTACACATTAAGGTATGCCAGAATGATGTAGTGTCTGTGATTGAAAGAGGTAATTTGAAGCTCAGCTTGAATGCATAAAATAGGTGGCACTTTTATAACATTCTGGAAAATTGGGTCCTGATTTTCAAAATGGGCAGTAAAAGTAATGGGTATTTTTGATTAATTTGGCAATAATTTCTCTGTATCTCTGTTGAGCTTATGGAATAGAGAAGATAATACTGTCTAGTCTCACTAGATTAGGTGTTGGTTGTGAAGACAAATGCATTAATATTTGTAAGGCGCTTGGCTAATTTACTGAGAGCCCAGGAGTAAATTAATAATTTTGTATTCAGCGCAACATTTGTGAAGTAAATCAGAAGGCAGACCATATGTTGAATGGATAGGACAGAAAGAGATATCTAATAACCACTCAAAATAATTAAAGGATATATCACTTCTGCGTGACAGAAGGGACCAAAGTAATGTTTGGGGTGATTTTAATTTTAGTATTGTCTTACTTGCTGGTGAGGGACCCGGCTAACCTTAAATGCAGGGATTTTTGTATAATATATGCAATTTGACTACTATTCTCATGATTTGTTTGCCACATCTCATCTAAAGACAAATTGTGTGGTGTTTTTTGGTCTTTGAAAGAAGATATCATCAGATCTTTTAAGAATATGTTTCTGCACTGATCTTTTGAACTTTAACATTGTCCTTTTCCATGTACCCTGGTTTTATTGCTTTTGGTTTTATCTTTTTGAACAGTGTTTGTCTTACAGGTTTAAAATCACTTGCTTTGGTACCCACTTATCTGCTCTTAAGTTGCTTAAGGTTGGGTGTGTGGCTTTTTGGGTTTGGGCATTACGGTTTTTTTCATGTTGGACAAGATAAGTCTGAAGTCACAATGCTTAAAAAGAATGACAGCTCCACGTCATTTAATTACTGCATGTGGTTGGCTGTTTATGTCCTGGTACACATGCATATCAGAGCATTTTGAACATAAAAGACAAAAATGAAATAAAAAATAAAAAAAGAAAGAATGAATTACTGTGATATGAAAACTTGGGTTTATTTTGCAGTCCTTGTGTTTCACAATGGTAATAGGCTTTCCTGCTGTATGCTTATGTATTTTTTTCTGTGTATACCACATTATTAAATCATGTTGAGAGCTTTACAGAGCTAAATGTCTGCCCTTTTGGAGTAATACGAACTGTTTTGACATGTAAACCACTTAGAAGGCAAGTTGAGCTTTTGTGATGGAAGTATTCTTAACGTGATTTGTAGTGTTAATTTGTTTTGAGATTTGAAGTGTATTTGAAGTAGAACTCACCAATGCTTTTGCATTTTGAATAGACTTGAGTTGGAATGAAATAAAATTAAACTGTATTAAATTGTCTTATCTTTATAATTTCAGTGGCCGAACTGGAAAAATTCGAGTGCAGTCCCTGAAAATCGGCTTGATGTCTCTTTCTAAGGGCCTTCTGGAAGAGAAGTACAGATGTAAGGAAGAATGTATTTTACAAAATGCTTACATCATATAATTAAGTCATGTACAATAACAATACACATTGTAGCAAAATTTGTAGTAAGACATTTCTCATGCCTGTAGCAAGACAGTTTTCTTCTAAGTAAAATAGAATGGTTGTTTTTCATTATCATCAGTAACAATGGAGAAAGTAGGATTTATATCCTGACGCGAAAGTATTGATGTCAATTATCCATTGTCATAATGCACAGTATTGCACTCCCCAAAAGCAAAGGAAAATGTAGCTGTGTGGAAGCTAGAGAAGTGTTCTGTTTGATTGAGTCTGTTCTCTTTTGTGTGTGTGTGTGTGTGTATAGTTTGTTTAGGGAAAAAAATCAAGCAAGTTGGTGTTGATTGGAATGGATTGATATGTCTGATAAAGCAAGGAAATACATCAAAATCCAGCAGCTGTATTTTGTGGTCTATGAGAAAGTTGATCTGAACTCTGAAAATAGTTTTCCGGTATCTGTGCTTCCTGCCAGCATTGTACGATGAAAGTTTAAATTATGTTGATTTAAGTAATCTCACAAGCTTGAGAAATACTAGGTAATATAAAAATATTTCACAAAAGCAATTGCAGGAGCTGATGAGAATTGAGTAACTTTGTGGCAAACCCCCCTGAAAAATACAGAACAAGAGATTAAGCACTATATAAGAGCATCCTAGGTGATGGACAGTTATATATTGGGCACATCATCTTAAAATTATTATTCTTTGCAGTAGTTCCTTAACGCATTTTGGAAGCACATGTAAAATGAATAGAGACTGAATTTCCTGTGCACCACTGGAGCTCTGCACACAATTTTTGCTCTCCTTAGAAGCATTTGTAGGTAATCTTGGTTCTTAACATTGAACAAAAGTACAGGTGTGTTATGCATTGGGACATATTTTGGCATCTGACCTTGAGCCCACATTAAGACTTTGGGTTTTTTTAGTTTTCTTATGTCATTTAACATATATGTGAATTAGTCCATAACTAAAAGAGCTTGGCAGACATACCTTTATTCAGTAATGACAATTCAGGAGGTAATCTGCCATTTGGTGTGAAATAAAAAGCTTTCATAAAGTATGGGCGTTAGTTAGGCTATGGATAACAGAATGATAACCCTACCAAAAGATGGTTTAATAAAACCCCAAACCTGGGAATAAACTCACATTAAATTGCTATCAGTAATTAATTGGCATACTTACAGTTACTGAATACAAGCAGTGAAGCAGAACAAGGAAGTGACTAGGCTGGATTCATTTTTATGTTTTTGCTTTGTGTTTAGTAGTAAAATAAAAATGGCAGCAGATTTGCGTAACCCAGTTTAACAGGGTGGGCTTTTTCCTGAAGATTGCTGTGAAAAGTGGTAAAAAAATCTGTGTAGAAAAAGTCTCGGGAGACTTTTGTACCAATTGATCATAACTTCAATCTGAAATACATCTGAAACTGAAATAGTTGCTCATCTTCTCAAAGCAGAGAATTAATAGTCAGAAAAGGCAACCTTTTTTTTTTTGTTGTTGTCACTCCTGACCTGCCTTTGATATCTTTGTCAGCTGCATTGTCCTTACTAACCATAAAATTGTCACAAAACAAAACTCTTCAGTCTTGAAAGAAATTTTGCAGAAGGCAGCAGGAAATAACAGTGTCAGGTACTGCTGGTTGGCTTGCAGTGGTTACGCAGTCAGCATTTTGGTGTTCTCTGGCACCGGTTGCGTCACAGACTGATCTTTGCTGTGAACTCTCTTGCTTGTTTTGATGATTAGTAGAGTGTGACAAAATCTACTGTTGAGAGCAATTTTGTCATATCTATTTCACTGTCATTCATATTTCAATATGAGTGAACAGTGTGCTGCAGCGGCAAAGAAAGCCAACAGGATGCTGTGTTGCATCAACAAGGGCATCACCAACAGAGGTAAAGAAGTCATTATTCCACTCTACTCAGCGCTTGTGAGGTCATACCTGGAACGCTGTGTTCAGTTTTGGTCCCTGCTATACAAACTAGATGTGGACAGGGTCCAGAGAAGGGCCACAAAGATGATCAAAGGACTGGGAAGCCTGCCATACAAGGAAAAGCTGAGAGAATTAGGTTTGTTCAGCCTTGCGAAAAGAAGGCTTAGGGGAGACCTTATCATCATGTTCCAGTACTTAAAGGGTGGCTACAAAGATGATGGAGGCTCCCTTTTTACAAGGAGTCACATGGAAAACAGGAGGAGTAATGGGTACAAGTTACTCCTGGGGAGAGTCTGATTGGACACAAGAGGAAAAATATTCACAATGAGAACAATCAGCCATTGGAATGATGTTCCCAGGGAAGTGGTGGATTCCCCAACATTGGACACTTTTAAGATTCAGTGGACGGCGTGCTGGGCCATCTTGTCTAGACCGTGCTTTTGCCAAGAAAGGTTGGACCAGGTGATCCTTGAGGTTCCTTCCAACCTGGTATTCTACAATTCTATGACATTGAGCTTTCAGATCCCCAGGTGAAAACCATAATGGAAATGCTAAGTAATTTCAAGAAAATAAGTATCATGGCTTAACCCCAGCTGGCAGTTAGAACCGCACAGCTGCTCACTCACTCCCCCCAGTTTGGATGGGGGAGAGAATCAGAAGAGTAAAAGTGAGAAAAAATGTGTGGGTTGACATAAAGACAGTTTAATAGGTAGAGAGTTAAAGCCACACACGCAAGCAAAGCAAAACAAGGAATTCATTCACTGCTTCCCATGGGCAGGCAGGTGTTCAGCCATCCCCAGGAGAGCAGGGCTCCATCACGGGTAATGGTTATGTGGGAAGACAAATGTCATCACTCTGAATGTCCCCCCCTTCCTTCCTCTTCCCCCAGCTTTATATGCTGAGCATAACATCATATGGTATGGAATAGCCCTTTGGTCAGTTGGGGTCAGCTGTCCCGGCTGTGTCCCCTCCCAACTTCTTGTGTACCCCCAGCCTGCTCGCCGGTGGGGCAATATGAGGAGCAGAAAAAACCTTGACTGCCTAGCAACAACTGAAAACGTCAGTGTGCTATCAAAAGTATTTCTCATCCCAAATCCAAAACATATCACTATGCCATCTGCTAGTAAAAAAGTTGACTGTATCCTAACTGAAACCATGACAATAAGTCACTTGGAAGGAAGAGCAGTACCCCCAAACATGGGTGCTTAATTTGAATTATCTGCCTTCTGATTTCTCCCTTTCTCACACCAGGTCCTGAAATTTGCTTCTCCTTTTGGTTATATTTCTTCTAAGAATTTCTGAGGCATTGTCAATCCCAGGCTCCTCTGAGCATGGCAGTTGTTGTACAGTTGCAGTTGTAGCCCTTAGCAGAGCACAGACCATGCCTTAAATGTTGTGGTTTGAGAGAGGAATACTCTTCTCTGAGTAGCTGGTTGTAAAATCGGCACGTTTTTTTTGGTTTTAAAAACTTTTGGATGAACACTTCAATCATTTGTAAAATGCTTAACCAGACTGTCTTCTCAAGGGTTTTCTACCTCAGCCTTCCCAGAGACCAGCCCTTCAGGTGTCAACTTGAAGAAGCATAATTTCTGGGCTGCTGAGACATTTGGTTTAGGAAATAATATGGTAAACTGACAGTTTACCAGTGCAATTGCCCTTCATCTTTCTCTCTTACCTTTTTGGGGAAATCAAGCTTTTGTTCTTTTTTCTTTCTTTAATGTGAAGCCTTTTTCTATTTTTTTTTTATTTGTATTTGGTTTTAACAGCCACCTTTAATCACATTCATTTTCAGTAAAAATAGGAATTTTGTTAACTGCACGTTCATTTCCAGTATAGGTACTATCTTTTCAATTGACACATTTTTAAATATGTTTTGCCAGAGAAATTTCTGTGATTTTTTTTTTTTTTTAAATTTAATTAAGCTTCTTTTTAAGATGCTAGACTTCAGGGTTGACATGAGAATGAATCTTTAATTAAAAAAAGTCCCAATTACTTTAGAAGAAAAATTGAAGCCTCAATTAAAGAATACCTATTCTTGAAAACATTTAAAGACATGCTTAACTTCAAGCACACGCCTGGATGCTCCTGTGAATAAAAATGGACCTGCAAATGTAATTGAGCTGCTGCGACCTGGTTAAATCTATGCTTGTAGAGCAAATAGTCCAGGGCCTCTTTTTGTTGGCGAGGCTAATGACCTGGTCTGGCTGTATCCATGTTATGCTCTCCTTACTCCCCAAAACAGGGTAGGGGCAGATCTGGGTGATCCCGGACCCTACCTTCCTCTCACATTGTTCCTGTCTCTTCTGGGAGCAGGAGTTAGTTGACCTTGATCCAAAAGCGTGACGGATACACTGTTAGAGGCTTAATGATATCGATGACAGCGTTCCAGTGCCAGCGCCCTGGTGTGCTGCTCAGGTCATGGGTGTAGAATTAGACTTAAAAAATGGAAAAGAAAAGGAAAAAAAAAAGGGAACACATGGCAATGGGTAGTAGTATCTTAGTTCCAAAATACTCAGAATACAATAAACAAAACATTGCTCCTGTCTACCACTAGTTGTTTTTACATTATTACAGGTCTTCTGAATACTCTGAAAAAATGTTCTTGGAAAGTATATTTCAATCATATCAGCAAATGTTGGTAACAGTAAAAGTTTTAATTTGAATATGTGCTTATTCACAGAAGGTTTTGTGACTGGTCATGCAATCAGGAGACAATTGATGTCTCGGAGAGTATGGATTTCCAGAGAGACAGCAGAAATTTTATGTTCCTTCCTTTTCCTTCAGTTTTAGAGGTGGAGAAGAGTCATAGCACTGTGTAATAACTGGGAGTACATTTGCATGTATTTTGCTCTTACCTGGGCTCATTTTTAACACAGAAAGCCCAGACTGGCAGCAGAAACAGGAAAACATGCATGGAGTTTTATTTAGTGTGTAGACTTGTAGATTTTGGGCTATATCATTTAATGCATAAAAACTGTAGGATCTGAGGTGAAAAAGAGGGGCTCCTTGAAAAGTCTCAGTGGTGAAGCAGCTCAAATTTCAAGTGATGTACAACATCCTTCGAATGAGATTTTTTTTTTAATGTTATGTTTATGTTGTTAATTTTCAAACCATTTGGAACTGACACTGATACTTCCAAAAAAAAAAAAGGAAGAAAAAAGAATGTGCAACCTGTTTGTAACAGTGCACGTGAATAGATGATGGCACACTTTCCATTTTGCATATTTTTAATTATATTTTGGTGTAACTATGAAGTCTTTATCACTAGATTCCTTGGAGCTGCTTGAGTGATTCAGGTTTGACAGTGCTAGGTTTGTAATTTGATGTCTTGGCAACTTCAGCAAAAGACATAAAATGTGTGTTGTGGACATCTTACTAATAACTATGTTATTACCATTTTGGTAGGAATTTAATACATTTTTCAACATTTTCAAGTATCCCCTTCTATACCAGCCATTAAGTATATTTTTTCAGGTTGTCCAGCTAAGTTGCTGTTTGAGTCCCACTGGCTGTCATCCTCGAAATATTAGTGTGAGACAGAATTGAATTTAAGATTAACTAATTTATTTTTTTTCTTGCTTCTGTTTTTTTCCTGTGGCTCAGATCTGAGTAGTCTTTTCTTTCACTTCCCCAATCATTCTTCTTGTGCTTTGGGTAGAGTCCCTCATACAGTTTAGCCTTTATATCAATATAATTATAATATAATATCGATATGTCAATATAATATAAAATAATCAACATAACTCATATAATATGTACATACATATTAACAAACTCCGTTTATAAGAGTTTGTGGCTTCTGACATTGCTGGTGGGTGGCACACAGGATCCCTTTTCCACTGGCGAGTATGGTGTCTGGCTGCAGTCCTGTCAGACCTTAAATGAGCCCTCCTCCCGTATGTCTGCCACTTGAGAGCTGCTCTTGCCATGCCTCCTTTGCCAGGGAATAGCTCGTGTGTTACTTTAAAGAGGTTGGTCAGATAGTAAGAACATTTTGGCTTTTCATGCCTTCAGCTGAGGAGCTTTTCCTCCTGTGTGTCACACTGAAGGCATTGAGGGTTTTGGGGAAAGAGGATACCACCCATGAACTCCCTTGTGCTTAGACGCTCATCGGTTATGGCACAGCTGCCAATGTTAAGCTTCATTTGTTTTTTAAGTAGAGTGTTTTGGGTAAGTTTGAGGTCTTCAAAGGTATTTGCTGATTTGCTCTGTGGATCAACCCTAGGCAGCTGATCACTCTTCCTGTTCCCTCTCCCGCCACATCGGTTTTCCTCTATTTACTAGCTCCTCCACCAACTGAAGATTTAGGACTTGAGAAATTACTTCATCTTCCTCCCAGCTACAGCAGTTAATGAATTGTTCTTCTTTTGGTGCCTGTTTCCACTGTAGACTGATGCAAACAGAAAGAATAAAACAGGAATATTTTTTTTTTTATCCTATCAGGTTTTTCAAACTGACTCTTAGAAACTAGAAAACTATTCCAACTGCAGCTGAAGAAGCTAGTCCAGATCTGGGATTGCCAAGATGAGCCTGCAGTCGTGCAGTACTAGTTCTGTCACCTCTGTTGTCTGTGGGGTTTTTTTCTCACCACTAACCTCCAAAGCTGCTGTAGCGTTTGTCTGACTAGGCAAGAAAGGAGTGAGAAAAATACCAGACCCTCTAAAAATTAATTCAGTCATCTGGATTTCTGTTTTGTGAAAATCCTTTCTTCTGCCTCAACCCTCTTTGCCAAGAAAAAAAGTATGACTAGACTTTCAGAATCACACTGACAAAGCTTGACAGTTTCTCCAAATGAAGGGCAAAACAATTTACAGAGTGAAATAAAAGATTTTCTCTTGAGTGTTTCTGAACAAAGCTTGTCTGTTTCTCAATCAGAAGTGCAGTCAGACTGAATTTTCAAATTTCATTTATTTCTAATCTAGTAATGTTTGTTCTGGTGGGAAACATGAAAAGTAGGGGAATAGTATAAACGGATTTTTTTCTTTTCTTTTTTTTAAGATTACTTGGAGTTTTAATCCAAGTCAGCCACTGAGTGCAAAAGAAGAATGTAAAAGCCAACTGGAATGAACGCAAAGAATTCATTTCCACTTCTGTAATTTATACCAATCACAGAATTTAAAAGTACTTGAGATGAACTCAGGGTTTAAGATATTTTCGGGAGAGATTTGTCTTGTGACTAAACATTAATGTACACAGCTACAAAGTTCACAAAGGAAGGATTATTGGCAGGAGCATGTTAAAAATTTTAGCTGAAAGTTTTAACAATTAAAAATGTCCAGTCAAAGAAATGTGTTCAGAAAGCACTTAAGAAATATTATCTGTCCCATAAACAGGCCTATTAATTCAGTGCTTTATTGTGACCCTTAAGTAGGTACAAACAATATCTTTCTTCCCAGTAAGTGTCTGTATCTGGAACAATTTTCTTGATACCTTTCAGCCTCAATTTTTTCTGCTGTTACAGTCATCACAAAACATCCACTTATACTGTGGGGCTTGACACCTACCTTAGGAGAAGGGAATCAGTAAAGGGAAAGTGTGTGGAAGCAGACATGGTTATCTGGGAAGCAAATATGATTAATGTTAAGCTTGAGTTGTCTTGCTGGCTGCTGCTCTTGTGTTAAGCTATGTCACATGGCCAGCTGTGACTCCTGCTAATTTGTAGTCTCAGTTCAGAGCAAACGTGCTTTTGTCCCCAACCAACCAAAGGGTTGCATAGACTTTAGCATCAGATATGGATTTCTGAAATATTATTTCCTTCTTCCCTGGTGATAACATAGAAAACTTAGTAAATATTAAGAGAGGAATGCGGTAATGATAGATTAGAATAAAAAGCTGTCCTAATTTTGTGACATCTCTTTTGTTTTGTCACACAGCTGCTCCTAGGTAAAACAGGAGCTGCAATGTACAGTTTTATCAAGAGATGCCATAAGACGCAGTATCGTTTCATTCATTTGGCCTTACTTTTCTCATTTGTATGGTTACGGAGCAAGAAAACATAGTGAAAGTAATCAAGATAGATGAGGGTAAACTACTGTAAATGGGATAGTGGCCATCTGTAACCACACCTGGATTGCAAATATTATAAAGTTCGAGCTGCCGCGTTACTGAGTAAAAGGGGGTGTACATGGAAATGAAGTGAGCCGGTGCCTCTTGTCGCTGTTGCAGACCTCTTCAAGGAGGTGGCGGGCCCCACAGAAATGTGCGACCAGAGGCAGCTGGGCCTGCTGCTTCACGACGCTATCCAGATCCCACGGCAGCTTGGGGAAGTGGCAGCCTTCGGCGGCAGCAACATTGAACCCAGCGTGCGCAGCTGCTTCCAACAGGTAAGATAACAAAGACTTTCACGTGAAAAAAATCCTTCTGTCTGAAGTCTTAAGTTTCACTTTTACATGGTGTAAAAAGAAGAGAGGAATTTAAAAACATCCATTGAGTTTTTGAACAGAAATGAATGTGCTCCTGCAACTCAATGGGGGAAGTTATTGTGAAAATGCAGCTGTAGAAGACGGTTTATGGTTTAGGAGAGGATCAAACAAATTATGTTTTAGCAAAAAGAATATATAAATCTTTGGTTTTGACAATATTGGCTGCTCTGAAAGCTGTTAAAAAATTTTGTAGCAGCCAATTATCCTGCTTTGCATCGTTCAAAGCAACCTGATACTGTGAGAAGAACGTGCTTTTCCCTGCTGGAACAAGACATGATGTCAACAGAAGAAGAGAACGATGTTGATAGTGATTTTTGACCTTGTGCACCAGGAAATTATTTAGCATTATTTTACTGACAAAAGAGTTTGCAGCTGCGCGAAACTTCAAGCATAGTCATTTATATATCGTGAGCCCTTATGCAGCAGATCAGAACATGGAATAAAGCTGTCTTACAGCCTGCTGTTCAGCTCCACACTACATGCAGGGGGTTAATGAGGCTGCAAGGAGCGTCTGTCTATTTAAAGAAGATGAGAATTAGAAAGAGGATGTCATAATTGAACACAACCTAACTCAGACTTTGTCAAGGATGCCTAAGGCTCTGACTGTTTGCTAGTGATATCTATACTGCTTGAGCGTATTATTTCTGTGAAAGTGGCTGCTTTGAGCATTGTCAGAAATTATATATGGATTAAAAATTCACTATGACATATATAAAACTGCTGACTTTAATATTTCTGATTTTATTGAATCAAACATTAAATGTTATAGTGAACTTCTAGAGCATTTTTCTTTTGTCATTCTTTCATACACATTTCTACATTTTCATCCAGTGCTTTGACAAATTCAGTTGTGCTAGCTTTTTTCAGAACTATTAGATTAATTTCTGGAGCCTGAGATGATTGGAATTGGAAGAGTTTTTGTCCAGATCATGAATAATTTGGTAGATACTTATGGAAGTTGGTTTGACCAGTTAACCATGTAAAACTTCCCCTGAGGTTTTAACATTGTTGCTTCAGACAATAAGGGATGGATGGTGGTTGACATGTCTATCACTGTCCTCGGGTGGTTTAAGTCATACTGAAATAAATTATTCATTTGTTAGTGGCAGACTTTTTCTGTCACAGAGGAATGATCTTTATGTCCCTCAAGGATCTGCCCCATCTCCCAGGGGAGTACGAGCAAGGTAGTGTTTAAATATGTGATGTGGTGTTATGATTATACCGATGATGAGGTTGCATCCCTTCTCTCACATAAATAGCTCAAGTTCAGTCCCTGATCATTAGGAGAGCATAGAGAAAGTGTGCATCTGTGCGACAGTTATCCCAGCCTAGTGAAAACAAGTATTTTGCTGGTGGGGAAAGCACGTTACTCTTTTTTTTCATGCTGCTTCCTCTGACTGGCAAAAATCGACTTAGTCTAGAAATAGGTGAAGAAGCCTAGCGTTGCTTCTCGTCATGTGTTACCATTTAAGAATAACTTCCACGTTAGTTGTGTTCTCTTACTTCCAGTGAGCTCCAAAAGATGACTTTTGTTCTTATTGCTGACAAAGTTGGTGAATATAATACCTTTACAGCTAGGCTTCTCTGGTGGTTACAACTTGAGAATGTGGAAGCCTGTTTGTCTGCTTCTTAAAACAATCATACTAATACTTTAGCTCTGCTGTATTCTGGCAGTGATTGCCTACAAATGGCAGATTTCTTTCTCTCTCGTTATTTATTTGTGTGTTTATTTGTGTGTTTGTTTAATGTGCTAACTTGAAAAAATACCATGGGCTCAGTATATAATAAAAAGAATTGCATGAGTCTCATGGCAATTGGTAGACACATGCAAGCACTACTGACTTTTAGCAGTCTGGCATCGATCTTAATTCAAAAGACAACCATGTCTTTAGTGTGTCTGAACTGCAGAACGTGCTTCCCTTTCATGCTTCCTTACTTCTTTCTCAAGTCCATTCAGTTCAAAGATGGCTTTACCACGGACTCCATTACTCCTTTACTATGCACTCCGTCTTTGTTACCATCAGTCTACTCTATCACAGCTGTTTACTCCTCTACATTCTTACTAACTTGTTTTCTTTATTTGCATTTTAATTGAGGTTGTTTCTTGTAACCTGTAACTAGTTTTACATTAACCTGGCATGGAAAGGTTTGATATAGGTTGTGTTTTGTTTGGTTGGGTTTTTTTAATTGAATCCTCAGGAAAATCTGCTTGTGTGTGTTGTTTTTTAATTTGGATGTGTTTTTTTGGTTTTTTTCTCTCCGCAGAACCACAATAAACCAGAAATAACTGTAAAACAATTTATAGATTGGATGCGCTTAGAGCCACAGTCTATGGTATGGCTACCAGTTCTACATCGTGTGGCAGCTGCAGAAACGGCAAAACATCAGGCCAAGTGCAACATCTGTAAAGAGTGTCCAATTGTTGGCTTTAGGTAAGAGGAGGGGAGTTGAGTGCAAGGTTTCTCTGAAAATATCCACACTTTTACATCATCCAACCAGTGCAGTTCTTTCTGTTTGTTTTTCCACCATTTTCCTGCTTTAAGATGGGATCTGCTGCCCATGGTGAGGCCACCATGGCATTATGGGTAATAATATGAATCCTGAGGTGAGATTCATCTCACCTAGTTTTAGTCATGCTGACTTTAGTCAGTCTTATATGATTGGGCTAGCAAACCTCTTCTTTTACTATAAATATAGATATGTGAGTACTTCCAAAACTTTGTTGCCTGTCTTAAGAGGAGATGAAATTCCTCTAAATGTTCCTATTTTTCTTAATCAATGCTTGAGGGAGCGTAGCGTGACAGAGCTCCAGCTCAGATATCTTTTAGATGCCTAAGTTGGGGCTGATGAATCTTGTCCGTACTGAAATATTTTCTGTGGAGAAGGAGGGCATAGAGATGGAAAAGAAGAGAAAGGAAGACAAAAGAATGGCTCACTCTAAATAATTTCTGCAATGAAGTTAGAGATGTGCAACAACAAAAGCATCTAGCATCTTAGCAGAAGGCAGATGTGGCCATTTAATACACAGACTCTGAGTAGAGATTATAAACAGTTGCATCAGCATCCTTAAAAGTGAACCTTTACATTTATAGCCCCATATTGTCTTGCAAAACAAAACATAAAACTCAGCAGGGGAAAAATGTGGATTGGTTCTGAAAACTGCTCTCAGGAAGCAATTTAATTTAAACTTTAACTATTCAGTAGCTTTTCAATTTGGTTCAGTTAGCTCAATTTAGTTTCATACAAATGATATAACCTCATCCGGTCAGAACAACCATACTATCAAAAACAGTGGGTGGAATCTGGAGCTGAATTGTTGCTTTAGTCACCTTTAGTTAAAAATTAACAAATTGTACTCCTGGTGGCTACATTTAATACAAGGGATACCCTATAAGTTTTTTACCTTGTTTATACATATACATGCTCTTAAAAAAACCCCCAAAATTAAATAAATCAATGTATTTTTTAAACTTAATTTTCCATAATTTTTATAATTAATGAATTCTCAAGAGTGTTATTTTCTGAAATGTGTTTATAATTTCTGAGCATCAAAATGGTGTAAAAACATTTAAACTAACTGGTAAATGTAAAAGCATATAAAAGTAAACCAGTCTGGTTTATAAATGTGTTTTCTGAGATACTGTCTGAATACTAAAGAGACGAAAAGAGAAACTAAAGCAATATAGTTTTAAGCCAGTTTGAACTTCAAAATTATAAACTCTTCACACTCCATCTATGAAGCTGATACCTGTAAGATTGTTCTGCTTCAAAGTAACTTGGGCAACAGATGATTGATGTTGGCTCTCTATATAGCTATAGGAGGCAGGAATTTGTTTTAGATACTCAATGAGGTGAGCTGTGTAGTGTAGGAAGGTTGTGTGAAGAGGACTAAGAGGGCTGAGGCTTTCCTGTGTCCTGTGCAGCTGCTGCAGTGGTCCCGGTGCCCCTGGGTGTGCAGCTGTGACGAGTGTTGGCCGTGCCATGACCCGGTCGCACACATCCCCGCACTTCAAGGTGCTTTCTGAGCTAATCCCAACAAACTCACTATGTCCTTGTGTTGCTGCTGCTGAAAAGCACATGACACCATTTCAGAGAATAAATTGCTTTGTGAGGCTTAATAACAAGTAAATATTAGAACTAAACTTAGGAAGCTCTAATTGCTTTGTTTAATGTCCCCATAGGTACCGGAGCTTAAAACATTTCAACTATGATGTGTGTCAGAGCTGTTTCTTTTCTGGCCGTACAGCAAAGGGGCATAAATTGCATTACCCAATGGTGGAGTATTGTATACCTGTGAGTACCAATATACTGACCATTCCTAAAGGATTGTATTTATATTATTTGAGGTCTAAATTTTTTTCATAGTCTTTTGTGGCCTAGATATTTTGCCAGGATTTCTTTTTTATATGTTTGGTAGGGCCTGTCTTCCTGCCTTTCTCTTTGGAAGTCATCAGGGATTTGCCAGTGCTGCCGATTTTATGTGGGCAGTATTCAGATTCTGTAGAAGTGGGCAGAAGTATTCACCTCTGAGAGAACTTGAACTTCACTTTTGTTTTGTAAAAATAAAGCTGGAATATTAAATATAATTGCAGTGTTTTTATACTTACAGCACACTATACAGGTGAGAACAAGTCAGAGGAAAAGGACTCACTTTACTATTGCTATACTATAGTAAAGAGTACATAATATTCTAGTAATGCACTTTAATATTTTTAGAGGTGCATGATCTTTGCTTTCAGGTTCAACACTTTGCTTGCTTCATGAAAACGTGGTTGGAAATATGCCGTGCTTTATTCCCCTGAGTAATTACTGTTTACTGGGATATTTAAAAATTGGTGTGTAGCTGGAAAAAGAATAAACAGAATCGACAGGTTCTAACCAAAAATGGTGTGAGAGGTGTGCCTGCAATAGCTAATAAAAACTAATTTTACAACACAATATTTTCCTAATGAAATTTCAAACACTATGTTTCTAAGGAAGTTTCTAGGAGACTTTAAGTGGAGTGGGTGAGTTCCTTCATACAAATGCCGCTTTCACATTTTTTATCTGATAGTTGCTTACATTCTTAAGAATTTTAACTCAGTCACAAATAAATTAATAGGATAACTGGTATGTAATTTAAACAACAGTGGTGAAAGGTCTGTATGCACAGAAAAACAAATTTAGACCAGAATGTAACTGGAGTTGATGAAATAGAGCTGATTTCCCCTAGTATTACAAGGTTCTGTGGGTTCTTTTATTAGCAAAAAAAAATGTGGAGTTATTTGATTGTCTTTTGCTGTAGTAGTTGGGCTTATTACCTACGTTTTCCCACTCTTTTTCATCCAATGTATCTCCCATAACAGGATAAAGATTCTATTAAGTTGTGTTTTCACTTCGTTATGATCAGAAGTAACCATGAGTTATATTATTTTCATTAATTCTATAACCTAATGTTAGGATTTGATTGACAAATTGTCATGCCAGGTTACATTCTGAAGAGATTGTTTTGAAGTAGATATGTTGGTTTTCAGCCAGTTCTAATATTTGTTATATTATGTCAGTGGTTTTCTTTTTCTGTCTCCTCTTTTGCCTTCTCACCTTCTTAAAACATTTATTAGCCGTTTAAGGGCTATGTTTTGAAATTACAGCAGATATTTAGAAGGGGAAAATGTTGCATGTGCTAAATACGTATTTTTATGTAACAGTGATGAATGTGTTGAATATGAAAATGGTCTATAATGTTTCACTGCAATAGAGATTCTTTATCTGCTTTAGCTACAGATTTGATATGTTTCTTGACATACAGTCTAATATTTTCCTATTGCAACTGAAGATGTACAAAAAGATGTTCCATCTGTATTTCTGCCTGGGCATAGAAATGTTCTTGGCATAATTCAGAGTATTGACTGGCCTGTAACTTTATTTATAAAACAGGAATTTTTTTGATCGTCACTAAGTCTCTATTTTTATTTGTGTGGCTTTCCGTGGTTTTGATTTCTTCTTTTTGAAATAATTTTGGAGGGAGGGGGTCCACATTAAGTGACTGGAAGCCCAAGTTAACAATTTCATCAACCTTTAACCTAAGGATATCTATCTAGAACAGACTATAGAGATGATGCTCATTTTGCCCAAAAACGATTAATTCTATTCTTTCACAAATGCTCGCCGGATTTGTAGATCAGTCACAAGTATTAAAAAAAAAAAAAAAAACCCAACTAAAATCAACCAGTCTTTATTAATTACAATTTTTAATAGTTGCAGCTGGGGAGTCTCTACAAAACAGACATCAGGTCAGGATTTAGGCCAGACTCTGCAGGTCAGGGATCTGCACATGATTAGATGTAGGATTTCAAGGTACAGTGAAGCCTACGCTAACATTTTATATTCTTATTTGCATAAGGATATAAAGTAATAAGAAGCGTTGGTATGCTAGCAGCTGTGAGATTAATTTATGAAAGTACCCAATAAGAAAAAGTTCTGTTTTCCTGAGTCCTAGTATTTATTCTTGGAATCTGTAATGTTTAAAATTGGCTTGGGTTGAAGTTTAATTCCTTCCTTTTTAAAATATTTTTTCACACATCCGGGTCATTTTCTGGGTTTGTTTTATACTGTTTTCGTGCTATGACATAGGCTCAGTTTTGCCCATATCCATATGACTGTTCTAACCCTCAGGATCTGGAGATCTACAGTGTTTTCTTCCTTTATTAGAAATCATTAAAAATATGGTGATATTGATTGTTTACTTACCTCCTTAGCCAAAGTAACCCAAACAGTCTGAACATGTTTGAGATGTATTTTTCTTAGATTCACTTTTTTTTTTGCCTTGTAAGTTCTCCCAAACCTCATCTTTAGTTTATATCATGGTCATGGAACGGAAATATTCTTTGTTAATGCATATAATATATAGAAAATTCAGAAACAAAAGTATGAGGTATGTCAAAATAGATAATGCTGCCAGTCCACAGAATAAGGTGCCCTTCCTGTTGGATTAGTCAAATGCAGATTACATCTGATATGGGGTATGGTACTATCCCTAGAACAGGATGGTACATTTCTGATGACTTCTGGGTTTTGTCGGAAGCAGTAGAGTTGATATCTGAGGGAAATTTTCAGTTCTTGTCACACGTGTTCACATTATGTAACTGTGAGCCATTTCATCTACAAGGAAAGACTGTGGCAAAGAAAAATACATTCTGGAAATGGCTGGAATCCCCACTGTCCCTGGGACTAAGGACAGCTTGTATTATAATGAACATTTCTATTCCCGCAGCTAAAATAATACAGTTTTAAAGCAATATTAAGTGCAAAATAAGGTAACCTGAGGCAAAAATCCCTTCTTTCCAAGAAATACGGAAGGAATGAGGTAAATCCACTGTGGGATAATAAGAGGAATAAGACGATGTTCTTGAGTAAAGTGAATGAAGGCAGGCAAGTGTATAGGAGGTAAAGGAAGGAAATTGGGGCAGTTTAAAGTAGAGCCGAATGAAAGAGATGACGTATAATTTAGGCGATGCATAAAATTAAAAGTCCAGCACTGACCCCCATTAATTTGGAAGCTGAGTGTGGGAGCTGAAATTTTTTTGGGGTCTTGCTAGCTCCATTTCTGTAAAAAGAAATGAGCCATTATATGAACCGACTTCTTATATGCCTGTTTGACTTCCATAATCAGTACCTACATGCAATCCATTTTAACTAATCTCATCTGAATTAGGTCAGGAATATAGAATTGATTTCACAGAAAGAATCCACTGTTATTTTGTATTACTGTTTGTAATAGTGCACTGTGGTTGGTGTACTAATTTGTTGCTAAACCTCTCTACATATTGAACTCATTAAATGCAATACAATAGTCAAGAATTGCAAAATTATTTGCAGTAAGTTAGAATAGCTTATATGTTTAAATAGAATAATGCCCCCAAAATAGCATAAAGCTGGGTCTATGAAATAAAAAAAAAATAAAATAAAAAGGTACCAAAGGCCAGTGAATTGTTCTTTAGAATTCATTATATTACAGTACAGATAGCCTGAATAGGAGTGCATCTACTCTACCTTTTCAACCAAATTCAAAGGCTTTTGATGTTAAAATGTTACTTTTGTGGCCTGTGTTGCAAAGCCGAGTACAAATACATGTACTCATCAAACTGCCTTAATAAAATCTAGCTTTTTCTCTCTTACTTTTAATGTATACTAATGCATTAATATCAATAATACTAGCAATAATTAGAAAAAAAATTGCTTCCCTGGTTAATAAATCTGACATTTAGAACTGGAGCTTGGCTCCAGGTGGAGGTAAGACCTTTTAATTGTATTCTGGTAAGCAGTTCAGTCTAGGGTTTGAAGGGATTTCTCAGAAGCTCAGTTACTTCTACCTAAATTTAAAGTAATTTGGACAATGGCTTAAGGAATCTGTTTTTAAAATTAAATTTGCAAGGGGGGGATTCTCTGTTTTAATGAATTTCGTGATATTTGTGTCAGGTGAGAATTACCTCATAATATCAGAATAGGGGTTGTTATACCTGATAGTTATTCGGAGTCACTGAATCCTAATCTGTAATGCCATTTAGCATTCACCCTAGCTTGCAATTTACTTTTCTTGGTGCTAGAAATGCAAAAATTCACGATAATGACTTTGGTTATGTTTTTTTCTTTCATTCAAGATTTAGAGATGGGTGAGGTAAGGAACTGAAAACATTACTGTCTTTAAGTAGTAGAAATGCAAAGTTATTGTAGTTATTTTTTCACCTTTAAATAGTCTTTCTCTGAACAGATGGAGAAACAGGATTTTTATTATGTAGAATTCTACACAGAGATGTGTAAAAATTTGGTAAGATTTTTCTAGTATGTAATTCAGGAACACTCTTAAATAAGTACCTACACGATTTCTTTTTAGCTTTTTTGGAATGGAAATTCTCTCAGTAATGGTACTTGTGTTATATTAATGTGGCTTTCTGTACCAATGGGTCCTTTGAATTTCAGATGGAAATAGTTATACATCAGTTTTTTGTTCTCCAAGCTGTTTCCGCTTTGCAACTCCTATATTCCACAGTATTCTTAAAAGCAGCTTTTCTGCAGTAACGTACAAATGTCAAATCAGCAGCTCTGAAAATTTTCTCATTGCACATAGTGTTACTTCCTGACCTCAGTGAAAGTATAATTGATTTCTGTAGTTCTGTGCCACTACACTCACCTTGCACAGCCCCTTATTTTGGGAACTGGTTTTTCTGGAGTCTTTCCATACAAAACAATGGCAGCGAAGGTTAGCCCCCTCATCTTCCAGATGACCAGAATTTTATTTCCCTGAAAGAGCTCAGAATATGATAGGCAAGACATCAGAAATTATTGGTTGAATGATAGTTCACCCTAGACTGAAATTTTTTTCCAGGCACAATAAAGCTTGTCTTCAATAGTGCCTGTTAAGACTTCTCCTCTAGGTAAGTCATCTGAAAATCTAATTGCTACTGACATCCAGAGAAGACAGATACATTCCTGAACATTAAGCAGCCTCGGTGTTTTATAAGCAACAAACTGACATAAGTAAGTCAGTGGTTTCATCTTGACATGCTTATCAGTGCACCAAGCATGATGTTTCACTGTTATCAAAATGCGATGGTTCTGTGGGGAAGATGAAAGAAAGCAGCAAGAATGGTTGAATCTGGCTATTTTGCATGCAGAACATTGCTTCCGGCTGTGGAGTTCAGAGATTACTCTTTGCCTTGAGAAGAATAGCTATCTGGTCAGGTTAGTCTTTGATATCTAGCAGTTGGGCAATGTGCTTTCCTCTAGGCCTCACTCTTACAGTTGCTCAGATAGCTGGTTTATGTGATCTGCTACCCTTTTGCGACTTGATTTGTTAAATTCTGAGGTAAGTTGGTTGCTCTTGAAATTACAGCTTGGTTTCACTGGAGTAAACTAAAATACACACACAATTTATGATCAATCTCTCCTCTTGGTGAGAAATTGCTATGAAATACCCCTATTTGAAAATGGTCACAGAAGGGTAATCTTCACTATGTTACACAGTGCAAACATCACTGATGTGGCAGTGACAGCCATAAATACAGTTGTTATACCTTTAATAACCTAGTTTTTGTGGTATCCTATCTCATGCCTCTATCAAGGGATGAGAGATGCTTTTTAAAAGTGGGGGTGCTTTGTTGGATGGGAATGAATGTATGCATTTAAACATGTGTTTAAGTTATTGGTAAATTGCATTTTTAAGTGTCAATTTTTTTAAAAAATAATTGAAGAATTGAAGTATCTGTCTCTCTACCTCACATCCTACGCTGAGGAGTTTCCCAGCCTCCTAGTGGTACCTAGCTGACAGCTGCTTTAAGATGCCGCTGCTATCACACCTGCACACATCATAGCTGTTACCATAAGTAGGTCTAAGAATTTTTTTTCCATCAAGAACAGTCAGGCTTGTGATACAGATGCTACCCAAATGTTACAGACAAAATGTCAAGAAATGAAAAAATGGAGATGTATAAAAAAATATGTTTGTTTGTTGTTTGTGGGTTGTTTTTTTTAACTGCAGACCTTAAAATTTACTAAAGTATTTGAAGAATATCAAATAGTATCAAGTTCAGGTATCTCTCCTAGGGCTTCTATTAAAGAATAAAAAAAAAAATCCATTTAAACAATCTAGATGTTCTTTTATATGGTAAATTTTGCATCACTGAACATGTCGTCTTATACAAAATATAATTTTTTGAACTTGCTTGATTATAGTGTGCATTGAATGTCTGTGTACATTTCTCTCCAGCTTCCTCATAACCCGTGAACATCTGACTAGCGTTAATGACAGCGTTCATTAGTGAGGTTCTCATCTCTTCTGGAAATCAGTTTCTACACGTATATTAGAACAGCTGTTTGGGTTTGTGTTAGACATAGTATAGGAAATGTAATTAACAGAATGATGACTTAGGTGCAGACTAGTCGTTTTACATGGGTAGCTGCAGTGAAAGGAATTGGGATGTTGTTTGGACTTCCATTAACATTTTATTATTTTTCCTTTGAAAAAAGAGAATAGTGAGAAATAAATAAAAATAAATACATGTACATATTATAAGTATTATATTAATTATTCACATTAGTTTTATATATTTGTGTTTATTAATTATTTTTTTTTCTTTTATATATTATTTAATTTAGAGCTCTCCAACTGGTTTCTTAAATTCTAGGTAACACTTTTTCCCAATGAAGACTTGTTCTATTTCTAATATATTAAAAATATATACCAACTGTTTTTTTTAACCTACATATGAAAACCATGTCTCAGCATATTCTGTTTTTTTCCACTGCTTTCCGTGTAAATCCCAGTTTCTTAAATTTGTGTTGGTTTACAATCAATTTTACCTGGTTTTAGTTTGTGACTTATGACTCCATTTATGGCTGGCGGGTATATTGAAGAGTGCTAATGCCAGTTTGTCAGTTATTGCAGATTTTCTCCCTGAGACATTCTGCTACAGATGCTTTTTTAGTTATTTATGCATGCCAGCCCTAGATCTTAGTCATTCCTTCCTGAACTTTGTCTTTTTTGAAGAACTGACACTTTAAATTGAATTTGAAAGCACAGTCTTTTGGCTGAAATTTTCAGTGAAGGAAAGGGTTTTTTTTCTTTGCTTTTGAAGTAGTTCTGTAACTACAGTGGTATTTTTGCTATTGACTTTTGTGCAAATAGCCAAGATGTCATGATGTAAGGACGTGCTACCTGTTGCTTTTAATTTAGTAGGTGGTTTCTACGCAACAGTGCCTGGCTATTCATTTTCCGAAGTAAAATGTTATAGTACATCTCTCTTGGCATGTTTTTGGATTGGATTGTGTAGTGTGGTTGTATGCAAAAAACATAGAAGAAATAATTCTAAGAGTTGCATCTTAGTTGCATGTAAATTAAAATAGTTCTTCCAAATCTGCTCAAATTTCACTGGTGTTTATTGTTCTCAGTCAGTACACAGTTGTATTAGTCTTTCCAAGGAACTGGGTCAGGCTGCCATACCAAGTAAAGAATATACCAGAGAAAAAGTTTGGCATCTCGGTAGACATTTATTTCTGCAATGTGTAGGTACTAAAACTTTCATTCCTTGGCCTTGGGACAGAGTTCCATCTGCTGGAGTTACTGTTGCGTGAGAACAAGCAGCCCTTTGGGCTGCCTCACGTTCCTTGTTTGGATGCTGCAGTGATTGGAGCAGATGCTTTCTGAAAATGATTTTGTGAGCCCTCCCTGAATTTACCTGTATTAAAATTCAGGGGTTCAAACACCTCTTAGTTCCAAATTTGCTCGGTTTGTTGTTACTTGTTAAAGACACATGTGGGAAACTCTTGCCAACATCAGTTTGATTATCTACAATTTTTACTGCTTGTCTGATCTGCATTACAGAGTTTGTAACTGCATATATTATCATAGAATCATAGAATGGTTTAGGTTGGAAGGGACCTTAAAGATCATCTAGTTCCAACCCCCCCTGCCATGGCCTTGAAGACTTCCAGGGATGGGGCCTCCACAACTTCCCTGGGCAACCTGTTCCAATGTCTCACCACCCTCAGAGTAAAGAATTTCTTCCTAATATCTATTCTAAATCTCTACCCTCTTCCAGTGTGAAACCATTACCCCTCGTCCTATCATAACCTGCCCTTGTAAAAAGTCCCTCTCCAGCTTTCTTGTAGGCCCCCTTCAGATACTGGAAACTGCTATAAGGTCTCCCCAGAGTCTTCTCTTCTCCATTAAAACACATAGATGAATAGGGAAGTATTTTTATGTTTTGACAATAGATAATAAAATCAGAGAATAGTTTCTCTCACCTGCTTCTACGCCTCTTTGTAGTACATAATGGAAAAATTTAAAAAAATGAAGTGTCTTTCGCTCTGTTTTCCCTATGGATATCCATCCACTTTGGCATCCTTTTATGTTAACAGGCTGCTCCCAAAGCAGAGGATACAGAAATACAATCTGTAGTTTTTTACAAGGTTTGGGCTGGAAATCTGCAGAAGCCGTTGCAAATCTTCAGCTAGTGCAGGATGTCAATGGCCTCTTTTTCTTTACTGCAGTTGCAAGAGGAAATGCTTAATAGTAACTGCACATGTGATGGGGGCCATTCTGTTGAAGTACTCGGTACAGTCTGTAAGCACATATACTTTAAAGGCATACGGTCTACTACTGTTTCTTCCTGCAGCTCTCTTTATTGCCGTTTTCACCTTGTGTTTTATGCCTGCATGTTTTGCTTGTATCGCTGCTTTTGTAGCAGAAGTTAACTGAATAGTATTACTGAAGCAGTGCTGCCATTATTGCTGTGATTATTTCCAGTTAAACTGATTCTTAAAAGCAGTTGCATCAATTTTAATACTGTCTAAAGAACACAATTAATTTCGTATGGGGGTGAGGGATGGGGCTAAGCATTTGTCAGTTTTGGAAGGGGCTGCATCAGTGGGGACCAGTAAATAAGCTGCTGGGGCAGGGTGGGGATTGCTGATTGTAATTTGTAAATTTAGACTTGCAGAATCTCATGGCTAATTTTTGTAGTAGTCTTATCCTGCAGTAGTAAGGAGGAGACTGAATCAGTCTATGAGTTTGTTACTTCAGGCACTGATTATTCTTACCAGGCCTGCCTCTGACCGTGCCTTTGAACAGTGCCTGTACAATGGCTGTCACTTCATCTCTGGGGGGGGAGTTGACTCTGGAATGACACAGTGGCAGAAACCTGTAGGAAGAGATCTGGTAATTTGAGAAAATTCTCATGGAAAACTTAGCCCTTGCAGCAGAGGATGGTTTAGCACGTACTGCTCCCATCTCATGATAAAGTTCTCCAGTTTAGGTATAGCATGGGAGGCAGTGGGTATTTTGTGGCACTTTGTGAATACAGAGGGCTGTGTTACCTTTCTTTTTTTTTTTTTAAACAAAGTCATTACTGTTAGCTGTGTTTTTTCAGCAGAGCCATTACAAGGTTTTTCTCTCGGTGGGATGAGTCAGAAGCTTCATGTGTATGAGGATACTGTCAAGATTGCTTTCAATGGCTAAGACTATCCCCTTATATCTGACAAACTGATTTGCCTTTTTTTCTGAAAAATTAAATGTTTTTGGTTTGTAAGACTGGTTATAAATGCTTACCTGTTTCAGTTTTGCTCTAATTTATAAAGTAATTGGTAAATCCAATGCATTTATTGCTGAGAATTTGAAGCTTCATTGCTTTTTCCAATAGAAGAGAATTTGTAGATGCATTACCGTTATTATTGTACCATATTTCAGAACACTAAAAAGGCAATTTCAACATCATTAACATTTTGAAGTTCTTCCTTGTATTCTTTTTCAGGACAGAAGCAGCACTATTATGCAGTGCTATTTAGCAATGTTCAATTTAATTTCTTTTATCTTTTTAAGACAACATCTGGGGAAGATGTACGGGATTTCACGAAGGTGCTGAAGAATAAGTTCCGGTCAAAGAAGTATTTTGCAAAGCATCCCCGACTTGGCTACCTACCTGTGCAAACAGTATTGGAGGGTGACAACCTGGAGACGTAAGCTTGACTATAGAGTAATTGCTTCTGGGGTCACTGGCCTATTCCATTAAAAACAAAAAAGTGAAACCCCAGAAATAATCAACAGCAGTTGCAGAGCCCTGTGCTGTGAATTATTTTGTATTATTTGCAGATCTTGCCTGTTTTTGAAAATGTAACGTATTTTATACTTTGATTTTTGTAGGCATTTTGTCATAAAGCCATGGACTTTAGCAGATAATGTTGGAGGGGACTGAACGGCTGTTTTACAGAGAACACTTCAATAGCTTTGGGGAGACTGGGCTTTTGGAACTGCACTGCTTATTTGGTTATCTCAGAGTCCCTGGAGTTAGAAAACTCTGAGCTAATTAGGTTCCTACAGGCTTCAGAAATATAGGTGGCCTAATAAAAGAGTGCACTCTGAGTGTCTCTGCAGTGTTACTTATGGTGCTGGCAGAATTACTCCACTCTACTTAGTTACTTGGTGGCTGTCAGCAAAGGACACTCTTTAAAGAGCAAAATTAAGCTGTGTTGACAGGGTGCTAGAAGTAGTTTCATGGATCGACTCTCCTTGACATCCTGGAGGCTGTAATAGTACTGTATCGTCTGAACACAGCACCGCTCAGCTAGCAACAGCAAGCGTGGAGCTTCAACATATATGCTCTTCTTGCATGCAACGGCCTGGTGCCGTTGTCCATGCTTTGTTTTCATGACCAGAGAGGACTGTGCATTTTATTTGCAATAAACAAACAAAACTTGCTCGTTAGCAGTTCAAGAAACAGGAGGAAGTGATCTGAAAACTGGCATTACTGATGGCCTGGCTTCTAAGGAAGCAACACACATTCAAATATTAAAGTGTTACTCACCAGGGCAGTCTTCAGCTGGTCTGTATTTAAAAACAAAACAAAACAAAAGTCGCCAACACGGGAAAGCAAAGCTGCCTTGATGTGATGAAAGTTTGACAATGGTGCCATAAATTGGAATGTCAAAACTGTAATCGCAGGTCAGGATAAAACTGTCTTGGTCGAGTCATGTGGGAAATATACAGCTAAATTGCCAGCATCATGCTGAGGAAACTGTTGGTATTGGTTCTCTCCCCTGCAGGTGGCAAAACTCAGTAACACATTCCTTTAAATGAAAAAAATCAAAAAAGTAAAATTCTAAATAGTTACTCAAGTGTCAGAATGTAATAGAATATGTATTTACCTCTGATTATTTTTATGCAGTAGGAAAATATGCATTGATAACTTTGACTTGTGATGTTTTTTTGTTGTCAGTGGTGTTTTTCCCCACAATTTTTTTTGTAAATATATTTTCTAGTTAGTTTAAAAGGAAAGCACTAGTACTTGGGCAGAATTTAAATAAACTGATTAGGGTTTATGAACTGCAGTTCAATCAATAACACTGATTTGTGTTTTTTTTTTAAAAAATCGATTTTTATTTAACAAAATGATGTATGTAAGTCAGCCTCCTGTCTCTTCATGATACATGGCAGTATCTGTTGCTGTCTCTTTTCTGCATCAATTGTTGCTGATTCAAATAATGCTGGTGGGTTGCTGGTTAAAATATTTTGTGTTTCTCTGGCTTTCTCTTGCTTAAATGGCACTAAAGTTTTTGTTTCATAGTTTGTTTCTTTCTTTCTCTCTTTTTTCCTTTTTTTTTTTTTGTCTTCCTTACAGTCCTATCACTCTCATCAGTATGTGGCCAGAGCAATATGAGTGAGTATGCAGAACCCCTTTGTCTGGAAAGCTTAGTGTACTGGTTGTTTTCTTTTAGCTTGGTTGCTGCTAATCTGATGTGCATGAGCTACAGGGCATGGCTGACCCAAAGCAATAACCCCCTCGGCAATATTGTGAATTTATTTATTTGTCATCAGTCTAACTCGCTTTAAAAATAATGTTGTCTATATCATGAATTGCTTTAGACACCATTCTTTCTTTTTTTTTTTTCAAACTAGTCCTTCCCAGTCTCCACAGCTGTTTCATGATGACACACACTCCAGGATAGAGCAGTATGCTACCAGGTAAGAGTTGCACAGTTTCTCACCAGTACACTGCATTTTGTGATTGATTCCTGCAGATTTTAATATACTCTACTGCCTGGACATTATTTATTAAAAAGATGTAATTCTCTGTACTCAGAAGTAAGTCAAACGTTTTTAAATCATCAGCTTCTGAATACAGTCATATTAAGCGTAAAGCAGAGGCATTAAATCTGCCATCTGTCACACAGAATGGAAACTGTTGCAGAATTACTGTGTGTTATTTCTAAAACGTGCTGTTTTCCTTTTGTTTCTTAATTTTTAACCTTTGGAAATAAATTGAATTTGCTGGATATATAATTTTTCCCTGTAGGATTTTAGACATAGGTTTTCATTTTCTTCTATGATAGGTTGACGCTATCCATTGCCGTTGACTTTTAGCAGAGCATATAATAATTACAAATGTTTTATGTTCTGTCTTTTATGGGGTCACCCTAGTCCTTTAGTGATAAAATGTCTATTCTGCCAAGTCCATCTCAGTGCTTCTGTGTTTTGTTGAACTCTCTTCTGTACATTCAGAGCTGGTGATGGTTAAACACTGACCAGAGGTACCCTCTCAAAAACCACTAAGAACATCCAACTTTGTGGATACCCAACAGATGATCTTTGCAGCAGGGGGAAAATGGGGCAGAAACTAACCCTGAGGGGCTACCTAGTGTCAGCCTCCACACTTTTTTTTCTGCCCTACCCCCCCCAACAATGAATATTTTCATCCTTCATAAGTAGCATAGTACATTGTCAAAGGCAAAGTTCTAGTGCTTTTCTCAGTTATTTGGAACATGTAATTCATTTAAATCACCCAACATTTCTTTGAATCTATGACTTAGGTTATGCTGTGATCAATTCGAACCCATAGACAGGACTACAAACTAGTCAAGAGCAAAGAAATTAGACTTCTCTAGAAAGATGTGAGAATTTTCTATCTCCCTATGTCCTTTTTTCAGCCTATGGTGCCAGAATGCTGTGGCTTTCTGGGCCCAGATGAAGCACAAACTCTGAACTTGCATTAAGGATCAAGGGAGATCCAAGGTGCAATACCTGTTTCCCTCTGGTCCCTCTCAGTTCTTACCAGCTGTGCTCTGGATTAGACTTGCTGATGGTGCATGAAGGTGGACCAGGTATCTCTTTCAGGATACAAAGCTGAATCTGTACCTGCTCTGTGCAGCAGTTAGTTAACAAAACCACAAACTTAAAAAACACTAATTACTGTATAAGTTAACTATCTAAAGCTGTTCAGGATCTTTTTGCCCTCTAGTTGTAAAAACTAAAAACAAAGACATTACTCCATCTGTATCTTTCATATAAATTTTGTTGTGTGCTTTCTAGTTGGATCTGTTATTATACATATTTCACATATAAACTAGTAAATCTTCATCTTTTCAGTTAAGCTTCTTTTAAGTAATATTACCAAGGCTTCCTTAATAACACCGTCACCAGCAAAAACAGTATATTAGGGCTTAAAACCTTTATTGTCACTGATTGAAAAACATTCAACTCTCAGTTTTCTGTTAACAAAGTCCCCTACCTGCAATCAAGCACCGTCTCCCCATTCTGTTGCGCTGTGTCACTTCTGAGTTGCTTCTAATTCCCTATGTCAGCTTTCAGTTTGTATCCTGCCTTAAAGGCTCTTTGAAACTCTTAGAGTCTCTTCCCTGGCTCCCTCTGCTCCATGATCAGGGCTGTCTCCTGGCTCCACGTGCTTCCAAGCAAATCGTCATTAAATGATGGAGATTAAAAACATGATAATCGTGGTATAATCTGCATTTGTGAGACAGAATATCTGTAACTCACTTGCTAAGAGATTCAGGGCAGGCTCTCCTCTCTAGTAGTAGTAGCACAAAAATACAGAGTTTGTGCTACTTCCCTAGGTGACAAAGGGCCTATGAAGATTCATTTCGAAAATGATGTTTCATCAAAGACTTAAAAATGCTGAGATAAGCAGCGTTACAAAGGTGATTTGTAAGCATCTGACTCACTTTCATTACTCACCGTGAACTAGATCTGTTTGAGATGCCCCAGAGCAGAAATGATGTGAATGCCTCTTGTCACTTAGGAGCTTGTCCTTCCCTTCAGGGGAGGTGTTGGAGCACAATGTCCCACCCCAGCCCTGGTGGGATGAGGCAATCAAAGACAACTTCATCCTGTGTGTGCTTTTGTTTATCCTTCTTCAAACCTCAGGAATATTAACAAATGTACACACGGGCAAGCTTGCTCCATGCTAAAAGAAGACACCAGAGTTCCCATTTCTTTAGGGCCTTGTACGCTCCTTTTGACAAGAAGTTTGAAGCTGTCTGTAATAATACATAACACACTTGCAAAAATATATGTGAAATTAAGATACCTTTATAGTAAAGGAAATAGCTGTATTTGGTGCAGTCCAGAGTAGGTGCACAGCATTGACCGTTCCTAGATTTTTACTTATGTGTCTTAAGGTATATCTTTCCTAGAAAATTGAATGGACAGAAAATTTCTGCTGCAATTTTAGAGTGGTATGGCCTTACATGTAAAGGATAATAATCCGGTCCTTTTAGATTAGCTCTTTCCAAACGAGAACCATAGGCTCCATTACTCCCTGTAATTACACTGGGTTTTTGTGTTGCGTTCCAGGACGTGTCTGTCCACAGTGTGATGTTATTTGCCAAGCATAATTTCAGATGTTGCATGTGCTGTATTTGAAAAGTATTCATCCTCTTTTGTTAGTCCAGCTTTATAAAATTCAAAAAGAAAACCATCTGCGAAAACATCTCTTTAACTAATTTTACCATGAGTTGTGGTGGTGCTAATGATAATTATACTAAAGATAGAAAATATACTTGTTCTTTGTTGCTTGGCAAGTAGAATTAGTTAATCATAGCACAAGTTTCTCATAAAAGTCCTCTGGATTATAGGTTTCTGTCACAAAATCTAGGAGCTTATTCCTATTTATGTATACCAAGATTGCCATATCTGAGCTGTTTCTAAGTAGAACTGATCTTCTCAGTGCCTCTGTTTAAATTGTGCAGCATGTTCTCTGAAAGTCATGGTCTTTCCCTGCCTTTCAGGCTCGCGCAGATGGAAAGGACCAATGGCTCCTTCCTCACAGACAGTAGCTCCACCACAGGAAGCGTGTAAGTACCTCGTACTCGTTAAGGCTGCCAGGAACTTTGGTTATGGCTGAATGGTATACTCTTCATAAGTTCTAACACAGGATTTAGTCCCAGGGAAAGTAGCTAATAAGTATGACACTAAGCATACCTGCATAAATGTCTTTATTCCAAGCACCAGTTGTAGAAATCGGTGATGTTCATTTGTTGATGTAAGGGAACTCTGCATTTGTCAGCCATTCAGTTTCAAACGGGAGCGTTATTTCATATGACTGGAAAAAAGTCAGGGCTCTGTAGGTTCTAGTTTGTATTTCTTTTCTGCTTTTATCAGATTAGAAAAGAGATCCTTCTGTGTCAAAGTGGACAACGCAGTGGGTTGATAGTTTGTGCTAACTCTCAGGACAATTTTCTCATTGAAAAAAAAATCATCTACATTGAAGGTTCTGCAGAGCAAGAACAGTGCTACTTTTTGCTTAGATTTCAGTTTGGTGGCTGCTGATCCATCTGTTTGTACTTGGGGATATAAACATAGTCCCACGTTAATTTTATCAATGCCATTTTCTTTTTTGAATTATGTGCCACTTTTATGGTAAAAGCCTTCATTAAAATGCATTGCTGAACCTGGAAAGCATAGAACCCTTTAAATTACCCATGAATTGAATATGATTTTTCTCAATGTAAAAATGCACTAATGTTTTAACCTCACTGTGTCATCAGTTCTGTTCATTAAATCAGTGTAGTAGGAGTCCGCCTCTTTTAAGTTATTAATGGATGTCGTCAGCTTTTTTAAAGAGGAAACAGAAATTGTTATTTTTCAGCTTCAGTCAGGAAATGTGTCTGTTCTCAGTAACTTTCATTTACTGTTTTAAAATCTAATCATGAAATTATTCTACCTATGAATGTACTAAGAATTTGAGATTTAAAATATATTGCTTCAGAGAAGCACTTCTGATCACCTCTAAATGCTTCCTCTTTATTGCTTAATTAAATCTATCTACATAACTAATAAAACTTAAAAAAAACCTAAACAAAAACCAACCAAAAAAACCAAACTAACAAACAAAACCAACCATACTGCCACTTGGCAGAGAATGCTGAAAACTTGAAAGCAGCTAAATGCTCATACACTTGATCAAGTTGTTTATTTTGCAGTTAATGAGTTTACTCATATACAAAGACGAAACAACTGTCCGTCCCAATGGTAAAAGGGGGTGTATATGCTTAATTTTTACTGGCAAATTAACTGTTGATTTTAATGTAATTTCCCTGTTTACATATAAAAATGGCCTTTGTTTTAAGAAAAAGAACAAACATGGTGAATTCTGTACCAATATGTGAAAGGGACTTCTGAATTTGGGTCTCAGTCCTGTTGTCAAAAAGGGACTGTTACACAAACAAAATGTGCAGAGATTTAGAGGCCAGGGAGGACAAGAAAGTAACTTTTGTACTTAATGGCAACTTCTGTTTTATTTGCAGATAATAATGCATGCTTTCATTAAGGTACAATACTGAAGTACTCACAAAATTCTGAAGAACTGTGGTTTAAAGTTTGGAGTTAAACTATTGCAGGGATCTAACAGCTATGAAGTTTGGTTCCCAGTTTGGCTCGTAAATTGCCTACAGCTGGAACATTGGGAGTTTAGGATTATAGTTCAGCTCTATTCTTATTGTTTAAATGCAGTTTGACAATAATGAGCATGTTGTAATCATTCTTTATAGACTGAATTTGAAGGAGCAATTTGAAATTTGGATGCACGTTTTTTTCAGCTCAGATGGCCCTGCTGTAAACCTATCTGAGCAAAATCTCATCTTCTTACGGTATTCTTTTGAACCTTCAGGAGATGATCACTGGTTTGTAAATCAAATTCTCTGCTTCTCATGATTGGAGTTCTGTTCTGTGATCTTAATTTTATCAGTCCTCAAGAGTTCATCAGTTTACTGTGAATCTAGAAGAGAGGCATAGTTGCACTTAATATTGGAAAGTTACTACTTTGGTCTTCTTGGGTTAACATGTTCATCAACAGTAATTTTAACACTCTTCATGCTCCAAAGAGTACGTATAAGAAGCGTTCTACATTTGAATGACAATAACAGAACTTCTGCCATCAGTTAAACATCATGAGTTTTTTTGCTGGAACATTCTGCAATATGCCATTTGGTTAAGAAAGCATTCTTCAAAGAAATTTCTTGGGTTTTGACAAACCTGTTATGACTTCTTCTGTCTCCCTAACTAAGCTTTTCTAACCCTTCCGTCTGAATTCCATTAAAAAATGTTTTTGTCAAATGGAAAAATATTTGTGGATAGCAAAAAAAAAAAATAAAGTCATAGTCTCTACTGTAGTATGTCCAGCTTCCTAACAAACATTCTAATGCTCTCATGCATGAATTTTCTGATATAAATACATTGAATAAAAATGTTTTTACTTCATGTCATCTTCTCAATACATTAGGGAGTTCTAATGTTTAGGCTAGATGGTTGTGATGAATTTTTTTTGGCTTTAATTCATGCAAAAGCATCTATATCTTAAAATCAGACTGGCCTCTTCACAAGTGAAGATGAGCATAAGGAAAAAATGAAGACTTTGCAACAAGGAATGACAAATAGTGTTCCTAACAGAAAGCTATGCCTCACAATTTGACAAATCATGATATAATAGAATGAAAAGACAAAAATCATTGTTAGGAAAATAGGACAAGAATGTAACCCTCTTCTTCCTGTAATGTACGAACTTTCCTGTCTAACCCATACTGAAGTTAAATGTACTGGACATAGTGTAAATAATCTCTGTATAAATGTGAATGTTTAATAGCGGTCTTCTGATTAATGCCTTTACTGCCAGTCATCTTCATGTCTGCAGCACTGTTGATGCTACTCCACACTCAACTGAAGGCAGAGTTGGAACATATCTGAAATTTTACTTGTTAGGGAGCTGTGGGCTCGGGTGCAGCAGTAGGAACAAGCGTTGAAGGCCAGTAGTACTTTTAGCTGGCACTGCCACTCAATGTGTTGTAAGTCAAAGTGGAGGCCCAGCGTGTAGTACCTGAATACTTTGACATGATAGAAGTGATTAAAAGTCATACTGTCACAATGAGAAATTACTTCCACATGATGATAAAATTAGGAGAAGAACAACTAAGTTAAAGAAAAAGCATTTCGGAGTACCTTCTTGAACCTTATTCCAATATTTCTCATAACATCAGTAGGTCTTGGTACACTTTATTTGGACCAGAATGCATGGCGCTTGGTATGAGAGCCACAGGAAAAATGAAAATTATCAATGAAGGAAGATCAAAAATACCCACATCTTACTATCTGAAATGTAGTTTAACAATCAGTTTTCATAATCAGATAAAATAATACACTGGTGAAAAGGGGCTGCTGGGAAATTTGACTTTTTCTTTCCACAGCATAGTCTTGATGCAAGGGCAGTTGTATGCAACATTATTTGCCTCTTGCTTTCTCCATGCATAGAATCATAGAATCATTATGGTTGGAAGAGACCTTTAAGGTCATCAAGTCCAACCATTAACCTAGCATGGCCAAGCTGCTACTGAACCATGTCCCTCAGCACTACATCTACGCATCTTTTAAATACCTCCAAGGATGGCGACTCAACCACTTCCCTGGGCAACCTGTTCCGATGCTTGACAATCCTTTCAGTGAAGAAATTTTTCCTAACATCCAATCTAAACCATCCCTGGTACGTAATGCATGTTTTGGAATAGACCTCTTGAAAATATATATCCACAAAGAGAACAGGACATATTTCAAAGGCCGTTTCCCTTGGGCTTCCTTATCAGGATGTTCTTTTCCTTTGAGATGTTCTTTCAAGTCTGACCTCCTGGGATGTTATTTTTACTGCTTTCTACTATGGTGAAATGCTGAAAAGGAGCTGCAGTCTCTGCTGTTGAAGGACTTTGTGTACCTCTTGCTTCTTCTTGAAGCACACAGGGTCTTCAGGAGAGTAACCACCAAGAGAGGATAAAAAATTTATTTTGATGTCGTGCTTTTATTTTGGTTGCTGATTGCCATCTCCAGCCAATTCTGCAGAAGAGTGTCCTGGATTCTCAAAATGAAAGTGTTTGAGTGCCATAGAGCACATGTCACTCTCTTATGTTGTTGGTCATTGTGAAGCCCTGCCCTGGGACTCCTGTGCTACTAATGAATCTGCCTTACTTGAAGTCATGAGGTTTGCTGGTGCAGGTTCAAGGGTCAGGTTTTTTGAACAAGTAATTTTGCAAGACAGACCAGAGGTGGAACACATGGTAAAAATAGACTTTTCCTTCAGAAGACTTCTTTTATCAGGCACTTCCTCCAGCAGGTGAAAAAGCCTGCTGTCAGCTACAAGGTATGATCCCTAAGTAAAGATTGGTCCTGTGCAGACTCTGAGACTCTGAACCAGTGAGACAGGAGGGAAATTTCCTCCCAACTGAATAACTGAGAGTTCAAACTATAAAATTATCTGGAATCCTTATTGAACAATTTGTATTTAGCTGTGTTGATCTCACCTGTTGGACCACAATACAGACAAAAGTATCTAAGCATTTACTGGGTAAACTCTTTCTTTAATTGTTTTATAAATTTATTAAAGGATTACACTTAATGTAAAATCTTGACAGAATTTCAGATTTAATACGGTCAAATAAATATAATACAGCCGGCTTTACAGAGCCCTATTAAAAAAAAAAATCCATTTCAGATGACCTACATAGTTGTTTACAAACTAATTCATCATCTTAAAATGTAGACAGCAACTTTTTTGATGCCTAGTTAAAATAGCCAGACTAAACTACTTGATCACGTGAATCTATCCTGACAACATCAACACCCTTGCAGAAAAGAAGGCTGTATGTGTAGTTAAACTGTATCATTTAAATTAATATGTAAACAGTGTTTTGAAACCTGGATGATAAAGCTGTGTTCTCTCTCTACTCTGCTTTAACGCTATGTTTCTGTGGTTGCTGAAGATGTGACCCAAAATTGCCAGCACTTCCTGGCTTAATGCAGCCATTTTGGTCACAGCGAGGGGATTCTGCCCATTTTGCAGGGCTATAGAAGCCCCGCTATATACCACAGTTTGAAGCCCCCCAAGGGATTACATCACTTCAGCAAAAATTTAGTTATAAAGGGTTATTTTATCAAGGTGGTTAAAGGGTGGAGAAGTACCATGTTGTTTTCATCAGCAATGTGCCCTGGTGGCCAAGAAGCCCAATGGCGTCCTGGGGTGTATCAAGAAGAGTGTGGCCAGCAGGTCGAGGGAGGTCATCGTCCCCCTCTACTCTGCCCTGGTGAGGCCGCATCTGGCGTACTGTGTCCAGTTCTGGGCTCCCCGGTTCAAGAAGGACAGGGAACTGCTGGAGAGGGTCCAGCAAAGAGCTACTAAGATGATTAGGGGACTGGAGCATCTTTCTTATGAGGAAAGGCTCAGGGACTTGGGTCTTTTTAGTCTAGAGAAAAGAAGACTCGGGGGGATCTTATCAATACTTATAAGTACTTAAGGGGAGGGTGCCAGGTAGATGAGAAGAGTCTTTTTTCAGTGGTGCCCAGTGATAGGACTAGAGGTAATGGGCACAAACTTGAGCACAGGAAGATCCATCTTAACATGAGGAGGGACTTCTTTCCTTTGAGGGTGGCAGAGCACTGGGACAGGCTGCCCAGAGAGGCTGTGCAGTCTCCCACACTGGAGACATTCAAAACCCACCTGGACGCCGTCCTGTGCAACCTGCTGTAGGTGTCCCTGCTGTGGCAGGGGGGTTGGACTAGATGATCTGCAGAGGTCCCTTCCAACCCTGACGATACTGTGATCACATCAGAACCAGATCCAAACTTCATTAACTGCACTGGCATTTGCTTTAGTTTTACCTAGACTAATGCAAAATCACAAAAGAAGTGATGATGGGTTTCCCAGAGATCACTCAAGTAGCAGAGAAGAGAAAGCAGTTAGAGGCTTTTTTCGGCAGGTAAGGGAAAAAAAGAAAGAACGAACACTGTTCTGTTTCTCTGTCAGCTAACACTGTCAGATATCCCCTGTATTTTTAAGGGACTTAAGTGCACACACCACTCCAATTATATTTTAATTATATAGCTGTGTTGAATGAGAAATTCATTACATTTATTCATTTGCCTGGGAAGATCAATATTGTCATTTCTTCTCATGACTATAGTACTGATTACAGCCAAGACAGATTAGAAATAAGTGAATGTATATTAGTTCTGTTAAACTTTAGACTCTGTTAAAAGCAGAACTGACAAATTAGGTTCCTTTTTCAATTTTACATGTAAACTTTCTGCAAACCAGTAGTTAATCACAAAAGATAGGATGAAAGAAAGTGATACGCAACCAGAGCTCTGTGGAAGGATATCTTCATACCTGATTGTTTTTCACCTTTGTATCATAAATGAACTTACGTGGAATAGAATGCCATGAACTTTTAAAGTGGATAGAACTGTCACAGGCTGACTTTTTTTTTTTTTCTTGGTTTGTGTTTTTTACAAATAGTCTTACTTTCATGTTTGTTTGATTGTAATAGTCTAGAATTTTCAAATCTCATTAACAAGCCAGACTGTGGAAGACCCCGTGTTAGCTTTGGACAGATACTGAATAGTTATCATTGAGACAAAATAGTTCAGTGTTGTTCTACCATAGGATTAATCTTCAGAAAAAAGGTTGTTTTAAGCAGTACTATGAAGAACTACATCACTTTGCTACGTGATAGAGGTGCTTTTCTAAGAGAGAGACACCAGGAATCAGTTTTTATTAAATCTGTGGTTATTTTGGCTTGCTCCTAATCTGGTGATGCTTTTAAATGGGTATTGATGTACTGAGCTACCAAAAAAATCTTGGTTCAGCAGGATAAAATAGGGTCTTCCATTATACAAGCAGCATGTTCACAACTCTTGTTTGTTCCTGTCACGCACATTTGCTCCCTTTGCCCCAAGAGCTTGAATTTATTTCTGACAAAAACCCCAATCCATGTGCATGGTCTGTAAAACTCCTGATGTGTTTTACTTGTACATGCGTTTATTTATAGATTATTTGTCACCACGGAAATAACTTCTGTTTCTTCCAGGGTATATGTTTCTAAATAACTGGGTTTACTATTCATTCAAATTAGACTGTACATTTGGATCTTTTGTAATGAAAGATGTTAAATTGACTGACAGGAGATTTAAAAAAGCCTCTTGAAAAGCTCCATTACACTTCTACTTAGAAAATAAATACTTTGCATATAATTAACTTCCTATTTTTCGTACGTGCTTTCAAAGGCAGTCCTTGAGGATGCTTTTCATTATGTCAGACCACAACCAGTTAATAGCAGAATTCATAGCTACTTCTTTCCAACAATTGTAGGAAAAAGGTCAGCACAAGAAATATTTTTAATATGAAAAAGTCTCTTTTCTAAATGATGGCTGAATATGTGTATATATACTGCTCATGTGTTTTTCTCTCTGTTGTTGACCATGCTTTAACTGGAGAAGATCTTGAGGATAAAGTTTGTAGGGACATTAGACATAGGACTGACATTCACAGTATCATAAGGTATGCGGTAACGGCAGTGCTAGGTTAACGGTTGGACTTGATGATCTTAAAGGTCTCTCGCAGCCAAAACAATTCTATGATTCTATGCTTTTGTAGTCAAGCAAAGAAGAGAATTTAAGGAGGGTTTTCTTCAGCATTCATACTGCTGCAGCAATTTCTCTCTTGAAAACATGAATAGTATATGTTTTTCTGCTGCTGCTTTATCCTTCTTGAGTAAGCAAGCAAACAAGCAAGCAAACTATTTTTAGGACATGGTATCCTTCACTTTCTATCCATCTGACTTTACTTATGGAGAAATGCCAGCAACTGGGGAAGAAAGGCACATCTATAAAAAAGCAAACTCATTTGGACATTATAGCATAGTTGAAAGTGTCAGGACTTCTGTATCTCCTTACCAGAAAGTAATTTCTATGCGAGTCAGGAGGAGGACAGTGTTATGGTTTATTTCTGTCCCCAAATCTGTTTTAGGAGGAGGAGATCTGCTACTCTTGAGTTTCAAGGTATCACATGTGTATACTAAAATGGGAAAAAAAAATTGGAAATATAGTGCTAATTCAAAACCTATAGCATTATTTTTGCAGCATTGTCAGTCCCTTTGTGCAGTACGCAGTGTTAGCTAGATAGTTGATGATTCATTGCTCTATGACTTCTTGAAGAATTCTGTGGGGATTTTTTTTCTCTCTAATTTTATTAGGTAAATTGAGCACACCAAAATTATCTCCTAAAGAATATTAAAAATGTCACCTATTTTTGGTCCAAAAAAAAATAGGAACTATCAGATAGTTTTTTTGGTTTGATTTGTTTTTAAGGCATTTCAAATCAGTCATTTTTGGTTTATATTATCTCAGATTCTTGCTTTCACTATTTCTTTTCAAACCACCAGCAGCGTTTGTTCTTTATGCGTGCATTAAAGTAAACTGGTCTTTTACACTACTACATTCGCTACTACAGATCAGTTTTCCTTTTCCTGTGCATTGTATGGTTATATGTTTTTTTTGCAGTATACTTTTTTAGAAACAACTCATAAAAATTTGAATGCAATTTGCTGAGACACATCTTACAGTTACATGGTAGATTCTTGCAGGCTTATTTTCTGCCCTCTTAGTCGTTTTTCATAAACAAACAAACAAACCACCTCAGTTTGACAAAGATGTTTGCTCACATAATAAATGTTTTACTGATCTGTCTCTGTCTGTGTTGTTCTATTGCTCTAGAGAGGATGAGCATGCCCTTATCCAGCAGTATTGTCAGACACTGGGAGGAGAGTCACCTGTGAGTCAGCCACAGAGTCCTGCTCAGATACTCAAGTCAGTGGAAAAGGAAGAGCGAGGAGAGTTGGAGCGCATCATTGCTGACCTCGAGGAAGAGCAAAGGTCTCATAACCATCCTACCCGGTGTCTGAATTGTCACCTCATTGTTGTTTGAGCCATGCATGTACTATGTATAGTTGTTGGAGATGAGAAGAGGTGGATCAAGGCATATTTTGTGCATAGCCTGACTCTGTTAGGTAGAAGAGGGTGGGTCTGTGATAAAATACCTTGATTTCACCTCTACTTTATTGTTTTATGTCTTTTTCCCATAAACCACAAGTCAAGACGTTGTGTTTGTATGAGATATTTGTGTTCTGTATTTGGAGGTAATAATCACATCATTTAATCTAAGGACGTTTTTTATTTTAATTTGGTTGATTATGTCATCTTCTCCTCCTGTTTTCAATATACCAGGAGTCTGCAGATAGAATATGAGCAACTAAAGGAGCAACACCTTCGGAGAGGAATAAACCCTCTTGCGTCACCTCCTGACTCCATTGTGTCACCTCAGCATGCTTCTGAAGATGCTGAGCTCATTGCTGAAGCTAAACTCCTGAGGCAACATAAAGGTCGCCTGGAAGCAAGAATGCAAATATTGGAAGATCACAATAAACAGCTGGAGTCTCAGCTTCACCGGCTACGGCAGCTACTTGAGCAGGTAGGTGCACACTGATGTCTTTCCCCTGTATTGTTTCTGCACGATGGATTTCTTGGTGGAACAAAGGATTTGGAATTTTACTGCAGATATTTTCACCACCCTAGTTTGGTCTGTTGCACTCAGTCATTTCTAGGATGATATTTTTTCCTACCCTCTAATATAAGCCATGGTGAAAGTCGAATGAGCAAAAGATGATTACAAGTGCTGGAGTGATCATGGTAACTTATCTGAGAATACCACAATCAAGTGCAATAGTTTTTAATGAATTAAAAGATAGGGGGAAGAAAATATATACCTTATTCCAAGTAGTGGTGCCAGTCGCACCCTGTATTTGCCTTCAGTTTTCCAGTCTTTCCTTAAATAATTTGTTTATTTGTTGTCATGGTTAGTCACTGAAACCTTTCTTAACATGCCAAAGACAGATGGCCAAAGATAAATCTAAACTGCAAAGGAGCAATTTATTCCATTAAAAGTACAGTTCCTCTTGAGTAGCATATTTAGACCAATAATCTACAGCAAAATGGTCTGTGCACAAGTAATGCTGAAGGCAAGAGCCTTTTAGCAAATGTCAGTAGCTACAGATTGTAGGGTTTCTTTGTTGGGGAAGAAATGTTGATTGTTTCTGAAGGCAGCATATGCACATCTAGATTATAAAAATAGTACCAGCAACATCTACAAGGTGTTGTTAGAGATGTTAGTTTGTACTGTATCATGTGTGGAAGCTTGAATGATGGAGACATATTTGTATGAATGTTTCCTCCTAACTAATTGTTACATTTGGGTCAGAGTCCAGTAAGGCAAATGATTCCTCCCTCCCATGAGCCGGATGACTCACTGTATGTAGTAGAGGATCTAAGCAAGCCAAGAAATAGACTGCATAAGCCAGGTATCAAAATGGCATAAGTTCCTGCTGTAGATGATACTCTCATCACAGTGATAAAGATTATTTTGTTTGTTTGTTTCACTGGCTTTGTCATTTTTCTAGGCAGTTTTTGTTGAATACCAGTAAGATGCATCTGTTTTAATGGCTTCCCTACCCCTCTAGCAGAGTATTTTTGTTGTTGTTACTGTCATTCTAACATCTTTAATCAGTATTTGAGTAGTTTAAATATTTAACAGGAAAGATAGCAACTGATGCAACTGTTAACAATCATTCATGAAGTATCTTGAGAACTGTGGCTGATACTTAGGTGTTTCAGAGGAGGGTTTAAAATCTGCAACGAACCAGCTGTAGAATAGAAACACAGAAGTTCTGCCAAACCCACAGTCACTTTCAGCTTAATGTTGAAAGCAGGAACATGTTCAACCTTTAAAACTTTTTTTTCTAATGCAGCTGTGGACAAAGACTTTTTCAGAAGACAGATGAGGATCTTGGTATACTTATTTGTTTCTTTTGCTTTTGGTGACTGGCCCAATTATTTTTAGTGGCTATAAGGAATACCTTTTCTCATTATTGAGATGGATGGTTTGGGTGGAAGATTCTCATAAGTCCCAATCTCAAAATATACAACTCTGTAACTCCTGTAATAATAATTACTGGTATTAAAGGGCAAAACTCTTTTACAGCAATTTCTTTGCTGTGACTGGCATTTCATGCCATCTCTGTTTCTCTCTTCTGTCAACTGCAAGTCTCTCTATTTCTCTTGTCCACTCAGCCTCCTGACTGTTGTTTGGGTTAATAACTTGCCACTGAATCTAAAATACTGGGACTTTTTTCCTTTAAAGGACATGGAATGAGTCTATCTACGTACAGAGATTTGGGTAGAGAATTAACGAAACTTAGAAACTTTCCTGTAGTAACTGTTTAATCTAGATGAGAGCATTATAAGACATTCTTTAGGGAGCACCTTTGCCAGAAATGTGCATGCATCTTTACTGCACATTTGCGTACTTCAGGTCACAATTCTGAGGTTAGCATACTATTTTTATTTTAACAAGCCTGAAGGATTGGTGGCTGTCACACAATGTTGTCATTTTTGTCTGCCTGATTGATTATAGTGACAAAAAGGAAGGTGAAACAGAACTGGCCTGTGACAACTTTGATAACATCATGTTAATCATGTAAAGAAAAAATAAAGAATCCATTTTCACTTTTCTTTCTTCAGCCCTTTTAGATACTGCATGTGCAAAGCAGAAGAAAGACCTAGTATGAAGAGCATTTAAAGTCTTCTTTCTGTCCTAACTAATCTTGACTTTACAGTGCCTGACTATCCTTGATTTAGCCTATGTGTTGCTGTACTGCAGTTTTGTATCAAGTCCAGCACCACTCTTCCTTCCTCAGTCACCCTCTGTCATCTCTGCACCAGTTGTCCACAGTTACTGCTTGAAGAGGGACAGAGATACAGTCCAGGTGCAAGTCTGCATCTTGGATTATTCAAATTCTCTCTGTCTACTGTGGGGTGGACAAGCAGCCATTCTGCCACTGGAGTTAGCCTTGTTGTTCTGTACTGAAGTAACTCTTAACCCTTGGAGAGTTTGCTTCATCTCTTTACCATTGTAGCTCTTCCTGAACAGAGGTTTCTGGCTATACAGAACTCCCTGGACATAGTTACTCCAGGCTTGGCCTGTTTAAAATCACCACACTCATTTTACCTAGACCCCGTTGCTGGATTGAAGCCTGATACTGAATTGCAAATTACTTAACTACTCGATAGGAATTCACTGTTCATAGGAGTATCTTGATGGTAAAATCCTTGGCTGGCTTGAAACCATTTCAATTTTTCTTTGTCTTCTATATGCAAAGCAATATTTCTTGATTTATTCTTTTTGTCAAAGCTGGAAGTTGGTATTGTCATGCTGAAAGAGAGATGAGATTTGGAGGAGAAAAAAATTTGCTGAGTGCCCAAGGAAACACTTGCTTCTATTTCTCACCATTGTGTATGGAAGAAAAAGTATCTTTCATTGTTCAACAATCTTCAATTTTGTTGAAGATTATTTTTTTTTTTAGACTGGAAGTTGTCTCAAAAAATTGGATGTTGCACTTAAGACTGACCTGTAAAGGAACAAACGTGCACAAATTAACTGCCGTTTGTGTATTACCTCTTTGCATCAAGTCTCATAGCTGTTCTAGTTACTTGTTCAGTCTCAGTTTCAAAAAGATCTTAAAAGTAATGATTTTTTTTTTTTATTAGTTCTATAACTGCTTTGACAGATTTACGTAAATAATCTACTCTTTAAGCTGTTTGGAAGTAATTTGATGATTTGCAATCAAAAAGATAAATGATAGGGGCAACCATTTCAGTTAAGATTCTATAACTACCTCAGATGTAAATTCTGTTTCACGTGCTTCTGTTTTCTCAGAACAATCACTTCTGGAGGTCAAAAACTGTATTACTGCTCTCTTCCTCAAAGGATTTCTTACAAGAAAGAAGGAAAAGAGGGGAAAAAAAATGCCTGAATAAGATCCCTTCCAGTATTTTTGTGTTGTTGTAGTGAAGAAGTCTTACAGTCTTTTCTTAGTGTCCATATATATATATATATACTTATACATGATCTCAAACACATACATGGTTATAACTAAATGTAATAAAGAACTTACGTGTTTAATTCTTCAGGTGAATTTAAGAGTCCAGAAAGGCTTGCCTACCACACACTTTTTCAAAGTATATGGTATGGGTTCCTTCTCACAATTTTCTGGAGGTTACAGAATACATAGTGTCCTCTAAGTTTGGTGTCCTCCACACTACTGAAAAGCCGCGTCAGCGGGATTGATGGCTAGCTACCGCTTTCTAGAGTTAACAAAGCTCTCTTGAATCTTTTGTCTTCACTTGGCTTGATTGTGAAGGAGTTTTGCAAAACTGTTAATGATTGAACAGTAGTATCTAAGCATGATCAGTCATCCTAGTAAAGCTTCTTAGGGGAACTTACCTGAATGTCCTCTGTGTGCATGTGTGTGTACGTATGTATATATCCATATATATATATATACAACCCAAATAATACCATTGTGTAGTCTTTCTGCAAAGCTGGACTGAGAGCCTCAGCAGACTGTTAAGGTTGTACATAACATTGTGTTTCTGTGTTGTGTGCTTGCAACAGAACATTGTTTTTAACAAGACCATCAATCAACTGGAGTCTCATAAGAATTACACTTAAGTCTAAATTTTCTTTTAACAAGTTGTTGGTGTGGGTTTTTTCCCCCCTAACGGTTGTATAGACCTAAGCCAACTTTCAATAGTTTGGAAAGCAAACACAAAAAAGCACATAAAAAAGGAAAGGAGCGGGATGACCGCATACAAGCCCACGCTTAAATTCTGTAGATATAGTTTATCTAAATTTGGGTATTATTGTCTTTAATGTAGCCTGAGTCAGACTCCCGGGTTAATGGCGCCTCCCCCTGTGCTTCGCCTCAGCACTCTGCCCTCGGCTACCCACTCGAGCAAGAGACAAGCTCGCAGTTTCATCAGACAGGTAAGTGTTTCGATCATATAATGTGCTGTGTGGGTCTACAGGTCACTACTGAATAAGTTTGTTGGCATCTTTCTGAAAAGATTCGTAACTAAAAAGGAACTGATCTTTGTGATGCTACTGGGAAGCAGACTTACTGCAGCGGGGGCTGATGCTTCCCCACGCTTGCAAACAGCCGCAGTATCACAAGAATCTGTGTGACGCTGACTTACAGATTTCTGTCAGTACACTCCTTAGTCCCATCCATTTTGAGCAAGTAAATTTACTGGGCAAATCCACCCTCACTGAAGGGGGAACAAGATTTCGTTGGACTGAAATGGCCAACAGCTGTTTGTCTTACGGTACACGCATGCACCCAAGTAATCTGTCAGATAAAGGAACAGATGTCCAAAACACGTAATCGAAGTTTCCTGATGGCTGCTTTAAAAAATCTTGTGTATCCTCTGCTTATCCTGGTATTTTGATGACCCCTCCCCTCAAAGACTTCACATCTTTAGGAATTATGGACTATTTAAGTGTACAGCCTCCGCACATGAGGGGATTTCTCTCTTGAAAGATTATTTTAAATTCTCCAATAGCAGAACTCATTAATTCCACTGGGAATTACCAGAAATAACTACATACCATTGAATGTTCAAAATTAGGGGAAAAAAGAAAAGTTTTCTCTCAAATTATCTTAAATGCAATTTCCTCCCTGTTTTGTTTTCAAGCCTTGTGTTACAGATTAAAAAATTATTTTATTTCCATGGAAAACAGGAAAAATATTGCCTTGCATACTGAAAAGTTTTCATTCAGCATTGACATGGGGGTTTACTTTAATTTATCTGGAAAAACATGGAATGTCTTCAAGTCTGATTTAAGGCAATGGTAGATTTATGAGAGATGCTGTCTAATAGCACTGCCAGGACCAGAGCCAGTTGTATTCTCTAACCATTCCCTTGGCTTAATTTTAAGCAGCGTTTAAAAAAAAAAAATAAATAAAAGGCAAGTTAGATTTTAACACTAGTGAAATTGCTGGTGCATATTGAATAAAGACCATCTAAAAGATAAATGTTTTTTTTTCAGAAGAAGAATGGTGTATTCACTCTGGAAGTTACATGACAAATCATCTGAAAATGGAACGGAATATTAATTGAGCAGCTACCAAGCATAATTCCCACATCTTATAAGCCTTTTATTTATTTTAACTGTAAATTCTTATATACTGCTCCTTGTAGGCAATTTCTTCTAGTTTAAATCTTGGGTGCAATGGTTAAGCTTTAATAAAAGAGAAATGAGTTCTGCTGCAAATCAATAATGCAACTTTCACCTCCTGTCCCAAGGCTGGCAATTATCAATGACAGTTCCCGCACATTAAGTTACAAAGGCTTCAGATAGTGGTTTCCCTTGAAATATAAAGGTGTGTTTAACTGGAAGGTTGAATGAGAATGCCTTTCAGAATGTTGTTTTCCTTTTTTTTTTTTCTTTTTTTTCACCTTTTTTTACTAAATTCATTGCTTGTTTTTGTTGTCATACCTGCAGATGACTTGCTAGTTCCACCTCATGATACCAACACAGATCTAACAGATGTTATGGAGCAAATCAACAGCACATTTCCAGCTTGCTGCTGTAAGTGTAACAAAATAGGTCTCTGAGAATAGTATTGAATTTGAGGCAGTCTTTTGGAAAAAAAAAAAAAAGTCATTCTTGTGGTATTGACTAGGAAAAAAATCTCTCTGATGAGATTTCTTGTCAAGATATGCAAGCTACATAATTCTGTTCTTTAACGTTGCTCAATATAAACTATTTGTGAAGGGAAATAAACAAATATTCTCATGTTTTAAATGGAAGTGATTTGCTGTAAGAAAAGCCTATAGCGCCATATGAAATTTTCATTTGTGTCCACATAAGGGAAAAGAGACCTAGAATCCCATTTGCTGCTGATGTAAACCCTGTGCAGAACTTAACTAAATGTATATTCAGAAATTAGGAATGCTGGTGCTCTAATAACACTTGAAAAAAAAGTCCTTAGGCAACAGGAGGGACCATAGCCCAATCCTGCCTGCCTGAACTAATTATCGAACTAGTTATTAAACTAATTGACCAGAGGAAATAACTGTTAACACAGCACATAACACCTTTCCCTGCTTAAATGCATTGAAAGTCGATGTTTTATTCAGTGTCTATTAAAGAGAGATCAAAAGGAAAACCCATTAGTTTCATATGCATGGCTTATATCAGCTGACATACATTTCCACTGATCCTGTTCCTTCCAGAGTCTCACTGCAATTACAAGAGTGAGGAGCTCTCTGATTCCAGGAGTATTTCATACAGATTGCTGATTTTGGCAGGGGAGGTGAAGTGGCAACTTTGTTAATCATGTATTTTGGGTTTTTTTTAATACATGCGTACATATATATCTTCACTTTCAGCTCTTTTGCCTTCGAAAAACAGTAGTGAAAACTTTGAGATATTCTTAAAGGTTCAACGGTTCTTTCAAATGAAATATAATAATGATGGTCAGTTTTAAAAGGCACGAGAGGGAAGGTGTTTATGCCCAGTCCTTTTTGAAGCAATGAGATTGAACTCTATTCTGTTTTGTCAACTCGGTGAACCCTGTTAAAATACCCTTCTTGTCTCTTGTATGTACATTGCTTGGCTCTGAAGAACTGCATCACAGAAGATGCATTTTGCATATTTTGAGAAAGCAAATTAGGATCTAGCAAAAAAAGGTTTGTTGCAGATGTCCTTTGAGATTTTCAATGAGTTCAATAGTTCAGCGCCTATCACTTTGCAAATTAAGGATTTGATTCTAAGGAGCATCTCTTGTTGAAGTCAACAGCTAGTGGAGCTACTCAGCACAACTGAAGGGTGTGTATGTATACAAATCAGCAGAAAATGCAAGTCCAGTATCAATTCGTGGTTTTGTAAATTTCTGTCTTGCATGTATAAGCAGTATAGCAGCTACTGGACGCTTGGCCCAAATGAATTTACAGCAAATTTGCAGAAATACTCCCCTGTGTTCCTGTGTCAGGGCAAGCTTCAGAATGATGTCTGCTCTCTGCTACCAGGAAACATGGAAAAAAATTTAATACCCATGAAACAATATACCGAATGAGGCAGGAGGGGACTGCAAGTGAAAACCATGGCCCCACATCCTTTCATATTGTCAAGCGTTTCTGACCATTTAAGATTAAAAGAAATCACAGTTCCAAATTTCATGTGATTTTTCCCTGTGTCATTAGCATGCTGCTGCAGAAATCACCCCAAACCAGTATGCCCCAATTAGTAGGTACTAGTTATGTTTGCTTTTCTTCAAGTCAGTCTATAATATCTTCTACTTGGGAGATTCACTAGGAGTATATTTTTTTTTAACCGTGTAAAATTTGTATACTGTTTTAGAAGCCTGGAATGGAGATTAATAATCTGGCCTTCCCAACAGACTGCATTAAACTCTATGAGTTTTGCTAGGGAAGACCATGACAGACCATCTAGTCCATCAGCTTTTCCTGTGGCTATTTGAGATGGGTCTGTCTTTCTGGGCAGGCAATTGTCTAACCCGTTCTGTAAGAATTCCAATGACACAGACTCCATGGACTCCCTAGGCAATCTGTTTTAAAAGCATCACTGTATTCCTAACCTTAAAAAAATAATAGCCTTGCCCTTTTTTAATTATACCCAAGCTAAATTTTATTAGAACAGCCTTCATGTTCAACATAGCTTTTTTAGGTTTGTTTTTAACGATATTTTTTCACCACCTCATCACTATAGGTTTCTCCTGCCTTGGCCGCAGCTTTCATGAAGGACAGTTACTAGCATCTGAGCCTTATGTAGATTATTTTTATCCCATCTTGACTGTAAAATAAAGCCAGTCTGTTTATTTGCTATATTTGGTTTTGTGGGTTGCAAGTTATAATTAATCTTGAAATTAGCGTTTCTACTTACTCCAAATATCCCTTGTGAAGCAATTATTCATGTAGTAAGACCAGCACTGCTCTTGATGTTTTTTTTTTTGTCTCTGGATCCATCTTTTGAACAGATGGTATTATAATACAGCACTCGTAGATCTATATGGTCACAAGTGGTGAAAAAGGAACAATTCATATCATCTATATATTCATAAACCTATAGATTTGTTACAAGGAAAGTAAGTTTGTGAAGAATGTTATGTATAGACCATTACAACACACTTCTAGTTAAATGTTCATTTTTTTAAGAGAGGAGTCTTTCTGTTCTTCTATAGTACATATTTTCCTGACAGTGGCTTTGTTTTTAAACTGCCAAGGCGCAGAATCATGTAAATTTCTAACTGTCTTTTGTTTTTCTTTTCCTATTTGCAGCAAGTTTCACTGGCAGACCACAGGTATGAGACATGCTTACGTACTTGCATAGTCATTGGAAGCAAAGTAAAGCAAGTGGAAAAGTTCCATTAAAGCCAAGTGGCGGAGGTTTTTTCCTGTATTTTTCCCTAGAGGTGTAGACCCATGAACAGGAAGGCTAGATTCTGGAATATGTCAGTTAATAGAAAATTCCTGCTATTTCAGGCATTAGCAAAGATACTATGGTGTGCAGTTCTGGGATGTCGACGGGATGGAATCAGCTCAAATCTGTCAGGGCCAATTAGTTTCAAGCCAGCATCAGCTCTGCAAGACCAAAGCCAGTTCTTGCAAAGACACCTATATGTCCTCCTGCCTATCGCTTCAGTTCCAGGAACTATGGGCACCAGGGCACAGAGGTCAAGAGACACACAGCATCTTAGGTTAGATTAAGCTGCCTTCTTCCAGTAGGCAACCACTTCACAAGCCCAAAGCAGAAATTTTGGCTATTTTCAGAGTTCACAAAAAGGTGAAAAACAATCTGGTATTTAGATACTTGTTCTTGAAAATCTAGCTGGTATGAATGATCAGTTAAATTTCTGTTATAAGTAACAGAAATAGGAAAACCACTTGCTATAGGTTTAGGCTGATATTACAGCCCACGTATGACAAATAAGGAATGACATAATCGTGCGTTATTGCAGAGTTCTCCAAAAGTTTTGTTGTTAAATGGGTTTTAAAGAAAACCAAAAATTGCTGTGTGATACTTCAGAAGAATTAAGTGCTGGGGAAAGAGTCTATTTACTCCCTCCAGTTACTTCACTTTGTCCATTAATTCACAGTTTGCAAGGACGGACCTCCCCAAAACAAATATCTAAACATTCAGAAATATTTCTCCACTAACACTTTCCTGGATTGCAATGTCTGGGATAGTAGGATTGCCCCCCACAAACAAGAATTCCTAAAGAGAATGGGATGAATTGTGCCCTGCACTCAGTTAAGTTGTGTTCCAGTCTGTTGATAAGTTAAATTAGTGAATTAAACTAGCATTTTCCAGAAATCCTTCCTCCAAGCAGGCACAGAGATAGTTTTCAGTGTCATCAGTGAATAATACTAATCTTCCTGAAAAAGCATTTGATTTTGTTTTAGACACAGGATGATTCCTAAATGGTCTCACTGCAAATCTACCCTTCCAGAACCATCAGAAAAGGCACGTTTGTCTGTTCAGGAACAGAATCCTGAAACAGGAGCCTAGAAGTAAGCATTACATTTGAAGAGGCTGAGTCCAAATCCAGACTCTCTATACTCTCCATTTTTACCACTTAGGCTTCAGATAGGACAGTGGTTTGCCTGAACTTTTTTTCTATGGGTGCAGAACATGGAGAGTCTGTAAGTTATATTCACTGCTCTGCAGACTAACATCGTCTGGGCCTTACTCAACAAGAATTTTAAACACCGCAGTATAGTAAAATTAGGTTTGTCTTAACTACATGCCTCAGTGATTTGCTGAGTCTTGGGCAAATACATCTAAATTTTTAAAATACAGGCTTTTCGTAAGATGACATCTGTGTCCTTAACTGACCTGAGCCCAGAGTATTCAGAGCTTTCTGTGCGTGTTAATGTGGTACTGACGTGGTTATTTCTCCTCATGACAGGCAATGTGAAGTGTTCATTTGGACATCAACCAGTGCTTTCCAACGTGCAGTACAGCCCTTTTCTACAAACCACCAGTCGCGAATTCCACTTCATCAGAAGGCTGCATGGGACCCTAGAACATGCTGTTCGCTCTGACTGCGTGTTCTACTTGAAATAGTAAAACACTGAATACCCAAAGATGAGGATGTTGTTTTTATAGTATTGGTTTTTTTTTTTTCCTTCTTCTTCTTCCCTTTCTATGCAACTGTAAATTAATGAGCAGTGGAGTATTTGTCACTGATTTGTACAAATATACAGCCGCGGGAAAAGGGGCAGGGGCTTTATATACGTTCTTTTTGATAATCGTAAAGAGAACTGCATAAGGAGTTTGGAGCAAAATGTTACATTTATACATTCCTTTCAGCTCTTTGCTTTTACATTGTAAAATACCCTTAGTTATATTCTCACACATTTAATATTCTGTACTGATTATTTATATGCTAACCATCTGACCACACAGATTTCAGATTACCCTTGAATTGTTTTTGGGATTGGCATATGAAGTTCCCACGTTCAGCACAATCTGCGTTATTGGTTTAAAAAAAATTGCTGTTGGGTGCAAGCTGCAGTATTTTAACTCCATTATACAAGGTAAACTCTCATTTCAAGTCATAATCCTCATGCACCAAGATTTTTAACTTTCTTTTAGTTATTTCCAGCCAACACACTCCATTTGGAGGATTATTTTTTTAAGCCGTACCTTATTTTGAATCGGGAGATAGCTAAAAAGAGGACTTAGATGATAGCTTAAGTTGTTTTTAGTAAGGTCTATGTTAGTGTAATCTTTCCCAACTTTGTTCAGAGACAAAGCTTTGCTGTTCCCTGCTGTGCCAAACTTGCTTCAAGTTTTGGAATTTACAGTCCGTGAAGTAAAGCTCATTTCTGTGAGATCCCCTTCTGATGATCTAAACGCACCAGTCTTTTGTCTGCCTCTTGGAAACGAAGAGAGAATTAGAAAGCCCTTTCCAATACTATTAGCAATGGAATATTTTCTTCAAAACTGCAGTGCACATAGATATTATCGTTTGGCGTTGTAATCTTGCAACTCATTTTTATCTTTGAAATTATTTATGTACTTCAGGTAGGGATAATTATGGGAAAGTTATGTCACTAATCAGCTGATCTCTAGTTTTAAAATTATCATAAGAGATTTTAATGCCTTCACAGAGTTTACAATGCTGCATGGACACTTGCTTTAATTTCAGGACATACCTTTAATTCGTAAAACTGCATGCAATGTATTTCATGTATAGCGGAGAGAAACTAAACTGTGTTGTTCTTAATTATTACTGAAGACAAAAAAAAACTTCTAAATGGTTTTGGAAAAGTTATAAATTCTCTACTGCTACCGAAAAATGCTAGAGGACATTAAGACAACAGGTCAGGAATTTCTAGTGTTTTTGTGAAGTGGTGCCAACTAGATTGTCCTGCACCCACAGTACTCGCTCAAGGAGTGATTTGGGCACAGTGTTGACCACGTTCTAGTGTTGGCTCCGGTGCCAGTTCTTTCTGAACCCTTTGGCAAATTATTTAACCACTCTGCCTCTGTTTTCCCATCTGTAAAATGGGGATGATAGTGCTTACCTCTCAAAGGTGTTGTAGGGCTTGCTTAGTTAGTGTCTGAAAAGCTCTATATAAATGCTGAGTATTACTCCTGAGCGAGTGCAGCAAAATTGTCAAGGTGGGAAGAGAAGATGCTCTCTCCTATTAAAAAAAAAAAAAGGTAGTGTAGTTAGTTTGAGAAGAAAAAACCCCACATTTTACAGAAGAGGAAAGCCATGACCACCTTTCTACCTCAGACCTATCTTCATGAGTAGTATTGGAAATAGCTTTATATTCTGTTCTCTGCAAAGTACTTTGCTTTTATCAAGCTACATCATTCTCTAGGCAAAGAATCCTTAAAAATACCCCCCTACAGAAGTAAAACAAGGTCTCAGTAGTGAATTTGGTGGCTTTTATTTTTGTTCTGAATATGAGGTTATGTATAAAGTTGTTTTTCTGCCTGTGTTTGTATGCATCCTTTGTCCTCTGCTGCCAAGTAAATGCTACTTCAAACACTACATTGTAACATTCTTCCTCTGAGACAATAATAAATAAAAGGATTATATTGCAGTAACATGAGAAAAAGTATGGAGTTCTTTCAAATTTTGTGGTCTTCAAGGATGCACTTATTGCTAAATGCTGAAAATTTCATTCTGAAGAAGATAAATTTTTAACATGGGTGTGCTGTGATAGTCCATTTCTGTGTGCTAGCATTTTTGGCATGTGGTTTGCATTTTTATAAATGAGATTTAGCAGTGTTTTCTCCCCATAAATCTGTGCATATTTTCTCCAGTTTTCCATCTTCAGTGATTTAGTCTGGAATCCTTCTCAATTTCATGACAGATACTAAATTTGATCACTGAGAAACAGACTGCTTTTATTTTAAAAATGTTATATATACATATTACAAAACAGTAATAATGCATGAAGCCCTGTCAAATATTAGAACTATAGTTATATTAGTCTTCAAGTTTTGATGGCATTCTGTCAACATGCTTAACTGAAGCACAGCATTAGGTATTCAGGCAGAAAATAAGTACTTTCTAGCCCTACCATGTGCTGATTTTAGGTATTTGCATTAAGCTAATGCAAATTGTGTTAATGACTCTGCTAGAACTACTGTGCTTAAAGGAGGAAAAAAGTCCCCAGCCTTAACAATTCCTTTTCCTTCTAGTAATAGTTGGCACTGTTTTCAATTTTTATTTTTTTTTTTCCAAACTAATGAATGTAAAGCATAAGCAAAGTAATGACATTTTCCCTCAGTTTGTGAAAGAATGCTTAACAAATAAGTTGTAGGGAAGAACTGGGTTTTTCACATGGAATTTAAGTGATTCAGCAGTTATCAAGGAATTTAATTATAGAAATAGCAATATATTGAGTCAAATTAAGTTCTGTATTTAGAACAATAGATATGTCAAAGAGGAGACTGGTAGATTAAGGACTCTATTAAACCACAAAAATCTGTCTTTTTAAAAAGTATACATTTTAATTGTATACTTGTAGAGTTGAAAGCAGCAGAAGAGGGGTACAGATCAGTACCAGGGCCTGACTTTGAGAAAAATTTATGAAAATGCTGAAATCTACAACTTTGACCCTCTGTACCCTGATCATGAGGGTAGCAGGTGTCAGAGCTCTGTGACACCGTCACCTGTGAGATAGGTACTCTCAGCTTAAAACCTGACTTCAGTACCATGCCATGAAGGTCCTGGCTTTTCTCAGGGGGAAAGGAGTGGCAGCCACTTCTCAATGGCTTGCTGGGGGACTTGTCTTGAGGGGCCTGAGGAAGGCCGGTGGCAGGGCATGGCGACCTCCAGTCCTCAGTGAACAATGCACTGGTAAGCACTCCCGCACTTCTCTGCACAACCTTTTCCTTTGAGCACTAACCAGCCTCTTGCGCTGTTATTTTTCAGGCAAAATAAAGCCAACATGATACTTTTCAGTAGAAGAATTAGGTTCCTGCACCAAAGAGCGCTCAGTCCAAAATGCATGCCAATCCATCTAACCGGGAGAGACACCCTTCTGCACCCACCCCAGGGTGGATGGGATGATTGATAGCATATTTGTTTAAACTTTTATTACAAAACACCCTTGAGCTGAAACATTACTATGAGATCAGTTCATTTTCTCAGAGAAGATGCAAGGCAATGCACTAATTAAAATCTGAGTGGAGAAGTTCCTCTACTATTGGGTCTTCATTGTCAGGGGAACTTCCACTATGAAACAGCTCTTCTTGGGGTGGCAGGGGAGGGTGGTATCATTTCTTTTTGGACCAAGACAAGGCTCTTCACGTGTTCAAATCTCAATATATGAGATAGTGGGTCTCACGTCTTGTAATTTAACTAGATCAGAGATACTGAACCCAGACGCAAACTGTCAGTATGCACAGGACAATTCCTGTCACCGGAGTGTCCTGGGTTAGGGGACTCTCTCCTTTGTTTCTACAGTTGAAAAATGAGAGGGGGAAAAACAGAATTCAGCCAAATTAAAAGTGTATTACTGTAATGGGCAAGCTTTGGATTTATGCAAAAGACCAGAATATTCTTTTAAACGTTTAAAGTACAAATTGCCCTTTGGAGAGAGTTTGCTCATTACATGTATTTTTTTGTTGTTCTCTGCTGCCCTAAGAAAACCCTTCCTGAAGGTAAACAGACATTTGCACCACTGCAAAACTGAGTAGTGGATCCTGCCTACTGTCATGCAGAAATGAAGACGTCATGCCATATGGCTGAGAATTCTGCTCCCACAACAGCAACACAATCAGTCTTTCCAATCCAGCCAAGGTGTAAATTAATAACAGCGGGTACGGGGGAAAAAAAAAAACAACAAACCAAAAAACCACAAACAACTTTTAGTGGGAAAAAAATATTATTTGAGCAGGAAGAGATCTATTCCATCTTACAAGCAAAATAGCTCTCAGTAGTCATCACCTATATGCTATGTTCCTCCCAAAACGTTGTTCCTGCAGCCATCTAAGGTGAAATCTCCCTTAGGCTCCGAAAGACATGTGAGCCATCTTCTGTCTTTAGCGCCCCTTAAATACTAAAGACATGCCAGCAAAAATTACACTCTTTCCTTGCAACTTAAAGAATAGCTGCATGCATGTATGGCAGCCACCTTCGGAAGGAGAAGGTAGTGTTTTCATCAACCACTTTTCTAAGCATCTCTCCCTGAGACATCAGTAGGGAGCTGCCAGGAGCGGGCTGATTCAGCTCCTTTTCCTGGGCATCCCAGCGCTGCAGCAAACTGTTGCAGCTAACACAAAGGGATCTTTTAAATGGAAAACTGCGCTATGTCAGTATGCATATTAAAAGTGATGATAAACCAGGAGAGCTAAATAGAATTCCTAGGTGCCAGACTGAAAGTTAAGTGCATAAACAGAAAGAAGAAAAAGAACTCAAAACAAAACAGAGACACTGTCCTCTCTCATTGCCATTGCTGAAACATGGCATTTACAGATGAACTATTCATGGTCTTGTGAGTCACTCTTTTTATGCAGTCAGATAAGCACTTCAAAAATGTCTAGTTTTCTGACCTCTAATAACTAATATTTACCTTGGAGATACTATACTTTAGAAATACTTATTTCCTGACTATGGAAGGAGAGCCTTGTGTAACTAGCTCTCAAAGGAAGATGCTTACAAATCTGATTTATGGGGATAGAGCCCACCTTGGTATTAAACAAAACAATGGAGAATATAAACAATTTTTAGTTTGGTATTTTCACAGCTAGAAAGAGTGACATTGTTATTAAACTTACTTAAAAAAAAAAAAATAATCAGAAAACCACATAGCAGCATTGCAGCAACACTTCATCTGCACATGATGGACTTTCTTTTTTCCCCTACAGTAACTGATACCTCTTTTGACTATGATTTAAAGTCTTTAGAAAATGAGAAAAAAATAGAGGAATGGACAGCATCCCTTACCAATAATTTGAGTGTCTCATAAGCTAGATGTAATGGAGTTGAGTTAGTTAGGAAAAAAAAGTCATGAAAGACTATGATGATTCACATGAATTTTGAATGGAAATAAGCCACCATTTGGTCAAATACAGCAACATTTATGAATCCCAGCCCAGGTGAAGTGGAAGTCCAGTGGACAGCCCGTATGACTAAAAGCCCGAATAATCAGAGTGTAACCCTGGCCCTGCAAAACAAAGGTAGCAAAACCGTTCATTTTTCTTCACTAGAGAAGACATTTTGCATGTCGAAGGATTATTTTTTGTCACAAGCAATTCAGGACCATTATGCTTCTCAGTATGCATTTGCCATGTGTGACTGGTGCCTAATCCACAAATGAAGTTTAATTAATTAATAAATAAGAGAACAGACAGAAGATAGATACAACAGTAGCTGCCACTGATAATCCACGTCCCCAGTTTGAATGCAAACAAGAGGAAGGAAAGTTAAGGGTTACCCAGTTCCTCCTTCTTGAAGGTGTGAGTGACATTTACTTTCTTCCAGTCCTCATCATCCTCCTCTGGTTCCCCTGACCTTCCAAAGATAACCCAGAGTGGCCTTGCAGTGACATGAACCAGCTCTTGCAGCACTTCCCCTCTGGTCTCAGGGACCTGGGCTTCCTGAAGGCCAGTCTTACCAGTGAAGACTGAGACAAAAAAGGGGTTCTGCACCTCAGACTTTTCTGTGTCCTTTGTCATCAGGTCCTCTTCAGCAGTGGGCCCATGTTTTCCCCAGTCTTCCTTTTGCTGCTGATGTAGTTGTTGAAGCCCTTCTTGTCACCTTTCATATCGCTCACCAGGCTTTGGCTTTCCTAACCCTATCCCTGCACAGTTGGGCAGTATCTCTATATTCTCCATCATCCCTGAACAGGCCAAAGGCTGCTCTCCCGGAGCCCAGGGATATGATCCTACTTTTTGCCTTGCTCCTTTCCTTTTGGGACCCTGATCTCCACTATCTCGTGGTCGCTGCAGCCACAGCAGCCCCCAGCCTTCACATCCCTTATCCGTTCTTCCTTCTTTATGAATAGGAGGTTCACCAGGGTCTCTCCCCTCACCAGCTCCTCGATCACCTGTGTTAGGAAACTGTCCTCAGTTCACCCCAAGAAATTTTCCCTCGATAGTTAGTTAGCATAACTCTGAGCCAATGCGCTAACTAACTTGCATGGTGCCGTGAAAACACCTTTTGCCAAGAGAAGCAGGACAGATGAGTAGGGAGGGACCTTTTAAACACAGATGCTGTGGCGGATTTTGTGTAATACCTCTGAAAATATTTTGGCGAGCAGTTGTGAGGAGTCTGATGAATGGCTGTGACACACAGACAGGCACACAGGAAGAAAAACTGTCCAGATGCATTTCTGCCTCTCCAGTCCCAGCAGCCCCTCTGGAATGGAAAGCGTAGCTCTGACCTACTTGCTTTCAGCAGGCTGTAATTACAGCGCCTATCAATTTTCTATAAAAATACAGATGTGAACAAATGGAAAACCTGAGTGACTCAAACATGAGCAGAATAAGAATGTTACTTCGTCCCCTAAATCCCAGCTCCTGTAAAGATGATGCTTGCAGGCTGAAAAGTAAAACTAGTTGAAATGGCAGTAAAACATCAAAATAACGGTTGACTCTATTATGAAATATGAGCCGGGCTTTGTACACAAACAAGATATACCACAGTATCCATCTGCCTGCTGCCTACACTTGCATTTTTTTCCTCCCCAAAATGTCTGCTTGCTTGCTGAGGAAGGAAAATTAATGGTAGCCGTAGTGAAAGAGAATTAGTTTTGGTTCTGAACTCTCATTTTGTTTCTCACTATACAGCTTCTGCTACCGTCGGTGGCAAAGGGCTGAGCCAGGTGTCCAAAACTGGACACAGCACCCCAGCCCCAGCCTCCCCAAATGAAAGGGAATAGTCACTCCCTTCAATCTGCTGATTACAGTTTTGCCAGGACACCCCCCCTTTGCCGCCAGAGCACACTGCCTCAGGACCAGCCTCTGTGGAAAAGGCAGTAGGTGCCAGACGAGACGGCCGATGTTCAGGTTGATCCACTTGATACAGGCCTCGGTAGCATTTGGCAAAGAAATTCTTCGGATAACTATTTACATTCTTGTTATTGCAGGCACTTTGGTTCTGTTTTCCTATGAATCACAGTGCTTCTAACATTATTTAGAAAAACAGGATTAAGGATATATATTTTCTAAAATGCGACTTACTTCCATTTATCTGCTTTTCTTCTGGACTTGCTTTCTCGGGCATAGGCTCACATACGCGTGCATACTATTCTTAGTTTTTGGTCAGCTTCTTCTATTCACACATTCAGAGGTCATCAGCATTTGAACATAAAACACCAAACCACAACTAGCTTTTTAATTTAAAATTCTGTAAGCTTGTCAATGCTGTTTCTCGCTTTACTATTTATGACATCTCCTGTGCCTTAAAAAATTCTTCCAAGTGGACAAAACTGGTACACTTTCCAGTTCTTTTCCCAAAGCAAAACTCCCATTGAAGGCTTCTTGGAAAGTTTGACTTGACTTAAAATAACAACTTTATGAATAGTACAGTGTCATCATTACACACGACTAAAGTATATTTCTTAAAGGCTGATTACAAACACTCTCAAATGCAATCTCTTCATGACACTGTTGATCTTAGGGCTCTTTATGGTTCAATATAAACCAAGCCAGGAAGGCATAATCACGCCTTTCAAAGCTATTTGAAAAATACATTAGCATACATACTGCAGCTTAAGCCTGTCAGCTTTGTCTGCAGTCACTGCATTTACTTGTTAGTTTTTAACCCAGTTGCAAAGGAAAGAAAAGTGATAAATTAAGATTATAGCACATCTGTTTCCACAGATATTGGATAAATTATGGCAGTTTAGTTAATGCAGTAAACAGCTTAAATTGTGAGAGTGATTTTTTCTTAATATATTTTGCCCGAATAGCTGGTATAGACAGATGCTGAAGAAAATGAGTTGCCTTTTTTTTTTTCCTAGTTTCTAGTAGTAGTAGTTACATCTCTCTCTAACAATATGTACCTAGTAAAAGAATTAGATTAAGTGATGTGATTGAAACCAAGATATTCTACACCCACCTACCCTCCCCTCCTATACTGGCAGAAGTGTCAAGGCCAAATCAGAAATATTAATACTATGATGAAGCACATCTAAAAGTTCAGTTCTGCAGACTACCCTTCCAGTAATAAGTGCCTCAAGAAACAGTGTAGATGATGATATGGCATTATTTCAGTTATTTGATATATATACTGGAGACAACTGTGCATAACAAGACAGGGTTATGCCAATGATAGTTTAACAAGCATTTATCTATGATAAAATAAAAATTAAAAAAAAAAAAAACAAACAAAACCAAACACCCGAACAAACCACAGGTTCCTAAGCCAGCTGCCTTGGCACATCCACAGCACTCCCCAACATGGCCAGCCTGTCCTCACAGGAGAGGCGCCACCAGCCCTTTGAGGCTCCCAACCCATCAGCCACTCGCAGACCTTGTCCTCCCCCACTAAGAGGCAAAGGGCACATCCCAGTTTGGGCTCCCCCGGCCCCAACCCAGGACCACTTAATATTCTTGTTCAGCAACACTTAAAAAGGAAAGCTGTGTTTATCTGGTGGGTATTAGCAGCGTAATGTAGGTAATTAAGTAATAATCACCTTAGAAGTGTGCCCTTATCTTAAAGCAGGAGAAAGAACAGAGACTGAAGGTTGGAGCAATTATCTCTTCCTTTAGCTCCAGGGAACCAAGCACCAAATAAGCATTTATATCAAAGTCAGTAAATAGTTTGGCCAATTACCTGTTGCCACATCCCCACTGAAGTTTGTTGATTGAAGATTGCAAGCATTTCTGTTTAGCCTTCAGCTTAGTATTTTAGAGTACCATATAGGAACTGGCTGCATTAAAAATTTATCTGTGAGTTAATGCTTAATGTCAATACAATCGGTATTCACATCTCTGTGAAAGGGGACATGTAAGAAACACTATTATTCTGCCATCAAAAACCATTTTTTATACATCTAAACACAGGGTCTGTCATGGACTGAACTGCCCTTTCAGTTCCCAAAATCTCTTGATTTGACAGAGTTGGGCAAGCAAATGTAATATACATGTTAGTATAGCATCCTGATAAACTACTCATGTTAGAATTGCAGCAAGGAGTTTCAACATGCGCTAAAGAAGTGGTTTTAGCTAGAGGTTTCCTTATTCCTATCCTCCTTCTTCCTCAAGAAGCCCTAGGAGAGTTTCAGGAATAGGTGGGCATCTCTCTCCACCTCCTTGCTCCCGCAGCGCGCAAGAGGGAGAACACAGCTGCTCTGCCAGTCCCAGCGCGTGCCTGGAACAACTCCCTCCTTTCCCCTGGTATTTAACCAGTACCATATTATGCTGCACATACTTTCAGTAAGAGTCAAAGAATAAATTTGCAAACCCACTGTCTCCCTATGAGATCTTCAGCAGGCTTAAGGAGATTTAAAACTAATGTAGCTGCAAACGTGTCAGCAAAGGCCAAATTTCAAGAAAATTAGGTTGCCAGTGGGTAATTAAGGACACTCAAGGCCAGATTTTTGCCTTTGTTGTTGGCAGCACACAAGAAAAATAATGTAATCTCTAAATTCAATTTGATTTTTTTCTTTTTTTAAAAGTAGATCAAGTACTTTTGATATGGCATCAGAGGGACAGACTTTTCAGAGATGGTCTTTTTACAAGGACTCCAAAAAGCAGAGCTATGCTTTAGCTATGGGTCTTGCCTATTCATTTGCAAGCATTAAGAACTTGTCATCTGTGATTGCCGATCTCCCATAACCCACTGACCTAAGGTGTGAATGATGAATTAATTTCTGAGATATTTACTTCTCAACTACAAAACTTTACACAGAAGTACTAAAAAACGCACCAAGAGCTATACTGACAATATGATTTAATTAGCACTGTAGGGCCCAGAGTCTAGAGCAGTTGTTCTTAAAGACTCCAGCAATGCCAGAAGGCAGGTGGCATCTAGAAATTAAGATTCCTTACAAAGTTTCCTACATGCTTTGAATTCTGGTTTTGGGCATAGACAAGAGTTTCTCACAACAGCCATGAATAGACACAAATTTCATATTTGGACTTGAGGTGGCTAACAAACACTCCTTAATTTGTCTCATTTGTAGGTCAGACTCCACAAGCACTTGAAGAGCCTTGCCATTCCATCTGAGCCTTTACAAAAACATCCCTCTTCGCAGCACAGGCGCATTTAACTCCAGACAGCCAACAGGAGCCAAAGTCAACATCACCTTTTTGTTTGGTTTCTCAAGCAATTCAGGTACTGAAACTTTCTGAAAGGTGACAGCTCAGATTTCACTCCATTTTCCATCCAGAGGGGTTAATCCCATACGTATTTCATATATGTATCTCATAGCCATGGTATATTTTCCTCAACAGGACTTAATATGACAATATCTACGTGGTCGTATAAGGGGAAAAGAAAAAAAAAAAAATAAGGGAAGAAAAGCCTAAATAACACAATACTAATACTGCTTCTGGTATGCTTTTGCTCCGCAGGTTTTTACACACCTTACCCTGTAAGGGGGTGTTCCACTAACAGAAAAAACTGTGGTCTAAAAATAAGTAAATTTAAAGCAAATCTATGTATCAGGTGTGTGGACTGAAGAGTTTAGGCCTTCCACAGAAAGAAATTAATCTTATTTCAGCCAAGAGTCTACTACTATCCACAATACAGTCAATTCTTGTCTGCATTTATTTAATGCTTCTGCATGTTAGAAGTTGTCTTTACTAGTCTGTTTAATTTTAAATTAATTGCTTGCTACCTTGTATATCTCATGTACATAATCTGAATTGGATGCTTGGTTTGCCATCCTTGCTAGCTTTTATAACTACGGGCTACCAAGGGACACCAAGATGATGAAGGAACATCTCTCCTATGAGGAAAGGCTGAGAGAGCTGGGACACTTAAGCCTGGAGAAGAAAGAGCTCAGGGGGGGATATTATCAATGTATATAAATACCTGAAGGGAGGGTGCAAAAAAGAGGGAGCCAGGCTCTTTTTAGCAGTGCTCAGTGACAGGGCCAGAGGCAATGGGCACAAAACTGAAACACAGAAGGTTCCCTCTGAAGATCAGGAAACATGTTTTTGCTGTGAGCTCGACCGAGCGCTGGCACAGGTTGCCCAGGAAAGTTGTGGAGTCTCCGTCCTCGGAGATATTTAAAATCTGTCTAGGCACAATCCTGGGTAGCTGGCTCTGGGTGGCCCTACTTGAGCAGGGGAGGCTGGGCAAGACGACCTCCAGAGGTCCAACTTCAACCACTCTGAGTCTGTGGAAGTATTTTAAGATTAAAAAGGTTCCTATTTAGACTATCAGGAGGCTTTATGCTACAAACAAGCCTTTGTACACAGTTAAAAAGTAATGAAGTATGAAATCGTATTGTTCAATTAAGTGCTTCCTAGAAACAAGCAGAGGCAGCCCCTTTCTCCAATTATCTGAATCATTGCACCAGGTTTCTAACGCATATCCTTCACTTTTCCCATCTGGCGTCACAATGTAGGAAACACAGCAGCTTTTCAGCCCGTGTCTTCCTTGCTCTTTACTCATGGTAGGTCTTTGCCTTCCTCTTCACCAGAGAGGAAAGTCTTGAACATCATTACATGGTGGAAAGGTGGCATAACTCAAGAGTGCTGGTTGGCAATGTTACAACATTGCTGGTATGATTTTCATATTCCCATTCATATTTGGTATGGAGCACTTGACTCAGATTTATTTTTACCTTTGTACGTACTTTGCACTGCTCAGCTAAAGACCCAGAGGCACACTGTGCCACACACTCATAATTTCACCATTAATGATAGCAAGGCGGTCTCTTCCAGCCACCTCTGCCTCAACCATTTTAGGTGCAGTAATGGCACAGCTGAAAGTGAACCCAATCGCTCCTCTGAAAATACGTCAAGGGTGTGTACGAGGGAGGGCAGTATAAAAATGCTAAAATGATTTCAGATCTTGCAAAAATTTGTATAAGCGGGATAATAAAATTATAAAAACAGAATAAACACCCCAATTCCCACTAAAAACTATACGTTATCAGTTTGAGTCTCAGTATTAAATTGATTGACATAAGCTGTGCTAATATGGAATGAAAGTTTAGCTTCAGGCTCTTCAGGAGAGACAGGCAAGGGAAACGAGGAGGAGGTGTTGCCTTATATGTTGATGAGCAGCTGGAATGTATGGAGCTCAACCTGGGGGAGGATACCGAGCCAACTGAGAGCCTATGGGTCAAGATTACAGGGAAATCGGGAGCAGGGGACATTACAGTGAGGGTATGCTACAGGCCACCCGACCAGGAAGACCAAGTGGATGAAGCCCTCTACAGACAGATAAGGGCGGCATCACGTTCACAGACCTTGGTTCTCATGGGTGACTTCAACCACCCTGACATCAGTTGGAAGGATAACACAGCCAGGCACAGGCAATCCAGGAGGTTCCTGGATTGCATTGAGGACAACTTCCTTCTCCAAGTGGTTGAGGAGCCGACGAGGAGAGGAGCCATGCTGGACCTTGTTCTTACCAACAAGGAGGGGCTGGTTGACAGGGTCAAACTCAAGGGTAGCCTGGGCTGTAGTGACCACGAAATGGTTGAGTTTGAAATCCTCAAGGCAATGAAGAAGGTGCGCAGCAGGCTGATGACCCTGGACTTCAGGAGAGCTGACTTTGGCCTCTTGAAGAATCTGCTTGGTATGGTGCCGTGGGATGAAGCGCTGGAAGGAAGAGGGGTCCAAGAAAGTTGGTTAATATTCAAGGACCACCTCCTCCAAGCACAGCAGCAATGCATTCCTACAAAGAGGAAGGCAGGCAGAAAAGCCAGGAGGCCTGCGTGGATGAACAAGGAGCTCCTGGAACTGACCAAAAGAAAAAAGGAGGCCTACAGGGAGTGGAGACAGGGGCGGGTAGCCTGGGAGGATTACAGAGGAATCGTTCAAGCAGCTAGAGAGCAGGTTAGACAAGCTAAAGCCCAGCTAGAACTAAATCTGGCCAGGGACATTAAGACAAACAAAAAATCCTTCTATAGGTATATCAGCGAGAAAAGAAAGACTAGGGAAAATGTAGGCCCTCTCCGGAAGGATACGCAAGAACTGGTCACCCGGGACAGCGACAGAGCTGAGGTACTCAATGACTTTTTTGCCTCAGTCTTCACAGACAAGGACAGCAGCCGCACTGCCCAAGACGCAGATTGCAAAGGAGAGGATTGGGAAAACGGAGCACCGCCCACTGTAGAGGAAGATAAAGTGAGAGACCACCTGAGGAACCTGAAGGTGCACAAGTCCATGGGACCTGATGAGATACATCCGCGGGTCCTGAGGGAACTGGCAGATCAAGTCGCGAAGCCACTAGCCATCATATTTGAGAAGTCATGGCAGTCTGGCGAGGTTCCTGCCGACTGGAAAAGGGGAAACATAACCCCTATTTTCAAAAAGGGAAACAAGGAAGACCCGGGGAACTACAGGCCAGTCAGTCTCACCTCTGTGCCTGGCAAGATCATGGAGCAGATCCTCCTGGAAACTCTGCTGAGGCACACAGAAAACAAGGAGGTGATTGGCGAGAGCCAACATGGCTTCACCAAGGGCAAGTCATGCCTGACAAATTTGGTGGCCTTCTACGAAGGGGTTACAGCGGCAGTGGACAAGGGAAGATCTGCTGATGTCATCTACCTGGACTTGTGCAAAGCGTTTGACACTGTCCCACATGATATCCTGGTCTCTAAATTGAAGAGACATGGATTCGATAAGTGGACCACTCGGTGGATAAAGAACTGGCTGGACGGTCGCACTCGAAGGGTTGCGGTCAACGGCTCGGTGTCCAAGTGGAGAGCAGTGATGAGTGGCGTTCCTCAGGGGTCGGTACTGGGACCCGTACTGTTCAACATCTTTGTTAGCAACATGGACAGTGGGGTAGAGTGCACCCTCAGCAAGTTTGCTGATGATACCAAACTGTTTGGTGAGGCAGACACGCTGGAGGGGAGGGATGCCATCCAGAGGGACCTGGACAGGCTGGAGAGGTGGGCCCAAGCCAACCTCATGCAGTTCAACAAGGCCAAGTGCAAGGTCCTACATCTGGGTCGGGGCAATCCCAAGCACAAATACAGGCTCGGTGGGGAATGGCTGGAGAGCAGTCCTGAGGAGAAGGAGCTGGGTGTGCTGATTGACGAGAAGCTCAATATGAGCCAGCAATGTGCAATCGCAGCCCAGAAGGCCAACCGTATCCTGGGCTGCATCAAAAGAAGTGTGGCCAGCAGGTCAAGGGAGGTGATTCTGCCCCTCTACTCTGCTCTGGTGAGACCCCACCTGGAGTACTGCATCCAGCTGTGGAGTCCCCAACATAAGAAGGACATGGACCTGCTGGAGCACGTCCAGAGGAGAGCCACGAGGATGATCAGAGGGATGGAGCACCTCTCCTATGAGGAGAGGCTGAGAGAGTTGGGGCTGTTCAGCCTCGAGAAGAGAAGGCTCCGGGGAGATCTTATTGCGGCCTTCCAGTACCTAAAGGGGGCCTACAGGAGAGCTGGGGAAGGACTTTTTACAAGGGCATGTAGTGATAGGACGAGGGGAAACGGCTTTAAGTTGGAAGAGGGCAGGTTTAGATTAAACATTAGGAAGAAGTTTTTCACTTTAAGGGTGGTGAGGCACTGGCACAGGTTGCCCAGAGAGGTTGTTGAAGCCCCGTCCCTGGAGGTGTTCAAGGCCAGGCTGGACATGGCCTTGGGCAACCTGGTCTAGGGGGAGGTATCCCTGCCTATGGTAGGGGGGTTGGAACTCGATGATCTTCAAGGTCCCTTCCAACCTAAACCATTCTGTGATTCTAAAAAGCCACTCTAAAGAGACCGCATTCCTTGTTAGCCTATGGACGAAGCAAGGACCTGTGAAGAAGCTCCGAATACTCTCAAGACAGCTGCTAGTCTCAGGAAAAGGAACAGACCTCCCTAGTCCTGTCACACAAGCAATTACATAAAAGGCAAGGCAACCTCTTTTCTGGGAAGGGTAAGGTTAAGTAATACTACATTCACCTCAATGGGGAGGGAGGAGGAAATAAAAAATAATAAGCCGTTAAAAGAAATGAAAGCAGTATATTATTGTCATGTGGGACACTCCTATGAGGGAGAGAGGCAAGCAAAAGCTAAGTGTTAGGCAACCGATACAGCCTTCTGGGGCTCTCAGTTTGAAAGCAGTATCAGGGCAAAAGCCTGGGGAAGCTGACTACCCTACATTTTATGCAGCTGGGCATTGCACAACCTACTAATTTGAGGGTCTGTTTTTCACCTGGGCTCCACAGCATCAAACAGGTCTTTTGCAAATACCACCCTGGCCACGCTGGAACTTAACACTCTACCTCCAACTTGTGACCAAGATGTGACTTGAAATACCTTTCATTGAAACAGCAAGGGGAAAATAACAGCAACTTGCACACAGTGCTGGTATTTTCCAAAGGTGTTACAAATTAAATTATTCCATTTTAAGTCACAAGCATCCCTACAGTTTCTCCTACTCTCTTCCCTGGTTGCTCAACAGCAAGACAAGTCTTTGAAGTCCACTCAGTAAAAATATTGCTGAGAAAAGGTTCATCGGTTTGTACTTCTGCTTTGCTCTTGGGAAACTCAATATCAGCTTAGCCTCCTGCGTTTCCAGATTTGCCAGTTGTGAGCCACAGCTCTCATTTAAATAGAGAAAGATACTAATGTTGTAAAAGAGTCACCAGAAAAGGCAACTCCCCATGCACTTTGGTGCAAACTGGGAGGCTTCACTGAATTACTTGTACTGCAAATATCCACATTCAAATTGGAACAGAGCCAAAACCCAGAACTCTTTGGCTGTCAGGGAGGGTTTAAGAGGGACCAGACCTGATTGCTACAAGTGCTGTAAGTTAGATTCGGAGACAATCTTCTGGCTTGCATGCCATCAAAAGTTCACAGTTACGAGTAGTCCCAAGCGGCTTCAGTTTCAAGAATGTCAGACTCAAACAAGGGGAGCTATTCTTACCAGGTCCTTATTTCAAGCCAGAGATTTTTTTTGGAAAAAAATACAATATTCCTAAAACACATGATTTGTTATCAAATCCCAACCCCTACCTACAAATCCAACGTGATTTGATCTTAGTACGGTCTATTTATTTTGTCTCTATTTATTACTGGTAAAGCCTGAAAGGAATCAGCTTTTGCCCTGCAGCAATAGATAATCTCTGGAGGCCCTAAGGGTATATCACCTACTTCTGTAATTTCATCCTGTAAGAGGCCATGCAGCTACCCAAACCAGAGCATCTCAGGTCTCTTGTATACCAGTGAGGCTTACAAATCATTACTGCTGGCATCTGAAGCTACAAAGTACCCCACAACATACTGACAAACAACATGAATTTACTGCAGTTGAACCAGATTATTTTCAGCTTTCACTCTAGTTTTTAGATAAGGGACATATCAGCAGGCACTGCTTCCTCACCTTCTCTCTCCCAAAGGTAAAAGCGAGGATCGTGGCCATGCAGACACAACTAATCTTCCAACCACTGCATTCTGGTGCCAGGCAACACACGTTTACCCTTCCAGCCACCTCCAAGCCTCTTCAGCAGCTGCTATGGTGAGCTTTCCTTCCCCTTCCAGCTCGGGCTGCTCCCCTCTGCTTTCCCAGCCCCAGGACTACCACCATTCCCACCCCACAGCAAGACACCAGCCCACCTTACCATGAGCTCGAGCTCAAGCTCCAGCTCCATCCCCACAGAGGGCTGCTTGGACACAAACCAGAGCAAACCTCAGAGCAAAGAACAAGCAAAACGAGCCAGTGAGGAGCTAATTGCTTCTTCATCAGGCACAGATGGGAGGAGGCTGAGCCCTCACAGCTGAGGCTCAGGCCAGCTGCCCCCACTTTGGACAGCCCCACACAGGGCTTGTATGAACCATGGCAGCTCTTGTCTGCTTGCAGTACTGGTCTTGTCTTTGCTCTTCCCTACCAAATTTTTGTCTCCTGTGTGCTGCTGGCACAACTACACTTTTTTCTAGGGAAAGGGAGAAGCTGGTGGCTGAGCTGCAGGGTAAAGCGGGATCCCTGCAGTGACTAAAGCAGATGGGAGATGTATGATGCAGTCCTGTTTTGATGTCTGAGAGAGCTTATCTTGGTTCAAAAGTCACATCAGAGCATGCCTCGGAGAAAGCAAGCCGCCTGCCTTTCTCAGAAACATCAGATAATTTTTCCACCGTGCTGGCACTGCAACATCCCCGAGCTGTGTGTCGAGGGTTCCTGACCAGCAATGCTCATCGTAACGCTGCTTCAGCTGGTCAGAGCTGACCCTTACTTTTGAGATGTTTGGTGCTGGATTTGATTATCTTGTATTTTATCTGTGATCTTTATTCCCCCGAGGGTTGCTTAAACACGTTTCTGATGATGAGGGTAAAAGACAGCACTGAAGATAAAGAGATTGTCCCTCATGGATTATGAATTTAACTTAGCAAGTCTAAATTCTACTGATCTAGATTCATTGAGTGTAGTCTAATCAAGTCAAAATTATTACCTTGGGGGTATGAATGATACATATATAATATAAAGATACCATTTCATTTTCCAGTCAAAGTCTATAAATATATACTGTATATTTATGTTTGTGAAGAGATGAATAAAAATTACAGAGACACTCTGAAACAAGTTCCAAGAAAATGTTTGTCATACCTATCATCATGTGGGCTATACATGTCATACATTGCAGAAAAATATTTGCATTGTGTTATTTTCACATCCACTTTTAGGGACTGTTTAGTGCTTTTTTCACTCTTCTTTGAGTGACAACATCAGGCCAGCAGGGCTTCAAATGTGTGAAAAATGCTACAAAAGTGTTCTCAGAGTCACAGAACGGTCAGGGTTGGAAGGGACCTCTGGAGATCATCTAGTCCAACCCCCCTGCCACAGCAGGGACACCTACAGCAGGTTGCACAGGACAGCATCCAGGCGGGTTTTGAATGTCTCCAGTGTGGGAGACTCTACAATCTCTCCGGGCAGCCTGTTCCAGTGCTCTGCCACCCTCAAAGTAAAGAAGTCCCTCCTCATGTTAAGATGGAACTTCCTATGTTCAAGTTTGTGCCCATTACCTCTTGTCCTACCACTGGGCACTACTGAAAAAAGACTTTCCATGGACCTGGTACCCTCCCTTTAACTATTTATAAGTATTGATAAGATCCCCCCTCAGTCTTCTCTTCTCCAGACTAAAAAGCCCCAAGTCCCTCAGCCTTTCCTCATAGGAAAGATGCTCCAGTCCCCAATCATCTTTGTAGCCCTCTGCTGGACTCTCTCCAGCAGTTCCCTGTCCTTCTTGAACCGGGGAGCCCAGAACTGGACACAGTACTCCAGATGCGGACTCACCAGGGCAGAGTAGAGGGGGAGGATGACCTCCCTCGACCTGCTGGCCACGCTCTTCTTGATACACCCCAGGATGCCATTGGCCTTCTTGGCCACCAGGGCACATTGCTGGCTCATGGTCATCCTGTTGTCCACCAGGACTCCCAGGTTCCTTTCCACACCACTGCTCTCCAGGAGGTCAGCCCCCAACCTGTACTGATGCATGGGGTTACTCCTCCCCAGATGCAGTACTCTACATTTGCCCTTGTTGAATTTCATAAGGTTCCTCTCCGCCCAATTCTCCAGCCCGTCCAGGTCACGCTGAATACTGATGCAGCCTTCCAGCATGTCAGTCACTCCTCCCGGTTTTGTGTCATCAGCAAACTTGCTGATGGTACACTCCATCCCTTCATCCAGGTCATTGATGAATATATTGAACAGGACTGGACCCAGTACTGACCCCTAAGGAACACCACTTGTTACTGACCTCCAGCTAGACTCTGCACCACTAACCACAACCCTCTGAGCTCTATCTGTCAGCCACTGTCCAAGTCAACACACTTTCCATTCATCTAACCCATACTTCCTAAGCTTGCCTGTGAGGATGATGTGGGAGATGGTGTCAAAAGCCTTCCTGAAGTCAAGATAGACAACATCCACTGCCTTCCCCTCGTCCACCTATCCAGTCGCGCCATTGTAGAAGGCTATCAGATTAGTCAGACATGACTTCCTCTTGGTGAATCCATGTTGACTACTTCTGATAACCTTTTTTTCCTCTACATGCTTGGAGATGATGCCCAGAACAAGCTGTTCCATCATCTTTCCAGGGATGGAGGTGAGGCTGACTGGCCTGTAGTTTCCCTGGTCATCATTCTTGTCCTTTTTGAAGGCTGGAGTGACATAGGCTTTCCTCCAGTCCTCAGGCACCTCACCTGATCTTCAGGACCTATCAAAGACGATGGAGAGCAGCCCAGCAATGACTTCCACCAGCTCCCTTGCCACTCACAGGGGCATCCCATCAGGCCCCATGGACTTGTGGGTATCCAGTTTACTTAATTGTTTTCTAACTTGTTCCTCTTCAACCAAGGGAAAGTTTTCCTTCCTCCAGACTTTCTTTGTTACCTGTAATGTCTTTGAATCCTGAGGGCTGACCTGAGCTGTGAAGACAGAAGCAAAGAAGGCATTCAGCAACTCTGCCTTCTCTGAATCATCTGTCACCACAGCACCTGTCTCATTCAACTGTGGGCCCACATTTTCATTGGTTTTCCTTTTGCCTCCTATATACTTAAGAAACCCTTCCTATTGGCCTTGACATCCCTTGCCAGGTTCAATTCGAAGGCTGCCTTGGCTCTCCTTGTTTCATCCCTGCATACTCTGACAGTGTTCCTATACTCATCCCAAGTGGTCAGTCCCTTCTTCCACCTGAGCTTTTTCAGAAGTTCCCTGCTCAACCATGCAGGTCTCCTGCTTCCCTTGCCCGATTTCTTGCTCTTAGGGATGCACCTATCCTGAGCTTGGAGGAATTGATGCTTAAATATCCGCCAGCTCTCTTGAGACCCCCTACCGTCTAGAGCCCTCTCCCATGGGATTTCTCCAATCACTTCCTTGAAGAGATCAAAGTTAGCCCTCCTGAAGTCTAACGTTTCAACCCTAGTTGTCATTTTGTGCATACTGCACTTAATCCTGAACTCTGTCTTCTCATGATCACTGCAGCCAAGTCAGGCCCCAACCTTAACATCCTCCACCAGTCCCTCTTTGTTTGTCAGTACTATGTCCAGTAGTACCCCTCTCCTTGTGGGCTCCTCCACCACCTGAGTCAAAGAGTTAACATCAATGCACTGGAGGAACCTCTTAGACTGTACATGCCTAGCTTTGTAGCCTTCCCAGCAGATATCAGGGTGATTGAAGTCCCCCATGAGAACCAAGGCCTGTGATTGTGAGGTGACTCTCACCTGTCTGTAGAAGGCCTCATCAACTTCCCCATCCTGATCAGGTGGCCTGTAATAAACACCCACAACAGTGTCTCTCATGTTACCCTGCCCCTTGATCCTTACCCACAAGCTCTCAACTTGCTCTTCATCCGCCCCCAGGGAGAGCTCAATACGTTCCAGTTGCTCTCTCACATAAAGAGCAACTCCACCACCTCGCCTTGCTGGCCTATCTTTCCTAAAGAGAACATAGCCCTCCATGACAGCGTTCCAGTCATGTGAGCTATCCCACCATGTCTCAGTAATTGCAATGAGATCATGGCCCTGTGACCACACACAGGTCTCTAACTCCTCTTGTTTGTTCCCCATGCTGTGCATATTAGTATATAAGCATTTCAGAGTGTGTAGTTTTTGCCCTAGAGGGGTGGTGGGCCTTCTGATTCTCAAAAATACTAGCACTCTGCCCCACAAGTGCTGAGCTGCTACACTCGGGTGCCTCTCTAGTGAGCCCAGTTACATCCCCATCCCCCTTCCAATCTAGTGTAAAGCTCTCTCAATGAGCCCTGCTATCTCTAGTCCTAGAACCCTTTTCCCCCTGCAAGACAGGCTTTTCCCATCTGCTACCAAGCAGGCCTGGTGTTCTGTAAATCAGGCCATGATCAAAGAACCCAAAACGCTGCCGGTAACACCAGGTTCGGAGCCAGTCATTGACATGGTGGCTCTTCCTGTTTACTCCCTCATCATTCCCTGCAACTGGAGGGATAGAGGAGAACACGACTTGTGCTCCCTATCCCTTAACCAGTTGTCCCAAAGCCCTGAAAACTTTCTTGATTGCCCTCGGACTTCTTCTCACTACGTCGTCGCTGCCTACCTGAAAAACTAAAAGGGGATAATAATCTGATTGCTGCACCAGGGAAGGAAGCTTCTTCTTAACGTCATTAACCCAGGCCCCAGGGAGGCAGCAAACCTCCCTATATAGCGGGTCTGGTCTACAAATCAGGCCTTCTGTGCCCTTTAGAATTGAGTCACCTATTACAATGACTCATCTTTTGTTTTTTACTGAGGCAGTTTTAATTTGGGGTTGGTCCAATGAGGCCTCGAGGACACCTCCAAACTGGGAGGATTATCATCCTCACTGTTGTTTGGTTCCTCTTGCAGAGCACTGTATCTGTTCAGCAATGGGACCTCAGAAGGTGTGGTAGCTGGCAGGCTGATGTGCCTGTGGCACCTGTTACATTGGGCAGGAACATCTCATCATTGTCCCCTGTCCTCCAAGCTACCCTGTTCAGCCGGCTGGGGAGAGGAGTGGGAGTTCTCTGTAGCAGGGGCTCTGTCTGTCTGCTGGGTTTCTGTAATGGGTGACAGAGTATGACTCCTCGCGTCGATCTCCCTCTTGCATTCCCTGATAACCCTCAACCTACTTACTTCGTCCCTGAGCTCCATCACTAAGCGTAGGAGCTCCTCTACCTGGGCACACCTGCCACAGGCATGCTCACCACTGCCATCAGACACAGGCATGAGAGCAGGGCACACCCTGCAGCCTGATGCCCGGGTGGCAGCGTGTTCGCACGAGAGCTCCATCTGCGAAGCAGCATCAGCGCTGGTGCGTGCACAGTTCATCTACACCATAGTCTTCTTGTGAGCAGGGAAAAGCTGATCTTGAGCTGGAATAAAGTGCTGGTTTCATCTTTTAAAAAGCTCTGGGCTGAGTTTGTTTGTTTGTCGTGGTCTGTTACATGTTGTGCACAAGAGGCAGAAGTATATGTCATGAATCAAACAGGGCCCACCAGACTGCGTCGGTCTGAGCCATTACTGGACAGCTGGGCCTGAAGTGTGCTATTCAGATCACTCCACAGCTGGAAGTATGTAGAAGAGCTTAGAAAAAAAAACCATATTTTTTTTTTCCAAAGCAGTAGATAAATACTGGCATTGGAGATAAGTCCCCTTGCTAGGTATAACCAGCTGTTCCATGCTAACAAGCTGCCCTGCAGTATGAATGGATGGGAACGCACTCTGTATAATACCTGTTGCTGCAAAAGCAATAAAGAAAAGTTTATAAAGGAGTACCACCCTGTACTGCACTCTGTAAGTAAAGGCTTCTAATTTTCTGTTAGTTCTTTTCTCCTTAACTTAAAAAAAAAGCAACCCACAATTCAAAATATATGGCTGGGATTATTGTTCTGCATTAATGATGTGCTTTTGGAGGATACATGCAGGGAAGGCTAGGTCAGCCCCTTTGTCTATAAACCCTGTTATTCAAGGATTTCTAACATACGTGTAATAGATACTTGTGCCAGGTATTGTATGAGGTACTGTGCTGAAATTTGGGTGGAGAAACTCAGCTGGGAGCTATTTTTTTATACGTTGAAAGAGAACAAATAAAAAGAATGACAGCCTTCAAGTTGTATTTGGTGAACATTCATTATCTTCTGCTCTCCTGGTTATTCACTTTGTATGAGCAATACGTTCTTACCCATAAACTCATGAATCTGGGAAACCGTTGATGCCTAAAATGTTATGGTTTAGAGATACTACATTTAGCAAGTGAGTGGGACAAAGAATTACACTAAAGTTTTGTAGTTAAAATAAGTAATTCCTGAGTGGTGAGTGTGGGTGGGTAATCTGCATAAGAGCAGAGAGCAAGGAGAGCGGTTATGTGCTTGAAAGGAGCTCACTTCTTCCTTGCTCAGAACAAGACAGTGCTTGGAGCTTCAGCATCCAGCAGAGCCGTGGGGGCACACAGCCATGGTTCATGCCACAAGGTCCACATTCCCAAACCTGTAGCCAACAGACCAGAACACCGTTGGTCTGAGGAAAGCAAAGAGCCAGAGTGGTAACACAGGAACCTGGCAATGGGAAAGGAGCCTGGACACGTGCCGAGCAAGCACTGACATCTCAGGAGTCAAAAGCAAACCCCAAAGAACCAAAGTGCAGTAAAGGCTGTGCGAGGAAGGACCTTAAACAAAGACTTGCTGCAGCCGGATCTGCAATGCAAATGTTACCAGGAACACCAGTACCCCACCGGCAGCAGAGCAACAGTCTATTAGTCAGTTAGTCACATTCTGGTTAGATGATCTCAGAGGTCCCAGCATCACTGCTCCTTTCTCTCACAGTGCCTGCTGTGCCCAGACAGGCGTACTACTCTGCAAGGCTCTGCGAGTGAGGTGGGAGGAAGGTGACCCTTGTATTCCCTTGACTCAACAGTGCAAAAATGCCAGAGAGCAGCGATTAGTCACACTGCTGGCAGAAGTCAGCTGGGTTTCCATACTTAACGCATTGCATTTTTAATTTTGGGTTTTCTTTTTACCACTATGAGTACAGACAAGAGTCCCGTGTGACTTTTTAAAATTATTTTGAAGTCTGCAAGCCTTGTGCACCCCCTTCAGCACGGCTTTTCCCTGCTAGGAAGTATCAGAAAAATGGCACAAAACCAAATTAAAGTAACAGGTAAAGCAATAGCTGCGTGTTAGCCAGAGTCCCCAGGCGCTCCAGTTGTATTGCTAACATTGCCTCCACCAGGAAGCCAGGAGTGATACTTTCTGATGGAACCCAAACATTAGCTAGACATCCCAGGGTTTTCAAACGGTTTCATGATACACATATGAATACAAATACACACATGACTAAATGGCTTGCAGCAAAGTTCTTGTTTTGACTGTCTGGTTAGTGCTGGCTCTACTTAGTAATTAAAGTCCCAGGACTACTGGTAATGCTTAAAATAAGAGTTGTACTTGCTCAGTGAGCATCAGAGCTAAGCCAGTATCCTGCTTGGAGAACTCTGTCTTCATTTGATTCCCTGCTGATAAGATGTATAACATGTCTTCTGCTTACTTGAGATGCTTGCTGACCCCTTATTGTAAATAGGATAAGAGTATTGCTGTTTCTGCATTGAAATGATTAACACAGTAGTAGCATTTGGAACCAATATTTGTCTGTAACGGCTACAGACAGAGGGCTTTTGTTACTCCTGGCTTTTAGTTTACTGATACTGCGGTTGGGTAGTGGAGAGTTTTCAGCTCTCCTTTGGAAACCTTTTTACCATTGCCTAGGAACTCCTTGCCCTGAAGGTGTACAAATATTTATGAAGTATCAGTAATAGCTCTGCTGATGCTAACAGGATTGTTAGAGAGCTGCTGTGCATGCCAGTCACTTGCCTCTTCTACATATTTTTGTACTGATGGGAGGCAAAATGTAGTACAAATCAATGATGTCTCTCTTTGGCGGGCCTAACCAGTGACACTGTCAATACAGAAAGAGTTGTGAGAAAATACCTTTAAAATCAGATATAGTTGAAGGTTATCTTGATTGTCTATTACTTAATTTATGGTGTTGCAGGAGTCACTGCTATATGTAAGGGCAATAGCCAGGGGGAGTGGGATGAGCAGAACATGAGCTATAAAAATTAGTAAATTGTTTAAGCCACTGTTGTTGCTGTGTGGGATGAACTGAAGTAGTAAAGACTCTGATGATCCACACGGTTGATGAAATTACCACTTAGGTATGACAAGGCTCTAAACTCTGGGTTTTCTATAACAGAGACTGCAAATTAGATTTACAGGTTAATGTAACTATAAAAGTGTCTTCTTTAAATAGTGCTCACTTTGAGATTATTTGACTGAATGTGATAGCTACAGAAGATGCATAATTATCATAAAAAGTAAAAACAAAGTAATTGTTCTAAAAGCAAGGCAAACTTGTAAAAAATATCCAGCGTAAGCTTAATTTCAGACTATTTTGTTCCAATTACTGGTATGTATTTAGAAAATATCTACTTAAATGAGAATTGCTTTAGCCTCTCATTTAAACTGTAAAACATTTTCTGTGATAGCTTCTTTTCATTTTTTAATTGATTGGTAAATTAATGCAAGCTGTAACTGAGATAACGGCGCAAAATGATGCAATCAGGAGAATTAAAATCGTAGACGAAGTATGGTAGGTTTACTGAATTTTGAAGCTTGCCTTCTTACTTGCAACATGTCTGGCATCAAAGATTGTGTCCGTCCTTGTCTCATGGAGGGTTTAAGGAGCAGAGCTGAAGTAGGGTCCCTGGGGTTCTGTCATGGAGCACACATCTAAATTCGCAATGCAGATGTGCAGGCCACATTGAACTGTGTCCCCAGGAATATGCCACAACCACTCCCAGGTGGACACTAGAATTGTGGCTCAGTGACAGTTCACCATCATGTGTCTGCTGCTCTCATGTTTCACCTGTCCCTGTGCTGCCACACTGGGTGCACAGCCTGCGGAAAGCCAGGGAGTGACACACCTCCACAGCTTGGTCTGTGGCGAGGTGGCAGGAGGGATGGCCCTCGGTGCCGGGAGCCCAGCGGGGCGGTGTGACTTGTCATGCCATGTCCTCTTTCTGTCTGATGAGACACTGTCGTGGGGAGAGCAGCTGAGGCAATCGGGATTTTTATTTTGTTTATGTGGGGGATTTGGGTTCTTCTGGTTGCTTGGGTTTTTATTTATTTTGCAAAATGAATCATGTTTAGGAAAGTTTTGATATCCGTGTTAATTTTCTTCTCCTGAAAGTGGAGAGAGAACATGTCTCCAAGGTATGAAGAAGATACTTACTTGACAAAAACAGGTTGAGTCAGACACTTGGAACAGGCAGTTTGCTGGATAGCACAGCACTGTACTGCAGTACCTTACTGATAAACTCAAGGAAAGGCAGATAGGATTGGTTTTCTTTTTCTCCTGTATTTTCGTCTGTCTGTCATTGACGTTCGTATGGACTGGTACAGTTTTGTACTAATTCTTGTTACAATACCTCACATTACTGATTATTTCTGTAACTTGCAGATAATTGTACTTCCTACCACAGTATGATCTTCCTTCAGTCAATAGATATGTCAGATATGAAACTTAAAATAGTTGGTTTTAGCTTTTATTCATTTGACATTACGTGTGTCAGGGTGTCTAGGAAGCAGCTCCTGCCTTTTGCCCCATATGGGAATATCGTTGCTACCATGGCACTGGGGAAGAAGTCCAAGTTCAGGGTCTTGCTCTGGCTCCACAGTTTAATAAAACCAGTCCTAGTTGCAAATCCCTCTCCCACCTTTGTTACCTCTGTAAATGGGATTTAGGGAATAATAAGATTTAAGCTGTATTACCTCTTCAAAGGCAGAGAGTAAATGAGGGTAGTTCCATTCTACAAAGGTGATCGGTCATTAACTTTGAGTTGGATGCTCTAGCTTTTGCAGCTGCACTGAGCAGAAGATGGGATGATTAAAAACATAAATATCAGTGCAGCAAGTTATGTTTTTAGAATCTAATTACAGCTATGCATCAAAACTCTCACCTGTAAACCTGGCCTGTAGCCTGCTTGGCTGTGGAAGTACCACAAAAGGTGTCCCTATAAGTCTCGGTATTAGCAGTAATGCTCTACTGGGGTTTGTTTGCTACAAACAAGAAAGCCATCAGAGTTAAGTCTTGGAGAGACAGTTAAGCTTGGATTGTGTTCCCAGAGACTAGTTATTCATCTTTTTTCACCATGCTACTGTTTCCTAAACAACAAAAGAAAATCGAAGCTTCAGCCCCAAATCCTGCTTTTATTTTCTTTCCCTTTTCTCTTGAAAGAAGGATAAACAGAGGCATGCCTGCTTATTGCTTTGGTTCTGACAGGGGTTTGACTGGCTAGGTCCCACCCTTGCACATAACAGGCTACGCCTGCATCTCAAGGTATAACCCACCTACCCAATTTCAGACAGTTACGGAATAGGGTAAAAAATATAACTAGAGAATACTAGAGAAAAAAACCCAACAACTTATAAACCCAGTGAGGAAGTGCTTAATGCAATGTGCAGAGAAGTGACGACTCAGCCAGCCAGGCAGCCAGCTGTCTGTGTGCTAGGAAAGAGAAGAGGATGGAGTTCTGTCTCAGCGGGAACTAGTTGCCTCTATTAGAAAGGCCCCTGGAGGAGGATTTCAGGGCCAGGCCTGCTGCTGGTGAATGTGCTTGGTAAACACCAGTGCTTGCCCTACCTGTAGAACCCAAGTGCTCAACCATGGGCTGCTCCTCAGTAGCTGTATGTCAATGATGGTGAGAAAAGCAGGGGGACTTTGGAGTCTCGTACACTCAGTACACAGTGACTTACTGGCGATTGCCTATGAGCAAAAAATGCACATCTACTTTGGCACTTTTTCAAAATCAAAGCATAAAATCCTTTTTCTTTCCAACAGCACTTTTAGTGCAATGAGAGAGGGAACTTCCTTGTATGTAGTTGGGGTGTTAATCTAGGCAGCCATTTTAATGAGAAACAAACATCTTTTAATGCCAGCAGTGAGAACTGCCAATCTCCAGTGAGACAGGGGGATGTATGATTCTGTCAATCCTGTTTTGCAATGCAGCCATCTTCTTCCCATACCACCATCTCGCTGTGCTGCCAGCAAACACGACATCTGAAATATCGCAGTCAAGTCTCGGGAGTCAAAACATATCATTAATAATACAGAGCATTCTTTGAAGAGACCTAATCCACTGCAATGATGGGACGGAATAAGATGTGGGAATGCAGATCTAAAGCAATCAAATATTCTTGGATCTTTACAACAAGGATACTGTGAGGAGGAGGGAAAATTAAAATTTGTTGTAATCAAAATAGGCAGCGCAAATATTTACAGTGAATTATTCATAATCACATATCACTGCATGATCTCACAACAAGTTTTCAAGCAGGCATCTTTTCCTATTGCTCTGTTAATAGACCAGATTTCTAGAAGGCTGCAATTTTGAATTGCTCTGAATTACCTGAAGTGATAGCTCTTTCCTTAGCTTATGAATTCATTCTGATCAATTTATAACCTCTAACTCCTGATACACCTTGTTCTGCAATTCATTCCCCACAGTGATCATCTGTAAGCATACCTGATTAGTGACTTAGAACCAGTTTAATTTAGGGATGGATTTGGGTCTCTTAACAGCTGTGATAAAATAATAATTTTGTTTTATTAAGTGGAGTGTGATCTTTTATTTTTATAACAGGTCTTTAATGAGTAGACTAAAAAAATATTCCTGAATCCAGTAGCATTACAACAGCTGATATCTGCATTTACTGTAATTACCCAGAAAAACAAAGCTTTTGATCACCACCCGTCGACCTGGCTACCATTAGCAGCTCTGCCCCATGCAGAGTCTCACCAGAGATTTATCTTGGTGTTTTTCAAATTGACCTGACTTTTCATATCCATAAATATCTGCAAGCACAGACTTGTTAATAGGAGTCAGAGCACTTTTTATTCAGTTCAAATCTCTAATTGATAAAGCTTACAAACGAGATTTTTATTGTTGGGAATACACTTATGAGTTGCATAGAATACGTTCAGTTAACAGTTGCTTATTCCAGAAAGTTCGTGCAAAATATTAAAGGTTGCAGTAAAATTATTTTGTAGTTATCAAGTTTGCTTTATCTGCTCCTTCTGTTCAGAGATAGTTTTATTTTCCTCTCAAAATGTTCTATAACTCTTGGAATCCTAAGGATTTTTTTTTTATGTACTATTTCTAAACAATGCTAAACCATATCGAAGTGCTTTCACAGCTGCATATCACAAAGCATATATCATGTGGCACAACTTTCTTGAAGTGGTTCTTTGTGACCTGTGTTGAGCCTAAGATGGACTGCAAGAAGTGAAAGTCAAACCCATTTTTATCAGAAGACATGGTTAATCACTGAAATAAACTACAACATCAGGTACTCTGTTTTCTTAATCCTTAAACATTGTCCCACACGATATCCTGGTCTCTAAATTGGAGAGGCATGGGTTTGACAGATGGACCACTTCGTGGAAAAACAACTGACTGGACAGTTGCACTCAAAGAGTTGCCACTGACGGCTCGATGTCCCAGTGGAGACCAGTGACAAGTGGTGTTCCTCAGGGGTCGGTACTGGGACCTGTACTGTTCAAGATCTTTGTTGGAGACTTGGACAGTGGGATCAAGTGCACCCTCAGCAAGTTTGTCAATGATACCAAGCTGTTTGGCAAGGCAGACACGCTGGAGGGGAGGGATGCTGTCCATAGAGACCTGGACAGCCTGGAGTGGTGGGCCAATGCCAACCTCATGAAGTCCAACAAGGCCAAGTGCAAGGTCCTACATCTGGGTTGGGGCAATCCCAAGCACAAATACAGGCTTGGCAGGGAATGGATTGAAAGCAGCCCTGAGGAGAAGGACCTAGGTGTGCTGATTGATGAGAAGCTCAACATGAGCCAGCAATGTGTGATTGCAGCCCAGAAGGCCAACCTTATCCTGGGCTGCATCAGAAGAAGCGTGGCCAGCAGGTCGAGGGAGGTGATTCTGCCCCTCTACTCCACTCTGGTGAGACTCCACCTGGAGTACTGCATTGAGCTCTGGAGCTCCCAACATAAGAAGGACATGGACCTGCTGGAGGGGGTCCAGAGGAGGGCCACGAGGATGATCCGAGGGCTGGAGCACCTCTGCTATGAAGAAAGGCTGAGAGAGATGGGGTTGTTCAACCTGGAGAAGAGAAGGCTCCGGGGAGACCTTATTGCGGCCTTCCAGTACCTAAAGGGGGCCTACAGGAGAGCTGGGGAAGGACTTTTTACAAGGGCATGTAGTGACAGGACAAGAGGGAGTGGCTTTAAATTGGAAGAGGGTAGATTTAGATTAAATATTAGGAAGAAATTTTTCACTTTAAGGGTGGTAAGGCACTGGAACATGTTGCCCAGGGAAGTTGTTGAAGCCCCATCCCTGGAGGTGTCCAAGGCCAGGCTGGATGGGGCTTTGAGCAACCTGGTCTAGTTGGAGGTGTCCCTGCCTACGGCAGGGGGGTTGGAACTCGATGATCTTCAAGGTCCCTTCCAACCCAAACCATTCTATGATTCTATGAAATGAAAACCAGTAATATACATGGAACAGGGTTAGATAGTCTAATGACCCTTCCTTATACTAAACTGAGTGGCAGCCTCTCTATGACACCTCTGTTCTATTTATCCTTGGATAAACTCTTGGAATGCCCTAAAAGTGAAGCGCTGTTCAATCTCCCAGTTGACTTTTGTTTCACTGAGGAGATTTAGCAGCCAGCAAACCATGATTTACATGCTGAGAAAACTACCAAAAAATCCAAGTACAGATACACGAATTCTGTGTAATACCTGACGGCAAATTAAACACACAGCAGTGCTTGGAAAGCATAAGATTAATTCAGGCTCAGAGTACAAGTGGAGAAATTTCAGGTGAGTTTAAAAAGTCATTTGAACTAATGCTGTTAGCAATTGATCTAAATTACCTCTAATGATTTACTGTTAATCTACTCTGGCCAGAACCAATTTTGGCTGCAAAGGCTTACGGAATGAATAAGCTTTTTTTGTTCTGTTTGTTTGCTGAAGGAAGCTTTTCTGTAGGACAGATGGAGATTTTTCTGGACCCCTCCTGTCCTTGTCTTTGCCAGTCCACACCTCAACATGTTTAATAAGTCTGGATTTTGATTTTTGTTAATGGGGCCTCTAGTGAGGCTGGCATGATAGTAATTTGAAGCTGCTGACTGTGAACTAAGAGATCATTAACACATGGTATCTTGACTGCTTTAACAGACTCCCTACTTGATCCTGGGCAAATATCGCCTCTCAGATCCTTCTTGGAAGACTGTAGGGGAAATTCCTACACAACTCTAACTGAACTTTCATTTTGCACTGGTGTCTGGGGTGTTAGTATCTGATCATGGATGTGCTACCAATAAGGGCAGAGGGAAGTTGCTGATGGAAAAGTTGACAGTTGTTTACAGCAAATCCTAATGGCTTGTCCTAGATTAGCAGAAAGGCTTGACACATTGATGTTTAAGTCTTTTCTCATGAATGTTTCATCACTAGCAGTAATGTCTTTGTACGTCAATAATTTTCTACTTGATCCCTCTGATTTTCTTCCAAATTAAGTCATATTCTCACTTGCACTATCACCTGAATGCCAGATGCACAAAGCCATTTAGGCATATCTGTGCTGACTGTCGCACCACTGGCTTTCAAGGCACCCAGATTTCACAACAGGACTCATGAATAGGCGCTAGGTGAGTTGACTCCAGCAGAGACAAGTAGGCACGCAGGGAAGGAGTAGACGGCAGCTGGAATGGTAAGCATAGTGGAAGTCCAAGTGACCTGACAGAGCAGACATAGAAGAGGCACATGTGGTTGAAGCCTTGCTGGTCTGCTGACTCACAGTTCTGATGATATAAGCCTGGCATCCAGAGCTCAGATCTCTTTCATCCCAGAAGCTGACATCCTCTCTTTGTTTGTGGTCAATCACCTCAACTTTTTTCTTGTACTGCTGAGCTATGTGTCAGGGTGCAGAGAGAGCTGGCTTCTCCTGAAGGGCAGGTGGGACAGGAACTGAGGTGACTGATACTTGTAACACTGGCCCAGGCAGCAGCGTGTCAGGATTGTCCTCACAGTGGGATGAATCAAGCCCATGTCATAACGTGCACCTGGAGGCAGCCTCTGCTCCTCTCCTGGCTGAGAGCTTACAGTTCATAGTGGAGGAGGCAGGACAGACAAGAGAGACTCTGCCTCTGCTGCGGTGAAGCTCCTGGTTGTCCATCATGCTCCAGCAAGTCCCTGACAAAATGCAGAGTGTGTTGGAGGACCAGAGGTCCACCTGCCTTAAGAGCACTTCTGACTTTTTTTGCTGACTTTAAAATTATGCTGCTTTTCCCTTGGCAGCACCACCTCTGTAGCAGGGGAGAGGAGCCTTTCTCCACACAGTTACTGTGCTGTTTTCCATGGCAGTGCATGCAGTATAAGGTACCACACTCAGTGAACAGAAGAACTGCATTTGGGTGCCTAAGCAGATGCAAATGACACAGGGCATTAAACAAAGAAAGATGTTGAGGAAGGCCAAAGATTAAAGCAAACCATAACGCCACCTAGAGTTAGATTTTTTTCTGGTGATTTCACTTCAGATTTTGCAATTTAGCTCTTGAATCTTCAGATTAGGTGAGCATCACAGCTTCCATTTGCTAGGAGGACACCTTTCGAGTCCTCAAAACTGAGGATAAAAAGCCTGAGACCTCAAATGCCAAAATGCAAGTCTTACTTTCTTTGCCATAAAAAATATATTTTAAATTATTTTTAGACACTTCATATGACCTTGTACAGGATGGTAGGTGCAGGAAGTGGCTTCTGAATATTTAACGTACCATTAATTACTTGTATGTCATGTACCTGTGAACGTGGAATTCCAGCTGGTAAAACAAGAGACAATAAATAAGAAAGTGTTTAGCCTGAAGACTGAAACTCATCATGGGACTTAGTATGTAATCAAAGCAGCAGCAAATAGGTCAGAATATTTTCAACACAATTTGGGCTTTGTAAGTCAAATTTAAAAGAAATTTTTCAAACAAGTGCTTAGTGATAGCACATGGAAATTTAATTGCAAGGTCCTGTCATCCCTGCATGTGTCAATCATTCATTTCTTTTTTCGGTATCATAGTTTCCTCATCTCACCCCCAGGCTGTCAAAAGGAATATTGTTTTTCAGATAGCAACCACTCTCAGGTAACTAAGGTGTTCTGTAGCTACAGGTCACCTTGAGGATTTTTTAGGGACGAATCAATTGATTGTATCTTTGGAGGGAAATGAGGTAAGAGAGTAGACAGCTGTAGTGGTGAGCACCACACTAGAGAAATTTGTTCTTTCTCCTCCTCTGCTGAGTTCCCATCTAAGCTGGCAAAGTGTGTGTCAAACTGCCCACAGATAAGTATACCTCTATTCCTTAGGCTGATACATAAGTGAATGATATGATGATAAAACGGTAAGTTTCAGTAACTTCCATCCACTACAAAGCCTGTGAATGAAAGCCATAAACTAGCCCCTGCCATGCAGCCTGTCTCACATCGCCTCAGTTTGTATATCAGTGACCATCAGCATTTGTACCAACTCTTGATGTGGGACACACGGCCTTGGCGCTCTGCCCTGACCGGCCAAGCTACAGCCCATCTCTGGGCAGTAAGAGACCTGCTCTAGCTCAGGCTTTTGAGACCTGAGCAGGGGTTTTCCTGTTGTTCTCTGCCTCCTGGCTGTTACAGCTGCAGGTAAAAAAATACCCTTTATGAATGCAGAGCACCCAGTAGCCAACCCAGCCCCCAGTGGAGAAGAAGCTGCCATTCAGAGTAATGAAAAAACAGAGGGAAAACCAGGAAGGATTTGGGGATCCTGAGACGAATGGGTGGCATGTTCCTGCCATAAGGACAATAGGTGAGGTGGGAGGGAGGATGAAGGAAACAGGGAAGAAGTGGGAAGAAGCGTGGTGACCCACTAAGGGATTGCCACTGCTACTTGCATTCCACAAGCCCTACGTAAAAAGCAGTATGTTTTCTTGGTTTATTATACAAAGGCTGCTAGGCAGCCCTAATTAGGATATTTATCAGTTCCTGAGGGCCTGATCATCATAACTGAGCTGCAAGACTTTATGAAAATTGAACCCATTATTTACTGTACAAATAGATGTAAATATAGGTACGCATATTTTCTCACAAGCAGCCCTTGGCCCAATAATGACTCTGTCCAGCTGTGTTACACAGTATTTCCTTAATATAACTTAATAATAGTACATTGGGGATGAAAGTGATCCTGTATAATTACAGAACAAGTAAGAAGCGTGCACTGGTGATTTTACCTTCCCTTCTGGGTCCTGCCGGTACACAAACTGTTCCCAGAGTCTCTTTTAATTCAAAATGACCTACTTATCTGCAGCCAGCCCTGGCTGAAACGGCTTGGATAAAATGAGAATGGATTTCATTACTGACTGTCATGGTTTGGCCTGAGCCGGCAGCAACGAACCACGCGGCCGCTCGCTCCACCCCCCACAGCCGTGGGAGAAATGGGAAGAAAAAGGTGAAACTCGTGGGTTGAGATAAAGGCAGTTTAACAGAACAGCAAAGGGAAGAGAAAACAGTAACAATAAAACCGATGAAGGAATATACAAACGCGATTAGAGCACCGCCGCTCACCGACCGGACCCGCACCGCCGCAGCCCGCGCTGAGCAGGGACTTCCCGCCCCCTCCCCCGGCAGCTCCCCCCATAGCCCGGGCATGGCTCACACGGCATGGGGTACCTGTGTCCCCTCCCATCCTTGGGGAAATTAACCCCATCCCTGCCCGAACCCAGGACACTGACATAAAATAATTTTTTATTAATTTTGATGAACTTTAAAAAAAGAACATTTTTATATGGTTTTGTACTTTTTGGGCTTCTTCTAGAAGATAATTAAATGTTGAAAAAAAAATATTTCTGTGTTATTCTAGATCCAGATGGAATAAAAGATACACAAGCAATCTTGATTGTAAGTCTGTCTATATAATTTTTCCAGGCAAAAATTATCAGGGATAAGCTTTGGAGATATTGTCTCCAAAGAAATAAGGAAAATAATTGATAGTTATTTTGAATCAAAAAGTGGAAATGTTTAATCTCTGCAAGATTCATTCCAGGGGTTATGACTGTATTTCCATGCTTTTTATTCCTAAGTAGCATTTTTCCAATGGAAAGTTTTCTGTTAATAATTTATTGTGGGTGAAGCAATAGTCTTCATTTCAAAAAAATAAGTTTATTTTTGCTTCCCATTTCAGCTTTTTGTGACAAATATGTGTGATGTCTCAGGCTACCACTGTTTGTGTGACAAGATGCCTATGTCGCTTTGTCTGAGATGCACCTGATTTCACTTTGGTGTTTCAGAGAGCCCAGAAGCAATATTCATGAAAAAGAATAGCAAATGGAAAGGACTACTGAAGATAACTTACCTGTTATAATCTATGGGTGGGAAAGTATACGCAGCCTGGTCCTGATGCCACTTGGACAAATTTTATGCTAGCATATTGTTTTTCCCTTCAGGGGTGTTTTTTCAATTGGTCTTAGGTCACAAAAAAACAGAGTGAGCCTTGCTAACAGTGAAGGATGTGAAGTCACCCCGTAACTTAGATTTCTTACGGTGCCCAGGAATTGCCTCTAAATGGCTTCCTGGGATCAGAAGTGGAAAAAAAAAAAAGAAAATATGACATGAAATGTCAAAACAGTGAGTATACAGTCAGTTGCCTTGGTGAATATATATTGCTGCAACAGTGTCCTCTATGTCATGATCACAGACTTCTCATAATTTTAGCAAATGTGGATGTGGAATAGAACCTAGATGGCTCAGGAGTGATCTTCATCTTGGCAAGTGAGACCTTGTCATTTCCTTCAAGGTCAGGACCCTACCAAGGGATGCAGTCTGTGCTGGGTCTACAGCAACCAGCTGAGGGCCTTTCCATTGACTGTAGTAAGAATGGTTTAAGGCTTTAGTTCCCAAATCATTTTTGTCCAAATATGTAAACATATATTCCCATATAAAATATTCTCCCACTGTAGAGGCTGTGATTCTGCACGCTGTTTTGTTTTTACAAAACTCATTTGTGGTACTACAGAACCAATATTTACTATGAAGTGGAAAAAGCAGTTACACAGGCTTTTGTCTTTTTCATGTTGAAAACTTGTTAATGTTTGTTACTGAACAGGTATAACTGAAATTATGAGGAACCCACTTGTACAGTGCCACAATTCTCAGCTAGTTAATTTTAAAATTATAATTAGATTCTGTCCAGCATTTTAATTACCGAAGCCAAGGGAGCGCCCATGTTACAAGAGAAAGATTCCGTAAAAGTCGTTATTTGCACAACTTACCCTCAGATTCTAAAAAGCAATGGAAAGACTTCACCTCCAGTTTAGTTGATTCTGCACAATATACAGGGTTCAGTCCCTCCACTGCATGGCTGGTATGGTAACAAATCCCTGCATTAATCAGAAATTAAAGATGCCTCAAGAAATTCAGAGCATGCACTGGACTGACCCAGCCAAAGGATGAAAGAGTGATATTGTGAGCCTATTTATGACTAAAAATCCCTTTGTTACTGTTAGAAAGTTTTCTTCTGCAATAAATAGAGCTTCTTTTCTGTGAAAACCTGGATGGTTCAAAATGTGTTTTTTCTACTGCAGTTCCCAGAATTTAATTCTCGGTCTACCACCCAACTGTGTTTCATGGAAACCAGGAGTCCTTTGACATTAGAACCATACTTAAAATGAGGGTAATGACTCCTCCATCTGATCCAATCAGAGGCATTAAATATAATGGTTTATTTTGTAAAAGCAACAGTAAATGTGAACACCTGCCTTGCAGCTCCCAGGGGAGTCTTCAAAATAAACCTTCCTAATAGTTGAGATGAACTCAGAGAAGCCATTAACATCTTTCCAAAATTGCTCTTTAAAGATTACAAAGACCTTTGCAAAGCTTTCTGTTCTCTCTCTCCCTTGCACATCCGTTGGGATCTTAGCACAGTGTCATCTCAGTGGAACTCTGCCAGAGAGACAACTGTAAGTGCTGTCCCCTTTCACAGCAGCTCAGGGTGATCATAGGGTCCTCCATGGCTGAGCAGCACTGTGCTGGTGGGCTTGCTGTTTCACACCAGGTCCTGTGCTATGTACACATTGGTCCATGCCTGGGTTCCACCCTTGTGTAAAGGAAGTACTTCTTCATCTGGGGAAATCTGGGTGAAGACCAGCACATAAAGCATGCTGAGGTCCAGACCATGAACAAAATATAGGTACAACTTTTGCCACGTCTGACTGTGCCCTGCTGTTCCCAGTCCTCCAAAGGTGTCCAAGTAGGTCTCCTGTGTCCCACACAATGCTCCATCTGCCAATGTGCCTCATCCTTGGCCTCTCACCATGGAAATCCAGCCTTGGTGGGCTGCGTCTAGCAGGATGCTGTGAGGAGATGTGATGTGTGTAGAGTTAATGGCACTGATTGATTGGTAGCTGCAAGGCTAGTGCCTTCTCCATAAACTGTAACGTCACATTTTCTCTTTGTCACATTTGAACAAAATCCAAGAAGGATCAGCTACATAAGGGCAACACTCTGACATGGCTCAGGAATCCAGCTTTAGCAAATGTCTTGAGACAGGTACCTGAGCTGATCATGGTAGAGATAGAGGGGATCAAGGACTGCGTTTTCTTGGCTGCACTCACCCACTCTCTGCACTGTGCTGATCCACTTTGAGAGGTAAGGGTGTCACAGATTTTATTAGGGGAGATTCAAGCCCTGTTCTGTCCACCGGACATAGTGTTGTCTGAAATGCAGATTCATGCCCGGCGTGCAGTTAACCAATCTCACATGCTCAGGAGAGATATTGTGCTTATTCAGACCTAGGCGTTCGGTGGATTTTCCACAAATCAAGCACACCCCACGCTGGTCTTCTTGCTATTTTTATACACAAAATTTACAAGGTAGTACACTCCCAGTTACGATGATTGGTTAGTAATTTACATATAATTATAGTATCTGCTATGTCATTCTTTTAATCATCATGCATGCACGGGGGAAGGGTCTTCACCTGGGCAAGGGTCTTCTTGACCTGTGGGTGTGTTTTTTAGTATTATAATGAAGGCAGTTCACTTCAGGATACCTTAGAAGTAAGTTCTGTTGCCAAGTTGGCCAACTGGATTCTCCTCTTGTCAGGTTGTAATATAATCCATCCTATATACAATCAATCCCAGATGTTAAGGTCCAGAGAACAGAGACTTTGAACAACACAGCATTCTGTTCATTACTAGTTAATTAAGGCTAGAAAGACTTCAAACAACACACTGTTCTGTTCATTATTAGTTTACTAAGGCTAACATTGACAATACTAACATAAGCTAACTTCCTAGGTCAAGATGTCCTACATCAATAGCAAAAAGCAACCTATAAATGTAGTCCATATCTAAGATGCTGCAAATCACCACCTCACTCTGAGTATAGGTGTGTCCCTTGTTGCCATAAAAGCCATGGGATGCGTAACATCTTCAGAGTTGCCCATTGTTCCATCAAACTACGCTGGTAATGTTTTAAGTGTCTAGGTATGCCCAGTGTGAACTAGAGATGTCTGACGATGTGCGTATTGAGTAAAGTGGTCTGATATTTAAGTCAGATACTGTGTTGCAGCAATAGCCTTGCATCTGTTTGCAAAGAAATAGTTATTGTTCTTCCTTTAAACGTGGAAAGTGAAGTGATTTTTTCATAGTCACCCAGAAGAAAAAGCGGAGAATAGGATGCTTTTCTCTTGATCTTGTACTTGTAATTAAAAAAACGTGCTGCCTCTGAGTACTACAGTTTTTTTTCCCCCACAAGTACCTGCATGCTCAAGGGTAGAACCTCACTGTTATATTTCAAGCGTATTCACTGCTCTGTGTGCGGGCAGGTTGTATAGAGCTGGGCAGGGCTTTTTATAAAGGAAATTTCAGGAAGAGTCAATTTCTTGTAGCTAAAAATCTTCTGTCAAAATCCGTTTTGACAAATCTTTCACTGGGAATGCGTAATGTCCAGATGGAATTTAACAGATCTAAACAAAGGTGTCCTTTATTTTGAATGGGGTCCTTGAACTCATGGTCAGTCATAAAAACTATTTGGTTTTGCTCTTGTGCTTTTTCTGTCTTAATGAAAGCACACCAAAACACTTTTTCTTCATTTATATGCCAGACTTAAAAAAAATTCTGACATGACCTTAATAGTCAGAACATAATGGCTTTAATATCCTATTCATTTGAAAATCCTTCATTTGCATAGTGCTTACTGTTATTGTGATGGAATTAACGTCTCATTAACGTCTTGGGACAGTGAGCATAGTGACTGTGGGTTGTGCTGCTTCTGTGGAAGTGCAGTGCTAGCTTGTAGGGTTCCAGGAAAGACCCCGCTTGGGAATATATACTATTTTAAGTTATCTTTTATAGAGAATTGAGTCCTGAGTCAATACCGCAACATTTCAATGTTTGATATTTTATGAATGTTCGGATGTTCTTGCCATGCTATGAAGTTAATTTTGAGATGACTTGGGCTAGAGGAAAGGTTTAATTCTACCATTGAGGAGCTCAAATAAATTTCATTAAGATTAAAGAGATTTAGTCATGGGTTCTGAGGCAAAACAAATCTACTTATGATATCATAACCTAAGAAAAAAAATATTACACCAAGTGGGAAATCTATGTGATTCAATTTTAAGGTATCAGGATAGCTATTAAAATGAAATGTTTTGCAGCCCTGTGAGTGGGAAGCCATTCAGCTAGAGACATACTTTTGATCCTGCATATGTGCACACTGACACACTCTTCCTCCAGGCTTGTTTTAATCTTTCTTAGAAAGATGCGATGGGTCTGTAATAGAAATCTGTCATAAGTTTGAAGAGTGCTGCTTGCATGAACCTGTGGTAGCTTCCAAAAGCAGTGTGGAAGAAGCAGCCCTTTTTGGGGGTACACAGATGTGGAGAAGGAGCATTCAGCTCTGTGGACATCGTCTTCTTTTGGGTATCTACAGAATATTAAAACCCAGGGTGAAATCCTAGCTCTTTGGACGTCAATGGCAAAACTTCATCAATGGGAGTCAGGTTGGGTTCCTGGTTTTCTCAGCTTGCACTGATTTCAGCCAGGATTGCCCTGTCGCAGGAAGCCTGGCCCTGTTTGGAGGCCAGCTTTGACGAAAGAGCAGTGCCAGGAGCACGGTGCCAGGGCACAGCGAGGGCCAGCTTCTGCTGGAGGGCAGGCCCGCAGAGGTGACCCCAGCACAGGCCACCATCCCTCTGGCCATTGGGCATGGGGGGCAGAGCCAGGGGAGAGCCCTGAGAAGGCTGGGCAGGGCCCATTGGGGTTGGCAGCACCCTCAGGGCCCTGACAAGCAGAATTAAATCAATTTATTGATAGAAAAAAACAGGAAATATAATTTAAATCATGCATCCTGATGACCTCTCACACAATACTGTGCAGGATTATGCCTCTCTCTAAAAACATTTTAAATCCCATGTAGTTTGTCTTTTGCATATGAAATGATGTAGCGTCCAGCTGTGGCTCCTTCTCCTGCCTTCTCACCTGGGAATACTTATTTTTTCTGTCTTTATATTAACTCAGAGGAGATGCTGGGCTGTGATGAAGTTCCCTCCTGAGTGGTTTATATAGTTTTGCAGATCTACGTCCTTTCCTCTTTCCTCCCTTGTTTTTGCCTGGTGTGAAATTAATTCTTGTAGAATTACATCCTTTCTATGTAATTTTTCATATTTTTCTTAAATTACAAAGCTTAAAATTGCCCACAGAAGTCATCACTCTAAGGCGCAGTGGTACGACTGTTGCTAAGGATAATGAACCTCCTACTGCTCAGGACAGTTTTGAAATGTCTGTATTATCCAGGATTTCTGTATTATCTAGGATTTGCAAAAATTGAGCTCGAAATCTCATGAGACTTTTTCTCACTGTGTTTTATAGCAGTTCTCTTATTTCCATGTGGAAGTGCTATGAGGACAACCTGGTCTGTTCTGGTTATATCAATTTCATCATTGCCAAGCTCTTCCCAGAATTATGTATTTCTCGTAAATGTTTCCCTGGCTTCATTAGAGCTGGGAGATTACTCCCCATCTTTGAAGCAAACACTACCTTTCACATAGACTTATTTGTTATTATTAAGACCAGAGTTTACCCTTATATTTACATTTATACACTAGAAGTGTTGGGTTCTGCAACAGATATCAGTGCTAGAGAAATGAGAGTCTAATATTGTACATCTGTCTCTCCATAAAAGTGGTTCTGTTTGCAAGTGAAAATATGCTCTGCTGTGTTAATGGAGGGTGTGTGAGCAGAAAATTACACGTAGAGCTCATCCTAAAAACCTCTAGAGATAAATACGTACTGGAAGTTTCTTAATGATTCCTTTCATGATGAATATAAAATATAGTCCACTCCAATTACAGTGTACTGGAAAACTTGAAGAAGAAAACCTGTTGAGGCTTTGACATTTGTTCCTACATGATCAGATACCATAAAATTCAGCAAATTGAAATCAGGGTACCTGGCAGCTTGGAAAGCAGTCTGTTTGGTAGACCCGGTGTTGAAGTATGGATGTTACCAGCTCAAAAGCTTTTTGCACAGGACATTTGCTTGTGACTATTTCTGAAAAATTGCTTCCCTTATTTCTGAGGAAAAAAAAGGCTTATACAGGTGATAGGAGTTTAAAAATAATAGCAATAACTTCAGCTGTAAAGCTACGAAGTTCAGATGTGATGAATTAGAAACACTTTGTTTCAGTCATTTCTGTCTTGCAAAGCTGTATGATTTTCCTAGACCAAAGCAAACGATAGTAAAAACTTATTTGTATTTTCAGACTAGTAAAATGACCTGTCTGGAGGGTATATTCTGAGTAAGCAAAAGATATATTTTAAGATCCTTTGTTAATCTTATCAAGATTTTAGTATAACATTTTGAAAAGGCCTGTGTTACTATCAAAAGAGTCTTAAATGCGTCTTTTAGTTAATTCTTAAAGAATGTCTTAAGAATACCTGCCAAAAATGAACTGAACTGTTTAGCATTTTTTTTGAAAGATAATACGTATTAATGATATACATAAAACTTAGAAAAAGCATCTGCTAAATATTTCATATAAATTACAGGTCCATTAAATTAAAGTATTTTGCTTTGAACTTTACTGTTGGTATTTCATTTAATAAATGTAAAAGTCTCTGATAAGAAAATATGCAGACATATGTGGATGTTAAATTATCCACTGGAAAGATGCTATATTGTTCTCTAATGCAATGAGAATTGTAAGAATAATACAAATCTGTAAATGTGAAAGCCATAGAACTGGGGTTATTATCTTTTTATGTCTGTAGTGACTTTATAAAAATTTTGAATAGAAATTTATATGATTCATATTCTTTGTGTGTGATAGAATAAAAAGCCATATATAGCAATTGATTTAAAAGGAAGAAGATTTTTATTTGCAAAGTATATTCACTACATGACAGTAATAAAAAATTACAAGAAGAGTTCCTCCATTTCAAGATTGAAGAAAGAACCTTATTGCTTCACTGTATCTGTGGTTTTCTCTTCCTTTTTCCATAGAAAGAAATCAATAGGTGAATTATAAAAGTGTTTGCTTTTCACATTTCTGCCTTACCACATTTGCTTAATTTTGAGAAAATTATACAAAAGAAAAATATTTTAAAAATTTGAAAATAAATTCCCTCAGAACAAGCTTAAAGTGTATCCTGTTACAAAAAATTTGGAAAAATGTTTAAAAAATTAAAATTTTAAAATATCACATAATTATTTTTAAAAATAAATTGGAGAGGCATAGAGAACTCTAAACAAGTTCAGTATTTAAAATTACTGTAGCTACCTGCTTTTTCCATTCTCAGCAATGGAAAAACTGTCTTTGCCTACCTCTTCCTCTGAAGCAAACTTCTCTTTTCATGGCTTTCTATTCCAAAATAAAAGAAATAGCTACTCCATGAACTTCTCACTGTGTCATCTGTATACTGCCTATGTTTCTTACTGTTGTTTTGCTAAGCTCTATTTGTATTATTTTATATCATGTCTTAATATCCTTAATGGTGCTTTAACCATTTCTTAATACTATTTCAGTCATAATATCTCAATAATAATTGAGTAATTTATTTTATACCACTTCCTCATATTATCTTTCATGTTATATGATATCATAGGCGAAGTTTAATGGAATCATAGAATCATAGAATTGTTGTTGGAATTGTTGTTGTAGGTTGGAAGAGACCCTTGGGATCATCGAGTCCAACCATCTACCCTACTCTACAAAGTTCTCCCCTACACCATATCCCCAACACCACATCTAAACGGCTCTTAAGCACATCCAGGGATGGTGACTCAACCACCTCCCTGGGCAGCCTATTCCAACACCTGACCACTCTTTCTGTGAAAAATTCTTTCCTAATGTTCAGTCTAAATCTACCCTGTTGGAGTTTGAAGCCATTCCCTCTCGTTCTGTCATTAGGTCTACAATAGGTCTACAATTGAGAGTCTGGATCTCTAAAGATGTCTATAAAATAGTCAGTGATTATCAGATAAGAAAGATTTTCCTTACGCAAGTCTAGAGATATTGTCTCTTATAGTCTAATGCTTTAAATGGAGTTTACTCCCAGACCTGACATTCTCCAAGACCCTTGTTTCTTATTGTCCTTGACTGACATACCAGTCAGGCTGCTATAATTCTTGCGCTTCAAACCCAGGTTAATTACTTCTTCGTTTTAACACAGGCCACAGGCAACATGCGTTGTTTCTTTGATAGCTGGGTCATCAGCGTTGTAAAACGTGATATATTTTTCAGGTTTTTATTGGTCCTGGTTGCTGGTTTTCATCCTGCCTTCTCTTCCTGGAATATCCTTGCTGAGTCTTTTAGCTGCTAGTCTTCAAATTCTTTCTCAGGACTCATTTCTTTCAGAAAAACTTCCTCTAAAAAACAGTTCAAGAAATGCATGTGACAGAGACATCTTTCACGATATTTAAATGTAGTGCCCTTTCTCCACCTCATCAGTTTCTGTACCTACAGTGTGCTCTGCTATTTTTTATTTCTGCTTACATTCAATTCAAGGACCTTTTTTTTTTTTCCTTTTCCCCGCAGTTCCTCAAGCGAAAGGAATGTTTTCTGGTCAAATAAATAAATAACTGAATGATGAAAAAATAAATAAACTGTTTTGTTCACTTTATCTGCAGTATTTTTTTCCAACTTTTCTGATTATAAAATACTCATATTTTAAATTAGATTAGTTTTCTTTACTTACCAGTTTGCTAGATCCCTAGGTTAATACATTACATGTCACAACTAGAAGAACCAAATCATTGCAGTATAAAGTTTACTCTGTAGACTTTCTAATCTTCTACTTTCTCTGACAGGTACAGAATTCTATTGTCCTCATTAACTGGATTAATATTGCAAGAATTTTTTTAATCTGATCACCCTAAATAAATTGAAAAACTTCATTTCTGATTTTAAATGAATTAAACACAGCAGCTAATACAGAAGGATTGTCCTGTGATCTTGTTAGCCTTTCTTCTGCATGCATGTCTTTGGAAACCTGTGTTCTTCTTGGCCTAGAGATAAGGACCATAAGACAGTGAGATGAATGAGACCTCTGGTGAGCATTGGAGTTCTTCGTATTGTCAGCCTGAATGGTAATTGTCAAGGTATAAACTCTGAGCATACTCAGACCGTTCCTTGCGCTCCTCAGTCTGGCTGGGTTTCCTTCCCACTTCGTCATCATTGGCGCTACTTTTATGTTTGCTAGGCCTTTTCTTTTCCCTTTCAAATAAGCAAAAATGACTCTCAAGAACTTTCCTTTCCCTTTTCTCCCTTATATAGTTTTATCTCTTTAATCACTTTCACCCCTCTGATTATTCCTGTTCTGGACCATGTAGGAAGATTCCCAGAGGCCTTTAGAAAGGCTCTGCCTTCCATCTGAAGGCAATTTTACATGATGCTACAATAACAGCAGTTGGAGGAATGGCTTGTAGGTTGTTTTTCCAGACTTTCAGGTCAAAAGATAATGATTTCAGAACATTCATTAATTTTGAGATGTTTTGGGGTATGTGTTTAGTGCCTGTGGACAGCCAGAGTCTGGCAGCTCTGGGGAGAGAAATAATTATTATGAAAAGCATACTATATGTTTCAGAGACAGCTAACCAAACCCCCAACAAAAACAACAGAAGAATAGCTTAATGAGCCATGATTTTGGAGAAACTGCTGCTCACAGTCTAGGCTGTTGAGTCTATGACATTTCTGCTGAGAATAGCAATGTAGCTCTCCGCTACAGTGGTAGATTTTTTGTTAATGCTGGGCAAACAGACAAAAATTTTGATATGACTGACTACTTCTCACAGAATACAAAACATGTTATGGGTGTGTCCTCAATGTTAAAATACATAAATACTGTATTCATAACCTTTGTGTGGGACAAAAGAAGGTGACCGTCGCAGCCTAGTAGTGTTTGTATTATCTTTGTAATTCAAGCAAAATTAATCTGGCTCATTTGAGTTTACTCAGCCACAATCTGGCACTCGAAATACAGGAGATACTACGTTTGTAAATTGGCTGTTGATTACTAAATTGGATGATAGTTGCAAATATGACCCTAGTTAAATCCTGCTTAGACATGAAAATTAATTCAATTAATAGAATCCATTATGAAAACAATTTAGCTGCACTCCAAATGCAGACATCTTGTTGCTCTTGATGATTGACTAAGCTCCATTAATGCAGGATTCTTATCTCACTTGTGCTAATGTTGAATAAGTTCCCTCAATGGAGTTCCTCTGATGTAAAATCAAGTCAAAACATGTCAGACAGACATGTTGCATGCTAGTTCATCTGGAATTCCTGGTGTCTGCTGCTAAGTGCACAGTGCAAGCGATTTCCAAAACTCCAAAACTTTGTTTGCTAAACTGAAGTTAAAAATGTTTCTTTGCACTTTTTTTTCCATGGAAAGCACAATACTATTTCTCTCGCTTCCACAGTGAGAGGACAGTATTATAAAAGCACTTAGAAAATTGGGAGAGATGCAATATTCATTCGAATTCATACCAATAGTGTGATTTGTTGGAAACTAGGAAAGTATCGCTCTGATCTCTTCTTAACCTCATGCCTGTCAGCTGATAGATTGAGATTAGAGAAGGTTTCATTTAGATCTGTTAGTTTTATTAGGCTTAAAACTGAGTAGGTGTACTAAGGTTATTCCAAGAAGTCACATGCTTACTTAAGCAGAAAAGAAGACCAGAGTTAAAGTTATTGGTTAATTTAAATAATTGTTTGTAAAAAGAAAAAATTGCCAGCAATTTGTTATCCTTTTCCTGTTTGTACTTTATTTGTCTTGGCAGAAGATGGTTAATAGATGTAAAATGTACAGCTATTTTGGAGAAATTGCTAGAAACGTTGGCCTTAGTTATGCTTTTTATAACCCGAATTATCTAATGGACAAATCTATCCACAAATATCTTGCATGACATTTGGGATACTTACCTGTTGGTTAACCACAAATTCTTTAATACTTAGCTCATCTCGACTCTTGTAACAACCTTAGGGCACAATAACCATGCATGTCTTCTGTTTGGGAACAATTTGTAACTGATATAAATTACTGCAGTGAAGTCAAGAAGTCGTGATAACCTACAGATCACAGTTGCTTTTCTCTGAAACAAGGATTCCCATTGCAGACATATTTATGGAAAGGCAGTTGCTTGCCTTCTCAAGCAGGTACCCCTTTCCCTTACAAATTCTTGTGGTAAGCTGCTAAATCTTCTGGGATGCATTTTTTTTTCCTGATTGATATTCACTTTATTCATTATTTGATGTCATATTAAAAAAAAAAAAAAAGAAAAAGGCAGCACGCAGACAGCTGATCACACCTTTTCTCAGTGTGCATAATAGCATATCTTGAGATACTTCTCAGTTCAAGCTTCAGACCATATTATATGAGATAGCGATCTGAACTCGTGCAGCTGATCAGAAGGAAACCCCCTGCTCTTTTGAGGACTGCTGACAGTGCCGTTACCACACAGTGCTGGGAACATTTGTCTTCTGAATTACAAATTAGTGTTATAACATACTCCCAGCAACTAACTGATGTAAAGTGTTTCCAAGCAGTGTTTCCATACATCTAATATTTACTTGCTGCAGTGACACTTAGGAATGAAGATGAGCTTCGGATTTTAAACACAAGTTGCTCCTTGAGAGAGGGTGCATGACAGTAGCCATGAATCCTTCAGGAAATTTTTTGCTGATACACAGAAGCATAAAGAAGTTCTTGTTGAGATCAAAGAAGGGAAAGCCTTTTAAGTTATCCCTGGGTTGATGAGCTCCAACTGTATCTCCTCTCTGAGTGGAACACTAATTTTAAACAGTAGCAGAGGAGCTCTGATGGTTCCCTGGCCTATTCTTTTTTGGAGGTGCGAGAGGTTTTTCTTCCTTGTTTTGAAAATTTGTCAGTTATTTTCCAGTGAAAAAGAGGGATTTTGAGAGCTGTGAGTGGCATGATCCAATCACAAGGCAGGCAAGTAGGGCATAGTTGCCACTGCAGATGCCACTCACAGTAGTATGCTACAAACTTTCAAGCATCCACTTTTTCAGTGCTTCAGCTCACGGGAGTGTCACTACCTACAAATGGTATCTACAAAATGGGAAAGTCGAACACATTCTCCCCTGTACTTTTGCAAACAAATTACTTGAGCCTTGGGAGAAGTTGATGTCTGATCTTTTCCTGTGTAAAGTTTACTTTTTCAGCTCTTTCAGCTAGTCTCACTTCTCTTACATTTCAGTGCTTCAAAATACGTGATCTAAAAATAAAACCAAACAAGAGTTTTTAAAACTTCACCTATTAAGCATTTATGCCTAACTAGAATCTGCTAATGAAGGACGGGTAAATACGGGCTTCTTGGAATCAAGTAGAAGGACAAAATCTGCAAAAATACAAGTATCCTGTTCCAACTTTTCCAAAGATTGTGGTGTTCTAATTTCAGCAACTCCAGTGAGGAGTCAGTGTCAGAGTCACCCAGAAAAAAATCCCATTTTTATGTGATATTCAGCTCTGGTGCTTTTGGGACTCATTCTAACTTTGAATTATAGATAATGTGTTTATTTGGTAAATGTTCCCTGATACATTAGGCATAAAAAAAGAAAGTATAGTAAACTCCAGGTCTCCTTAAATACTTCCTCCAGAGGTATGTTCACTTCTGTGCATGAATACATATGAGCGTTTGTTTTGGATCAAATTGATAACATGGTGAGAGCAACGAAAGAGAAAATTGAATACAATGACGGATCAGTTCAAAGACAATATTTTCTGATGTCTTCATTTTTCCATAAGAGGATGAGCTAGAGACAGGTTTGCAAATTGGAGCTATATATTTCGAAGAACATATTGCAGTCACCTCAGTGCTGTGGAAGCAGATCCCAGTAGCTTGTTCAGAATCAGCTTTTCTTCTCTGGAAGACCATCAGAGAAGGGAACCAGTGTAAAAACAAGCTGTAAGCAAACAAAAGCCAATAAGAATGACAGGAAACACTTTATTGAATGAATAGAAGATTAAAGCAAACTCATGGTGGTAACTTACTACTTAAGATGCTGAAAAGCAACTCAGGACTTCATTCAAGGCTCAGGCTCTTAACAGAGGATTAATTTTAACCCTTAGACAACCAGCTGTTTCTGGAAATTTGGGCCCTGTTATCCAGATCTGCCAGGTGTGAATCCCTTTGAGAGTGAGACTGGGACCAGGTCAGGACTTCAAAAGAGAGCAAAGAATGCTTTCTGCCTGGAACTACTTTTTGGACCAATGGTTAAGATACAACATGTTTTGCCCAGATGTGTAACTGCTTGAACACGTATGCCTGGAAAAGCAGCATCAAAGGCACATCCAATGCAGTACTATTAATCCACAACCCCAACTGGCAGAAGCTACTGGAAAGCACATTCTTGTACTTATAATTTTTTAACCCTCTGCTTAATTTTTTATATTGTTTGTGTTTCTTAATTGTCAGTATAGCCTACAAAGCAAACCTGGCTGGTCAGAGCAGTCTCAGTGTCTGTAGAGTGTTAGGAATGTACAATTGGACCTTACAGATGGCTATTTTTAAAATCCAAGAGAAATAAACAAAAGGTAACTTTTGAAATGACTGCAGAATGTGGTTCAAGCTTTATAAAAAGAAAAGTACATTCCACTGACCAGGGACTAAACTTGAACAGAGTAAATCCTGAAGCATTTGAAAACATTACAGAAAGGGATAAACTTGTGTTAACTTTGGGTGCTACTAATATTCGTGTTGAAATGGAAAGACAGCCATGTACTGGAGCATATGCTGGTGTGAACTCCAGCTAGCACAGTTCAAACATTGATTGTTTTCTGCAGAAACAATAATAAAAACAAGACTTAGTAGCTTGTTTAATGTAAATAATGTCTGTGAGTTCATATACTCTCATATAGAGTCTGTTGTTAGTTTCTGAGTTGCCTTTGACACAAAGAATCGGTAAAGAAAGCAAACAGGAATGAAAGTTTCTAATACTACTCCTGAAAAAAAGACTTTGTGCAATGCATTGCGGGAGTAACTTCAGGTGTTAAAGGCATAGGCTAAGTGGATCAAGTATTCAGTGGAAAATACTCTGGCAATGTACACCTTTAATCTGCAGCAGTACCAATGGTGGCAGCTCCAACCAGAGCAAACTTCAGTTGGAAGTTACAGATTCTTGCGTGAGAGCTTAGACACTGATATCTCAGTTATTTTTGGTCAAGGGACTTAAGCAGCTGCTTAACTATACCTTGAATTCCCCTAGTGAATTGAGGTCCTAAGTTCTGAAGAGTGAAATAACAGTGGAGACACACAGAACCACTGGACAAAAACGCAAGGGACACACATGTTTTTTGCAGGGAACGATGACAGGGTGGTGAACTACCTCTTCCCAAAGTCTGTTGCATTGATCACATTTTTGCTTGGAACTGGCATCAGGAATCATCAATGCACTGGAGGAACCTCCTGGGCTGTACATGCCTAGCTGTGTAGCCTTCCCAGCAGATATCAGGGTAGTTGAAGTCCCCCAAGAGAACCAAGGCAAGTGAGAACCAAGTGATTGTGAAGCAATTCTCACCTGTCTGTAGAAGGCCTCATCAACTTCCCCATCCTGATCAGGTGGTCTGTAATAAACACCCACAACAGTGTCTCTCACGTTACCCTGCCCCTTGATCCTGACCCACAAGCTCTCAACTTGCTCTTCATCCGCCCCCAGGGAGACCTCAATACATTCCAGTTGCTCTCTCACATAAAGAGCAACTCCACCACCTCGCCTCGCTGGCCTATCTTTCCTAAAGAGAACATAGCCCTCCATGACAATGTTCCAGTCATGTGAGCTATCCCACCATGTCTCAGTAATTACAATGAGATCATGGCCCTGTGACCGCACACAGGTCTCTAACTCCTCTTGTTTGTTCCCTGTGCTGCGCACATTAGTGTACAGGCATTTCAGAGGCCAATGAGTGTGTAGTTTTTGCCCTAGAGGGGTGGTGGGCCCCCTATTCTCAAAAATACTAGCACTCTTCCCCACAAGTGCTGAGCTACTACACTCAGGCACCTCTCTTGTGAGCCCAGTTACATCCCCATCCCCCTTCCAATCTAGTTTAAAGCTCTCTCAATGAGCCCTGCTATCTCTAGTCCTAGAACCCTTTTCCCCCTGTGAGACAGGCTTTTCCCATCTGCTACCGAGCAGGCCTGGTGTTCTGTAAATCAGACCGTGATCAAAGAACCCAAAACCTTGCTGGTAGCACCAGGTTCGGAGCCAGTCATTGACCTGCTGGCTCTTCCTGTTTACCCCCTCATCATTCCCCACAACTGGAGGGATAGAGGAGAACAAGACTTGTGCTCCCGATCCCTTAACCAGTCGTCCCAAGGCCCTGAAAACTTTCTTGATTGCCCTCGGACTTCTTCTCACTACGTCGTCGCTGCCTACCTGAAAAACTAAAAGGGGATAATAATCTGATTGCTGCACCAGGGAAGGAAGCTTCTTCCTAACATCATTAACCCAGGCCCCAGGGAGGCAATAAACTTCCCTATATAGTGGGTCTGGTCTACATATTGGGCCTTCTATTCCCTTTAGAACTGAGTCACCTATTACTATGACTCATCTTTTGTTTTTTATCAAGGCAGTTTTGAATCAGGGAGCGGTCTGACTAGGCCTCAATGACACCTCCAAGCTGCTGTAGGTGTCCCTGCTGTGGCAGGGGGGTTGGACTAGATGATCTCCAGAGGTCCCTTCCAACCCTGACCATTCTGTGATTAGGAATGGCCGAGTGCTTTAAGAGTTGCCTAAGGAGAAGAAATCTAGGCATTTAAATTTTGCAACTTTGGCTGAAGCTGCTGAAATAAATCTCATTGATTACAAGGATTATTTTTTTAGGCTTTTTGGAGCTACGGATCTTAACACCTCTGCGCAGGCCTGTTTGCAACCCACCCAAAGAACAACTTTTTAATGGATTGCAATCTCAATGTTGCCTTTTTTTTATGGTAATTTTGCTCACCCCTCCCACAACATAAATATTGGATCTGTGTATGAAAGCAGTTGCAAATAAACTGGTGCAATTCACAAAGATAAGACTTACTTTCCCAGTGCCTGTCTGTCTTTTGCTCACTCGCTCGCTCACTTTTTCTCGGTCCCATCCTTTCCTTCTTCGTGGCTGCCTTGTTAATGTGGACTTTTGTTGCTTAGTAAACCTGAAGACAAAATGAGAAATGAAGCACCTATAATGTTCTGCATGTTAATGATGGTGGACTTTTTCAGGTGCTTCAGAAACGGCAGTTTGTTAGCCTTGATTGTTAACGGCTTAAAGGCAAATAGATCAGCTTACTGGGGAAAAAACCAAAAGCTACAGAAACATTAATTTTACAGCTAAGTATACTTGTATTTTTTTATGCTAATCCTCTTGCCAAAGGCAGTATATCTGAATATCGACGACTATGTCAAGCACAGAAATTGTATTGCAGTCTGAGAAGTCTGACATCTCAATATTTTCCCAACAGAATATTCAATTCCTTTTTACTTATAGTTGTTGACTTATGTTCTGGTGTTCAGTGTTGCTTGCATAGTCATCTTCACTTCTGTAAAGTGCAGGGGTGGATAACAGCAGAGGGAGGAGACCCCTTTTCCTCCCACTCTAATTGGCAGCATTCAAAATGGCAGATCTTCCCAGATGTTTGACAGGACGGTGCCTTGGCCCCTCTCTTCCCTCTCCTCCACAAGCTACATCAGGCACAAACGTAGGCAAAATACTGCCAAACCATAATTCTGCATTCACTCATGGTGTTTTCAGTATTTTCCAGCCAGACTGCACAGACATAAATGGCTATTAAAGTGCAGGGCAGCAGTGAATTAGACAGTAGCTGTTTGGTGGAAGAGAGGATCGCAGCAGAAGCCACCCAAGAATGACTGCCCAGGGATGCAGGTGTTGCCTATCATGACAGCATTTTGCTCTAATGTGAAAAATGACTGTGGTGAATAGACAATGGAGAGCAACTGGAAAAAAAAAAATGTCCTAGAACTGTGGGCTTGCTTTCTTCTCAGATCTTTTTTTTCTCTGACTGTGCTCTGAATTCACCTAAATTAAAGGAAACGCACATCTGACCTTATTTGCAGAATAGAAGTTTCAGATGTACAACAAAGTTAATGTAGTTAGTACATTCTAAACTGTAACAGATGACCTACGCCTCAAGCCGCTATTCTTTTCCTGTCTTTGATTTCTTATCCTCTAACCATTTTATGCTGATAGAGACTGTGTTATCACCTTGCAATTTCCAATAATTGTATTATGCTGCAGAGGAAAAAAATCAATTAGTCACTCAACAATGAGGAACATGTTTTCGCTGGAAAATGATCATTCTTTTCATATTTTTACCGTATTTTTAGTATGCAGTTATTTGTATGCACAGATAGATAAAGCAGAGTTCATGAATGCAAACGCCATTTCCTCCTTTCAGTCAGGTAGACTTACAATTATCTGATTATGTTTATACCAGATCCTTGAGTGAAACAGGTATATTTTCTACATCATACGCTACAAGCAATAACAAAGTGCTGTAAGTCATATTTGCACTCCTGATTTCTTGGTTTAGCCCTTAGTCAGCTGGAAGCACCCTGGGGTTGCTCTGCATTACAGTTGGTTTCAGTATCTTGTGTTGGGGCACCTATCAGCTGTGAATGGCCCATAAAAAATGAATTTCACTTTCTTCAGTGGCAGTGCTGCCCCTGCATCCAGTGACAGGACTGCGTAGGAGATACTGAAGAGCTATTTCTGACTTTGTCCACCAGTTACAGAATATTCTTCATTATTGCTATAAATTACTGATAGCGGTTTCTATTAGTGACTGACACATAAAAGATTGTTTGGCAACTGCTTCACACATCTTCTAATAGCCACTTCCTTTAGATTGTACATTCTTTTAAACATTCTTTGGTGGACTGGGCAGTGTTAGATTTATGGTTGGACTCGAGGATCTTAAAAGTCTTTTCCAACTTAAATGATTCTATGATCCTATGAACTTCATTTACATCTGTGGGTATTAGAAAGACAGGATAATAGGAAATGGCACTAGACATAATATTTTACAAACGATTTGAGGGAAATCATATTAAATTCTAGCAGTTATTTACAGATATCCATGTAACTCCAAATTTGGAGAGATGTCTCCTTCCCTATAGGTTTATTTTTAGAGTTGCCCTTTCAAGCAACGTCACCCGTTTCCTGAGAACAAACTCTTACTATTACCTCACAAGGCAACTATGGTCTCTTCAGCTTTTCATGACAGTTTTTATTTTCTTCTTATAAATCAGTTATTTAATGGGGAAGAGTGTCAAGCCAACAGTAAAAAGTTTAGATGAAGTTGCTAAAAGAAAAGACATAGTTGATGCTCTTTTATTCTTGTTATTGACTGAAGTACTTGGCCATCTTGAAGCATTTGCACTTCTCTCTCTCCAGTTTCAAGCTTCCTAGCATGCAAGCCTGTGGTGCCCCGGGAGAGCTATTAAGCAAAACCTGCATTATAATATTTCTGTCATTTGCTTTGAGAAGCAGTTTGTTACCAGTTAGTTTGGAAGAAGAACGTGTGCAAAGCATCACATTAGACTGCTTGCCACCTGCTCCAGATGTGGAGCAGTTCCTGCAGTGGTATGGTTCCCAGGATCTGGGCGTCATTATAAGGTTGGTAACTGTCAAAGAGGGCATTGCCTGTAAGCGGTCTGCAGAGTGCGCATCGGGCTCCCTTCAAGTGGGAACTGGGGTGTTGTGTCACTGACTTCTTTGGGCTACAAAACCTCTAAATTCACTATAAAAGGGGTAACACTTGTGTGTGGAGCAATGAAGAACAACAGTCTATTTAGGAAACCTTTACTTGCAGAATTGGACGTGGAGAGCTATCTATGCAAGTACAAGTGATCACAAGTGATCTCAGAGCTGACCTTGAAAACCTGTCAAGTAAGTGTTCATAAATAATAATACCAACCTTTCTTTTATTCTTTGTGTACTCCTTTACTTCCTGACAATGAGCCATGACAACACCATATAAATATTTTCCCTAAAAACTTTCCCTAATGCAATTGTAATTATGCTTGTTTTCCCCACCTGGGGTGTTTCTGAGGCTCTTGGGATCAGGGACAAACCAAAGTTGCCTTCTGGCTTCTTTCATAAACAAAGGAGGGAGTGTGGTTTGAAGAGTTAGCTTATAAAACTCCTGGCAAGTTAAAAGTGTTCAAGCAGAGTGATAGCAACTTGAGTTTGTTAGCAGTCAAATAAAAAATGGTCACAAACAGTCTTATATAAGCACTAGAGGAAAAAAGCCTAACAGGGAAAAAGATCTCCTTTCTCTTCACTGTGTGGGAAAGAAGAAGTCCGCTCTGGAAGACTTGTTTTAAGCAGATTATAAGTCTAACCCAGGGCACTCATCCTAGTGTCAGGCTGTACAGTCAGAATTTAGGGTTTTTTTCTGATTCTGGAAGCAGGATGCTTGTAGCTGTGTTCATGAATCAGCTAGCAGGGGCTGTGGACTGGCATAGACCCTATTTGGGTAGGATACATAAGTATAACAGGTAGAACAATACAAGTCCACGAGTCAGCGCTGTTTTCCCCTGGGAAACATGAAAGGGTAAGTCTTATGGTCCCAGTCAGCAACGTGTCCCTTCAACAAGAGACTACCTTTGCCATGCCCCAAGACTGCAGGGAATTGCTGGGCAGTTGGCAGGGACCATGAAGACAGTCTCCTGGGTTTCAGATCCATTCATGTTGATTTCCACCACATCCAAGGCTGCCACTTGAAGAATGATGGTTGGCCAATATAGGGTTTAACTGATTTTTTTTGTTCGTATTCAGGGCCTGAAAACAACACCGCAAATATTGACACTCAATGGGAGAGATTTCACATATCAGCTTTCATTGCTGTTGTTTTTTAGGGCCATTAGTGCTTATTTTCAGCTAGTTTTAAAAAGCATTATTTTCTTAATAATCTTAACTGGCAGGTTTGTCCTTTAACTGTTCTTCTTCTGCTCTCATCTCAGTTTTTTATGGTCACTGACAAATGTATTGGGAAAAACGGCATTTGCTTTAAAAAACAGACATTCGTCTAAGAACATTAACTTGATAACAGGATGTTTTTGAGGTTTTCATGGAAATTTCACTTTATAATCATCATATTCATTTTTAAGTCAGCCTTTTACACAAAATCTGTGGAGCTTGAATGATCTTGCAGAAACTGAATGGAACAATTTGATGGTAAAACTGTAAAGGCATTGTATTCAGAGTAATTTGTTCTTGAAGTGAAGGTGAAAATGTCTTTCTTAACAGCACTAAATTCATCCTGCATAGCCAACTGAAAATGCAAGTAAGATAAGCTGATGAAGACACAAACCAAGACAACAACTAGTACACAAATCAGGCAAAACTCAAGAAGCTATGTCCTCCATTTGAGACACATTTCTGAAATAGAAGGTTTTAAAGCTATTTCCTTTCTCTGTACTTTCTAAGATGTGATAAAATAAGTTGCTTTTTTGTGATTGCCTTTCAGAAGGAAAATTGTGAAGCTGTGGTATCTTGTGGCCTTGGAGATGTACTGATTTGTCATTTGCCACTGTCTTTCATTTTTTTAAAGACATACACACCTATAAATGCTACCAATTCAGGAGGATTGCATCTTATATTGCTTCTGCATGGGGATAAGCAGCTTCCCAAAGTTCAGTAGGTGGAGATCCAAACCACCCTAAAAAGAAATGCAGTAACATTGCTTTGGCAAACAATGGTCTACCTGACCATATTGCACAAGAAGGATGACATCAGCCATCTGCATGAAATCAGAAGTCACGACAGAGTTAAAATCACTCCTAGTGATATGGGTTTTAAAAGGAAATATGCAGGTGTAATTTTCCCTTGTTTACCAGTTTTCATGTTAGTACTTGAATCCCTGCACATGCCATTCCCGAAGACAGAGCCCAAGATGTGGGGCATTTCTCAATCTTTTCACTAGGGTGCTCATGCTTTTGTCGGTTTTGTCACTTTTTTACTTAGTTCATGTTATTAGTCTCAGATTATGGAAAATGGATGTAGTAAAAATTCCTGATTCGTCTATATGTCCTGGTCTACACTGAGTAGTCAAGCTGAGAAGCTTCTGTTTCAAATAGAACAGAAATATTGTGCTGGTTTTAAATTGGATTTGACTCCCAGTTTCTGCTGTTTGACATCTTGCATGCTAAACTTCAAACAACTGTATGGGTTTAAGATATTGATTACATAATACATGTTTATTATGTGAATATTAAGCTTTCCCCTTAATAAGACTGAAGTCTTTTTTCAATAATACTTCCATACTAATATGAATGGTATGATAGCTGGAAATCACACGGGTTGATATATTATACCAATTGTGCAAGGTGGCACCATGACTTAGTTGATTATCAATACTACAGAACCAAACATAAAGCTAAAGGATGATCTTCATCCAAGGGCAATGTGTTGTCTGTGAGACCACCTGATTCTGGCTGCAGCCAAGAAAACTTAGAACTGGCTGTGTGCCAGTAGTCCAAGCCAATGTAGTTTGGTTTTTGCACATCTGAAGCAGTACTTCTTAAACTGTGACCTGTTTCTCATACATAAAGGCGCCGTAGGCCTTTAGGACATGGGTCAAAACTGATTGCAAGCAAAATAAAGAGCTATATTATACACAATCCCCTACTTGCAAATACGCTAACAAGATGGGGGAGGCAAAAATAGTAAACTGGTATGAAAATTTCACCCAGGCGTTACTAGATTGTAACTGAAAACTTTTATGACAATTCCCCACAGGATGGCCTTTGGTATTTTCTGAAAAGTTTTGAAGGTTCTCAGATCTTTTAGAGAAATGTGAGGGGAGCCAGACATTTAAAAGGCTGAGCAGGGCAGACTTAGAAAGTGACTTACGTTTTCCTAGAAAAAGTAACTCTTCTTCCAGTTCTCTGCTAGAGACAGAGTGGTTGTAATTAGAGTGAATTATGATCCTAGTTTTTGTTGTTTGTTCTAATTGATTTTTTTTTTTTTTTTTTTTTCCCATTGACCTTTCTTGATCTAGTTTTGGGGTAAAAATACTTCTGCATGCAGACAAGAATGCTGGAATCCAGACCCCAAGTTGCTACTTTGCTTTCTGAGTCATTGGATTTCTTGAGGTAAGCATCAAATCACATGAAACGACTCTTAGTAATAAGGCTTACAGAGACCTTTATTCCTTCACACATCTTGTTTAGTCTCTTGAAGATAACATTATGTGGCATTTCAGAACCTTTGTGTATTTATAGCTTTCCACTTTCCCTTTGTGTCCCTGTGTATTAATTAAATGTACATTAACTCAATGAGATTTTTTTTCATGTTACTATTGCAATGTACTTGCTGGAACCAGCTCCAATCAGTAAAACGTAAGAACTTGAAAGCTTTTTCTGAGGTATAACTTGATTTCTGGTTTTAATTGTCTATGGCGCTAAAGCTGAGCAGAAAAATTACAAAGGGAAGATCAGGAAAAATGACACATTATAGAAGGAAAAGCAAGTCTATTAGGGTAGGTAAAAAGCTGTTATCCTCCTCATCTTCTTTCTGAGTGCTGAAAACCTTGTCCACCTTCCCAAATTATTCCATCTATTTCCATAAAAGATATTTCCCACTACTTCTCCCTACAATCCTGACTTGATTTTTATATTAGAAGAGCACTGTTCAGTCCCAAAACTCAAAGGACGATTTGGCATCATTAGCTAGAATGATCATTTACTTTTACTTGGGATATTCTGAAGGAGAAAGTAAAGATATTTTGCAGCAAGTTTGCAGATTACTACAAACATTTCCATGTTGTGACTCTTTTCCAGTTTCAATTGACAGACTACCTTTGTGAGAAATAGCTTCTTCCTTTCCTTTACCTCTATTTCTTTTGAAAGGTTTTTTGTGCAATTCTCATCTAATAGGTAGGATATACTGTATAATGGAAAGCAAGCTTCAGGATTTACTGCAATGAAACCAAAGACTTTTAAATGTTTTGTTACTAAGGAAAGGAAAGAATTTGTTGGAAAAAAGATATCCTCTGGTTAAATACCTAAACACAATAAACAAAATCTTTCTAAGGTCCTCTAGTGACAACAGAAACACAGAAGACGTAATCATGGACAGATTTATTTTTTTTTAATTAGAAAAAAATCTCTCCTGAAAAAAATTACCTACATGTATTTGATTTTCTGTAGAAGCCCGTAAGGAGAATGACACACTGGCAGATTGCAAGACTAGTCTTGATGATCAGATTGCACTAAATTATTTAAACTCTAAAAAATAGCATAATGATAGAGACAAGAATTTTTATGTACTTTGTATATGAAAATATACACTCTGTGATGCTATGATAAGTCACCCCAAATTTCTATAAATAGGAGTACCTTAAATGATGTGTGCCTTGTCAATGCCAAATTATATGGTATTATCTTCTAACAACTGGGGCTGGCGAAATTCCCTTTTTTCTGTTTGCAAGTGGTTCATGTAACATTTTGCATTTTTATTTCTAGGTATCCATTGGGCGGTATGGACAGGTTATTCGTAGGCTATTTATTTTAACTGTTTAGTAAGCATTATATATGATATGCATCTGGTCATGAAAATCATATGATGTGTTTTCTCTCCCATCATTTGATGACCGAAACCTTAAAATAAAATAAACCAAATTAAACAAGAATAAACCAAAATAAACAAACAAAAAAAAGAACATTAAAAATGTGACAAGAATTTTATGTTTTCCTGTGTTGAAGCTGGTTTGTATTTTTTGAAAATGTTCATTCATTTTTGATTAAAATTCAGTGTCAGCATTACACAAGTGTATTAGTGAGAACCTAAGTCAGGCAGTGGTGCATAAATTTAACAAAGATTTTACTAAATGTAAATATGTACAATTAAATAATATAGATGAAACCAGATCTCTTTGGTTGCCTTTGCTCTGCTGGACTTCTGTATTATGTTTTCAAGTTGCAAAGTGACAACTAACTGGGAAGAATTAGAAAAAAATAGGACAGTTATGTAAATACATACTAAACTGATTTAAAATGAGGTGCTCTTTTAATGTGTTCACCTAGATTGCAAGAATATAAGCCCAAATATTTCTGTGCCCACTGACTCAAGGTTGCCAAGTGCAACGTTACGTGTTACTGAATAACCTGAATATTTTTCCTTTCACCAGTCAAGTCAATTTTGAGGGAAGAACTAGTCACAAGCATAACCAGGAAACTGGCCAGCTCTTCCTTTCCTCTGGTTCTTCAAACTTTAGGAAGTGTTCTGTTTGCCTCAAACTTGACCACAGTGTGTGTTACTAAACTAATGCTCATTTAATAAGTTACTGTGCCAGTCATGGTACGAGAATATTAGTATCAAACTGCTGACTTCTACTACCGTAAGAACAGTGGTAGAAATCATTATGTCTTCAACTTGTCACAAACAGCTGAACACTGCTAAGACAACATGTTAATTAATCACAACCCTTATCTGAAATATAAAAATGCAGTAACTGTAATCCTTTGTTAGTAGAGCTACTTAGCACAACCTGAAGGAAAAAATAACTAATGGAAGACATTTAAAGTACACACCATTAAGTTCCCTAGGACTTGCCAAGATTCATGTGCGGGAATATAGAGAAATGTGTATAGATGCATTATGTGAATTATACTAATTCCAAATCTGTTTCTTAATGGATTCCATTCTGTTGGTGGTTTTCCAAAGATGCACCCTGTGTATTTTCATTTTTTGTTGGTTTGTACAAGATAAACTTTGCTCAAGTGATAAGTCTGTTACTAGATAGTTTTCCCCTTCCCTGAATATGGGATATGGAGGGAGAAGAACTCAAGGTTTTTGAAAGGAAGCTGATAATGAAGTAATTTCATCCTGAGAGACATAAGAGAAATAAAAAGGTAGTGAAAATGCTGGAGAAGGAAAGAAGTATTTATTGGAGTAAGCTAAACACTTGCCAGCAATATTGTGTTTTTCTATGGTGGGGGAGAGACTAGCTGAGCAACTGATTTAGATCACTGTTATCCTGTGACTATCCTAGGTCCTAGACATGCTTGTTGTACCATGATCTCAGTCTTACTGTCCTCCATTTGTTAAATCCTTCATTACGTGCTCCTGGAATGAGTAGTCCAACATCAAACAGAACTGAGCAGCAGGTTAGCAGTTTCAAACCATCCTAAACCACAATTTGAAGTGGATTGAGTAAGACAGCATTGGGGACTGTAAGAGTGGAAGAGTCATGTGAGGAGTTATGGTACTGTTCCTGGACAAAAATCAGTGATGCTAAAGAAGAGCAATGTGATAAGAAGGCATTAACCACACAGAAAGTACATGCATAGGTAAAAGCATATGACTGGTCTCTATTGCATTGTTCAGTATGTACAGCTGTGGTATGCTAAGAGAAAATAAATAAGAACAGTTTATAAAATATTTATGTAAAAAAAGAGTGCAAACAGGAAGGCTTACATTCTTACCGCTCTATGAATTCTGTATTTGATGTTATTTCACGATACCTATAATATTCACACCAGTTTTAATGAACTTTCTTTCGCATTTCTTCCTTCCTTTTTTAACTGTTTATTATCTATGACCAATAAACTGTCCCTCTACTTAACCTCTCTTTCTATGGTTCTATGTTTTTTTTCACTACTCTCTCGTTTCTAACCATGTTACTGAGGCTCTGGAAGCTCCACAATTTAAACAGAAATGTATGCCCCACTACTCTTCAAGTATTGTTTTACTTCACTTTTGTTAATGAGATCAAGTCAAATATAGTGCCCCTGGCCTTCAAGTGAATAAAATTGTGACTTATGGGAAGTCTTGAAAAAGACTAAACTTGTAGCAGGCCATGTATGACTGAAGTGTTTGGGACTGCTTGTGTCCTATCATCAAGCTTAGTAAAACTAGACTTATAATTCAAATTTCCAAAACCCTCATTAAGTAGGTCTTTGTTCTGAATGGAGCTCAAATATTCACCTCTTCATCTGCCACTGATAATTAATGACAGTCCTTCAGGAATAGAATCAGATACCTCCCACCTCTCCGAGATATATCCCAACTAGCTTGAAGAAGTAGCATAAACATCAGAGACGGAATTAGATACAGACAAGACATGCATATTGAGCATTGATGCAGCATCATTCATATTGCTAACAACTTGTTTGTCTCCCTGTTATTCAGGCAACAATTTTTAGATGGGAAGGGTGAGAATTCCACAGAGCAAAACCCCTGTAATGTGCTTGAAGCCCTGACATTTCAGCTGCATGGCATTCAGCACTGAGGCAGTAGGTCAGGCAGAACTTTGCTGTAAAAAGCTGCAGTGGCAGGCACTGGATAAGAATTGATAGTTCCCAGGGTACTTTACTGAAGCCTCTGCTAACAACAACCTTAGAAAAGAGGCTGATAGATCTCCTTAGCTCTGCCTTTGTGCACAGGTAGCGATTCTGGGTATCAGCACATGCTTCACAATCTGCGCTAGAATGGATTACCAAGAAGGTCCCAGAACTTGTCCTCAGGCATTTGTGTTATCATTTATTGCTGGATATAAGATTTTTTTGTGCAGCTGTCTTGTTAATGCCATGGTTGATGTTAGCGCTGTGAGAGCCAACATTATTTCCTGAGGTATGTTTAGTCTCATATGCTCCGTGACCTTCACACTTCGAGCTCCATCCTCACCGATGTCAACATTTTGCAGGGGATTTACAATGTTCCTATTTGTCATTGTTTGAACATTTCCAGTCACTTAAGAGGAAGAGGTCAAAGAACAGAGTGAGTGAGGCCGTTGCTTGGACACAAATGGCTGTTGCTTGGACACTGATAGCTCTACTAAGGATAGCTTTTCTTACTGCAGAAGAGTACCAACCCGATGGCTCTCACCTTTTCTGATTTATTAAAAAAATCCCAGCACATACTTCAGTTAAAGCTAGTCCAGAAATCGTCCAAAGGCCCCATTGGAGAGAAACCAGGCAAATAGTACTGCCATTTCTTTATGTCTTCAGTTTGGACAAGTTGTCAACAAAAAAGGATCACTTTTGAGGTTAACTGAAAAATAGCCTGTGGTGAGAATGTCACTTACCAACTTTCTTGTCTTCAAGACAGCAGAGCAAGAGGAAATCAAATTGGAGCAAAGTGTGGTCACACCAACAGCACTGGGCTTCAGGAACCTGCATTTTTGATTTATTTGAATTAAGGGGTTTTGTACCCACAGCTACAAAAGGTGGGGATTCTCTTTGTGACTATGACCCTAAAAAAAAGCCTCCAGGTGTTGGGGGGTGTACATGCAAGGTAGCTATGTAAGCTCCCACTATAGTCAATGGAGAACTTGGATTCAAGATAGTTGCTCTGACACAGGTGCTGAGTGACTTTTGAGTTGTCCTAGAGTTTCTGAGACATTCACATAATCAGATAAAAGGTGGGACTTATGAAAGACCAGAGCATGGATGACTGCATGGGTGACTGGAGGACAGGAGGGATAACCTGGGGCTTCTCAAATAGTGCTTTGTGCCTTTGTTTAAACAGCTAACCTCAGTCCTAGGTGTACCCTTTAGAGAGACCCAAATTGCTTCCTAGACTCCGTTGACTATATTCATATCAGCAACCCTTGAGTGGGTATTTAAGATAGCCTAAGATATCTCAAAGAGCAGTAGAAGTCCACATTTAGCCATCTGAACTGAACCCCAGATGACTATTAATTATAACAGGAGCTTGAATGTGAGCATGAATTTGAGTGTCTTATTCTTGAAACAAATACCATCCAAGGTGCCCAGCCACTTCCAGCTGCTGAGCTTTTATAGTTAGGAGCCAAATGTCTTTTTATAAAAGAAGAAAAGAAAAAATCCTACACCAGCAACCTCAATTTTCCGTGAAAAATATCAAAGAAATAAAATGCTAAATCAAAGGACATAGTTTGGCACTAATTGCAGACCCATTTCCCTGAGTTTCAAAAGTGATAGAGATGCAGTGGTCAAGACCTTCAAGGTTCTTTTGTTAGAAAGTTCCAATCCTAAGAAAATACCCTTAAAGTATGCACACCAGAACTGTACACATCAGCCTTTACTGAGATAGGGGTAAGTATCCCATTCCACAACTGTATTAGGAAAAGGAAGTTCTCAGAGTGGTTTGACAGTAGCTGCTTTGCTTGTATCTCCAAGTCGTTTGGCAGTACCTCACAAAACAAAAAGGTCAGCTTTGGATTTACGTTTCATCCTTTTCCTTCAGCACAGCTGTTGCCAATGCTTTTCAAAATACTTAATAAATCCATTCTGTTTTACTACCCCTTTTCCCTCAGGGGTCCATACTGAGACCACTACTGTTCAATATCTTCATCAATGACATAGACAGTGGGATCGAGTGCACCCTCATCAAGTTTATGGATGACATCAAGCTGAGTGGTGCAGTTGACACACCTAAGGGACGGGATGCCATCCAGAGGGACCTGGACAGGCTTGAGAGGTGGGCTTGTGCAAACCTTATGAAGTTCAACACCGCTGAGTGCAAGGTCCTGCACATGGGTCAAGGCAATCCCTGTTATCAATACAGGCTGGGGATGAAGGGATTGGGAGCAGGCCTGCCAAAAAGGACTTGGGGGTACTAGTGGATGGAAAACTGGACATGAGCCAGCACTGTGTGCTTGCAGCCCAGACAGCCAATCATATCCTGGGCTGCATCAAAAGAAGCGTGGCCAACAGGTCAAGGGAGGCGATTCTGCCCCTCTACTCTGCTCTGGTGAGATCCCACCTGGAGTACTGCATCCAGCTCTGGAGTCCCCAACATAAGAAGGACGTGGACCTGTTGGAGCAGGTCCACAGGAGGGCCAGGAAGATGATCAGAGGGCTGGAGCACCTGTCCTATGAGGACAGGCTGATAGAGTTGGGGTTGTTCAGCCTGGAGAAGAGAAAACTCTGGAGAGACCTTATTGCAGCCTTCCAGTACTTACAGGGGTCTTATAAGAAAGATAGGGACAAACATTTTAGCAGGGCCTGTTGTGACAGGACAAGGAGTAATGGTTTTAAACTGAAAGAGGGAAGATTTAGAGTATATATAAGGAAGAAAATCTTTATTTTGAGGGTGGTGAGACACTGGCCCAGGTTGCCCAGAGAGGTGGTAGATGCGCCATCCCTGGAAACATTCAAGGTCAGGTTGGACGGGACTCTGAGCAACCTGATCTAGTTGAAGATGTCCCTGCTCATTACAGGGGAGGCTGGAGTAGATGATCTTTGAAGGTCCCTTCCAACCCAAACTATTCTATGATTCTATGAGACTTTGTCTTTCTCCACTGTCTTTCTCTGCTGCTAATTGCCTGAACTGAATGGTGGGCAACTTGAAATGGAAACATTTTAAGAAATCAGCAAGATTGATTCTTTTCTCACTGTCAGGTTGCCCTGCTGTTATGGTATGTTCTGGTGGTTATGGGGATCCATCACTTAGGCATCTCATTTTATCTCCATCTTGAACTTGAAATAGCAAAAAATAGGCAGTTGCTTTGTTCACATCCACAGTATTTTTGCTTAATTTTAACTTCATCAGGGAACAAATCAGATATTTGTGGCGCTTATGTTTTCAAAGGCTCTCAAGTGATGTCCTTCTGCTGCTTGCTGTCTTTACATGCATGTCAGCAGTTTTGCCTGCTGAAGAGCCTTTTGGGGAGGCATAATATTTCATATGTAGAGATAGCAGGCAGCCACATATACAGCTGCATGTAGAATGGCTGTGTGAGTCTAAAAAGGGACAGCAAAACATAAAATTCTTTAGCCCCATTGATTAGTTTACTCTTCAGTGTGTTACTTCATTATCTCTTAATGTTCCAAATTTTTTAGCAGCTTTGTCTGTTATGTTCACTGGAATTTGGTCTTTCATCTTACACATTCTTAGGCAATAACTCACCAGTATTACCAACCTGAAGTGTTACGTTTGGTCAAAAGGATGCTTTTTCAAATTATTTTTGGAATGCATGCAGTTCCAAACAGTTTCTTTTACTTTGGTATGGTGCTGAAGTAATTTGCTGAAAGTTATATATACATAATGGCCTGAGATATTGGGTGCTATGCCAGACTAAGATCAGGTAGCATTTTTATGGCAGGCTGCTCCAGTACCATCAACAAAGGAAGTGCGTCATTACTGATGTAACTGTTCCACTGCTTGAACTGAAAGGGTCAATATGTTGTTCCCTAAGGCTGCAGAATAATTATAATATTCTGAATTGTTTTTTACTGTTTCAGTATACAGCTGGAAAAGTGACAGGAATCCAAGCTCACTCCTTCTTTCTCATTCTCTGCTCAAGTAAATATCACAAGAAAAAAAATCTGCAAACATGCCTTGCATAAATCTGAAAAAATTTTGCTAAAGAGACTGAATTGTACAAGCAAAATAGCTATTTTAGAAACCTCTCAGCTTTTGTACTTCACATTTTAGGATAATGGAATATACAGTGTAGCCATCTGTAATATAGACTTTATAATATAGGAGAGTATAACGCAATATAGTTCTTGTTAGCCTAGGATGTTATGTATTTTATAATGGGAAATAGAAAAATCCCACATATAAGAGTAACTCAGATGCCTCACATAACATTGTCATAGTACACAGTAGTCATGCAGTATTGCTATTGCCTGTGTTACTTTACGTAAATAGACATATATTACTCTAGTTATTTCCATACTGCAGATAACTTTAGCAACAGGCATTTTTTGAGGATTTAAATTCTTTTTGAGCATTTAAAAAAGCAATCTTTTTGAAGACATATCATTCCATGCTCTCTTCAGTTTGTCTCTATCTTCACTACACAGTGACCATCTGAGAGTGCTGTATTGCAAGCAAGTGATTGTGTTTAAACAGAAGCTTTCCTTCATGTTAACATTTCATTTCCTTCCGCTCCACCAAGCCTCAGGCAAGGCAGTAGTAGCTGCTCTCTCTTGCCATGGTACTGTACACCATGATGAAGTATAGTCATTCATGTGACACAATATAGTAATCAGAAGTAAATTACACCCTTTAAAATTACCATCGGCAACCACAATACCTAAAACAATGTGATAATTGCTGTCATAGGAACATGGGAAAAAATAGAAGAGCAGTCATTAAACAAATACTATAATCATTAATAACAAGTGTCATGTGAAATAACAATTTTCTACTAATCACTATCCTAGACCTGTAGTGCAAACTGCAGATTCTTTTTCATAAAGTGAACTGGCTGCATACAGCTAAAAAAAAAGCATAAACTTGCCAAAATATTTTGTCCATTAACAGGTTTTGTGTTGTGTTTTGTACACTGTATGTTTTTGCACATAAGTATGGGTTTCTATATGCAGCAGTTATACAACCATGCTTGAATTTCTCCTTCGGATTCTGGACTCAAGCAAACCATCAAACTCAAGCTGCTGGGCTTTATGATATCATTCCTCCCACATCTTTGTGGCTAGTTTTATAACTCACCTCTTACCACCTCTCATGACTTCCTTGCCACAGAATCACAGAATGGTCAGGGTTGGAAGGGACCTCTGGAGATCATCTAGTCCAATTCCCCTGCCACAGCAGGGTCACCTACAGCAGGTTGCACAGGACGGCGTCCAGGCGGGTTTTGAATGTCTCCAGTGTGGGAGACTCTACAATCTCTCCGGGCAGCCTGTTCCAGTGCTCCACCACCCTCAGAGTAAAGAAGTTCCTCCTCATGTTAAGATGGAACTTCCTATGTTCAAGTTTGTGCCCATAACCTCTTGTCCTATCACTGGGCACTACTGAAAAAAGACTATTTCCATGCACCTGGTACCCTCCCTTTAACTATTTATAAGTATTGATAAGATCCCCCCTCAGCCTTCTCTTCTCCAGACTAAAAAGACCCAAGTGCCTAAGCCTTTCCTCATAAGAAAGATGCTCCAATCCCTTAATCATCCTTGTAGCCCTTTGCTGGACCCTCTCCAGCAGTTCCCTGTCCTTCTTGAACCGGGGAGCCCAGAACTGGACACAGTACCCAAGACGTGGCCTCACCAGGGCAGAGTAGAAGGGGAGGATGACCTCCCTCGACCTGCTGGCCACATTCTTCTTGTTGCACCCCAGAATGCCATTGGCCTTCTTGGCCACCAGGGCACATTGCTGGTTCGTGGTCATCCTGTTGTCCACCAGGACTCCCAGGTCCCTTTCCACAGAGCTGCTCTCCAGGAGGTCAGCCCCCAACCTGTACTGATGCATGGGGTTATTGCTCCCCAGATGCAGTACCCTACACTTGCCCTTGTTGAATTTCATAAGGTTTTTCTCCACCCAACTCTCTAGCCTGTCCAGGTCACGCTGTATGGTGGCACAGCCTTCCAGCATGTCAGCCACTCCTCCCGGTTTTGTGTCATCAGCAAACTTGTTGATGGTACACTCCATCCCTTCATCCAGGTCATTGATGAATATATTGAACAAGACTGGACCCAGTACTGACCCCTGAGGGACACCACTTGTTACTGACCTCCAGCTAGACTTTGTACCACTAATCAATGCTCTGAGCTCTATCTGCCAGCCAGGTTTTAATCCACCCCACTGTCCATTCATCTAACCCATACTTCCTAAGCTTGCCTGTGAAGATGATGTGGGAGACAGTGTCAAAAGCCTTGCTGAAGTCAAAGTAGACAACGTCCACTGCCCTCCTTTCATCCAGCCACCCAGTCGCGCCATCATAGAAGGCTATCAGATTAGTCAGACATGACTTCCCCTTGGTGAAGCCATGTTGATTACTTCTGATAACCTTTTCCTCCACATGCTTGGAGATGACACCCAGAATGAGCTGTTCCATCATCTTTCCAGGGATGGAGGTGAGGCTGACTTGCCTGTAGTTTCCCAGCTCATCGTTCTTGTCCTTTTTGAAGGCTGGAGTGACATTGGCTTTCCTCCAGTCCTCAGGCACCTCCCCTGTTCTCCAGAACATTTCAAATATGATGGAGAGTGGCCCAGCAATGACTCCTGCCAGTTCCCTCAGCACTCGCGGGTGCATCCCATCAGGCCCCATGGACTTGTGGGTATCCAGTTTACTTAATTGTTCTCTAACTTGTTCTTTTTCAAACAAGGGAAAGTCTTCCTTCCTCCAGACTTTCTCTGTTACCTGCAAAGTCTGTGACTCCTGAGGGCTGGCCCGAGCAGTGAAGACAGAAGCAAAGAAGACATTCAGCAATTCTGCCTTCTCTGCATCCTCTGTCACCATGGCACCTGTCTTGTTAAACAGCGGGCCCACATTTTCCCTGGTTTTCCTTTTGCCTCCAATGTACTTGAAGAAACCCTTCCTGTTGACCTTGACATCCCTTGACAGATTTAATTCCAAGGCGGCCTTGGCTTTCCTCATTTCATTCCTGCATACTCTGGCGGCATTCTTATATTCTTCCCAAGTGGTCAGTCCCTTCTTCCACACACTGTAACCTTCCGTTTTCCACTTGAGCTTTTTCAGAAACTCCCTGCTCAACCATGCAGGTCTCCTGTTTCCCTTGCCTGATTTCTTGCTCAGAGGAAGTGATACTTGAATATCAGGCAGCTCTCTTGAGCCCCCCTACCCTCTAGAGTCCTAACCCCTGGGATATCTCCAAACAGTTGCTTGAAGACATCAAGGTTAGCCCTCCTGAAGTCCAAGGTTGCAATCCTACTTGTCGTTTTGTGCATACTGTACTTAATCCTGAACTCTACCTTCTCATGATCACTACAGCCAAGGCTGCCCCCATCCTTCATGTCCTCCACCAGTCCCTACCACTTGTGTCACTCCTTGCTTTGTTTTACCCTGTGGAGTACCTGTCTTCAAAGCTGATATTCTTTGCCCTGCTGGCATTGTCTCCTTTTCCTCGTCATGTAAGTCCATGTGTTCTTCTCCAAAGGTGGTAATCACCGCATTCTCTCTATATAGAAACCTTCTTTTCTGTGTTGAGTTTTTCAGCTGAGACTACATCTTAGTTTATTTATCTATCCGTTCCATGGTTATTCAAGAGAAGGCCAAAGAACACCCATGAGCAAGGAAAACAGCATGAATGTGGAGGTCTATTGGGTCTTGGAAGATTTTTCTTTCTTTTCTGAATGCTCAGCACTGCAAGTAGTCATTTCCATTAGCATTTCATATGAACTGTCTTTACGAAAAGCCTTTTTTTTTTTATTTATTTTGTGATATATATTGCTTAGCTATTAGAACAGGGCTCTATTTAAACTAGCCTTTAAAAAATTCATCTACTTTTTCTGAGAATCAAATATGACTCTCATATATAAGTTGATTCTCCTACAACAAGTTGTCGCTTTTGTGTGTGTTCATTTTAGAGAATTGGAATAACCAGAGGGTAAGAATTAATTCAAGCCCATCACAGTGAATCCCTTTGCCTTCCACATGCTTATCTCATTTTGAGGGAAAAAAAACTCATTCAGAGGTTGCTCACTTGCATTGTCAAGCCTGTCATTTTGAAAAAGAATATTCACATAGGGAAACAATATCACATTAGAAACAGAAGTTGCTAGCGTCCCCTTTATTCATAGTGCTCACACATTGCTTAGACAATGGAGGAGAGGTGGAGGTGAAGGAGGGCAGTGGACAGAGGAGACAAAAAAGAAGAGATACTGGTTAATTTGGCTTGAGCTTAGAAAGGCTTTCTCTGATGGATAAGGCCAGGCTATAGAGAAACCTAGGAGCTTTGGTGCTTACTTTTTCTGTGTTAGAGATGCTCAACCAGAACTGTAGGAAGCTGAATATCTGAAGTCTTGTTATCAGTGCAGATAGGGAGAGAGCGAGGCAGAGCTGGGCAGCCATGTGCATCTTCTAGATATCAACAGATGTTGCTGTTTAAAGCCTTAAATCCCACAGTTACCACACAATGATACTTCCTTGCATAGGTAGTGGGGAAACTTTTCCTGTCTAACTGTCTACGTTTTCTGAAGTAAGGGGATGTTGTTCTTCATTGATATTAGAGCACAAGCTTAAAAATAAAGTCACCTCTGCTTCCCTTAGCAAATAACCAAGTCAACTAGTTAAGGGAACAGACATGAATGCTCAAATTTAAATCTCTCCTGTTCAGGAGAAGGTGAACTAAAGACTTGGTAGCATTAATGAGAAGCATTGCTGTGACTTTTAATTCTACATGGACTATGAGTCTAAGTAGCACTTTGTGCCTGTAAAAAAAACCAGAAAATAGTCTTCAGATCTTTCGTTTGTATTTGTTTCCTCATTGAGAAAGAAGGTTTACACCAGAAAAGTAGTCATCAAAAATCTGGTTTAGAAGTTGCCAGAGTATTCTTTGAAGGAGGGTAGTAGAGCCACTACAGTGCAATTAAGTTGGGAAATGAGTATTTTTATTTTTAAGAGCTGATGCAAATGCTGTTTTATAAAGACAAGAGGCTGGAGCGTTCTCACCTCAGCCTCTTCATAGGCAGTGAGTTCGTGTGAAACTGTGAGAAAAAGGGTTACAGAGTCAAAAGTCTTTGTCATCCAGCCCACTATTTGCAGCTTCATTCTTATCTTCAAATGTGTAAAGAAACAAAACAAGCTATCTGCACTTTAATTTCCATTCAAGGGAAAGATGGAAAATGGGGATGAGTTTTACCCCTCTGTTTGTCTCTCTGTATCTCTGCAGTTTTCTGACAAGATCTCCTTCCTTGGAAAACAGTCCAGTTGCAATCCAATCAAAAATTTTCCTCTTTGCCTCTGCTCCAACACACATGGATCTTGCTCTCTGTATCAGTGCTGCCTAAGCAGCAAGCCCGCTCAAAAGCAGTAGATCTGCTGGGCAGGTAAGGCATGTGGCCCATAGCTACCTGCCCTGGTAGTTCTGGGCTGTAGGAGGCTGTGATACCTCTGCGAGGAGAATCAGTGCTTCCTGCAGATTCCTGACCTGCTCTTACCCTTGATTGAGAGGAAGAGGAAGGAGGCAGTGATGCCTTTTTTTGGTGCATTTTCTAAGATTTTCCAAGCAGCCGATGCTCATCAAAGCTGTCCTAAAGAGGGCTGAGGCAATTCAGTTCTCCAAAATCCTTTGGACACGGACACCATTAGCTTGTTGGAAACTCATCTAAGTGGGCAGGCACAGGCAGGGAATGACCATGGGAAAGTTTATGACTTGCATGAACATTTCTGTTATCTTCACAAGTTAATTATGACACTGTGCCGAATAAAGCTGCGACTGAAGTATCTACTTTTGAAGTGAGAATGCTTTCCTCCCAGTCTTCCCCATCAATTCACTTCACCAGGAAAAATGGATTTTTGTTCAAGTACACCAAAAAGTAACTCCTGTTGTTTTCCATTTATCTCTATCAAAACAAACAAATAAAAAAGCACGTAAAAAAACATATAAAATGTTTATTAACCTGTTATACAAATGACCCATGTAAGTTCTATGCCTCTGACTAATCTTTCGTGCTCTATAAACAAGTTCTCATTTGCTTCCAGTTACTTCTATCTCTTCTTTTTAATGGTGATTTCCCAAGTTATAGACAAGCCTGATAGCTACCTCTAATCTTTATAGCAATGGCTTTTAAAATATTCAAACTCAGTAATTTATTTTTAATGATCTGTAGCTCTGAAACAGTTCAGGCAATGAGCTTTATACTCTGCAGAAAAATACTCCTTGGTCCTCAGGGCAAATTTGCATTTTTCAGGCCAAGACAATTTTGACAACCAAAATGTTTGTTAAAAAGAGAGAGAGAGAGAGAAAGAGCAGGGGAAGTAATGTTAAAAGCAGTGGCTGAAAAGGTCCCTGGTGACATTTTAAACCGGAATACTATTGAGACTGATTTTAATTGCTTTGAAACCTCTCTGATCATTTGTACCTGGGAAAGGTTGGTATGAAATGTTCTTAAACAAGAATTTCCTTCATCATTTACACAAATGGGAACTTAGCATGCTGTGTTCAGAGATAAATGAAGTATTCAAAATGAAAGCTGTTTGAGACTAACATAGGGACTATTGCCAAGTGCATCTTCTGCCGTACAAAAGCTCCTATTTTAAAAGAAGTTACATCCCATGACATCTTTGATAAAGATTTTCCAGTGAAAGGTAAGTTAAAAGACTTAAGTGTTAAAACAATAAGATGTAAGTAACATCATCCAAGAAAGGCATTTATGGATTATTGAGCTCCAGAGTGGAGGCCTATTTAGCTTGTCCCCAAAAGATGCTCCAAACTCCCCTTCAGTTTTCCAGTTAATGTTGCTTATATATCATTTACCTTACCACTGAGACAAATCATTAGACTTTAGCCTTGATACCTCTACCTAGTTTCAATTAAGCGCAAGCACTGCCTTATACACTTACGGTTTGCATACCAGACCAACATGTTTTTCACACTGTTTTTGTGCCTGAACCTTATCAGGCTCTCCCTTAGCTGCCTGATTACCGATCTCTGGCCTCATCATGGTTTCGGGAGCAGAGGCATTCTCTTGGCTGGAGACTGGTACACAGCACTGTTCTGTTCCTGTCTTTGCAGAAGGACTATACTTACTGATGCTAAAAATGAGCATAGGCTCACCTGCAGCCTAGGCTTATTAAGACTTTTTCAATATTCTCGACATTAATTAGATAATCGGAGTTGATTGTTAGATGAGAGGTCACATTTAATTTGGTATATCACTGATTCTATATTCTTCTTTTTCCTGCTGTCAGAGTTTGATATTAAAGCATCGTTTGATGCTGCTCGGTACTGATTCAAACCTCAGAAGGGACTGCTAAACTCTCTGTCCTTCTGTAGCAGATAAAATTCATTCCATGCAGTTTTTTGTGGTGAACTTCCCTTCTTTCTTTAGTCTGGAAGAAGTTTTCAAAACAAAGAACCTATATTTCTGCTCTTTTTGGAAAATAAGGGCTATTTTTTCAGTCAGGCTGAGAAACACCTTACTGCCTGTGGCTCAGCAACTTCAAACTGGACTCGGGGAAACTGTGTCCTCCTTTTTGCTTTACAGCAGGCTTCTGTGCCGGAGGAAATGGCCAAGATTACCAAGCCTAGGCACAGAGGCGACAGGATAGGAGCACACGGGCAAATGCACTTTCCAACCATTCCAAGCAATCCAGAATTCTTCAAAATATAAAATTTTGGAAGCCATCTCAGAAGCAAGGCAAGTAATAAAGGTTTTTTCATTCTATTCCTCTCTGGCTAGGTTCTCGTGCTACCCTCATCAATTTTACTGTGTCTGGCAGTTTTGGTACGTACATCCTGTACATTATGAATAGAAATGCTGTGTTGTGAGATTGTATTTTCTTGAAGTTATAAGAAGTGAATCATGCCAATTTCTTATACAGAAAATAAAACAGAGCTTGGGATAGTTAGATAAATTCAAGTAGAGCTAAAACAGTTACAGTATCTCACCACCTGTTTGGCTTTTCAAAATCTTTTCATTTCAAGATTCACAGAGATAGTAATGGATACCATTCATCAACTGAATAAAGAATTAAGCACCAGCAGCGCAAAGCGTATTTACATAAATATTATAAAAAATAAGCTGATTATTTTCATGTTGAGATCACAGTAATAATAGCGGTGAAAAACAAATGGGAAGTGACTCAGGAAATCTCCATGTAAATTTTTATTTGGGATGATGTTAATATTTTCACTAAATGGATAGAAGAAAACCACCGTAAGAATTCCAAAGATGAAGGAAAAATTTCTAAATTCGCATTAATTTATTTAACCAATATTATACCTAAAACTACTCAGTGGTTTCAAGACAAAGCATTTTTCTTTAGGAGAAAAAACTTCCTATGAAAATGTTTTTCATGAGAAGACTGGAATTATAAACTTTAAATTTCTAAAAACAGTCTTCTCACATATATATATATATATTTCTGTTTAAGACAGGATTTCCTTTCAGAACAATTTTATGCATGCAAAAAAGCACTTAAAATTCCTTTTAGTTTGTAATAGCTTATGGGCTCTTTAGAGTTTATTTTTGACTAAAGCAAATCCATGATCACCCTCCCCTCCCTTACTACTGCTCTCTTAAGTGTCCAAACCATAATTTCGAATGTCGTTTTTTATAGAGGCATAAATTTGCAATTTTCAGTGGCTGTTCTCTGATGACAACTGGAAAATGTCATAGAACGCCTGATGTTCTTAAATTAGCTAGTCAGCACATTTTAAGCCCACAAAGAAATGTTTATTCCTTGTCTGAAGAAGACAGAGAATTTTTGAATTATTAGAATGAGAAACATGTGACTGTAGACTCTTGGGTGTGAGAGAATGCATTTATTTTCTTGGAGCAGAGGAAAAACACAACTTGATCATCTGATTTTGTGTCATGCAAACCTCGGGGAACAGGGAAAACAGGAATAGCCCATCATAACTGTCAAAACATGAATTACATTAGTTACATCAAGAACCAGTAAAAGATAAATTTTACCAACAGTAAGACATAGAATGGGATATGTAAAAGTAGCATAATTATACACAGAGAGAGAGAGAGCATAAGTGGACAGACATCCCTCTCCACTATAAGATCCATGCTGACTCTTTCTCTTTACAGTGTGTGTAAGTCTCTGCTTTGTCTTTTGCCATTTTGCCCAGCAGCAACATCGAACTTACTGGTCTGTAATTTTGGGATTCCTCCTGGGCACCTGTTCAAAGATTGGTGTCAAATTTGTCACACTCCATTCTTCTAGCACCAAGGTTAACTGAAGTGATACATCACACACAGCAATTAGTTTAGCAATTTTGTACTCTAATTTCTTCAGACTTTTGGTAAAAAAAGGTCTAGTCAGGTGTTAGCACAGATGCAAACCATTTTCCCTGTATTGTTGTCACTTTATATTTCCCTTACTTTTTCTATAAACTGATCATCTATCACCCTGTCATCTTTTTGGTAAACCTCTGGCCACTGCCTTTAATTTTCATTTTTTCAGCTTCAATAAGCTGGGCTTCAAAATCTTTCAGTCAGCCAAACTGTGGGACATATGACTTACTTTCAGCTTTCCCTGTTCAGATGTTGCTTTTTTTTTTCTTTAGAAGTCTCGCTGATTCTTCTGTCTAACCACACTGACGTAGGAGAACAGGGGAAGGGAATCCCTTCTGTAGTGGTCTTTTTAATAGTTGGAATACATCGGTTGTGAAACTCGACATGAAACTAAATGCCCTGTGGATACCTTACCCATTTAACTACTCCTTTTTAATATCCTTCTTACCAGCTTCCTCAACTTTATCTAGCTTCAGTTTCTGAAGTTATGCACTTCCATGGTGGATATTTTTGGTGTAGCTGTTCTTGTCAGGACACTGATCGTGGATTGCAAGCAGGTTTTGGGTATGATTGATCTCCAACATTGTGTCAGTACTTTTTTCATGAACAAGTGACGCTGGCATGGGCAGAGGACCAAGAGTAGTATGATCTTCTCTGTGATTAAGGGGACACACAGAGCCTAGAGCTAAGTAAATGTACTTCCAGATTGCTTTAGCAGTGGAGGGAAAACATTGCATGACAGTAGCATAGTGGAGTACTTGCTGATCACATGCCAGTGTCCCATAATTGTATGTGAAAGATGTACTTTTTTGCAAACAGTTATCTGTTGCAGCACACAGATGCTGTACATAGACATAAACTGTAGTTCCATTTTATATCAGTATGTTAATGTTTTACCAAACATAATAATAGAGTACATGGTTTTCTCATAATAATTAATCATTGAATAGTTGCACAAATTTAAAAGCTTATTGTACTGAAACAGACATTGTTTTAAATGAGATAGTTGCTCTAAGAAATTACAAAATTTAGCACATAATATTTACACAGGCAAAGAGGAGTCAAGTGGTAAAAATCTTTTTATCAGCGAATAAAAAATCATGGGAGTGAAAGTAACAGGAGCCTCAGGTGACCACTTCAGATGTTAGTATCTACGTGGCAGACACCTAAGATTGTGTGACTTGAGGACTTACTCTGGACAAGCTGATCCAGCTGTCATCAAGCTATAGCCTTGAGCAGTTATGAGGGCTTGCGTGCATGACAGTGACAGGAAGTTAATGATAAAGAAATTTTATGGGTTTAATCTTCAATAGTGCTTACAGGTGAAATTATTATTATCTAATTTCCTCTCTGGGGTTAATTCTGAGAACATTCTCATGCTACATGTGATAGCAGTCTGTATAAGAGCTTTTAAGTTGTGTTAGAAGTAATATAAATATTCCATTAATTTCAAACTTTGACATAAGGTGATTTTCTTTCACTAAGAAAAATCACAGAAAAAAAAGTATCTCTTCATAGAAGCTTTTATTTCATAAAAATTACTTCAGATTGTGTTTTCCCAGGAGGTGGTATAAGCTTCACTTTATAAACCTGAGCAATCCCTCCTGGGAAAAATATAGTGAGGAGGCAACTTGCTCTGTGAAGGAAAATGAAGGCTTTGAGGACCAAGGCTAGACCTTTTCAGGAGACCACAATCATATTTTAGGCTTTTGCTCATAGATTTTGTCATTCCCATTTTCCCACTGAGATTTCCCCCATATCCCAGTTTTGTGTTGGACATTGGAAAGCAAAAATACAAGTGCAGTTCATGTATCTCATGATGTCTCTGTGGAAAGCTGTACCGTATTCCTGGTACAGTTCTCCGGCATATTTTTACCCGAGTTGAAAAACTGGGACCCTCTGTTCACCAGTTAAGACCTACTATGCTAAGATGAGTGAACCACCTCTTATTTACTTGTGTAAACAAGAACATACTTATGTTGCCATCCACTTTGTCTGGATGAACACCAAGCAAGTGCATTAGTGCATTTGAAAAAATGGGATCAATTTTAGTTCCTTCTAATTATTTTCTTTCTGCAAAATTCTTTGGTTCTACTGAGGACATGGGACAAAAATGAGTGAACATCAGGAAGGTAGCTATTTCTATGTGGGAAGGATGTGATAGAAATTATTAGAAAAAATATTTTCGTCTGAGTCTCCTAGGCCAGTTTTGCAGACCTAGAAGATTTAGAAATAGTTGCATTCAAACCTTGTATGCTAAACAAAATTTTTCATTGAGATTTCTTAGGATGTTAGTGTGAGAATATTTCACATATTCTGTGCTTAATTAAGAATGATATTAGCACTCATGGTGATAAAACCTGATTAAATAATTTTGACGTCCGGTACTCATATTAGTTAAAATATGCGGAATACAAAGCACAATAAATGCTATTTGCCAGACAGGATTAAAGAAATAGATAAGTTTGTAAAAATTATCCCTGAGGGCTTGAGATGTGTCTAACCTATTTATAACCCTTTCTTCTCCTCTTAAAAAGCAAATCTTTACTAGAAAAATAATATAATGAAATTCAGCCTGCTGTGGAGAGGTCAGTTTCAGGAACTCTTGTCCCTGCTGGCAAGTGACTCAGATGATAAATTGCCAGTGCAAATCATCAGAGTGATGCCTGGCAAGAACTGGAGCTGGCCTCGTTCAGTACTTTTTAATTAAAACAAAAAAGAAGTATTTTTTTATTTCTAATGGGAGAGTGCTGCAGAAGGAAGTAGGCAGAGGGCACAAGGAAAAGGGGAAAAACGCTCTAAAGGCTCCTTTGCATCTCAGCCAAAATCAAGAGTCCTAATGGTAATGAGGTTGGGGATGGGAGGGGAGAGAAGAGAATGACACTGCTTGTTCATCAGCCTCATCCTTTTAACTCAAGCTTCCAGGTAGCTTTCATACAGCTTTTCCCAGATCTTTGTGCGGTTGTTGTAACAATGATAAGGATAGACTCCACTGCCTCCTATTAGAGACGGGTGAGGGGCACAGTCTGAGATAACTTGAAAACAGCATATTTTTAGTTCAAAGACCTGAATTATAATTCAGGCTGGTAAGTCCACAAACTTCTTGGGAAAGAGCCAAGGGTTTTGATACAGAAAAATGGCATCCATATCAAAGGAAACTGGAAACCCTCCAGAGCTACAGTGAAATCCTACAGTCTACAAATGTTTTGTAAATATCTCAGCTTTGAGAAACTCTGGTGGTGACACAGCCAAAGATCTCTGCCAGCTTTTGTAGAGGGCTGCTCTGCTGAGTGGACCTCCAAAGTCTACAGCCACCGGTCCTCGTGCACAGCAGCACAAGCCTGAAGATCCGCGGGACTCCAGGCAGGAAAAGTAAAAAAAACTTATGGGGGACAATACAAGCAATGGTGCTCCCTGTAGCTGTGGAAAATTTGACATTCAGGTTGCACTTCAGAGAATACGTCTTGCTTGTAAGGGGAGCAAAGTGTCTGATTCCCCAAATCAGTATTCATTTAGACAGAAATAGTCCTGTCCTAGTCAATGACAAAAAAAGTGAGAGAGCTTTAATTGAGCAAAATAATTGCAAGAAGGGTCCTGACTCTTGCCCCTAATAAATAAAGAATATCCTAAACAGTTTACCAGTAAAGGACAATGGTCTTGCCTAGGTTCTGTGAAACTGAAGAAAACAATTTCACTATCTAGTTGAAACAAGGAATTTGGGCAGCTCTCCTGAGACAAGAAAATCAATGAATACTCAAGCAGGTTAAAGTTCCAGGGAAGTTCATATTTAATTCCACTTCTTCCCTGTTTATGCAGGCTGTCCTGCCTTCTGGAGTACATAACCTGTTACATACCAGGCCCAAATGTTAACATTTGAAACCACAACAGCCTGTCAGTCTCTCTTCGTATAAAAATGAAAATAAAAATGCAATTCTTTGGTAGTGCTCTGGCCAATTTCTTCAGGTACTGGGTGATTAAAAAGCAGTGCTGGGTGGGATGCTGCTGTTCTTTTCCCTGTTTGATTGCTGCTGTTTGTGGAGACGAACAGGAAGAGCTATGATGAATGGTGGTGAGTTGAGTACGCTTTTGTTTTCTCTAATTAGGCTGAGGCAGCTCATTTTTCCATTACTTCACTGTTAGTTGGTGTGGTTAGTTTCAAATCTAGTTACTATCATTAATTTTTTTTTAACTTATTTCAATAAATTATTTCATTTTATTCTATTAGTTCAAGCTTATACACACAAAGATATTATTTCTCTCTCTTTGGTAACTATATTACTTGATTTTTTTTTAATTTATTTTTTTTTCCTGGAAGATCTCAGAAGATCTTCAATGTTAAATTTCTAACTTTTTCTTTTGTTCTGACCTTTTTCCAATATGTCCTTTGAGCTCCACCAGTATTTAAAAGGAGTGAGAATTTTGCCTCGAATGTGTCCATTAGGAAAGTCTTTCAGCTTTAATATGATTTATTTAAAATATATAATTAATCCTTACAGAGAACTTTCAACCTTGATTTGTCACTGTTCTTTTTAAAATATTGTGAAGATCAATCTTACATCCTTTCAAAGTCAGAACTTAAAAGTTATACCAAAAATATTATTACATTTTTAAAGTGAAAGATCCTATCCACACCAAATTGGTATTTTATGCTATAATGAACCTAAGTTTTGTCAAAACCAGAAAGTGAGATATTTGTAAATGGGGAAGATATACCTCATCTAAATGCTGAGGGGGCTGGGAAGTGGGAGGGAGAGACTGAAAGAAGAAGTATCTACATCTTCATGACAGCTGGCTTCTGCTAGCAAAGAGAATATGTCTGATAAGAGAAACCGTCTGAGAGTCCTTTGGGAGATGTCAGGAGCCAGAGCGCTCTTTCCAGGCCTCAGAAGACTCTGGCTTGATCACAAAGACTGCAATACGACCAAGTGCTAGCTGATGCTGGGTAGAGATTCCTCTTTGAGGATCTTCAAAACTATAAAGTGTTCCCTCTTACAGACTCTGTGGTAAATAGTGTTATAACACTGGCTGGCAACTTCTATCAGCTTTCAGTATTTAATAAGGCCCAAGTGAGGATCAGCAATTGAGACCACACACTAAAGAACATGAAGAAATATGTCTGAAATTAGTAAGTAAAAATTCCAGTAGTGCCAAAGGGGTATAAACCCCCCATGACTGAACTGAAGAATTAAATTGTATCTCTCTATGTATGCCTATGCAAATATGCTTTTCACACCTTCCCTCCTGAAAAGTTTCAGAGGTCTCACCCAACCTACACCAGCTGTTGGAGGAAAGAAGATACTATTCCCATAGTGTTTACTTGTTATGTAATTATATTGTAATGCGTGATATTACTTTATATGATATTAATATTATTTTATTAATATTACTTTATATGGTATTGAATGCCAATAAAATTATAGATTGGCTTGGAGAATGAGCCAATGCTACTTCTTCACAATTCCTCCTACTTTTGTTTCCAGCAGCTGTGGTATGCTCATGGTAGGTCCATGCTGGGCCACTTCTGCTCATTTATATTCAACCCCACCCAGGGACTACTAGGCTAAAAAGCAGCATCTTGCTGGAGCCTAACATCAGGTACCCAACTTGGGTGTCTCCGTGAGGACATTGGAGTTTGTGGGTTCTCCTTAACCTCCATAACCTTCCACCAGGGCTAATGCTGACTCTGCCTGGACTGAGGGGGACAAGGGGAGTTCCTCTTGTCTGGGTGGTGCTCCTGGCTGGGATATAATGTGGCTCAATTTTGTCTTGTAAAAGGAAATCACAGTAGACAGTAGACAGTGGATGTTGATACAAATGCATCTCTCCTCCAGGTAGTGTCCACTTGAACACTAACAGTAGTATTTGCTTGAACACTAGTGCTCAGAAATGAAGAAGTACCCCCAGATCAGCAATTTCAAGTTGCTCTCAGAACTTCCAAGCTAGATTCCTATTGTTTCTGGCTGGTGTAGCACGTAGAAAATACATCTATGGCTGGGGCAAAGCTTTGTAGAAAAAAAGATACAATCTCATGACCAAAGTAACCAAATGTCACACCGGAGAATTGGGGTTTTTCCTATCTTTGGGCACAGATGTCCTATGATGTGACACCTATGGCATAGGTGGTTTCTGATGAGTATTTCAAGTCCCCTAAGGGAGGTCTCTGAGACCAGATTAAATGGAAGTGCTGACTGCTCACAAACACAGCTGACTTCAGTGGGAGCATCTTTCATACCTAGAAAGAATGCAAAACAAAAAAGAAAAAAAGTTAAGTGCTCTGAAAAAATTAAGACTGGGCTTGCAAACCTAAAGGGTATTTTGAATAATTTGGGGAGTTTAAAAAACATCTCTCTGCATTTCAGTTCCTTGGCTATGGAATGGGGTGATTCATACTGCCTAGTTTCACAAGACAAACTCATTCGTATTTATGAAGCACTTCAGATATTTTCATGAGAGTACCACCCTGCTACCATTAGCAAATACATGTGGAAAGCCACAGTGGTGAAGTTTGCCAGCTCCCTCTAATGTAGATGTGTGCAGAGAAAGATAACTTGCTGCTATTATAAGGCACTCTGTTAGCTCAAGGTGTGCACGTCTGTGAGGCAGATCCAATGTGTCCAGCCTTGCTGATGGCATACACAGGTGTCGGTACGATGCCATGTGATAACAGTTCCAATTTTTTTCTCACAATTCTTTTATCTGGAAAATTATGCACAAAGGAATTTTAACACTGCAAAAAGAAATGTTTGCAAGCTATGAATAAGTAGAATTAAAGTTTCTGATACAAGTAGAGAAAATCATTTGAAGCTGTGATTTGCATGGATCCATACTAAACATGCTGGTAAAGCAAGCTGTAGTTGGGCACTAAAAATCAATGGGCACATTGAGTCATTGGAGTGTTAATTTCTTCATGGCTCCTTTACCTCGCTGCAAACTGAATATGTTGCCTACTCTCACAAACACAGTATTTATTGATGATCGGAATACATTTTAAACAGAGGTATCCATACAGAAATTAATTATTTTTCTACTCAGTCTAAACTTAACTGATGTGTGGAGAATAAGACCAGAGGCTATACCGTGAATAGCAAGGTTACGGACAGATTGAATAACTCCTTATTCATTGAATGAGACAGGAAACAATAAAATATGATAATTTAATTAAAGCTACATCACAGTGCAAATGCACAGGGGATGGAAAGTTCTGCATCGTCTAGCTTTTGATTTTTCAGGCTGAATATTCTTCTAACATTATGATGACTTTTATTGTGCCTTTCTTTTTGTTCGGTAGTTACTACTTATTGAACACCAGTTCATTTCTTGTGCTTATCAGATTGTCCTCAACAGCAATTGCTGTGGCTTGCAGCTCCAGGAATTTCACAGCTAAAATGGTGACCCCCAGGAAAGAACAGGTATGACACTGCCCACAGCATGTCAGCTCTTCATGGGCAGGAGCAAGCTAGTAAATACTCCTGTAGATAATTCAAGACAGTGAAATACATGATAGTCAATGTAACTGTACTCTAAAAAGGCACTATAGCAACAGAATCAGGGCACTCTCAATTGTGTGAGTCTATCTTACTTGACAGTAGGTTTCTTTTTTAAAGAAGATATCAACACTAGCCAGTGATTATGCTCTCCAGTGCTATTTAGTCTTGACTAGATTGGTGAATTGATGGCGTCATGGTTTGGGCCAAACTGGCTACTGGGGACATGGGGGACCCCAGTTGGGACTGACAGATGCTTCTCCCACCTCTCTTCAAAGAGAGAGGCAGAGGAGGGAAAGAGAGACTTAGGAGTTTAGAAGGAACTAAACTACTTTAATGAAATATTAATAACAAAATAAAAACAAAATAATGAAATATATACAAAACCATATCAAGCTCCCAGGATGACAGTCACGACACCAGCTGGCACTGGGGAAGTCCCAGGCTGGACTCAGTGACGGACGGGAACTGGATTCCGGATCTGGATTCAGGATCAGGACCAAAGGCAGACAAACAGACAGAGTCCTCCTCGAATGTTGGCCATTGAAGGAAGAGGGCTGACCCTTTGATCCCTCAGCTCAGCATACTGAGCATGAGGCAGATGGGATGGGGGATGACCCTGTCGGTCAGTTTTGGGTCACCTGTCCTGTCCGCGCCTCCCTGCACGTGGGACCCCACTGCACTTTTCCGCTTCCGACCCTCCAACGGGGCAAATAACCAAGTGAGCTGCCTTGGGTGTTACAGCAATAAGTATAAGCAAGGGCCTCTCTGCATACCATTCCTTGGCATCAACTATAAACATAGGTCTTATCACTCTGAGAGTGAACAGCGTCTACACAATATGCTGTTAATTTCAGTGGTTAGAAGAGGCCCAGCTAAAAAGTAAAGTTACTGAACAAAATTGGTTCTGTTTTACCTCAAGCCAAGAGAGATGGACATGATCTTTCACAGTAAAAAAAGCAAGCAGACAAAAAAACCCCAAACCCCAAGAATGAAAGTTGTGTCACAGCCAGAGTTTACAGTAAAAAGGAAGACAGAAATAGCCTCTTTATCTTTTCATTGGGTCACTAACTTATCCAAACCATGGAAATTAAATAATCAGGCCTTATGCGAATTTTTGTTTTCACTAAATCTTAAATTTATAAAAAACTGTTTGAGGATAGTGTGTTAATATTTCTTGCCCTGAACACAATCAGGTTGAGCCAGATTGTCTATCTGCCTTAAATACAAATTAATGTGAAGGGGAAATATGGCCCAATTTATTTGGGTAATCATAAGAAGTGGAGCAGTATGAAAGAACTCAAACCCTAGAAATTGGAAATAATGTGACAAGATAACAGTGGCCAGGTAGGCAGAGAGCAAGAAAAAGGGCAAGAAAGAGACCAAGCCATCTCCTCGCTATGCTCCTCAGAGATTGCTCTAAGGTGTTGGCTTCAGAAAAAGCAGAGAAGGGCGTAAAAATGAGTCAACTACAGAGCTGAGGGTTTCCTCCATTTTGTAAACGAGTTACCAAGAAACTCCAGTCTGAGGCTCTCAGCTGTTACAGTGACCTGCCGTAGTGGCAGACTGGCAGAAACAGGATGAATTCTGCTCTCCACTCCTGGCGTGACCAGAATGTTTGAGTGTAAGAAATTATGTCTGTCTGCTGGTGTGTCATCATGCTGATGGCAGAACAACAGCTAGTTGACCTTCTTGTCAAAAAAGTATAGTACTTCTTTATCTCTTACAGAAACTCGAAGCGGACAGTCCTGGAGCATCCCTTGGACATTAGCTTTTGTTCACAATAGTAATGCTGTTCTGGATCAAGGATCTAAGGTTGAAGACATTTGCTGAGAAATTTCATCTCTGAGCTTTTAGGCAACGTATTTATTTGTCTTAGGCTATTTCTGCAAGAGGCAGCTTTTGCTGTCATGGAGGTATTCGACATATTATAGGACTCACTGGACTCCATATGTCTCCTTGCATGTGCTTTAAATTGAAAACCAGACTGTTTTAGAACTTAATATCAAAAATTTCTGTTTATTTGCACAGAATGCATGGTATATTATTTTTGTCACTGGTTAATCACCTATTACTTTAAATCCTAGTGAAAATAAAAAAAATAACTACTTGTGATGGAATGGTATTTATCCACACTAATGAATTATATTTAACACCTAAAGATGTGAAAGATTAAGTTGCCTTTGAAACAGAAATTGAAACTTTTAAAATCCCAATAGGTCTTGTAAAAACATGGTAGGAATCATGGTAATGTTACCAGTACTAATACTATAGGAAGATGATGTTCTCAAATACCTTAAGGGAACAGAGAGAGACAAAAGGAGAACCAGGGAAAATGTGGGCCCGCTCTTGAATGAGATGGGTGCTGTGGTGACGGATGATGCAGAGAAGGCAGAGTTGCTGAATGCCTTCTTTGCTTCTGTCTTCACTGCTCGGGCCAGCTCTCGGGAGTCCCAGACTTTGCAAGTAACAGAGAAAGTCTGGAGAAAGGAAAACTTTCCCTTGGTTGAAGAGGAACAAGTTAAAGAACAATTAAGTAAACTGGATACCCACAAATCCATGGGGCCTGATGGGATGCATCCGCGTGTGCTGAGGGAGCTAGCAGAAGTCATTGCTGGGCCGCTCTCCATCATCTTTGAAAGGTCCTGGAGAACAGGGGAGGTGCCTGAGGACTGGAGGAAAGCCAACGTCACTCCAGTCTTTAAAAAAGGCAAGAAGGATGACCCAGGAAACTACAGGCCGGTCAGCCTCACCTCCATCCCTGGAAAGATGATGAAACAGCTCGTTCTGGGTGTCATCTCCAAGCATCTGGAGGAAAAGAAGGTTATCAGAAGTAGTCAACATGGATTCACCAAGAGGAAGTCATGTCTGACTAATCTGATAGCCTTCTATGATGGCGTGACTGGATGGGTGGATGAAGGGAGGGCAGTGGATGTTGTCTACCTTGACTTCAGCAAGGCTTTTGACACTGTCTCCCACATCATCCTCACAGACAAGCTTAGGAAGTATGGGTTAGATGAATGGATGGTGGGGTGGATTGAACAGTGGCTGACAGATAGAGCTCAGAGGGTTGTGGTTAGTGGTGCAGAGTCCAGTTGGAGGCCAGTAACAAATGGTGTCCCTCAGGGGTCAGTACTGGGTCCAGTCCTGTTCAATGTATTCATTCAATGACCTGGATGAAGGGATAGAGTGTACCATCAGCAAGTTTGCTGATGACACAAAACTGGGAGGGGTGACTGACACGCTGGAAGGCTGTGCTGCCATACAGCGTGACCTGGACAGGCTGGAGAGTTGGGCAGAAAAAAACCTGATGAGGTTCAATAAAGGCAAGTGTAGGGTACTGCACCTGGGGAGCAATAACCCCATGCATCAGTACAGGTTGGGGGCTGACCTCCTGGAGAGCAGCTCTGTGGAAAGGGACCTGGGAGTCCTGGTGGACAACAGGATGACCATGAGCCAGCAATGTGCCCTGGTGGCCAAGAAGGCCAATGGCATCCTGGGGTGTATCAAGAAGAGTGTGGCCAGCAGGTCGAGGGAGGTCATCCTCCCCCTCTACTCTGCCCTGGTGAGTCCACATCTGGAGTACAGTGTCCAGTTCTGGGCTCCCCGGTTCAAGAAGGACAGGGAACTGCTGGAGAGGGTCCAGCAAAGAGCTACTAAGATGATTAGGGGACTGGAGCATCTTTCTTATGAAGAAAGGCTCAGGGACTTGGGGCTTTTTAGTCTAGAATAAAGAAAACTCAGGGGGGATCTTATCACTACTTATAAGTACTTAAGGGGAGGGTGCCAGGTAGACGAGAATAGCCTTTTTTCAGTTGTGCCCAGTAATAGGATTAGAGGTAACGGGCACAAACTGGAGCACAGGAAGTTCCATCTTAACATGAGGAGGAACTTCTTTACTCTGAGGGTGGTGGAGCACTGGAACAGGCTGCGCAGGGAGGTTGTGGAGTCTCCCACACTGGAGATGTTCAAAACCCGCCTGGATGCCGTCCTATGCAATGTGCTGTAGGTGTCCCTGCTGTGGCAGGGGGGTTGGACTTAGGTGATCTCCAGAGGTCCCTTCCAACCCTGATCATACTGTGATACTGTGATACTGTAAAATGCAAGAATATTTAAATATGTACATCTCTCAGAAAGCATACCCCCCTATGAGTAGCACACCGCTCTCTACCCTGCCAACCCACTGAATGTGGAATTCAATTGCAAGTTTTGGTACTCTTACCCCTCAGTGGGACCTGCTGTAGCAACCCAGGGAATCAGGCTAGAACAGAGGAAAAGAAATGTGGTTGAGCATGATTGCCGCAGCCTCCCCTAAGCTCCTAGCTGCTTCAGGGGCTCAAGCTCAGCTCAAAAGTAATGGTTCTTGCTGTGAAACTTGTTCATTTTAGCAGTTGTGTCTAACTCTTTACAGAGTGATTCCACCTCTAGTTTTCTGGTGAGACCACCCAGAGGTGTCTATTTGTTTCTTGACAGATGCTTGTAGGGAGCCAAGGGACTGTTGTAGCAGCAAAGGATGTCTCATTTGGTGAGTTCTTGGTTATTGGAAACTGCCTTATCCCAAGGTGACAGCTTTTTGTCTTCATTCTGTTTTTACTTGAAATCTATTCCCCGTTCATATTCTGCCTGTGGTTTATCACATCAGAGCCGAGTGAGAGTGAACAGCAGTCTGAGTTATTTTTTGTACAGTAATCATTCATAGGCACAAAACTGCCATTAAATTCCCCAAGCATAACAATTTTGACAGCAGTCCTATCAGACTTACACTGGTTCCTAGGTCTGATAGGCAACTGATTATGATCTTTATCAGGAATTGTAGTGATAGGATGAGGGGTAACAGTTTTAAGCTGAAAGAAGGTAGATTTTGATTAGATAGTAGGAAGAAATTCTTTACTCTGAGTGTGGTGAGACACTGGAACAGGTTGCCCAGGGAAGTTGTGGATGCCCGATACCTGGAAGTGTTCAAGGCCAGGCTGGATGGGGCTTTGAGCATCCTGGTCCCTGGTGTCCCTGGCCATGACAGGGAGGTTGGAACTAGATGATCTTTAAGATCCCTTCCAACCTAAACCAATCTAGGATTCTACGATTCTATGATTCTGTGATATTTTTAACTTCTTTCTGTTTAGCCATCCTACTCTAAGCAGCCTTTGCAATCCTGCTGGCAGGAATCATATCTGTCTTGAACTCATTTCTCACTTTGTTGTGCTGTTTATCCATATCAACATGCTGCAAAATTGAAGACAGCTGAGATGTTATTTCGATGTTTAATCCCTAGATTTTGGAAAACTCTAGCCAAAATGAATCCTCATAGGCCATTCGAACTTCCCAGCGTGCTTTTGATCGAGATGAAGTGGGAAAAAACGTATACTCATGAAGAATATTGGTAGGTCTTGAATTTTTCAGAATGTCATCTTCCTTATCTGTATTCTCCAGGCAGATCAAGGCTTTGTCTGGTGTTGGCAAAGAATGTCTACAACAGGATTGCCATATAATGAAAAACATAACTTTTTTTTCTTCTTGGAAATATGGATGTTCTTCAGATCTATTTTTTTTCCACAAGTCATGAAAAGGAAGAATTAACTACAGGAAATTTCCTTTAAGCTCACATTCAAGCCCTACTCATGCTTGTGGAAGGATTTGTTTGCATTAATAGAAATATGATTTGTGTCTAATTTGCATTATACCAAATATATATATATTTTTTCTTTTTCTCTGAAATTAATCTCCCTATCACAAAACCTCTCGTGTGTCCTAGTTTCTTCAGGATGACTTTTGCCAGAATTTTATCCACATCTGTCTCTGTCAGGGACATTATTTAGCTCTGTGCGCACAGCAGGCCATGCTTCCAACCTTGTATAAGTGCACAAGTTATTAGAGCGTTCCTTATCATATAAAATAAGTCACCTGAAAAGAGCACTTTGTTTTACAAGTGCTGCTGAAAAAGCCCAATGCTCTTTTAGAATATATTGTAATGTTTGGTGCAACACAGTCTCCCATGGAACTTCCCCTTCCACTGGCTTTTGGCTATCCCTTTCCATTCTCATTCACCCTATGGCAACACTTAACATTTTGTTTCATAACATATAAGCTGTGCTAATGGGACACCTTCCATTGATTTTGGTCCTCTTGTACTGAATAAAGTAGAAGGCAGAAGCTGAGGGCATAAACAGTCATTGAGATAACATTTAGGAATGTTGTATTTATTTGTACCAGACAGGTAGTTATTATTACGGTAGGAGTCATCTTTATGAAGGCTGAGTAATTACTTCCACCAGCTGTTCTTTGTTATTTTGCAATTAATACCTTTTCATCCTCATTCCCCCTTTTGTAATACACAGTCTCTTTTCTTATCATATATTTTGTGATTACAGGCTAGTCGGCAGCTTTTGGATAGATTTTAGGTGACTGATGTCTTTCATCTTCCATTTCAGAGCTTCCTAATTGACATTCAGGTTTTCATTTCCATCCATGCAACCATAACTTTTTTTCCTTTGCAGATGCACTGCTTATCACCCAGTAGCACACTGTGGCTTTGAAAAAGGCCATAACGTGTTTTTATACAATCAGGGTTGTGTTGTGACAAAAATACTTTAACAATCATAAGTATATATCTATATATATATAAAATGAGAAATGTGTTATTCAGGAAGTGCTGTAATGACATCTGATCTGGTATTTCAATACAATGATTGTCTTGAAATCTATAGCCTGAGGGGCATGCTATATCTTACAGTAGGTCGGGATTATGTACAGTGTATAAAATCGAACATGTATGTAAAGTGTTTGCAGAATTATCCACCTAATCCAAGACAAGGGTATTCAAATATTAAACTTCCATTGAAAAGACATTATTGGTCTGGCATCCTGATTGTCAAAGCATTCCTCATATTGGCAATTAGAACAGTGAATTTCAATACTCCCAGTAATTCATCTTCAGTCTAAACTCCTTCTCTCTGAAGTTAATTGCATGTCTTGTCTCATCTCCTAAATGAGCAGTTGTGTGAGAATATGGTAACATCTATCCCAGGCTGCAAACTGCTGAGCATGCCAGGAGGTGATGCCCATGATATTGATGTATATGCAGTCTGGGAGACTGACACAGCTGGTTCACCTAGAAGCAGGCTTATTTTTCATGATGTTTTGAAACTGCATGGCTATACTTAAAGTATTATGGGTGGTTGCTTTCATATAATGACGGTTAACAGAGAGGGCATGCCCCACTATGCATAGATAAATTTCAACTCTCAGGGCTAGTCATTATTTGCTCCATTTAGTATACAATTCTCTTTTATTACAATTATTTCTTCATTTCAAATTAGGCTACAGCTGTGATCCATGAGAAAACCACTCAACCCAATTTTTTGCTGTGTCTCCTGTCATTGTGTGAGAAGAAGCAATGTGAAGCTATTTTTACAGAATGCTGCAAAACCTTCCTGACTTCTGAAGGTCTTTCTACCACAATAAGACATTCATCTGCCCCTCTGCTCTTAAGCCAATGAGTCACAAAATGTTAATCCCTGAGAAGTTTGGCTTCAAATGTGTGGAAATATGAGAGACTTTGGCAGGTCCATTGGGGATTTCACCATTGCTTTTGAGTCTCTTGGGAAATTGCGTCCACGATACATGGATGGGATAAAAAAAAAGAAAGCAACTGTTGAGAGGCAATATCTTCTGTTAAAGTTGATTACTCTTTAGAACACGAAGACCTCATCCTTGTCTGCTTTTTTTCTTGCTTATTATCCATTTGCCTAATAAAAGATATTTTCTTTCTACAAGTCCTGCCTCATTACTTTAATAGGAGACAGTACAAAATCATCACACAGTTGGAACGGTGCTTCTCATCTGTGTTTTGTCTTAAAATCAGTACTGGTAAAATTTCTTTGTAGCCCTGAAGAGTGAAATAGTTTTCTTATCAGGGAGAAGCAGATTATACTCCTATGTACCTCTCCTGGCTAACACATCTCAGTGCAGAACAGGAGAGTTTGCTTAGCTGGACAGAACAAGAAGATGGATCTGAGGTTAGTTCCAAGAAAAGCCATTTCTGTTGGTGTGGACACCCAGGTACTAGGAACTGAATAGGAGAAATAATTCAGTTCTTACTAGTTCCATGGCAACATTTTTCTTCTGCATGGACAACCCTGGTCCTTTGATTGAATCTTTTCTGCCCAGGCTTAGTTTATTACTTCTTTCAAAATATGGTTGCAGGTAGCCCCAGCAGACATCAACTTTTCACATAAATTATGCATAACATTTGATTGCCTCCCTAAGCTTTATTATAAGACTTATACAATCACTGCAAACCCCCATACAAATGTTACTTTCAGTCACTTGTACCAGATTATTTTACATAATCTTTAGGCACAGGTTTGCCTTCTAAAAAGCTTCCATGTATAGAAATTAAGACCACCCCAGCAGCTTCTAATCAGAGAATGTCTAGTTAGAAGGAGTCCTTTAGATCTGACTAATAATTAGTAAACCAGACAATTAATGGATTGCAGTCATAATGGCGGGGGGGACCACCACCAAAAAAAACCAACAAAAAAAAAAACCAACAAAACAAAAAACCAACCCAAAAACTCCAGGGAAGATAATCCCCTTGATTTAAAGGTGTTCTAACATTAATCACAAGAGGAACAGCTGGCACTGGTTATGCAGTATAAAACTGCTCTTTTTGTTTCCTTTCACTTACTGTGGAAGGGGAGCATGAGGCAGTCACTTTGGTTTCTTCATCAGCATTTTGAAATGCCTGATCGAACAAAAGAGATATGGGACACTGTCTTTTATCTACATCCTGGCAGTTGTGGTGGTGCTGTGCTGGTCTGTAAGCCTTCTTAGCAATTTCTTTCCAAGTCTGTCTACAAAAATTGTACTCTGCATTACCAACAATGCAGTATGTACAATTTCAAGGATGGTATGAATATTTGCTGTGAATATATTATCTACAGACTGTTTTCTGCATGCAGTAAGGAAAAGTCATCATTCAAGTACATAAGCAACATTTTTCAAACGGAAGAAAGGGAGAAGGCAAGAAAATGTGAGCGGAAACAAATATTTTTCCTACTCATGTATGATGCAATGATTCCTCCACAGAAGAAAAACAGCTTTCTTTGACACCTAATTTTCCATTTCTGCCCTCATTATAACATGAAAATTATTAAAAGCAAGATGAAATATTTCAAAAAATGTCTACCCAGGCAAGAAATAATTTCCTGTCTCAAATGCATTAAACAACATCTGGGAGAGTAGGACTAAATTTTATACATGTACACAGGCACGACCATGCTATATGGGAAACGTAAGCATGCATTTCTCTTCATAGGAGAAACGGTCATGTTTTCTAAGAAATTTGATATGCCATGAGTAGAGGGGACCATATCTTGGAAGGCAGTTTACCTTGAAAAGGATTTAAGCATTAAAATGGGGAAGCAGTTCAACCTGAGTCCTTGTCCAATGCTGTGGAAAAGGTGAATAAGAACCTTGGCCATTTAAAGAGGAGAATAATGAATAGCAGGAAGCAGGTAGTTTTACTTTGGCAAGTGTTGTTAGCAGGAGTGGTACTCTTACACTGTCTTCACCTCCTGAGCTCATACTTGAAGAGGGATTTTGAAAAGTCTGAGATGGGAAATACGAAGAAAAATGAATGATGAGCTGAACAGAGTGCCTTATCTCACAATTGCACAAGCACATGAAGTTGGCATAAACCAGAGCACTGGATCACAAGGGCAAACCTACCCTTTCCAGCCTTGTAGTGTCTGCATTGTTTCCTCCTTTGATTCTTCTCTTTCTTTTGGACCAGGCTATTTTCAGACCGGTTCATCACCCGGCTGTGCAAATAGTATGAAGACAGAAAACAGAAGGCAGTCAAGGGACAGAAGGTGGCCAGAACAGTCGGGCTGGTTGCTTGTGCTGGCTTTGCACTGTCGGGGGGCTAAGGCAGGAGAGGGAAAGAGCTGGGCACTTGAATTTGCTTAGGTTATCAATAAAGCTGAAGCAATTAGATTAAGTATCACCAAGTGGACACTGAGTATCAAAAGGTTCTTCAGTGTCTACAAAGAAACAGCATAGCTAAGAGCTGTTCCTTGGCTCCTGTTCAGAAATGAAGATGAGAAAAAAGAATTTAATGGTGAGGATACTTAAGAATTAGAAAAAAAAAATCAAGAAACTGCTGGATGGATGTTTTTCTGGAATATATGAAATACACACTCAGAGACACAAAGTGACAGATTCAATGGAGGGAGAAATGGGGGAAACGTAGTGGCCTGAGACATATAAGAGGTGATACTAGATGATCTAAGATGTCCTTCTGGCCTTAAGCTCAGTGAAATAAGACTGTGGCAAGCCATGCAGTTGTGTTTCAAAATAAATGCAAAGTTGCAAAAATCTTTCACTTTCTTAGTTTACCAACGGCTGAGCATTGGTGCAAAAATAATTTGATTCTTATTTAAAATTGTTTTCAAGTTTTTTTCTGACCAAAACCAAAATGAAAATAATATGAGTAGAGCTGCTGTAAAGATACTGATGAGGAGGTGGATACTGGAGAGTGATGGGAAGGCTTTTCTGTGGATACAACAGTAACCGTGCATTGCATGTTTCGGACTCTGTTTGATGAAGTTTGATTTGTTAGTGCTCAGTGCTGTGGTGATAATTCTCTGGTCTGCTCTTCCTTGAATTCACCCATATTTTTAACATTTATTTTGTTATATCTTGGGCATGTAGGTAGCAGAAGACTATGCCAGGCCAGCCCTGAAATAAAAGGCATCTATTTGTGGAAAGGATCCTTTCCACAAATGTCTCCACCCACTTAATTTTTTTTAATCAATGTCAATATTGGTGATTTTGTGGCAAAAATGTGATGTGACTTGTGTACTACTATTTCCCACAGCACAGCAAATTGGGGGTTATACTCAGTGTCCAATGTCACAATCATTAAGCCCATGGCTGGAAGGTCACTACAATTATTTGAGGTTTTAAGCTACTGCTTTTGCAGCACCGTCTAATGCAGTGGGTTTTGATTTACAGCTGTCGATATATTTCCATTAGAGTTACAAAATGCTTTACAGAGAGCATATGGATCTTGTAAAAGAAGCTCATGGAGCTCCCAGGGGTCCCAAGAGCGTAGATTGAAAACCACCAGTCTATGTGATGATACAGCCAAGTATAAGTCAATAAAACTAACTTTGTTACAGTTTTCCTCCCTGCAATGTGGAGTACCTGGGCATTTTATTATTTGACATGTAGGAAGTCTTGCTAATAAAAGAATTCTCTTAAAATAATTCACAGTTTTATCTTCTCTTTAATAAAAATAAAGCATTAACAACTTGCCAACGGCAATGATAAAAGTTTTATTAACTACTGCAGTAGTAGGAAAAATAACGGCACCAGATTTAAAGTGTGAGACAATTACTTGAGCTTTATAGCCATTTTAAAAAATAAGCTGAACAATTTTGAAAGGGCAGACTTTATAATTCACTTTAAAAATCCCCCTGTACTTTTAGTGAAGGTCTGCTCTCTGAGCCTACAGTAAACTCTGGGGCAGCTGTGAGGAGTGCACCAGTCAGCCCCTACCACTGGCATCCATCTGAAAAAGTGTCTGTACCTGCATTTGCCATTTGTCCATAAACTGAAGGTGGTGGTCTTTCTCATAAACATTATATCCTTCTGTTTTCTGGAGCGGCTAGAGAGTTTTGCGACAGGGAGATGGGAACATATGTTTTTCAAGATGGGCAGACCTGTCTTTTCTGTTATTAAACATTTGTTCCTCAGTTCTAAAAGGTTATCCCTTTTATCACTCAGATTCAACGGATTTTTGCCACTGGCTCAGGTGAAGTGAACATGTAACAAAAATGAGAGTCACTTACTCACCTGTATGATGTAGAGATTCATTTATTGTAACTTTGGGGTCTAGGCACTCTCTAGTCAATGAAGAGAAAGAAACAACTCCAGGAGTCTGTTTATCCTTTCCACACACAAAAGATACACAAGTCAATGCCTGGAGATGTTTTTTTTTCCTCTCTTGCCCATGATGACAGCCTGGCAACATCACCTAAATTTTATATGTTTGAAGTCACGCAAGGCAAACCCCACTTAAAACGCTTCTTTGGCACAGGAGACATAGAGTAGCACAGAGGATCCCATCAGGTCTCCAGATTGCCCCTTGGTACAAACAATGCATCATAATAACTGCTTGGGTTCTGCATTGTCATCTGAAGTCCTGGCACACAGAAAAGAAGGTCAATGCAAATGTCGCCTAAGGCTACAATGATGTCACAATGGTCATTCATTCATATACCCTCTCTACCAGTTATGGGCTTGTAATGGTGTCTGTGGTTGTAGTTGCTTTTCCAGCAAGAAGCAATATTGCTGCTATCTAGACTCCATCCCCAATACAAGGTTGTTGTTAATGAAAACACTTTTATTAATGGGAAATAAGATTAGATGAAATAAAAATCGATTTTTAACTGAAACTGTATATTAGAATTTCACAACTGGTTTTCATTTTTTTTAGTAATCAATTGTTCCAATTATTTTTCTATTTCTCTGTGTTCTGCTCTTTGTACCTGCCTCAAACTTCAGTGAGTTTATCTTGAATTCATATTGTCAATGGATGACAATATGGCTCATATTCTGAGTGAGAACAAAGCTTTGTAAAATACCAGCATATAGAGTGGAAATTAACAGTCAAATTAAGCAATGCAGAAGGAATGCCTATACTTGGAAAAACCTGGTAAAATCCTAGATCAGTGCCTAAAATTTTGGGCTTATTCAAAAGAAATTACAGACTTTTTTAAACTGACTATCCACATAATTTACAAGTCTTGATATTACATGCTCTTCTGAACTGCCGAGTGGATTTGATCCACAAGCCTCAGAACTAGCATAGGGGGCATGTGGGACATGTGTTCAACATTGCCATTAACAGCATGCTGTTATATTTCCCAGGCATTATCACTCCCATTGGACCTTGACCATTCCTGTGAATCAAAACAGATGAAGATAGATGCTGGCTGTGCCACCAACCATACTGCAAATGCTCAGGCTGTCAGTAGACATGCAAAAAATCTACCTGTAGGTGGGAGCTGCTGTTAGAGCATTGGAAAGGAAGGTGACAATGAATGGGCCTGCCTCTGATGGAACAGTCAGGACAACAGCTCAAATCTCAGTATGCTAATGAAGCATCTGTATCTACCACTGACCTGATCCACAGGGGTCATGTAACTGCATGCTGTCACTTACACAGTATCAGGGTGGTTTTGAGATAGGTCCTTCATCTCAGCTGAGCTAAATGCAGTGACAGATCAGATAGATGCTTGTCTGTGGTGCCTGGAATGCACATTTTAAGTTGGTGGAGTCTAAAGCTAATATAAATGGTTTGGTTGCCACCTGATTTCCTTCTTCAGTAACTTGATTTATTGCAATAAGGAGTACAAGTATTCAAGCAGTCAGAAGCTGGTAGAGCAGGGGGATAAGCCAAGGGGGGGACTTGTATCCGAGGACCATTGTACTATGCATCAGAAGGTTTGCTTGTGCACAGAGAATAACCCTTGGGTGAATAAATCTTAATTGTAGCAGTGGTACAAAGTAAGCAAAGTCTTGGTCCAAAATAAGTCCAGACCTTTACCTGCTTTCTGTGGGTTCAGCTGCTTCTTGTGCTCACTGCTGTGGGCATTCAAGGCAAAAGGTGGTCTTTCAGATTTTTCTTTTGCTCAATTTTCAAATAGGAAAAAATTCCTTGTTTTCTCTTTTGTTGTGCTAGACAAACATTTGGCAAGAAAAATCCTGGAGTTTAGCATATGTAGTTAATGATAGAGGAATGTCCCAGCCCAAGAGGACAGGAACACAGCCAGTAGAGAGTCTCTGGTACCTGTTCATTCAGAGAAGCCTGGCTGTGGCCGTACTCCACTGCTAGAGTGAGCAAAGGGAACCAAGGACTGCTTAATGATACACAGCCGGTAACAGATGTGCCCTTCAAGATTAATGTTAGAAACACTTTGAATTAAAATGTTTTAGTTCCCCCTTCATTGATTTTGTAATCTCTCTGTGAAATCGCTGGTTCCCCTAATTGCCTGATGAAATAATTAGTTGACTCTGACATTCATTTGGACTTCTTCTAATTAGAAATTCTATTGCATCAGATGTGTCTAAACAGGTTTCCATCTCAGAATTTTCAGGAGTTACTTTTTCCTGTGTGAATTTCTGAAGTATTGTCTTTGTCTGTTCAGAAAGGATTATCTAACTTTTCCTTTTTTTAACTTTCTTATGAGCAATTAACTGAATACAATTCAATATTCTTTTATTAAGATTTGTGCCTAAAATATTTTAAATCAACACTTAAAACATGTTAATCTTGTCCCAAAATAGGCAAAACAGCATTTTAAATTGACATCTAAATAGAATCATAGAATCATAGAATTGTCTAGTTTGGGAGGGTCCTTTAAGATCATTGAGTCCAACCATCAACCTATCACTGCCAAAACCACCACTAAACCATGTCCCTAAGCACAATATCTACCCATCTTTTAATTACCTCCAGGGATGGCGATTCCACCACTTCCCTGGGCAGCCTGTTCCAATGCTTAACAACCATTTCTGTGAAGAAATTTTTCCTAATATCCAATCTAAACCTGCCCTGGCATAACTTGAGGACATTTCTTCTTGTCCTATTGCTTGTGACTTGGGAGAAGAGACCAACCCCCACCCCACTAAAACCTCCTTTCAGGTAGTTGTAGAGAGCAATAAGGTCTCCCCTCAGCCTCCTTGTCTCCAGGCTGAACAACCCCAGTTCCCTCAGCTGCTTCTCTTAAGATTTGTTCTCCAGACCCCTCACCAGCTTTGTTGTCCTTCTCTGGACACACTCCAGCACCTCAATGTCTTTCTTTTAGTGAGGGGCCCAAAACTGAATGCAGTACTCAAGGTGGGACCTCACCAGTGCTGAGTACAAGGGGCCAATCACTTCCCTAGTCCTGCTGGCCATACTATTCCTGATACAGGCCAGGATGCCGTTGGCCTTCTTGGCTACCTGGGCACACTACCGGCTCATATTCAATGGGCTGTCAACCAACACCCCCAGGTCCTTTTCTGCCAGGCAGCTTTCCAGCTGCTCTTCCCCAAGCCTGTAGCGCTGCATGGGGTTGCAGTGACCCAAGTGCAGGACCCGGCACTTGGCCTTGTTGAACCTCATACCACTGGCCTTGGCCATGTCCAGATCCCTCTGTAGAACCCTCCTACCCTCAAGCAGCTCTACACTCCCTGATGAGTAGAATTCAAAGAGCTAAGATTAATTTGTTATTGTGGAGAGCTGGCTAGCCGAGCGAGGGCATATCAACATCGAAATGTTGACTCATCAGGGTCTCAAGAAATACCGAGAGCAGCTCCTGTGAGAACTAATAGATAATAAGTCATCTGGACTTCAAGAAATACCGGGAGCAGCCCCCGTGAGAACTAGTAGATAACAAAGACAGTCTGCCCCTGTTTATTCCAACAAAAGCTAAGTAAGGAACTTGTGATTAAAAGAAATGAGAATTATGTGTAGTGATAAGATGTGTGTGCAAACATAGACCTTGAGATGCCTAACCAATAAGGAGCTTGGCTTTTGCAATATGTATGAGCTAATTAAGACTGTTATAAAAGGTGTAACCGTGCTTTAATAAACGAAGTTTGCTGATCCCTCATATTGAGTGACTGCTTCTTCCCTCCGTTCCGGCGAATGGCACGACATGTTATAAAACTACAATTTTCTTATTAAAAATATCTCCAAAAAATTAATTTTAAAATTTCCTGCTATTGATGATAATTTAAAAATCACCTTGGCAATGCAAAGGCCAATAACACCTTTCAGAAATATTCCTCAGAAAAAAAATACCTTTTGGTGTTAAACTCTTTAAAGATCATCACCATTAGTATCTGGAACAGTGTGTCTGGTAAAACGTTTGCACATGAGCACTGAAATGTACTTCACAAAACCCAATTTATGGATGTAAATGAGCTGCATTCATTTTAGTTCTGCATAAACGTATATTCTTCTGCCTGTGGGACAGTAGAAAAATGTCACCAAAAAAGTTATTTTTAGGTAGTTTATGTGAACGAAGTTGCACACACACGAGTAGAAAGTCATGCGTCTCTGAAATGATTCTTATGCGAGTAATCTACTTCCCAACTGGAGCCCAGGGAGAGCAATGCATTTTACTGTTTTACTGCTCACAGGAAGTTGTTCCTCAGAAGGACTCTGAAGGCAGCATTGGTTGCTCATGAACCATAGAGAGTGATAATTGTATCACTAAAAATACAGGAGTGGAGTCTAAGCTCTTTAGAGCTTTGTAAACTTTGTATCTGGCTGAAGTTATGTTCCTAAACTAATTTTATCACGCAATATAACACTGTGGGGTTTTTTTTAATAATGCAGCAGTGAAAAAAAATTACTTCAAGTAGCCTTCCTAACACATTTGGTTAACAGTCATAAGAGCAAGAAAAAATGCCTGATCTGCATATTTCAGCACATCTTGCTAAGATGTGTGGAGAAGGTAAACATACCTTGAACTGTATAAACAATAATAGAAAAAATACAGGAAGTATCTATCTGTAATTTTCTATATTTTACTGTTTGGGGCTGCTAAGAAACAAAAATGTGATAACGTAGGATGATCCTCTCAAGGGGACACAGTCTTTCAAACAGATATTCTTGTGATACCATTTCTTTGTAAACCCATTTCACGCATGGGAAAATCCCTCATGGAGATTGTTTTTGTCCCCTAGGAAACAGACTGTATGATAGTAGGGTAGAAATAAAAATCCTGTATTTTTCACGGGCTTCTGTTCCTACCTGATATGTGTGTGTATGCGAGAAGGATAGAGAGAAAGAAATATTAATTGAAATGAAGCTACTGTGGAAAGATGGAAAGATAATTTATGATTCTACTTATTTTTCTACCCTCCGTTTCTAGTTCTTTTGCACTCAGCTCTTCTCTTCTTCTGCCCTGATCTGTCTTTTATATCCTGGCTTTTTAAGGCATTAGTTATATCTTTACTGTGGGCTTATGACCCACGAGCTGTATGAGCCATTGCCTGCTTTGTTTGCATACATTTGGCTTTGTCTGTCCATGAAAGAAAGCCAGACCTCATCGCTGTGGTGGAGGTTTGCTCAGCAGAGTGCTGCAGAATGGCTTTCCTGCTCTCTCTGAATCACAGAATCTCCTAGATTGGAAAAGACCTCTAAGATCATCTAGTCCAATCATTGACCTAACACTGACAAGCCCACCACTAAACCATGTCCTTAAGCTATCTACACGACTGTTAAATACCTCCAGGAATGGGGACTCCACCACTGCCCTGGGTAACACGTTCCAAGTTACCCAGGGAAGTAAGCTCTGGAGTGAAGCACTATGAGCCAGGGAGTTCCATTCTGGGAAGAATCTGAATCTGTAGCTGTTCTGTTGTTAGTTTTTAGCCCTGGTTATTTTGATACCTGGTGCCAACAGCTGCTGAGTTGGTGCTTTGGGAAGGGAAAATGGTTTGTTTGTTTCTATCTTTCTTTGTTTATAGAAGTATTACACTAGTCTGTCAGTACACCCAAGGAATTTTTCCAATTACCACTTTTTTCCCCAGCCCTCCAGTAAGTGCTTGTATAAGTTTGCACTGTAGACCTTACATGTGCTGAAAACAAGCTCAGGTTGTGTTTGCACAATTAAAAGCTTGTTTAGATGGAGCACTGCTGCCTCTTTCTCTCTCTCTCAGGATAAACTTAACATGCGATTTCATCTTCCGTGTTTGTGCACTTATCTTTCTTCATTAACTTCCCCCCCGGCTGAATCATGCAGTTTTCTGATGCATGAGACTGATACTTAGATTCCTCCTACAATTGGTGTTCTTACTTCAGGTACCTGCAATCATTACATGATTTTTCTTCATTAGAGAGTACTGTGTGTGTGTACCTCCCTCTCACTTGAGCAGGTATGGTAAGTGCATGTGATCTTTTTTCATTAGTGTCTCTGTCTCAAGGATGACTGTGAAGCAGTTGACCTTTGCTACTGTCTCTCTTCTCAGTGTTCAGCACCTGAATAGTCTAACTTCACTGGACTGCACTTTTTTTTTTTAATTCAGCCTGGGTACAGGTGTCATCTCCTGGGCACAGCTGGATTGAACCAGAACAGCTGGAGATGTGACAATTTCAAGCTGTCCAACCTGACCTCCTGGAGGCTGCACCATACAAGGTGCAGGCTCTGTACCATTGCTGTCTGCAGCCACCTGAAGGTGGCTCCAGACGAGGACTGGATTGTCTTGGACATGCTGAAAAACGTGCTGTAATGTTTCCAGAATCACCCCTTGTGTTGTTCATCTCTCCTTGCTGTAAAGACAGCAATTGGGAGTAGACGTAGAGGGCTGGAAGTCATTGCAGCTGTTTCTGTTCAATGCACCAATATTCACATGCACTGGTGTGCTCTTGGTTTGCTTTTGAACATTGCTTATTTGAAATTATTTTTTAAAACTGATGATACCTTTTTCTATACTAATATTTCCTTGATCATGATACAGCTGAACCAACAGTCGTGCTTCTAATAAATTTTAAGAATTAATGTACCATGGACAAAGTCTTATGGGCCAGAGGTCATAGTTTGCTTTTAGGGGTTTACTTAGAAGTGTATTTATAGAATTCTTTATTTTAATAAGTTGGATAGAATGGAGCATGTTAATAGCATGTGCAATGTACTTCTAACACATGCATTGACTGTTCTTTTAGAATTGATGAGACAAGCATAAGTTAATTAAATGTGACCAGAAAATCAACCATATAATGGCTGTGTATAAATCCTCTTAATGCAATAGACACCTCTTTGCACAAAAGTGCTAACTCCAGAAAACCTGTCATAGGAGGCTCGAATTGGTAGTTTAAGATGTCTACATTAGTCTCTGATGAAAATCTCAGTAGTTACACAAGATGCCCTGCTAGGAGAGCAGCAATTAACAGCAACACTTTTCAGGGACCTGGAGGATTTGTTTTGTCAGGATTACAGCCTGACTAATTACAGCACCTATTTCTGAGATATCGAGAGCAGTAACGTAGAGAGTACACTGGCAGGTACAAACTGATTAGAAGGTGTGGTTATTGGGAGTCATTAATGAACTATATCTTCAAAGTCTTCTTCTGGTTTTAGGGTTCACTTTAATAGTCCCAGACCATCACAGTGAGTTTAAAACATTTCCCCTTTCAAAATAGAGGTTTCTGTTATCAGTGGATTTACATAGTTAAAAAATGTAAATTGCAGCCTACTGCTTGTGGATTTGATAGTTCATTCTCTGGGTCTCCAGATGTGTTCTTCCACAGCAATGTTAGTTATTTACCTTGTAAGTAACAGTCACATACAACACTTTGTAATGTAATTACATAGTAACTGACAGGAGATTAAAAAAAACAAACTAGGGGAATATTAAAAAAAAATAACTGGGAGAATTCAGATTACCTGAATTCCCAGGCTGGGATGCAGGCATGGCATGTAGCTAAACGAGCTGAAATACAACTGCTCTTTGTGATCTGCTGCAAGACAGTTTGTAATTCTCCAGCCTGAAATACACCACTCCAACATGACTTTTCCAAGCTGCCATCCTGGAATGTTGTATCTGAGCTGACTGAGAGGGAAAGAGGGACAGCCACAAGCATAACAGACAGAAGCAAACAGAGCATCCCTGCCTACACGCCTACCATCTCAAGGCAAGCACAGTCCTTCATGGATTAGACCCTACAAAAGACAGGCACAGTGGGAGGTGCAAAGCATAGCAAGATTCAAAATTTTAATTTAAAAAGATTCTGCTGTTGTTACCCATCTTCTTTGGGAATGAATAAAAATGAAGAATGACAGCGAGATGTAACCGTTCATGTAATATTCTGTAGGAATATCTGTTTATTTAATCATTATTTAATTATTTTTAAATATTTTTTTTAGGACATCCTCTCTGAAATCTGAGTCACTGGGCATTATCAGTTTTTTTTTTTCTCTCTTCTTGAGTTTGAGCCATGTTATTGTGGCGTGGTATCTATGGCCAGTATCAACAGAGTATTTTTTTTGAACGAATAAATGTAGGAGGGGAGAGAGGAGAGAAAGTGAAAGCAGGAACAAAGCACGTGGTTGATAAACCAAGTAGAATTTTCTTGCTTTTCAGATTGTTCCTTAGGAAATTGGTCATAATTACTTGTTTCTTTATGTCAGTATGTATTGTTCAAATATTTGCAATATTGCCACAATTCACCTGAAAACCAAGAGAGTTGCAGTCTTACTGGAGAGGACTGAATAGTAACTCTTGGTAGCTGCTTCATTGGTAATTGCATGAGAAATTACTCAAGCAAAGCCCTGAAGCCATGTTTCCCAAGTTGCACTCAAACTGCTTCACTAGCAAACAAAACGAAAGCTGATGCATTATGAAATGTGGGTGGTTGACTGTGTCCCCAGAGCACCTTTGGAACTCTTGGGAGGACTTCTGGTAAATCTTCCACCTTGTTCCAAAAGTGTCTCTCAAAGGACACAACAAATGAATGTAACCAGTATGAGTATAAAGTTGTCAGACGTTTTCCAAAAGCACCTGCCCTGGGTGGGGAGGCAGGAATAGCCCCCCCTTCCCTTCGAGAGAGCTGGGGCCAGGTGTTTCCATTAGAAGCACATGTAGGGATGAGAAAAGAAAGAAGCATCTTTTCACAGCTTGTCAGTCTGTGTGTGTGTCCAGGCAAACAAGACCTACAGATCCAGGAAGATTTCCCCAGAGACGGCATATTATGGGAGGTGCAGATAACAGAAACAGCCAGACCTGAATATTTGTTTCTTGCTTTACTGTAGGAGGATTTCAGTTTCCTCTGCATGTTACCCATGATTCATGGTCTTACCGAAGAGAGACAGGATGGCACAGAGAGATATTGTTTTCATTTCTTCCCTGCGGTCTTTAGGTTCAACAGTAGAGCAATTCCCACCGATATGAAAATATCTAACAAAAACAAAAGCATTAAAAGGAAACTGTGACACAAGGCAATGTGTTAGCCCCATGTACAGGCTTTGATATAAGAACACATGTGCCTTCTCTTACAGGAGGGATTGCCAGAATTTCTTTCACACTGGAAAAGAAGCTATGATTCAAATTTTCATAAGGATAAATATTTTTAAGCGATTTCAAATTTCAGGCAGAAGAAGTAGGATTCTTATATACAGGTAAACCCAGAATATTTTCTTGCCTGTTAAGTTATAAACACAACCATGAGTTTGCATTCTGAAATAGTTTTACTGCTTTACCATACATTGCTGGCTTACTTCTTTGTCCCCCAATAGAATCACATTACATAATTAAACAGAAAGAAGTCTACCAAAGAGGCTCTGTGTTGTGTCTTGCTGTGCTTTAAGTGCTGAACTACTTTTGGATGAACAAGCATAGCTTTTCCATTTTCTCACTTTGGATGGGCAAGACTCCCCTTGTTTCCAGGTCTAAAAACACACTGGAATTACTAGCTGAATGTTTGTTTGACTTACAAAAGTTCTGCTAATCTGTGAAGGTAGTCTACTATTTATTTCTTTGATGGCAATAGGTGCTAGAAAAATAAATGCAACTTCTGGGAAAAAAAAAAAAGGAAAATATTCCTGTTAGAATTCCAAATTTTCCCACATCTAACTTTACAATGTTGTTCTAAAATGTTTTATTTTATGGTATGGTAATACAAGTGCAGCCTGAAAGCAGTTGATGGAAATGAATGAAAAATTGCCATAGAATTATTAATGAAAACTTTTTTTCACTATTAGTCATATTCTGATTATATAAAAGTGAAAAATACTGGAATCCTGGAGCTGAGAGGGCAGCAGCAACATTTTTTTTTACTAATGGTCCTTTCTGAATTGGAAAAAGTTGTCACTATTTCACTATTCTTTTCATTACTCATTGTTACTCACATAATATGTATTCCTCACATGCCCTTCTGATCGTCTTTTGGAAAGGAAGCTAGCTAATGATGGTGTCAAAGTTGCAATGGAGAGCAATTCTCATTTTGATTATCTTTTTTTTCTCTCAAAAAGGATTTTTTCACTATTTTTAAAATAGTAGATATACAATAGATATCTAAATGGGACAAAAGGCTTTTTCTGGGTCATTAATCATAATTTTTCACATATTCTAATAATTAGCTATTGGATTATGTAATTTTTTATTTATTTAAATGAGTATCAAAATCATTAAATTCTATGGAACAAACAGAAACTGAAATGGACGAACAAAATCACTGCTATAAAGATCACTAGTTTTATATGTTTGTGTAATGAATGATAATAGACAAAGAGGGAAATGATGCATTGGAAAATCAGATTAGGGTGACTGCCAGAAAGTAGTGGTTTAAAATCACTAATCATTACAGGAGATGTTGCTATTGCAACTTGCTGCTATCATTCTTTGCATAGAGTAGTTTTTATAAATTCAAATTGAAGATTTTTCTTCTTAGTCCAGTGAGAGTTTTCATTCATGTTAAATTTTCTTCAGTTTGTTTGTAATTTTGCTCTTTTACTATGTATTTCTTGCAAACAGACATCCTTCTGCTCCTCCATTCTGTATCATCTTTGTGTAGAAAGTTGAACATGTTATGGACTTATGGTTACGCAGCTATACGGATTTTGTCTGATACATCTTTCTTTCTAGATACGGGTTTCCAGATAATATAGAATATTAAAAAAAAATCAACAGCAGATCTGGCACATAAGTAGCACACAATTGATGATTAGGTTTTTGATTGGAGGTTTCTTTCTCAGCCTGAGTAATCCAGTTTCCTTGGTCACTAACTTCTGATCCAGAAGTGCGTACATGAACACAATAAGGATTCCAAGAAGGGTTGTTTTCTGAAGCTCATTTTTTTCACTCATATTAATTGGATTGGGATGTGGGTTTCTGGGGTTTTGGGTGTTTGGTGTGGTTTTTTTTAACTGTATCTGTATTTCAAATTTATACAGGTTGCTTTATTTATTTTCTTATTTCAATTGCATTCCATAATTGAAATGTCCAGGGAATTTCCCCTTCCTCCCCCTAGCAGCGGATACCTGGACTGGAGGTGACATGGAATGTATTCGTTTCACAATATGTCTCTTTTTCTCCTACCAACTCTGTTCCCTGTTTATTTCTGGGATTATCATAAAGTGTGTCTAGCTCTGCACAACCACTTCTAGTTTCGCTTCTGAAGAAGAGCTAGTTCCTCATCTGAGTGTTCGCCTCTGAGGTGGCATCAGTGGATGCTGCAAGATGACTAAGTTCTAGAATTTGGACCCCAGCAGCAGAGAAACAGATAAGCATAAATCACATGGTCAAATATTATATCAACTTCTTATAATTTACTGGGAAAAACACCATCATCCCCAATAAACAATGGATGAATAAAAGCAAAAAGAAGCCCTCCGTTATTTTTCGCATTTTTAGTATGAATTTGCCTCAGACATGTTTTGGCGCTTCACTTGCTGTCAATATTCTATCAAATGAATTCACTGAGAAGCAGGTCTATGGATTTTAGAAGACTGCAGACTACCTACAGGGAATAAGAGCGCACACCAATTTGATTAAGGATTTGAAATAACACACTGTGTTCAATATACATGGTTCATATTTCAGATATTAAATATTTGAAATGCTGCCAGCCTCAAATGTTCAAAACTTAGGACTTCAAAATATATGAAGTCTAAAAAAAAAAAAGAAACATCAAGTTACTCCTAAATTGTCCAAATGTGCAGCTTTGTTTGCAGCTGGGAGGAACAGAGATGCTATGGCTAACCTCCTGTTTTAGGCACTTACACCAAACGTCACAGTACTTAATAATGTTGCACCTGCCCCTGTGTGATGATCTAGAGCATCCAGGTCAGGCACTTAGATTTCTACCGAGGAACGTTTTATGCAGCAGCACGGTGTTGGGCGCTTCTTGACAGAAACCTAGCTAGTGCTGTGCTGAGTAGCTCACCGGTGAGAAAGGGTATGTTTGAACTCTTTCCCTTTCTGGCATTTAAGGATCTGAAAGAAGATGAAATTCTGGTGGCACACATCTAATCATCATTGAAAAGACCTTAATATTTTTATAGGGGCTAAGCACGTGACAAGCTTTTTTCTCAGCCCAGAAGGGGTTGTCCCGACTGCGTGTGCTGACAGAGGGTGGGTAACAGCTACTCTTCCTGCTGAGATTTGACCCATTCTGCATAGTGGGCTTCAGGTATCCTAAACCAGAAGGAGAGCTTCCTTTGGTCATTGCAATGAAGTGAGACTTTAAGACATGCAGGACAATTATACAGAGTTGTACAAAACATAAAATAAAGGAAGACCAGAATAATGGTTGGGTCAGATATTCTGTTTTTGGAAATTGTTACGGCTCTGTCTGAGCCCAAAGACAAATGTATTATTATACCTGCTGAAGTTCTGTCCCATAAAGAAGGAAAAGACTCTTCCAGTCCAGATACACCAGCATGTCAGTTTGTCTCACAGGATGCTTAGCATAGCATGGGTGTTAGGGTAACACGTACGTTAAATGACACTGACATAACACTCCAGACAGTACAGACCTACTCGTCTTTTATCCCTATGTCTTTCACAGGCTTCCAGGAATGCCAATGTGTATGTTTGTCTATAAGAATAAGTCACTGATTCAATTAGAGTGATGAGTAGTGTGTCTGCATTAGGGCAGAGAAAGTACATAGCATCATTTCAAACAAAGTGCCCTTGAAGACTTTCATCACTCATAACCTACTGTTCCCATTGCCCTGCAAAAGGAGCTGCTTTTGTGTATGTCATTAGTTGGGCAGGAGGGTCATATTTTTGTTGGCACATTACTCAGGGCTTTCTGAAAGCAGTAAAACATTTTGGTAATACAAAAGCTATTAAATCTTTTTTTTTTCTTTTAGCTATCTCACAATGAACACAATCAGCTTTCTCTGCCCCTGAGTTAGTAAGAGAGATAGGGAGATTAGCAACAGTGGCTGGCTGCAAAGTTAGTTTTAGGGATGAGCAATCAGGGCAGTTGCTTGAGATAACAGGGCCTGGTGGGGATCCCTGAGATCGTCGTGTAGTTGTGCAAGTCACAGTAAACGTGAACAGAAAAAGGGAAGGGTTTTTTCCTTTAGTCCATGTATGGGGTCCAAAAAGCCTAATGCCAGCTCTGACTGACAGTGAAGCTTGGGAGAGTGCTTAGCATCTCTTGGCAGTGATTTCCCAATTTAGGAGCATATAGTCACAGGTAGTCCCAAAATAGTAAACTAGACTCTGTCCTCAAGATGCACAGGTGTAACTGGCTTGGCTGAATTTGATCTTATTCTACAAGAGGTTTAATGTTCCTTAGAAAGTTATGCATCTAACACCCATCACCCCCACGTTTCCATGTATATCTCGGTGGGCTGGCACTTCAGGATGAGGAACCCGCTTTTGGCTGTTTGTCATCAGTGGGATCACCTCCAGTTGTACAGAAAAGGAGCTTTAAATATTGTCTTGCTCAGAACGGTTCCATGAAATCCATTTTGCCCAGGTCTAAGGAACAACAAAAGGTGAATGTCAAAGGAGGAGCAGTATGATACTGCTGTTGGGCTGTGTGGGCTCTCAACTAGAGATTAGCAGCAAAATAAAGAAAAAGGTAATATAAATGCAGGGAACATGCTATTCAGTACTTGATCATCAACAGTAAAACAAGAGAAATTATGCAGTTTTCCAAGGCTCAGGCCTACCTTTTACAATGATTATACTAAGAGTCTGAGCTCAAACATAAGCAGACAAACTCAGTAACTGGAAAGGACAGACCTATAATAGCTTCTCATATCCCAGCACAGTTGTGTATAAAAACAAAGTATGTGCTCAGATCCACCTTGTAAACCTGATGTGTTCATGAAGGCAATGCAGCTGTGATTTTATCATTAAAACAGACCCCCTATGTCATTATTGCTCCAGAATTCCCAGACCATGCCGTTCTTGGACTGTCCTCTAGTCTGTGAGATAAAAACCTTAGGTAAAGGCAGATTTTTTTGCAGTCCCCTCCAGCATTAACAAAATCAAGACTGGTGAGACAATCCCCTTATAATCAGATAAACAGACAACTTTATTCTTTTTATGATTTTCTGACTAGCCTCTGAGTACAGACCATCAGTGTGAGGAGTTGCTCTCTGTGTAATTTATTGTTGGCTTTTATTGCAGCTGAGTACTAGGTCATAGCCCAAATATTTGGCAACAGTAGTGTGTGTAGAACTGCACTCACAAAGATGTTTTTGTTGCTTGCTTCAGGGAGTATGAAGACATTGTTTTAATTACTAATTTTATATAATTGCCCCCTCTATCTCTACACCTATAGTATTTATAGTCAGCCCTCTGCTGACATCAGTGCAGTGTATTTTCTGTTCTAAAAGCCTGGAGACTCTGACAGTATGTGTTGCCCAATGTTGACATTTATGTAGTTCATAAAAAACATCAAATAAATGTGCAATTGCCTATTGTAGTTGCGCAACTCTGCAGCAAATCGAGTGACCTAACCATGATCTTTCCTTGACCCAGTTTAAAGAAATAACCTATAAATCTGTTTTTCATACTTATTTAAAATTCTTACACTGTACACAGAAAGTCTAAATCCACAATACTGCCAATTCTTTGTTTTGCTAAATTCTAGGATGGGACAGATTTTCATCAGAGAATTCCTTTTCTGCTTAACACTGATCAATCAAACCCTGGGAATCACCCAAAGGCAACAAATCAGGGTCCCAGACGATAGCAGGTGATGGAAGAACAGACGTACCATTTGTAATAGTAATGTCAAGCCAAGCAAATGTGGATATTTTAAACTATAATTCTAAAATTTTTCTTTGGGTTCATAATCTATTATGTTCTCATTAGCATTTGCTTTTTCTCCCTCCCTCTATTCCCTGTTATCTGTTCCCTATGACAGGTGAGTTTTGACTAATGATGTATTCTTTGTATCATTCTCCAGGGGAAGCTTTCTCAGCAATGGTGCATTAAGCAGGCTCTTTGTGTGGTCAAATTTTGTCTCTAGCACCAAGGAGCTAATTCTTTGCATTTTCTTAAACAGCCTTAGTCATTTGGCTCAGCAAAAACCCCTTTGAGGCTCTCTTTCCATTCCTGCCTCTTTCAGGCTGCCAGTAATCACCGCAGGAACTTGATGGCACTGGGCTTCTCCAACATAATTGTATTTAGCTGAGTATGACGAAATATCATGTGGTGCTTTTGACAGTGTCAGACCCACTACCTTTAAATCTTTAGCGAATCAGCAGACTAATGTAGTGAAGTAAAGCAATTTGAGAGCAATGGGAGCCATCTATGGTACAAAATGGCATCTTCTGGCAGGTGGGAATTTAACTTAATGGGGATGAATGGTTGTTGCTGGAGATCTTAATTCTTATCAGACAAATTTCACTGTATTTCCTTTGGCGGTGTTTTAAACCAAAGGAAAAAAAGATTTAATGGAAGTTCTAATTCCCATTAATTAGTGCAATGCTGGGAAATAAGTCTCAGACTTTCTTGCAGTGTGGGTCACTTTGTTTGGGAAATTGCTTTGTTGACCTTCATCTTTTCTAATTTGCAACACATGGACTGCTTCTTAAGCTGCTCACATTTGTGTGGTCAGCTCATTTCCAGGTAGGCGTCTATCTGGAAAAGCAGCAAATACCAATATATATATTTTGCATGTCTTTTATTAATATATAGCATCCAAATGCAGGAGAAGCTAATAACATGTGAGGAATAATTTCTTCCTTGTCCTCTAGGAAACCAGTTTGTGAAATTACTGTTGTAAACTGTAGGTATGTCACTGCAGTAAAGGCTGTCATTCTAGACCATCCCCACTGAACTGCCTCTTAGTCTTTCCTTATATAGGTAAGTGCTCACCAGGGCTGGAAGAGTGACTTTGCTCAGTTCCACAGTGACTTTAAATAAATCTGGCCTGAAGGGTATGTTCATACTGTAGTTCCCTAAACAGCTTCTTTCCTTCTCTTGGTATGCTTTTGTTGTTGTGTTTGTTGTTCAACTTAATTTGATTAATCATCCTGCTTCTTTATGTTCTTCAAATGATGACCTATTTCTTCACCTTATTTGTTTTCCTCTGTGTCCTCTTTTATTTCTAAACAATTGCATCTCTGCTTTATAGGCCTTCGTAAAGTGGTATAATGTAACTCTATTATACAATTCCTTCTGAGCTAGATGTTTAATTTTTCCTGTATCAAGTTATTTTTAGCCTTTCTGCAAGTCTGTGTAATACTTTTGTTTTGATATTTCTCTTGTATAAATCACAGTAAAAAATATGCAAATCTTTGGTAAACCTTTTAAATTTACTGTAGTATTGATGTTTCATTCCACTGCTAACACTTTGTTAGAAACAGGAGTGTTGCCACTCCTGAAGGGCGTACTTTAAAGAGCATGTACTAATTTTTCTCAAAAATAAATCCAATTATATTAAATACTTCAGCAATTCTTCGCTTTGTTTTCCAGTATTATTTAATCAGCTCTATTTATAACAATACATTTTCCTTCTAAACAGGCTGTTCATGAAAATGCTCATTTAATCAACACTATTCCAAACTATAAAAAACAGCCCAACCTTTACAAACTTTTTTTTTCAGTGTATTTAGTGGCATTTTTCCACGGGCCTCATTCCTACCATGAGAGAACAGAAAGCAGAGTAAACCCTAGAAATGACATCTTTGCCCTTTTTCATCAACAGGAGTTTTGGTGTTACCTCCTTAAAGCCAGCTTTCAGCTCTGGTGAATGTATCTTAATAAACTGTACCGTTCAGAGGACACTGAGCCTAAATTCTCCTTACTTTGTATAGTTGTCTATGCCTATGTATACAGTGAAACAGAGACAAAGTAATAAAGCTTCAGGGCTGGCTCCTCTGGATAAAAGTAAGCAGAAGACCAGACCCACATTGCATTGTTATGCCCAAATCATTTTTATCTTGGCTTTTACAAAGCCCAGTTCTGTACCAACATATAAAAATTTCTGAGTGTAACATTGACCTAAGCCCTATGCCAGACAAGTGTAACTAAAACAATTGTTTAATGATGCTGGTTGTGACCAGCCCATTTATAATCTCAATATTCTTACCTCTGGTGAAGTTTACAAAAGTTGCAGAATTGAAATATGCATATAGCGAAGCTCCATGGGGCATGAAATGCTTTGGTTGCTTTGGTCTTTAGCAAATCTCTGGTGAGTCTTGCATTGCTTTATCCCTAATGAAGAGGTTTTATGACATTATAGAATTACGTGGCTCGCATACTGACATGCCCATAATGAATAATATAGAATAATGCTGTCCACATATCCCTGTCAGTAAATAATTTGAAATCTACAGGCATTTCTGTATCATTAATATGTTAGGTGTGCCTAGACAGCCAGGCACATATTGTAATCCACAACTTTCAAACCTGTAAAGTTGTCTACAGGATGCTGAACAGCCCCAAACAAATGACCTTATATTATTATCTTCCTAGTTTCTTTGGATTATGTCTTTTCTTTCAAAAGTCACGCAGGCTTTTCTGAATGTGAGCAATGTTTGTTGAGTAGTTACCCTCTTGTATAACCTTTCCGAGCATCCAAGGAGTCACTCTCACAGTAATGATGGAAACTTAGCAGGACTTCATTTCTACTACTGCATTTTGAGCTGCTGAGTGGATTGATTATTTAAAACATTTAACAGTTTTCATAGACTTGTAACAACAACATGTAAATAAATGACTTAGTCAACGTATCCGCTTGTATCAGCTCAATCAGTTAACAGTGACTCAGCATGGGTTTTAACATTGACAGCAAAAGCACTAAGTGGCCAAATTCTATGGCTGCTATTTTGATACTGCTTACAGCTTCCTTCCATAAGGAATATTTATGTGTGGATGTCATGGTTTTCCAGAAGAAAATTTATGAGAATGGTTAGAGGACACAGGAAAATCTAATCTAAAAAGAAAAAAGTTACAGATTCTGCATTTTCATAGCAATCTTCAGCAGAGGTGTAGATACACTTGCTTCTCTGCATTTGCTACTTTAAAACAAGGTACATTATGGATTATGTAAACACACACTTTGCTCAAACCAGTTATAAAGTTATGATTTCAATTAAATGTAGGAACAGAGAATAATTTACTTAACTAGAGGCACAATCATGTAAACACAGTTAAAGGCCTTTTGCCTTAAGTAGCCTGTTAAAGCTAAATTTCAAAATATATTTAGGTACCTAAAAATGACATAGACAGTCATGAAAGAATTTCAAAGTACTCATGTACCTAAATTACATTGTAATCAGCAGGGATTAGATACACGCATCTTTGAATATCCCTGCAAGATATCTACCTAAATGTCTAGCCACCTTCACATGTACTTGTACTGCACACCCATCAAACATAACATGTGAGACTATCTTTACTGCTAGCATGGACATTCTGATCAGAGAGTAGATTAGCTGACCTTGAAGTGCCTTCCTACTCTGAAACCCCACCTGTGGTTTGAAAGCAGCAGAGAGCCAGTGTTCTAGTGTAAAGAACAAGGGTTCAGATTCACTAGGAATATTTCCCAAAGAAAAGAAACATCTTTTTGTTTCCTTCCTATCCTAGCAAGGCAAGCAGCCACACTGGAGTTCTTCTACAAGTTTGTCTGCTAATCTTTCCCTAACCCTGTTTCGCCGCAGCATCATACGGTTGAGCAGGATGTGTATTCTCTTAAGTTTAGAGTAAAAAAAAGGTTGGCTTTCATTTCAAGTGAACAGCCTTGGATGAAGTTTCTGAGAATTTCCTGCACAGATTTCACTAAGCAATAGTCTCCATCCTTTTTGTACGCCTTTGATACTGAATGCTTTATCTTCCCTTTCTACATGCTCCAGCCTGTTTTTTGTGAGCTTGTTTCAGAGGAGAGCACCTACCATGGTGAACTGTGGACAGGGAAAAGATTGTGGATGTAGCTGTTCCTGACCTGTTGATGCCTCCTTATTAATGCCGAACTGGAAACACAAAGGGTCTTCAAATGGTGACTCTGTTGAAGAGAGAGATGGGTGGTGAATATCCTTGCCAGTCGAAAAGGCGGCAATTCTTTAACAGTCATCTGCAGTCAGAATGGATTACAGCAAGGGCAAAGGAGGTATTAATAGCCATCTAACACCTTTCAACTACAATCCTTGGAGCTCAGTTATCAGAAACCTCTGCAACTTATCATTAATCACTGTATGATGCTTCCTGACCTTCTTGACAAAGATGAATAATCCTATATGAGCATACAGGATGCCAAAGACTATAAGAACAGGCAGACTTTTCAGACCCATATCTCCACTGCCTTGCATCTGAAGTAATCATTTATAGCTGTAAAGCGTTACCAAATTAAGAGTCAGTAAATGTTTAATCAAGGAGCAATGTAAGGATGCAGTCTTTCTTCCATTTACTTACTTCTCTGAAAACAATTGATGAGCAATGCTTATAAAAGACAGATGTACAGATTGCAGGAAGCTTTTAAAATTCTCCCTCAGCCTGCTTATGCAAGCGAAAGAGAGGCAAGACCCTGAAAAAGCCAGCTTTCCAGGTAACAAAGTGCTTCTTCCTCTAGTCAGGAGCTTGAAAGAGCTTCTTGAGAAGCTGAAAGATTCTCTTATTTTCACTTACTCACCCTGACAGCTGAAATGAACAACGTCCATCATCCTGGGTTCGTCTCTTCCCCCTCTCCACTTTGCAGGGACATATTTTAGATTATCCACTCTGATTACAGAGGTCCTGCTTTGCTCCACTGAACACCTGATTTCCTGGCTTTGTAAGCAGTGCACCTTATGATTCATCCTCAGTGTTTTCATTAACATGCTCTCAGCAAATGTTGCCTGCTCCTGTCTGGTTTTCTTTTCATCCTTGGATATGTACTTTTACTGTATTTCACACCTGGAACTGAATGGCATCCTGGGTAACAGCTTGGCTTCTTTACCCTTTGGTTCCCCTAGGTGGGACATCTGAAGTACCAAAGGACTACTTTAATCTCTCTTCTAAGGAGATAAAACCTGTGCCATCATGCTATCCATCTACACAATATGCCTCTACCCAAAACCTCATAAATCCATTGGCCAGTTGTCCTCAAGTTTGTGCGGCATCTGTCTCAAAAATAACTCATACAAATCTCATGCAACCAGAGAGAGAAAGATGGAGAAGGATTCCAGTGTGCCTTCACTGTTAGAAGGTACCAGAGAATCCAAAGAGGTGATGCAGGTGTAGGAAACCAGGCTTCATTGCTTCACTTTCTCAGGGGATCGTGTTTTAAATGTGTCAGTGGGCTTTAAAACACTAAAGTATTTGCTGAGCTACTGTAAGTGACATAGGGGTTTGGCTATAAATATGCTACATTTCCCTGACTCTTTCCTGCACCATACAGGGTACGTGCCAGTGTTTTGCAAACGGAGTGAAAGGACTCCAAAAGGGGTGTGACACTCATAACCAGCACCAACCCAAGCACCCAAGCACTCATAACCAGCACCAACCACATACACCAACCAAGTACTCCAAAGCTGGAGTAGCACAGAGCCTGAGGCAGGAAGGAGAGGAGGGAGCCTGGATGCCTGCAGCTGGCTCCTGAGACTGCAGCTGCCAACTCAGGGCATCCCATGAAGAACAGTGAATCAGATGAGGGTAAGACTTTCAGAATTTCTTTAAAGATTGGCCTTGGTATTTCTTTTACATAGTGACAGTAAAAAAGCAAGAGTAGGAAGGTTTAATTTAATTTGAAAATGAGCCTGCAGCAAAGTCATAAAGAAAAGGAAGACAGGCTGCTGCGAATGGATCATTAGTGAGGCTGTCGCAGAGATGGAAAGCCCTTTGAGAGCTTTGTTCTGGATAATCATTATTTTGTCTTTTTTTTTTTTTTTCTGGAACCAGATGGAAATTTAAAGATTACTGTAAAACTGCTGTTGTTTGGTCTTCTGAAATAAACCTTTGGTATGGAGACTTTGCTTTCCTTCCTTTTAGAACAAAGAATTGATTGGGTTTTCTCCCTGAACTGGCCTGGCTGGTTGCTCTCGATCTCCTTGGAGGGGAGAGTCTAAAGCTGTGGCTAGTCTGAAATTACACTGACCACAAAAGTTGTGGGGGAAGAAGAAATAACTTCTTAAGAACTAGGCCAGTGAACCAAAGATGACATTTGATGTAAGATCGCCTCTGCTAGAGGTTGTACAAGCTCAAAGGAAGACACAAATCTTGTTGTCTTCTACTTAAGCCAAGGCAGAACAAGGGAATGTGACTGGCAATAAAGTGTACAGATAAGGTGAAGAGAAGACAAGAACAACTTTATTGAGATTAATCTAACACGCCAACTGGCCGTGTGCAGAACTAAGAAATTTGAAATGATGAGTAATGATTCCTGGGCACTCCCACCTTAAAACAGTCAGCTGATTGTCCTGTTTTGAGGTTTGTTTGGTTTGTTTTTTCTTCATGTGTAATGCCAAAGGCTAACTGGGATATAGGTATTGACTTATTCTTCACATGACTCCTGCAAGTCAAGGTCTGGCACGCGTGTAACACTCATGCAGGGAGTAAGTAAGATACTTGCTACATATAGTACACAGACAAACTCACAGCCTTAAGAAAAAATATGACAACCAAGGTCCATATCTCATTCTACTTTTAAATTGTCTGTGGGTAAACTCCACTCTACTCTGGAGTTTGTGGAAGGTGCATATCCATTAGCACAGCATCCTCCCTGTAATTCTTCTTGGTAGTATCACCTATGACGGCTGACGCTGCCATGGCTGGCTCAGTGGCCACCTCTTTCATGTTGTCTGTTATCTAAAGTGCAAAGGATGTTAGAAGCCATGGTTCAGGATCCTTTCTGTTTGCTCACACACACATCACAAAGGAGCAGTTTTCTGCTGAAACCACAGCATCAGAATTTCTTGAAAGGTGCTGGATATACTTGTGGACTCTGTGGCCTCAAGGATGTTGGTTTCCAATCTCTCCTATCTTCTTTTAGGACGATTCAGTTATCAGTCTCCCAAGTAAACTGTCTGTTGAGGGTGGGGAGTACAAATGAGCTAAGATTTCTTAGCACTGATTCAGAAACTAGTGTTTTCTGTCATGTTTGTTCACCTATAATTCTCAATCAATCACATCCATTTTTTGGTGAAATTGTATCCGAGGGGCACAATGAAGGAAGTCATGGTACAAATTTTTTATTGCAAGGCCCTGCCAGATAGACCAGTGTAGCTGAAAGTTTAGGCAGAATAAGCAAAGGATAGCTAGAACTTTGTGAAAATGGGGTAGTCTGCAAATTAAAGTCACGGTTCATTTTTCAGGCAACACAGCTTGTGGTACACAGCATGAAAATGCGAATACCAAGGACTCGTGTTACTGAACGAGGAAAGTTTAAAGCTGCCTGTGCTTTGGCACCCCTTTCTGAAATGAAGAAAATAGTATCTTATCTGGATGGCTAATTCATTACTCTTGGTAAACACCGAGGTTAGTTCATGGAAAAGAATATCAAAAGTTTTACTGTGTTTACTGTGACAGTCTTGCTTTCTTACTAGTCATTCAAGTGGCTCCCATTCTACAGCAATTTGTCATGGCTGTGCATCAACAAATTTCATATATTTACGTTCTGTATCCTGCTCAATATAAACTATAAGAGTAGACATGCTGCAGCAGCACAGTGCCAGTGTTCTGGTAGGGTATGTTGCACAAGTCTGTCCTGTAAATTCTTGACGTGGTTTATATTTCTCAAATTCTATATGCCCAGGCTACCAATGGCAACATACATACAGCATGCAAATTTCAACACCTATGCTCAGCAAACAGAAAGGTTTATTAATAATAACTTCGCTCGCTTTATATAAAGAGAACGGAGGCACGAATTTGCATGCTTTGATGTCTCAGCCTTGTTCATCTTGTGTATGTGATTTGTCTGTGAATTTAGTTTTCTGTGACAGTCAAGGGCAAAATGCCTTTTGTCCCTTTGCTCTTTTATACTAGCATAAATCACTGATTCCACATATTATGCTGGGCATATTTCTCAGAGGAAAAGAGTATAACTAGCTTTTTTTGCTGCTATGTCCTGCCTCTACTGATAAGGTTTCCCATATCATGCTGGGTTGTCAGAAAATTAACAAAATAATCAGAGATGAGTACTTAAAATTCTACTTTGTCCTGAGATTTGTAAAGTGCCCTATTTATAAGGAGCAACAATACAGCAAAAATAACTAGGAGGGTCATCACATATGGATATTTGCAATTAGAGTTTGGGGTTTATATTTGAATGAAGAACCACAAAAATGAGACACCTCTCCTCTTACAAAGCCTAGAAGAAGTACTAGTCAATACAGCCTTCTTGTCAGCTCCTTTCTCTGACAAAAATGGCCTGTGTGATCTTTTGGTGTATGACACTTGGACTAATCAATGTGGTTAAATACGCCAGTCTCCACGCATACCACTAGTGCACACAACAGGTCAGCTTGCACAGAATCTTTCAGATGCCAGGCAAGCTCGTCCTAAGGACTTGTGCATGTTTTGCTACAGATCATTTAGCTTTCTGAATCGCATTTGGTTTATTTCTTGCCACAAAAATCTGAGGAACTATTTTGACATGAAAAAGAAAAGCAGCAACCTCAGCAGGTAATGTGGTAAAAGATGTGCATTTAAAGACGTTTTGATGGCACAGTTTACTGTTCAGATTAAAAAAACCAGAGATTGAAATGAGATAATTGTTGAGTTAGGGTGAATGAGAAGATTTTGTACTCATAAAGAGATGGGCTTATTCAGTCACGAAGGAGGACCAGGCTGTGGTTTGTAAACAAATACATGTTCTTGGGTATTTATTGCCAAAAGATCTGCTGATAATCACCTTCCTTGGGCTTCCTAAGGAAAAAGGTCACACTTCAAGCAATGAATTAATTTCACATCTATTGATAATTATGTTACTAATCACTTCATGCTGAAAGAAGAATAGTCCCAAATCAGGGTAACTGTTACAAAAAGGGGGGAAGAGTTTTTAAGAAAATATTCATGCACCTCTTAGTCTTTCAGAAAAACAAGAAACAAACAGGTATCTGATTTGTTCATATTTGGTGTATATATTTGCATATTTTTATGTGAAAACATAACAGCACAGAACAAAACAACACAGTTGTCCAGTTTTGCTGAATATCACAGATACATCAGTCATGCCTCAAATCAGTCTTTTCAATCAGTTTGAGAACCACCCTAAACAAAATGTTTCTGAGGATGCTGTAGAGCTGCAAGCTGAATTATATAGTGCCCTGAGAAAAAAATGATTCATTTACTATATTAATGAACAATCCTGTTCAAAAGAAAAAGGTAAATTCAGTGTTTTAATTTAGTTTTATTTGTGTTGTGATGTCATGATGTATTTATTTGTTGTGATGATGGAATTGGCTAAAACTGATAAAACTTCTGAAACGGGTACTAGATAGCTATTAGAAAAAAAAAATGAGAAAAAAAAAAGAGAAGGAAAATGGAAAAATCACCTGCATAATAGTGTTAATAAATTGTAATATTGTGTAGCACTGGTCACTATGGATTGTGTTATTGTGTTCACAGCATTCATACCTATTTTATACTTTTGGTTTCCCTCAGGAACATTTGGCTTTTCTTAAGACGTGACTGAGAAATGGGATATTCCAGGCAGATGGAGTGAAAGATTCCCTCTCTACTTTTGTATCATCTGAAACAGTTTGTCACTTCATGTCACACCTTTCTTTTAAATGAGAAGAGTAAATCATTATGGTATTTTATACAAAGAGATTTATATGAGGAATTCTTCAAAATACCTGACAAAATAATGAATAATAAGGGTTTTCTATCAATGTCTTGCTTTTAGGAAGAAGGTACAATATCTGATGATCATTTATCAGAGGGATGTCTTTATTGCAGAGACCCACAAACCTACCCCAATTTCGGGATTTGAACTTTGGATTTGAATTTTCATAGACATAGGGATCACATTGTAGAGTCCCATAGGACAAAGGGACTCATAGAACTGGAAGGTAATGAAATTTGTTGGTGCTTAGTCCAGAGTATATCTGCAGGGTTAGTTTTTTTGGTTCCTTCTTTTTCCATTCTGATACTCAGCAACGGCTTGACCATGATTAGTTTTGCATTTCTTGTATTATTAAAAACATTAGTAAAATATTCGTTAAAGGAATCCAAAAAACATCAAAAAGAAGTATGAATTTTTTCCATCTTAGTATTCAGTTATCTTTATTTCTCTCTTTAAAATAATGTCTCTGAATACATCTAGGATGTTAACTCTTGTTATCAGTATGAGTTTCATTATTAGATATCAATATACATTACTAAATACTGTGGGAAATCAATATGCTGTTATACCATAGTACTTTATTTTTTACAGTCCTGTAGTTGATTTCTCACTGGCTCCAGCAGAGACTTTTTATCTTCAGCAAGTTCTAGAGATCACCAATATCATTTGCAGTTCTTTATTTTAATCATTATAAGTGAATTCCAGTTCAAAGGAGGCCTTAAAAGAAGTTTAAATATTGTAGTTTACAGTGTAAAATTTGCAAGGACTAGAATAACTTCACTGATAAATAAAAAAAGGGGAGGGGGAGAAGACTGAATTTCTAGTTAATGTCTTGAATAAAGCACTAGAAAACCAGGAGTATATTCTTATTAGCATAATTCATTACTCAGGAGAGAAGTGGCAATTGCATTTGAATCAATTAATTTGCAAGACATTAAACGAAACTAGGATCTATACAAAAGCGCGTAAGATAAGAGGGCCATTACTGGATCAGACCAGCTAAGACTTACTTTGTGAGGTGTTTATAGGGGCAAGGAAGCTAACTAGTGCACAAATGGTACCCCATTTTCTGGGACTGACGCAATTTCCCCCAAGTCCTCAGCAATTACGACTGGTAACCGCTGTCTCCCTCCGTCAGGGGCTGCAAGGGCACAGTAGCACTTTGGGTACTCCAGATTTTCTGCCATTTCCCCCTAATCCCTGTGCATAAAACACCTATACTTTGCCAGGGCTTAAACACACTAGGCAAGAAAGGCCTGTTTTCTGGTATTTTGGTGATCCATGGGGTCAGATGGCTCTTTAATTAGTACTTTCAGCTGCTTCTTAGCCCTGGATTGCAAAGAAGTACCTAGAAGCCCATACATGACAGCTGGGAATAGTTCTAGTTTGTTTCTGCCCTTACAAAGGAGGAGGAGGAGGAGGGAAAACAGGATCGGTGGTCTGTCAGCAGCCATCCAAAAGGAAATGTTGAGGGGAAAAGGATAATGAGTAAAGTCTCTACAACGTCATGCCTTAAGGCACAAGAAGAAAAGCAGCAACATGCTGAAGGAATTGTTCAGGCAGACAGAGCAAGGAGGGCACAAGTTAGAAGATAGGAGTAAAGGGAACAAGAAAGACAAGCTTACTGGTAGAGAAATTGAAGGGAAAGGAACACAGCTATTTATGCAAAAATAAACAGTCTTAAAAACAGCTGCAGATGAAACCCTTCTTTTCCAAGCAATTGCTGGAATTATTATTGTTATTGAATGAAAAAGCCCTGTGACAATCCTAGGTAAACATGTGCAATATGCTATGTAAAGTGCTTCAAACCTTTTATGCCTAGAATTCAGATGTCCAGATGGGAGATGTTGGATATAATGCCTTTATTTAACAGCTAACACATCTTGTGAATATGGTGTGATTTCAGTTTCCTGCTGTTAGCTCACAGTACCCCCTCTACAGACTTGGCTTGAACGCATTCTGCTATCACATCGTTTTGTGTTGCAACATCAGCACAGGCTTTGAATAGTTCTGTACTTGGCATTCTCAGAAGTTATCTCTTAATACATTTTATCAAGTACCTCTCCATCAAAATCAGACATAATTAGTTACTGGCATCCTTAGTTTGGGTATAAAAATAAATCTGCCATTTTAAGCAATTGTTTCAATATATAATCTGCATACAGAGTGCTCACTACAAGAAAAACATTCAGTGGAAGGTCCTGTGAATATGGTCCAAGCCATGATTTAGGACAAGTGACTTGTCCTTAGTGGAACCTTCCAAAGGCAGTTTTTAAACAAAGGCAAAAGAGTCCTGTTAATTCAACAAGTCTGCTAACATTTAAGACTGACCCGTGAAGCAAGGGCAGGAGTACAGTGCTAGCAAGTGCGGAATGAAGTCTTCTCTCTCCCTTGTAACTCTTCCTCCATTTCTTTCCACTGGTAATGTCTAGTTCGAGGTAGATTGAGAAGTCTGTAAATGTTGAACTGTAAAGGTAGGAAACTCTGTAAGGAACTTAGAGATGATAAAGCAAACAGGATATTTTATTGTATTACATACTCATATAAGGACAAAAATATTTAGCTCATAAAAAGGATTTGAATAGTATCTGCTAGAGGAAGGAACTTTAAAGTTAAAACAAAATTCTGTTTCTCTCTGCAACAATGTCTCTGGCAAAAGTTCTCTTCAGTATTTTAAATCTCTAGCCTTCAAAACCTTGCAATATGTACCTATTCCAAACTAAAACAAGAATGGAGTTTCAGAATTTGCTTGGAATTTGTGGGTTGTTTGAGATGTGGATAAATGTTCAAAAGTTATTTACATTATTTGTTTGGTGGAAAATGAGAGTAGAGAATTGAGCAGTAGCTCCTAAATACAAATTTTACCTCTGTTAAAAACTCCTGCTCTGACCCTGTGTAATTCCCTTGCCTTTTGCCAGTTTCAGTTCCCCTATAAACAGGAAGAAACAAGATGATGCATCTGTTGTATAATAATCAGTTGTATACATACTATAAAAGTGTCATGACATGTAGTTTTTCAATAAAAGTCTGATTTTTATTTAAAGCAAATGCTTACTTCCTGCATACTGCATACCAGATGTTGCCAAATAAGATGTCACCAAATAAAACAGTAACCGGTATTTCTGCAGGAAAACCTCCTCAGTTTGTCTGTTCAGTAAATAAAAGCAAAGTAGTTATCTTACATTCAACAAATCATTTGTATGATTTTTTCCCCCAGGAAAGTTTTCTTATTTTTTCATTTCCTAAAGTTTATGACCTTATTTCATGTAGTACATTTGTACAATTAAATGATAATTTATTCTAATATTAAGGGACAAAATTCTGAATAGTTTAGGGCTAATATTCAATTAGCATACTGCAATTAATAATGACCACTGTTACCTTACTATGAGGTCAATGTTTTTATTTAGCTCATTTTATGTGAGTTTTCTTGCTAAGGAAATAAGTGTGCATTTTTAATATGTGCAGATAGTATCTCTTGTAGTATAGCAATACATGCCGGGAAGTGCGTGTCAAAGAGAGTCAAAAGCTGCTCTTGGATACAAACCAGTGTTTAAATATACAGTGTATAAATAGCTACATCTGACAACAGTTCTCTTGGAATTAGTGTCACTGTCAGCAGGGTGAGAACAAAATATGAGTGAAGAGAGTGGTTCTGCTTCATCCAAACTGCAATCTGATAATGTTCCAGCAGGACAAGAGGTATCATCAAAGTCAAACTTCACCCTGTTTTGGGAAGGGATCTTCTTTTGGACCTCAGGATTTTACTTCATGCACCTTCAGGGTTGTAACTGAAGCTGTGCTGGTTGAAATGCATCAGCAGCTCCAGAAGCCTGCTGATAGTGTCTCTGATGAAAGTCTAAGCTCTGCTCTGTCCACGCTTTAAAAATGTGTTAGACTTCACAGATGGTCCAACTACCTGGCATGGCTTCAACCTCAACATAAGAGAGGAATGAATCGGAGCAGGCACAATATATCAGGTTTCCCCTCCATCTTAAGCACATGGTGTTGGACTACGCCACAGGCAAAGGTGTGAGACCCTCAGATATGCTGTATCTGGAAAAAGACATTAGTCCTACTTTGTGAGCAAGGTTTTAATTTCAAAATGCAGCAACTCTTCACATGCCCCACTGAGTGACTGAAATCCAGGTGGTTTTGATATGTGTTCAGATTCTACGTTCTCATCCAGTGCCCAGGGATATTTAGTTACCCATAATCCCACCTGTTTACATTTTTTTCCAAGCTGGAATGAAAGAGGAAGACTATGTTTATGTGATTCCATGTGTTGCTGGAACATTTTCACAGATATAACGAGGGCGACCTTTCTCTGAGGGCTACATCTTCAGTTGCTTTGTGAGGGGATCTCTGAGGTAAATACAATTTTTAGCAAAGGGACATAGAAAACAAAGCTTTTTTATTTCCTGATCTTAAAACCGATAGGAATTTGGTATTGAATGTTTGTAATAATGCCACAGTATGCACAGTTAGTTGCCTGAAGGTGAAATAAAACTGTGGAGAATTTTTTTTTTAAATGGTGGACAAGGGAGCAACTTGGAAATAAAATAGACTGGTTAAAACACTTGGAGAAAGAAAAGACTCCAAAGGGGGTGTTCTGTAAGACCGACTTGAGCGCTTCTCTAATGGGGTATATGTAAAGACTCATGAGGAACCACCTGCTTCCTACGTTTTTGTGTTTGTTGGGGGAAGAGGGTACCACCAGAGCTTACCTGCCGAACCCTTCCTTTCACCCCAAAGGCTAGCAGGTTTTTTTGTGGGTGGATCTTTTGGCTGGATTTTGTTATTTTATAAGAATGATTGAGCTCCAGATCATATTTCACTTTTGCACTTTTTTCTAAAATGTTAAGGGAGGGCTGCTACTGTTTATTTGTAAGAACAGGATTTGCATACATGGTCCACCATGGCAAATCTTTCAGAAAATGGCCTTATAAACAAACCTCTTGTTTCTTCTCAGTTCTGTGTGCAGTAACAGTGCCTGTAGTCCTACTCTAGCAGAATGGTTGCTGTCCTTAAACCATCTTGTACTGACTTTTGTTTCAATACTGAAGCATTATCTGTGAGACCATACTTTGAGCATTACGTGTTGAGGAAAAATTGTGAGCAGCTTGTCCTGCTATAAGACTGAGTTCTTCTGCAGACTTTTTCAAGGTGACTTTTCTCCTATTAATATACTTACTTCACCAGACCTATGGACTCTTGCCTATCCTATTTCTGAAAGTAGCATGTAGCTTGCTGAGTCAGGGAATGGAAGGAGGAGCTGTGCCTCCCTAGGATATTGGCAGCATATTATGGAACACCACATCTGGCGTAGTCAACCAGCCATGGCAAACACTTCTTGGCATTTGCCAATCCTTTTATTACAAAGCTGTGAGTAGTTTTAAAGCAGACTTTTTACATGTGTGTATCTATGGCCCTGTGTTCCCTGTGCATGTGCAGAACACTTGTCTGTGTACATAACTATTGCATCAATGATCACATGATGGATGTATACCTGATACTAATGTGTATACTTGTAAATGTATAAAAGGAAACTTTGAAAACTTAGTTTCTGTTCACTAGATGTCTAGACAGTGACGTAGTGACCAAAGTAGGTTCAGACACATAGGAACTAACTGGAGTCACACACAGACCTTGTTTTGCAGACAGGTAATATTAACTTCTTTTCATTTTCCATTTTTAGATTCCTGTTACCAGACAGAATGAAAAAACAGTTATGTCAAAACACAGTGTGAAAAGGGAAATTCTTGTGATATTTCTAATCAGGACAGCACCAGACAACATCAGAAATCTAAAAATAAAACTTATATTAATGACATTGACAACCCTTATGTCAAAGTTAAAGATGTTTGGATAAATTTCAAATAAGCATTTGTGGGTTTCAATTTTTTTTAAGCTATTAAGTCTAACAAGGTTTGTAGACTGCTTTATAATAATTATTGTATTGTTGTGGCTCTGTATAGTTTTATCAGATACGAGGTATATTTGGCCAGTGCAGTTTGTAGCAGCAAAGCTATTAGCTTCTAAGTTAAAATTAATATTATGATACTCCTCATGTGTTTTAGATTTCATCTTCATCTTTTATTTTCTTCACCTTATTAACTAATATAGGAAAATTAATATAGGCAAAAAAAAAAGAGAAGAATGCAGACACTTAGCTGCTTAAGCTATGTAGAAGTTGTTACAGGCTTGTGATAAAAGAAGGTCAACTGATATGTATGCTTTTATACATTTAATTTTGTTCTGCACATGTGTACTCTTGTAACAGATCCAAAATAATTTTCAAAGTAATGTCTCAATCTTGGAAGCTGCTGACTTGACTAGTGTTTTGTCTCCAGTCCACTTAGATTCCTCTTTTCATAGAATCATAGAATCCTAGAATTATCTGGATTGGAAGGGACATTAAAGATCACCTAGTTCTGACCCCCCTGTCATGGGCAGGGACACATTCCACTAGACCAGGTTACACAAAGCCCCATCCAACCTGGCCTTGAACACTTGCAGGGATGGGGTATCCACAACCTTTCTGGGAAACCTGTTCCAGTGTCTCAACACCATCACAATAAAGAATTTCTTCCTAATATTTAGTCTAATTCTATCCATTATAAGTTTAAAGCTGTTACCCTTTGTCCTATTGCTATTGCTACACTCCCTGATAAAGAGTGCCTCCCTATCTTTCCTGTAGGCCCCCTTTAAGTACTGGAAGACTGCTATAAGGTCTCCCCAGAGTCGCCTTCTCTTCTCCAGGCTGAACAACCCCAACTCTATCAGCCTGTCTTCACAGGAGAGGTGCTCCAGCCCTCTGATCATCTTTGTGGTCCTCCTCTGGACCCCGTCCAACAGGTCCATGTCCTTCTTATGTTGGGGGCATCAGAGCTGGATGCGGTACTCCAGGTGGGGTCTCACCAGAGCAGAGTAGAGGGGCAGAATCATCTCCCTCGACCTGCTGGCCACGTTTCTTTTGAGGCAGCCCAGGATGCAGTTGACTTTCTGAGCTGCAAGCACACATTGCTGGCTCATGTTGAGCTCATCCACCAACACCCTCAAGTCCTTCTCCTCAGGGCTGCTCTCAATCCATTCACCACCCAGCCTGTATTTGTGCTTGGGATTGCCACATGAGTTTTGCACAGGCCCACCTCTCCAGCCTGTCCAGATCCCTCTGGATGGCATCTCTTCCCTCCAGCATGTTGACTGCTCCACACAGCTTGGTGTTGTCAGCACACTTGCTGAGTGTGCACTCAATCCTAGTGTCCATGACGCTGACAAAGATGTTAAACAGCACCGGTCCCAATACTGACCCCTGAGGAGCACCACTGGTCTTCACTTGGACATCAAACCATTGACTGCAACTCTTTGAGTGTGACCGTCCAGCCAATTCCTTATCCACTGAGTGGTCCATCTGTCAAATCCATGTCTCTCCAATTTAGAGACCAGGATGTTGTTCTTTTGAGCTAGCTAGTTCTCCTCTTCTGTTTCATGCAGTTAAATGCTGTGATAGCTCCATGGTATAGCAAGGGGCTCTGAATCTGTGGTGGAGCCTAGAACTGGGACCTTGTGTAGAGTCTCACACCAGAGTCCTGTGCACTTGTCCATTTTACTTTCACAGCTTTCTGAAAAGTCAGTTTCCTAGGAGCTTTCTCTTAAGTTTTAAAGAAACAAGTAAGACCCTGCTGAATACTGTGTTACTGTTTGGAATCAAGTGAAAGATCTATTATTTATAGGCTTGGGGTATTTTTATAAAAACTTCAGAGATGTGCCCAAGATAATTATTTGAAAATACAGTCAATAAAAACAAACTAGAACCAATGATTATCCCTCAAAATATGACTAATTAAATAGATGACGCTATGCAGATGAAGAATCTGCAAAACACACTGAACAGTCCCTTTCAAGCTGTGGGTCTAACACAAAAAGCTTCATAAAATGTGCATACATATACATATTTATATATGTATATGTACGTAAAAAGACAATAATGAAGACATCAGCCATTAGCATTTAACCCCAAGTCAGTAAGAAGAGCCTATCTGCTACTGCTCCATTTCATAGACTTGATTGGTTTTTGCTGTCCTGTGATCCTTTGTCAACCTGACACCTTGTGAAACAATCCTTTACACCAGTCCTAAATTGATAGAAGATGTGACTAGTCCAGAACAGCGACATTTTTCTTTCATGGAAATGAATACATGAGGACAAGAGCAAAGGCAAAGTTGTCCTAAGGACAGGCGGTGTTCAAGAATAAAAGCCACTCAGAACCATTCTAGTGTTATTTCTACCTGTTTTCTCTTTAAGCAGCCATCATAGAAACAGCTAGATGGCATTTAGAAAGAATTTAAAATAAATCTTTTTTTTCCCCTGGAAATACTGAAGAAATATTAAATTACATTTCAAAGGAGTTTAACATGTTTAGGTTGTTTTACTTTCTTAAATATGTGGGGCTGTTTCTGTTTGGAATATAGCATCTCTTTCAAGCTAACATGGTGTTCAATTTCCTGGCTGTGATGCTGCAAAAATAGGCTGCCTCGCTTTCTAACTCTCTGCAGACATTTATCTCAGTAATGCTAGCTGGGGTTTTTATTTATTTCACCATGTCAAGAAACTTCTCTTTTTCCTCTATTAGAGTATTCATTTTTAAAGTGATTATTTTCCATTTGAATGATCTTGAAGCTCATCCTTTTGGGAAAGGGCAGCATGAAACCACAGGTCTCACTTAAACTTATTTTGAGAAAGTAAATGGTACATTGACTTTGCACTGGCCTTTGGCAGATGGGTAAATTTTACCTTCTGCTTCAACTCTTGATTTATAAAATGCATTTTTCAAATGTTGTAAGGCACTCAGGCCTAATAATGGATGTCTTATATTTTCTTTAAAACCCAGGTAGATCACTGAAGTATTATGAAATTATTCACCAGTGGGTTGTATTTTCTTTACAAGGCAGAGAACAGCCACATTTCGGCAATCAAGTGTGGCTGCAGCCTTCCCTACCTGCAGGCACGCACTTGGTCCCGGGGTGTTTGGTGGAAGGAACCTTTTTCACATCCCTTCTTTCCTCCTCCTGTTGCTGTGCTCCAGAGCAGGGAGGACAGCTTCGCTCCCCCAGGGAATCTGAGGCAGAGATCCAGGTCAGATTCTTTTCTCATGCCGGTTTCACCTTGTTTATATTGCTCTTTTTAAATTGGTAATTGATAATAATGGATTTCTATTTCTATTTTCTTCATTGAATCAATGGAGCTCCAGAATAACTCTCTGACTTTGTAAGGTTTTTCTGGATTTAACAAACTGTGTAACTGCTATATCAGATTTTACATTAGAGTGAGACATTTCCTGCAACATGCTAATTGCAGCCCACAAGAACCTCATTACAAGCCAGCTCCCTCTAGCTGTGAAGATGGTTTCATCTTTAATACTGAGAAGGAAGAAAGGGAATAAAAATAAAAAGGCTTGAAAAAAAGAAACATTCAGTGCATTTTAATCCTCTCAGAGCTCAGTCTGTAACGCATTGCATGGGGACTTCTGTTCACAAATCCTGTTAGCAAACAACAGGATTTACGTATGTAGTTCCCAAGGCACCACTTTCAAAATTGTTCTCCTTATGATTTCGCTCCAGCAAAATCAGTTCACAGTTTATAAAAATTACTCATGGAAAAAAATCTTTTGGGAATATCAGTAGTGCTTTGCCACTTTATGGTCTTTTTCAGATAGCTGTCTCAGAAGAGTGTTCCCCGATTTCTAAGACTCTGTCACTTACATCCTTTTTCTGAGTAAGCACTTTCCATTTCATTTCTCTGTGTTCACATGTTGGTTTGTGAAACTAACTTGTCCTCCTCTATTCTCTTGAATAAAAGATCTTTCTCTGTTTACACAAATATTTTTTCAAATTCTAAGTCAGTCCATTTTTCTTTTGTATTTATGAGAACTGGTCAAAACCAAGTTATACCAAAAAAGTAACTCATTGATGATAATGGAAATGTTTTGGAAAAGAATGCTTATCCTTATTGATTAAAGGGAAAAAAATTAATTTTTGACATCAGAAAGCTAAATTTCATTTTTAATTGCTAATAAATCAATCTTGATTTGGCATTTCTGCTTTCTTCAGTAAGAACCACTCCCTTTAAAATTTAAAATAATTTAAACAATGTAAACAATTCTTGTTTCTTTGAAAGTTGTTTATAGAATGCTCTGCAGTAATTCTCTAAGTCAGTGTTTTCCTGTCAACTTAAAATATGCTGATAACTTTGTTTTTCTAACAAAGCCTCCTTTTGATTTTATTTATTCATCTTTGCTTCACATATTACTGTTTAATCCATTCAAGGTCAACTGATTCTGAAGAGAGAGAGTACTGATACCAAAAAATTGCATTAAAAAGTGCTACCTCTTACAGGTCATGTGCTTGCACTGAGCCAAGAAGGCGTGATCTCTGAAGCTCTAAATAACACAGGAATAGTGGAATTATACCCCCATAACATACTAATATGGTCCACTGGAGTCACCAGTGGTTCATTCACCAATGGTTACTAGTTCTCTGGGAATAGTTAAGTGGTGAAAGACGTGAAGCGCTGTTGTGTTGTGTTAGCAGACAGGAGATCATAGTCTCAGGTCAGCTACTGATCTACTCTGCTACTTCTACTTCTGACTTATAAGTAGTCATGTTAACACACCATTACTGACTTCAGAGATGGCAACAAAACAGTAATAATTAATCAGCATCATCCAGAACTTTCTGCCACTGAGCCACTATCCAGGGGACCGTGTGGCTGCTCCAGTATTGAGTGTCAAGGGCTGAAACTGCCCATGGCCAGCTTCATCCTTCTTGCAAGGGTATGTTGTAACCCTGGCTACAAATCCAGACACTGAGTGAGAAATCCGTGTAACTTTGGTTACGGTTGTGACTTGATGCAGCTTTTGATGAATGGGGACAGGTAAGGGATTGTACATATGTGAATTTTATAGCTGTGTTGGGATGGCAGTAAGCCATGATTATGACTCGAGTTTTGCTATGGGGCACCCACATTTGTACTTGAATAGTCACAGAGTTAGGGGCACCTTAAACAAATTAATGTTATAAGCATTATAGTGTGTTTTAGCTGAAACAAACCCAAGGCATTTTTAGGAAAACAAGCTGAAGCAGTAAATCACAGAGGATCTCATAAATGTAAATGTAATGCCCAAGGCTTAACATTTCCTTATTCTCTCTCCTCTTTCTTTTTTTTTTCTTTCTTTTCTTTTTTTTTCATCTCCAAGCAACACTTCATGTGAAGCTTCACAGCATATCATAAATTTTCTACCAACTAATAATTAACTTACCTCTGGCTAATACATCTTGCAGAATGACAGCATGCAGCTGCTAACAGTACCTTAGGAGGACATAGTAATGGCATGGTGCTTGAGGTTGGGGATAAAGTTTATGAGTTTGACTATCCCTCCAAATTAAACATATTAAAGCTTGCTTGTAGGGGAACAGGTATCAATATTTAAAGAACTAAATGCATTGCTGAATCTGTTTAGAGACCTGTTATGAAAACCAGGACATATATCAGATGTTCTACCATTGATCACAGTCCCTGAGTGCACAGCCACCTGAGCCTGATTGATTGTGAGCCCTTAAAAAGAACAATTTTAAGGCAGATGCAGAGTATTTTTTTATTATCAAAAATCCATAAAATATTTAACAGTTTTTGTTGGCTGGATTTACAAAGGCTTTTGTGGGGTAAGGAAAAGTCTCTGATAAAGAGAGGCAGCATTGAAGATGGCAGAATTCGACAATCAGGCAGATTATTTGATTCGTATTGGAGCTGTTGGTCTTGAATGATAAAAAGAGTTATTTTAAGACATAGAACATTTCCACTGTTCATTGTTTCCATGGAACAGAAGAAACCAACTCATTCATGAGCACCAGTTTGTCACGGAAAGTGTAAATAATAAGGCTGAAAAAGAGGAACTTTGGAGTTACCATCTCCCTCCCAAGCACTGGAGCAGCATTAATCACCTCTTCACCTCATGGCTTCATACATATCTGATTCCTTCTCTAGCTTCTTCAGAAGATCCCTTTCCTTGAAAGATCAGAAGCTGGGAGATCGTCTGATATGCCAAAAAAATGCCTTAGAAAACTTCCTTCTACAGCCTTTCTCATTATCCTTCCATTCCCAGGCAATGCATTTCCAGTGTTGATTTTATTTTCCCTTCAGAAATGTACTGTGAAGACAGATAGTTTCCTTAAACCTTCCTCTAAGTTCTCAGGAACAAATACCAACACATTTTCCCATTTGAGGATGTTTATGGTCCTCTGAGAGGACTCCTGAAAGACACTCCATGCCTTCCATTCCCATCCCTAGATGAAATGTGAGGACCTTTATCCACCCTCTAGAGACAAAGCAAAATTATCTAACTCTGGATGCACTGAAACTGGGGCCAGACTCTGCAAGTTCTTATTAACAGTGAGAAGACTGGAAACAAACCCCCGGACTCCTAATGCCAATTCTTTCCTTGCTATTTGTTTGATCTGTTACCTTGGCATGAACCTATGCTGCAGTATATCTGAAAATGTTTGTTTAAGAAAGGACATAGGTTACACTTTAAGAAAAGAACCTGTGGGTCAGTGACTCCAATTTCAGTAGGCTCTTTAATGATTTGGACACCTCTGCAAATTTTAGAACTTCATTACTAAAAGTACCCAGTCCTCTCTGTTATCTCTTATTTGCCGAGCACACTGAAACGACATTGTGAAGAATGAAACCTTTTTTGGGGAAAATATTTTACACTTTTGCTCTGTACCACCTCTTTTGTATCTGTAATAAGAATTAGGGGTTTTGACTGGTAACTAGTTTCCTAATTATGAATTTCGCAAATGGCAATTACTTTAAAAAATAATTTAAGCCATTGATAATATATTTTTTTTTGCCAAAGAGAAAGTCAGTTCTTTGAAAGTGAGGACAAGTTGGGACTGAGTGTTGAATTGGACCATCCAAGGCATAAGAACGTGTATCTAGAGGAACGGTGTTGCACGCTAGGACCAGGAGGCGTGAAGATTAGAACAAATGTGTAGAGAGAAGTAAGATTAAACTTCAGACCTTTTTTATTTGATTTTTAGTTGTTTTTATAAACCACAATTTAAAAGTCCACTAGGGATTGAATGATTTTTGGTTTATGCACTGGTTCATAGGATAATTCAGATCACAGAGGATCTTAGGAGGTCTTTAGTCCAACCTCCTGCACAAAGCAGGATCAGCACACAGCTCAGGCTGGGTTACTCAAGGCTTTATCCAGTCAAGCCTTGAAAATCCAAGAATAAAGACTAGGATGGAGATGAGTATCTGTGGTTAAAATAAGTAATCCTCAGATTTGCACCTTCTTGGTCTGAACAGAGATTTAATTTAGTTTTTCTTCATCCCTTGTGTATACGTGTCTGTTAGGCAGAGATTGCCCTGTTGTTTTATTTCTAGCCTTCAGGTCCTGTCAGTCAGAATTCAAATACTTATTTGAGTGTGTTTATTGTCTTCTGAAGAAATTTTACATCCTATCTGCTGAAAATGGGAGATAGACTTGACTTGATGGCAAGCAGCTCCTGAGGGAAAGGAACACTTGGAATGTTAATGACAAAAATAACACTCCAAGCAATATGCCTGGAGTGGAAGGCTCTTGGGACCAGATAAAACACAGGTGCAATGGGGTGCTATCATTTGCATTGACTCAGAAACATCCATAGATTCTAGATGTTGAAAAGAACCTGAGAAGCTTCAGGAATCTGAAAAAAATAACTTATTTCACTGGTGATTATGCTGCTTTATTAATAATCTGATTAGACATAAGAAGAAGCACAGAGTCACAGTTTATTTATATGTCCTAATTTGTCCTACAGGTTAGCTACCGAACTGTGAGAATGAGTCAGCCCCAAGATTGTGGTTATGAGATTCCACTTGTGTTCTGGATCAGCAATCATTCTATTCCACCATGCTCAGAGGCATCATCAAGTCAAAAAATCTACGAGTTGGGGATAATCCTTCAGAAAAAAAGTTGAGCTCAACAACCTAACTAATTTATACTCATAGGACTCCTGCATGACAGTGTACATGCTGGAGAAATTTGAACCTCAGTGGACCCCTCAGAGAAGGTTGCATATGTAAGTTAAATAGGCTCACAGACTACCATGATCTTCCCTAAAGGCAAACTGCAAGATGAAGAGCTTACGTAGGAACTAGATTGCCAAGGAAAAAGTTGAGAAATCTCATTGACAGATTGGTAGCTCAGAGATGCTAAGTAAGAAATCACTTAGAGCTCATTCAAAGTACCAGTAGCTAAACATCAATTATTTATATTTTTCTCCATGAACCACTGAAATTTTTTTTGTGAATAGTTTGAGCGTGTCTGGATTGTATTAATAAATTATTCATTTTTACCTTTATCTGTGTTTGT